>OX438751.1:8110096-9434017 GCA_949316235.1 Oegoconia quadripuncta
GCTCTTAAACGGCGAAGGAAAATATCTTGAGGAAACCTGCATGCCTGATTAATAAAAAATCTAAGGCATGTGAAGTCCCCAACCCGCATTGGGCCAGCGTGGCGAATTATGGCCCATGCTTCTTCATATACGAACCTATATCCTTGCAGTGGGATGTTTACGGGCTGATGATGATGATGATGACTTACTTATAGTCCCTACTGGAACCCCATACGCTCAATTATTATGAATTATTTATCGAAAAAAAGTCAATATTGCGCAAAATCTAATCCACCGCGACCACAAATGTTGCCATTAAAACATGTGAAAAGTAATTATATTAGTAACTTGGGTGGCCAGAGAAACTGAGCGTTTGGGTTTACCAAACATTAAAAGTTTATTGCTCGAAACAACATCAGCGGTCCCCATAGCATGACATCGTTAGTCGCGCGCGACGCGACATGAGAGTGGGATAGTTGTATATTTCGTCCAAACGAATTAGCAGGAATTATTATGTAAATAATGTAAAAATACTCATCAAAATATTCCACTGTAAACTCATCCAGTATTATCAAGCTTTAAATATTCTAACTCATATTTATCGTCAATTGTTTCAGTACCGACTCGTTTTAGTGCAAGTTCTGATAGCGGACATGGTGTTCGCTTACGTCGTGGACCGCGCCTGCCTCTGGGTGTTCGGCGAAGGGTATAGCACTAAATGAACATAGTAACATTACACCATACAACAGAACCACATTAACACGTGCACTGGGTGCCTCATATTAAATACTATATGTCATTCCATGATTATCATTGAGTAAACTGAATTCCACGCTATGTAATGCAGTAAAATTTCTGTTCAGTAACCATGGTCTATTTTAAAGGACACTAAGCTTCGCTTGCGTAGATTTTTTTATTTTCACGGTTTGTAAATCAGTCTATGTCCTTGTGTATTTGATTGTTTGATAATATTAGTATTGTATGCTGTTTTTTCACTTTTCCATTATAAGAATTTTGGAATATGTTGTCATTTACTGGACTTTCCTCTTCGGACGCCTTTATAGATAGGTAATTTTATAAATAAAACCTGGCTACTCAACTGGTATTTTGTCTGTATGAGTTTGGTATGGGGCGTGGGTGTTTTCTGTAGTGGTCGCATTATATTTTGTGATAAAAAATAAATACCAGATGTAACTACTTACGTATCGGTGTGAGTGCTGTTTGTGTTGGTACTCAATAACCGCTCAAATATTACGTGCATTTAAGTATGAATGTGTCGGTTGTATTTTAGTTATGAGTTATGATATAAATGTGTAGTTTAATGTGTTGTCTGTTGATTCCGTTCAACTGTATAAGAAGCAAAATAAACTGAAATAAGTGTTCTGTAAAATTATTTATTATTTGTCTTCCTTATCCATGTTTCGCACTATTAGTATTTTCGCTTGTGAACTAATGTTAGTAATAGATTCATACGCGAAAATATAATAGGCAAATATAACTTTTCGTTACTGGCAGATGATAGGATTTAGTATTTCCACGAGCCATAGTCGCCGTGTCCACTGTAGCCAAGTTCGCTGTAGCCAAGTCCGCTATAGCCAAGTCCGTTATAGGCATATCCGCCGTAGCCAAGTCCGTCAAATCCATAGTCTCCTAGGCCAATTTTTGAGATTGCGGGTGCGATTATTGGCGCTATAGCTGGTGCTGCGATTGGTGCCACGATTTGTTTGACGACTGGTGCGACTAGAGTCTGGGGGTGAGCGGCAGGTCCGATGCGCTTGACGACTGCGTTGAATCCGGAGACTGGGTCGGCCGTGTAGTCGACCACTCGCAGGGTGCCGTCGGGTTCCGTCAGTGAATAGGAGCCCTTAACGACGCCGCCGTCGCGTACTTCGCTCTGTGCCTTGTTGTCGCCCGTGTGTGGGTCGTTGACAGCGTAGTTGAAATTGTAGCGAGGTATTGACTGGATAAAAAATATCGAAATCGAAATACATTTTTGTGCACAAAAATTAAAAATATAAATTTTACAAAAACGTTACAATAAAATGAGAAGCCATATAGTCATAGCAGGCCACACGACGCTATCGAAAAATTAATTTGACACAAGAGGTGTCACTCTTTACAGCATTAACAATGAGATATCTTATAGCTTTTCGAGAAAGATACTCAAAGCGTGTAAGTACCTACATACAGGTTTTATAAGGATGGTGCACTAGAACTTAGAACTTATTAAGAAAGCATATTATAAAATATCAGATTATTAAGATGATAAACATTCAGCCCGTTCGCATTTCATATTAATTAATAATGAAATATTATAATATAAAATAATAATTAATATAAAAACCTTTTTTTTAAAGAGCAACCTCTCGAGTTTCTTGCTTGTTTTTCTCAATCCAATATTGCCTTTTGAACAAGCAGTAGCTTTAAAAATGTTAAATCTGACTATTTTAAGTGTACCCTGTGTAGGTACACAGGGTACACTTTATTTTGTAGGTACAAAATAAAGCATTTTTGATTTGATTTGATTTGACTGTAAAACAATTCCAGTAAAAATTATACACAGCAAAAGTCGCAACTATTTTATGTAGTTAATAATATAAAGAAATATATAAATAAATAAATATTTCGGACACTTCCACCAATCATCTAGTCCCAAACTAAGCAAAGCTTGTGGTATGGATACTAGATAACGGATAAACATATATAAATATTTATAAAACATCCATGACTCGGGAATAAATGTTCGTATTCATCACACAAACATTTACTCCTCGCGGGATTCGAACCCGCAACCGTTGGTTTCGCTGACAGGGTCACTATCCAATACACCAACCGGTCGTCTAATGATAATAATGACTCAGTAATGCACTGTAGATCTGATTATACTGTAAGGCCATCGTGCGGCCGCGTATTAAGGTGTTAGAACAATAAAATGGGTATTATTTAATTCGTAAGTTCACAATACTTACAACACTGTCAACTCCAACGGCAGCAATGGGTTCGTATGGCAGAGAAGGCGCAGCCGCTGCGACTCCAAGAACGCAAACAATCTGCCAATCAATAAAAATATCACGAATTCGGATACACCATACATTATAAATCAGTTGCGCCAGCATCGTTGTCTTAAAAGTTGAAATCTATCTCCTCAGACACGTAAAAGTTATTCTCGAGTGGCATCACGATCCATCTCGCGAGAATTTGACGATATCAAAGCCAGCAGGCTGGGTTTTGGTCAGAATAGACCACATGGAATGCAGCGTATCATACAGAAGACTGAAGAGTATAATCAGCTTTTGTATCTTGCATTTGTGAACTATGATAAGGTCTTTTACTCCATCAAAATCTCGGTTGTTATGGAAACCCTGCTGCGATGCCACTTGTGTTGTTCATCGAAGTATTGAGATATCTGTATAACGCCGTAACAATAACCCGTTCAGGTACAAAATCAGCAAACAAGATCCATCCAATTGCGTAGAGGTGAGAGGTGTTATACCTAACTTATAACGCCGGAACATTTGGATGATGTTTTTAAGATGCCGTACTGGAAAGATCGAGGAACAACATCAATGGCACATTACACGCCTGGTTTTGTCATGACGGCGGATTGTTGCAGGAGATGCAACCAATGTTGTAGTCTTTTTTTTATGCACTTCACCTCAATCAAATCTGATGTTAAGTGAAGATGAGGCCGAAGGTGGAAGCATACTGGCCCGGAAAGCCCAACTTATTCGGAGGACTGGCTATCTTATCTTTGGCAACCGGAACACAACAATTCTATTAACATTGCTGTTTTGGCGGCGCAGACTTAGATAAGATAGTGGTCTAGCCAGGTCAGTCAGTTAATGCCGCCTTCTGGCGTGTCTGCCTAAAGAAGAACTTAGGTAAGACTAAGGTCATGTAGATCTAGGGCCGGTAATAGTCGTTAACAAGACTTCGAAGTCATTTAGGAATATGTCTGTTTCTTGCAGAGCTTGTAGTTAGGTAGAAACATTTTCAAAAGAGAGCTCAATAGGAGGATTAGCTGGGCTGGGCTGCATTTCGAAACATGATTATATCTATTCCTGGCCGATACCGCAAAGCCTGAAAAAGCAAGTCATCATATAGTGCATCCGATAATGACCTACGGAGCCGAAACAGGAACACTGACGGTGCGGTTGACAACGTCAATGATAAAATTATTAAAGGCTAAGATCGATTTTGGCAACATCCAAGCTACATACGAAATATTCACTTCTTACCGCAATGTGGCCGAACATGTTGGCTGCTGGGGTTCGTGGACACGTTATCAACCGAGTTTTAAGGAGTATGTGGTGGTAAGCACTCACGTCGCGCTGTTTTATACACGCCAAGTCTCCTTGTTAGTTAATCCTTCGTTCCTTCAGTTTTTTCACGCTATTTGAGTATTCAATAATGCACCGTTTTCGCAATCATCGTTCGCAGTCGCCAGTAATTACTTAATTGATGCGTAGTCATATGCTTTAATAATTTCATCAGAAACCTGTTTTGATGCTGAAAATTTGGAAGTTTTAGAAAATATGTTGATTTATTCTTAAAGACGACTTTGCCGGCTCTAGGTCTTGATGTTAGTTCTATTAAAAATACTTTAAAAAAAAACGAGACGAAAAGTACTCCATCGTATTTATCACATATTATACAAAGACACCGTAATATAAAGCCCATCTTCTGGCCCCATCTTCAAACCCTCATCATCATGTGTAATGGAAAGTGCTCATGGCGACAACAAACTAACCCAAAGTTTTTGAAGAATGATTTTATGGCACTTGGATATTTCTCTTTTTTTTTATGCACAACGGGTGGGTACTTGACCTCAATCATACCTGATGTTAAGTGAAGACGAGGTCGAAGGTGGAAGCGTACTGACCCGGAAACCCCAACACATTTGGAGGACTGGCTATCTTTTCTCTGACAGCCGGAACACAACAATGCTATTAACATTGCTGCTTGGCGGCAGATTTAGATAAGATGGTGGTAGCTAGCCAGGCGGATATTTAAAATGCCCTACCACCAACCAAACCGAGTATTTAAACATGTACCCCGCTGGGGATCGAACCCGCGACCTCCGAATCGTAAACTCCATGTTGTTTACATTGAGCCACGGAGGCGGTTTTTATAGGACTATATTTATATAATAATCTCTTTTTTGACATAGGTACTAAATTATTACAAGCTCCCACGAAGTCTCTGACGACGATAATGGTAGGTATCTAATATTTACTTACCAATGTTGTGTACTACTAACTACAAAATACCTTCGAATCCCTTTTCTGCGATAGCATAATCAAGCGTGGATAATTAGGATACCAAACTTTGAATGGATCTATAAACAGCATTGGAATATTTATTACTAACACTCAAGTGGATCCTTCTCTCGGTGAGAGGAAGCTGTGCTCCATCAGAGGAGACGTGTAAGGCTGTTGATGATGAACTCTAATAAAATGGTGTACGCAATGAACTGGATACGTCCATGAATTTTCTGGAAAGAAACGGTAAAGCTTGTAATTCAGAAAATTTAATTGTTGAGAAATGGACTTTTTTCACTTAGAATTCATAATGATTCGATCATGACTTCATGCATGCCGTCCCTTGCATCAGCAAAATTAAAACTGTTCTAACTGTTCCATTATTTATGTGTGATTGCATGCACTAACATGTTTTACATATACAAAATTTACATTTAGTGTTACCTACTCATATGAAAATCGCTGGGCTCATTGTGGACGCAACCTGATGCAAAAGTGCCGTGATTGAGTGACTGTGTAAGTACCTACTAATATTTATGGATAATTAATTGATTATCAAGTGACATTGTATGTTAGAGAAGAGCTGATGATGGAGTCATATCAAGGGGAAACTGATAATGCACTTAGGCCATAGATACAGCCACATACAAAGATTTTCTCAAAATAACTCTTGATTATAATATTTTTTAAATAGAATACTGAAGTGTCCCTACCCATAAATAATGTTTTGCTCTATTTTCATCTAGGTATACTTGAGGTACCTACATAGGTACAAACGATAAAGTAGACGAATCTGAAATTCAGGCCCACCTACAACACAACTTTGTCACCTTATGTCCTGTATTGTGCCTTTTTTAACCGACTTCAAAAAAGGAGGAGGTTCTGTATTCGGGGCGTATTTTTTAGCACAACGAGTTATAGCTTGACATCATGTGCAGATGAGGCTGAAGGTGGAACCGCGCTCACCTGGACCCGATAACGTATTTGGAGTTGTCTATGTTATCCCAAACCGCTGTATGAAAACAATGTCATCAACATTTGGCGGTAGATAGACGGTGGTAGCAAGCTAGGCCGTCATAAAGAAGAGAAAGAAGCCCTAGCACCAACAAAACCGAGTACGAAACATGTCCCTGGCAGGAAATCGAACCCGTGACCTTTGTTTGTAAAACTTTTATTTTTTTTATATTGAGTCACGGAGGATGAAAACTCGAATTCCGAAAAAAACGGAAATTAAGGTAGAAACTTGAATTTTTGATTCAAAGTAGTACCGCCAGTCATATGCGCAATTAACTCCCGCCGTTACTTGCTTTAACTACGTGCACTTAGTCATGCTGATGTTCAAGTTACACCATGGAGTAAATAATTCTAGGTAGCAGTATTTTCATAGCCTATCAAAATAATAGTCTAGATGGCAATAACAATAGCCATGACAAACACGTCAACTGTCGCATAAACTATAGTGAGTTGGCTCTGTCTAATTCATATCTACTATGGAGAGGGACAATACTTACTCGGCGTTTTAATACGTAATCGAATCAGGAATCTACTCACAAAATAGACGACCTGATAACGGTCATGGGAAGTCGTTGATGCAGCCACTTCCAACCTTCAATTCTATGGGGGAGGCCTATGTTAAATGGTTGACGTCCTGTGGCTGATATGATGATGAATCCATAGTAATATTATAAATGGGAAAGTAACTCTGTCTATAAGTTTGTTACCATTTTACGACTAAACTTTTGAACTGAAGTATTGAAATTTGGCAACCTAGAGAGATAGTTTGAATTTATTATGTAAAGCTTTCGTCACATTATTGCTGGGGATTGAACATAGTGCTTTTAACACATGCAACACTAGCGCCCTCTGTCGTAGAACTAAGGAACTTTCCAGGCAGACTATCTTACTGTCATCGGTGACACTAAAAGGCAATAGCTTAATTGGCATGTACCTAGCCCTTCAGTAAAAAAGGTGGTGAATATTAAACAGCGTGGACAGACATACATACATACGAGAATTTTATTATCCGTAGCCACATCCACACTATTATACTGGATGAGGTTTTTACCAGGTAAGTGAAATAGAAGGTATTGGCATAGGTAGTTTTTTTTCAAAACTATCATCGAATAAAGCGTTGTGTCATTTGACGGTCGCGTTTGTAGCCTATTCAACATAATTACTTACATCACTAAATTAAATAAATATGTGTTCCTAATAAATTTCGCATGATAGGAACCTTACAAATCCCGCTAGTCGCATTTCAATCTCGTGCGTTTTTGAAAAGAAATAATTAAACACTTATGCCAATAACTTCTATTTCACTTATCTAATGCCCTATTTTTTTCCTTACTCACCGTTATAAATGCAAAAGTAACACAGTCTGTCTGTTTGTTACCTTTTCACGACTAAACCTCCCAGCCAATCGTATTGAATTTATCGGCAGAGAGGTAGCCTGAGACCTGGAAAAGGATATAGGCTATTTTCACCCTGAAAAAAATCTGCGACAAAGTAATGCGACAATCCAGGTGGGCGAAACCGCGGGCGGATAAATAAATGAATAAAAATCTTGAATAAAGCGGTTATCCACCCATTTGTGCTGATTGACCCAGATAATTAATTTCACTTATTCATCATTAACTAAAGATGGCGTCTGTGTAATTTCCAGTGGCGCAGTTGCAACTAATTCGGTCCCACTCGACCGCCTCATTACCCCTTTTCAGAAACACTCTTTCCACTCAGACTTACACAAATTCACATTTGCAATCAGAGACCGGAGAAAAGTTCCTCTCACCCACTCCCGTCCTCTCACCCCTCCCCATGCCGCCTTTAATTAACAGAAAGTGGTTCATTAGAGCTTATTCATTAAAGCAAGGAGTAATTAGCGAACTCTAATGAATGCTGTAATAATGTAAGAGCGGCCGCGTCGGACTGCGGCCCGACTTCTAGATTAATCTAGAAACTGGGAATAATTTAGTAATGGTGTTAAATTTATTATGCCGCTGATTGCGAGCATTAGCCAGCTTAAAGGATATACTTACATGTTTAATTCAGTGTAAAAGGCTCCTATAAAATTACTGATTAGGTATTTAAATGACAATAAACCGTGGACTTGATGAGGATCGATTGGTGTAGTGGATAGTGACCCTGTTTGCGAAACCAATGATTGCTGGTTCGAATCCCGCGAGGGGTAAATGATAGTAATACATAATATTTAGTACCTAATAATGTCTGGAACACACCGGTTAACTGGCCTCAAATTAGTACTATGCCCTCTACTAAGTATTAAACGATTTATACAGGTAGTTTAAGTACGTTGTCTAAATTTATTCGTCTGGGAATCGAACCGTTTTACATGGTAATCAAGGTACAAAACTTGTGGCGCAGAAGCATTAAATAAATAAATATCCTTGGACATACACACAATGCCATCTAGTTACACACTAAGCGATTAGGCTTGTGTTATGGAAACCAGATGGTTGATATACTACACAAATACATTTTTTTTTGTAAATAAATACTTATTATGAATGGAAACATCCATAACTCGGGTACCTACACGTGTCCGTATTCATCAAACAAACTATGCCCCTAGCGGGAATCGAACCCGCGACCTTATGGTATAGTGGTCAGAGTTTCTAGCTACTACACCGAACAGGGCACCAATCGTGCTATTTTACAACGGTTTTCCCGTTCGAACGGAAAGTATTTGGTTTTGGTTTAGCTTTAGTTTAGCTAATGTAAAAAAATGGTATCGTGCTTTTTTCTGTGAACGATTATGTCGTTGACGTTACTAAAGTAAAACCAAACCCAAAATGTTTAGAGCTAACTACGAGTATTAAAAGAACTAGGTTAATTATCGTTCAAGTGATTAGCGCGATACGAAATGTGCTTAACGTAACGTTTTTGGTTATGGTTTAGCTTTGGTAATACCGTTGAAACTTAACGTGATCGGCCCCCAGGTTGCCTAACATTCGCGACTAGTTATCAACTAGTAATGAGATCAGTCTTTGAATGGATGACCACTAGTGACATTTTCATTCATTTTCAGCGCGTAGAAATTTTTTTTATGCACGACGGGTTCGTACTTGACCTCAAACAAACCTGATGTTAAGTGAAGATGACGTCGAAGGTGGAAGCGTACTGACCCGGAAACCCCAACACATGCGGGGGACTGATTATCTTGTCTCTGACAACCGGAACACAACAATGCTATTAACATTGCTGCTAGGCGACAGATTTATGTAAGGTGGTGGTAGCTAGCCAGGCGGACATTTAAAATGCCCTACCACCAACCAAAACGAGTATAACATGTACCCCGCTGGGGATCGAACCCGCGACTTCCGAATTGTAAACCCAATGTTGTTTACATTGACCCAGGTTTGGAGAGAGAACTGATGGCCGAGAGGCATAAAAATTCTAGAGTGGAGGCAAGTGCAGCGTGGGACACGGTGGACCAATGACGATAAAGGTCGCAGGAAGTCGCTGGAATGCAGACCGCTTCCAAATAGTCGCTCTGGAAATCTATAGTGGACGCTTATACTCAGCAGTGACTGTGGACGTCCTGTGATATAATGATGATGACAATTTTTGGGAACAGGCGTTTACTCATATTTTCACATGATATTTAAATGCTGATTGCTATACCAAAAGGTGGCGGGTTCGAATCCCGATAGGGGCATATGTTTGTATGATAAATACAGACCCGTGTACCCGAATTATGGATGTTTTCATATATCTATGAAATTGGAGTTATTTTTCTTCGTTAATCATATGTACCAATTCCTGCGATTTTCGAAGCTATATCTGAATTTGTTTTTATTTGGAAAATGGAATATTATTTCAAGGTTTCACATTAAATATTTTTTAATTTCTGGGCTAAATCACATAATAATAAAAAATTGAATAGAGCTCTTTTCATGTGCTTCCCATAATCATTTCTTAGTTTCGCTGAACTTTTATAAAGCGGTTACTTTTAAAAATTAACGCTGCCTATACTTAACTTAATGTTATCCGATAATACACACAAAGTTTAGCTAAATTTGGATTTGCCGTTCCCAAAAAAAAATCAAAAATGTTTGTATGGAGACAACAGTCTTAATGAAATTCTTCATACAAAACGCCAATTTCATAGGTAAGGACCTAATATATGTTTACAAAAAAAAATATATTATTTGTGTAGTATATCAACCACCTAGTAATACATAAGACAAGCCTAGTGATCAGTGTGGAATTAGATGGCGCTGTGTGTGTTTTCTTAAGTATGAAGTTATAAAAGCGTATAGTCAACAATAGTACAAAATAGTCTACACAGATAATACTCGTACCTATACGCCGATCGAGTAGACGAGTAAGTAAATTAAACAATTTGAATAACACATGGCCCAAATTCGCGTTACCTTCACCAGCGTTTGTGAGAATATAATTTACATAAAGAAAATAGAGTCCGCAGTCGCAGGATCCACCTTCATTAGTATTCCTCAAAATAGGATCGTTACGCTGTTAGTAGAGAATTTTCTTTATGTCGGAGCACCTCGGCATGTTACCCATGGCTGGCTGGACGGACTACGTACACGCATAATGATGTATGCTAACATCGCTAAAGTGTATCATAATAATAAGCTCTGGCTGAAAGAAAACAGTGTACAGAGATCAGAAAAGGTTTGATGCAAAATCAAATACTTGTCATAGTTTCATTTATTATTTATTGTAACTGCAAGGAATTTTTGTTTGTTAAACTGTTTCCAATAACTTACTTTTCTGAATTAATTTTAGGTACATAAGTCACGATCTTTATCCCAAACGGGGTGGTCAGAGATATCCCAAACATTACCGTTTCAGTGTTCCAAACAGTGAAATATACTGAAATGCACATATGTGACAGGGAGTGAGTCCATCGCTGTTAAAATGCAAATCCAAAGAGTGTTTTTGATGGAAAGTCCCATAGTCGCCTTTTACGGCACCAACTGGAAGAAACAGGTTGGTTCTATTCGTTTTCCGTGCCGTAACCATACAGAACTGAATTAATTTTACTTGTCAAAAATGTTTAAATTCAGAGAGCATCCCACAGGTCAAGTCAATACTAAGAACTAACCTTGTATTATGGATACCAGATAGTTGATATATTGATATATTACACAAATACTTTGTTACATATTATAAATGAAAATATCAATAACTAGGGTATACATATATGTCCATGTTCATCATAGAAACATACATATTATTATAACAGTCCGGGCTTCTAACCACTTCACCAAACGGTCGTCATAGGTTCAAAATATCTAGCAGAAAATTATAGGTATATCAAAAACTACAAAATACACTTATTTGAAAATGCAAGTAAGGTATAGAATAGGTAATTTCACGTCATCGTCATTCTATTCCACTATGTAAAAGTCTATTTAATGACAGCCTTTTACCTACCAAGAAAACGCTTAATAAATAAATCTACTATTATGTACTTAAAATATTCGTTTATTAGAACTTGCTTCCCTCCCTACAGTGCATATAATATGTAGCAGTGGCGTGCACATCGGTTTGTCACAGGGTAGGCAGAACTATTGTTCTCATTCTAAATGTGTTAAATGAGAAATAAACAACTACAAAATAGTAATAATTATACCAATTTTCGCAATTATTTAGAATTTCTGTTTATATTGGGTCTTTACCTATGAAATTGGAGTTTTTTTTCTTCGTTAATCATATGTGCCAATTCCTGCGATTTTCAAAGCTACATCCAAATTTGTTTTTTATTTGGAAAATGGAATATTATTTCAAGGTTCCACATGAACTATTTTTTAATATCTGGGCTAAATCACATAATAAAAAAAAATTGCACAGAGCTCTTTTCATGTGCTTCCCATAATCATTTCTTAGATTCGCTAAAACTTTTATAAAGCGGTTACTTTTAAAAATTAACGCTTGACTTAATGTTATCCGATAATACATAAAAGTTTAGCTAAATTTGGATTTGCCGTTCCCAAAAAAAAATCAAAAATGTTTGTATGGAGAAAAAGTCTTAATGAAATTCTTCATACAAAACGCCAATTTCATAGGTAAGGACCTAATATATGAATCAGCTGTCTTGATAATGCATTTCGAGGAAAGCTTACAGCCATTGCGAATATCTAAACTAAGTATTGAATTTTGATACATTGATAGATAGATAGATCAACGTAATTTGTTTCTCCAGCCACACACATATATTTAAATAATAATTATAAGTAGTTAATACAAACAATGATAGTACATTCTGATAACTTGTTCATCTTGTGATACTTGTAGGACAATTTGCTAGGGTAGGCAGTACCTTTCTGCCTGTATGAAGGGCACACCACTGATGTAGGTACATAATGGATTGAACATATGAAATCGCCTATATTTTTAAGAAAACGCAAAATTACAAAATAAATGATAAAACTTATTGTATGGAGTGTACAAAGAGACCGTATGACCCTTAGTGAGTAACACAGGATGCTCATGTAACCTCCGAAACCCAACTATAATTTCCGACATGGACATTCTAGATATGATTTGATTTTAAACTAATGAGCTGTATGTTACAATGGATAACGAATTCACTACCCTTACTCAGTTAAGCATTCATTTTCAGTATTTCATATTGCCGTTCTCCAGGCTATTTGTCTAGAAACCCTATACCTATTAGTCGGCTGGTTTCAGCCATTACTAACGTGAATATTTCAGGGAAGCCTGCAGGCGACGCTATTGATTAGTCACCGGCGTATAGCAGCCATCATTCATTCATCGCTGTGTCCACGCGTCAGTCACGTCAGGAATCCGCTATTTTCGCCATTCGACGTTCTAATGCTTTTCACCGTTTTCACCGAGGGTCGCGAACGGTACATATTTGATGGTGCGTCCACCGGAAACGAAGTAGCGTGGCGTAATTGCTGCTACTGGAGGGTTAAATTTCAATTTTTCAGTTTAGGAATATTTAACGACTTGCAATAACTAGGTATAGACTCTCTGGCGTTATAATGGATGGGGGTACACATTATTTGTCGACCTTATCCAATCCAATTAATATTGTAAATGCGATAGTTTATGTATGTATGTATGTGTGTATGTATGTATGTTTAATAAATAATAAATATCCTTAAGACATACACACAGCGCCATCTAGTTCCACAGTAAGCAACTGTAGGCTTGTGTTGTGGATACCAGATGGTTGATATACTACATTAATACAATAATATAATTTTTTTTGTAAATAAATACTTATTATAAATGAAAACATCTATAACTCGGGTACACATGTCCGTATTCCTCACACAAGCGTATGCCCCTAGCGGGATTCGAACTCGCAACCTTTTGGTATAGTGGTCAGAGTTGCTAACCACTACACCAAACAGGTCGTCGTGTTTATGACCTCTTCACGCCTAAACGGCTAAACAGATTTGGTTGAACTTTGGTTAGTAGACAGTTATGGACGACTTTTTATCCTTAAAAAGTGACTGGCTTCTGTAGGATAGGTGTTATTAGTGAGATTGCTTTTGAGTCACAGAGTGACTCATTTGGTAGAAGTTTTTTCCTAATGATGGTGATAGTGATGGGTTATCCAACTAACATTATAAATGCGAAAGTGTGTGTGTATGTTTGTTACCTCTTCACCCCTAAACGGCTGGACAGATTTGGTTGAAATTTGGTTGGTAGACAGATTAGGACCTGAAGTGGCTGGTTCCTGTAGGATAGGTAATTAGTTTATTGCTTTTGAGTTATAGAGTGACGCATTTCGTAGTAGAACGAATTCTGCGCGGACGAAGTCGCGGGTATCAGCTTTACTAAACTACATATAAAAGCTGTCGAGTAGGCTTATGTTTGTATACAGCTATCAGTTTACAGGCAAACTATGATTTCTGAAATGTACTTCTAAAATCTAATCTACTTCTCTGAAATGTACTCACTTTATAGATTGTGTAACAGGGAACAGTCTTCTTACACGGCTGCCTAAGGAGGGTATAGTTATATGTTACCTCCTTACATTTTTTGCACACACAATTAACTACATGTTCAATAAATAAATAGACATCCGTACACTCAGCGCCATCTAGTTCCATACTAAGCAACGAGGCTTGTATTATGGATACCAGATGGTTGATATCAACCATCAACTTGTGTGGTATATGACCTGTTTGGTGTAATGGTTAGCAACTCTGACCACTATACCAAAAGGTTGCGGGTTCAAATCCCGCTAGGGGCATATGTTTGTGTAATGAATACGGACATGTGTACCCGAGTTATGGATGTTTTCATTTATAATAAGTATTTATTTACAAAAAAAATGCATTTATGTATTATATCAACCATCTGGTATCCACAACACAAGCATATAGTTGCTTACTGTGGAACTAGATGGCGCTGTGTGTATGTCTAAGGATATTTATTTATTTATTTATTTATTTATTTATATACTACACAGTACTTTTATTTGAAAATACATACATATTATTAATGAAAATATCCATAACTCGCGTACACATGTCCATATAAATCATATAAATGCCCCTGGCGAGATTTGAACTTTTAGTATAGCAGTCAGTGATTAAATCTACACCAAACAGATCGTCCTGTCCGCCAATGGTTCGCGACTAATATGTATATGTAATCTATTGTGAAAGAATTAACTATGATAGCTATAATTGTGGTGTATAGTCGAGTCCTATAAAACAAAATAATCCAATTGTTAGAGTGCCCAAAATTCGTGGCTAACAGGCGTGAGGCGCGATCGGCTGTGTTTGACGGTCTTACTACAAGTTTCCGATAGTTTTTCATTTACACAATTAGGGAAACATTCCCGTCCAGCCCTCAAATTGGGGTGCCACAGCTCTTTACGAATAATATACTTTTGAAATTTAAACGATGTAGGTGAGATTTTCTGTTTAAAAATATGCCTAAGTAAAAAAGAATATAATAATATTACATTCTTTTTTACTTAGGCATATTATATATAGGCTTATATTATATACCTAAGTAGAAAACCCGACTACGGTTATAATAAATCAATTGATATAGGCCGTAGTCAGAGGCCTCTATGCGGATCCTCGTATGTACGTAATATTTTTTTGAGAACTTGGCGTTGATACTGCCATGCGCTTCGATCACCTTCGATTAAACTTCGTGACTGCGGCATAAACGAATTGACCTATTTGGTCTTGGTGTGGATTTTCTATAAGTATTTATAACCGTAGTTTTTATAATTATAAAATTATTTATATTTCTATTGATATCAGTTTTTTGAATTTCTTTCTTCGAGACTTATTATTTGATACCCATCTCGATGGGTTACTTGAATTATTTATCAGACCTAATTATCGAGTCCCAAACTATGCAAAGTATGTACTATGGATCCTAGTGCATACACAAAATAAGTATTTTTTATTTAAATATGCATGACTGATATAGATTTTCGTATTCATCACACTATTTATCCCTAGCAGGATTCGAACCCGCAATTGTTGGTTCCAAAGGCAAGTTCATTACCCACAAAACCAACCGGCCGCCAATGTTCGAAATATTTTTTTACAGCTTTCATTAATTTACTTACGGCGTCAATTAAACAGAATTTAGGAGAAACCAGAGTTATATCTTGTGGACTACTTACTACGTTTTTTTTCAATAATTAAAACTCCATACTGATTTTAATTTTACTCAGATTCACGGTATTTTACGTAGGACAAGCTAACTAACACACTCGATGTAAGTATAAAATAAGTTCTATATTAAAAACACTTTTAAAAACAAGCATTTCATCCATCATGATTATCACATTCTATTACAAAATTCTAGTACAAAATGAGTAACATAAAGTCCATCAAGAATTTCCAATGTCTCCATCTCCAGACCCTCGTCATTGTTTAAAGGAAAGTGCTTAGGCAACAAACCAAACAAGCCCAAATTTGACTATCTTAAAACAGGAAAGCCCAGTTCCTACATCCCGGCTCCATCATCTGGTCAGCTCGATGGTATCATAATATTGCATTGTCACCTAACTTACATAAGTATGCCAAATCTCAGCTCAATCAGATACCAGCAAGTGGTGGAAAAAGCTTGTAATAATTTAAAAGAGCGTCAACTCACAATTTCTGTAAGATGTTATCTATATTCGATCAATGTTTCCATGGTAAGGGTTCTGGAACAGATCATAATAGAGGTAGGGACATATTGGATTACAAATAGATATATACGCTCAATTCGATAGGTTTTATCCGGAGCCACTGGACAGAAACGACGATGGAAGTGGAACGTGTGCGTCAAGATTTGTCACATGAAAAATACATAATACTCTCCCGTTTGGGGCTTAAGCCCTGTCTGTCTTGTCTGCCTAGTCTGAGCATATGTGATTGGATTTGAGTATTAATAAAGAAATTGAAAGTACAATATACATGATCTAGGCTGGTTCTCTAGCACTATAATTAAAAAATTTAAGCTGTGATTTGGAATGATAGATATCTAGATCCTTTAAGGCTTGTCATTCGTAAATCATGAATCTGAGTGAGTATTAACATTAACAATGGATTTCTTTTGACAGGAAAAAATACGTAGTAATCTGGAAGATCTCATATCGTGATTTGGTTTTTCACAATTTCTTTATTAATTTACAGAACTGAAGAGAAAAATGTAAATTAGTTTCAGTATTTCCAATTGTAACCTACTGTTGCAAATTTGTAAACTTATCTACAAAGCAATACATACGTTTGAAAATTTTAAAAAAATAATGCAACTTTTTCGGGGCAAATTTGGTACGGTATTCTCCGCTCCGCCCATACAGCCAAGGTAATGGTTGGGTGGGTACCACCCGCCTATCTATTTCTGTCGCCACGCCTTAATGCACGTATTATTATGTTCCGGTGTGAACGAGAAAATAGTTAATTAAAATACTTCTTTATCCTCATGGTGACAATGAATCTGTGACCATTGAATTGTGGTTGTAAGTGTATCAGTTTCCATAATTGGCCCTTGAGAGGGTGCGAAATGTATAGGTTTAAGTTTGTTGAGCCCGTACCAAATCCCACTAATACATGTATAACGTCACACCTTATATCCGAAATGGGGTGGTTTGGGATATTTGTATCCCAAACAAGCGTTTAGGTATTCCAAATATTAAAAGTTTAATGCGTGAAACAACATCGACGATTCACCTATCCAACTAAACAGGAATGCACATGTGACACAGGATGAGCTCTTTGCCATTGAAACCTGCAAGTCTTTCGATGTTTTTGGTGCAAGGTCCCTTAGTCAATTTACGAGGAGAGAATATTCTTTTTACGTATCGGAAACCACAACTAATATTATACTGAAATCCATTTTATTTTGGAATAATTTTTGGGTTCTTTTTTTTGTGTTACGGAATAGTTAATTCCTTTTTTTTATGACTAACTGGATACGCGTTTGACACCACAATCTCACGTTATGGAACGTGACGATGTGGGCGAAGATGAAGCACACGATCCCAGTAAATGCCTATTCACTCTGCTCTTGAAGATCCCAAGGTTGTAGGATTTTTTTTTCCATGCCTTGGCTGTTCGGATGATGAATGAAGAATCGAACTTCTTAGTGCGAAATTGCGAATGTTCAGTATATTAACTATAAGATAAGATGAAGCACGCTACCCCAGTAAATGCAGATTCACTCTTTTTTTTCACGCTTTTGAAGAAGAAGAAGCTTTCCAGTGTAATTGAAATATTTTTGAATACTAATTAAGTATCTCGTCCACTTATTTTATCTTGTTGCCGCCAAAAAAGGCTTCAAACAGGCTTGTTTACGTAATCGTTCAATTTGCAATGTTAAACAGCGCAGCGGGCGGCCAACTGTTTTCTTGCTTTTTAATCCGACGCGTCATTGTATTTTTGCTGAAAAAACAATGCTTGGTCTTGTAGCAGATGATAAATTGAAATAAATTTATATTTCCATAATAAATTATACAAAATTTAAAAAATATATTTCCTGAAGGGGTTGGTATTGGTATATTAACTCAGGGGGTTGGTAAGTGCCTCTTCCAACAAATATATTTATACTTTGCCGTAAACAAAAATTAATTTTAAGTGATGAGGTAAAATTGATTCTTTATATGGTTGTTTAAATTAGATTTTGGTTACAACTATCAATCGTTTTTAGTTTTTGTATTAATTAGCTGTAGAAGTAAGTAATTAACGTTTCTTTTGACACACTCACTCATCCTTCGAGCAATATAGGTAGGTACTTATTCTAATTGTGACATATTGAAGATTAGAACCCATTTATTTGTAGGTACAGTCGGCATCATAGTTATTCTTAAAAGACTGTCCTATATGGTAAGGGTGTGCATCGTTCCAGCGGCACCACGGTCATCGATTTGCTTATAAATTTAACTACCTACTTACATTTTTACAAATCGCGTGATTTAGTCAACAGCGCCACAGCTATATCTCAATAAATGTGATTACACTAAGATTTAGTAATTATTTTTTCTATTAGCCAAGCTGAAATTCAATCGTCAACACCACTAAATTAGAAAGTAATTGAAGATCAATAGTGGCGCTGCTAGAACAACGTCGACCAAGCAGCGCCAAAGCTGGATCTCAGAAATTAAAATTTTGTACTGTATCTTTATACACACCTAGATAAGTAGAAGTATAGTCAGCTACTTATTTTTAAGCGACTTCAAAAAAACATTAGTTTGTCAATTCAAGGGGTCGTTATTTGCATTAATAGTTGCCTACCTCAAAATGTGAACACGGGATCACTTTGTTACCCATCTGTCTAACAAAGCCCTGTTTCAGGAACGGTTTAAGATCTCGTTGAAAATAATAACAGATTTACAGCAAGTTCTGTTAATAATTTTAGTTTAGACTCTTTAACAAAAATGCAAATAATTGGGGCACTGATTGATTATCAAAATCTGTATAGAATACTTAACTGCCCGTTGACGAAAAAACTTGAAAGGCTTGAACGAAGATCTAGTAACTAAAGGAAAAATTGGTCTATATATATATGTATATATTTTATAGTGGTAGAGCCACGCTGTAAGCTATTAGCTTGCAGCATGAATGGGCCGGCTCGACCGGGGAAGTACCACCCTCTCGCAGAAGACCGACGTCTGAGTAGTGGCATTTTGCCACTGCGCTTCGTCCGGTGAGCGAGGGCGCCGGAGGCCCACCTTCCAGTCTCTCCAGAATGGTAGCGGTATTTAAAGAGTTAGTACCCCAGGAGGGTACCAGCACTGCTGGAGAATCCCTCATCGCTCAGGCTGCCCTACTTATTCTGGGGTGGACACCTTCCTCAAAGGCCGGCAACGCATCTGTGACCCTTTTGGTGTTGCGGGTGTCCATGGGCGGCGGTGATTGCTTTCCATCAGGTGACCCGCATGCTCGTTTGCTGCCCTCTCATATAAAAAAAAAAAAAAAAAAAATGTTGTAGTTTTCCGCACATGAAGAGCACAGAACCAAGCTGTCTCTCTCGTGGGTGTTGTAAAAGGCAACTTTAAAACATCTATAGACATGCACCTTTTAACGGCGATAGGTTCACCCCTGTCTCATGTGAACAGTTTCGCTGGTTATCGCTATGAAATAGGGTAAACCACATTATGTTACTGCGTAAAGGACAGTGGTGCCAGTAAAATTACCAGTTCATAAAGCATTCCAGATGCCAGAACTGAGGTCAAAAGTGTCGATCGTTTCTTTAGCTAGTGTTTTACAAGAATTAAAAGAAAAGGTAACTTTATAGGGCCCCTAAATTAATGACATTCAACGGCTTTTATTACGATCTACAGGGTAAAATTTAATTCCTGTAGTTCCTGTTTCCACTGATGATTCCACTCCTGATTACGAACAACTTTCCACTAGGAATCATTCGATGAAAAAAACTTCGGTAACTCATACAAAGTAAACCATTCTGAACCCACCTTTAGTAAGAAAGTCTAATAAATTTCGGCTGAATTCGGCTATGGTTTCTAGTGGAAAGTTGTTGGTAATCAGGAGTGGAGTCGCCAGTCGAAAATTGTTGGATTTAAATACTAAAGGTGGTTTCGGAATTTTTTGATCGAATTCGACTATGGTTCCTTGGGGAAAGTTGTTCGTAATTGAGAGTGGCGTCACCAGTTAATGGGAATTACACGAATTCAAATTCACCCTGTATATTTCTCCGGGCAATATCTTGCCCTATATACTATCCAGAGATAAATGCATTTAGCTTTTTAGCACATAAATCCCATCTGAAACAAGGTAAAATATTTTTTTACATTCGCAACTCTCTGTCATTAGATTTACAAAGCGTTGAAATCTAGACCAATACCAAGTTCCGACAATTTTCCATTAACACAAAACTGAAATACATAAGAGTCTCCCTTTGTGTTTTTTAAAATAAGAGTTTTAAATAAATGACTCTCTTAACGCTGGCTCTATGGTGAAACATCAAAGGGAGACTAGATATTTCGGTTCTGTTCAAGTACGGAGGAAGTTCTTGTAACTTCACATCCTTTTTAATTTTCATTTGTAGGTCTAAATGACAGTTGAGTGTGAATTGCCTTTTCCTCAGTAACAGGGACAGGTTCATCTGATAAGATAGGTGATGGAAATTGAATGAAACGATTATTAATTTACAAAATTTTATTTTCTCCTCTTTCGCCGGCTTTCTTAGGCTAGGGTATAGTTGCAATATTCTTTCTTTGTGTACTGGTAACACCATAACAGCTGTCATTTCTTCTTAGTATTGCTTGGACCCGAGGTTTAACTTAGCTTCAAGGATCTCAAAGAGAAACTAACGTTTATCCCAATTCATAGCGCTCTTAAAGCTTATTCGCTCGCTAATTAATATCTCTCCGGACAGTATTACCTATATTTCTATCCACTGTGCCAGGACAGATCACTTTCCTAAATCGGCTAGTCTCAAAGCGTCTACATCTTAGAATGATTAAAAGCCCATAAATACTATCCGTGGTTAAAATACCAAATAGAATTCTATAGTCGTTTAGTCTCAAAATGTTTAGTGCCCTCAAATTGGATAGAGCCACTAAAGTCCTAAACGATTTGAAGATTATTTAAAAAGGATAGCTTTCACGAATATCACCACATAGCGAGTAATTTAGATACTTTATGCACACGGACGTTCGTCATCTGCACATGCCTATCAGACATACGTCATATAACCATATATGTCTAAGAAATATGGTATTTTCAAGTTCAAACGTCCGTCATATAATCAAACATATGAACCTGTTTAGATTTCAAGTGTATTAGACTTCATATATTAACCAACTCATTATGAGCTATTATGAAAATGAATCATATAGGTCCGTCACATACTTACGAGATATTTCTATAGGAAACTGAATTCGTCAATGCTGCTATAAAACTATTTTGCTGATTATAGGTAAACAGTTGGGGCTTCCAAATTATCTTCAATTTATCCTTATTTTAAATCGTAAAACAGTATTCCCAGTTAGAAATTGACCTCGACCTATATTCAATATTTTAATTCGCTTTCGTTATATTTGCTGGCTAAGTTACAGTGGGTGGATCGTATGTAGACGGAAAAATAACCACCCGATGGGTGAACCTTTTTAATTTTTTTATATAACAATTCCGAAGTTAATTATGGAATATAAATTATTTTGTGAAGCTTTATATATTACAACTGTCCCGGTACAGCAAAGCCCTCCCTTTTGCCTTGACTATTCAAAATCCTTACTATATCAATAGCATTAAGTTAAATCGGAACTAAGCCAATAAATATTTTTTATTATTATTTATTAGTGTAACAGTAACTTTGTTATTGTAAAGTATCTACTTTGATATCTATTCATATGAGTATGTTTTTATCTCAAAAAATCGTGAAATAACTATCAAACTACGTCGTCAATGAACAAACCGTCTCAGTATAAAATGAACTATCAATCAATGAATTCTTTCTAAATATACATAGAGCCTTCCTAGTTCAAGTAATAAAATAGTATCTAAAGAACGCTAGTTTCTCTTAGAGTCCTTGTAAACAAGTATTAAAGGTGATTTATCGGAATAGATTTCAATTTCCAAAATCAACCTCAAGTCTATGCACCTCTCGTAAATTAAACATATCAATTAAACATAGTTAGATGGCAAGATTCACTAAACGCTAACATTATATATTACGTATATTATAATATTGTTTAAGGTACAACATCCAATTAGAAAACATAGATATTCAAACACTTTTTTATATACCAATTACGATTTATCAGTTCGTTTTTGGCTTTTGAGTTAAAGAATAAATGGAAAGTTATTTAATGCCACCAAATAGATGAAACATTTAATATGTAGGTACCTAATTTATACGTATTACACATGCATTATATTGATGTACAAGTATAACTAACATGGATAAGGAATGTTAGCGTTTAAAGTTACTTACATTAACTGTATACATTTAAAAATCGATTTGAACAACTTTATTTGACGGTAAATACAGATCAATATATACAGAGACCGTAACATGAATTTAAACTTCAAAGATGTTGGCATCAAAATTATTGCTACGAAGTTTTGCGCCTAAACTTTTAGGTACAAGATGTGTCTACTTACATCTAGAATGATTATGCTAATATTTACAATTTAAAAGAATAAATTTAACGGGCCATCATATCGATATTCCTTTTATAACAGCACGTCGTTTATATACGAAATAACAAATCTATTCGAGAAAATTATTTACAGAGCAAGATTGCAAATCACAGAGAACGCGTGCGCAGGTGTAACACGAATGGTTTACAAATAAGATTTAAAATTATTATAATAAAGGTACGATCACTGGCAAGAGTACATATTTATCGATATTAGTGTATAGGTACCTAGTTTATATCTTGACACATGTAAATTAATTTTTAAAACATTACATCTTTATTATACAATGACTTGTACGTTGTAATACATATTGTTATTGTAACAATAGACGTATCTTACTTATGTTTGTCATACCATTCCATATTTAAATTTTAATTAGTGGCCTTGTGATTTGCATATTCTTCATAATGAATAACAATGAAATATACGTAAATACCAAATTTTTCAGGTAGGTAGTATTTACTTTGTTCCATGGCGCATGAATGATGATGATAAATGAATATATAGGTAATTTTAAATTATTGAAAAATTGCGAAGGATATGCCGTCATTCGACTTCACTCAATTATCACTTTTAGAAACAACACGTTTGTGTCTAACACATCTCATTCTTAAGTAGTTACCAGAATTTAATAGAAATTCACATAGAGCGAGATAGTTTTACATAAATTGCCATTTTCACAACCGAAATTAAATATGTAATAGGTACTAAAGTATAACTTAACAGTCGCTTCACTGGCTTCGTCAAAATTATTACTGACCGCTTTGGTACTTGTTGAAATTAATTAAATGTGACGATGACGTTGCGAGTAGAGGTACGTAAAGAAGCGTTAAGTAATAATTTCACTTTGATCGTTAAGTTCAATTGTCTGTGGCACGACACTTTCACTCGGACTGTTCGCCGGTTCGAGGCGGGAGCCGGAGGGATGAAGTAGCAGTTGATAGATCCAACGCCGGTTCTTGTATGGGAATGTTTGCCATGGGCATCGAAGCGGTTGGCATGGGCAGGCCCATATGTGGCATTCGCGGATAAGGTGGAAACATCGGCATAGTCGAAGGGCCTGGCAACTGCAGCGCCGGCGGTGTCCAACTGGCCGCACTCTGGTCATGCTTCATTCCTACTGCGCTCAGATACGAACACGCCATCATCTGTGAACAATAATATAATACTTTTAAAAGATTACCAAATGACTATCTCTTTTTATTTGACACCATTATTGCTTAGTTCAATTAGAACATAACATGCAGTGGTGGTGAAAAAAGGCATTCGCACTCAGCATAATGTCGCGACATTGGACTCCCTAGACTCCAGAGACGGTGGTATTCTGTGGACGGTGACTGCAGAGTATACAACACTGCACACACTGCACAGTACATATACAAGTAAGCAACCATAAAATTTCAAGTGCTCGCAGTAATTGGCTAATAAAGTGGTACAAAACATTTCAATAGATTTACGAAAGGACAATTTGTTATAAGCATGTCAAGAAAAAACAACTTAACCCTATTCACTACCCACTTATAATGAGCTTTGGTAGGTATAACGTTAACAACATCAGGTTTAGCAAACGATGGTCGCGAGTTCAATTCTCAGTGAGATACCTAAATGTTTAGTATTTAGACAGACATATATTTATTTGACATCGTTCTTACATGTAGCACCAGCAGCATATCTAACTAATATTATAAATGCGAAAGTTTGGATGTTTGTTTGTTTCTCAATCACGGCGAAACAGCTAAACGGATTTGGCTGAAATTTGGTGTATAGGTAGAACATACCCTAGATTAAAATATATATTTTTTTTATCCCGATAAAAGGAATAGTACCAGCGGGAAAAACAAATTAAAAATATCTGCAATAAAGTTATTCGACGCAAGCGAGGCCGCGGGCGGAAAACTAGTTTTCCATATAAGAGAAACCGCACTCAAATCGAACCACGCAATACTGAGTACATCCGGACACTCATACACATATACACATACACACACACACACACACACACACACAACAATTTAAACACAGCACCCGTCGTTTTTCGTCGAGGGGTAAAAATAGTAAAGGGGGCGCCGAATGAAGTAGATACTATTGGGGGGGGGGGGGGTTCTTCGGTTTGGTTGGTGATAGAGCATGCTTTGATGTCCACTTTGCCTTTGCCACTATAATTTATCTAAGTCTGCTATGTTAACAGCATTGTTGTTTCGCCTGTTAAGATGAGATAGCCACTTAGGGCTTATCTTCACTTAACAACTGTGGTTTTGGTCAAGCGCCAACGCTTTTAAATTATTAAAAAAAAAAAATACATGAGATTACCAACTTGCGCAGCCATAATGGTTATTTAGATTTATACGCGTGTAATATCCGAGAGAGCTAGTAAAACAGAGGTTACATTAATAATGAAATATGTAGTATTATGAGATGAGAGGCCTAAAGAATTCGCGGGTGGAGGGGGTTCCTCTAATCACGCTAATGGCCAATGCGCAGCTCACCCCGCGCCCTCCCCTCGGAAAAGGCTTTCACGCTAATGCAGAGTGGGCGCAGGAGCAGTGCTAAATCGTATCACACGTCCGCCTTGCCGTCGCCTTATTCAAAACTTTACCAATTATAAGCTTTGCTTCGGAAAGGTACGAACCAATGTCAACACGTACTTGCTAATACATAATTACAAGCCGCAATTACCTATAGCCGTATAATTGATTAGTTGCTAGCTCACGTGTTACCTACTAGTAGTCTTAAGGCGCAAATAGCCCTCAACTGCAATACACATTTTGTTATTTCGAGTGAGACTTCACAGTGTTCTTATTTTGCAGGTGTAATATACCTATGGGTATAATGTATTCTCTTGGCCGGGAACCTTATACAGATATTTATTTTGGTGAAAATATTTAAAGGGAAAACTGAAAACATCAAATTGATCAACTTTTACTACGGAACCAATTACGAAATTGCGATAAGAAATAAGGTGTTTCATACATATCGGATAGTTTTAATTTTTCTAACCATTTCACCTCAGTCGGGAAACCAAAAGTGTTAGACGTCATGAATTTTTATTCATAGAAACAAAGGAAGTTTAAAAAGAAATTCGACCTAAAAAAATTGTGAAGCTTTTGACTAATTGGGTCACGAAATTGTACCTATGTCCGTTTAATTAAATAAGAATATACATGTAGGTAATAAGGTCTATATTATAACTATATAAATAATTTGACGAAATCCTGAAAAACTTCTCCTTAAGGGTTCTTGCTCCTTGAGCGCCCAAAGCGATAGTGTACCAAACACAATATATATCGTAGTTCGTAGTTTGCCACAGTGTTCCAGAGTGCTTCCTCGAAGGACCAAAATGTATGGTCTGGTGCGTGATTCCGGACCGAAGTTGGATGTTGGTAGTGTGTAGCGTTGATGTTGCAGAGAAGTGAAACGCGGCAGCGACGGTGATCCAAGTATTTATTCAGCCAGGTAAGTTGGGCGGCGATCTATCTCGTGCTGGGCAGAGCTTCTGCGTCGTGGAGTTCTTGATGTTGGTCTGCCTATTGTAAGGTCATTTGCCTGCTTATAATTGGCAATTGTAGAGTGGTGTGTGTGTGTCGCGACTAACGCGTTTTAGTGTTAATTTGTAGAGTCTGTACAAAAAAGTAGAATGCGTAGTCCGCGGAAAGTAAAATGCACAGTGTTAACTGTACAATTGTTAAAACAGCTTGTTTGGGTTTTGAGGTTTATTGTCGCCTTAAGCAAATTATAAATACAATACTCGGTCGCTATATATCATGGCGCGGGTGCGGGCCGGTGCTTGCGTCCATTTTTCACACATCGTCTGTAAAATTGATGGTCGGACGTGCGAGGCAGCAGGGCGCCCCGGACGCGCCCGTGCGGTCACAAGGGCTCCCGAATGAATCTAGTTAAACTTTAAAAACGCAATCACCGTCGTGTATTGATTTATGAATTGGTTTGCTTTATGTATTGTAATAGCCTCATAGTTAATGCCGCCAACAAAGGCCTCCCACACAATCGACATAGTTCGCGGCAGTGGCTGTTACAGTACAACAATGATAATGTAACTTTAATATTTATCGCACTTGATCAACTCAGAGCGAGTACCGTGCCGCTGTTACTCGGCTCTACACGCTTATAGGTACCTGTTATATAAAGACGAATTAAAAAGTCCATGCATAAATTATGTTCTGCTCTAAAGCTGCAATAAACGTCTTTAAACAATGTGCACAACTTAATTAACTTGACGCCATTGTGTGCTCGATCATAAAGTGCATAATTAAACCCTTCATGTAAACGCTTTTGGGTAATATATTTAGCGGTGGTCGGTATTGCTTTAGAAGATCTAAACTCTCCTATGAGACTAAACAGTCGCTGGAGGCGCAGTGGACGAGCCTCGCCGCACAAATGAATTAGTGGTGTTGCGACCCCCTCGACCCCCGGCCCACGTTACGGGGAACAGCGGGGGGTATGTTGCGATTAAAATATAATTAGGCGCTTGGCAATTGTTTCGCCATCGAGCCAGGTGGCGCGGCTAGGTAAATTAAATAGCCGTATAGGGTTTCCAATTACGGCGCTCGACGGCCGCGGAAAACACGCTTATTGCCTAATAATAGAACGGGGAACAATATGAGGATCTCGGAGCTGATTAATTATTTCACGCCGCGCCGGCAGCGCTGGTGGGTTAAAAATGTACCGGAAACGGTTAGCGTGTAATTGATACACTAGCCGGCGAGGGCCCGCGGCCTCGCTGATACAGGCGCAGGTGTGACGCGGTATTAATTACGATCAGCAAGACAGTGCTACGTAATAAATCACGTTCACCTAGAGCATACTTTCGGCATTAATGAATTCAAACGGGCCGCGATAATTGCGTACCTAATTACGAGCGGACGGGGCTAATTTATCACTGTCGGATTATGAATTAGGAATGGCGTTAATTAAACATGCATAATATTTGTGGAGGCGACGTGTAGCCAGGCATTGTCGTGGGGGCCCCGCCGCGGGCACGGTCGGCGGATCGCAATGAAACAATTAGGTACCAAACTAATACGGACGCTATTGAAACTTACCCGTCCGAATGTGGGTTCCATTCTCTGCAAATGAAACACAACCAACTATTACGTTGGCTCACAATGAAAATCGTCCTGCTATGCTCATGAATACTTATTTGATTAGTTACGTACACAGCTGTATGAATTATTGGTCTGTTACATTTTAATTAATTTACATAATAAGTGGTTTTGTTTCGTTGTTTAGTGATTTAAGTGGGACAATATGATAACACTGTTCGTGCAGTGGGTGCACTTAAGTAATAGACCAATAGGATTAGTGCAAAACGGAACCTTACAGTTCCGTCATGCGTGACCGTTCGTCTGTATGTCACAGCCGCACTTTAACTCCGCCATTTTATCCTCGGTATTAATGAAACACAAGGTGGTTAATATGAAAAAATGTGTTATACACACACACATACGCATTCGCAATCTGTAAAATTTCAACATACTAATGTTGTTACTTTAAAATGTAATGACCAGTGAAATATTTTCTCTATTGTGGAATCACACCACATAGAGTTGTGTAATATTGGGTCTTTACCTATGAAATTGGAGTTTTCTACTTTCTTTTAATCATGTGTATCAATTCCTGCAATTTTCAAAGCTATATCCAAATTTGCTTTCCATTTGGAAAATGGAATATTATTTCAAGGTTTCACATGAAATATTTGAACAGAGCTCTTTTCATGTGCTTCCCATAATCATTTCTTAGATTCGCTGAAACTTTTATAAAACGGTTACTTTTAAAAATTAACGCTGCCTATACTTAACTTAATGTTATCCGAAAATACACACAAAGTTTAGCTAAATTTCGATTTGCCGTTCCCAAAAAAAAAATCAAAAATGTTTGTATGGAGAGAACAGTCTTAATGAAATTCTTCATACAAAACGCCAATTTCATAGGTAAGGACCTAATATTATAAAAAAGGGATTAGGAGAGTTATAACATTCCTACATAATGTAAAACTGAATATGAAAAAGTTTTTCGTGTATCGTTGAACAGGTGATTGGGTGAGTGAGAGAGAGTTTCTAAAGATTTCATAATGTGTTTATGTCCTTCCCCCATAACGTTAATTTTATTATTGTAAATTTTTTTTGATAATACTTTTATAATACAAATCCAAATAAATACTGTTCTTTCATTCTTTCTTCAACCTTCCAACAAAATCTGATATAAATCAAGATAACATGAGATAAAAAAAAATGCTTTTCATTTCTCAAACAATACCTTAGTTTTGAGGTCTGGTTCCCTGATTCAAAGTTATAAGGATCAACAGGTAAAAAAGCACAACCTACCTATTTCAAATGTACTGTCCTTATACCCAAAGTTTGCCTGGAAGAGATCGCTTTTAGTGATAAGGTTGCCAAATTGTACATTCTATTCTTACCATTTTTCTGAAACTGTATTTTCTTTTCTGTTGTGCAATAAAGTGTATGTATTTGTATTGTAAAAATAAAGGTGTCCGACTTAGTCACTACTATACAACATTCTGTAGATCTCAAGTCCGAAAGGCACTTGGTTTTATAATGACATGTATCATGCTAGTACATAAGTACATTTTTATAAATGTGACACGGGAATGCAAGCCGAACTAAGGTCAGTTTTCATTAGCAGCCGTAAAGGTAAAGGTGCAATTTGCAAAGGTCACGGATGGGCCGAGCCAGGCGGGGCGCGGGGCGCAGGTTGCCCCGCGGCGGGCGCCTCGGGGCGGCCGGGGCACGATGTAATGACCGATACCCGATACCGCTCTACGTGTTTACGATATTAGATGAATAACAATAGAAATTACAAAAGTTCGTGACTATAAATATGGTTCTATGATTAAGGTTAGGTACTTCTTAAATAGGAAAGAGATCGTGAAGACCACCACCGTGTTATGTTATATTTATAAGATAAAATAATCGAATCGATTGCTTATGTTGATATGTACGAGTATGTCGAATGAAACCAAATGAAATGAAATCAAAAATGCTTTATTTTATAGGTACACAGGGTACAATTAAAATAGTCAGATTTTAGATTTTCAAAGCTACTGCTTGTTCAAAAGGCAATTTTCCCCTGAGAAGAACTAGCAAGAAACTCGAACGGTCGCTCTTTAAAAAAAAGGTATTTATATTACAAAATTATTAATTATTATTTTATTTTATAATATTTCATTATCAATTGTGAAATAGCCTGGTTATGCGAACGGGCTGGTTATGTCCATGATTGTTTATCATCTAAATAATCTTATTTTTCTTAATAAGTTTCTGTTTTATAGTATCTTTAAATTTATTATCTATTAAAATTATTAAGGAAGATTTTGTATATCAACAGGAACTTTATTGAAAAAGCTTGTACCTCGGTAGATGCTTATGGTTAGCTAGATATACTTTATATTTATTTATGTAATGTTTATCCGTTATCTAGCATTCATAGTACGAACTTTGCTTAGTTTGGCACTAGATTATTGTTAAGTGTCCGAAATATTTATATTTATTTATTATATTAATTAAGAAATTAGTTATTTTTACATTTACATTTACCCTCCTTGTTACATTTTTTCTTTCTGAATAAGTAATTGAAATACTAGCGAACATACTGGATCAGGACAAGTGAATTGTCATGACTGAGAGCCTTGAGGAGTACTATGTACTTATAGAGTCAATATGCGATTTTTTTTTATTTTTTTTTATGCACAACGGGGTGGTACTTGACCTTAATCACACCTGATGTTAAGTGATGAGGTCGAACGTGGAAGCGTACTGACCCGGAAACCCCAACACATTTGGGGGACTGGCTATCTTATCTTTGACAACCGGAACACAACAATGCTATTAACATTGCTGCTTGGTGGCAGATTTGGCATAATAACCGATAGTTAAGACCACGTATTACATCACACTAGGCGAGGTCGTCGCGGAGGAATCATATACAAGTAAGTGCCTAACTTATTTAGGCACTAATAATTTCTAATAATAATTAATTTTTCTTCTTTTTATGATTTTGTCACGTTATGCTTACTTGCTTGTAGGAAATAATTTTATAGTGTACAACTTCTGATGTAGTATGCAATCTGATACCAGTGAATGCACGAGGTGGAGACTCGAAAAAAAATACAACCGGCCGAATTCAAACCTCCTCCTTTTTGAAGTCGAATCGTCGTTGAATCCAATGTTATTTTTTTAAGTGGATTTCTTCTTATTATTAATACAAAATATCTAAGCCTCTATGATATCAATCAAACATAGCTGTGTATCTACTATAGCGAATCGGTCGATTCAATTTCGATTATTAAACAGAAACCCTTGTAAGAAAGGCATGTACTGTACACACTACATGTCCAATTTAATATCACCATTGAATAGAAAACGCGTCTACGTCCACAATAGCCCATCGGCATTCCATTAACTAGTAGAGCAAACATACCGGGACGCATCCGGGCACTAACTCAATACAGAACGATTCCTAGCGAGCGATACTCGCACATTCGGGATTATCATTAGGGTTGTCATCCGTAACGGGATATCGGACTATGCTATATAAATATTTATATTTTTAATCGCCTCCAAAAATTGTGGTGAAAAATATGCTCGTCTGTATGTTTTTACCCGACTGCCCAAGGAAGAAGGGTAATGAGTGTATGTATTTGTGTATGTATGTATGTATGACCGTTACTTTGGCGCATTCTGTGGCCTAAACGGCTTGACCGATTTCGAAGTGCATCGGGTCGTTAGATTCGTATTGGTTACCTGGAGTGTCATAGGAGATACGTTTTATGTTAAAAAATCCAACATGGCGTCCGCAAAATACAAAATATGCTGTCGGGTTCTTTGGTTTTGAAATACTTAAAAAGTTATTTTATGTAGGTATGCACCCATATTTTCGTCAATTGTTAACTGATTTGATGATTATTTTTTGGTTGATAGGGTAGAATGGTCTCACAAAAATATATCCTTGGACATATACAGACAGCGCCATCTAGTTCCACACTAAGCAACTAGGCTTGTGTTGTGGATACCAGATAGTTGATACACTACACAAATACATTTTTTTTGTAAATAAATACATATATAAATGAAAAACATCCATAACTCGGGTACACATGCCCGTATTCATCATACAAACATATGCCCCTAGCGGAATTCGAACCCGCGACCTTTTGGTATAGCAGCAGATTTTCTAACCACTACACCAAACAGGTCGTCAAAATTTGGTTAAATATCTGATGATGCACTCCGGAGATAGAGAATGGAGCCTTACTGAACTCGGTTGTTTTGCCCAATTTTTGGCGGTTCTTACTATAGTGCTAGGTTAAAGATCATAGGAATCAGGCCACCTACCAAATCCATGTATTTCTGGTTTTAAGAACTAATTAATGACTCAAAAAGGTTATTAGTGCTTAATGATGAGTTTGTTTTCTTACCCACGATTTTCCGTTAATAACTAAATTGTTTACAATACGCTCGTAATAGTAATCAATAAATATTTTATGTAAATTTTCTCATGTAAGTGAATTGTAATTATTCTTTTGAGAAATAAATTTCTTTACCCACTATTATTAGCAGTTTAATGAAGTTTTCACTTTTTCATAGCTAGAATTCCACCAATTACAATGACCGGCGAAAAATTCTATTACATGAAGGATTGTTGCTAGAAACTCGACTAAACATAAGCACTTTCACGGTGCATGCTATTTAAATGAATTTTCTACGAATGCGACATTGCATGTTTTTGGTTTTCCGCCATCCCGTGACAACGATTTATATAAAAATCTCTCCTAAGTCTCACATACTTTTTTCTCTAACTGAAAAAAATAATTATTCCGTGTAAGGGCAGGCTTGATCTTATCTTTCACAGAATCGTTATGAGTGGACCTCCAATTCGGATATCTGCCTTGCTGTTTTCCCTTCCGGTGTGATAAGTGACGATTAAATTACGACTCACTATTGACATATTAAAATATAAATAACATGTGTTGTTTTTGAACAATAATTGGACATCAAAAGTGCTAAGTCCCGTCAAAGAAGTCGAGTTCTCAAATAACTCTGAGACGGGGCCCTTTGCAAGTTTACACTGGGAAAAAAAGAGGCTCATTTATCGGCTACGTACAACTGTGTAAACCCGGTACTGCAGTTGCAGCCGTGTAGACACGGTTATTATTGCCGTATCACGCTGAAATGGCTAGGATGCACACACGGTTAAGTTTTGGTAGCAGATATGCACACGGTACTGCAGTAGCAACCGTGTAAACATGGTTAAAATTGCACACGTCTAGGATGCACACGGTACTGCAGTAGCAACCGTGTAAACATGGTTAAAATTGCACACGTCTAGGATGCACACGGTACTGCAGTAGCAACCGTGTAAACATGGTTAAAATTGCACACGTCTAGGATGCACACGGTTCTGCAGTAGCAGCCGTGTAAATACGGCTAAAATTACACACGGTACAGCAGTAGTAGCTGTGTAAGTACGATTAGGATTACACACGGCTAGGATGCACACGGTACTGACACTGACTGTCATACACAGGTAGCGATGCCGTGTGACACTGTCGCTCCAGTTGCGTTCATACGACTGCGTCAACCATCTATCTAAGACCCAACACAGATTGCGTTGCCGTGTAACCCGGTCGTCCCAACTGCATTCACACGACTACCTAGAATCATACACAGGTGGTGTTGCCGTGTGACACGGTCGTTTCAGCTGCGTTCACCCTACTATCCCAGCCATCTACATCGGCTCCTACGCAGGTGGCGTTACCATGTGACACTGTCGTTCCAGTTGCGTTCACACGGCTTCCTCAGCCGTCTACCCTAGAATTCTACACAGGTAGTGTTGCCGTGTGACACGTCTTTTCAGCTGCGTTCACCCGACTACCTCAACCATCTACCTAGGATCCTATACAGGTGGCGTTGCCGTGTGACACGGTTATCCCAGTTGTGTTCATACGACTACCTCAGCTGTCTACATAGAATCCTAAACAGGTGGCGTTGCCATGTGACACGGTCGCCCCAACTGCATTCACACGGCTTCCTCAGCCGTCTACCCTAGAATTCTACACAGGTAGTGTTGCCGTGTGACACGTCTTTTCAGCTGCGTTCACCCGACTACCTCAACCATCTACCCAGGATCCTCCACAGGTCGCGTTGCCGTGTGACACGGTCATCCCAGTTGCGTTCACACGTTATCTCAGCCGTCTATCCTAGGATACTATACAGGTGGCGTTACCGTGTGACATGGTCTTTTCAGCTGCGTTCACCCGACTACCCCAGCCATCTACCCTAGTATCCTACACAGGTGGCGTTGCCGTGTGACACGGTCATCCCAGTTGCGTTCACACGACTACCTCAGCCGTCTACCCTAAGATCCTAGCCAGGTGGCGTTGCTGTGTGACACGGTCATCCCATTTGTGTTCACACGACTGCCTCACCCGTCTACCTAGGACCCTACACAGCCAGCGTTGCAGTGTGATACGGTCACCCCAACTGCATTCACACGACTACTTAGACACAGGTGAGGTGGCAGTATGAAGAGCTTTAGCAATCGCATCACAATGCTTCACCAAGTTGCTTAGGGCCCCAAGAACGCCGAGGTGGCTCTATGATAAATCTGAGGCAACCGCAGCACATGGCTTCACCAGACTGCTAGGGTCCTAAGAAGGGCTAAGGAGAAAGTATGAAGAGCTGAGGCAATTGCATCACAGTGCATCACCACTTGCTAGGGATCCCAAGAACGCTGAGGTGGCAGTATGAAGAGCTGAAGCAATCGCATCAAAGGATTTAAGCATGCTGCTAAATGTGAAGAACAAGTACCCCTACTTAAGTAGTGTCAGTATGAAGAGGTAAGACAATAGCATCACAGGGCAACAAGCTGCTAGAGATCACAGGAACGGCTGAGGTGGCACTAGGAAAAGCTGAGGCAAGAGCATCACAGGGCTTCACCAAGCTGCTAGAGGTCCCAGGAACGGCTGAGATGGCAGTATGAAACACTAAGGCAAGCGCATTACTGTACTTCACTAGGCCACAGATTACCAATAAGTTATGACTAGGCTGCTAAAACGGTTTCAAGACAGTTGTGGCGGCAGTAAGAAGAGACACAGACTGTATAGTATCACCTGAAAACAATCTGCCTAGAGAGTAGTAAAGAAAAGCAAATCAATTTGTTATACAAAATTGTAAAGCATTTCTCATCAAAAATGAAAGTTGTCCACGAAAACTAGCACTTCTTTTATTTAATATCACCTGAAAGCATGTGAGCTTTACCGGTTCAAGATATTTACATAGGTACCTACAATCTGCCTAGAGAGTAGAAAATAAAAGAAAAACAAATAAATTTTTCATACAAAATTGTAAATCAAATATCTACAAGCATTTTACAACAAAAATGAAAGTTGAAACCAGCACTTCTTTTATTGGCTACTTTTTAGACAAAGTGTAGCTGCGGTATAAATAATGCGATTTATCAAGAAATAATAAATTTATTACAAAACATCACTGACATTTTATTTTTATATTTAATAGTAAGTATTTGTAATTAACATTTGTAGTTCTGTTAAATAATAAAATCACTTATAATAATATGGTAGTCACATTAGCATTATTAAATTATTGTTACTTTTATTTATTTTATTTTATTTTATTTATTTACACATATCTAAGATGACTTACTTATAAAAGAATAAGCACTAGGACCTATTTGTATTATTTTTTTCTTATTTTAGGTTTCTATCCTACTATCGATATGGTAAACCTATTTATTGCGTCCATTTTGATAAACAGAACTAGCAATTGTAAAATTTATTACGTAACATTACACACGTTGCATTTTTATAATGCTTATACAGGGCGTCCCAAGACTATGCGACATGAAGGGACAATACCTTAAATATTGTAGATAGGATATTTTGCTGAAAGGAGACTTTATTTTATTTTTAAAAGTTAGTTATACTGCTTTTTAAGATTTTCTAATAATTATTTGCTTCGTCTGGGAATCGCACCGACTCAAATGTGAAAAAAGAACATCCCATATGATGCCAACGAAAAGAATGAACAAAAAATTCTAATTCCTCTGAAGTAACATAGTATCTAAAAAGAAAGGAATAACGTATAATTAATCTTTACACAAATTAAAAACATACTTGAAACTGCCGGCCGAAGCCATTTCCTTCCCCCAAAAATCCCAGACAGTGCAAATTATTTTTAGAAAATCTTAGAATGCAGTATTACTAACTATTAAAAATAAAATAAAGTCTCCTTTCAGCAAAATATCCTATTTACAATATTTAAGGTACTTTCCCTACATGTCACATAGTCTTGGGACGCCCTGAATATTTGTAATTAAAATTGATAATTTTGTTAATAAAATACCTATCATTGTAGATACAAAGTCATGATAGCATATCAGCGTTAAATACGCCTAATATACGGGCTACATGCATTGGTTATGCGCGTCAGTAAGGTCTCCATAGCTCAATGGGGCGGGCGGGGGTAAATATCGCCAAGGTGTGAGTGACGCTCTTGGGTGTTGCGAGCTTTATAGGCTACGGCAGGCTGCTTACCACTAGGCAGCCCGTACGCTTGTTTTCCGACTATCACATAAAAAAAAATTGTAGACAAGAAAGTCATTATAGCACATGTGCTATAATGACGTTGAGCTAATGTTACATACGCCCAACATGGCGACTATCAAATAACAGAGTATGCACTAGGACATACATTTGTATTTATTTCCTTATTTTAGGGATTTTTATCCTAGTATGGAAATTCCAACCCCACTGTCTCCTTTCTGATATTAAATACACGGATTGAGACTCCATTTATTAAATACAGGAATAATAATAACAAGATCCAAGTTAATTCGAATTTGACTAAAAAAAAAACTATTCTAATCTATGGCATTGCGAATCGTCACGAATAAAGTATCATCGATAAGAGATGGAGTTAATGTGTTTGGGAAGGGAAATTGCAGGGTGTCTAAGGCAACATATTTAATGTCCCGAGTTCTCACTACTTTGTATGCATGAAAGTGACTATCGAAGTACAGTGTTTCAAAGAGGAAACCTTTAGCGTAAACCTTACCCAGAGAGCTATCATAATAGATATTAGAAATTGACATTAATAAAGGAGCAAATAAATCCTCGGCCACTAACTGAAGAAGTAAAATATCGCCAACACGATATGTAACGTTATAAGCCGAAATGGTTACATAAGGAACTGAATAAATCGACGCATTGTAAGACAAGGACAGAATATTGATTAATGCATGCTTTTCTTCTAGTGACAAGGAAGTGAAGGAGCCAGGCACATTGACAGCAGCAACCACATTTGTAAGCAATAAATGGTTTAATTGCAATTGCAGTTTTTTTGCAGCACTTTTGCAAACATTTACTGTCCCCGCTCCTGCACGGACAGCAGCTTTACAAACTCTATGTTTAGACTCAAACCGCATACTGGAAACATGGCTAATGGGTCCTACTCTTAACATTAGGCGAGGGTAATGAATCAAATGATGAAATTTTGGCTTTAGATTAGACTCTGATAATTTCAAGTACAATCGATTGAAATCTCGTATGTAAGTAGCAAATACTTCCATTAACTCTGGGTAAACTTGTTCAGTAACAACGATGTCCATCACTTTACGTAGTAAAAGGTATAATTCATAAAACTCATAATATTTTATTGACGATGGAACTTTTCTGTGACGACCCGTTCTCAATGTAATGTCTACTTCTTTTACCCGATGTCCAATCATCAAGCCAAAATATCTTACAAATCGGTAGCATTCTGCTGATGACATTTTGATTTGAATGGAGTTAAAGCCTACACATTTTAAGGTGGGAGGTTTGTTACCAGAATCAGGACCATAATCAAACTCTACTATTCGTGAATTCAGATAACTTAATGTGAAAAGCCGTTTATCAATTAATCCTTCTATAACAACTTTCATGGTATATATGCAAACACCTTCCAACATGTCATGCATATAATCAACAGCTACACGCGAGAAAAGGTCAAAATGTTCTATATCCAACCAAACTGATCGCTCCCTAATACCAGTCTCCGAGACATTATTCCGTCCCACATCCTGAAAATAAGTCTCCATATTTCTCAACAAAGAGTAGTCTTCAACACATTGGGATGCAGCTATTTCTTTTGTGGCTTTACAAATTCTACAACAGTAGTTTGCGCTGAAACTCTGCGTAAAACCCAAAATAGTGTGCAGACCGAGATTGTCCCCAATAATAAGACCAACGACAAACCTTACATTTCCTTTGAACCCTTCGACTTCGACATGAACGCCTTCTCTAGCGAGAAAATTTATTTCATCAATTACAGGTTTAAAAATTTTATTGCCAAATTTGACACGATCGTCAGAGTGAAACAGATAAAACAAAAAAATGTACTTCAACTGAGAAGCCAAACGGGGAGGCAAAGATGGGAGAGATATATACATCCCACCTAGTTTGTGAATTCCTGCATGAGATCCGAGAGGATTTCCTGTTTCGAAATCATCAAAATATAGGTGATAAGGGTACACTTTACTGCCAGTATTTAAGGAGAGCTGAGACTGCGTTTCTATCCAAACAGGAGACTGAGTAAAGTGCTGAATACAAGGTGACTCGTGGCAAGTTTGGACATAATCATCCATTTCCGCCATCAATGCAGGAGTTGACAGTAGCCGTTGAAGAACTCTACGGATAGGAATGAATTGTCCAACAACTGGAACATCGCGAGGTGGAAGTTGACGCCCCACTACCTCTTCTCGAACCCCTAAAAATATACTTTGCGGAGGTATGTATGAACCTAAGCTTGCGAAATAATTCTCCCGCTTATGAGTTGTTTCAAAAGGTTCTAATGCGTCTCCTAATGTTTTACGTAACACTTCTGTATAAGACGTGATATGCTCACAGGCTGCTTCGCCTATGGACGCAGATAGTTCGTTACCTACTAACTCAAAGGCTACGTCAACGAGATCTTTATTGAAACAGCGAAAAGCCTCTACAATAGATTGGACGGTTTTGAAGGTAATATTAGTGTTAGTGTGAAAAGAACTGATTAACAAGCCTAACTGTTGCTGCAAAAACGTTGATGCAGATTGTGGTAATATAAGTGGTTTTAGAACTGGTTGCACCAGTTGTTCAGAGGTTTCACAAATTAGAGAAGTTTTCTCGGGAGTTTTTAATATGGCCCTACGCATCATTTTGCTAGGACCAGGTAAAGTTATACTTTTGTCAGGAGTGGATAGAGGGGAAGGAATTGATTTACATGGAGAAACAACATGTAATGGAGCGTGACGATAAGAAACATGGCGCTTCCAGGTATAAATCTCAGAAAACCATCGTGAACACATTCCACATCTGTAACCTCCCCATCCAACATCACTGTACTTCGAACAACCCATTGTTACATGAGAAAAAAGCGATGATAGTTCACGGAAACGTTTCTTACAGTAGTAACAAATGAGCATCTTTTCTAAAAGGACAGATTCTGGGCAGAAATAGTTCTCTCCTATATACGCATTTAGGCTATCTTGAATATATCAGATGTCTAACATGGATGGTGACTCAGGTGCACTAATGATCGTGTCTAATTCTTGTGATGAGGATATTACTCTTTCGTGAGAGCAAGAATTTCCCGTCTCTTGAGAGGAACTATTCCTATCTATCTCATTCACAAAACGGTTCACATCAATTATATACTTATCGACTTTAACATCCTTTATACCATAGCAAATGAACTGAAGAACTTGCCAGATATGCTCACATTCGGGAGGGTATTTCAAGTTAAAAACATAAAAACATTTAAAACATAGGTCTACGGCTTCAATAACATTATTACAGTAAAACCACACATTATCAACAACAGAGAATGCACAGGAGACGTTTGTGATATCCTCACCTACAACAATAATAAGTGGCTGAACTCCATTTGTTTTAGAAACTTCCTGCCGAAGTTCCTGTAAATAAGATTCTCCCTCGCTGCGTGTTTTGGCCAAAAATATGAAGCGGGAGGCTGCGTCGAATCGAGAGGCTTTAGTACGAAGACCCGTCTTACCTCCAACAACCGCAAACGGCAATAGAAAAAGCGTCGCGATTACCTTCTGCAACTCGTTCTCTAAAAAGAAAGAGATTTTATTAATATTTTTAAATAGTCTCAACTTTTACACTCTACTCTTTCCCGATGCTAGTTTTAGGTATATTTGCTTGCTTTATTACCTTTAGGCAGATCATGAATTTTTTGTTGTTGAGCCCTGGAAGTCTTAGATAATGATCGCAGTTTTGATGTAGCTCTCAGTTCAATAAAGTTGGCATTTTTGCGAAGTCCATTGTAAAGCGATGATGGACTAACTTGTGGATAAAGACTTAAGAAATCTATTCTTATCTGAAAAGTAAATAAATATAATGAAGAAACTAGATACGTCGAATGTTTCAATAAAAAAAAAACTTGCAAACACTTTACCAGGTGTGGCCCAATGTTAGGTACACGAAGCACAGCAAATCTTTCCAAGTATTGTGCAATTGATGGAACAGATAACAAGTAACGTTTTCGAAGTAGCCATGTCGCATTCCAAGCGGTTTCCAATATGGATGACAATTGCAGTTCCTGATATTGTGATATAGTAGTAATATCGTCGTTATTCTTTAACTCTTCTGTAGAACAAATTCGCAAATTAGGTAATTGCAATATAACAAAAAAATCTGTGTAATATGTTTAAGAAAACTACAAATCAGCTCTAATACTCGGGCTAACCCAACATGACGTGTAATATCCAAATTAAGGCAATAATTATAATCCCATAGTTACTAGTTATCGCAATGTAGTCGCGACATTGGGATGAGCCAACATGTTACTACTCGTCTCTACATTGCGGTGCATTTTCTACCTTCTACAAGGATGTGATCGAAGTCTTCGAGATCTTCATCCGATGGCAATTGGGGTCCCCTTTTGCGCCGAGGTTGCACTAGACTTCCGTCACTTGGATCCTCCTCAATACTAGAAGAGGCTGTGCCAATGATCCTCTTCTTTACTAGGCCTTTGCTCTCACGCCAGACTGCCTGCCTCTTGCCGTATCTTTACAAAAAAATATTGACTTACTATACCTCTCAAAACATTTTAAAATAATTAGTTGTTCCGTAAATTACACGATTGTAAAGTATAAATACTTTTATTATACGCCCTACGAGAACGCGATTGGCCTTGATCTCACCTGATGGTAAGTGACGATAAGGTGAAAGCGCGATTCATCCGGAATTCTCAACCACTGAGCAACTGGCTATTTCATCTCTAACTGCCAGAGCATAGCAACGCTACTAACATTATTGTTATGGCGGCAGACTTAGATAAGACGTTATAGCTAGCCAGGCCGACTTAGAAAAAGCCCTACCACCAACCAAACCGAGTACCAATTAGTACCCCGCTGGAAATCGAACCCGCGACCTCAGGGTCTCGATCGGTGATCTAAACCACTAGACCACACAGGCAGTTAAAGTTAGCCCATATCCAGCCACTGCTAGCCATATGCTTCTAGATAAATATAATTTTAGCTGTAAATTTATAGGGTTAAATGAACTTGCTGCGTTTCATTATTAATATAAAAAAACAATAGTACCAACCTGTCATATAGTTTTCCATGAGGTCGTGCAGAAGCGCTTACCGGTGCTTTGGCACCTGGTGATAATTCACTTGTATCTTTTTTTATGGCAGGAGTGATGCTAAACCATATAGCCTCTGGTTCATTTGGGAACAAATTATGAATATAACTTGCCCACTGCCAGAAGATGGGATATGCAAGTTTTGGTTTTTGATCATCAATGTCCTTAAGGAGATAGTCAAGAATGATGTTGCACAGGTCACTTTGTTCACTCCTTTTTAATTCCCTCTGCTGTCCAGACCTAAGAATGTGTTTGCCAACAAGAGATTTCCCAAGCAAGTTTTTTAAAGGATTACAGTGGCCTGTTGACGAGCTTGGGGTAGGCTGAGTCTGTGAAGGCTGCTCAACGGTCGAAAGGCTAAAATATTTTTTACAGAATTTACATAGGACCAAATTAAAAAAATGTACCATGAATGGTGTCGCATTTGTGGCATAATAATAATCATGTGATTTTCCTATACTTCATAAAAATGACCTGACCTATGAAATTATTATAAAATCGATTATTATAAAACGATTTAGCCACTCGATTTCTAGCCATATAAAAATCATTTAAATTAGCCGGGATAACGACATCCACTGACGAGATGGACAGGTGAGCTAGTAAGGTTCGCTGGGAATCGCTGGACGCAGGAGGCTTCCACCCAGTCTAGACGGAGGAATATGGGGGAGGCCTATGTTCAGTAGTGGACGTCCTATGACTGAAAAAATAACCAGAACAATGCCACAAACTGTCCCACAAACAACTCTATAATAATTACCTCAGTGCTTCCTTTCTATGCCCTTCAACCTCACTTTCGGACGAGTACTCTCTGACAAGATCAAGTTGGTTGTAGGGAGTATTATTTTCATTTACCAACTGTTTTGGCAATTGTTGAACCTTGAAATTTTAAAAGAAACATAGTTATTATCTTGAACATACAGAAAGAACTTATATATAACATAACATAGTTATCTGATTGAGGTGAAAGACATATTTATGTACGTTCTGTGACAATGCATATTATGGTACTATCGAACTGATCTGATGATGGAGCCAGAAAATTGCCACTGGAACTCCTCGATGGACATTATATTACTTGTCATTGTACTAGAACAATATGTGATAATCATGCATGATAGAGCATTATAAGGTTTTTAAGTCTTTTTATTGTAGAACTTATTAACGCTATCTTAGATTCGCCATTTTAGAAATGTAAATATTCAACCTTAATTTCGGTATTATGATCACAAAAATCCCCTGGATATCGATTGTAAGCCGGATCGTGCAAATTCATTATTTACCGCAATCTTAAATTGTCCGTTTCTAAAATTTTCATATTTTGAGCCGGATCGCGGGCAAGTTTCATTTTGTAGTCCAGTAAAGATACGCAATTTTTGTGCTGCAACTTCATGTAACTTTAAAGTTCCTGATTTTTTGTAGAAGGATAAGAAAGTAGAAGTATGAAATAAAAATGTTTTCTAACAATTCTGTAGCTTGCTTTAGGTATAGTATAAGTATAAATTCATTTAATTTTATATATATTAAATTTATACAATGGCTACTTTATATTTTCTAAAAATTGTTTATTGAGTCATTTGCCCTTCTACATTTTTGAAAATCTAATATATGTCAAAAAAAATATAGCATCATTTAGGAAAAATAGTGATAAACATGATGTCAATACAAGAAATAAAGATAAACTTGTAGGTCACATAAGTCGCCTCCACAAAGTCAGTAATTCATTCAAAGGGTTATGTATACGCTTTTTCAATAAAGTTCCTGTTGATATACAAAATCTTCCTTTCAATAAATTTAAAGATACTATAAAACAGAAACTTATTAAGAAAGCATATTATAAAATATCAGATTATTTAGATGATAAACAATCATGGACATAACCAGCCCGTTCGCATAACCAGGCTATTTCACAATTAATAATGAAATATTATAATATAAAATAATAATTTTGTAATATAAAAACCTTTTTTTAAAAGAGCGACCTCTCGAGTTTCTTGCTTGTTCTTCTCAGGGGAAAATTGCCTTTTTAACAAGCAGTAGCTTTAAAAATGTAAAATCTGACTATTTTAAGTGTACCCTGTGTACCTACAAAATAAAGCATTTTTTGATTTTGATTTTGATTTTGCCCTCGGTGAAATTTTTCATAAATGTAAAGAAGTTATTGATCGATTTTTTTTGAAAATAGAAGGGTTCTAAGTATATTTTCCGACGCAATGAAATTCACAGTGGTAATTTTAATCATATAGTCTATGTTTTATTATTAAACATTTATATTACATCTAAAGCAAGGTACCGATTTGTTAGGTTTTTTTTTATTCTATCACTGACAGGTACTCTATCCATGTGCAAAAAATCACGGCCTTTAAGATTATAGAAAGTTAAAAGTTGTATCCTTACTGGACTATTTGGCCGCCATATTGGATTCACCATCTCCGCACCCCAAATAACCGCCAGATATAAAATTCATGTTATTTTATATTTTTCTTATTCAAATTTTTGTTACCTTGGATTACAATATTGCAATTTTCTAGGTATCTCAAATTTTTTTTTAATAAAATATAGCCTGTTACTCGCTGATAATGTAGCTTTCTATAGGTCAAAAATTTTTTTTAATCAGTTAAAACAGTTTATGCATCACAAACAACGAATACAAAAAATCAAAGCTCTTTATAATATTAGTTCAGATACTTGGATTAAGTCTACCAAATTAATAAGAGAAATGTAATAAAAATCTTTTACAGATTCAGATAGAAAAGGTCAGATTCAAATAGAAGAAGTCAAAGATAGATAAGGTCGTCAATACTTTCTACCTTTACATTTAAGGCAACATACAAGTACGATTTTACCTACAAGGACTATCTTTACTAAACTATTTTAACTATAAGTACTACCATTACGCCCAACACTACTTTTACTACAAACACTACAAGCCGACCTTAGACATAACAAAGTCCCTCTCTCGTATAGGTCAGACTAGATATAGGTATTCCATAGTATTTCTACAGGTCATGCATATTTTACATCACGGAAAGTATCATAATATAGTGTAAAACAGGACTTGAGACCTCTCGGCATTCCTCTGACCATTTATTCCACTTCATACGATACATGGTCTGATCGGGCATAGTTGGAAGACCCAATATTGCAAAATTATCAGGAGTTGGTTCAAGGGATTGTAACAAGTCTATAGATGTGTAACCTTTATCTGAAAGATAAATCCGAGGGATATTGATTAGAAAAAAGGAAGAAAACCTATACCAAACACCAGCTGACATTTTAATTTTATTAGGAAAGAAAGAATTTATTTGGATTTCTGTTATAAAAGTATTTTCTACAAAAGTTTACAATGTAAAATCCAAAAACCACCACGACGCTGGTATTATGTAGAACCGAAAGGCAGAGTGGTGCCACTGTACTACTTAATGTTAACACAACTCTCCATGCAATCTACACATAAAACATCAATTATCATTAGGCATATAGTATGTTTCATCAGCCACAGATAATTTGAGTTTGTTAAAGACTTCAACATTTTTTTTATTATAAATCTTTTTATCTATCCACATTAATATTTATTATAAATGAGAAAGTAACTATTTATGTCTGTCAGTCTGTGTATTACCTTTTCATGACTAAACCGGAACTAAGGGTGCGAGGAATATATCCATTCCATCTATCCATTTTTGAGTTGCAGAACTTGACCTATTTCATAATATTAATTCATTTTTTTTTGTATACCAGTTCAGCAAGGAAACATAATTTTATATAATTTTAAATAGAACTGTGTTCCGGTCGGTTCTCGGGCAGCGAGTTGCTCTCGAGATTATTTTCGCCTTTAGTATTTATTATAAAAGAAATCTAGCAAATATAATTATTTCAATTCAGACAAATTTCAATTTTTTAAGTTACAAATTTTATTGTGCGTTTGAATTTTTGTTTTTTGGATTTTTAGGGAGTTCTATATTATTGAATTTCTAAATGTTCGAATTTTCGAATTCAAAGACTAGCTAAGATTTTTCAAAATCGGTGGACAAGCAACAAACTTATGGCAAGTCCCAACTGAAGTGTCCATGGCTAGACAATGATGCAAGTCACTCTACTTCAAATCGTTTCCAACATTTACCAAAGCCCATCCAAGAAAAAGTTATCAAAATTTATACACAAACAAAAATATTATAGTAAGCCCAAACGGAGAAGTCCACGGCTGGACAATGGCGCAAGTCACCCCACTTCAAATCGTTTCCTACATTACGTAAGCCTATGACAGAAAAAAAATATCAAAAATTGGTACACAAACAAAAAAGTTATAGTATGCCCAAACTGAGAAGTCCACAGCTGGACAATGGTGCAAATTATCCCATTTCGAAACTCCTTTCATCCATTACTAAAGGCCATCCAAAATAAAATTATCGAAATCGATGCAAAGTTATAGCAAATTTTTTTTGATAAGCTCTCCTTACATTCAACTGAGGGATACAACACAAATATTTCAGTTCACATTATGCATGTTGGGTACTAATAGATGGTCTTTAAAAATTAAATTGCTATTCCTAAATGAGTTTTTAAATTAAGCCAATAATTATTGAGATATCTATGGGCTCCCAAATTTCTAAAAATTGTGTCCCCGGCCCCTCTTATTTCATAATTTCATGGTTAAGTTCATCTTAACTATGGAACCCTTCACTGGGTTTGGTCCATCTATGTAACGAAGAGGCAAACAAGCACACAATACACCTGACGTTAAGTGTCTATTTTACCCATAACAACAGTTCAATTCAATTCATTTATTGCATAACTATCAGCATAAATTACAGTGATCTTTAAATTTACAGTCCAAGAGTGAGGGCTCACTGATGTGTTGCCTGTAATTTCACTGGCTGCCTCAGCCTCCAAACCGGAGCACAACAATGCAAGCATTGATGCTTGGTAGCAGGAAAAGTAAGGTGGTGGTACCACCACGACGAGTAAATACCCAGATGAGCTTGCACAAAACTATGTACTATGAGCAGTTAGGTATAAAATAATTAATTCAAATATTATGATCTCAATAATTAAATAATTTAAACTGAGTGAAGAGTGATCAATAATAAAGCTGTAATTCTTTATTAAACGACTTCAAAAAAGGAGGAGGTTCTGTATTCGGGGCGTATTTTTTTTAGTACCTATATGTTATAAGTAGCAACATTTATTTTTTATTGGGATCGAGCAAGGTTGATTAGTATCACTTGTTTTTGTTTTAAGTTAATGGAACCGTATTTATTTGAGTTGTTTTGAGTCAAAGATTGTTTTATATACCTTTTCTGACCTTTACTTGGTTGTAATTTTATTGTTCCTTTTCTTGAAAAAAGCCAGTAATTCTAGTTCATACCGTTGCTACCTATTTTCAAGAAGTAGAAGAAATGTTTAAAAAAAATTATAAATTGAATTGGCTGTGATATTTGCTGTTGAGGAGATCCCTTATTCGTAGATAATCTTGGTTGTATCATCAGTTAGTTCGAGATAAAAAGTATGTTAAGTCCATCTCCAGGTCCTAGGCTACCCTCTTTGTCAAATATCTTACAATAGGTTGTGGCTTAATTGTGAAAACTAACAAACAATCACAATGACAGACAGACATGAAACACTTTCATTTGATAATTAGAATATATACTAAATAATAATATGAAAATAAACTGTGAATTTTGTCAGCCATTGGACGGCATAAAATAAATAAATATCCTTAAACATGCACACAGTGCCATTTAGTTCCACAGTGAGCAACTATAGAATTGTGTTGTGGATACCAGTTATACTACATAAATACATTTATTTTTGTAAATAAATACTTATTATAAATGAAAACATCCATGACTCGGGTACACATGTCCGTATTCATCACACAAACATATGCCCCTAGCGGGATTCGAACCCGCAACCTTTTGGTATAGTGGTCAGAGTTTCTAACCACTACACCAAACAAGTCACCATAAATATTCCACCAAAAGATGTTTTATTTTATATCTCCTCTCCTTATTTTAAATTGATTAATAAACATTAAAGGCAACACTGCAACCCATTATTCAATAGAACTATGACAGCAAGCAAGCTAAATGATTTGTCTGTAACACTGATAAAAATCTGTAAACGATTGACTAATTACTAATAATAATATGTCATAAAATGCTAAGTCTCAAAAACTGTTTATATATATATATAATTATATATTTGGCATCCAAGTGCATTATTGTAAAGGAAATAAATATATTTAAGTATCTTATTTTTTAAATTGGAAAAATATTGTTTGGAAATGACAAGGTGCGGGTTCCATCACCTGCTAGAACAAGGGATCTGCATTGCCCATTCAGAAATTATTTTTAGTAGGTAAGCGACACTTAGTGCATTATAGAAAGGAAGTTAAGCTGGCAGACAAATAACATTCTGAGTGGTGCATGGGCATGAGTGGTGCGAACATGCATAATAAAGTTGACTTGCTACACTACCCTTGCTCACATTCCTCACTCATATTGTTGCACACATCTCTCACTTCTTTTGTATCTACAAATACCTCGCTACCCCTTACCCCTTTCCCACCAAAGCTGCGACGAGCAAGGCTAAGAAAATGAAATGATCCTGTTAGTGGATATAATAGACATTGTATCCATCCTAGAGCTACACGGCTATTGTAAAGTGAAAGTTTGTAAGGGAATACTAGTCACTTACCAATAATGATATCCACTGCCGGTTGGCTTAATTTCCATGACTGTAGTAGTGCTTTAACTTCTTCCATTTTACATGACCTGAAAGAGTTTATATAAAGAAATGTAAAGAAAGAATAAAGAAATGGATGGATATATGACCTCACTTGAAGCCCTAAGTGTCTATTGAAATTGTGGAAGTAGTCGGTACCAAGGTACTCACCATCAGCGTATCGCTCACAACACCGAAATCACTACAAACACAATTTTTTATCAAACACAAAGATATTTAAAGTGTTGAGATTTAAAATAACTTTTATCGGAGTGTATGTCCTAAAAATTTGAATAACTGTAACGTACAATGACAACGGAACGACGACACGACCAACAGAGTCGTTCGCGGTAAAAAGCAGTGTTGCCAACTCTATACTTCCAAATAGCGCTACGAAGAAATAAAAAGGCAAAAGAGCTTTATAATCAGAAGAAAGTAAATAAAATAGTGCATATTTTATATAATATATCTACACAATTTAACATTATTATTACCTAGAAATCGTCACCAAGACGTTATTTTCATTAGATAATTACAAACTGTTGTTCCTCGTTCCGATACAAGGATTATTTCGGAAATTAGTTATTTTTGAAACTTTTTACTAACTAGGATTAGTAAAAAGTTTCAAATATAAACAAAGACGAAATTGAAGAACTGCTGTTCACATAATCTCCGGACTTTGCGATCATAGCTCTGTCCATTCCTAACTCAAATGCCGATTGTGAGAGGGAAAAATGCTCAAAAAGAAATAATGTGTAATCCGAAATGTTTTATTAACGCCAACTGCGAATGGAGTTCTATTAGCAGATTGGCTGTTTGAACAATTTTTCAAACAGCCAATCTGCCAATAGAATGATGACGCTGATGCAAAAATTTCAAAGCTTCTCAAAACATGTTGTCAAAAATGACTGCCACACTTTACTTGCCAAAACTTTCCAAAAGCGGAGGTCAGAGAATCTTTGCTGAGGATGTGTTTTCCTTCAAATGATGCTATCAAAATATAATTCGAAAAATAACACACCTTTGAAGGAAAAGAAAGACATTATTAAAGCTTAATTACTGACATATTGTGTTTTTATTATTATATTTATAAATTTTCTTGTCCTTGTACGAATAAACAGTTAAAAATACGAAGTGATAAACCGATGTAAATGTCAAAACAAGAAATTCCGCTTTTTTTTGTCGAAAATCCGCGTTTTTCTGGCTACACTGTTTTGTAATAAGTTTCACAGCCCAGCCGTCTTCCTACACAACACGGCTAAAGGACTCTTTGGCTAAAGGTAAGTAGGTAGCGTAGACAGTAGGTTTATCTGTCTACGGTAGGTAGGTATCCTTTATTGCTGACGACTGCTGATATCCTAGAGCAATGTTTCCATAAAAGTATCTGTCAAAGTTCCGTAAAAAATCAGTAGGCATTGTTATTTTGAAATAATATTTCGTGGATTCAGGTACAGTCAACAGTCAAAGTTTTAGGTACAGTCAAGGTCCAAGATATGTATACACCACAAAGTGCCACAAAAGTCACCTTCAAAATTACTACAGATATGGCAACACGTAAAAGTTCAAGAAGTTCAGAAGCCTAATGCAGCGTAATAGAGTCCAAACTCCAAAGACCAATGTTCACACGTTTCTTATGACGTTTTACAACACACTTGCGACGAAAAATAAATAAGTCTTTCGGAGAACGACTTTGCTTTTTGACTATTTTTCCATTGCAGCAAATTTCAGTATGCTGGCATGTATTCTTCTTTAGCTTTAGATGGCAACAATATGTGCCTCACCTATTTGACGCGGCGTGTCAGTATTTTAAAATATCTTTATTACATGAACTCGATTTTTTTAAAATAATTGAGTACAAAACATAGTTAATATTAATTAATCTATCTGTGAAAAAGAAGGCAAAGATTTTTTCGCGAGTGGTAGTTCTGGCTCCTAGCTGGCTGGCCAGCGAAAGCGCGACTTGAAAAAGCGCGGTAAATTAAAAAAATGTTCTTCTTTTGCTTACTACAGCAGGAGAAAAAAGTTTTGATATTTGAATATTTTTTTTTTAACGACAATCAATTTGTTATTTCATCAAGCTATATAACACACGACTCGCTAACCGTGTAGTAAACAGCATCCGTAATATTAAATTCGGATAATGTAGCCGGTTTTTCTTTAACACAAGACTTGTGGAACGAGCGTGATACAGTTTAGGTAGTCGGGTTTGTACCATTTCACATAACATAACTAACAAGGCCAATATTTGTATAATACACTGTTCGTCAAGTCGTATAAACACACGACTCGTGAGCTGTGTAGTGAACAGAGCCGGCGGTCGTGTTTGTACCATTTCACATAACATGGCCAACAAGGCCAGGATTTGTATAATACACTGTTCGTCAAGTCGTATAACATACGACTTGCGAGCCGTGTAGTAAATTGCTCCGGCAGTGGTGTTTGTGACGATGTTTTCAATTCGGATAAGGTAGCCGGTTTTTATATAATACAAGACTTGTGTAACCGTACGTGATATGGCTCAGTTAGTCGTGTTTGTGATGTTTCACATGACATGGCTTACAAGGCCAGGTTTTGTATAATACACGGTTCGTCAAGTCGTATAAACACACGACTCGCGAGCTGTGTAGTAAACAGCGCCGGCAGTCGTGTTTGTGATGATGTTTTAACTTCAGATAATGTAGCCAGTTTTTCTTTAACACACGACTTGTTAAACCGTGCGTGATACTGCTTTGATAGTCGTGTTTGTACCATTTCACATAACATGGCTTACAAGGCCAGGATTTGTATAATACACGGTTCGTCAAGTCGTATAAACACACGACTCGCGAGCTGTGTAGTATAAACAGCGCCGGCAGTCGTGTTTGTGATGATGTTTTAACTTCAGATAATGAAGCCAGTTTTTCTTTAACACACGACTTGTTAAACCGTGCGTGATACTGCTTTGATAGTCGTGTTTGTACCATTTCACATAACATGGCTTACAAGGCCAGGATTTGTATAATACACGGTTCGTCAAGTCGTATAAACACACGACTCGCGAGCTGTGTAGTAAACAGCGCCGGCAGTCGTGTTTGTGATGATGATTTAACTTCAGATAATGTAGCCAGTTTTTCTTTAACACACGACTTGTTAAACCGTGCGTGATACTGCTTTGATAGTCGTGTTTGTACCATTTCACATAACATGGCTTACAAGGCCAGGATTTGTATAATACACGGTTCGTCAAGTCGTATAAACACACGACTCGCGAGCTGTGTAGTAAACAGCGCCGGCAGTCGTGTTTGTACCATTTCACATAACATGGCTAACAAGGTCAGGATTTGTATAATACACTGTTCGTCAAGTCGTATAACATACGACTTGCGAGCCGTGTAGTAAATTGCTCCGGCAGTGGTGTTTGTGACGATGTTTTCAATTCGGATAAGGTAGCCGGTTTTTATTTAATACAAGACTTGTGTAACCGTACGTGATACGGCTCAGTTAGTCGTGTTTGTGACTTTTCACATGACATGGCTTACAAGGCCAGGATTTGTATATTACACGGTTCGTCAAGTCGTATAAACACACGACTCGCGAGCTGTGTAGTAAACAGCGCCGGCAGTCGTGTTTGTGATGATGTTTTAACTTCAGATAATGTAGCCGGTTTTTCTTTAACACACGACTTGTTAAACCGTGCGTGATACTGCTCTGGTAGTCGTGTTTGTACCATTTCACATAACATGGCTTACAAGGCCAGGATTTGTATAATACACGGTTCGTCAAGTCGTATAAACACACGACTCGCGAGCTGTGTAGTAAACAGCGCCGGCAGTCGTGTTTGTACCATTTCACACAACACGGCTAACAAGGTCAGGATTTGTATAATACACTGTTCGTCAAGTCGTATAACATACGACTTGCGAGCCGTGTAGTACATTGCTCCGGCAGTGGTGTTTGTGACGATGTTTTCAATTCGGATAAGGTAGCCGGTTTTTATTTAATACAAGACTTGTGTAACCGTACGTGATACGGCTCAGTTAGTCGTGTTTGTGACTTTTCACATGACATGGCTTACAAGGCCAGGATTTGTATAATACACGGTTCGTCAAGTCGTATAAACACACGACTCGCGAGCTGTGTAGTAAACAGCGCCGGCAGTCGTGCTTGTACCATTTCACATAACATGGCTTACAAGGCCAGGATTTGTATAATACACGGTTCGTCAAGTCGTATAAACAACCCTAGTGAACCGTGTAGTTAACAGCTCCGCAGCCATGTTTGTGACGGTGATTTAAACATGGCCAGAGTAGGGGATTTTTCTTTGATACACGGCTCATCAAACCAAAAACGGTAGCCGTGTAATAGTGACATAAGCAGTCAGCTCCTTTACTTGGCTACGTTTTACGTTTAAACAACACAGCGACAATTTTGACGCGGTTGGTGTAACCTCCTAAGACACGTTGTCTAGCCATGTATGTTCTCATACACGGTCATATGTAGCTGTGTCAAAAATGTAACCGTTTAAAAATACACGGCAATACTTTTGACACGGCTAAAGTATCTGCTTTACTTGTCCCTCTAGCAGGATCTAACGACTGGAGTAGCCACTTATATGACTAACGTGGATATGTAAAATCGATAGCCGTGTACACGGTTTTTAACACGGCTACCAAACCCGACTACGCCAGCCGACAGCACGGCACCGTGCAGTATAGCCGTGTAGAAAAGCCGTGTATTTTTCCCAGTGTAGTAACGAGTGTTTATATAGGCGCGGGTGGCAGCCCTGCTCAACCGATCGTCGCCCGGGCCGACTTTCGCGAGACAATGCAAGACTGGGCCTAAATAATTTAATAGTCGTAGGCGGCGTCGCGTGGAGCGGTTAGCAAACAGTCGCCTTACGTTTAGACGATATTGCGGCCATGCCGCCATCGTACTGAGGACCTGCTTATGAGGTGGATGTTTATAGATGGGAGGTCCTAATTTCGTTGTTAGTAGTCTGTTAATAATACGTTTTAAATCACATTAATCATCTAAGTTATAATAGATTCCTATAATAGTGGATGTAAATATTCATCGAAATGGGGAATACTTCTAAATGAGAACGCCATAAACGTAAGGTAACGGAACGTTGAGATATGGCAAGGTAAGATATAAGAGTGATAGTGGCTCACGGGCGGGCGGGGTAATAAATTAGGGCGGGCGGTAAGCGGTAAGGCGATGCAGGCGAGGGCGGGCGGGGTCGCGTGCGCCGCGGCCGTTTGTCGCTGGTCGCGTGCGCGGGCGCTCATTTCTTATTCATACGCCCCGGGCACGCACGCCCGGAGCTCGCGTACACGTAGCGCGGTGGCACGTCCCGTAGCCACCTGGATGACCGCACATTAATCATATCAAGTCACTACAGATCTACGTTTATCTCGTCGTTAACAGCAGACATTAAAATTTCAAGCATTTGTTTCAATGTTTGATACAATATAATCAATCACTGAATGTCAGTTTTTTAACCTAATAATAGGGCAGGAGTACCTTATAATTCAAGTGATACTAAATAAGTTAGTACAAACTATTTCTTCTTCAATAAAAATGTAAGTGCTTCTTTCTAAAAATATGTGACTTGCTCTCACAAAGTCATAATAATGAACAAATCTAAACTTTGAAGAAATAACTTTGTAGGTCAAAGGATTTTGCATAATTCCCGATAACGAGCGTTCGAGTCGAGTTGTTACTTCAAAGCCACCGTTTCAGTTACAGTTTATTATTAATAAAATTTGGTCGGGTTGTCGGGCTGTCGGGTTGTCGGCGGGCTCTGTAACGAGGTTGGTCCGCGCTTGTTATTGGCCGCTCCGGCCGGTCAGCGCCGCGGAAAATTCGCCCGAAACTGACGCGCGTGAAAATTTAATGAACGGCCGGACGCTAGTTAACTAAAAGGTAAAGTGCACCCTCTTGACGTGTTCGGTAAATATTAATAGTGAGTGTGTAGCGTGCGCCATTAAAAATGCACGAGTCCGCGGACACGATGCCTAAGCGGCCAGCGACGGTCAGCGTTCATTAGCCGCTCTACATACGGCCCCTTCTCGAAATGAACTCGCTCCGCCTTCAGCACACCTCTCGTCGCCAGCGGAACATTGTCGGCAACTCGATTAGTTTCAACAAACGTCCCGTTTTTCTTCAGCAACTGCGCCGTGCGATTGCCTATCGAATTTGTCCAATAAAACGCGACATTCAATACAAACTTCGTCCGGTTCAGTGCTCTGCATGGATCGCGAACACTTTCTAAGTGCAAGTTTCACTATCTGAGCCGTTTTAAAACTCTTACGGATGCTATTAAGGATAATAGAAAATGTCTAGCTGGAACGATGAGTCTAGGAATTATGTCGGCAAGTGGAATGATCTAAGTTTGACTTTTATGTCGATTTTATTCGAGTGCGCGTCGGTTGTTCGTAGCGTGCAAAGTATCGAAGTTGGGAGGCTCGGCGGCGTTCCTGCGAGCGGTAGATATGAGGCGCTGGCAGCCGTGCGGGGTGCGCGTTGTTAGTAGCGAAGTAATGTGGTTCGTTAATTATGTATCGCAAGGTGCGTTGCCATTTCAATTTCGAACGGCTCACTGTCGCGGGCTCTCGCGAACGAGGTCAAGGGTTCACAACTCTCAACCCCCAAGCTCGAGGGGCTGCCAAATTAATGAGGTACTCCTTTGTATAATAAAGAAATAACAAGAATTGCGCACGCAAACTTGGGCTACCGACTCGATGTCATTAAAGGCGTTGCGAACGTTCCCTGCGACTCGTTACCGCCTTGGTTAACAGCAATCTTTCATCGATAGCTTAAATTGACATTTCTCAATTCCAACAATACTACTTGTAACATGTTTCGATGCTAGATATGACTCCTTGTGGTTCCCATTAAATATCTACTCGCCTGTCCAGCAGCGTGGCGATTCGAGAAAATCCTTTCATATGGAAATCGCTGCAAATCCGCGGCATGGTTGACATTGAAGAGATTGGTTGAATTGGCCATTGTACTATTATTTGTTTCGAAAGAAGCCTTCCATCCGTTTACTGCCACAGAGTGGTTTGTTAAATAATAAGCGAGCCAGGGGAGGCATATTCGGTAGATTAGCGCGGGGTCTACGACGTGGTCCCGCCGGCCCGCGGCGGGCTTCAGTCTCGTCCGCCTAATTGGTCGAGCCAAGGTTCGCACTTGTATACCATAGTGGAAGACATACAGCACAAGTTACTTGCATTAAGTTATATGCATCATAATCTCATGTATACCATGAGTTTACGGACGATTCGATTATCCGAATCTATGGTAATGCTGCTCGATGCCGGTGCAAGTGACAGACTATAACGAGAGTAGTTTGCGTGAGCTCATGGAATCCTCAATGAACGGCAATGTTGTTTCTCTTCTCACATATAAATTGTAATTTTACTGAATAGGTTTTGATGGAGCTTTCACAGATATTTTTGATTTAGTCCGGATTAACATGTAGGCAAAATATTGAAAAATACCCTTTAATATTATCCGACGACCGATTGGTATAGTGGGTAGTGACCATGTCAGCTAAACCAACGGTAACGGGTTTGAATCCCGCGAGGGGTAAATGTTTTTTGGATGTTTACATAAATATATATGCATGTTTATCTGTTATGTAGTATCTACAATACAAGCTTTCCTTAGTTTGGGACTAGATGATTGGGGTAAATGTCCGAAATATCTTTTTATCAAAATTCATATATCATAAACTTAACGTACTCTATGGACTGTGACCGTAAATATAATAATTTTTATTTTGAAAAGTTTACCCTTTTGAATATAGACAATATTTTTAACAACGCAGAAGGAGTCGCAGGAGGAAAGCAAGTTTATGACTTGTACTATTTTTTTTGAAGGCAGCCTGCCATCCTCGTAGTGCACACGTCCTGTCTCGGAGAGCAAGGCGAGGTAGATTAGTGCGGGAATCCAGCGCGGTCTCGCCGGCCCGCGGGCGGGTTTCTAAGTCTCAGCTAATTGGATGAGCCGCCAGGGCTGCCCAATTAGCAGCACCCGCCCGCACTGCTGTGATTCATTTTAATCGGGCGCCCTTATCAGGCACCACGCCATTTTATGTTAGTCTGTTTGACGTTATGTTTACATGTAAGTTTCTCAATTAACTTTACGTACGTGTGTGGAGTTCTGTATGTTGCAAAAAATTTTAACTAGTAAGACTTAAGGTAACCTAATTTGAGGGAGTTAAAGGGAATTTCAACCAATTTCTTGAAAAAACATAAAGTCACGACAGTTATCCCAAATCAGGTGGTCAGAGATATCTCAAACATTAGCGTTAGGGTATTGAAATCATTAAAAGTTTAATCTTCACCTTACGAAAAAAATAAATACATACAGAGATAAATACAGAGGCTGAGCCCATCGCCGTTGAAACGTGCAAATCTATAGATGTTTTTATTGGTCCGTTACTCGCCTTTGATTTCTCCTCCGATTTTTTATATTTTTGTAATAAAATTACTTATAGTTGAGCTTTAAGATGTGCCTATTGCGAGTGTTTAAGAGAGACACTCACATGTAAATGTCGCGTATCAGTTTCAGTTGTTTGAATAGTCAATATGAATGATCGCACGATGAGGATACACCTCAATAGATATCAAGTTTTTTCCTAATTTAGATAGTTGTTTTATTTTATAAGACATAATAAATTTAACGTGCGAACGGTTCTAGGAAGCGAGTAAAGTTTTATCGGGCGCTTGGAAACCAATTACACGCCCTAAATTAAAAATAGTTAGTGCCCCCATCAGATTCGCGTTACTTTAAATTAGTTTCTCACGTTTATCAGAGGCAATGAAACTTATAAATTAAAGCGCTCAGCGTTGTTGTTACAATTAATAGTAATTGGTAACACAGCACCTACTCGTATATTATACAGGGCGTCCCACGGCTATGCCACATGGAGGGAAAGTACCTTGAATTTTGTAGATGGAACATTTTACTGAAAGAAGACATTATTTTAATTTAAAAAACAATTTAAACTGCATTCATAGATTTTTAAATAAGTACAAGGTTGAACCGGGAATCGAACCCTTTATTTATAAAAAAAAATTACCATGTAGCTTTATCATACCGATCGAAAGGCTTCACCATAAGGATTATTTTTTGCTAAATAACATAGTGTCAGAAATTAAAGGAAGACCATGAATTTTAACATTAGATGTGCAATTTTGTTCAGAAAAATGAAAAGCTGACATTGCATTATGCAGTTTAAATTGTTTTTAAAATTAAAATAATGTCTTCTTTCAGTAAAATGTTCCATGTACAAAATTCAAGGTACTTTACCTCCATGTGGCATAGCCGTGGGACGCCCTGTATATACACACATACATATATAGGGGGCGGTTTATAAATTCACATAAATACCACGACCTGTATAAATGATGATGAGTAAGACCACCAATTCATACTGTTCTGAGTTCTTGTGTTGCTTTTTGCGTGCAATTATTACTGTAATAAGGAATATTTTGATTTTATGAACATTGCTAAACAAAAAATATAATATAAAATACGTTATTATCGGTAGTGCACAGGCCAAGTATTCGTAAAAACCGGCCAAGCGCATCTACTGTGTAAAAAAACTGTATCGAAGCGCACGGACTCAATTTTATATCTTCTTGTGGTATAGAAATTCTAAGATGGTAGGTATGAGCACGTATGTAATGAGCCCCTCTACATGAAAGATAATTCTTGTTTAAGAACATACGAAAATGTCTTGCTTATACAATTCTGATATTGGTAGGTAAGTAGTTACCTAAAGAAAAGGAACTTAGTTTAATTTAAATATTTGTATTGTTAAATGGGTCATATAGAGAACTTGGCACATTTTTTCAAATTAACATCTGCGTAAATATATATCTATAACTAAAAAAGGGGGTAATGTTTTTCGACGGATTTTGAAGTGCAAGATGTCGTCGGATTCGTCTTGATCTCTAATGTCATAAGATACAATTTATCGTAAAAAATAAAACAAGGCGCCTGCAAAATATAAAATATGCTGTCGGGTTTTTCGGTTAAATACTTAAATAGTTAATTAAAGTTACCTTCACTTAAAGACTAGGTAGTATTAAATAATTCATTAAATTAAGTAATTCAACATTAACGTGGTTAGTCCTAACTAAACTGAGTAAAGAGTAAATAATAGGGGCAGTAGGGCGACCACATGTCGGATTGAGTGATGGCGTGGACCCGTCGTAACGTGTGAGTTAATGGTGTACCCTCGCGATGGAATTAATCAGGATCGTCCCATCGTTGGAAAATTGTGTTATTTTATTAGAATTAACATGGATGGAAACCTATGATTTTAGGGTTTCTTGCTCATTGTGCAGTGCATACATCGGAACAGTTTTTGTAGTACCACTTTGCTAAGATTTCATAGAAGGATTTGTCCTAATCGCCACGCTTGGGCAAGCGGGTTGGTGATCGCATTAGTCCGCTCTCACGACATGTATGGAAACAGACATATTGTGTATTTAAAAAAATCTTGGTTCTCTGGACAGCACTCGGTAACCGAAGTTAAGCAAATTTTAACGGGCTCAGTCATTGGATGGGTGATCGATTATATTAACGGGTTTTCATATAACTTTTTTCCGTAAGTCAGTCCCCGTTGTGTTCAATTGATCTAGGCCCCCTCGGCTTGAAACCACTGACTGTCAATGTCAGGAGCCACTAATTTGCCACAAATCCTTTAATCCGCACTATGCCTGCGTGGTGGATTATGGACTGTGTGAGATAGGCTATATATGTAATATGACAGTTGGCATACGTTCATAGACAATCTGAAATCAAAAACCAATCCAAACCCAGCCAGTGTCAAACTAAAAATAACGCAATTACATACTAAACAACTTAACTCAAACCTTTCCATCAAGGGGAATGCATTCAATCGGGGCATACCAAGCAGACGAACGAACATGTCCATTAACGGTGCAAGTTACAAAACAAAACGCGGCGTGCGAGCGGGACGACACGAGAAACCACTTCCGCGATGAGATGGGGCGCACTTCCTGTGATTGAGGGCCCAGGCGCGGGTCGGCCGCGACCAGAAACCTTGAGGGTAGTATACTTCTCTTATTTAGTTTTAATTTTCTACCGTCTAATCACACAATCTGATAAAGTGCATTGCCTGTGTTGTGTGCGCAGGAAAAATGCACATTTATTATTTTTCGCGATCGAGCCAATGAGGGAAGTTCCTTAGTTGGTTTTCTGTCCCACCTTATTTATTGTGGTTCATATGCTGTCAATTGGATGAAATTATAGTAAAAAAATAATAATCTTGGCGCCCAACGTGGGACGTCATAATAATTTCAATATTCATACCGACTTGATCATGTGGAAACAATCTAATTAGTGACCCATAATCATTGAGTTTCTGAATGTAGATCGCTTCGTTATTTTTCATAGTAAAACGACTTTGCTAACTTACATTTAAACGTACCTACAATCAAACCCATGGAGATCGACATGGACATTCAAACCCGTATTATACAGTTTCGTGTTAAAATCTCTTTCTTTTGGTTCATTAAACATTTAAGCAAAATAGTAGAAAGCCATGTCCAAATAATTCCTTAATAATTAGGCTAGTTAATGCAAGTGATAGATGAACACCGTCCTCGGTACCGACCGTCCTACCTCCCTGTGTAATTTCCACTGCATCCCATCCCATCTCTCTCGCTCAGCTAAGTAATGACTTAGATCCATTCCCGGATAAATAGCAAATTGAATGTGTGCCCCGCGTTAGTGTGCCAGGGCCACGCGACGTCTATACACGGCGCGATGAGCGTGTATGGGTGAATACACTTGTTGTATGTAATGTCTTCAGCAGTCGCGTCTGTGTGCGCTTCGATAATAGTGAGATGTTTCGGTGATTAAAGATACCGTGACTCGGTGCAATTAATGCAGCCATTGTCAAATTTACCTTTCGTAAAATAAACGCCGATTCAAGCAAATCGATAAGTTCCGCCTCTGCTAGACCAAATTAGTTCAATTTGTTTTTACAACACGACAGTGCCCCGTACGACCGCTCTCCCCGGAAGGCACTAAAGCGGAAAAACCAGTAATTTCGGGTGCAACAAGCACAGTTAAAACTATGTTTTAAAACTAATTCCCCACCGGTGATGGCCGACCGCGTCGATAACCCGCAAGCATTTACAATGTTTTTCGTCGGTCGTATTTTTTGGCTTGGTTTACGGTCGGGGAATATGAAAAGTTTTGAGAGGCTCTCGCAGAGAGGCGTAAAGACGGTTTACGATGCGTCTTCAAGTTGAATGCGCCACATGTTCGTGTGTTCCGCTGGATTTCCACGCGCTACAACCACATTACACGTGCTAACATTCTGACCATGAAAATTTTAAACGTCCCGCTTCAAACTAAAAAGCGCATCGGTGGTGTTCACTGCGCGCTGGTGTTGAGTAATAAGAGTATAACGTTGAAGCCCCACATTTTTGTGAGAAATATTCGTGGGTTTCGGTAAAACCGAGATGTTTTTATACCCACACAATGCAATTCACTCGGACCAGCTGCAAAAACTCTCGCAGTCCCGCGACAACAAAGGGACGTTCTTATAAATTCTCGATTAAATTTTGGGTACGAGCGCCAATGAACACAAATTCCTAGAGTCGGTCCAATAAAGGACGTCGTGCAGCCGCGTTAGGAGGCCATAAACGAACGTATTATCCATGTAAGGCGGAATAGCCGTTGCACAATTAATTGTTTCATTTTGGGAAACAATTCCCGCTCCTCATTCAATTAAGAGCGGCGACTGCGGGGTGTGGGGCTGCGGCAGAGAGGCGGGGGCCGCCCGCCGCCGCCCGCTCATGAGACGGACGTATTAATAGCGCTGCAATATTGATATACTCGTATCGTATCGTATCCTACGTACCGCTCCGAATACGATATTGTTTGTTAGCGAATTCGATTTGTGTCGATCATAAATCTTGCGCCTTATGTTGAGTTTGGAGCGTTGAATTCCGCGGCCCAAATTAAGAAACGTGTCGTACGAATGTTCCAAGTAATTTTAAGATTAGGAGATACGAACTCACGTCTTTATCATTCCTTCGCAAATGAATAATAGATAAACGAAGCGCGCTTATCACGAGGAGTGCTCAGGTGATGCCGAAGCGGGACTCAATTAGCAAAAACACACAGAATTAAGAGAGACAAACATGTCGGGCGGGACACATGACGAAGCGCCCTCCTCAATCCGAATTTTATATTGCGCCATTCATTATTCATTATGTTTGTCAAGAAAATTACTGTGGCCCTTTTAATATAACTTTCCGAGTCGCACAAACGGAGCTACAAATTGGAGTTGGTGAACAAGTTGGCGGGAAGTCGCGCCTTAACCTTGGCGATTAGTGCCCGCGTGTCGAGTGTCGAGCCGTCAAACAAATTTAATTTAGTGCCAAATTAATGCGGATCATTGGACGTATTATGACTGCGGGATTAAATTGAGTTAAGCCCGTTAATTATCGTGGAATGTTATGAACTTATGAGTTTTGTTGAAATACAATTTTGATTAGTCACAGGCCATGCCAAACTAGTTCGATTAGTCTGGTCTAAAAATGTTTACTGAGTTCGTCTCCACTCCACCCCTTTTCCTATGAGCAGAGTATTTAATTTAAAAGATAGGAACGTCGCGTCGCTGGGAAAGGCTTTCAAATCAGCGGTGTTGGCTGAAGATTCGAGAGCAATCTGTTAGATTGGTTCATTAGGGCCTCCATTAGCGAAGTAATGAGTCGCGATGCATGCCGGCCGGCTGCCACGCAGACGGGCGCTTCTAGCAGTGTGACGGGGTCACGTATAGTATTGTATACAGAACGACATGTTCCTTCTGTGTTTTCTAACATCACTATAGATAAAGCATTTAGTCCGCGCCACCACTCAAGTCCGATAGCCGCGGCGCCTCTGTCTTTGTAACAAAATATTGCCAGTAAGCAGTATTATATATTTAGTTCCAGTTTTTGTCGCCGGACTTGAGTGGTGGCGCGGACTCTAACTGCCACTATGTTCACAGCTTACGCGTAGGGCTTGCAATATTCGCCCAATTTTACTATTCGAATATTACGAATAGTTCAATCACTACTATTCGAATTATTCGAATATGACGAAGTTTTCGAATATTTTCTATCTAAAAAACAAAATACCTAAATATAGCACATAATTCGTAGATTTTATAAAGTTCACAGACATCAAAGTAACATCGACTGATTTGTAAAGGAAAAACTAGGTTTTTCTAAAATGATTATTAGCTTTAATAATTAATCAGACTATTTTTGACCAGGAAAACACATAATATTTTAGTAACAATTAATATAATGTAGATTGCCAGTAGCGAGAATTTAATTTGGCGTTATTTTGTTGAATTCGCGGTTATATTTATTTTATTATTAAAGTTTAGTTAATATTCTAAAAGTTCGAATACTACGAATATTCGAATATTCGAAGCCCTACTTACGCGTGCTTGGCTTTTGATCAATATTACTTAAAACAACTTTTCACTCTTGGAATAGCTCGAAATACTTGTACTTATTACTCAATCATGTCGAACTGGCTGAACGGATTTGGATGAAATTATTTTCAAGGATAGTTGAAGGGTCAGATAAGGACATTATCATTTCTGACTTATTTCATCCTGGGAAAATTAGAAAAAATATACGCGGTCCAGTTGCGCTTGGAAACTAGTTTTTAATAAATTAGAAGTGTTGACCTACTTGAGAACAACATTTCAAACATTTTGATTACAAGATTATTTGGCAAACATCTAGGTCTGTTCTGACAGTCGTCATCAGTAAACCCGGTGTATTTTTTATTTCGGTATACATTAATTGAATAAACTATTGACTGACCTTATTGGATAAAACAAAAAGCAAAAAAGTCACATACACATAACATGTTTAGCTATCTGTTTAAATAGATTATTGTAAACGTAACTAAATTAAAATCATATCCAATCATAAAAATCGCCGCCATTCGCCCAGCGGACTACTCCGGACATCCGAGGAATCCCGCACTCATGGCAACCCTAGACTTGACTGAACCCGCTCGTCTACTCACAACGAGGTGGCGTTTAAGGCGAAAATTAGCTGCAGCTTGCTGTGGAGTATTTCGAGTATGAATGCAGGTCGGGTGCTGTCCATTAGCCTAATTGAAGGCACGGGTTGCGGGCAGAGTAACTATAGCTCGCCCTTTGTTATCACTGCAGTGATACCACTGACAGGTTGAGCGAACTGTTCCATAATTGGGATTCACTTACTATGTAACAGTGTATCTTACAATTTTAAATCATACAAGATAATTGGATACATAAAGTGAACATAGAAAAGTGTCGGTAACTTGAAACTCCTCTAATGAGAAACCTTAACTTGTACTTATTCTTGTGGCGTTACGACAAAAGGTGAGGGGCGGCGGCAGCTCCTAATTAAATGGTAAACTTTCATGAGTCCCCCCACTCCCGCTAATTAATGTGCCCGCGGGACCCGCTCGGACCCCGGCTCCACCCTTCATCTGATGCACACGTGGATGGAGCGCATTCAAACCGCTAGTCTACGTACATTCAATTAAACAGTCAATTAATTGAAATTGACGTCAGCTAAATTTGACTTCCAATTGATTCTATTCATTTTCATAGGAAGTTTAATCATAAAACTTTCCGAAAGCGGAATGTTTCCGAGTAAGAACTTTCAATATTTCGCTCGCAAGTATCGATACGAACACGGCAATCCTTTTAGTAAGCGCTAAAAACTATGGCAGGGGAAGTCAACCCAGGAGCCGCGGCCGGCACCTGGCCCGCGGGGCGCTGAGGCCGCGCTAAACGTATTGTCGTGTACCGCTCCTGATGTGGTCGAAACTAAACCCCAACTACTTAATTGAAAACCGTAATAGAGATCCAAATACATGGTAACCCTTTTGATCGGCAGAATATCACAGAGGTACCAAATTAATTAGCGTCGTGTATCTACTTGTATTCATAAAACAGTTGTGACGTTCGAAGTAATTTTATATATAGTCTACTTATCATGAATTTAACTTTATTCGTATTTGAATCCGTAATTTCATCTGCAAAAATTAAATTAATTCAAATCGCTCTTAATAATAACGTCTGCGCTAGAGCCATAGCATCTTCTGGGAGCTCGAAGAATACGGCAAAATGTCCCAAGTTTCTTCAAGCAATCAAGGCTTAATACCGTAGTGAAGTTTCAAGTTGGGAAATTATAGGGCGCGGAGTGAGACGCGGGCGGGGCGGACGTCCGCCGCGTGTCATCTCGTAACATCAAAAATGCATTTAAATTCCGCGCAATAAAAAACAGCGGGCGGGAAGTTTCACAGCGGCCCGGGGATTGAAGACCCGCTCCAAGCCTCCAACCCGTGCACCGTACCACTCTTCGCAACATACCATTTCTATGCGATCTATTTAATAAGAAAAGTGTACCATGTAAAAGTACATTTAGGATAACAGGTAACCTATTTTTGTTAGTCTACGTCCAGAACATGGATTGTTAGTAAAACCGATTTGTTCATTTTGTCGGGAACTCCTGCGGGGCTCTCAATACATTGTCCGAGTTCCCTGGCTCGTGTTGCTTAACTTTTTACACAGTTCAGTAAAATGAACTTTTTAAGTTAGTGCTTGCACTGATCACACTATAAAATTACATTATAAAAATACTTTTAGATTAACGGTTAAAATTGTATTCTACGTCCAGATCGTGGATTGTTAGTGAAATAGGTTTGCTCATTTTGTCGGGAAAATCTCCTACCGGCTCTCAATAGATTGTTCGAGTTGCAGCAAATGAGCTTATTAAAAGTTATTGCTTCACCGATTGTTGCCAACTATGACATTAACTTTAATATGAATTCCTGCAAAGTGATGGAAATTAAGTGAAACTATTTTTAGTTAGAGTATACAAATATATCACAATATATACTAAAAGGAATAAAATTAAAACTAGAAATCGATAACTTACTGGAGAGCGAAATTTTACAGCAAATTAAAATCGATGCCTCAAACCACGGATGTCATTTTGCAATAGTTGGTCCAATTTATCAGTTCCGAGAGTCGTTCAGAATAATCGTAATCGAAGCGAGCACAGCGCCGAACAATATGGGCCGATGTCGGCCCCTCTAATTGGCCCTTACCTGGAGCGCACTCGAGAATGATAAAGCCCCCATTAGCCGACCTATTATTTACCTACTCGTCATTAGCGTAGACTTCATTAGGATAACGAGATAACGGAGCTCGTCCGGACTCGAGTGTTCACCCGAGCAGCATTTTTGGTGTTTTTGAAAATCTTGAGTTATTACAATGCCAAATAAGAAAGCTAATTAACCAGTTGATTTTACGTTACGCTTGTTCGGTGTTAGCGTGAAATAGGTAAATACGATCAGCGAAAAGCAATAGACCACCGGAGCGGTGAGGGCGCACTATGCCGCATGTGTTATTAAGATCTATATCGAGGGTTGGAAAAATTGATGGTGCAGTAAGCCCTCGGTGCTGTTCGACAAAAAACATACCGAATTTATTGTTAATTATAAAAGTCCGGCGTCGAACATTAACGCGGAGATGCGATGCCCCGATAGCTGCGCGCCTATTTATTTATTATTTAGATATCGGCTGGTGCGGTCACGACTCCATATTGTTTCGCTGTAATGGCATTAATGACCTCGGTTTAAAGTTGAAGTGTTAATTTGATTTAAAATTATGCCCGCGATTACAATCTTCACGTTCAACTTTTGCCCTAAAGCTTTAATTACGGCGGTGATCCCCGATGGAACCGCGTGATATGAATATGACCGCTTCACATTTATAATATTGCTCGATGCTAATAAAAGCTGGACGTAAAAACACATCGCTTAGTAAACTTCGCTGCACTGCAGCTTAATGTAGAAGTTGACATTATAACACTAGGAAACTTATAAATGAATCGCTGTGAATCGTAGAGGGTGCAATAAAATTCATACATACTTATTATAATATTTTATAGTGACTATATATAGGTGTTAAATAGGCAGTGAGAATAATAATGCAGGTACATTGGAGGTATTTATAGCAAGAACCGTAAAGTATATATTTTTTTATTAACAAAGGGTTAGCGCTTGTCCTCAATTCTTGAATCTGTACTTAAGGAAAATGGGGACGAAAGCGCTCCCCCGGTAAATCCAATTTATTTGATGCACTGACTATCTTATCTCAAACGCCTGGAATGGAACACTATAATGTTATCTTATTTAGATAAGATGTTATTAGGCAGCCATTTTAAAATACCTAGTACTAATTAAATTATGTACCCCGCTGGGAATCGACTCCGTTTTGTAATAGAGTTTTGTATTTAGAGCTACGGAGGCCGTTAAAAATTTATATTTCAACTACATTTTCATATTGACTCATGCTATTTTAAATATTTTTTAAAATACACATTCCCATCACTAGCTTCTACCGTAAAATCGCAAACAGAAACAAAATTGCATAAGCTCGTACTAGGAGACCATCCTCGAGTTGAAAAGTGGACAAAATTATTTTTGCGGCGAGAGAGAGAGAGATGTCAATACTCTGACTTGAGCATCGTTCTGTATACGGACTAAATGGACTAAAATCTGTTACAACTTAATTGCACCCTTAAATTTAATTTCTGGAGCCATTAACGTTACAATTATAGTGTTCCACTTATAAATAACATGACGACACTAGTTTTTATTTATAAAAAATCACTGGGCGAACGGAAATCTGTGTCAGTTGGGAACGAGCCTACCAGGCGAGCAGAGTTCGTATAGAGTGAGTTACGAGCAGCGGTCCTCGTAAACGTCACATTAATTAGCAGGCACACTAATGAGGAGTTATGCGTTCTAATGAGAGGACTTGTAGGCGACGTATGTATTTATTAAGCGAACGATGTTACCAGGTGCGTATTGGCGCTATTCGCACGTTCGCGGACGTGTCATCACGACACCTGACGGATTTATAGGCGTAATTTAGGGGTAAAATTGACATGGCTAATGAAAGTTTCATTATTAACACCATTGTAACTAACTTTTGATGATTGTAATGGGTTGTTTACACATTTGCGCAACTGTATCCGGTTGGGTAAATGTACGTCCAAGCTGGACTGTGTGTAAACAAGACTTCCGTCGGCCGGATGCGGTTGCAAACGTTTGGCATCGCCCCTAGTCCTAAGTAAAACTTTTTACTTTACTCTCATTATTTAGCCCTAAAACTTATGGACCTATAGAGTAGACGCATTGTAACTATCTGCCAATTAGTCTACAGATAAATTGACGACTACTACGCCAATAGGTATAGCCACGAAATACGGTAACCGGGTTCGTGTAAACAACTCTCTTACGCATCCGGAGGCCGCGCCGGATGCGTGAGAGCCGTGTACGGCGGTCGTACGTAACAGTGTAAACGGTCATTAGGTATAGTCGTGAAATCCGTAATTTTCTGTATTTGTGAATACAGTGTCCCGGAACGGAATGCTTTTACTATTTTTATTATTAAATTTGTATGGTCTGGTGTCTGCTCTGTCCCGAAGGTAGTATGTAGAGTTGAATTGAAGTAGAGTTGAGTTGAAGTACTTATTCAGCCAGGTAAGTCGGACGATCTACCTCATACTGGGCAGAGCTTCTGCGTCATGAAGTTCTTAATATAGGTCTGCGTATGGTAAGGTAATTTGCCTGCTTACATTTGGCAATAGTAGAGTTGTATAATAACGGGTTTTAGCATTACATTTACAAAAAAAAGAACTAGTAAGCGGAAAATAAAAATACACAGCGTTAACTGTACTCCATTAATAACTAGAAAAAGCTTCCTCAAAGACTCTACACCGTGTGACGTAAATAAAATACTACCACCATAATGTATTTAAGGTACTAAAATAATTTAAACGATAACGATTTATATGGCAGAGTTAGATCATCTACGAGTCCAATGGCTGCAGGCTTCCACAGAAATATTAAAGGAGTCTTATAATTAGTAAAACAGTACAATGAAGAATGATAAACATTTTTCCTGCAAAGAAAAATACCACACAAGCAGCCTCTTCCAAATTTTCTAACATAATCACCACACAACGAGTCGTAGAGTTATAGGAGATCAGTTATTTTTTGTGTGTAATTTAGGTATGCACATATATAAGACATACTTGTAATATTCGTAGTTGACAGCGCAACACATCGCCGCCGTAAATAGATAATGGAGACAAAGTGTGGATCTCGATCACAACCCGTTCTGAGATTTAGATAAGTGTGATTCGATGTCACACAAAACCGCGCGAAAGAACAAAGCGCGCATTACCGCCTCCACAAAGGAGGGTGCAAAAAGACGTTAATAATATTCGTCAAAGCACTCTGGTTACATTAAATCAATTTGCCCTTCCGCGCGGTAAGTAGCGAACGTTGTAATTGATAAGTTGAAACCCTTGTACCGAGAAGGCTAGAGTTTGGCACTGCCAACATTCCGGCTGCGTTTCCATGCTACATGCGATAGCGTATACTCTTACTTTCTGTATATTCATACTTGGCAAGTTAGTCGCTTGTCATCTCGATCGACCACACGCCAAGTTCATTTTTTTTATGCACGACGGGTTCGTACTTGACCTAACTCAAACCTGATGTTAAATGAAGATGAGGTCGAAGGTGGAAGCGTACTGACCCGGAAACCCCAACACATTTGGGGGACTGGCTATCTTATCTCTGACAACCGGAACACAACAATGTTATTAACATTGCTGCTTGTCGGCAGATTTAGATAAGATGGTGGTAGCTAGCCAGGCGGACATTTAAAGTACCCTATCACCAACCAAACCGAGTACTTAAACATGTACCCCGCTCGGGATCGAACCCGCGACCTCCGAATCGTAAACCCACAACATTGGGTTGAGCCACGGAGGCGGGTCATGGTTCATTCCCGCAAGTAGATCAAATAAGCCTATACTAAATTTAGTATACTTAGCCTATACTAAACTTAAATAGGTATTAAAAATACAATAAAAATAGTTTCATCATCAGCCATTCAATTCCAAACCACTAGCAACCTAGTGCGTCTATAAACAAATAGTTTTAATATTTACAACGCAATTGATAAAATCAATGATTACGTGTCGACAGGAAGCTAAAGTATGCTTAAAAGTGAAAGTCTCAACGACCTATTAAAAACCGGCTATGTTGTGTCTAAGCTTGATTTGTTTAAGCTTAATAAGTTATGTGAGAAGAGAGAATTCGATAATATAATCATAGTATTAGCGCCTGTTTGTGATAACAAGAGAAGCGACTTAAGAGCTAGTAAGCAACGGACTGCATCGTTAGGCAGAGGCAATGCTGTGATTACTTGCTAGATTTTTTTTAAATACAGAATAAATCTAAATAATCGCTCTGACTTGCACACGAGAAGCCTAAAAGATAATTATAAATAAAACTTAAATAGCTTTAATTACGGTTATTTTCGAGAAATTAAAAATTAACTTAAAAGAAGCTCCGAGGGTTGTAAAATTAGCTTTTTTACCGCGGTTTCGCCGGCGTATTACTTTATCGTGGACTTTTCAGAATGAAAAGTAACCTATGTCTATTTCAATCTCAAGTCCTAGGCTAACTATCTTTTTTTTATATATGAAAGGGCGGCAAACGACCATGCGGGTCACCTGATCTGCCATAATTTCAACATAGCGGTAAAAAATATCAAACAGAATTATTATCGCTTTTATATACAAGTGTGGATATTATATCTATTAAATAAATCAATTTATTGAAATAAAATCACTAACAAACCGAACTGTCAATCATGATTAGCAACTCTTGAGCTAACTACCTACATTACCGCATTGTATACTAGTCATGTCTAAAAATATTCACGACTTTATAAACTTGCACTGGTGTTTAAATTCAAATATACGACACAAATAATATCTCAAATATGTCCACAATTTATGTCCACATTTGTGCAAAATCTTAACATACATTTGCTATCCAAATTTTGTTCACCGTAAATGTATAACTTATTTGTACATATCTCACGCATTGATTAAAGACTTTAGGCTTCTTATGCCACTGAAACGTGGTCGGTCATTATGGGCTTCATAATAAAGCTCAATGTCACACAAGGAGCTATGTGGAGGGCGATGCTTGGCGTTACACTACGTGATCAAATCAGGAATGAAGAAATCCATAGGCGAATGAAGGTCGCTGACATAGCCCAACGGATTAATAAGTTGAGATGGCGATGGACAGGGCCGGAGAACTAATTTGCCGGTGGGTCATTAAAGTTCTCTAGTGGAGACCACGCACCGGCAAGCGTAGCTTAGGACGCACATAGGTGGACAGACGACAGGTCGTCAGGTCAGGTTATCAGGATAAAGGTCGCGGGAAATCGCTGGATGCAGGCGATTTCAACAGGTGACTCTGGAATCCTATGGCGGAGGCTAATGTTCAGCAGTGACGACCTGTGGCTGATATGATATTGAAATGTATTTTTATAGAAATAAGGATTACAATACAATACAAATACACTTTATTACACAACAGAAAAGAAAATACAGTTTCAGAAAAGTGGTAAGAATGGAATGTACAATTTGGCGACCTTATCACTAAAAGCTATCTCTTCCAGGCAACCTGTGGGTTTAAGGACAGTACATTTGAAATAAGCAGGTTGTGCGGTATTAAATAGGGATGCAGGTACAAACTACGTGAATAAATTAATTTAAGATATGTAATATTATATCTCTTAAAAAAACTTACAATCACCTTCACGTGTTATTTTATAAAACTGTCTACGCCACAAAAACGGCTTCATAAGCGAGTATAGATTGAATTTTATTTGATACATCTGTATGCGATAGAGATTGAATTTTAAATGCGGTAAGTGGTTTCTGAGTACCATAACATGCTTTCCCAACAAATTCATCAATCAATACATAATCGTGTTATCTCTTTTACGTATAGAAGGTGTATCATATATAAAGGAGTGCACCGGAACAGGTTCCTACGACAATATCCTAATTCACTCGCGCGAGTGTAATCCATTAGAGTTCCCCCTCCTCGGGGCACGGCATCTCCTCCCTCACCCCTCACCGTCTGTCATTCATAAACCATATCATTTGTATTGGCACATGTTTCATATGACTAATGGAAGAGAGCACATTAAATATAAAACGACATCTGCTTATTGCAGTTACATATTGTAATAATAGTTATGGTAGCTGTGTGGAGATATATAGGCCTAGTTTCATCACAGCCGGTTCTGTTTATGTAATAATAATAATAAATAATAATAAATATCTTTGCACATACACACAGCGCCATCTAGTTCCACACTAAGCAACTAGGCTTGTATTATGGATACCAGATGGTTGATAAACTACATAATACTTTTTTTTTGGAAATAAATACATATATAAATGAAACATCCATAACTCGGGAACACATGTCTGTATTCATCATACAAACATATGCCCCTAGCGGGATTCGAACCCGCGACCTTTTGGTATAGCAGCAGAGTTTCTAACCACTACACCAAACAGGTCGTCACTAAATTAGTATTTATGTAATAATCAAAATAGTGTCATTTTAAAATCACAATAATAATATTTTTTAACATTACAAAGCTATTAAACTGCTATTAGAAATTCTACATAAAATGTAAAGCTTTGTAAATGTAATCCAGAGTATCGTCCTATTTTCTTTCTTTTATTACATCACCCTAATTCATAATCTAATTCAGGAACCATTGCGGCTAAATTTAAGTAAGGAAGTTTTGAGCAATATATCCTTAATTAGGCTCTGAATTTAGGGTGGCGTACTTCACAAGCTCCTGTAAAAATGTAATTTTTCTTTGTCTTGTTCGCACATCACTACGGATAAAGGAACAGATTCCCACCATTTAATTTGCAACGGTTTTATTTTTGAACGGACCCTTTTGAACATATTTATATACAATAAATAATTTTACGAGTAATCAAATTAAAGTTAACGTGCAATAAAATTAGAAGCGAATGAATCACCGGCCGCCCCGCGAAGGAGGCGTGCGGCCACAAACGCCTATTATAACGCTACGACGACGCCGGCCGGCCCGAGCGTTACCTGAGGGCTTATTAATTAACGGATTACAGCCCATTATGTCAATTACAACGACATCGGTCTCTGCAGCAATATATTCTATCACGAGAATTTGAAAAGTTTGATAGAAATTATGAGGATACAGTACAGTTTGAAGCAGAGAAACATATACAGGCCTGCATATTCTGCACAATACAAATTAAAGTTTCAAATTATGAAAGTTTTTGGATAATTTCCTTACAGTACTGAGTTAAATAAACTAAAACATATTTAGTTTGTATTATGCCGGGCTGTAAAGGGTTAAAGGTTACTAAAATGTTTCACTGACGAAGAAATTAATGTGTATCTCCGTCACCTTATGGATTGAACTTGTGGTCACAGCAAGCCGGGCCACAAAATGTAACGGCTAAATATGCGAATAATATAGTATGTTTTTTTTTATGAAGGATTGGATTCGCCTTTGCCCACAATCTCATCTGGTAGAAAGGCCAATTTATTAGATTACATATTTACGTTGGCATTATATTAAGCATTCCACTGTTAGGTGTATTTGCCGTTATGACTCCTCGTGTCCCAATTAAATACCTTGAATGTATGGGCGCAGCGTGACACGGTAGAAATTAGCACTGATATAGATATTTTTTCAAACAAAACAAAACGTATGGTCAAAAAGTAAGAAATCCACATTATTGTTTCGTAGGGAACTTTATAAATTTTTATACTCTTTCGTTAAAAATTGCTGCAGTAATATTATGCTTTTTCTTTAATTTTACAACTTAAATTAAAATTTGGGAAATCACATTCTCATATGTTGTAGATTCGTGTTGTTCTTCGTATTCGTGTACGTATTCTTTCCAGACAAAAAGATACCTAAAAACTGTTCACAATAATAATCATATTGCGGCATTATACTAAGGAGAAGCCTTAAAGCTTTAATACACTAACCACACAGCTAAGTGCGGTACATAACATTTTCACAAAAATTAAAGAAAGTAATCAGTAGAATTACTTCTGCTACTAAAATATGTATTCCCCATAAAAGTATGCGCCGACTTCTGTCGGGGATAAATATTCATTATGACGGATCGCCTAACGTTTTAGCGGGATTAAATGCTATTAACCCACGGGTCGCGATGCTCTCAGCTAAATCAATCAAGTACCTACATTCTCGTACATATAGAACACTAGTATTTACCCGCAGTTTCGTCTGCCTGGAATTCGTTAATATGTGTAGTTTCGTTTATAAAATAAATATTTTGGACACTTAAACCAATTATCTAGTAACATATTATGCAAAGCCGGTTTTATGGTTAATAGGCAATGGATGTACATATATAAATATTTATATAAACATCTCTAACTTAAACGTTTACCCCAAGCGGGAGTATTTCAGGGCATATACTACCTGTGTATAAAATTTCATTCAAATCCGTTCATCACTTCCACCGCAGTTGGAAGTTGAATAGGATATATAGGTAATACTCGTGATACCTATATTAATAAATAAATAATCCTTGGACAAACATAGCGCCATCTAGTTACATATTAAGCAACTAGTGTTATATAATGGATACCAGATCGTTGATAAACAACAAATAATTTTTATATAAATATGTACTTAATATAAATATAATTCATAGCTTGAGTGCACATTCATCATACAAACATATGCCTCTGGACTGGACAGAGTGGTTAGGTCTCTGACTTCTACACTTTACGTTTACTCGTATAATAAAAATAGAAAACTTTTCTGAAATGTATGTAACTCTTACTTACATTTAAGATAAGGTTTTTATCAATGTTTTTATTTTTCTTGTTGTAAGAAGAAAAAGTCTATTATTCTCCCCCTCGCCCCTCTTCTCGAGGGTGGCTGTAAACTAGGGAACATAACTAATCTAGATATAGATTGTTAATGGGTAGCAGCGTTAATTAGCGAAGAAAGTATTTGCTCCGTGCGAAGAATCCTATTATAATCTGCGCTGCGATTGCATATTTCTCTAACATTTTCTATAAGAAAAATGAACTGGCCAGCGACCTGATGGAAAGTGATCACCGCGTACTTGAACATTTGCAATACCTACTAGTGAAGCTGCGCATGCATTGCCGAACTTTGACAGGTGTCACTTGCGCCTGAGTGACCCAATAGTTGGTCATTAGGGAAAATCCTTCCACGAGTAGCATGCTAGAGTGCTCCTCGGGAAAACTTATGGCCGGCAATGGAGATGAATATGTATGGATAATACAGGCTACTCAGGAGACCAGATGTTACTGAACTACAGGAGGATTACAACTTTACATAGCTATTGTAGTCATCATCAGCCCGTAAACATCCCACTGCAGGGATATAGGCCTTCCCTCGTATATGGGCCACCACGCTGGTCCAATGCGGGTTGGGCGAAGTTATTGTAGTAGTAAGAAAGAATAGCGAAATCTACATAAACATTTGTGAATAATCTAATATTATAAATGCGAAAATTTGGATGTTTGTTTGTATGTTTATTTGTCTGTTACTCAATCATGGCGAAACGGCTGAACGGATTTGGATGAAATTTAGTATATAGGTAGAATATACCCTGTATCTTAATACAGGGTATATTCTATCCTATGTCTTAACATAGGATACTTTTTATCCAAATAAAGTGAGTAGATCCCGCGGGATAAATAAATTAAACATATCCGCGATAAAGTTATTCCACGCAGGCGAAGCCGCAGGCGAAAAGTTAGTTGTATTATAAAAAAGCCAAAAACGCAACACAAGGCGCAAAAATTTTTTTTGCTGTTTATGGATTTAATGTAGTGTCAGCAAGGGTAGCAAATATCTGTTCAAGCGTTTCCAGGCTTTAACGTCAAAGATGCAGTTCCCTTTGGTAGCCTCGTGTGAAGTAGTAAAGTAATATCGACATATCAGTGGTTACTGTCAACGTTGCTGGAGGACTGTGCGTGCATTGATCATAAAACACCACATTTTTTTTTATATGAGAGGGCGGCAAACGAGCATGCGGGTCACCTGATGGAAAGCAATCACCGCCGCCCATGGACACCCGCAACACCAAAAGGGTATATATGTAAGTAAAAATTTTTAATATAAAGAATGTTTAGAATTTGTATATAAAATACACAAGGAAATTTTGTCTCCGACGGTGATCCATAAAGAGTAGGTATAAAGGAGTAGTGAATATCATATTATGGCATAATACTAAAAGTGTTCGTAAATCGTAATCTTAGGGAGAAGGTCGGTCGGTCGTCGCGACGCATCGTACGTCTCAACTCACTCAATATGTATGAGCTGCTGTAAACAGCAGTGGGGGGCACGCTTCATCCGGCTGAGAGCTCTCATTCGCCACTAATTAATTACTCAACTCGGTTTCAATTAAATTAACTCGAGATCGGGGCATCGACACGCAATGAAACGATGCCAGCCGCTATTCGATTAAGATCGTTAATGCCGATCAATTTTCCTCGTTGCCGATCAATAAAGTTATTAAATGCACCGCGAAACCTCCAGCGAACATGCAACGTGAATCCATATGTTAATCCTTTAAACGATTTATTGAAAGTCAATTGCAATGCTTCAGTATTTCAAGCAATTGCTTATTAAACCGTTTTAAATTGCATTAAACGCAAACAGAAAATTAAGCGCAATTTTAATTTTGTATCTCAAACACGAAGTAACACTAAAACTAAATTGGCCACTCGAAACTAGTTGAACCGAGTTTAAAACTACGCCCTTGGAGGGGTGGGGAGGGGACGTTTTAATTACGGCATTTAAGTAAAAGCGACGCGAGCTGCATTACACAGATTCAGCCACCAAAAGCCTCCCACTTAGCTAATGAAACATGTTCGTGTATAGTGTTTTAAGCGTCGTCGCAGCGGAGAGGCCTCCGGCTGAGCATTGTGAGCGGAACCGAGCGAAGGCGAACGGATTCGGTGGACTTGCCTCCGCAAATCCTCATTTGGTTGCATTATTTTAATGGAGCTATTGTGGACGACTGCCCTTTGTCGCTGGCGGATACGATCCCAGCGCTGTGGGAAATGTGCCGGTGCATAAGTGCATCAGTGCCCCAAATCGGCTGCTGCAATTATATTTTAGCTCTACCCCAAATTCCCGGATTTGAAAAGTGGCCCGTATCTCTAACGGAGAAAAAATAGGTTTATTGTGCTCGTAAGGTCTATAAAATAGAGACAAGCAAGAAAAACAACGTATCCATTTAACTAATTAACTAGGGCGAAGTCGTTTCGAGGCCACGAGCCGCGTCCGCAGAGAAATCCCTCGGACCTCTAATAACTGGCTTCTCTAATAAGCTAAGAGGTTGTCTTACTCGTATAAAAATGCAATCGGCGGAGCGAAGGCCCGGCGACGTCGTTCAAACTTTTCAAATTTTCCACCAGCCCCAGCGTGGTATTAATTTTAAATTAGAGACCGAGACGTAAATTGTCCCCACATGTGAACGACTAACGTTAATTAAAGTTTACTCTCTGTTGTCACGTTTTTATGAGATAACAAAGTTGTTCTCTCCTTGTCACCTTGTGTATATTCTCTTTTCATAGCCTATATTCCGAAAACGAATCTTGTATTTATAAAGGCAGCGGAGCAGCAACTTCAGCATTAGTTTCCTTAAATAGAGCTGCTTTTGTTCAGAGGGTTGTTAGAAATAGGTCTGTAGGTAACGTAGATTTCGACGTTTTTGATGGAAAATTTCGAAGTATACGTTAGTTCAAAATGTGTTATAGGATTGGGTACTTTTGTTCGATTGTTTTTACTCTCAATTTTGATCTTTAGAACTAACGTAAATTCTATACTTCGGGATTTGGAACATTAAGTTATTTTTCATATAAACACTGATATTGATGTTTTTGTATTTGTAATAATTTTTTCCAGACTAGGGAGCGCGGAGCTAAAAGGTACAGGGGCAAGTATGCAAAGATTTTTTACTAGGAAATTAGCTTTTAAAATATTAGATTTTCGACACACTACGCGATGTCAGCATAATCAGGGTCCCGTCAGACGTAGTTGTGAACTGATGAGAGCACGCTCTTTTTGCCAAGTAATGAACAAATTAGATTTATGAAATTTGATTTTAAACGTGTTATATCGCAAGTATTTTATTCTTTTAGTATACTCCGGCCGCGAAATCATTTGAAACGAATACTTGTGATTTATGTTCGTTTATATCTTTTAGATTTTTATGAATTTTAAGTTATTCAAAAACATGGGGCATATTGTTACATATAACGATATATTGTTTGTATGTAAACACTTTATTGTTCTTCATAAAATTTACATCATTACAATGTAATTTAAAATAACTTAAAATTAAGTACAAAGCTTGATTTATCGTCGTTCATTGGACCTCAGTGTCATAGAAGTTATAAATCAGTTGACCGAGGAAGCAACTATTGACCCAGTTGTAAGAACTGCATACGTCAATATTGTTCAAATATAATTTCTTTGTTAAACAAATTATGACTAATTTGTTTCTTAAAAATATGGTTAAATTATAAATATTTCACAAAACTTGGAAAAATTTGCAAGTTGTTTAAAGCATATATTTTATGTTATCAAAATTTTCTCCAGGCCTGTAATAATTTGCCCCGAGTGTGGTCAAGTTGTGACAGCGCTCCGTTTTTAGTTTAGGAAAATGATAACAGTGTAAAAAGTATAAATATAATAAAAAGATTTTGTATATTCAAAGATAGGGTACTCGAATACTTATTCTAGATACCTGTTATAATAATATAAATTAAAACAATTTTGACAACGTTGGTACTACAATTATTTTTCCAAAAAGTGTCACGACTAGCCCCGCACTCCCCTGAAGTAGGGGTTGTCTCACGCGCCTCTTACGCGCCTGTAACCCATAAGTTTTACCTACCTATGTTGTTTCCTATCCAATTTTTTTATAAGTACCTACAACTTATGGGTGTAATGAAATGTACTCAATTCCTCCTATATGTGATTTAAGTGTAATGTATTTTTCTGACACTCTGTATAATGTAGGTCTGTGAATATTTCTTAATTATGAAATCATGGAAATCAATGCCTTGATGGATGGATGCCGAAAATTACAGGCAAAATTGATAACTCAAAACGGTATTTCTTTTCAAAATCGAGTTCACTTGTTGTATTTATTTATTTATAAAACTTTGTCATACTTGTCGCATAAACAAACCAATTAACTGGCTTCAAAACAGGATGAGTAAATATACTGGTAATAGCCAGTTAATTATAGCCTAATAACAACCTACAAAAATAAAATTTATTTCTTTTACCGAAGAAAAATCCAACTCACGCGTCTCAAGTTCTCCAAAAAATAGGAAAACAAGGGCTAAAATCTAGCATTCTGTTATATGTTAACTAAAATGTTAAAATGCCAAACAGCCGGATTACAGTAGGCAATACAATACATATCTGTTGTTGTTGTTGCTTGCCGGCAGACTTAGATGGTGGCACTGATTACTTAATAGTTACTGATTGTGTAACTGCCAAGCAGATATTTAAAAATTACCACCAACCAAAACACCTATAACATTTGTTTATACACCACAACATAATTGTCGATTATAGAAGTTGTTTTTCTCTTTTCAGTTCTTGGTAGGCGCTTTTTTGCATTTTAAACAATTTATTTTAGTTAAAATTTTTTAAGTGGTTTTTATCTTGATAATGTTTAAATGCGTACACAGTTTGTACCTATATTTTAGCAAGAACTGATCTAATGGCCAGAAAATAATAAACAATTGCATTCGACAAAAAAGGCGACTGCATGGCGGCTATTTTGATTTTTTTGAAACACAAGATGTAACGTTTACGTGCTTTGTCCATACAAAATTCAATGGACACTGTACGTCAAGTTAGTTTTTTAGTTTTAGTTTAAGTTATACAGCGCCATCTAGTTTCACACTAATCAACTAGGTTTGTATTATAGATACCAGATGGTTGACAAACTAAACAAATACATTTTTTTTGTAAATAAATAAAAATATATACAAATGAAAAACCTCCATAACTCGGAAACACATGTCTGTATTCATCATATAAACATATGCCCCTTTAAATTATAACTTATAAAATTATGTTTAATTAAACTTCTAAGTCAATTATAGTTTTATTACTGTTCCAACGCTATAAAATTTCTGAGAAAGGATAATAAAAAACAAAAGTATGTACCTACATAATATCAGTCAGTTATAAATCTAGGACGTAACGAACAACTATTTACAAGGCAATCCGCCTTCGACAAAGTATGTCAAGAAATTAGTGTTTAATTTATTCATTGGGCCCGGGTTCGTGTCTAGTTTAGTTATTACGGAGGTAGTTAAGGCGTCAGGAGGTTTTGAAATTAATCAACTCGTGACACAGAGGCCCTGTGCTTACTAGAAGGCCACAGACATTAGCTGCTACTTATGATACTTGACGATGCCAAATTAAGTAATTTATATTTTTACCGACGGCGCCAGAATAAAGGTTGTATGTACTTGTGAGTATGTGTCTATGTAAGTATGTCAGCACGGTATAGCCCGATTGGCTTGATGGATTTCGATAAATGTGGTGTAATTAGATACGCCTCAATTGTGGGAGTGCTGGCCATGTGGTTGCCAGTAGAATAGGACCAACCCTCTCCTCTTCTGGATGTCCTTAAATTTTTTTTTATCCACAACGGGTTAGGGCTTGACCTCAATCACATCTGATGTTAAGTGAAGATGAGGCCGAAGGTGGTAGCGACTGACCCGGAAACCCCATCTTATTTGGGGAACTGGCTATCTTATCTCTGACAACCGGAACACAACAATGCTATTAACATTTCTGCGTTTGGCGGCTGATTTAGATAAGATGGTGGTAGCTAGCCAGGCGGACATTTAAAATGCCCTACCAACAACCAACTTTATAGAAATAATTGAATATCGTTTTCTTGGAACAGTTTTAACTTTTGAGGTCATATTATATCCGTTTATAAACCAATTAGCCGGAATTACGGACTGCGCAGATTCGAGAAAATAATGAGTGCTATAAATTTAATTATGTCACACTTATTAGAAATATCTTAATTGGCGTTACTAAGCTACAACGCTATACTGCACCTCTACCATGAGTTTACTCAAACTTTCACGTGATTATCGTTCTATCACTGTTACTAACATCGGCAACGAACAGTGTCGCCAACAAATTTTGATAACGAGAACATAACGTAAACAGAGATATCCCAAACAGAAGCGTTTGGGTGTTCCAAACACTAAAATATTAAAGCTTGAAACAATATCCACAGTTCACCTTCGAAATATACAGAAATGAACAAGTGATAGGGGGCGAGGCCATCGCCGTTAAAACGAGCAAGTCTGTAGATGTTTTTTGATGGAAGGTCCCTTAGTCGCCTTTCATGACACCCACGGGAAGAGATGAGTTGGTAGTCACTTGCAGCTATAAGTATACCCTTATTGATCTATTGCATCGATTATGTCTTGCAAAGAAAATCAAGCCGGTGCGTAGTGCACCCTGCATTAGCGGAGTTGTCAGGACATGAAATTTGGTTACCCATGGCTGGTTTTCCCTTGCGCGATATAATTAACGCAATAAGTCTAGCGTGCTGAGTGTGTATACTTTTAGTTGCAGGTGACTGTACTATTCTTTTTACGTTCCGAAACCATACGATAACAAGAAGATGGCGTAAAATGGTAGAGGTATGACCCTGCAATGGTTGCTCTTATAATTTGTATGGTAGTTAACACAACCTTATTAATGATTAGTTGGTTACGCTGTAAAAATAAATGGATGTACTTCTTCTTCGTGTCAATGAGCCCAATTGTAATGCACTGTCTGATAGCTTATAATTTATGAATACAACATTTTACAGCGTCGTGGTAAATCCATACATCCAGGATTTTTCGATTCCAGGTACCCAAATTAAGACCAAGACGAGACCGAGCTAGTTTTGACTTAATAAGTCACCCATGTTTCACATTAGGTGCACTACAAATACGGAATTATTAAAAAAAATCATCCTCAAAAAGCAAAAACTATTTTCAATACATAATCGAAACAATTAATTTTCCTGGAGTTAATGCTATAATGAACAAAAAATGTACCAAAAATTCACTCTATTTCATTTCATGTATAGGTACCATGTCACATGTGACCTGACTGCCTATGAAAATTTTGCAAGAGTCTTGCACATTAATGTTGTGCTTGCTTAATCTTGCTGGTTGGATCTTGGTTTTAAAAACACATGCGCAAGCAATTCCAAGACCGATTTTGGACATTATTATCCATGGAATTCCGTCCGGGTGGCCAGCACTTTTATAATTTTATACATAGGTATAATATCAATGTTTAGTTAGTGTAACTAAGTTTTCTCTTCGTTTTAATTTTAGATTCGAAAATAAATTGTAGTTACTCTCTCGGTCCCGACGTCTCTACCAACAAGTCACAAGGTTTTTTCCAAGCTTGGAGGTGGTAGTTAGTGTAAGAGTGATTAGATGGGAGAGTAGTTGATCGTTTGAGGCACGCAACAGTAGCGGGTTCGACGCCCGGCTCGCTCTCACGAAGGGCGCCATTCAAAAACTTATATAAACTTACTCAATGCAAACGACTTTTAGAGGTACAGGTATTTAAGTGAGAATTTAAAAAGACTGGTTACTTAAAATGCCACAACAATTACGATTTCTACTTAATTTATGTCATTATTAACTGTAACGCAATATTAAATAGTCTTACCAGCTGTTTCCGTCTTTTGTTATTTTATCCAGTAATTTCCTAGAGTAATAACAATATATGTATTAAAAACCAAAAACCTGACATTATATTTTGTTTTTTTTTTTTTTTTTGCGGGCGCCATATTGTTTTTTTTTTCATACAAATGTATATACTATGACACTCTTAAAGAAAGAAAGAAAGAAAACATTTATTCAGCTTATAATGAGCGTGTACTGTAATTTTGAGATAATAATGCTAAAACATAATAATGCCAGCTGATATAGGTTCCAGCGCAGCATAATGCTGTGGCATGTACCATATAGTACTGTATTAATTCTGTGCCACAGCGCTGATTTTCAGCTGGCACCTTTGTAGGAGGTTAGGCGCTCATAGAATAATTAAAAAAAAAAATAAAAAAAAAAAACTACTCTTGGGATTATACTCTCACGACACCTTGCTCTTCAAAATCAGTCAAACCGTTTCGGATATAAGAGGAAATATAGAAATCTGCATATATACCTACACCCAAAAGCATTAATCTCCATCCTGATGCTACACTTCTTCCTACAATTCTCTCCGTTTAAAAAATCGTGCATTATCATTGCTCCTTTTCGAAATGAAAAAAGGACAAACAAACACGCTTTCACAATTTATAGTATTGTGTACTTCGTATTATAAGAAACATTAGTTCGCGTATTACAATCACTTAACGATTGAATTAGATAAAGGTCATCAATCATAAACATCTTTTATTACAGCTTGATATTTCAGTATTAAAGTATCGATTTCAATAGAGCGGCTTGCCGCTAATCTGTCATGAGCCAACAGTTTAGTAACCCTGGAAAAGAGTCGAAGTTCTCACCTGTCCAGCACACTATTGGCATCGAGATCAGAGTGCCGGACCTCGCCCGGAGCTAGCCCTTTGTGGAGAGATTCGCAAAGCGAGCGAGGGAGCACTTTGAACTCGAGCCCGGCAGGTAATTTGGAAAAACGTTATTTAATTAACTTTTGACAAGTCAGCGTAATCGTGTTACAAAGCCGCGGGGTGAACGGTCAAGTCTTTGAGCTGCCGTGGGGAGCGGCTGCGCCTAGACTTGATTTTTACTCCAAACACACGCGCCGTAAAGCCGCTGTCATTTGCAGGTGCTTTCCAATTAACATCGCGCCTTTGACCACCGACGTCCACACAAAGTAATAGCAACTACCACCTCTTTGATACTATAGTTAACTGTGCAGCTAATTAAAGGGGTGTTTTGTAATATAGACGTGCTTTGAACTGACAGATTATATTAATTTAATTAGGGCTTGGAAATTTTGAATAATCATTAATAATTTGATCTTTCAATTTTAATTTATGTAATTATATAGGGGCGAACTAGTTGAAGAAGTATATTATGATAATGCATGTATATACAGTATTTTGTCCGGATACAAACAAACAAAAAAATCGTGCGTTTTGTACTAAAATGAGAGTATTTGAAATAAAATTGTATTGGTATTGGAACTGAAATTGCATTATGTATCTCTAAGTATTGATACATTTATGATTGTATTTATTTATGCCGCATAAATAGGAACTATGGTTTTATCAATGCACATTCAAGCGGTAAGAAATTGACACCAATTATGGATTTGGTTAATTTGTAAATACTTTAATGTACTCGTAGTTAGACATTCTGTATTTTGACCATGTTCCAGACCACACCTTATAGTAGGTACTGTAGTGTCAATAACGTAATGCTAATGGAAAAGCTTTTTTTTCTATAGCACCCAAATGTATAATGAACTACAAAATTCATAGACACGATTGTTATTTAATTATAGTAGGCAGGACAACAGTTTTATGAGTTGCCGAAATAAGTTTGGCAGCGTTTAAACTTCGGGATTGGTCGGTGCATTTTGTGAGAACCGTAAGCAAGTCCACTGGTGCAGGATGTGGCGCTGAGTTGTGGCGCCCGCGGCGGTTCGACCATGGCCGCCTCTACGAGATAATTAACTCTATGAACTGTCCCGCTACACAAGTACTGCAATTAGAAATTTGTTTTACAGTTCCCTATTAAATACTATTACCGTTGTTTGGGACTAACTTTTGTAGTTAACGCGGTGTTCTCGTTAATTTGACGCGTAAGCGAGCGAGGTCCTAGACATAAAATTTCGTAGTATATTATGATATGTCGTGTCCGAAGTTGGCGAGTTCCGAGCGAGTGAGTCGCTCATATAAACAAAGCGGTCTTTGTGCGGTGTTCAATGAACAGCTTAATTGCATTTCTTCGCCACTTCTCTTTGCGGTAGGTATTCGCACGTCTCATAAACAAATTAATATTTTAAACTCTTCGAGAGGAAAAACCGATCAAGTGCGAGGTTGTGTTGTGTACTGTTCGTTGTTTTACTGCGGTTCTAAAAATACCTAATCGTAATAAATTGCCTACAAACTTTGACAAGCTTATTTAATTAATTAATTAATATAATTCCAGCCTTCTGGGTACCATTCCATCAACCAGAGACTTGGGGCTAGTTTTGTATTTGTGATTTTTTTTAATAATAAATTGTATAATTATTGTTTATAAATATAGAATATTGTAAATTATATTAGTCAATAAATGGCACCTATTAAGGAGAAATATAATTGCATACCTACCGTAAAGATAAAAATAAATGTCTAAAAACTAAAACCCGAAAACGAAACTGCTTTTGGAGCGAAAAAGAAAAAAAACAATATTTATTTCTAATATTTTTTATAGTTCTGTTTTAACTAAAACTAGACTGCCAAAAAACATTAATGGAGAATTAAATTATCCTGAATCATATGAACTACTGCGCTTGATTAAATTTTCATTTAAAATCAATAATGCGTTCATGAATATCATGTTTCATTTTTTTATAGCCCATAACATTAATGACACTATAACGATTTAAGTAACACCTTATTTAACAAACTTGGCCCGACGGTCAGATCGCAACGATGGAACACATATATCTACATGTAGACTGCTAAATTTATAATCCTTCCTATTCGAATTGCCGTGGTTGGGTAAAGATATGCCCTTCGAATATGTATTCCCCATTAATTGGAGCAGTAACTGATTTGTCATATTTACGGTAAGTTCTGTGGTAAAGAGACTCCTATTTGGTAAGAGCAAGGTCTCATTTAAACACAACAAATCACAATAAGTAGTATTAGAGTAGTCTATTGAAAATGAAATGTTGGAAAATCTAGTGCAGAGATCGGTACTCTTCCCACTACACTGTTTCTGCTCGTCTCTTTACCTTTCTGAATTATTAACATCCTGAAAGCACTTGCAGTACGTGCAATTGTTTGCTGCAATATTCAACATTTTCTATTTTGTAATAACTGTTCTGTTAATGTAAGTATAATGAATATTTAAGTGGTAGCTAAGTCAAATAGTCTACTGAGATCGCGTGCTTCATCTTCGGCCACATCATCACTTCCCATCAAGTGAGATTGTGGTCAAATGCGTATCCAGTTAACCATAACAAAAAATAGGCTAAGTATTACCTACCATATAAACGTCATTATTATATTTTGTGGAACTTTGCAATAGGTATTATTCATTGTTCAAATTGTTTTACTCGACTAAATACGGCAAAGTTATGACAAAGAAAGGATAATGTTTGCATACAATTGCTGCTGAAAAACCCCAAATTTACTCAGTTTCCTATTTCAATGCTCAGGTTGGCTGGAAGGGATCTCCTTTGTACGTGAAGTCCACCTTTGTACGTGACCTATTGTTTGTAATCTGTTATTGTAATATTTTCATGCAATGCAATGCATGCAAAAAAAGCGGTTTACGACGCTAAAACATTACACATATTTGAGCCAGAATACAACATTCTCCATTACGTTAATCTATAGAATTACAATGAAGAAGTATTTACTAAATTTGATCGTACGTCATTTTGTTTTTCGTTTGTGTGTGTGAGTGAGTTGAGCGGGAAAGCGAGAAATTGGCAGCCGAAGTGCTAAGGAAGTTCTACGCCGGCTTCTCTTAAAGTAATATTATGAAGTTAGTTAATACTTAAATAAATAAAGGTAAGACCGCGGGTATAGTTTTCTAGTTACATATTATTTTAGACTCCTGCCCTCTAAGCCTATGGCTAGCTACGCCCATGTTTTGGACATGTGCTGGTCAACCACATCAAACACATAAGTCATAAACACATAAGTGTGCAGTGAAATACTGCTTTCTGATCGTCGTATTAAAAAATTAAGGAGGAAATTGCAGCGTAAGTGGAAAACAATAACAAAATTTATATTATATTTATATTTATATGACTTCATTTATACTTCATACATAAAAATCTCAATACTCAACTTCCTAATAACTTCACTATACTGCCCTAACTCCGTGTGTTCGTGACCCGTAATAACACTATGTAGGTACCTGCCTATTTTCGCCCCAACGACACATGTAACGCGCACATATCACATGGTTTACGAGTCATCTATGTTACTTTTATCGCCGGCGCAGTTGACAATAGCAAATTACATTACATAGTTTTATACGCGAATTAGTCAGGTTAATTAAACGGTATAATCGGATAACTTGAGGAGCTTCCAAAAGGGCTTATATCCACTTTTAAAAAATCAATGAATGCCATCGTCATTGTCATGTTATAAAAGTATCCTGAACCAGTACCCATTACAAAAGGCCCATATTTCCTAAGGAAACTTATCCAGCGTTTCCTTAGGAAAAGCCTAAAGCCAGACGGCGCCACACCTGGTTTAACTTCGAGTTCTGTATATCAAAATACAATCCCCATACACCTAACTCACTATAGCCGTATATATGTATTCATCACACTTTGTACATCCTGCCTAATTGCGGGTGAATGGTGTGGGGAGAAAATCGGTTACGGACAGGTTGGTTTGATGAGATGTAGCCACCACTTCGTTAGACTGTTTAACGCGTTCGTACATTAACTAGAGCGACCGATCGAATCATTTTCTTCAAGTATCATAACGTCACTACGTACTGACGGAGTATATGTTCAATCTTAAACGGTATACGTGACCTTCAAATGGAAAATAAAATATTGTACTATAGTGGATACCATCTCATATTGGACTTGGGGGAAACGAGGAAGTAGACCGACTTGCAAAAGAAGCCACCGCTACTATGGTATTGTGCTCGACTGGTAACCCAATTTTTCTGAATCATTGTAACTAGGATCGTAAGTTAAGGAAAATTGTTACCTAAAATGGGACCGACTATACTTTGACGAAAGATCTGGAACCAAACGATACAACCATCTCTCCCTCGTTTCCCTTGGTTCGAGAAATGTGAGATGGAAAGAATTAATATTATTTGAGAACTGATACTTCGTTACGGACATATACCACTTAATAAATTTGGATTTATGTTGCATTATTTAAGCACAGGTAATCTGGTTGGACTTAGCTGCCTAACTTTCCGCCCGTGGCTTCTCCCGCTTGGAATTACATTATCGCGGAATTTTTACAGGATGAAAAGTAGCATATGCCTTTCTCCAGGTCCCAGGCTACCTCTCTGCTAAAATTTAATGCTATCGATTTTGAGGTTTAGTTGTGAAAAGGTAACAAACAAATACACAGAAGAGTTACCTCAGCATTTATAATATTGATGTGGACAAAGGTATAGTGTTTGATTTCATACAACGAATACGAAAGGTATAAACTCGGAAATTAAGAAAGGTGAAGGGTTAATTAGATCGTTATCATAATAACACATATCGATTGGATCTCGGAATTTTAGATTATCACAGATAAGATCGCAGGAACATCACAGCGCACTCTTGAGTGACACCGGGGCGGCTCGTCTATCATCATGATTAGACAATGAAAATGACTGTAAAGTGTACCAACCTCCTCGTAGTCTCTATGAGAGTGTTGGTGCGCATGCGCAGGGGGCGCAGTAGGCGCAGGCGGCGCTCATTCGCGTGACCTGCGCGGACGCCCGACCTTGCCCTTGCGCACCGGCGCGGTCGTCGTTGCGTTCGCGCTCTTCATCAACTTCTGCCAGTCCTGCTCGCAGACTAATGACCCCGCGAGCATGTAATACCTGATAAAACAATTTCCATATCATTCGATCACATAGAAACATACGTATACAGTTAGTGCATATTTTACAGACTCCAAAAAATCTTCTTTCAAATAACAGCCTTCATCGAAAACTATGCGTAATTCGGTGGATATCATTAAGTAGCCTTACATTGGGACGCACAGCTTCCACTACATGACATGGGGGAAAAAGAATTGATGTCTTTTTAGGGGTTCTGACAAAGTGTTTTTAATCCGTCACCAGTACACTAGTACTAGAAAAAACAGGGACCAACTGTTTAACGTGCTCTCCAAGCCACGTGCAAGGGAATGTTTACGTAAACATTCGCATGCAATGATATTTTATGTATAGGTATAGAAAATTCCTATAAAAATGCTACTAGTGGTCATCCATCAAAGAACTGACTGAAAAACATTGTTACCTTTACAAATCAATATATTTATGAATTTATGTGATATTCAGTAACCGATTAAATTCTTCGCAGGGTCCAATAGAGGACACTATACCACACATACGAGTAACTCTATACGCTGATGATTTGATGATGATGAAGACGCCCAAAATTTTCACAAGACACTGAGACGGATTATGGCCTTCAGTTAATAATGCTATTATTTACACAAGCATTGGCAATAGCGGTGATAGAAACAAAATGGACAATGAAAAGCAGAGTCGGCTGTACAGTTACACCTGACTCTGCGTTTCAAACGTCAGTACGTCGTCCGTCTGAAGATTTTAATGTCTTACTCACCTATCGCCCTGCATGAGGTGTGACCCGCACTTGGAGCAGGCGAAGCACTTTATGTGGAAAACGTGTAGGGGTTGCTGTGGCGCGCTCGTTCGCATCACGAATTCGCTCGCCGGTATCGCTTGCCCGCATGCTGCGCACGCGCCGCCTGATCCGAACATTCTGGAACAAACAAAATATTATTTGCAGAAGCTACATATACAGACGGTAGATAGACAATAAATTGAGGAAATTTGTGGATAAGGATAACATTTCATCATCATCATCACGTCAGCCACAGGACGTCCACTGCTGAAGGAAATTTAATTGTAGATAAATTCGAGTATTGATATCTAACAACAGCAACTTGGGCATACGAATGTTCATATTCAGTTATTATAGAGATATCTAGGCGACATATGTGACGCTGATCAAAATTACCAACAAATAAAGTACGAATTTATCTATTGCAAGTTTAGATAATTTTCCACTGTTGTGGGAGATAGCCTCTATCTATTCCTAGCCTCTCCTACCCCTCCTATCCTAAGACGATATTTTTAGATGTCGTTAATTAGTTATCTGATAAAATAATTGACGCCAATTGACTTGTATAGATTACAGGAAAAACAAATAGATGCTCCAGGCAATATAACCGTTCGGTAATGTATCCTGAAACAATTTATTAGTGTGTTTAATGTAATTCCATCCCTTCTTCTTCTTCGGTAGTTTTTTAATATTACTGTGTAAATATGTAATGTGAATAAACCTATTAATTAAATTAGTTACACAGTAGAACTAGAAAGTATTTTTGGAGCTACTTTTGATACCGTAATAAATAACCCATAATCAATTTAATCTAGACATGAAATGTTGTATGTGAAAACTAGCGAAGTCAAGTCATGAGCTTGGGTTACATTATTAAGTAGCAAATATTGTTGTAGTGTCAGAAACAAAGAAAAAATGTGTTTTAAATTTATTTTAGAATGTTGTTTATTTTAGGGACTAAAATTTCAGGATTATCTTCAGATTTTGACATCCATTTCGATCCTAATTCTTTTGTCAGCGTAGTCGTCAACCACGTGTATGCTTAATATTGAACGTGGCTCCTATTTTCATATTGTTGTATCAGTATCCACACCATATTGGGTAGGCAGGACGCACTGATTAGGGGCTTTTGTATATAGACTTTGTGGATACCGAGCATTAAAATAGCGTATTGCACTCTCACTTAGTAGCAATTCAAATTGCGAAACTGTGGGACATTTCCACTCATGTCGATAATAGCTTTATTACACTATGGCAAATTTTGAATATCACATTTTAATCGGTTGGCATGGCACGGTTATTGCTCGTTAAACTTTGATAAATTGACAATAAAACAAAGTAAATGACGATATACATAGACAATAAATCAAACCACTTTGCTCTGTTTAAATTTATACGATTAGATCATCGTGAATGCCGATGTGAAAGTAAGCGAATAATCGTTAAAGAAATAAATGGAAGGAATTTCGATAATATACCTATTATTTATACGGATAGTTTTCTTTACAGCGAGATAAGGAGCCTTGGAGTTTTGGTCGCTTGCGTTCGATCGTAAACTTTTGTAACACGTAAGCGTCCTAGAAGTTAAATTATGGTAACTCGGTATGTGTGTATCCATTATACGTTATCCCCTTATTGTTACTTCTAGGGCGCTTACGTGCTACCAAACGTAACGATCGAGCTAAACTCAAATCATTCATTAGCGATCGAAAGCGAAAATTTTTATGTAGCACGATGGAGGAAGAGGGACTAGGTATACTGTAGCAGGGTAAAAATTATAGGTAAGGTACTTGTTATAAGTACATCAATGCGAGTATTTTACAAATTTCAAGCCACATCACCATACACAATAGAAAATTGTTATATTAACGAGAGACTATTCGACTCTTCATTCATAATGCGAACAGCCAAGGCATGGAACTCCCTTCCGGCGTCAGTCTTTCCTGAATCCTACAACCTTGGGATCTTCAAGGGCAGGGAGAATAGGCATCAACTGAGATCGCTTGCTTCATCTTCGGTCACATCGTCACTTCCCATCAGGCGAGATTATCCAGTTACCCATTAAAAAAAAAACAAAAAGAGACTAACAAAATTTATCGTGACCGCGGGCGGGATAAAAATCCTATCGAATGAAAGAATTAGGCATATGACCGCGGACCAATCACGTGACGCTAATTTTCTCAATCTGTCAAATTGTGCTATGAGAAGACAAGATTTGAGACAAGATAAACTTTGTCTGTCATGTCACTTCATGAAAGTTGTACTTACCTACTAGCTCTGCTGGAATGTGTTTTGAGCGCACATAAGTTTGCATATTTAAGTTACTCGTATATCAAAATAATCACTTCACTTCTTAACACGATTGAAATGAATGACTATGGTAATAAGCTTTTACTTATGAATAAATTGAAAGTTTAGATAAGCCCGATGTAGGAAATTATTATGTCATCTAGATAAACCAATATCTTCGAAACGGCTTAATCGATTTTCATCGAACACGGCTACGGACCACGCGTTATTGAGATACGTCCGTACCAACACTGGGGACACACACACAACGCTGTCAAATTTTCTTAGGGAGTTAAAAGACTTGAAAAGATGGCATAATGTCTTGGAAATAAATCTAATTTGTATTGATGTTTAAGTGTCCTAGCTTTGCATGACCGGAACGCCTCGTTGAAATGGTGAATGTTACAAATATATCGGATGAGTTTTTTACCGCAAGGGAAAAAATAGGGCATATTAGGTAAATGAAATGGAAGTTATTGGCATAGGTAATTTTTTTTTTAAAACGCACGAACGGGCCTGTAATTGGTATGCGACTGGCGTGATTCTTAGGGTTTCTATAATGCGAAATTTATTTGGAATTCATATTTTCTCCAAGTTTTATTTATTTATTTATTTAATTTAATGGTGTAATAATTTAGAATAGGCTACAAACGCGCATTGACGCGACCGTGAAATGACACAATTAATGCTTTAATCTATGATAGTTTTGAAAAATAAAATAAACTACCTATGCCAATACCAATACATAAAAAAAAATCTTCTATTTCACTTACCTAATATGCCCAATTTTTTTTCCTTACAGTAAAAAACTCATCCGTATATAATTAAAGTAAGTTGAAATTAGTTTCTAAATTATAAATAACGAATTGATAAACTTTCCTTGACCAAAAATCCTCTTTATTGAAGTCGGTTAAAAAACAAAAAAAAAATGATATTGAAATGACCTGTTTGGCGTAGTGGTCATGAAGCCTGACTGTTATAAGACACGTGTACCCGAGTTGTGGATGTTTTCGTTTATATAATATGTAGGTATATATGTATTTACAAAAATGTATTTGTGTATTATATCAACCATGTGGTGTCCATAATACAATCCTAGTTGCTTAGTGTGGAACTTTATGGTGCTGAGTGTATTTGCCAAGATATTTATTATTATTATTTCTAAAGAACATTCAGTAGAATAAATATAGTCATTCTAATAATAGTTACAAATTTACACGGCCACGTAAGTATAACAAACAATATTTTCAACCAATTTTCAAATGCAACATTGAAAAACCGCTAGTCACAACAAATTACTAACAAAGCCACACTCGTTGAAACCAACTTTTACAAATAGTTCAAACGGTTCAGTTTTCGTACAGATCCCAACGATTTTAATGTTTTGTTAAAGATTTATACGTTCATATTACTGCTATATTTATGTCTTGTACGTGTAAAGGAAATTTTATGAAACAAAAATCCGCTTGTTTAGTAACAATTTATTGACGTATTAAAATGAGGTTTCATGTTGAAAATGGACGTAACGTGATTGTGTTTTACAATTCAATAAAATGTGTGAATATTTCCAACGGATAAGATAAAGTTTACGACCACTCCTAAACTGTCATTTCACAGTTCACAAGCGATAACAACTGCAAATAAGCTATAACGTAAAAGGGAACACTTAGATTTATTTACTTACGATTTATAGTACGAATAAAATTATTACAAGGAAGTTGTTTCTTTAATCTATTGTAATAGACAGTTCAAGTGTTTCCTGCCGAACGCCCTCAGGTTACATCGTGAGAAACTGTCAGTATTTGAGCCGAATCAACCATATTTAATTCTTAATGAGTCATTATTGCAATGGCTATTAGCGTTGTGGACGAGCATCCATTATTTACGGCCAGTCTGAATATTAATAAATTGCAATAACAATCCGAAGGCAATCAAAATTTAATTACCTGCGATTCTTTGCCTTATTCGTTTTGAAATAATTTAAGACCGAACACTGAGGAAGGTTTATACGATAAATTCTGAAAGTCTTAAAAGATAAATTCGCTTCAATCACTCGAAGCAAATAGGATTTCGTATCATTTACTCCGTTAAGAGCGTTTTCAATTAAGGAGCGCCCGACAAACAGTATCGGCGTATGAAGGTAAAATTAATTAAACCGAGCCAAGACAAACATGTACAAATCTATTTATATTGGACGCTGGCGGGATGCTGCACGATACACCCCATATGCGGATAAACGCAATATTCAAAATATCATATTTATAAATCTCTATGTGTAACTATTGCCCACTAGCACAGTAAAAATACGTGTGAGTTTTGTGTTGTGTTGTGACTTGCTATAATTTTAAAGTTCCTGATTTTTTGTAGAAGGATAGAATAAAAATATTTTCTTAGCGTTCTGTAGCTTGCTTTAGGTATATTATAGATATTTAGATATAATAAATAAATAAATAAATATCTTTAGACATACACCGCGCCATCTAGTTCCACAGTAAGCAACTATAGGCTTGTGTTGTGAATACTAGATGGTTGATATACCTACTACATAAATACATATTTTTCAGAGTTGCTAACCACTACACCAAACAGGTCGTCAGCATATAAAACCTACAATATTAAATTAAAGTAATTACTGAGAACTTCATTGTGTCGTAGATATATTAGATTACTATATACTATAAGATATACTATATCCAAAGTAAGCTACTAATTTTGTTAGAAAACATTTTTATGTTATCACTGACAGGTACTGTGTCCATGTCCAGGAACATTAAGATTATGGGAATTAAAAATCGTTCGCTTACTGGACTATTATACTGTAGAGCTGGTAACATACGATATAATTATGTTTTTAATTATAAATTTTTAATTAAGTGATTGTTATGGAGTTATATGTATCCATACATTCATAGTATTGCATACCTATACCTGCATATTATGTTCTCAATCAAGATTATTAAAGCACACGTAAGTATTACGCAGATTAATTCTTAGAATCCATTAGATTCGCGCACAAAAGTTACGTGAAAAGTGAATTTATTAAATTTATTCGACCGTAAATGTTATATAGACCCTCTAATCAAATTCGAAACCTGAGGAGTTTTGATAGAAACTGATAAAGGATTTAGTTTTGAACCTTTCACCCGGAGTTACAATCATGTGAGTAATAAGTAGGGAGTCCATTAAGAAACCAACTTTTAGGCGTGTATCCTTTCATGTCGATATTAATTAACGAATGTGTGTTTAGCAGAGTTTAATAAAATGGGGAAGTTTGGCACATACGAGCACCTACCTGAACTTTATATTTGCCCTCGTTACATGTAACATTGAATACGACGCCGTGAATCCTCATTAATTTAAGATGAAGATCTTGACATGTTATTTTATTCATTACGCGAGCGTCTCAAGTCACAAGGTTGTATAGGTGTTGACTTCGAATTGTTGTATGAGGTGAAGAATATAATTTAAAACCTCTCGGCGAGATCATTAGGGAGGTGGCGGGTTCCACGTGGAATGACGTGAAGAATTCGACACAAAATAATCAAATAAGTGGTAAGTATTTTATCGGATTATATTTTAAGATAAGCTTACTCGACACGTACCTGACAAGTTTCTATCCTCATCCCCTTGTTAAGCCACAGGAGACTACTTAACGGCATTAAAGTTGGTTGTGTTCGTGCGAAAATCCTTTTAAAACTTTGCCAAACTAATATTAGAACGATAAAAAGAGCTTTTATATAATATGAAAATTGCAGTGAAAAGTAATAAGTAGTTCCGCGGGTGGCGGGACGAGGTGTGGGGGAGGGAGGTGGGAGTAGAGGGTGGGGAGGCGATCGGGTCCCGGAGACGAATGGTTCTCAATAACGCCAAGATGCGTCCGGGTACGGGATATCTAACTTGTTGCTTCGAGGTTCCTGTTTCATATCAGACAGATATAAAAAAAATAGCGAGAGATAAGTAGATTAAATTATGTCGAATATTTTAATTACATTGACGACAGAGGGTAGATTAATATGTATTGCGCTTTTACTTTTCTCTTTGTATAATTTCGCTCGGCATACTACCTAGCTACATATATTATGTCCACTATTATTAAATAGAACCTATCTTATATTTTTATTGGCATTAATTTTTTCATGCATATCACAACATTTAATTTAACAAGAGTGCTGTGTGATTTCAGCACGTATAAACATCAATAGATTTTCATTTTTAATGGCGATGGGCTCACCCCCTGACACGTGTGCCTTTCTGTGTATTTCGAAAGGTGATCTGTGGATGTTGTTTCATGCATAAAATTCTTAATGTTTGGAACACCCAAACGCAAATGTTTGGGATATCTCTAACCACCCCATTTGGGACAGCGGTCGTGGCGTCAATATGTATGTAAGTTAACCAATTTAATTATGAATATCCTATATAACATTGGTGGGTAGGTAACAGATACTTTCTATACAAACATACAATAAAAAATAAGTATATTTATAAAAAAACTACGGGTCATATACTACATACATAGCTAATAAATAAGCTACGTAGTGCTGTAATCACAATGCATGTCCCGGAGTCCCGGGGTAGTGCTGAGCACGGGACTCGGTGTATCAAGTTAGCACGTCGTTAGCGGGAACTCGTTAGCGCGCGTGGTGACGACAAGCCAAGAATTCGCTAATGACACGCGCCGCGCCGTCTCGTCTAGCGAGCCTCGCTAGCGACATGTTTAACAAATCACAGTCCATAATATTAAAGGATTAAAAAGCAAAATTATATCGTAGATTGCTTTAACGGTTTGGATAGAAATTCATTATTAAAATTCAAACTGAATAAGCATAGCCTTGTATCAAAAAGGTACACAACGGATCAAGCACACAATGAGATAAAATTAACTTTAGACACCTCGTACACGACCGTATACATAACCGTGAAGTAATCTCGTATTCAAATTGACATAGTAATAACAACAGAGATTCCGGACTAAGTTTCATAAATTCGCTCGAAACTCCCCTCCACACACTCTATCGGCGATTTTTAATTAAGTCCCTAGCGAGGCAAGCGAGCAAAGTAACACCATCAATTCATTATCCTAAACTCGGGCTCGATTGTTCCTCGCTCGCTACTTACGCAAACTTTCATTTTAATCAAGCGTTTAATTAAAAATTATCCGAGAAAAACAAAATAAGCCCGTTAGGGCGGTCTGAAACTAATTAAGGCGCTGAAGATGAGCCCGTGAGTCGGCCGACAACAGCGGCCGTGAGGTGAGCGTCCTTTAATTAAACGCCTTGTTCTACTCCAGTGGCCGCCCCGCTTAGCGCAACTATTACTACAACTAGCGAACAAAAACCTAACAAGTGTTAGAGGCGGGCCCAGCTGATTGCGGACAGGATATTTTATGCTTTCGACTAATAATAGCGTCGTGTGTCAGTTTTCTCAGTATCGTAAAGATTTTGTATCATGGCTGGCATGTGTTCGATTCTCGGTCAGGATAATTTAGATGAACTTTCCTCATATTTCTCGGGTCTCTGTTTTCTGACTAATGCTCTCTGAAGCCTATATACAAGATTCTCATAGATAGAATTTACATTTTTTATATTTAAAAAACCAATACTAATAGAATCATAATTAGTTCTGGTATCGGTCACAATGTTTCAGATAACCTCATTAGAGTTAATAGGCAATCCACTAATAAATTACATAATGTTGTGGTTAATACATTTACCAATACCAGACCTAATTAAAGTTGAAAGCAGGAACATAAATTATACGTGTAGGGTTATTAATGTGCAATAATTAGTAGGAAGGTAATGTGAGTTGTGCTCGTACCTTGTTAGGTTACGTCAGCAAACGTAAGTAAGAACGTCAGGGGAAGTTATATATCGGGCAATTAACTAAAATGTAATCAAGTAGAGCTGCCAAATTTTAAAGGTCATTTCAATAAAGTTTTCTTTTGTGTAGCAAATAATAATGTTGTATGAATTTATAGCGAAGTTAAGTAATATCTGAAGCAGTTAGTCTTTGGGTGGGCGATTACATGAGTGTTTCCGTGGTTCGCCGGTTCATGAATTGAAAGAGCTAGCTAGGTCAGTGGCGTACGGGGGCGGCTTTTAAACACTGATAGTCCAGTGTCCACTAGTCTGAAACAAATCCACTAATCTCAATTGGGCTTATGGTCCAAATCATCAAAGTCACTAAGTCATTCAAGGGACAATGTATACGCTTTTATAATAAGGTTCCGGTAGACATTCAAAATTTGCCATTAAATAAATTTAAAACAACCATTAAACGGAAACTATGTGCCAAAGGCTATTATAAAATTTCTGACTATCTGGATGATAAGAATACGTGGACATGTACCGCTCGGCAATATCCAGTATATTTTATTCTTATTTTTCTTTGTAGAATCATAAATTTAACAATTATTTCAAATTGTATTTGTATTGAATTATTTAAAAAGAGCAACCCCGGAGTTTCTTGCTCCTTCTTCTCTGGGGAGACTGCCTAGTGAATGAGCGATAACTGTATGCCATGACGATTTCAAATGTTATTCTTATAACTTACGAAATAAAACATTTTTGATTTGATTTGATTTGAAAAAAGGTGAGAGGAGGTTGTATCCCAACAGTAGGGACGGGTAAGGCTCATGATTATGATGTATTTATAGTATGGGTCCGTGTAAGAAGTTAATTTGCTTTGAAGTATCATTCGTCTCATAATATTCCATACATTAGAAAGGTGTGTCTGTGGACACGCTGCTTAGCGCTGTGCAATATCTCGCGATTTATGAACTGACATCAAATAAATAATAATAATAATAAATAAAACGTTTATTTTGAGTTTCTTTTACAGGGTTACATTATTTCACACACTTCTACCAAACTGTAAATAGGTTTATGAGCTGAAAATATACTCCCTTGATTTTAATAACAGTAAATCACAGTAATATAACTTGTAAAAGTGAGACTTCGTTTTCTATTGGTTCCCTTTTCCGCACTTTTAAACCAGTCGAAAGCTGTGTTGCCAATTTCATTAAAAAGTCAAATATTCAAAATGTCAATCATTACACGCAAAATTATTTGTACAAGAACTTGACTAAACCTAAAAAGCGATTCGTTTAAAAAATATTGCAGGTATTAAAAACAATTCTAGGGCTTACGACTTTTGAAATTGGTAGGATTATTGCATTTTTTCAACAGTCGACCCTGACTTTCACGAAAAAATCCGATTGATAAAAATGTCTGAGAAATTATCAGATTAAAATCTTAATTTTGCAGTTTCTATTATATAGATTGTCAATGATGTTTGAACTGCCAGGGCATTCGCACTTGACCGTTTTTCATTAAGAAAGCACTTTTAAACTTTCGTGATTGTGTCAAACAAGACTCGTATCACATCCGCAAAGTTCCGCAACAGTTTTATATTTACATTCTTTTGAAATTATACATTTGAAATTATACATCAGTTTAAAGTATTAATTTTGGTCATAATATATTTGAAGACATCCTAATAGACCGGTTGGTGTAGTGGATAGTGATCCTGTTAGCGAAACCAACGGTTGCGGGTTCGAATCCCGCGACGGGTAAATGTTTGTGTGATAACAATTATTCCGGAGTCATGGATGTTTATATTTAGTTAGTAGTTAGTAAACATTAATATACATTGGCTTTATTCAACCAAATAGATTTTTTCCCGACCAATCCTTAAAAGTCAGATAGTTAACCGATCATCACGTAGTTAACTCATGTCTCAGTTAACTCCTAAGTTTTCTAATTAACGTTAATGTCAATATCAATTAGCTTGTCCTAAGAATTAATTATCTCGGCATTACGGTTCCTAAATTTATTACTAAACTTTCACCAATCAATCTTTCCGAAGAGCTGGATCTACGGAACCTCAAGAACAAAGTATATCGATTTTTTTAAAGCACCTACATACTTCGAAAACAATATTGCTAAAATAGGTTTTGGCGAGTAAAAACAGTAGGACCAACCCATCTCTTCCCGTGGGTGTCGCAAAAAGCGGGTACCTACCTACTTGACATTTCATTAAAAATATCTTCATAGACATGCACATTTTAACGGCGATGGGCTCATCCCTATCAAGTGTGCATTTCTGTAGATTTCGAAAGGTGAACTGTGGATGTTGATTCAAGTATTAAACTTCAATGATTGGAATACCCAAACGCTTGTTTGGGATATCTCTGACCACCCCATTTGGGATAAAGGTCGTATAGTCATGAAACTTAGAATAATTTATTTTAATACTAGCTTCCCGCCCGCGGGTTCGCCTGCGTTGAATAACTTTATCGCGGAAATTTGTTTATCCTGCGGGAACTAGTCACTCAGTCGGGATAAAAAATATCATATGTCTTAATCCAGGGTATTTTCAACTTAAACCGTTTCGTCGTGATTGAGCAACAAACAAACACACAAATAAACAAACATCCAAAATATTATAAATGTGAAACGTTTAGTTTTAATCTAACGAAAAATTATGATTTGATGGTCGCTTATTTATTACCAACTTATTTTATTATGCCTAATTAATAATTGCTTTGATAATTTTTCATAAACGTAACGCGGCTTTCATGTCAATTAATTGTCCAGTGCGTTTGAAATACAGCGGTTTCAATTCCCAGTCAGTGTGTTAATTAATTAGTGCAATTACCTGTAACACGTATAAATAATATTAATTTATTAGTTGGTACATTTGTCAAAAGCCACACTCGCACGATGAGCTAATCGACTATCACCGCTAATTGCCCCGTCTGTCCCTGCCGTGCCCCACCGCCCCACCGCCCCATCGCTCCGCCGCCCCACGTGCCCCAGGGCGCGGGGCGCCCTCCCCGCCCGCCGCTAACTAATTAGATAAGTTTGCAACGCGACTGTACTTCTGGAGCTCGGCTCTGCCGGTAAGCATCAATCTTTTTAATTAAACATTTTTGACACCGCAACGATTAGCCATCGAACCCATTTCTATGTAAATGCACTGAATAGTTTTTAATTTAAATGCAAAACGACGAGCGAATACGTACATAATTTTACATATCAACGCGTACATCGTCAGTTTTTGTTCGCTTAATGAAGTTGTAAATATATAACGCTTTAAAATAAATATTGTGATTAAAATTGTTTTTAAGATCTCATACGAGATTAACATAATTAATTGGCATTTGATTAACTTCCTGTAATATTAATTAATATATATGTTGTTAAGTTGTTTTCTTTAATCAGATTAGACTATTAAAAGTTAACCAGAAATCGGTCACTATCTTTATTAAATTAAATACAAGTAGGTATAAAATCGATCAATTAATTCTGCTTACACATAAACCTAAATTACGATCTTAAACAAGCATCGACGCCATTATAGATCAATAGTGTTCAATAAATCAGGGCTTACAATGGCACATTGTCTGTCGCTCAGTCTGATTAAATAAATAAATACATAGGTGCCGATCCAAGTTGCCGGCGCAGATCTTATCATGAAACTCGCGTCATTTGTAGCGCCTGCGCAACCTGAAACGACCTTTACCTACTGGAAAATAAGGCTCCGTGGTACACAGTCGTATCTAATCAAATGTGGGGTTCCAATAAAGCAATTTAGAGCTTTAGTGAATTGTTTTTAGGTGCAAGTTGAATGGAATTCGTGGCTAGTTAGGGCACAGATGGATGATAGTGAAACTGAGACTTGGATGGCTTGCACTTAATCATTCATCGGTTTCATTACGTCAGAGTTTAAGTACGTACTATGTATATGTAGCAATACCATTTATACTCTATAACTATAATATCAACTGTCTAGAAGAATTTTTTTCGTATACTATTTGCTATACATCGGTCACACATGATTCGCCAAATGCGACCGGATCCCATGCAGATAAATAATATCTATTGTGTCTTATTCTGGTGCGTGAAAAATGGTACGTCATTTTTAAATGACTGTCTTTCTAGCAACAGTACTATTTAAGTCTGCCACCAGACATCAGTTACATAGCATATTTATATTCTGGCCGATTGAGATAACAACCTGTTGCCTTAATAAAATAAATTTGGACTATACAGGCTGAGCTCGCATCCTTCGGTTTCATCTTTATGCAACATCAGCCCCTGTAGCATGACATCGTTTGTCGCACGCGATGTAGAAGTAAGAGTTGCATACTTAAGCCAAGAGAATGAGCAAGACAAACATTATCGCGCGCGTCCTAAAGTTTATCGCTCCTGTATTTCTACCAGTGTTGGGTGAGATTGTGACTAGGCGTTCCCTTGTGTGTACGTAAAAAATCTCAAACGTAAGCTAATTGTTCTTAAAGTTTGTCTTTCACACCTGTTTATCTCAAGAACTACATACTTATATATTATGTCGATGACCTGTTTGGTGTAGTGGTTAGAAACTCTGACAGCTATATCAAAAGGTCGCGGGTTCGAATCCCACTAGGGTCATATGTGTGTCATTTTGCGTCGGGTGTTCAAAAATACCATCCTAACTAATTCCAACTAATATTATAAATGCGAAATTTTGTGTGTATGCATGTGTGTGTGTATGTATGTCTGTATGTATGTATGTTTGTTACCTCTTCACGCCTATACGGCTAGACGGATTTGGATGAAATTTGGTGGGCAGACAGATTAGGACCTGGATTAACATTAGGTTAATTTTGTTGCTGAACCGATTTTGATAAAATCTTCCACGAGGACGAAGTCGTAGGCGGAAAGCTAGTATATTAATAATTTGAAAAGCCCTCGACAGACTATGACTATGATTATATCATCCAGATTAATAAACAGACTGTGTTATAACCAAAATATCCTCGAAACGGTTTAACCGATTTCTATCAAACAAGGCTAAGAACCATATCGTAACGCAACCTTTCGAAAATAAAAGCGTTACAATGCCACAAAGAGACATGGTCTTCAAGATGAATATTTCGTAAAGTAAATTTTTCGGACCGCAAAACTAAGCTCGTTTGCAAAAGATTTTTTTTTGTATATCTCTAAACTGTGAATAAATATCTTTGCACATACACACAGCGTCATCTAGTTCCACACTAAGCAACTAGGCTTGTATTATGGATATCTCATGGTTGATAAACTCCACAAATACATACTAAATGCATACATAAATGAAAAACAGCCTATATCTCGGGAAGACAATATCTATATTCATCATACAAACGCATGCCCTTAGCGCGATTCGAACCCGCGATCTTTTGGTATATCAATCAGAGTTTCAAACCACTTGATTAATTTAGTAAGTAGGTACTAGCCTTCCGCCCGCGGCTTTGCCTGCGTGGAATAACTTTATCGCGCAAATTTGCGCGGGAACTACTCACTTTATCGGGATAAAAAGTATCCTATGTTTCAATCCAGTGTATATTCTACCTATATACCAAATTTCATCCAAATCCGTTGATCAGTTTCGCCGTGATTGAGCAACAAACAAATAAACAAACAAACATCCAAACTTTCGCATTTATAATATTAGTTAGACATCATAAGGTTGCAAGTATCAAGAACTCCATTTCACGTGACCTCGTTAAATTATTAAACATTTTCTTTCACATTCGTACACTTACAATTATAAAGCCATTCCTTGTAAAAAGTGTAGCGGTATGTAAATTACACCATTATAACTATAGGAATACAGAAAACAATCGCACGCCAATTAGTAAACACACGTATTTCGACACGAATATGTTATAACTTCACATTGTTAATGAATCTGTACACTTTCAACGGTGTCCAGTAACGATCGTTAGGGCGCTTTATTTAGGGTAAAAGGCCCAGTAATTGGACCGGCCGGATGCAGCGCACAGGTGCTCTGTGCGTGCGCCCTCTCGCGGCGGTCGCAGGAAATGAGAGCCAATTTGAATTTCTTCCGTGGCGAATCGATTAATTGGGAAGCCATAAAATTGTGCAGTCTCTGGATGAATGATATTTACGATGATTTTTCTTGGAATCGATAAGGGTATTTCATTTGTTCACACGTTATAAAATAGATAAATACTCATACAACACGGACATTGCCTGTGCGACTTAAGTAACTTTTTTCTTTGAATTTTAAACGTCAATTCACTAAAATAATAAAAGGGTAGTCCATTGATAAGGTTTTCATAGGTAAATGTCTCGGTATGAAACATTACAAGATATGAAAGTAGTTATTAAATAACAAACAGCAATTAACAAAATAGGGTAAGTATTATTAAAAAAATCACTTTTTAGGATTTTTATAGGAGCTAAAACTAATCACATAATTCTAGTTGCAGAGTTATTAATTTAGGCATTGTAAAATTAAAATTTGGCAAAACAATAGACTTCAGTAAGGTTCCACAAACAAAATCGGTCAATAATTGACGAAACATACTCCTCCCCTTTCGGCCTCATCTGCACTTAACATCAGGTGTCTTTTGAGGTCAAGTGCTAACCCGTTGTGCTTAAAAAATGGATAATATATATAAAAAATTCATACATACCGCCTTTTTAGGAGTCGGTTCAAAATTAAAACTGAAAGTTGGACACTTAGCGAGTTGGTGGCAAAAACTGGGGCACTGTGCTGTGTTTATATCGACGACCTGTTTAATGTAGTGGTTAGAAACACTGACTGCAATATCACGCGCGCGGGAAATGAGGCGCGGGTTCACATTTCGCCAGGGACATTATGTTTGTATGATAAATATGGACACGTGTACCCGAATTATGGAGGCGTTTCATTTATATATCTATTTATTTATAAAAAAATATTTGTGTAGTATATCAACCAATTGGTATCCACAACACAAGCCTAGTTGCTTAGTGTGGAACTAAATGGCGTTGTGTATATGTCCAAGCATATTTATTTATTATTTATTTATATTGGATACATTTTCTTTCCTAATTCTAAATTAAATCGTTATTTTTTATACAATGCTACCCATCTCGTTTAATATCTCACGTTACCAACAATTTACGACGATAATGTAATTTAACTTGCACCGAAATAAAGGAATTATTAGAAAACAATCCGGACAGCCGGACTCGGGCGCGTGGGTAGGGGTGGAAGGAAGGGTGCCTAATTAGGGAGTGGGGGCGAAGGTAATGAGCCGCGATCGCCGCTCCGATATAACGAAGGCTATTTACGCGGTGGTCGCTCTGAAAATTGCGAGGTTTTGTTTTAAAAGCGGTTACCGTTTGAGTTTCGCGATTAAGGAGTTTAATTAGACAGTGTTGTTTACAACCTCATTACGGTAGGTAACGTCGAAGGAAAATAGCCTCAGTTATCGGCCGATAATTTATGAAGTTGAAAAATGAGTTTCTTGCCGTTAAGTAGATTCTGTTGTAGATTATGGCCAAACAATTCTCGACCCTATGAATAAAGATGAACTCAATTTTCATACTTATTTAAAGTACCACACAAATGTTTGTGGACCTTATTGCTTTTAACTAACGGTGTACTATACCGATACAAGAATATAAAAACGGTACGTACCTACCTACCATTGACCTTCAATTGTTTTAGAATGGTGTCATTATCGCTTATTTCATAAGGTTTGTTTAGTTACAAGAATAGTTGGGAAAGAGAAGTACAAAAAAGTTGGTTTGTTTTTATAAATGCTCTATCTTGTCGCCCTTTGTCTATATACTGCTAAAGTCATAAAGCTAAAAGTCGTACAGACCATAATTGTCTTTTAATTATAAATATTTTATGTATACTACTCATGGCGCTTGATCTCAATTAATTTAGTGGAGTATGACGGATAGTAGTGTGGTATCTATATTATAGTACCTCGGACCTTCTCTCAAATAGCCGGAATACAAAAATGATATTAATTATAGGTAACACTGCTATTTGACAGCAGGCTTGGTATATAGTTGCTAGTCAGGCCCTCACTATCAACCAATGACAGCTGAAGACGGCCCCTTTTATTGGTCCGGCAATTGTTACTTTACCTTAAATGACATTCTAATTTCGGGTCAGTTTTTAATCTCCGTAAAAATATTAACACCCATCTATATGAGATTAAAGAGCTGGCTTATCGACCAGGCATTCTATTCATATAATGAACTTATGACACTCAAATTAACATTATGATTGATTTACTCTATTATCATTTAATTTATGTAACACTGACATTGCCAAATTTGTTATAGTTTATTTATCATCAGCCCGTCAATATCCCACTGCAGGGATATAGGCCTTCCCTCGTATGAGGGAGTATGGGCCGTAGCCCACCACGCTGGCTCAATGCAGGTTGGGGACTTCATAGGCCTTTTTGAATTTTTATTTCTCAGGCATGCAGGTTTTCTTATGATGTTTTCCTTCATCGTTTAGGAGCAATCGCAATATGCACATAAGTTATTAAATAAAATTTAAAAACTCATTGGCACATGGTCTGCCTGGGAATCGAACTCGGACCTCCCAAATTGGGAGACCGCGTATTAACCGCTGAGCCACCGACTCTACTATTGTATATAATTATTATTTTTAAACCAACTAAGATTGTTAGTTACATTATTAATAATGAATAATATTCTATACATAATACCTTCTTTTGTTTCTATTTTTAAGCATCTAATGACATTGCCTAATTTTGTATTGTTGTGAAATATTTTATCCAACAGACGTGTAATGAAAATTATGAATAAATGATCTCTACGAACTACCTACGTCGGGGGTTTCAGCAATAACTTTCCGGAAATTTCCAAATTTTTTAAAAATTTCTAAGTATTTTATTGTTTCTATAAAAATATTGCATGGTCGTAGGAAAAAATTATCTATGTCAATCCTGTTGAATGTATTTACTTTGCCACATTTACCCAAATCCCAGATAACCCTTCAATGTGTCAAGGCTGAAGCGCTCGCGCATAGCATGGCGTCTCGCTCGACACAAAAGCGGTTTTTTTCCTCGTTAGATGTCTCGCCCCGACATCATTAACGTATCGCAAAGTTGGCCGCGCGGTTATTCGCTAATGTGACAACAACACAGAGGAGACCCGCCATAAATGAGGGACCATCTTTTCGGCTAAAGGTTTGGACATATAGGGAGCAAAAATTTGTAGCACTGATGAGTAGGCGACAACAAATAAATTCTTACTACAAAATAGTAAAATTCTTTGGCCACGGAAATTTATACTTTCTTTCTTATTGGACAAGTTCTAACTTTTTCGTCGCTAAGGTGGAAAGGGTATGGACTTTTTGTTCATTTGCATTGCTCAAAATTTTCCAATTCCTAAAACTTATTTTATATACCTACTTCAGACAATGTTTATGAGAAATATATCCTAATGCCTAATAAAGTAGTGTGCTATGTGGTTTAGACAGTGTGTGGTTTCATCACTCAAATAAAATAGAACCAACCCGTCTCTTCCCATAGGTGTCGTAAAAGGCAACCAAGGGACTCTCCACCAAAAAACATCTATAGATTTCAACGGCGATGGGCTCACCGCCTGTCACGTGTTCATTTCTGTATATTTCATACGGTGAACCATGGATGTTGATTCCATCATTAAACTTTTAATGTTTGGAACACCTAAACAATGTTGTTTGGGATATCTTTGATCACACCATTTGGGATAAAGGTCGTGACGTTATGTATGTATGTAATATAGTAAAATGTTTATTGGTTGCAGTGTCTATTAAGAATAATTATTTTAATTGGTGACCTGAATAATCTGACAACCCAGTTGGCGAATTGGCTTCAATCCCGGTCGTTGGCATATCTATGGACATTCCGCGGTCGTAATTTTAATTAGACCATTGTACCTATCGTCATTAAAATAAATGTTACAGACTGAACTGTTTTTTTTTCGTTACGTTCCCGTATCATTACAGTATAAAATAATTAATATCCATGTTTAGCTATTATGCTACAAACCGGATTCTTAGTTACAACTACAATCTCACGTTAGGTACGACAAAAAAATTTCATATTTTGGCATGTACTTCACATATTACCTATTTCACAATAAGAAGTATACTGATAAAAATTCCTTTATTTGTTACACACAATTTGCATCAATTCACGTGTAAGAGTTCATTGAATCTGTAAACGAAACTTAATTAGTTTGAAGCTTCTTAAGAATCTGCAGAATTTATTTGTTATCCCTTAAAATTTACATGTAACTACCCTTAAAACTGCGACGATAGGTTTTTTAAATGATAATTACATATAAATAAAATCCAATATCTTGCTCCCGGTGTGTCAGTCGCAGGGATGGGGGTGTATTCTAATCGCGCGTTAGCTTGTCCCGTTTTTGCGCTAACGAACAGGTTGCGTTAAGGCGACGTCGTCGACGTTGAATCGAGTCGGACGGGGAATTTCGCCTCATTAAAAGTTGCGACCTGCGGAGGAGGCAATTTGGAAGAGCCACGACAACTTCGTCCGTACTTAATAACGATCAGACTTTACACTATCAGTCGCGACTTTCGACGGGCCATCTTACGTCCCTTATATTTTATCTGTGGCGTGTTAATGCTACACTATTATTATTAGCAGCATCCCTCGCGTGCTGCGGTCTCCGCCCCACCTGCCCCACTCGAATTAGTAAACAAACGTCTTTACGAGCGGTTTTACGAGCCCCGCGATATTTCGGTCTCGCGCACGCTCTTTTACGACATAATGAATTTGTTGATGAACTAGGTATTAGAAAGTTTCGAAATAGATGCGTCTGGTGACCGCCGCAGTAGTGCCAGTGTGCTACAGACCCATACAGATATTATTGCGGAAACGCTTTACGAGCTGTCCTATTATGAGTTATTAACCAATTACCGCTAGTACAACAATAACTAACCAAAACTGATTATCTAGCTATTATATAATATAACAAAATGGGTAGGTATATCGTGTCCGTCTATACGAATACAGCAATTTTAGGGTTTGTTCCAAATCTCATCTGAAAAGAGACAATGTTTTTAATTGCGTGTTTTAAAAATTTCGTAATTATTGATTTTATATTTTATCTCATTTTTACAATGTCGTATCATATAACTTTATATCTCTGTTTATGTACCATAAAGTATAATTTATATAATCCACAATAACAATGATTGTCAAGTCATAGTTATAAAAGCAATTGAATGCATGAGATATTACTTAAGGATTATTATTTTGTATAATAAAGAGTATTTTTATTATATTGTAATAATTTGACTTTAATTAAAATTTTTGATTTGTCTAAAATGATTTACCTATTGGTATAATTGTCAAAATTGTGTAGTACATAATACGGTATGTTTCATTTCGATCAACCGAAGAACGCGTTCAACATTCCAAATGAACGAATTCACTGACAATTTTAATGAAATGATCAAATTAAATTAATATAATATTGGGCAGTAAAATTTTAAAGGCAAGCAGGCGCTCAATGGTCTGTGCAATAAAATTTATTTCATTTATTAATCGATAATTAGTAAGTATATGCACTAAAATTATACACGGTAGGGAAGAATCACGGCAGCTCAGTTGTTAAGAACTATACCACGTTTTTAGCAAGGAAGTACTTATGTTCATTAAGCATGTATTTCGAAAAGTTTCCTTATAAAATTACTTTTCATTTAATTTACAAACAATCTATTGTATTTTGGTAAGTTCGTGTGGATATCGTAAAAGGCGTTTAAGGGACTTTATTCCAAAAATATTTCCAAAGTTGTACGTTTCAACGGCGATGAGCTTACTGTGTCACGTGTGAATCATGGATGTTGTTGAAGCTTATATTTGGGTTATCTTTGGTCACCTCGTTTGGGATAAATGTTCTGATGGTACGTATGTACAAAGTTATTAAACATAATTTCCCTCAAATGTTGAGCGAATAGATTACAGAAATCATTGACAAATTACGTTCCCTTTGACACGTAATTAAATCATACTCAATAAGTTAGGCATAAATTTACATACCGGCAGTGGCACACCTATTATTAATAGTTGTGCCGAGAGTGCAGAGCCCGCGTCTCATAGTTATTGCGAGATTAACACATGAGGTTAATTAAGATCAGAAGCGGGACCTATAACTAGCTAACGCTACCAAGTTGCCGAGTGCCTGCCTCTAATTGATACGATTTGATCCTCAACTAAAATGTTCGATAAGTAATTATGGAATTTGTGTTGGTTTATATTTATCCGGGAAACTGCTGAAAGTTGACGTATATTTTAGTTTACATAAAGAGGAAAATTACCAGGTGTCTGATTGACTACTTGAGATTTCAATGACGATGGACATCGATAGATTTCACTTTTGTTCTCTCATATGTGTTAGTCATACTAATGACAGGGAAATTTCAAGCGCCTCGCCTCTGCCTCGTGGGTTAAAAATATTTTGATAGTCTATACAAAATTCACGTCAAAAATGTTACTACAAACAGAATAAATCAAACAGTGACAAAAACCGAGGCAATGTTACTACGTTGCATTCAGGCATTAACAATAATTCCTTTGCATGACCGACAAGTGGAAGCTTTACCCTGCACCGACTAAATCTCGGCTAGTAAACATTATTAAAAATTCCTTTGACAGCGGTGGCTATCGAATAATGATTTGTGTACGTCACGCCAGCCCGCGCTGTCATACTTGCGCCAATTTTTCGCCGAGAAGCGTTTTTTACTATTTTTGACTGCCAGCCGGACGGTGGGCACTACGTTTATTTATTAACAAAATTCGTCCGTCCATCGAACACATCTCGTGTTAGATTAATGTGGGCTTTATAACAGTGGGATACGGGGTAAGATTGATGTGCAGGTTACTGTGGTTTTAGGCCGTATGTCCCCTGCACAGGTATCGTTTACAAGGCAGCACTCCGACGCGTACAGTGTGCCACCGCGCGCTCCACTCATATCAATTTCGAATAGGTCCGAATAGGTTTCCTATTCGACCGGCGTAAATTGCGTTTTGACCGATTTTTTGTGTAAAACTGTTGTCCTAAATTAAATGTTTTAATAATAGAAAAGGAAATCGAGTTCGGTTTTGTTGACACTAATATTAACATGAATATATGGAATGCCCGTGTATGTATAGTCTACCGATATATAAAATTTATTTTTCAGTTTAGTTCTTTTTAGCCTTCCGCTCATGGCTCCGCCCAGCTGGAAACAGTTTGTCATTTCAAGCCATTCATTTGAAATTTCGGAATAAGAATACCGTAGGTATGTTTTTAATGATAGAGTGGAGACCACGCAGCGGCAGCACCCAAGGTGCACAGACGACCCGATAAATTTTAAGTCGCTGGGTGCAGGCCGTTTTCAGCGGTAGCTCTGGATAGCTATATTCGGCAGGGACAGCCTGTGGCTAATATGATAATATGCTAATCCAGGACATCTAATCTTTTTATTATTATTATAAAAATATTTTATTTACCATTAAAGAAATACTACATAATGTGACTCAATTTACTACATAATAAGACTCAATTTTTTCCAACTTTGTTAAGATGTACTTTTTTTTTATGAACAAAGGTTGGTACTTGACCTCAATCTCACCTGATGTTAAGTGAAGATGAGGTCGATGGTGGAAGCGTACTGACCCGGAAACCTCAACACATTTGGGGGACTGGCTATCTTATGTCTGACAACCGGAACACAACAATGCTATTAACATTGCTGCTTGGCGGCAGATTTAGATAAGATGGTGGTAGCTAGCCAGGCGGACATTTAAATGCCCTACCACCAACCAAACCGAGTACTTAACATGTACCCCGCTGGGGATCGAACCCGCGACCTCCGAATCGTAAACCCAATGTTGTTTACATTGAGCCACGGAGGCGGTTCGTTAAAGCTTGAACAATAAACCTGCAAACATTTATAATATTAGTGAGATCATTGTTACTTTATTTATCGAACAGTAAATACTGTCATCGATGTCTGTTAACTTTTAACTCCAACATTTTATAGTTAACGTAGAGAGCATGGAAGCGGGAATCGTCAATTACAAACTAACGCCAATTAGAGATAGTGCTGTTACAAATCAAATTGAACCGAGCTCATATAGTGTACGATTGCCATTGTAAATATTACTTATATACAACCAATATTGGGTCTAATTAGAATTATAACTTGCTCGCTTTTCCTTTTCCTTATTTTTAGTGTGAATTTGGAATATCGCAGGTTATAACTATCTATGAAGCTTGTTTTGCAAAATAAGCTGTTGGAAAAATATTAAAGAAATTTTATACGGTGTGTCTACGAGTTTTCGCTTTTAGGGCAGGAATCGATTCTAGTTCCCAAACGAAACAAATTTGTTATTTATGTACTTAAATTACAAATTTTAAGAACAACAACTATTCCGTAGGCCTATCGATAAGCACAAGTCCATAGATACCCTGTGTATCCAAAATTTTGAATGGAAACTTTATAACAAAAAGAGGAGATGCATTATAGTAAAAATAATAAATGTCAGTGGCATGTTTTTCCAAAGGTATTCGCAACCCTGCGATTGAAAGTCCGAGCGGAGCCCGCACGTTTGGGCACTCACCATTCGCTAATTAAAGCTGCGGGCGAGGTGCCTCCTGCGAACTAATCAGGTGGCTAAATAATGTAGTCGTGACGGCGTCGTTAGCGCTCGTGAGACAGACGTTATTAATTAACATCACATCTCCACACACCCCCCACCCCGGACCCATCAACCCGCCCCTCAGCCGCCCGTATGCGTTACGGTGTACGTCGTAGAGTAATACCCACAGATTTGAAGTATTGTTTGAACTTAATGGATGTAGTTTCTATAATATTGGCATTAAAACGTGTTCTCTAACTATAGGTCACAACGAGTTATGAAGAGGGCAATGCTCTGTGTTTCGCTACGAGATTGAATAGGAAGAACGAAATAGCACAGCGGACTAGGAAGTTGAAGGGGCATGGGCAATAAGGGCATACCCAAAGCTCGAAGAACTAATGGGCCATTTACGTTCTACATTGGAGACCATGCGCCGGCAAGCGCAGCGTGGGTCGACTCTCAAGGTGGATGGATGACTTAATAAAAGTGGCGGAAAGTCGCTGGATGCAGTCCGCTTCCAACCGGTCGCTCTGCATGGATATCAATACTGGACATACAATAAATAATCATGGACATAAACAGGCTATTTCACAATTAATAATGAAATATTATAATATAAAATAATAATTTTGTAATATAAAAACCTTTTTTTTTAAAGAGCGACCTCTCTAGTTTCTTTCTTGTTCTTCTCAAGGGAAAATTGCCCTTTGAACAAGCAGTAGCTTTAAAAATGTAAAATCTGACTATTTTAAGTACCCTGTGTACTTACAAAATAAAGCATTTTTGATTTGATTTGGACGCAACGTTCAGCAGTCGTCGTCCTTTTGTATCTGACATGATGATAACGAGTTTCAAATTGTAATTATATATCATCACATTAGCCACAGAACCGTCATTAGGTCATACGTCCATTTTGCGGGTAGACGAACCACGCTGCACCTGCCGGTGTGTGGTCTCGACTCTAGGACTTTTATGTTCCAAGGACCATCAGTCCTACGGGTCATATTGACACAATTGGGGGTTATTTGAGACTGTGTGATTTTTATATTCGTATAGACAAGTAATATTTGAAATTTATTATTCGATTATGATACACTTTATCACATTAAATAACTATACATATTGTATAAAATAAAAAATTAACACTAACCTATAATTACTTATAGGTAACACAAACTGTTTGTTTCTTGTTTGTTAATGTAGTATTTATGTTTCTCTCTTGTATGTGTGCCAGTTTATGCAATAAACTTATCTATCTATCTCTTATAATACACAATTGAAAATATATCATAAAGAAAAAATACGCCGTCCAACTCGCTTCCTTGAGGCATAGTAGTTGCGTAGTACGCTTAGCGCAATTGTTCCGCTGAATGCATAAGCTCAGCTGCCGTGTGCTTTTTGTAACTAATACTAGCTCTTCAGCTTATTCTCAGGTTTAAACATTACACCTAGATTTCTCATTTTAAAACATTCGAAGTTAATTCTCTAAATTGATCAGTCAAGAAATCTAACTAATAATAGGTACCTACATGTGTTGTATTATACAGTGTTATATTATATTTTTAAATTAATTTCTGTTTGCCAAACATTCATCTACTCCGGAAGAACATAGACTATCAATTTAATGTAACAAAGCCTAGGGCGTGTATGACAATAGTTTATATCGTCAATTCCTCCTGGCTTTCTGCGAGAAACCCGACCTGGAAACACGAGCTTCGACGACGTCCACACACATCGTCACAACGATCCGCACACGTCACAAAACATGACCGAGGGCGCTCACGACGCCAAATTGATGACGAGCATTTACAAACGAGATATATCGGTGCAAGTGCCTTGTCGATGTTGTTCGTTGGCCGACAAGCCGGATTTCTATACAACAAAGATCAGTAAAGTTCTACAAACATGTCCCATGTCATAATGTGTGAAACGACGAGCCGATTTCTTTTTATTACTATTTATTAGCACTGAAACTCATACTTTGAAGGCTGACAATATAATATAAGAAAATCTAAAAAAAATACGCCCCGAATACAGAACCTCCTCATTTTTTGAAGTCGTTTAAAAAAGTAGGAAGACAGACAAATAGATAGAAAAGTATATAGGTATATAAAATTAGTGGCTAGCCACAATCATCTCACGTTTCCAATACTATTATTGATACCTACTTGATATTATACTTGCATAAAAAAAAATAAAAAATTATGGCTTAATGGTAAGCATGCCTGCATACATAACGTTTACTCTAAATGAGGTGGACAAACATCGTTCGGGTGGCCGAATAGTTCAGTTTAATGCTTGCAACCCCATGGATCACCTTTCAAATTTTACAAAAATGTACATCCACGGGGGTGAGCCCATCGCCATTTTTTTATTGTAAAGTTTCTTAGTGGCTTTTCTCGATAACATGGGAAGACATGTTGATTCTATTATTTTACGTGCCGGAAACCATACGGCACAGACTGAATATCTTGACAGTCAATATATTCTCCATAGTATGTATTAAAGCGTCGGTGGCTCAGCAGTTAAGACGCGGTTTCTCATTTTGCGAGGTCCGTGTTCGATTCCCAGGCAAGCCATGTACCAATGAGTTTTTAAATTTAATTTAATAACTTATGTGCATTTATCCGACTGCTCATAAACGGTGAAGGAACACATCGCGAGGAAACCTGCATACATGAGAAATAAAAATTCTAAGTTATATGAAGTCCCCTACCCGCATTGGGGAAACGTGGTGGTCTATGGCCCATACTCCATCATATAAGGGAAGGCCTATATCTCTGCAGTGGGATGGATATTTACGGGCTGATGTATTGAAGCCCTGCCTTACTACTTCCAAGTGCATCTACATGGCTTAAATCGCCACCCTACGATGCATAACCAGTTTGCAAGATATTAATTAAACAGAGTTAGCTTATAATTAAGTGTCCCCTATTAGAGATCTGCTCATATTGCAAGAGATAATTAACTTCACTAAAGTAACTTCCGAGCGCTTTACACTACATTTCAAACGGCCAAATAATGAAAATAGGTTTGAAAATAACAACTATTTTACAGTCGACCGCATGTCAAGCGTAACATTGCCAGTGAAATCAGCGCGCTCATACAACGGTTGGTGGTAGGGCATTTTAAATCTCCGCCTGGCTAGCTACCACCATCTTATCTAAACCTGCCGCCAAACAGCAATGTTAATAGTATTGTTTTGTTCCGGTTGTCAGAGATAAGATAGCCAGTCCCCCAAATGTGTTGGAGTTTCCGGGTCAGTAAGCTTCCACCTTCGACCTCATCTTCACTTAACATCAGGTGTGATTGAGGTCAAGTACAAACCCGTCCTGCATAAAAAAAAAAACAAAACGAGCGGGCGGTCCAAAGGTAAAAAGTATTACGTCTGATGTGCGGTCACCAAGAAACCAGACGCTGGACAATATTTAGTCCAGTAAAATAAGTGATTTTTGTGGTGTAACTTAATAATCTTAAAGTTCCCGATTTTTTGTTAAAGGATAGAGTAGTACCCATCAGTATCAGAATAAAAATGTTTTCTAACCATTCTGTAGCTTCATTTAGGTATAAATAAATAAATATTTCGGACACTCACACCTCATCTGGTCCCAAACTAAGCAAAGCTTCTCTTATGGATACTAGATAAAGTATAAACATACATAATTATTCATATAAACATCCATGACTCGGGAATAAATGTTTGTATTCATCATACAAATATTTACCCATAGCGGGATTCGAACCTGCACCCATTGGTTTCGCAGGCAGGGTCACTATTCATTACATTAATCGGTCGCAATCATATATAGAGCTATTTAGAACTTATAATAATATTAAATATAAGTTACCACTGTGAACTTCATTGCGTTGTAGAAGATGCTATCCAATAATTTTCTAAAAAATTTATCATATATATTTTCTAGAAATAGTTTATTGAGTCGTGATATTCGCCCTTGATAAAATTTTCATAAATAGAAAAAAGTTATTGATCGATTTTTTTTAAATAGTGACAGGAATTCTATGTTTCATTACTAAATACCTATACCAAATCAAACTCAAGGTACCGATTTGTTGGAAAATATTTTTATGCTGCCACTAACAGGTACTCTATTTATCCATGAGCCAAAAATCAGGATAAGATTATAGGAAGCTAAAAGTGTATCCTCACTGGACTAATTGTGAACTTTGAACCGACTTGACTTGTGTGAAGCTTCAAATTCGTCCATACATGATAGTGTGAAGTTTGAAGTGTGATCAACAGTACCTATACGTACATATAGCAATATGTGCATTTGCAGTGATTTACAAGGCGTGTGTTGTTGGGTTGCTAAAGGATGTCTTTAGCCCGTCGTCGCCAGAGGCCTATACTAAATTAATCCAGACAAATGTGGTCCACGGGAACCGGCCGAGGCATCCAGTTCACTTTATTAAGGGTTTAGGTACATTGACAGCCAATTCCACTGCATTAATAAATCCCTCTTATCAATCACCTACACACACAACATCGCACTATTCGCGTCACATTCTCATGTTATAATGGACGGATTTGGATGAAATAAATATATGTCTAAATTTGGAAAATTTCTGTTAGCATATATAGGGTACTTTTTACTTTTATTTAACTTGCAATGTTCGTAAGTTGTCATTTCATACTCGCATTAATTACTGTGTGCTTAGTTACGTACTATTCTATTTAATTAGTATATATTATATGTATTATTTTTTATATATATTATGTATGTATGTTTGTATGTATTCAATTAACATATGTATTTATTTGGGTGATTTATTTATTTTATTAAAATTAGTTTACCGTGCACGCTACCTACATGTCATGTGCATAATGCTTTCTAACCCAAAGGTTGCCCGGAAGAGATCGCTTTTAGTGATAAGGCCGCCAAATTTTACTATCACTTTTTCTTATTTTTTTTTAATGTTTCTTATTGTTGTACAATAAAGAATATTTTGTTTGTTTGTTGTTTGTTGTCCATTCAAAATTTGCAAGTAAAATTAGAACCATTTCCTGTTTACCTAAGGAGCTGAAAGTTTGCAGACTAGACATGAACTGATGCTGTAGCCAGGATCGTCTCCTCACAGGGGGAAATCACCAAATTTTGCATACACGGCGCATTATTAGCTTTGATAGTTAAACATGATTTTCGCTATTTTTTTTTTATTGCACGACGGGTTCGTACTGCTATGACGGGTATGACCTGATGCTGCAGCCAGGATTGTTTCCCCCATCTCCTCTACGGTTAAATCACGGATACGAAATTTTGCATACACAGTTTGACTGGAACAATATGTGACAAATAATCATGATGGAGTATTAAAAGCTAGTTTTTAGAAGTATTTCTAATGTAGAACTTATTATCTAGAAATTTCAAGTAAATTCTGCAGGTCTATAAACGAATATACGCGAGTAGAGTCGCGACCGGAAGGCTACATTGATTCCTAATGCCGTTAACAACGCGAGACTCGAATTATGGACACGATGAATAAATAAGAACTCGTGAATCTTCGTATTAGATAAGTCATCTCATATACATATTAATACCTTACAGTCCATTACTCAGGCTTCTTGCATTCATAGGAGTATTGGATTCGCGGGACAATACCTAATATATTTATGGAAAATATATCATATATTTTTTTAATTTGATAATCTTGTGATCAATATGAGAGAAAATCAGGTCAATGTCCCAAACTCAATCTGCATCTACAAAGACAGACAATATTTAAGTTGCAGAGAAATCCGCAATAATATTTGCCCGGTTGGATATCTATCAGTAATCGAATCCTGTCCGAAGATTGGTCGTTCGCCGGACGCTCTTTAGTTTCAATTTAGACGCTGAGACGCCGGTTGGACGTTGGGATCGACGTACAAAGAGACAAACGAAATTAATTGAGGCCATGCGCTGGCGACGTAATCCAATAGCGACGCAGCCCACCCTATGTGCAGTCTTTACACGGATCAAGTGCGATGCAAACTAATTTATACTAAGTTAGGTGCTGCAACTAAATTGAGAAATTATAAAATTAACCGAGGGTGTGGGGACGTCTGCCCGTATATTATTTGTGATCAATATCAAGAACATTTCATTAAAAAGAAACTAAATTACTTAGATAAGGGTTACGACATTTCTTAAAAATAAGATAGGAGATCAATCTATACAATTTATCAATAACATTTTATTGATAAATTGTATAGATTGATCTCCTATCTTATTTGCATCATTATGCAAAAAAAAAACCACGACGAATGCTTGTCACCAATTGAAGAAACAAAGTCAGTTTGAAGACGTTGCGTTGCTTTCTAAATAATAACCCATAGTAGTGACGTCACCCTCTGGCATCTCGTCGCGAGTTTGGCGACATCAATTTACGTACAATGTCAATTTGCGCAAGAGAACCGCTCGAGTCGGACACAGAGCCTCATTAGAGGCGAGCGGTTGCAATTAAAGTGTACGTGTAGGGTTACTAAATATAAAGCAGAAGTTCTGATAGAATAATCTTGTTTAGGAAAATGTTCTGAACTTCTGCCTGATATTTACGTGTCACACGTGTGCTAATGGAATATAATATTTTGTCTGCCAGGTCTAAAGATTGATCTAAAGTCTTGTTCTTTTAGGTTGTTGCCGGTGTATTCTTTCTGAGATCCCGATTTTTTTAGTTAGATTCGGAGACTAATCAAATCAATAGGCATTTACTGGGTGCGCGTGATACATCTTCGGCTTCATCGTCGCTTTCCATCAGGTGAGATTGTAGTCAAACGCGAAACCAGTTTTTAATAAAAAAAAAAAAAAAAAAAAACTATACAAACCACGAATTTTATAGACTAAACGTTACTTTATAACGAGAGAAGATGTGAAACCGAATAAGTGCTCTAGACAATGATCTGTGTAACATTGTAAAGGATTTTTACCGCGATTATAATTTTTTGGGTTCCTAATTTTTCACACCAACTTGAGCAAATACGCAAATTAAACCAATGTTCCGAAAGGAGGTGGTCTTTGCACTAAATTGTTTGACTAATGGATTGTGACCAATAATTGTATAGTGGCACACGCTTAAACTAAATATTAAATAGTCTATTTTTTTTGACAAGACCACTCAAGAAGGACCGTATGACAGTTTAATCCTGTCACTTCGTTCAGAAATCATAACCTCAAATGATTTTATTAATTTTTAGTTGTCATATCACACACATGCTGTCTAAAAACCTTTGAGGATTTATTTTGTAACAACTAAAGTAAAATGACCCTAAAAGTACCCTAAACCTCCGAGCATGTATGAACAACTTTATGAGAGTGAATGAAGCAAAAGATGTGTGTCGGGATTGTACCAAGTGGAAGTCTGTGGTCTCTGTCTATGTCATGTCGTCGTTTTTATGTGTTCGAAATAAAAAAAGGATAAACGAAAAAAATTTAGAACAGGTGTGCCAACATAATTGACGCCATTGTAACTTTAGTGTATAGACCACGTAACTTTATCGAAATCACTTTCGAGTGAATTTCGATAGTAGCTGTGAAAAGGAAGGAGGTTGATGATAGACTGATCTATCTGCACTTAATTAATTATAGTCAGTACAGACTATGGAACAACATCGAAATATTAGGAACTCCACAAAAGTATTATTAGGCGGTAGGAATTCCTTGAGATATTCGGACTGGCATGAATAACGGTCACTCCATACATTATCTCTATACATCAACCTGTATTTTTGATTTTACAAACTGTTTTGGACATTCACACTCCTAGTTCCACACTAAGGAACTAGCTGGTATATGGATACCAGATGTTGATATACTACACAAATACATTTTTTTTACTGTTCTAGACTATTAAACTAAAAATAAAACTATAGTTAATAACTCAGAAAGTATTGGCATGTCGATTTTAATGAAGTTTTATTATTGTATTTTTTTTCCCAAATGTCATCCAGTCACAAGAATGTCGAGAAATTTACATTTACATTTCGTTTTTCGATGATCGCGGAAAAACAAAAACATGCATTAACGAGTGCATGGAAAATTCGTTCAATAATGGATTGTGAAATTGCTTATGTTCAATCAAGTTTCTGTTAATGACCTTTCAATAATGGTAATTTTTCATAGATTATTATAATTGGTGGAATTGTACAACTGAAAACTTCATTAATATCTGCATAATACTTTTAAGTTATTAATAAATTTGTGAAACTAGAAATACGGGCATTCGTATGAAGATTTATTGGGCGATTTTAGTTTTTCGAACTATGTAGCAGATGATATTTCTCTTTAAGAAGTATAATTATTAGATGGCTTGTATTTGTAAACGATTTATTGTACCTACTCCATAAAATTTACATAATTACAATAACTTTGATTCAAAATTAAGTACAAAGCGGATTCATCTCATAACGGGATCTTTTCCAGTCAACCTAGGTATATGCTAAAGAAAATGTTAACTGAGCGTATCAAGTTTTTGGAAATAAATTATTGTTTATATAATAACATTTTATTGAATTACTTAAACGTGTGTGGACACAACATGGTGAAATGTCAACAAAATCTTTAAAAGTTGTATATGTCTCGACAAATTCAGTCGTGTGGTAACCCTAAGTGCGCATCTTGACGCGCGGTAACGAGCGCCCAAATTGGAGGCCGCCCGCCCTGGACACGCGTTTAAATAAATATACATTTCGACATCACGACGTAAATATTGCCAATGATACCATCAAACGCGTTGAATTTATTTATATAACTAATAATGATCGGGTTTTGGAAAATAATGAGTCAAAGAATCTGAAATGTAGGCCATGCTATAACTTTATTACAGGAAGTCGGCTTTGTACTCGACTGCTTGAGGAATATGTTTGCAGGTTTCAATGTTACCTCCTGCAATCTAAACGGCTTGACCGATTTTGAGCTGCAAAGTATTCTTTAATTCGTCTTGATCATAGGATATGTATAGGAGTGTCATAGGATACGCCGTAAAATTCAAAATATGCTGTCGGGTTTGGTTTGGTTATTAAATTCCAAAATTGTGCTTTTACCGCTTTTAGCGCTTTTATTGCTCAATATGAACAACATATTTACAAAACGAATGTCTTGGCTTCGATTCCCAGCGCGATAGATGGTTGTTTCCTTCCATCCATTGCTGCATAACCTAAAAGATTTTTTTAATGAGTGTATTTCATATGTTTGTAGCTTTATTACACAGGTATTACTACGTGGAAAAGTCTGAATAAAACAGGTGTGACACAGACGGACATACAAAAGAACCTGGCAAAATACTAACGCTTTGACATACCTCACATCAAAGTCCATTACTGGACATAAGCCCCTCCCATGCAGCGGTTGGCGGTGGCAGACTTTTAGGAGCTCATCGAAAATGACTCTGCTACCCATCAATTGTATAACATATTGCTATGCTCACTATCCTTTAGTCGCCTCATACAACGTCCACAGGAAGAGACGGGTTGCTCCTATTCTAATCTGCCGAGAACCCCATGGCTTAACGCTTTAATTCTTATTTAATGTAACGTATGGATAGTTGCAAGCATAAAGGGCCATCTAGCTTTCACTGGGAGCGGAACGGAGTAAGTAAGAAGTTGGTATTTTATAGGCGTCTCGTTAGCGGCGGCTTGGCGGCTGATTGCCGATTGAACAGCAATTGGCTTGATTGACGCTCCGCGGCCGCCCGCCCGCCCTAACGAACCCGCTTTCAGCGGCTGTGTGGACGTGCGCGCCGCCCGCTCAAGCCACGCGTTGCCCTGCACGAGACTTTCTCGATACTTTGAGGTGAAGTTGAGGGGTATTGGAAACATTTTAAATTATTACAAATTATCAATACATAAAATATGAATAGATCGCGTTTTGAAAATTTATTTTGACATTTCTGTGAAGCAAACGTAGTGGAAACTTGACTTGGCGATCGAAGTTGGTTAGGCGCGTGTTTAGGGTGCATCACCTCAAATGAATCAATTGTCATGGTATGACTTAAAAAAATTCTTAAAAACAATAAAAAGTTTTAACTATCACTTCTAATTATTTTAAGAGAATCGTCGATAGTCCTATTACAATATTCTGTACCGTTTGATGACTCGGATCGATATCTGCTTTAGAAGCCTCATACTCATAGACACCCTGTAGAACATTAAAACGATCATAGAATCCGATTATCTGATATTGCGAGCAACAATATTTTCCGAAACACGATTCAGAGAAAATGGCAAAACATGTCGTACATCGGATATTAATGTCTTCATCCAAACAATAGAGACGTTGTAAATCATTATAAAATATGAATTAAACCGTCTTAATGTTTATGTAACGCTTCCGCCGCCTTTATACACACCGCGTCGTAACACCTCGGCGACTAATTCCGTGCGCACACAGTAATCAGCAGCACGAAACATCATCAGCGTCTTTGTGAAGCAACACCGCAATCCATCATATCTTGACAAAAGGCTGCGGATAACGCGGCTGTTTGCGTGAGAGTTGCGTTAATTTTATTAAGGAGTCTCAATCAGGAGACGTGTAAGTAAAGTCGGCGGCCCGCCGCGGGAGCGATTCGAGCGAATTACCCGTACCTGGAGGCGCGGGGGCCCGACTCGTTAGTTGTTGTTTGCCGAGTGACGCGGGTCAATCAGCAGAGACATGCACGGAACCGCACTTCTTCATCCCCCTCTTCGCCCCCCCCGACTCGAGCCCCGCAAGGCCCCCTTGCCGCTCGTTAGGCCGCACCGTCTCTGTCAACTGTGAGACGAGCTTTATCGAATCTACGACGCACGACCCGCGCGCCGCGGTTGGCCCACTCTTCGCTCTAGTTTGGCTCGCAACCACTGGTAAACAAGTGAAATCAGTGTAAAATGAATTTACATTCCCTTTATCATCACAAATATTGCTAAGGTAATATTATGAATTGACTGGAGTAAGAATAAATGAAAGACAAATAACATGCCATGGAGTCGAAGACGCTGGATATTGTATCCGTCCCGCGTGGTCTGCCATATTAATTGCCGAGCAGCATTGTTTGGAAAATTTTTAAAATTTTGGAAAAATCATACGTGACGTTTGAAATCAGAGTATATTGGCAAAAAAGTGGCATACCACGAGTTACAAATAGGTGGTTAATTGGAGCAAATTCCTGACTTTTGACTAATTAACAGCATGGGCGCCTGAAAAGGAGGATAGCTGCGGTCCATATGACGGCCTGCTGTAGGGTGGCAGGATTACTCTTCTCAAATTAGCCTCTAATATCCATATTTTAATAAACATATCCTCAATAAAACGTCAAAGTCGTAAAATGTCCAGTTATTGAGTCATCGAAATGTTCACGATTTATAAAATGTGGGTACGTTATCAAAATATTCTATTTGCGCTAATTATTTGTTGTGGATGTTTTGATTTAATTGACTACAACACAAATATTTCTAACATTCCACGTAGGTAGGTACAGCAGCCACTTAAAATTTTCCTCGAAATGTTTACTCTCGGAGCACAAGTAACATAATTAAACAAAATGAATGAAGCAAGATACGCAATTATTATAACACGATTTTATTAATATTTAACGACAACTTAAATATGATCCATGTCGGTAACTATGTTGTTTTAACTTAATTAAGTTTATTACGTTTGTTAAACTTTAAAAGAAAACCACATACCCGCACTTAAAGTAATTGCTCATTCATTTGTTCCTTACGACTCTTTGAGTTGAAAATTCTTTGGTTTTACATTCGCAAATGAATTGCAAATAGCATAGTATTTTATTAACAACACAGAGACTTTATGGTTATACATTAAGTCGCTGAGAGACATAATTTCCATAATTGTTTACATAACTGTAACTTAGCAAGTACCTACTAATGCTGTACACAAGTTTAATTTACTTTTAATGGGGGATAACTTAGAAAAGCTTTGTTACTTACATACTAAAATTAGTCTCTGACGAAGCCAATTTAGTTGAAGTCGAAATGCCGTCGATCGGTCGTTGTGTGCAAAACTGCGTACTTTTTGTGCGGGTCTCAGGTAGAAAATACAACGGTTCAAAGCATTTTCATAACAATGCGCCGGCGGCTCTCTCGGTATACTTTTTTGAACGTTCGATCCGTTTGACAGACACGCCATTGTCATCGTTAGATGACGAACTAAAAACCATTTTATCGCTAATCAATGGGAAATAACGATAGGGGATTGAATGCTTTGCGAGAGACACCACAACTAATGAGATTTTGCTTTTTGTTTATTACGTAAGTTTAGCCTTTAGAAGGCAAACTATACTATTTTTTTAAGTTTTCTGGGCACTAATAAAGTATTCTGACAACTATTGTACCTTGTATATACTACAGGTTTATTGAAGTAAAAAATATCAAACCTTGGACATGTGAATTTTAATAGGCTTTTCTTAGTTTTGACTGCGGGGTCTAAAATTGATAAGTATTGAAAAAAAAAAAAGAATCATAATAACTATACCTATTAGGCACCAACCTTGTGTAGTCGCTTTTGCACAAAATCATTCCACCTTTGAAGTAGAACGATCTCCCCATATCCGCTAGCGCTTGGCCGCAGCACGTGCATTTCAGGCATCCATGGTGCCAGTATCTGTCTAGTGCATGTAGGAGGAATCTCTCGACAATCTTCCCCCCACATCCCGCGCATTCCTTGAGCGCTGGATTGTTGTTGTTGTGGGGGTAGTCGTGGCCGTTGGCGGCGAATGCGGCCTCCGGGGAGGGGGGGTGGGGCGAGCTGAGCTCCGCGTACCCGTGGTAGTGCGGGTTCATGCTCAACGCGCTCGCTGCCAGCTTGACGGTTGGAGCGGGTACCGCTCGCGCCGGCCACCACGACTACACGCCCTGTTGACAAACAAACCTCTGTTAGTAAAACAGTTAGGTAAAAGCAGGCCGATAAAGTATAATCATCATATTAGTCACAGGACGTCCATTGCTGAACATAGGTCTCCCCCATAGATTTCCACAGCGACCCGATGGAAACGGCTTGCATCCAACTTTTGGCACGACTTGGCCCACCTTGTTTGGATTTTTTTTGTACAAATTGCTCAACATATTTGTTGTAGTGAATCCTGGTAGAGTCGTCCGAAAACGTTGTTTGGGGAACCATTATTAATGGTTTAAATTAAATTGCGAAACGGTGTTTCGTACATAATTCATAAATTATCAATAAAAAATATCTAACGTAGTTTTAGTGTCGTCATGATTTGAAATTGGCAATTTTTTGTTATTTTTATCCCGCTGCCCCAGGAAGGAAGGGAATGATTTGGATACGGTTGACGTCTTATGATGGCTCGCGGTAGAGAATGACGTATAGGTACCTAGTATAAATCATGATCAGCCGTCGTACCGTAATTTTCCAGCGAGCTAGCTTGCGTTGGATTGCTAAATTTGGTAACATAAGCGCCCCAGAAGTAATAATAACCCGATAAGCGTCTAATAGACTTATTGGTTCCCAAATTTACTTCTAGGGCTAGTGGTACCGAACTTAGCGAGCAAAATCAAAAATTTTTACGTCGTACGGCGATTTAGGCTATGTTGTGTTTATTATGTTTGATAATAACGTATTCCATATTGAGTCTAGAAGGTACGGAAATTATTGCAAATGACAATGTTAATGCTACAGGCAGACCCTTAAATTGAGCTTTCACTTGAATACCTTTTTTTTTTTTTTTTTTTTTTTGTTGACGGGGGGGAAATCTTTAAAAGATACCCAGACTCCTGAGGGAGAGCCTGGGTTATGTGGGATTTCCACCCACTAAAACCCCCCCGGTGGTCCTCCTCAGCGCCTGTCGGAGAACACCGGGCACTCATTGGACCACTACCGGTGCTCCCCTAGCGCTTCGCTGAAGCCCTCCTCGTCGGGCCGGCTAAATAGCCAAGCCGAAAACAAAAAAAAAAAAAAAAAAAAAAAAAAAAAAAAAAAAAAAAAACTCGCCGAAATCGGCCGCAGCGGGACGAGACCACGTCGTACCACCGCTGCCATCCATGGAGCCGCCACCTCTGGTGAGAAAGGACGGCCAGAGCCCTCACTCTGACCGTCCCGCGACCCTGGGCACCCCTGCACAGGGGCGTTGTCGTGACGCATCGAGGTTTGTCCCCCCGGCGTCTCCGTCTTCAGGCGGATTCGGACCACTCGTGGTCCCCGCCGAGCTGCTCCCCAACTTCGCCACTACTGGGGCCGGTGGGGAGAAATCCACCCCGGTGTTCCCTTTTAGTCGCCTCCTACGACAGGCAGGGAATACCGTACCCCTATTCTATGCCCGGGGTTACAGGGCGAGGCTTCACTTGAATACCTAGGTGAATCGTAATATACGTGCGGACATTTGCTGCATTGTTGAAAACTTTGCTGCCCAGAGGGGAGCTCGACTGCGTGGGGCTCCTCGGTAGTATACAAAGGAATCTATCACAACCTAACCAACTCGCTCTGAGTAGCACAGTTTTCTGTAAAAGCTGAATTAATGGAATGTTACATGAAAATTGTGCGTGTTCTAATGTAGTCAGTAGTCTTCGTAGTGAACGTGAATGTGTTTACAAGGAATCTTAGGTAGATTCTGTGATTAATTAACAAGTACTAAAGAAGATCAGTTTCCGATCGGTGCATAAGTTCCCATGTGGAGTTTGACCCTTGCATTAATTTTTCTTGACAGCCTTTGGGCGGAACACAAGGGGTACCGTAGGCCTGCGGGCGGCCGCGTTTATAAAATTTTCCAATTAGCAATTTCATACAATTAGGAGCGGGGCGAGGGTACGGAGGGGGTGGGTCTCGCGGGGTGCGGGGTTTACGTCAACCCGATCCAATTAGCTCGCGGCCGGCGGAGCGGCGGGACGCCCGTGCCCGCGTCTGAGCGGCCCGTCCTGTCGCCATAAAACTTAATTAAACGTTTTAAAACAAGTATTCATTAAAGAATAATCAAGCTTATGTAGTCATAAATAACCGGATTGTCCCGCGCGGAACGGGTGCCGTAATTAAGACTGCAGAGAGTTGATCAAACGCACTGATTTGAAACTACCCTTCATTAAGAGAGCGCGCGGAGTGCGGCGCTTCCGCTGCGGTGCAGAAACTAATTAAGAATAACGGACGCTTTAAAAGCGTAATTAATTTAGATTGTAATTCTATTTCTCTGAGAGTAAAGTAGACAATTATTTCAGTAGCCCTTTCTTTTGGAACAATTTGCTTTACGAAATGTAATTTGCTTAATTTCTGTGTCCAACATAATAAAGGGTTGTTTTAGTTACGGCTCAATTAATTTCGTGGACCGCTGTCGACAGTCTGGATTACAGCGCCTACAGTGCAGCGCTGCATCACGGTCAGCCGGCGCGAGCGTGTGGAAGGCCATTACCTGTTGGCGGGCATGTCTAATGAAGGCTGTAGGGCCAGGTATTCGTGGCGTGTAGAACACCCCACGGTCGAGTTGCGTGTCTACTAATGAGCGGCGTCGCGTGCGCACCGATCGCACTTCGTTAAATCGCACCCGAAGTACGCCGCGTCGGTCGCCGCCGTCGCCGTCGCAACGGAACTGGTATTAATGTCTTTGTTTTGGTAATTTTGCGAACATGCGTCTGATTTGGGGCAAGGAAATATGGTGGTGGTGTGATTTAGGAGAGATTGTAATCGGCGCTGTTGAATATTTGATAAAGAATTGAGTGGATATTCGATAAAGAACCGTTACTGGACATAGCAATTACATAAGTTCTTAATATCAAAGCCAGTTTTGTTTTCGGGGACGTTGAGGTATTTGCATAATTTGCGTCAAAATTATTCTGAAACTGAACCACTTGCAGGAGTGTGCGTACTTGTCTGTTATTGATTTTATTGCTTTGGTAATGGAAGCTACTGAAACCTGAAAACCTGTTGCGGTACTGCAGCATGAAAAAATTGTCGAATTGCCTCAAAGATGTAAGACTATACGATAAACAGGTACATGGAAGTACTATAAATCAACTACATGAATATATTTTTTCAATTGCAAGTATTTCTTTTTAGGGTTCCATAGGTACTTAAAATAAAAAGGACTATTTATATCCGGCCACTCAGTTTGTAACCTTGAAAATTACCACAGTGAATAGAACTACTAATCCAATTACATTTTAAGAGAAAAAGCATTCAGGGTCGAAATTTAAAAATTACTTTGATTTTACCGATGCGACGTCACTGAATACCTCCTAGTAAATACCAAATTATTAAAACCATTTCACTTTGAATTGACACTATTTACACTCTACGGAAAAATTCTTTCTGACTTGGATCCCTGGATTTTATTAAAAATATAAATATAATCACGCTGTTTACGACACGATGCCAATAATAAATAAATCAATAAATATTATTGGATATACACACATCACAATCTAGTTCCACATCATGGTTAATACATATATAAATAAAAACATCCTTTACACTACACGTGTTTGTATTCATCATACAAATTTGCCCCTAGCGGGATTTGAATCCACGACCTTTTAGTATATCAGTCACGGTTTCTAACATAGTGGTTAGAAACCGTGACTGATACACTAAAAGGACCAAACAGGTCGTCTAATAATCTTTTTATTACCATCTGTAATGTCAATTTATTGACTGATCGACCAATCACATTTTAAATTAACGCGCGGAACCCTCGGCGGACGTTCCGAATTTTTAAAATTATTTTCATCATGCTCTTGTCTTACATAGCCTATTTAAATTGATTTAGATAAATTGGCATACGTCTCTTGCGCGTCATTAAAATTCCAGTCAGGTTAAAATAAATGTAACTTATTGTGTAGGCATTTCAAATCCATTAAATATTATCTATCATACCGTAATAGGTACGTTTTATGGCAGCTTTACATGCCAAACGGCACTGAATAAGAACAGACATAATGTGAACGCAATGCCAAATCTGGAATACCCATTTGATACCAATTTAATTTAAACCGACTGAAATACGACGGGGTGCTGTGTTGTTTCGGCACGTATATAAAAAAACAATCAATCTCTTCCGTAGGTGTCGTAAATGGCGACTAAGGGACTTTCCACGAAATACTCGTATTAGACTTGCACGTTTCAACAGTGATGCGCTCACCGGTCACGTGTGCATTCTTGTATATTGCGGAGATGAATCGTGGATGTGAGCAACCAAATGATTTAGTTTGGGATATCCCTGACCACCCCATTTAGGATGAAGGTTTATTCTATATGTGTGTAAATACGACTGACGGGTGCTTAAGAGTTCTCAGTAGACACACACCTTCAACACTGGATTTAATGAGAAAAATCATGGATCTGGCTAATGGATCTACTGAGATTGAATGAATGAATTAATTAGGTACACTTTATTGCACAACAAAATTTACAAAGAACTGTACAACCAGTACTCTAATTGTATAACTTGAATGACAATGAACTGCTTCGCCAACTGTCCGTCTTAAATTTTCAAATTTCCCTCAATGGCGAAGGAGTTAGCGATGTAATCAATTCCATTTGAAGTTAGACTGTAAAGGCGCAGGTGGTCTTATCGCTATTAAGCGATTTCTGCCAACAGAACTAAAGTATACAAATGGGGCATATTCTATGTAACTAGTAATTGCACCAGTCTTTTTTTTATGAACAAAAAAGGGTTATCGCTTGACCCCAATCATACCTGATGTTAAGATAAGGCTGAATGTGAGCGTTCATCAGGAGCTCTCAGCTTCTTTGGAGGACTGGCTATCTTATCGCAAACTGCCAGAGCACAACAATGTTATCAACATACTATGGTGGTAGCTGGCGATGCGGACAATTTAAAAATTACTACAACCAACCAAACCGCATCGAACTCGACTTCCATTTTGAAAACCTCACGTTGTTTACATTGAGCCACATAGACGGACAAAACGGTACTCATCGTAAGGTTCTTCATCATCATCAGGATATTTCTAGATGATTCTTACAGTGTACCATTTCCCTTTATAACAATTGGCCAAAAGGACATTATATAAACAGTGTTTCCAAATTGGAAAGAAAGAACAAATTAACTTCGAAACCGTAATGTACTCGTGAGATTAGAGATGGGGTGAATAAATGTACCTATTATATATTTGTTTTAACGAAAACCGTCACAGCTTGAGCCAAAGAAAACTTTTTCAAATTCATCATAATATTTTTGAACATGTTTGGGTTCGGAACACGAAGTATAATTGTAATAATTACTTAAACTTATGTCCATTCTCTATGGTATCAATTTCCTTTGGAAAGTGATTAAGGTGAAATGATATCTGTTACTATACGATTAAAGTTGTAAGTCTTTATTGTGTGCGAGGGTCGCGTAACTCGGTGCGTGTTTAGGCTTGCGGGGGAGGCTTGGGAACTTGGCAGGTGCCGTTTTCATTATTCAAGCCCCATTGATTGGATACTTTGTTGCCGTTTAAAAATCTTATTAGCAACCGCTCGACAACAGAACGGGCCGCGATGAGCCTTGTAGCCCTCTATTTACCTGTTAAGTGATTTTTTTTTCAATTACAACGATGAGCTGCAGGTTCAAATGCTGAAGGACGGGAAAAGTGTAAGTCATCTTGTTAGTGAATGTTATTCTCTCGCTCTTTTGCCTACGTTTAAGTATTTGTCAGCAGCAATAAGCGTGATGATTGTACGTTTCTGTAAAAATGAAACTCGTTAAAACATACGACGGGCAATGTTACAATGGGCATTTCTCCTGGCGCAAACGAGCGCCTAAGCAGAGTTGTTATGTGCTCCGTAACCGAAACTATCAGATATCCGAAATAACTATTTATTCGGTACACTAACCGAATAAGATATAAAAGTTTAACCACCTCCGTGGCTCAATGTAATCAACATCGGGTTTACGATTCGGAGGTCGCGGGTTCTATCCCCAGCGGGATACATATTTAGTACTCGGTTTGGTTGGTGGTAGGGCATTTTAAATGTCCGTCTGGGTAGCTACCACCATTTATCTAAATTTGCCGCCAAACAGCAATGTTAATTGTGCTTAAAAAAAAAAGTAAATTTCGGATAGCGGCGGTGTTTAAAATAGTCGACCCGCCACACTAGCCGTTCGCATCCCTGCATTGTTTATTATTGCATTCCATTGCTTAGTCATAACTATTCAGTCATTGTGGGTTAACTTAATGTAATTTACATTAAAATTTAACATTTACGAGTACCTACTTAGATAAAAATTTGTTTAACTATTTGTGTTTAGGAGAGCGCGCTGATTTAGAACAGACGGCGCTGTCTGTCGAGATATAGGTTCACCTAGTTCGGCAGCAGATGCCTATTATTTTAACCGTATCTGAAACCGGTATAATATTATTCCTATATCCGTATCCGAAACTTCATATCCATAACATCTTTGGTAGAAAGATTTGGTAGAACTTAATACACAGGTTCATTGTACGGTCATGGTAAATTAAATACGTGGGCTTTTTATATAACGGACTAGCGTTTGACGCAATCACACCTGATGTTAAGTGAAGATGAGGTCGAAGGTGGAAACTCGCTCACTAGGAATCCTTATTTGGGAGACTGGATAAGATTATCTCTAACGGCCCGGATACAATGCTGCCAACATTGCTGTTTGGCGACAGCCTTTTATAAGATGGTGGAAGCGCGTACATTTAAAACATTAATTGAAAGGGCTTTGAAGATTTTTGTATGGATCGTGGCCCTAGCATCGGCCGCCATTTCGATGTTTTCTCAAAATCGCGGTGCAGATTTTTTCGCAGATATTTACTAGAAAAAAAAAATCATTGGAATCATTTCATCTATGAATATCTCGGAAACCTGAGACTTTAGGACATTATGTTTTATGACGCTTTTGGTCCATTTAAATATCCTCTATCCAAATATATAACTTTCACTGTGCACCGCGATTTAAGAAAAAAATAAATAAAATGGCGGCTGATGTTAGGGCCTATAAATCTTCAAAGCCCTTTAAATAACTCCCTAGGAACTAAAGATAATAATATCATCCAGACATACAAAGCAAGGGGAGCCAGTTTTCATCATTGGTTAAGGACCTTTCTCCTTATGTAATCTTAAATTTAAAAAAAAACCTCACTCATATCGGGTCAAACATTATGGAGATACATCCGAACAAAGACTGGACTGGTTTTTCCACTACTGTTAACCAAACCGAGTGCTAAACATGTACCTTGCTGGGAATCGAACCCGCCCTCACTTTTTGTAAAACATATGTTGTTTACATTGAGACATATCAGTCGGTGGTGTTTTCAAATAAACGTACCGGTCACTTGTTTTTAAGTGCAGGGTTCCGCAAGAACAACGTCCCCGCGCCCGCGCCCGCACGCCGCGAATAACGTAATTAAGGCGAAACCGCCGGAGAAATTAAACGCGAAAACGGAATGAGAATGTGAGCCTAATTAGAGCCGGGGGCGGGGAAGACGTTGCACCGACACCCTCCCCCTCGCCTCGTCCCGCTCCTGCATTGGGGGCCTGGAAATGAGTGTATACTGTATATCATCATTGTTAGTGTTCCGGAACGAAAAGGGCAAAACGGAACACTTCTTGAAACATCTCAGTGTCCGTCTGTCCGTTTGTCACAGGTAAAATAAAAACAATATGCGGTTCTAGAAGGGAACTTTTCGCTGTTTGATAAATAATTTTATAAGTTTTTCAACTACGTATTACTCATTAACCTGTAAAACCTACTTACCTGTAATTTTACTTTTAACTTCAAAGTACGCTGTGAATATTTTCGTTTATCCAAAACCAACCGTTTAGCTTTTGGGGGGCGAGGGGGGGACTCGACTCTATCAAAAATTTGCGTTTTAAACCTTAATATTTCTTAAGAGGATCCATGAAGCGATAAACTTTTTAAGATATTTTTAACGACCTACCTAACCACACCGCGCACACGCGCAAAATAAAAGAAAATTCATTTTAGGTGTAGGGGAAATATATTTTTTAAATATTCTATTTTACCACTTTGTCGGCGTGATTAATATTTATACAACATACAAATTACAGCTTTCTAGTGCAGAGCCTCGGAGCTTACCCTCATACAGACAGACAGACGGACATGACGAAACTATAAAGGGTTCTTTGTTGACTACGGAACCCTAAAAAAAGCAAAAAATATAAATTGAAAATTTAGAAAATCCCCGACAACATTGGTTGAACAAATGATTATATCGTCCAGGTAGACCAAAATATAAGTGTTAAAAGCTAAATTGTAGGCTTAACCGATTTCTATCACACACAAGCTAAATATCTTCGTAATCCACATGGCTTAGAACCTTACCCGAGTTTAAACTTAGGTAAATAATAAAAAAAAATCAAATTTAAATACTCCCCGAAAGACTATATCGAAATACACCAAAAAGCTATTAAGAGTTAAATATCTTCGTAACGGCTTAACTGATTTCTATCCCCTCGTTTATTCTAGCCCAGTAAGGATACCTAAATATCCAAATTTTTTGCATATGTGTAGGCAGAGAAAGCTATCATTGATAGAATAAAGTAGATAATATGAAGTAGTTATTTGTCGATTATTTAGAAAATTGTTCAGGACTTCTGTCTGATTACCTTCTGTGACGCAATGAAGTTCATATGAGTGATTTTAATTATTTTCGATCACTGAGTCAAAAATCAGGAACGATTAACCGAAGTAAAAATCGTTCTTACACTCCTATTAAAGCATCTGCTTCTACATTATTCGTAAATATTTTTATTTTTGTCTTGGTGATAGTGATTTTAAATTAAAATATGATTATGTAAAAGTTTCACATTTCTAAGAAGTACAAATTGAACAGTTCGAACAATTTTCCTTTCTATTTCTTATCTAACTGTTCCGACACGTACTTATCCCTAATACTTTAAATTCACAGCTACAATCATGATACCTATACTTTTTCACCCTTTGATACAGCTGGGCTCAAGCATAAAACCAATTCGTTTCCTCTCGCATTCATACTAATTAAAAAACTGCGGACAAATTGGTGGCCACTCCTCGCCCAAGGGAACATAAAATATCCATTCCATTGACGGCTCGGCTCGCCATTGATTAATTTTATCCAATCGGTTGCGATTTTAACTTTTTCATTACTTAATTGTCACGCTTCATTAAGTAGAAAAGCTTTTGGTGATGGTCGCTGTCAGATTCATATTATTCGATTTTCGTTAAAAAATTATAGCTACTAAGGTACACTGCCGCGACATCATAGTATACTCATATACCTATCTATGCGGACGGCATAGGGGTGACTACAATGTATTATAAACCTTGTTTGAAGCGTTGAGACGTGACATAGGATTAATATGGGTTAGTGTCTAAGGTCACGTCATGAATTGTACATTTTGGCGTTATACAACTTTGAGTGAATAATTTGCAATGACGTCACAACACTGAAACAAGCTTATTTAAAATAAGATTAAAGTAGTGCTATGAGATGACAACTTGTCACCAGAAAAGTGTACTAAACCTGATTTATAAAGAAATTCCTTGTATCCCATGCGGTATGTTATTCAAACTTACAAGTCGATTTTTTTCGAAATGACGCTTTTAATGAAATTTTACGTATAAGAAGGATAAATAGATCTAACAATTCTATTGCATTTTTTGTTATAATGGAAAACTTAAAATCGTTTTAATTTTGTTTCAATACTATTTTTCGAAAATTTACTCTACTAGCTTTTTAGATCGATATACGTGCTTATGCGTATAAAGTTTCATTACAATCGGTTTATTCATTTCGAAAAGTTTGGACATGAAAATTTGTATGAAATACCGTGTGGGATAAACCCTCTTAAGGTAAAGTCTTTTACTTTCGCAAAGGGGTCATTTCAGATCACTTTTTTTAAAATAAACGGTGAAATTTCTCTCTTAGACTACATTTATCCCAGTAGCGTACCTCCATATAGACAGGAAGGCAGTGCCTGCGCCCTATATATTGTAAGCTTTCCACGAAATGTAACTGACATGAACAGAAAATATTCTAAACAGTTGCGGAGATTGCTAAAAGAGTAAGTTATTAATTTGTAGTTGTATTTTTTCTCATTTAATAGCAAATTTTTATCATCCTACTTACGCTGTGACAAAACGCTTTGCAAATCAGTGGATTTATCCCAATCCATGGTCCGAAAATTGTAACATTATCAACATCATCATCATATCAGTTTTAACCGCCTCCGTGGCTCAATGTAAACAACATTGGGTTTACGATTCGGAGGTCGCGGGTTCGAACCCCAGCGGGGTACATGTTTAAGTACTCGGTTTGGTTGGTGGTAGGGCATTTCAAATGTCGGCCTGACTAGTTACCACCATCTTATCTAAATCTGTCGCCAAGCAGTAATGTTAATAGAATTGTTGTGTTCCGGTTGTCAGAGATAAGATAGCCAGTCCTTCAAATGTGTTGGGGTTTTCGGGTGAGTACGCTTAACTTCATTTTCACTTAACATCAGGAGTATACGGAAGTATAAACAAAACTCTACAACCCGAAAAAACAAATGAAGATCGGATGGCCGCTTTCCCGCCTATTTTGTTTTGTTTTTTTTTTCTGTGGCCGGCCAGTTATCCAGCCATTATTTTTCATTATCATCATTGAAGAAATGGTAAATGTTTTGCCCAAATCTATGTTATTTTAAAGAAATAGTTGAAACTAAATTATAATAAAGTCATTTAAAAAAATATATTCTTTAATTTAACACTTACCTTTACGTTATTTCAATTTTACATTGCGCTGTAGGTAATTGATCTTTCTTATGAGACCCGTAGTTAGTGACCACGATTCAGTGCCATCAGTCAGCAGCACTGGTAAGTGGTAAGTAACTTGTTTACATTTTAAGTTGAACACGAACGCATATAAAGATGTTACAGTTTTTGTATCAACTAGCGAGATGATTGGAGCGATACGTATTTGCTGAGTATAGTACGTAGGTATGTCTTAACGCCAGTATTGAAGACTGCGATGAAGTCATTCTTGAACATTACGGGTGATTCAAATGAATAGATAGTGATACAAGTGAATAGATAGTGATACAAAACCCATTAACAATGTTTAAATAGGTAAGGTTATTTATATTTGTGTTAGAATGTACGGAAAATTTTATTGTAAGCTTTGGATTGAGAATCTCAAATTTTATTATAATACATATGGAAAGTTATCAGCAACAATCTATATCAGTCCATTGTTGGACATATTTTCAAGTTGGAAAGAATTAGGCCTAATCAACACGCTTGGCAGGCCGGTTGGCGGTCGCAGATTTTTTGGGAACTCCGCAGCAATGACGTTTCTGCCTGCTCATCACTTGTTTATATTATTATGGTCATGATCCCTTAGTCGTCTTTAACGACGCCCACGGGAAACTGGGGCTGGTCCTAGTTTACTACAACAATAAATAAATAAATATTTCGGACACTTACGCCAATTATCTAGTCCCAAACTAAGCAAAGCTTGTACTATGGATAGATAAAGGATAAACACATAAATATTTGTAAAAACATCCATGAGTGTACTGTTTGTTCGTATTCATCACAGAAACATTCACCCCTCGCGGGAATCGAACCCGCAACCGTTGGTTTCGCTGACACTATCCACTACACCAATCGGCCGTCAATTTTGGATTAATATGTTGGAGTAATATTTCATTTTTCAACATCGTATTTTACAGTAAATGAAAGGTTTACTACGAATGCGACTAATATGTAATATTATTTGCATATAATGACCGCTAATGGTCCGAGGCATTATTCGTGGGCCGCGACCTCAAAACCGCCGCAAGAACCGTTTGATCAATGTACAATCGGCAACACAATTAAGGTAGCATTACTTATAAATATACGTAGGAAAAAAGTCTAAAGGGAAATTATTATGCAAGTTTAATTGAAATTTATCTATCACTTGATGATGACATGATCGGTGTAAAGGATAATATAACAAATTATAACCATACAAACAATATCATAAAAATTAAGCTTGCTACTTTATTTGTGTTGCCGGCTGTACTTACCCGTATATGTATCCTGGATACCTAACCCCCCAGCTCTACACGGTTTAGTGCATATCGTAGTCATAATTTAATAGCAAGAGAAATATTTACCACTACGTAACTATACTATATGGCCTAGTTCCGTACATAATTCCATCTTTTTTGATGTTACGTGAATTGACGTAAACATCTGAAGTCATAATTAATCCTAGATCTGATGGGATCGCGCTCTCATGTAACTTGCAATTTATCTGAGGTGTGCGGTTATCGTATATCAATCAGTCGGAACACATTGTATACTAACTTAATTTAAATACATAAGTACCTATGAATAGACGTTGTAATAAATAAATATCTACTGTAAAAAAAGACGATCTATATACAATTAATGCAACTATGTAAATAAAGATTTTATGGAATCAATGTTTCAGCTCATCATATGATACACGACTTTAATATTGTAAAACAAAATGGATGCGCTAGTAAAGCATCTCTATGAGGATGGAATAACTTAATTAAGCAGTGTGCTACCATTAATCATGTAAAATTGTATGAATAACTGTGATGCCGACTGCACAATAACATGTGTCTTATGTTCTTCAATAGAATAGATTAATATAACCGTTAATTACACTCAAGATTAAATAATAACTCTTAAATAAATAAAATAAAAATTATTTATTTGCAAGGATATGGTACAATAGGGTCTTAATAAATTATTTTCCAAGACATACTCTTTGTAATTAAGTACCGTGCACCCTACCAGTTTTTCGTTTTACAATTTTCCAATAACTGTGGGTTGTCTGGAAAAGATCGCTTTTAGTGATAAGGCCGTCTAACTGTGTTCTATTGTTATTATCAAAATCATTGTAAATTATTTATATTGTGTATTCTCGGAACATATTTTATTTATTTAGTTTTTGTAAATATGTACAAAGTTCTCTGTGCCCTTATTTTGTATTAATCATAAACTTCTTAATTGTTCCTGATTAAGTGAAATATTCACAATGTAACTAGAAAATATTTATTTAATTACCTAACATCAACGTGATTCATCTGTAATCAATCACGATAAATCTTGATAAGGGAACATTCTAAATACCTGAATACGTTAAGACTCTTTGTAATTCAGATCACTACACGAGACTTATAAGAACACGTCGCCGAACACATAACGTTTTTGGAAGCGCCGTTTAATGAATTAAATTGACTTTTAGTTGACATTGTAAGTTAAAACTTACGCGACTGTAATGTTAAGTGGATCGTTTTGTCAGTCACTAATGGCCGAGGATTTGTCATTGTCGTCAAACAGGTGTGTCGTGACGAAAAACATGTAGTAATGACCGTACAAGTGCAGACATTGTCTCCTACAAATCGAGCGCTCTCACCCGCAATTAGAGACAACCGACCGGAGACGGGCCGTTGATCTACGAAATGTGGATTTGGGAAGATAAAAAGATATATTACTCCTTATATATATTCAACATCGTTATATCAGCCACAGGACGTCCACATCTGTACATAGATCTCCCCATAGGTTTCCAGAGTGACCGGTTGGAACGACAAATTTTAACCACAACGGTCATGTATACAGGGTGTAAATTTAAGTACTTCTAAGCCTTAAACCACGTACGTTACTTGAGTACTTTTCACTAAACCCAAAAAATATAAAAATAAATACAAAAAAGTATAAAAAAAATTGAGTACAAAAAGTAGGTAATACACGTACACAAGATTTATACGCTTTATATATAAAACAAATCCGAAATATACAATTTCTGGGTTTATTTAAATGTACTCACTTGACGACCTATTTGGTGTACTGGTTAGAAATGCTGACTGTTATACCAAAAGGTCGCGGGTTCGAATCGCGCTAGGGGCATATGTTTGTATGATGAATACAGACATGCGTACCCGAGCTATGCATGTGTTTCATTAATATGGTCATGTGTTTACAAAAAAAAATGTATTCGTGTAGTTGATGTGATGGTAGGTATGCGAAATATTTTTTATGCCCGGGTAGCACTTGACCACAATCACAGATTATAGAAAATGTGTATTATTATCTTCCATTCCTCTTGAAAACACCAGAAACCAAGAAAAACAGACAATTTGCTCTCTCTAATAATAATGTACTTAAATGACGATAAGCAAAATCTTTATAGACACATGTGAAATCTGTAGATACAGACACCGACAGTTTATTGTGGTGTTAATACGGTAGGCAGATATATTTTTCTATTAAAATTTTCTTAATATTTCCGTGAATTACCTAAATGAAGTTACGGATAATAACACCATCAAAATTTAGCGTACTGTTAAACTTTATGGCCTCTAAACTTGTCAGAAAGTTTTTACAGCCCGTGACGGCAATAATAAGTGTGCCGATTTTAAGTGCGACTGAGGTGTCCAAAAAGTACGCCAACAAATAACTTTTCAATAGTTGGATACTCTGTGGCGTCTATTCGTAAACTATAGTGCTTGAAAATCTAGGCTGGGGGATTACCTTTCTAGACAAGATAAGATGTGTATGTACCAAGAAGGACCACACATAATTATACATAGGCTAGGTCTATATCGTGGATACCATAATTTCCATAACAGAGAAACAATTGTGCTGGTCATTACAACTTATAAGTAACTTAAAATAAACATGTATGCGGAGCCTAAAGATAATAAAACTAGTATTAGTGTGTATGTTGAAATTTTACAGATTGCGCGTACGGATATGTGAATGTCCATGTGTGTGAGAGTATGGGAGTGTTCGTAATTATATGCGTGTATTAGCTAAGCAACAATTATTTTTAGACCATTACAACAACCTTACTATTGAACCATTTTTGATTTGACTACATAATGTTTACAAAACAGAGGTCCCGGGTTCGGTTCCCAGCGGGGTAAATATTTAGCACTCGGTTTGGTGGTAAGGCATATGAAATATCTGTTGGCAAGGGATTCTGGGTGACCTCATTTTTGCTTAAAATCTGGGTCAGCGCTAACCAGTATAAATAAAAAATAGATTTTATCTAGTATTTAATTTAGTTAGGTCTGACTATTGTAATGAATGTGTATCACAAATGCCTCATCCATAGTTTAATAGGCGAAGATTTCGCGGTCAACGAAGCGGCCCGTCACGGTGTACTGACCATAATTGTGGCTCGTCCGACAAATATATTAAGTATTCGTGATAGAGGCGAACACTGTGTAATTTTCGAACGTTTCGCCGCAAACTCTCGCCCCCGGGGGCGAAACTTGCTAGGAAAAGGGACTTGAATCACTATTTATTATATCAACATAGCAACGAACACAAACCACAGAGTAGGTGTTGGTTTTTGGTAAAACAGCTTTTTTTTCTCATGGTTTAAAAAAAGCGGTTCATAAAGACTGAAGCAATTAATAAATATAATTTTCATTACCACTCTTCAAACTATGACAGGCTCTGGGTTTGAAAACGAACGAATTTCTTATTACAGCTCGTTAAAGAATTCAACGAGACAATGGGAAATATCCTTAAATAACTCTAGTTATAAAATAATTGAAATTAAAAGAGCGATGCCTAGAATTATTTCATCGCGGAAATTTGTTTATCCCGCGGGAACTATTCCTTTGTTGGAATAAAAATATCCTTAGAATATAGTATATAGGTATATACTAAATTCCATCCAAATTCGTTCATAGGTTTCGCCGTGATTGAACAACAAACAAACATCCAAACTTTCGCATTTATATAGGTAAGTTAGACATGCTAGAAGTTAGATGTATAAAGTTATGTATTAGAATCGTTTTATTCATTTCGAAGGTTTTATTGGCTGCGTGATGCCCTGCTGAGTGGAATAGGCCAACCCTCCTCTTGTCGTGGGTGTCGTAAAAGGGGAGTAAATGGTCGTGAGTATCACAACATAGTCAAGTGATGGGCAGCAGCGTCATCACCAACTCGCCTGCCAAACGACGAAATCCTTCCATGAAACGCGATGAAAATCGCACCAAAGGAAAAACTTATGAGTGTGTAAGGTATATCTAACTAATATAATGTTTATCCCCGCTCAACCGCATGCTAACCGCCCTCAATGCTCTCCTGCAGGCAGTCCCTGACTGTGATGTGTTTGTAGATGGATGATGGGAAAGTATTATTGTCTGATTGCCTGAGTTTCTGTGAGCGAGATGTATGAATGGAGATATATTTTTAAGAATGTCATAATTGCATTGTGTTGTTTTCTGACATATAATTTGTATTCTCTTTGATTTTTATCTTTATTTTTTCTTATCTTTTGTATAATTATTGATATAGACTTTATTTTATTTTTCTCTTTGCATTTTTGTTGTTTAACTTTAACTTATTTGTATTATTTGTATTATTTTATAGACATTTAATTAGCTCTTTTAACTCTTTTAATTTTTATTGTAATTTATTTGTATTCTCTCATAATTTGTATTATCCTGTTGACATTTAATTAGTTCTATTTAACTTATAGTAATTATTAATTATGTAATTGGGAACCCTCCCGTGTAATTAATTAAATTAAATTATTTGTTGCTCAATTACGGCGAAACGGATGAATGGCTTTGGATGAAATTTGGTACATAGGTAGAACCTACCGTGGATTAAAACATATGACATTTTTTATCCAGATGAAGTGATTAGTTTCCAAAACAAATTAAACATATTCGCAATAAAGTTATTCAACTCAGGCGAAGCCTCGGGAGGAAAGCTAGTGTTAAATATAAACAAAGATTCTACTTACTACTCACACAGTTATATGAGAGGGAAAGACATTACCGACGCAAGCGTAGACAGGACAAATTGGCGAACAATACGTCTTTTTAGACGTTATCATGTATCTTACACGCGATTACTGATGTGCCAACGCTGATAACGTTGCACCTATTGTCTAAGTCAATGTACTTTACACAAACCAGGCTCTTCAAGTACGAACTACAACGAAAGTAATATAAATGGAACGACCTACCTCTACCAGTAAAAAAGTGTAAAATAATTAATTGTTTTAAAAACACCTAATTAAAATTTAATAAACCCTATTGTAAAAAACCAACTATAAAGATGGAAATGCCTATGTGCTTTAGAAGCTCTCTATACGTATGCTCACTTGTAATATACAGGGCGTCCCAAAGTTATGGGACATGAAGGGGAAGTACCTTAAATATCGTAGATAGTGAATTTTGCTCAAAGAAGACTTTATGTTATTTTTAAAAGTTAGTAATTCTGCATTCATAGATTTTCTAAAAATTATTTGCTTCGGCTGGGAATCGAACCGACTCAAATGTGAAAAAAAAAACACCCTACTTTTATGATGCCAATCGAAAGAATAGCTAAAAAATAATAACTCTGCCTAAGTAACATAGTATTTTAAAAGAAAGGAACAACGTGAAATTAATCATTTTAATCAAATAAAAAACATACATGAAACTGCCGTAGTCAATTAAGTAGGTATTTTTTTGTAAATTAATTAATTAAATGCTCAAAATGTGATCCCTCTTGTCTTACGCAAATCGCCAATCTTTTAATGAGCCCGCTGCCTGTTGATTTTCTAATCATTTTATGGTGAACACTCGATGTGATATGGCACAATTCTGTTTGCAACTCGCCTACGTTCTCGTATCGCTTTTTGTTTTGACTCAATCATTTTATGTTGTTCCTTTCTTTTAAAATACTATGTTACTTAGGCAGAGTTATTATTTTTTAGCTATTCTTTCGATTGGCATCATAAAAGTAGGGTGTTTTTTTTTTTCACATTTAAGTCGGTTCGATTCCCAGCCGAAGCAAGTAATTTTTAGAAAATCTATGAATGCAGAATTACTAACTTTTAAAAATAACATAAAGTCTTCTTTGAGCAAAATTCACTATCTACAATATTTAAGGTACTTCCCCTTCATGTCCCATAACTTTGGGACGCCCTGTATAATTTCAGAATCCTCATGATACCTTTACCAATATTAACCATGTTTGTAGCCCTACAATAATTTTCCTTTTTCATTCTAACAAATTTTAACAGTCAGGTCCGCTCTCGGTTACTTTTTTGTGATGTAACTTATCCCGTAATCTAACGTAGGTACTTCATTATTTAAAATCTATTGTTTGTTTGCTTTATTGTACAATAGAAAGTAAATACATAACAAATTTACTTAAATCTATGCACAAAGGCCATCCATCCAGTCGTATGGCTGTTATTAGGGTATAAAGAATATCACATACATACAAAGATAACCCTAACATAATAATAATAAAGTTGGGTAAAAAGCAATGTAAGAGGTGGTTTGTGCAAAAGCAAAAATTCGCGTGCATACAGACCTATAACAGATTTTAAAAAAAGCTAGACCTCTGCCATTTATTGTCGTTTAAAAATCATATAAAATCCTCGGGAATTTTATTTCTGACGAACGACACTAACACACATCCTATTATAATTTGACGATCGATTGGTGTAATTGACCAACGGTTGCGAGTTCGAATTCCGCGAGGGGTACATGTTTGTGTCATGAATACGAACATTTAGGTTGGTGGTAGGGTATTTTAAATGTCTGCCTGGCTAGCTACCACCATCTTATCTAAATCTGCCGCCAAGTATAGCAAAGTTAATAGAATTGTTGTGTTCCGGTTGTCAGAGATAAGATAGCCAGTCCCCCAAATGTGTTGGGGTTTCCGGGTCAGTACGCTTCCATCTTCGACCTCATCTTCACTTAACATCAGGTGTGATTGAGTCATGGATTTTTATATAAATATTTATGTATGTTTATCCGTTATCTAGTATCTATAGTATAGTAGCTTTGTTTACTTTTGGACTAGATGATTGGTGTAAGTGTTTTAATTACAATGAATTTCTTTTATTAAATTAATTATATTTATTTCAGCTGCTGTAGTCATTCTTTGGTGGCAGCAAACACTCCGCTGGGGGGACTGAAAATCGGCAGCTTTGCTAAGTCCTATATACCCTTTATCTCAAAATATGAATAATATTACTATACCATTCCTACGCAATCCGATCTTATTCTTTTCGAGTCAATGGCAAAAATTATGATTGCTTAAAGTAGTTCGATTCCGATATACAGAGGTAACACTGCCAGCCTATTAGATACTATGGTGCCACATAGAAACGACTTGATGCTTTTTTTAAATTATTTGCTTGATTAACATCAATCAGAAGATGCACCGTTCACTTAACTATGAATCTGTCTAATTATAGTTACCTGTACTGATTTGGTGTGCGGCACGTGAAGAGAATATAACCAACAGATCATACCAACCCCGTCTCTTCCCGTGGGTGGCCCATAGTAGATTAAGCAACTTTCCACCCCCCGAAAACATCTAGGGATTCCACGTACGTGATGGTAGAATACACATAATTGAATTCAGCTATTTTGATAACGTCAATAAATTCTGCTTTAGTGCTAAATAGAGCTCAAAGGATAACAATTGGGTCATTGTAGTGCCACATTCCTTTTGCTGCTGATGGTACATACTCGTATATGGTCTTATACGAAGGATAGACTAAGACAGTTGTCTAATACGTGTATCATTACTCATTAGAGACTATAATGATTCAGAACGATAGTGGAATATTTTGTTGTTAGGAGTAGGTACTGTTCTTATGTATGTATTTTTTTATATATGTTCACATATTTGTCAGTTATTAACCGATTTTGATGATTTTATGATTGTTTTTTTTGATAGGGTTTATTAGGGTAACCAGGGTGGTTTCATATAAATTTGGTTAAAAAATCATGATGCACTCCGGAGATGAGAGAGAAACCTTACTAAAACGATACCACCCTCAGGCTCATCTTCACTTAACATCAGGTGTGATTGAGTTTTTATGGTTTTTATGATTAACTGGATACGCGTTTGACTACAATCTCACCTAATGGAAAGTGACGATGTAGTCGAAGATGAATCACGCGATCTCAGTAAATGCCTATTCACTCTGCTCATGAAGATCCCAAGGTGGTAGGATTCAGGAAAGATTGACGCAAGGAGGGAGTTCCATGCCTCGGCTGCTCTATCTAACAAATAAATAATTTCCTTTCTTACTTTAATCTTTCACGGGTTATGTAGATCCAAAGTTTTCCACATAACAATTTTCTTTATAAAAGTAATAAGAAAGAGAACAGTTATTTTCCAGAATTCACGATTATAACAAAAAAGTGGCCATTTTTATCAACAATTTTGAAATTCTCGGAAATAACAGTAATTAAAGGTTTTTATGTATTATTTATATTTAGCTTTTAGGCTTGTAGAGAGCAGGCCAGAGCGGTTTTTTTATGCACGACGAATTCGTACTTGACTTGATTTTTTTGATTTAAACTGTATTTAAATCTTAATTTATCCAATGAGGAGCACCCTCACTGGATGAAATAAACCCTCCCTTGTATATATATTGTCCACAATCAAAAACCCACTACATACTTCACCCAAGTCATTCAAGATGGAAAAAATTTTCAAAAATAATTATATGTAATATTGGTATTAATTTTGAAATCACAGACAGACAATTAAATTTTATTATTTATATAGAAATATATTTCCGTATAAACTGTAATATAATTAAGGAATACATAGGCACGTATTCGTGTTAATGAATACCTACATAAGTTGTTAATTAACAAAGTTTAATTAAGGTAACTAATGTAATTTTTATGTTTTTGTACGGAAGCCGAAAGAGATCGCAAAAATTCTGATTAAATTCTGTTTTAGTTGTTTTTGAGGCTGTCCATTCAATTAATTATACATCTAAATATTAACATTTAAATAACTAATTAATAATATAATTATGAAGGAGTTGTCATTTTAGAATTAAGTAGGAAAACTAATTAAGACCGAATACTAAATTAATTATCATCCGGATGGCCCTTGCCACCGTCAAAGTGCGGGCTATTCTAGAGAACAGCATACCACATGACGATGGGATAACATGGAATATTAGTGAAGTTAGTGTGTAAAAAAACACTTGCTTACGTTAATTAGGTTATTTAAGCAGCAAATTTTTGTTTTTTTACTGTAACTACTTTGTCATGTTGCAAATAAATGAATCATTTATTTACACAGCTGCTTTGTATACCTGGATATGATCATTGGTTCCTCGGGGATTTTCTAAATTTTCTTACACAAAGTCACTTAGTCATTCAAAGGACACTGTATATACATGCTTTTAAATTTAAAATAAAGTGAATTATATTTAATTATAATTATATATCATGACGATTTCAAATGTTATTCTTATCACTTACGAAATACAACTTTTTCGAATTTGAATTCAATTTACGTTTTTAAAACTTCTAAAGAGGGTGATTGTTCCATCACATACTATATATAGAAACATACCTAATCTGTAAAGTGGACTCTCTTATCACAAACTGCATATAATAGTTATTGTTAGCATTACTGGTTGTATAGCAAACTTGAATACTCTGTGGGGAAAACCCTATCAACAGTATTTAGGTGGCACTCGTACGTATTAGGTTACATTCCAATTAAATATAGTAGTTAGGTTAGTTTTGATTTTTTTTTTCGTTATATTCACTCCTCTCGGAGAAGACAAAGGGATCTAAACCCATACAGCCATATCTTATTACTCTTATTTCTTCAGTTTATAAGTCAGTCTCAGTCAAAACAAGTAATTCGTCGTATATAGAGTCTAGTCACGGTCAAGTCATTCTTCAGTAAAGTGGCAGAATGCTTTACAAAAGATTTTGGCGGCTTCTTGTGGGAACCCGAAAGCTTCGTTACGCACTTTAATTTACACTTCCCTTCACTTGTACACCATTACTAACTTATGCTGCACAATATTCTGCCGTGATTAAGTTTCAAAAGTCAGAATGCACAAACTATAAGAATTATAAACAAAAATGCTACTACGCGCCGAGATCCCGCCAAAAAGCCGGTTAGTTTTGAGCTGTACCCATCGTTTCGTAGAGGGTTCTAGGTTTAAAAATTATGTCTGTTACTGTTGGTACATGGCACTATAGAGTCAAGCTATTTTTTTCCCAAAGTTTGGTAACAGTTTATTTTCCAAGGTTGCTGGAAATTGTTGTTTCCTAATTTTATAATGCTGTACGCGTGGCCACATTCTGGTCCTCAAGAATTCGATGTTTTTCCCATCGACTCGCTAAGAAGAACACAAATTTTTGATCTCCGTCAAAAAACGACGCCCGATAATAATGCATCGTCCGATTTCAGTGTTTTATATAATTAACATTAAACTAGGGGAAAGGCTCATGGTCATTTTGATGAAATTTAATCTTTAACACAGTTGCTTTTTACACATGGATGATATTATTATATTATTTTTTTTGTGGTTTTCTAAATTTTCAATATAAAAATAATTTTATTTGAACATAGTAGTTCCGTATATTATAGACTAGAACGCCAAAATTTTTTTTTGTTTTCGTAAGTTTGATTGCGGGATGGTTGTTTATCTATTTTTTAGCCGGGTGCTATGTTTTTGACTGCGACTTGTGTGTGTTCAGTCTTTGTCCGGGTTTATCGTACGCGTGGTGTGATTTGAGTGCGGTTTTCTTGTATGTAAGATTTAACTAGATTCTTGCCATGTTTGATGAAATTTAACTCTAACAAAGTTGCTTTTTATACCTGGATCCTATTATTATACACTGGTCATTATATTAATATTTTAATTGTATTAACTGTGAAATTTCACAATTTAATCGAGTTTCTGGCAATAACTATCCACGCTAAGGAAATTAATTGGTGACTTCTAATTACAGAATAGTGAAAATTTCATTAAAATCGGTATAGTACTGTTCGAGTTACTATACAACTAGTTTCTAAAAAACAACTAGGTATCTGTAGAGACTATTTTTGTCTATGCAATGACTATTTTGTTCTACTTTATATTATATATGACGTACCGACTGTCAAAGTTATGTAGAGATTTACTTGGTGGGTCAATTTTTTTGATGACCAGTGTATTTAGTTCCTCGAGAGTTTTCTAAATTTCTAACTTAAAGATACTTTTATTTGAACCTATATGTTACTGCTAGTTATTGAGAGTCGCCTCCAAAGGTAGAGTTTTACAAAAAAAACAGCCGGATCGAAATCAAACCTCGGAATTAGAAGAGACGATGGGATGAAAAACATGAGATTTCACTGTGTCATTTGTTATTTTCACATTTATGCATGTATGTAGGTGTGTCGCTAAATGGCTCAAATAAACGAATCTTATTCATATTAAGGTTATAACTGGTTAATTATAGAAATAAAAATAGAATTAGGAGGAAATTAACTTTGCACATTCACTGCCTTGAACTTTATTTTGTTTAATTTTTTCGAAGAGAAGCAAAGGAGGAGGTTTTGGCAATAGTTGGGTTAGCTTTATTTGTATCGCATCGATTAGAAAATTTATTCTTATCTTTTTTTCCCAATTTCTCAAACATTTTAAGGTGTATGGAACCAAAGGTAATATAGGTAGTCGTAAATGAAATAGAAATTACTTCGAATAATTAAGCATTAGATACTTCACTTTCTTGGTATCTCAACAAACGCAGAGTCCGCTAATCGAACGTGCGCAGACGCCAGCACCACAGATAGCTGCTTACCATTCCATGTTAATTTATCTTCCATACAACGTAGTATACTAGAATATGTTGCTTTCTATCTGATTACAATATTGTAGTCGTGCCTTTTCGCTGTGCTTCTTCGGCTGTTCTTAGGCAAGTCACATTATCTTTGGGTCGATTCTTGGTTGGATCAAGAAAATAAGCTTTGGTCTGTCTCATTTTACATTGGGTTAAAAATATTATAACGAACTATGGAGACGGCGATGCTCGGTCTTCCACTAAGAGATCGAATCAGGAATAAGAAAATCCGTAGAATATTGAACTCCATAGACGTAGTTGAAGTAGCAATCAATCCCGCCTCCACACTCCTCCCACTTTAACTCCTATAAGCTATAGGATCGACAGTGGTACTCGATACGGCGCGGGCGCCTACTGAAGGTAGACGGTGCCCTATGTGACTCTATTGCTACCTTGGACCCCAGACTAATTTAAGAAAGAAATAGGGTGTGTAAGAAAAAAGGTTTCCCACTTCCCCCCTTGGCAAATGGGAGTGTAGCCAATGAAATGTAACATGGGCCATCCCTATGGGGAAGGTGGCGGTTAAAGTTGCAGTGGACAAGAAACAGCTCGTAGGACTGATGACCATTGTAGCATAAATAAATCGTTCATTTGCGATAAATTTGGTACACTAAGGTTGGACTTGCGTAGAGAGGATCTCACTTTTAACCATTTCGGCATGCAAAATTTAATATAGAATTTCTACATAAAATAACCTACCTGAATAATGAAGACATAATAAAAGTCGCAGCAAGTCGCTGGATGCAGGCCGCTTCCAACCGCTATAAAAATCTTTGGGGGAGGCTCTGATCAGTAGTGGGCAGGACGCCTGATATCAATGATGCTGGTGAAAAACGTTTTAAATTTTCCTTGAAGTCTTAACTTATTTAATGATTGAATTGACAGATGTAACGTCGTTAGTAGATTAGATATTTTTGATCGCAGATCGTCAATATAACTAGTTCTTATTATAAGCACTATATCCGTTCAACTGTTCCTAATTACACCTTGGCTGACATCTTGGAAAAAGAATTTGTGTCTCCTTATATTTTTTACTTACGCTAAGTACTTACCTAACTGTTTAAGTTAAGCGGTAAACTGATGATCCACCGTTAGTCTGCGCACGCGATGTCATCCGCGACATTAAATTCTATAACCGGACTCACGGATACATTGACTTCCTTTTTGTTACGCCGGCATACCTTCGCCCTTTATTAATAACAGGTCATTAATTACACTCTTTGATCAATCTTCGAGTTGTCTCGAGGCGATATTGAGAATATAAAAGGTTCAATTATAACAAAACGTGGCTAATTTCAATCAAATAATACCACTAATTAACTGACAACGGCGATGCTTTGTGTAGACCGCCTAATAAATGACTCAATTGATGTTGTTAATAGCCGGGGCTTTGCGAGCTCATTATAACCGAATCATTCTGGGTTCACGACCAGTCACGACACCTAGACTTGGCTATCGATGTTTGAATCGCCGGACGATTTCTAAACTTCTTAATACGGCGGGTTGCAGCTCTATCATAACGCTAGAGACCGATTTAAAACCTTAATGAAGAGTTAAAAGAATTGATTTGAGGTCGACATTTAAAATATTTCACTTTTCACATCAATATAAAAGGTCACTATTGTGATTACTTGAATCACTCAAGTAATCACAATACATCGGTAAATATTTCGGAAACTTGTCTTGCATACATCCACTAAATCTAGTTCTAAATCAAGCAAAGTATGTACCTACTATGGGTACTAGATAATAGATAAATATAGGGGTACATAAATGACTGAGGAAATGATCGTATTTATCATGCAAACATTTATCTTTAGCGGGATTCGAACTCGCAACCGTTTGTTTCGAACTATATCAATCCAAACTATAGAGGTTTACTAGTATCCACCGAAGTCCCACTATCTACCTCCCGGCTCCATCATCAGATTCTCATGACTAAGTGTAATGCTCTCAAAACAAACCACATCAGCCTAAATTTAAGGCGTGTATTGTGGCCATTGAAGAGTTCCACTATCCACCTCCCGGCTTCATCACGAGATCACCTCGATGATGCTAAATTATTATACTGTAATTCGAACTACATTCACATGCAAAATTTTAAATCGATACTATAATTAGAAGTGAGTTAAAATCGACTTCATAAGAATTTTTTACATACCTAATTAATTACAAAAAAGTTAACAAAATTTAATGTGTTACCTTTTCGCTATTTTACATTTCAAAGCCCAAATTTAATATACTTTTTTAATTGTAATATGAATTTAATGAGCAACAATAAATAATATGACACGAATAATGAATAGGCCAATCGGGATGTTAATCGAAAGGTCGCTCATTACTGACTCATTAGGTCTACCCGGAGGCCACGAATGATGTCAATTTACCTAACGGACCTTCTTAAACTAATTAAAGTACAATCTCGGTTTGTTTTCTTAAAGTTTCAGCTTTTTCCTTCTTTTCTATAATTACTACACGTGTTTTGAAGATTTCTGAGAAAACGTAATTTTTTTTTATGATCAAATGTTTTTTTTGTGGATCAAACGTTGGATGTTTATGGGCAAATGCATCGGTGATGGGTTTTTTCATCGTTGCAGTGACATTGATGGACACGGGACCTGGTTAGCGGGCCAGTGGAGCAGCGGGGGTCTCGGGAGGAATGCGAGTTTGTGACGACACCGAGATTTACTATTGGAATGCTGAAATTAATAGTTTAAACAAACTTTAAGACAATTGCGTAGGTGAACAAAAAAAAATTAGAAAGGCGAGATGAGTGGCTGGTGTATTGCTGAGTCCTTACCTTTCATTATTTTTCTGTTTTTTTTTTAATTTACTAACTAATTTTGTGATGAATATCTTTTTATTTATTTATCAAATGTACCTAATTACTTATTAAAAAACTTTCATAAATCATCAAAATACACCAAAAAACTGTGCAAAACCTAAATATCTTCGAAATGGGTTTACGAATTTTAGAAAAAATGGCTAAGAACCTGCCTCCTAGTGTCTTTAATTTTAATTTAAAAAACCCGCACTCAAGTCGGACCACACATTACTGAGATACGTCCAAACAAAGAACGGACACACACATATAGCGCCCACAAACATAATATGTTATGTGTTATTTTATAACACCCGTCATTGATAGTCGGGGGATTAAAAATAAATACTTTGAGAAATGAGTAGGTATCTCGTGATTGTGCCAGTTTAATTTAAACATACATACTTTACGACCTTTATCCCAAATGGGGTGGTCAGAGGTATCCCAAACATTAGCGTTTGGGTGTTCCTAACATTAAAAGTTAATTGCTTGAAACAACATCCACGGTTCAAATTTCGAAATATACAGAAATGTTAAACATGTCGAGATGTTTTTTGGTAGTCCCTTAGACGCCTTTAATAACACCCACGGGAAGAGTCGGGTTGGCTATATTCCTTTTACGTAGGTACCGAAACTACGGCTAGTCTGTAAATAAATCCAAAATAGTAAATTAGACGAAACTACGTCGACGCATTTTTTTTATAGTTTTTGTGTAGAGTACACATTAAACGTTCTATCGAGACATCATGGCAATATATAAAACTGGAACTGGTTTGTGATACTCACAAATACTTTTGTGAGTTTAAAAAAATTATAATTATCAAAATAGGTCCTCGACGATTTATGATCGTAGGTGATATCAATATTTAAAGAATTCGCTGCGATATAGTTCCGTAATGCTAGAATCCTCACAGAGGAATTCAGGTTTTTTGATAATGTCAGAAAATTGTACCAAATAGTGTTCAAAGAAAAAAAAATTTCTTTAAAATCGTGACGTGATGCTAGATTCCTCATTATTCATACTCAGATACCATTTAACCTATGATTACCACTTGCAGGTACGCAATTGTTCCTTTCACATCGTAAAGAAAAATAAAAAAATTGGCGCGGTGGAGGCGAAATATGTAATATACATATATGAGATCTAATTAAAATAGTGTAAAAAATTTTTAGAGATCGATAAGTACCTACATGACAATAATCACATTTAAGAAAAATAGACGTGTAATTTGAATTTTTATATGCGAGTGGTTAATTTTAATTGAAGTTAATTTAAAACGCCTATAAGGTTTGGCACCAACTTGACAAGCGAATCTGGACACACGTGAAATCACACCTAAGTAACATTTGTTATTTCGTAAACTCAGAACATTGAGATTTTTGGGCGTATCCAGATAATGCTCAATACTCTTTGAATTATTCATTCACAGAGTGTAGACATACACCCCAAAGCGATCATGCTTCATATTTCTCAGGCATACATAATTTCTTAGGTAATCAAGAAATTATTAAAATGGCTTTTATTTGTTTAAAATAAAACTCAAACAGTGTTTTTCCTGTACAAAGTTACCTAAGGCCCAGTAAAACAAGGATTATGATGGTTTAGCAAATCTCTGATAATAACAACCGTTTCCAAACCGCGTCCATAAATATAGGGAGGCAACTTGTTGCTCCGACAGATACTAGTGTAGTGACTAATAAATCACATTATAATCGCGGATAGTGACCTGACATTAGCTTGAAATCAAATATCATACACTCAAATTATATACACATTAAACTCTACTATATAATCCATACTTTAGGCATATTTGCATAATAGTTATAAAAATCAACGGTAAGGTGGTTACAGTGGTTACGCTCAGACCGCAGGAGGAATGAATTTGTGGGTCCATTTTCAATTATCAGTACACGCAAAGTGCTCGTAAACTATCGCTTTGTCACTTTTACTCCCTTTGAGACTGAGCAGCGTTACCAATAGACTTCGATGACGAGAATAGTTTGCGTACTCACAATAACCCCACGGGTACAGTCGATAGGGCTGCACAATCTAGCCGCGCGAGGCAACAGGAAAATTTTAAGCGTAGCGAGACCAGCCCTTAGATTACGTAACTTCATCGGTATCGTTATCGATTACGTTGACCAATGAAAAACCGTCAAATTGCCGAGCGAGCGATGGACCAACCAATCAAATGTCAGAACGTAATCGATGACGATAACGATGAAATTATGTAATAGAACCCCTGGGGTCTTTCGCGCTAAGTTTGAACGAAAACTAAAGCATAACCAAAAACGTTACGTTAAGTACATTTCGTATCCCGCTAATCATTTGAACGGAAATTAGAATAGTATTTTTTAATACTCGTGGTTTTTCGTTTGGTTTTACATTTGCTAACGTCAACGATTTAATCGTTCAGAAAAAATAACGCGATACTATTTTTTACATCAGATAATCCAAATGTAAACCAAAACCAAAAACTAGCTCGATTGGCCCTTGCTGTGCTTAGGCTAGAAGTGTTATGCCAACATTTACTATCAAAGGAAGCGACAAGAATCTCTCTAAATGTGAGCTAAAACAATCCTACCCAACCCTACAAGTATGAAAATTGCTGCATGAAAATCGTTATTCGTGTCTAGCACCTGTATTTCACTATCAGCCTGTTATCGTCCATTGCTGGACAATCCTTTCTCAACAAAATACTCAGCTATCCGCGTCTAGACACTTCCGGCCACATTTTTCAGTGAATCCACTACGCAACGTCATAATGATTATGGCTAAATTGCGTAATGCCACACGGTCATGATCATCGACACCATGCTTCTACTTCAGCATATTTATTCTGTATACGATAGCGATAACCTCGGTTCTTCAACGAATTTCCTCATCTCCGAGCAAAGACCTATCCATAGCTCGCTGAGGAAGTTAGAAACTGTGGATCGGGCCTGCGTAGTCTACATTCTCCATTTGAATTTAAGGCCCGGTAATTAGTTTATGTGGTACTATTTATCATCATTTCTAAACTAGTTATGTCTGATCAGATCACGCTTCAACGCCGCTGTGACTGACGCGTTAAAACTTATATTATAACGTCCGACGGGATAATAAGCGGCAGTGAGTGACCTCGTACACGTCACATTCACATTGATAGACTGACTGATGCAATAACAGACAGACCGTTGCCAGGTGGTCTCAGACATTGACATTGTGGTGATCGACTATACGATTACATATATATTGCAAATTATATGTATATGGTTTTGAGAAATTACCCAGAAACCGGGGCTCCTCAAAAAATTGTATAATTAACTGATGTAATCGATTTATAAAATAATTTTGACCGATCGCTGGTATAGTACATGGTAAAAATTTTATTTTTAATGGCAACTCTCATCAAGGAATTGGAAATCCCCGGAGAATATAATTTGTAAATCATAACCACAGATATTTAAAACGTCGTGTTTTTTTTTTGTAATACCTAATGATAAAACCAATCTGCTAAGCAAGATTAGAACTTTGGAGTTTGATAGAAACTAATAAATAGTGTTTAACATAATAGTGACAGATGCAATTAAATTGTGTTAAATAACAAACAACTTTACAATCTATGTAGAGTTACGTAATAGGCACCTACGTTTACAATGATAGAGCATCTGAACGATTTTCCTGTACTTGAAGAGCGAACACAGCCATGGGCATTGATTATAAAAACCGTCCTAGGCAAACGTCCAAATGCCAACATTACCGTATGGCACCTCTGGTTCCGGTCACAAAGCATTTGAGAGCAAAGCAAACATCGCGGACATAAATCTAGAAGTTGTAATGAAGCGTTATAGGTACGATAATAAAGCTAAATTGATTAGCGGTGGTCCCGCGCAGGTAGACCGCATTCCGGACGACCCCACCCTACCCGCACCCCGTTGCCCCCCGCGCGCCATCTGAGCCGGGACATGGGAATGTTTGTCATAATGTTAAACGCAGGTTAGGGTTAATAAAAAGTGTGACACACAACTAACTACGACGTCAGAAATGTCTTCGTAAAGTCTCCCTTTCGAATATTAACAAAATTAAAACAAACGATAAAGCGATATTAAATCTCCTAGTTTTAATGCTTTTGCGCACTGTATTAGAAGAAAATCGACATTTAAGTATGTAGTACTTATTTAATACAAACTTAGAAGATTGCACGAACTATAAACTTCATGCAATACCTACCTAGACGAGTTGCCTATTCTGGTGATTATCAAATCACGGCATGACTAGTTCTCTACTTTCCTTCTCAATTTCACTTACTATGTACTCATAGTTCTGCAATCTGCAAGCAATCTGAACTGATACTTCAGTTCAGATTGCTCTCAAATAATATGGTAAATAAATCAGGTTGTTTCATATTTTGTGTATAAAAAAATTACATTGTTAGCTTTAAAGAATAGTCATGGGGAAGTAACGTCATGTCGTGAATCGCTCTTAGCCATTAGATAATATGATTTCGAAAAATCGTGCTTAATCGTATTATATTTGAACATATCATTCGTTACCATGCACGAATTAGTTTTCGTAATAATCCACAGTATATACACGTTATTAGGATAGGAACTAAACGAGGTCGTTCTCCCATTTGGCGCTCTACCAGAATTGTAAGTTACGCGACTGTAGAATTACCTGTAACAAAAACAAATAAAATTTTATTATATGTTCCTTTAGGTATTGTAAATAGAATGCGTGTGTAATTAGATTTTTATCGCAGCCATATCTTTTAATTAAAAGCGATGACACAAGGGAAGATGACAAAGATAAGATATGTACTGTAATAAACAGCGTAAGATAGGATTAACAGGTAATCCCTAGCTCATAAGAGATTACCAACTGGATTGACTTTAAATTATCATTTGCTTACTTTTATTACTAAATGAAAATGAAAGGACCAAAGTGAAAGATAGTTACAATTAAATATTTAATCTACAACCCTAGAACCGTGACTAGAACGTAGATAGACCATTTATAAATCACATATGTATACGTAACTATATAACGTATAATGACCGCCTATAATCTATTTGTGCATGCGCATGACTAAAGGCCAGGTGTAAATAAGCGTAAAATTAATATCAGACGAGGAATCAAATTACTTTTCATGTTTATTTTATATTATTTATAACTACGTAGTCGTTGCTACAGATGTAAATCTGTACTCGGATTAAAGTGCAATAACTCATACTAGTGGGAGAAGAAACGAGAGTTTTCACTTACAATATTATGAAAATGATGTCATAGATATTTTAACGAGGTGTGATCAGCGGATGAATAATGTACAGTGTCATTAGTTACTCGATTATTGAATAAACGTCCTTGCGTTATATTTATTTTACTGTGTTTCGACGGCGTAGTTACCATTTTATTGAGAGAGCGGGAGGCTGCGTGGGCGCATGTGTACCTACCAGCTATAAATTTTAATACGGCCGGTAATAAAAATACAACTAACACATTTCCTACACTTTGATTTGACCTGTTTACACAGATCAAAGCTGAAGGAATAAAGTTTATCAAATCTTCCATCATAACTTTGTAAATTCGGAGAATTTATAATGACCTAGTTTTTTCGCTGCGTATGTTTATAATCGCCACTCGCAGATGGCTTGTGCTTTGCCGAGGTGCTCTACGACCCGCGAGAGCGCAATGTGTGGAGCTTACATTATAATGACAGCTTAATGAGAGACGTGCAGGCGTGCGAACAGCTGATAATAACAAGTCAATTGGTTGACACGTCGGTAGCTAATTGCAAATTATAACACGGGTTGCTTTAATACAGACGCGATCGGATCGCAAATGAGTGTAATGTAGTAGTGTCGTACGAGGCGGCGGCGCCGGGCCGACTTCCCTCGCGTGATGGCATCCCGGCCTCATGAATGAACACCGATCGGAGTTCCATTCAACCAGTTTGGTCGCGCACTATTTAATCTTATCTAGTACACGGTTTCGTATCGAAACGCCACGTGAACTTAGAAACGACAAGCGACGACCATCCGGCGAGCGTCGTACCACAAAAACTGACCGTTGCCCGTCTCTGATGAGTTTCCTCTCTCCATTCACACCTTTTTATGGGTTTTTTTCGTGAATGAAGTCGTGTTCGGGATAATTATTGAATTTCGACGATTCGTTACGAATATCGATGAGCCGGAAGCCTATCGCGCGGGTGATTGCGTCGGGTGATCAAATTCCAACGTTCAGAAAGTAATTTTATGGTTTTTAAACTGAATTTTTAGTCCGATCGAAAATTATGGGATGATATTGGAAAACGTTTGAGTGGTTCATTAACACCATTTTAGACTGTAGGTCTTATCATGAATATATTTCCAGGGTCTTGACATACTGCAATTGAACTTTTCGAATCCGAAATGCCTTGTAAATCATTTACCTCTACCTTCACTACTAAACCTTTCAAACATTTGTAGTTTCAAAAAATATTTAGAGGAAACGATTTTCACAATGTAATGACTCTGCCTGAAAAATTACCGGTTGCGGATTCGAATCCCGCTTGGGGGTTAATGTTAGCGTGATGAATTTTTTCCCATTTATTTATTTTCGAGTTATGATTTATAGAAAATAGAAAGGGGAAAAAAAATATTCCTGAAATATAAGACGGGACAACTTCCACAAAACCAATTAATTGTCTGTGGAGAACCAGTCCCAGAAGATGTTACCAATCGTATTACTAACCAAAAATAGATACACAGCGTTTAAAATATAAAAAAAAGTATTTTTGCGACATATTGCACATTATTTAAATTAGTATCTAGGTAGGTATTTCTTCAGAGCTATTTGTATAAAGCTATTTTTATTGCTTTCAGATCTCAAATCAGTAGGATTTTCATTGTAAAGTAATGGTATTCCGAAACAGTTATGTATGTTTATACTCTACCACCCATAGTACAAGCTTTGCTTATTTTGGGACTAGATATGTAGGTAAGTGTCCAAAATAGTTACGGAATATTAAGTTTGAACATAGTAATTCAAACTAGTAAAAAGAAAACCTTAGAATTCTAATAATCCATAGCAATCCGTTGTGTTAGCTAGTGATTGTAGCTGCATTGCACGTCATATAATGCTTATCTACAAACTTAATAGCTCCATGGACATCCACTAGTTGCAGTGAACAAATTTCTGATATAGCATCCATAAGATATATAGTAGCTGCAGTAATTATTCCGAATGTAAACAGTAATTTCAATTGTAAATAACCGCCATCCAAGCACGTACACTGACAATTTGTCGCCGTTCGCTGTAATTTTAAACGTCATATTAATTCTATAGAACAAACCAAACAGTCCAGTTGGATATTAGAGTGGCATTATAAAACGAATCAGTGGTAATAATGCAGGGGATCTAATTAAATTGCCGCCGATAATAATGGCTCTCGGTCCCCCTAGCAGACCCCTCGACATTCATTATTCCCGCCTGCAACAGTTCCATGGGATATTGTACCTGGTTCAATATGTAAAGACAAAAATATAAATTTATTAAAGATTCTTACACAAAATTAATTCACGTTAGGTAGAAGCACTACCTAATTATTTCACGTTATCGTAGCACTATAGTATGAGAGAGGAAGCAATACCTTAAGATATTGTTTTATTTTCGTCGTGTGTGAACAACCTTATTGTATCTACCAGATCACCTTAATCACTCCTAATTAGAAAACTAGTTATGTTCTACGGCGAAACATTTGCATTTTCTACTCTCTGTTCCGTCAGTGTGTGTGAATTTGCTTTTTAACGATTTCTATAACCGCGACTACGGCATATGGTGTATATATACAGGGTGTCCCTGGAAGTATGGATCAAATCGAACAGGGGCATGGGGAAGGTCATTCCCAAACTTAAGCTGAAAAAAAAAATTAAAAAAAAAATAAAAAAAAATAAAAAAAATAAGAAAAAAAAATTAATTAATTATTTTTAATTAAAAAATTAAGCTGATAGCTTTGCTAGTTTTCTTTAAAAAAAATTTTTTGTATAAGCACTATTCGATAATATGAAAATGTAAAAAATTGATCATAACTTTTGAACCGTCAAAAATGGCACCGACATTCATAGGGTTAAAAAGTTTGGGAATGACCTTCCCCATGCCCCTGTTCGATTTGATCCATACTTCCAGGGACACCCTGTATATATTAGGTCCTTACCTATGAAATTGGCGTTTTGTATGAAGAATTTCATTCATACTGTTTTCTCCATACAAACATTTTTGTTTTTTTTTGGGAACGGCAAATCCAAATTTTTATAGCTAAACTTTGTGTGTATTATCGGATAACATTAAGTTAAGTATAGACAGCGTTAATTTTTAAAAGTAACCGCTTTATAAAAGTTTCAGCGAATCTAAGAAATGATTATGGGAAGCACATGAAAAGAGCTCTGTTCAAAATTTTTTTATTGTGTGATTTAGCCCAGAAATTTAAAAATATTTCATGTGAAACCTTGAAATAATATTCCATTTTCTAAATAAAAAAAATAAATTTAGATATAACATTGAAAATCGCAGGAATTGGTACATATGATTAACGAAGAAAAAAAAAACTCCAATTTCATAGGTAAAGATATATACATATATATACGCACTTTTCTACTCAATAATAAAATAACAATCAATCAAAACTAAATCACTTTGCTCAAGGCCGCAGATTGAACGATCTCACGAGCTATTGATACAGTATCACAGGAAAAACAATGATTGGATAGACAGGAAAACGAGATTCGATTTCCCTAATGTCGTCTCCCTCGCATCGGCTGTTCACGTCTCGTCTACTGCTGTCGGATTGCAATTCACGGCGATTCAGACCCACACCTTTATATTGTTATACCTCCATTTCATTGCTCGCGAGGGACTACATCTGCTCTCCCCCCGCGACCCGCGCCCTGCCCGCGCCCCGCGCCCTTCTCCCCACGTCCATTAGTGTTTTGTGAATGATTTAAAAGCTCTTTCGGATAACTACTCTGTAAGTGAGTAATTTAAGACTTACTCTTCCCGTTTTATCAGTGCTCCCTAAATTTGAGTGCGCATTAAAACATTATGCGATGGATAATGCCGGCTCCGAGGCAGCTGTTTGCGAAATAACTCACTTAGATCGAAGTATTAATGGATTACAATGTTATATATATCTAATTCATTTATTAAACAGACATCTATCTCAACATATTTTAAATATAGGAGTAGCTATTCCCAAGAGTCCAAAAATAACGTAAATTGCATTTCGATAATTAAAACATTTGTTTGATTGTAAACGCTTTATTGTACAAAAAGGCAATACATTAATTTTGCATTGATACAGAATTTGAGTACAACGGCGGACTTATCCCATACAGGAATTTCTTCCAGGCAACCATAGGGTTAGTTAGAAAACAGTAGATTGGGCGTATACAAATTACAGCAAATTCAAACTAAAGCAAATACCCACACACTAATAAATATATATATTTATTAATTTGTTGTATGTTTGCAGTCAAATACATACATTCAAGTTTTAGGCACAATAATAATAGTAGATATATACAATTATGGCATCGTAACAGGATTGTTGTTAAAGTATGTCGTAAAGTAATCGCAATAGGGTCGTAGCTCAGTGTATGGGAGTGCAAAACACTGATTTTCAGCTATACACAAGGAGAACATGAGTGAGTGGGTTACAGGTAATATTGTTTTTCGTAATATAACTTCATGTAGACTCTTCGTCAACAATCGAAAAAAAAATTTTTTTCGCTTCACAACATAAATTTTTGGTGGCCTGGAATTTTCGCCCTCATACAGCAAATCTTCATTTTAACCTGTGGTAACACGTAAGTGTTACCTTTTAAGTCACAAAAAACGTTACAAGTATACTTAAGACGTTTTTCTATTATTTATATGTTATACATATGAATATTGCATAAATATAGACAGATCTAACACGAAATGAGCCACACACAATCCAGCACGAAACCGCTACGAGCGCTATCGGCCATAACACAGTGAAAGCGGAAGAAAATCCGTCATCTCCCGGTCGTAAACAATGCGCGCCGGTGTGTAGGTACTCTCACTTGGACCCCCGAAACGGCCTTGCGTAGTCCGCGTGGCCGCAGTACAGCGAGCTCAACGTACACTGGTAGCGTTACACGTTGTTTTCGACTGTACATGGAAATGAGAGTTATGGTAATACATGCCGGGATGGGGCGGTAATGATAAGATAACGCTTTGTGGCAGCCGGAGATACGGCTCGTGGACCGGGCCGTGGTCGGGCCGCCCCGCGCCGCACACCGCGCCGATCATTTTTTATTTGTGAAAAATTACAAAACAAAAACAAGATTTCACACTTAGTGTTGTACTTGTACGATGTAGGATGCAACGAAATGCGTTTGGGGTGAATGATCGAAGGTAATTTGTGTAAGATGTTTTTACTGTCTTTGGATGTTTTATTACTTTTACCTTTAGGAAGTAAATCACAGTTATTTTAAATGTACAGTCGCCATCACGAGGGTCATGTTATGAACTGTGAACCGACCCCATATGTATACCGCATGAGTTTTTTTAGCGTAAGGAAAAAATAGGGCATGTTAAGTAAGTGAAATAGAAGTTATTGGTAATTTAATTTTTTTTTTGCGAAACGCACGCATAGGTCGTAGATTGATGTGCGATTGGCGGGATTCGTAGGGTTTCTATCATACAAAATTTAACTCATATTTTCACCAAATTTTCTTTATTTATTTAATTTAATGATGTAATTATGTGGAATAGGCTACAAACGCGACCTTCAAATGGCACAATATTAATGATTTATTCCATAATGGTTTTGAAAAAAAAAAACTACCTATGCCAATATCTTCTATTTCATTTACCTAATATGCTCTATGTTTTTTTCCTTACGGAAAAAACTCAACCGGTATAATTACACAGAGGGGTCAGCTTTTTAAGCGAATCTTCCGTTTCTTTGTTTATGAACTCTACTTCAACAACAAAATATGTTTCAAAAGTACTTCTCGATTCGATGTCTGTCTATCCCACCTGTGTTGATTTGGATATTGGCACAGTTATAGAATTTGGCGGGCGGCTGGTCATAGTTCAAAGAATTATTAAATATATTTATTATTATTGTGAACGTGGGTGTGAACTTGAAAAAGGATGTAACACGTTCGATGTTATATGAAAAGGTTCTATTTACACGTTTTCTGGAAGAACAAAACGATGTCCGAAGCAACACACTTTTAGAGAAATATGTAATTTTTTTTTATAACTTAGTTTTGTGGTCTAACAAAGGAATATTATGAAATGTAACAATTTACAGACATTATCACTTGGTCTCGATTTAGTGCCTGAATATCATGAAAGTTTTGTATTAAAAGGGAAGGTACGAAACCCTCGGCGCGGGATAGATTCAAACTTGTCCGGTTTTTTGAATCTATGGTGTATATGTACAGTCACCAACAAAATCATTATTCAACTCGATTTTCATCTTAAAGAAGTACCTTGCTGCGAATATTTTTCTATATACATACATATCGTCACGACTATTATCCCAAATGAGGTGGTCAGAGATATCCCAAACATTAATGTTTAGGTGTTCCAAACATTAGAGTTTAATGATTGAAACAACATCCAGGGTTCACCTTACGAAATATACTGAAATGCACACGTGATAGGGGCTGAGCCCATCGCCGTTAAAATGTGCATAACTATAGACGTTTTTTGGTGGAAAGTCCCTTAGTCGCATTTTACAACATCCATGGAAAGAGACGGGTTGGTCCTATTGGAAACCACACCTAGGCCCGTATTAATAAACCAGTCTCAATACAAGTCTTGAGGCTCTATCACCCGAGATGCGTCTTAAGAAGTTGACGCTATCTCAACCTCCGTGCTAATTTATAAACCAATCTTGAGGTCTACTCAGCTGAGATCACTTCTCAAGTATTCACCTCAGCGGCGAATGAATGATAGCCGGCAACGCATCTGTGACCCTTTTGGTGTTGCGGGTGTCCATGGGCGGCGGTGATTACTTTCCATCAGGTGACCCGCATGCTCGTTTGCCGCTCTCTCATATAAAAAAAAAAATAGAGTTTCGTTTATTAATACCTACGTCTCTCTCACCTCGCGCGCACCTCTCAAGTGAGTACTGCTTGAGAATCCACGTGCGTTTCAGGTCTCAAGTTAATTTTATTAATCAACACGTTGACAGCGATCACAAGACTGTTCTCAATCTTGAGAATGCTTTATTAATACGGGCCCTAGTATAATATAGTTATTATTATTATTAAATTCTTTATTGCACACATATAGTTCTGCAACTTTTGCTCAGTGTTACGAATATTTGTATCTATTAGCAGTCTTTTAGGTATGAATATCATCACCCTCAACCTGTATTTATGGAGATTGTAGCAATATCTAATGATATACCCTCTCCATGGCTAAATGTAAATAACATGAGGTTTACAAAACGAAGGCCAATATTTTTGTTCTAGTTTTAATTGTAATAAAAAATATCACGAAACGAGAACGATTCCATGTCAAGTATCATAAATGGTTTTATAGGTAGGTATGTGCTAACTAGAAAATTGCCTCTGACTTTGTAATCCATCACGTTAATCATACCTACCAAAACACCTAAGGTACAATTCTGATCGATTTCGCTAAACGATTAAAGAGATTAAACAACTTCCTAAATTACTTTATATTTGTAGATAATTTTTATTAATTACATAGATAAGAGAAATCGTAATTCACAGAATTTCGGTAGCAGTTGCACAAGGTGAATCCCCCCCATTCACACGTACTCATTTCATATGAAATGAAGTTTTGTCGCTAAATGATAGCTGTCAACGCGTTTCGACAATAGAGTAGATTGGGGTAAATTGGCAGATAAAAATAATTTATCTAAGTGTAGTTAACTAACATCGGTTCGGCAGGGATCCCCTGTCCCATCTGTTCCCCTTGCAGACTGTGTGTGGAGGAAATAACTATTATTACTGTAATCCCATACATAATTTATGTTAGAAAAAATAAATCCTAACTTAAATGAGTAAAAAATATTGTTCACAATGTAATGACAGTTAATGTTTATTTAAATTTCAATTGAGTTATGCGACTACGCCCTATCTGTGCCGTAGTATATGCAATGTAGTTTTTCGTTGTAGTAATTGCTATCGTTAATATTTATTACAAAATTAAAAACATTTAACTCCCGTGGGAAAAAGATGAGTATCATGTTTGACTGCGTTAAGTTATAAAAGTATCTAACATTAAAAATCGTCATGACATAAAAATACCGATTATTCACACAGACACCCACCACACCACTAAGGAACTTGCTCTTTATTAAGTCATTATTTTTACAATTTGTGACTCTACAACACAAGAAGAAAAAATAATAATTAAAGGATTAAAACTGCTGAACATAAGCCTTCCAACATAGAATTCCAGAGCGATCGATTGGCAGTGGCCTGCAAATGACCTAACATTATTAATACCCAAATAATTTCAGAAACGTCAATGTATGAGAGCAATCATACATATTGATGCTATCGGAATTGCTGGTGATTGAAGTGGTACCTACATCAGATAAATTTAATAGCCCGTCAAGAAGAGCTTTGACATGAAATATCTTGGAACGAAGTACATTCATAGCATCTACGCCTAAATAGGTCCTTACTAACCAAACGATTTGCTATAAGCTATACATGTTTCGCGTAAGTATTAACTCTTTATCAAACAATAGTGAAAACAATTGAGTAACAGGTAGCGAAGCGTTCAAGTGCGCGGGCGCAGGTCACTCATTGTTCGCGCTGATGAGCGGTGCAGCACGGGGGCTGAGAGTCACGGACGACCAACATCATACCAAATGTACTGAGATATTATGACCGCTGACTAAACACGGTATATTATTTTTATGCCAAGGTATTCTAGCCAGCATTTCTTCTGATAGAAAGTGATATTGTCTTCTTTACGCAAAAGGCTTGAAAAGTCAAGTCTTATTATTGATTAAAGAATCATACTTAGTGTAAAGTGAAGATGAGGCTGGAGGTGGACGCAGGAACCCCGAACCTCTCATTAAAAGAGGATGACAGGTCGAGGGTTAATCTGAGCATCTGTGCAGACTCTGGAATGATAGTGGCAATATGACAGTCAGTGTTAACGTGTCATGCCCTCCGATGAACAGAAGCACTCGTATAAAATTTCAGTAGTCACTCATTGCATCTGCGCCACATGTCTTTTCTTCTGTATTTTACATAAGTAATATGCATTAAGCTGGGTACGTATTTTAATATCACAAACTACAAATTAACAGCAGGCATGCGGTGCGTGTTCTATAAGTAATACGTACGTTTTAAATAGGTTTACTACAAAATGTATTATGGCTTTTAAAATTACCTCTCCCCGGGACAAAAGAGTCGACAATGATGAACAGGTATAAGGCAAATTACTTAATTACAACTAACCAAGCGATGTTCAAGCTCTATAACTGCTTTGATGTTGATGAGTACTTTATTATAGTACCTACCTATAGAGATAATATGATATTATTCTAATATACGAGTGATATCTCTTTAATATGAATCTATACATAAATTAAACCATTCACTGGTAATTCTTTTTTAAGGCATCACTACATGTTCGTAGGTACATAGAGGCTCCTAAAAGAGATGTGTGTGATTGGCGTTTAAATAAAAATAAATATTTCTTACAGTTACCTACACCAATTATCCAGTCCGAAACTGGGCAAAGAGTATACGAGGGGTTCGAATCCGCAACCGTTAGTTTCGAACTTTAAACTTCAAGCATTTATTTCAACGTAATATACATGATATCATTTGTTGAATGTCAATTTAAATCTATTGGAAATAAAAATAGGGCTTAAGCATTTCTCTGTCAGTCAGTATGTCCAAGCTACTATTGCTTTGGAAAGGGGAATCATCTGTGGGAAAAGAAGCGGCGAAAGAAACTCACAGGATCATTGTTCTTTTTTTTTTCAATCACCCGTTAACTCTGGAATTCTAATTATATGTTCCATGTTTTCCATTTTCTATACTACAATTAGAAATGTGAAACTATGACTTAAACACACGCTTTATATTTTATTCTTTTTGCACCTCAGGGCGCTAATCTCAACGTGACTACGATTATTCCATATTTAGTTTGCGATGAGAACGGGTAAGAAAGTAACAGCCCGATAGTACGGAGTAGTAAACGGAGCAGGTACCTAACTACATAATGTCACTGGGATGTCCATTTACATATATGAGTAAGTATCTACATAAATTGTTACTAAAACGGCTCACTTCACAAAACTGTGTGAATAAATCTATAAGGTCTTGCTAATAACAATCCCATTAGCAGTTCCTAGAATTAATTAGTGGGGTTATTATTAAGTATATTCTACAAGGAAAACAAATCAAAAGTCACGTGATTTAATTAAACTCAAATGGTGTCATCCATAAAGCAACAATATCCTTTCATCGCATTGACCTACTGATTCAGACCGGCATCGTCACCCAACAGGGTAAAAAGATGCGTAATTGATTGCATCGACGCGAGCTCATTCGGTTGATTGTATGGAGCTCCAAATTGCGTATTTAACGTATAGGAAGAACCCTCGTGAACCGTTGCCAATTTGACGGCGCCCCTCAGTGGGAAACCGGGGGTAAGGGTCTCGTATGTTTTTATTGCGCTTCTATTAATTTACTTTGATAATTCTAAAAAGTTTTATCGTTTTGTATATTGGGGTTAAGGGAAACTTACGTTTTACTTTATTAGCTTTTAGCCCGCGGCTTGGTCCGCGTTGAATTAATTGAGCTTTTCACTGGCCTAAAAAGTGTACAATACCTTCTTCTATGGATCAATTTCTACCTGTCTGCCAAATTTCCGCCAAATCGGTTTAGTCGTTTCGCTTTGATTGAGCAACAAATAATTTTACAATTCGAATGAAGTATATGTTACCGTCTTAACTAAGCTTCTTGGTATTTAATGACTTGCTTGCTAAAAGTAATAACTTTATTCAAGTAAAAAGTGACAGTGTAAGGGAGCTATGATGTGTGGCTCGATGATTTTCTAGAAAAGCAGAAAAATATCACATCAAATACAATTCTAAACTCTACAAGTGGCTAGCGTTGCCCGTGCGCCAGCACTAACTTGAAATTTTAAGTGGAACACCGTTGCAAATAAAGGGCCATTCACTGTTATCGGCGTGCAAATATCCCGCCCTGCAGATAAGATAACCGAAGAAAACGCTACAAAATACGTGAGAATAACCGAGAATTTCTGAAGAAAACTGTAAACATCTTAATTGCGATAGTTTGTCGATTACACGCTATTATATTTACGACTGTTGTTAAGAGCTTTTGTTAAATAATGCATTTTTTAATAACCGACGACGTTCTGGCTGGACGTAAGAACTTCTTTGTTTAAAAACAGTTCGACATCACAAACATGCAGTAAAATTATAAAAACAAAATGAAGTCTCTACATTATGTTAAGAATACACAGTCTATACCTTTGTTTTTTTTTTCGTGGGAGGGGGAAATCCTCGTGGATACCGCTACGTGCAACGGCATGCCCGACTCTACCGAGATCTCAGTAGCCTAAGGACTAAAACCCCCTGCCTTCTCGAAACTCCCACCATAGATAATCCTTGAAGAGTTACACACAGTCTATACCTACATTACAATAATTGTACGGCACACAAGGAATCCTAATTATAATTAGATTCCTAATTTTAAAAACATCATCATATTCTTCAGACAACTGTCCGATAGTCGGATTTCAAAGGTTAAGACAATCACCTGTAATGCCACTTTGAAGTAAGAACGATCGCAGTCATGCTGTAAAAAAGATTTTGCATTGAGAAGAGATATTGATTATATTAATGACAATTTCTTTTAAACCAATATTGACGCGAAAAAAGGCAATGGGAAAGGGAACAATTATCTACAAATGAAAGATCCTTCGATCATACTGAAAAGATCAAATATTTTGATGAAGCACTCCAGAAATAAAGATCAGAGAATTACTGAAGTCGTGGTAGCTACATTCACAAAGAAAAACAACCTCTATAATCTAGTATTCTGTTGTGAAAGGAATCTAAGCCCCAAGGCAAAGGAAACTTAATTATTTTGATCTATTTTTGACCTTACTCAATTTGTATTATCTATTTATATTTCAAAATGTTTGGTTTACATGCGACAAAGATGTCGGGTGAAGATAAACATTCCAGATATCATAATAACACCATTGTAATTATGACGAATCAAACGAGACCACATGCAATGAACTGCTTCAAGGTACAGGATGCTCCAGAGGAACGGACATGCTTACATACACAGGTACACATACACGTACCTACGTCTATTACAACCGAGTAAAAAGTAGGAACTCATTAATCTTTAAAGTGTACGAGCTTTGCAGTAACTGTATGCGCATAATTTGTCGCGAATAGGGAGCGGTGAATTTTGCAGAAAGCGCGCTCAGTCGAATCCCGGATAGGCGGGTATCTATGCAGATCTAAATTTAGAGGGTAATCGCTTGTTTAATAATACATATATGCCGTTGTGAACACTACGTGCATCTATTTACATTCGGACTAGATCGATCAATTAGGCCGACACCGATTTTAGTACATTTGCTGCGTCCAACGGGTAATGTGATAGGTATATCATATACGTCTCACCTTTGAGTGTATTGGGTAGGCTAATTTTGGCGACGTTACGTTAGTACTATATTAATTCTGTGGCGAAGTCAAATACATATAGTAACTAACATTTTTATCCTAAATTCTTTAACTCCACATTACTATTTTTAATAGCGATGGTATTTACCTACCTAAAATTTGGGGATGAGAGACCTCTTATTTAAAATGGACTTAGCTGAAAATTTAACCTGAAGAGCAAGTAACAAAGAAAGGTAATCAATGAAGCAACTTCTGTGTGACTGTGATGCTATGTGAACAAAGTATGAGTCATCTGGGCAAGGGATAGCCAGAACCTGGTGACTACACTCTCTTTCCACTATCTGGTATCATAAGACTTATGAAGTCTATAATTATGTCTATAAACCAGTGAAAGCGCACAAAAGATCCTTACTGGGTCGCTTTGGGCACCAGGCGAACATAAGAACAGAATACTTCATATTCGTAACAAGTTATAAAAACTATACGTCGAAATGGACACCATGAGGATAGCTATGGCTGAAAAAGGCATCGCAGCTTTAAAGTTGCCGAAGTTATTATATTTAGGTGGATCAAGGGCTAATAGGAATTTGTTATTGTTCTACCAATACGAGTACAGCAACATACACTATTTTCAATTTATGTGTTCACATTTCATTTGCGTCATTGCGTTGTCTGCACAAAATTAAAAGGTTATTTAAAGTAAACAAGGTCTAAAAGACATAAATAATGAGTGAAATTTCCTGAGTTATTTCATACAAGTTCTTCGGTTTGCTACATATTATAACTGGGCCATAAGTTCAATACCCGCTTATGATTCAGTAAATGAAGGATTTTCATTTCCGATAAGCTTATACTTCCATATTCGCTGGATAGATGGAATGGCATCTATGTTTTTTTTTACAAAATTCGATTTGATTGCTCTGTGTTTGGAAATACAAAGTAGCTATTATATTCTTAGAATCTACTCTAAAGAATAAATCCCTTAGGATTCTTCTTAGAGAGCTTATCGAGGTTTTGAGGAACTTGACAGTAAAAAAAAATTATGATTTTATTGTCAGGCACTATATTTATGTCTACGGAAGCCACACCCCAAAATTTCCTATTCGCAATGGATACGCAACGATAGTTCTATATACGTATATACTTTTTCAAAATTGAGAAGAATAACGTCGAATGGAAACCTGAAACTGAAATACCGAAAACAGAGGAAAGAGGTAAGATTATATGATTCTACCTTTCATTTGTTATTACTAGCGAAGAAAAAATTTAAAGATAACATAAATTTTAAGGTATTTCTGTCAATAGGTCACGGATATCGTCAGTCGTCACTGCGCCAACAGATGGCTCATTGTGTTTAGAAGCAAAGATAAGACGTGCCTTTCCCACTGTGTCTGAGCAAATGCGAATTATAAAGATACCTCCCTCCCACAACATTAACGGTCTGTTTGTTTTTTTGTAAATTAAGATTTCTTTTTAAATACTACATAAATCTCAAATATTGATCTGACTGCACACGAAAAGCCTAAAAGTTTAAAACTATAATTTTTTTTTTTTTTATATGAGAGAGCGGCAAACGAGCATGCACCCGCAACACCAAAAGGGTCACAGATGCGTTGCCGGCCTTTGAGGAAAGTGTAGGCTCGTTTCTTGAAGATTCCAATCTCGTACTCGTTCGGGAATACCGCTGCCGGAAGTCCGTTCCACAGGGTGGTCGTACGTGGTAAGAAGTTTCTTGAGAAACGTAGGAGTGGTAGACTTCCACTCATCCAGGTGATGTGGATGGAAATTTAATTTTCTCCGAGAAGTATATCGGTTAAATTGAGCAGCGGGTATTAGCTCGAACAGTTCTTCAGAACACTCCCCATGAAATATGCGATAGAGAATGCAGAGGGACGCGACGTCTCTTCGCAACGCCAGGGGATCCAGTCGGTCAGTGAGACTCTCTTGGCCGATAATTCGGACTGCGCGACGTTGAACGCGGTCAAAAGGAAGAAGCTGGTACTGAGGTGCCCCAGCCCATAGGTGAGAACAATACTCCACGTGCGGCCGAACTTGCGCCTTATAAAGTTGGAGGCGGTGAGCCGGCGTGAAGTAACGAGCCGCTCTACTGAGGACACCTAACTTTTTGGAGGCCAACTTGGCCTTATCCTCCAGATGACCGCGGAATTGAACGTTACTGGAGATGGAGATAACTTTATTGCTTGAAACTATACCATGAAAATCGGTATATTCAGTTTATAGCTATGTTTTTTTTATGATTAACTGGATACGCGTTTGACCGCCATCTCACCTGATAGAATGCGACGATGTGGCCAAACATGAAGCAAACATGTGATTCTAATATTCCAGGACACTTAAAAAAATAAGTTTTCATTATTACCTACGTTGTATTTTCCAAAACTTTTATTTAAATTTTAAATAGCAATTGGATAGCGCTCCATCAATTACTTTTTTTTTAGAAAACAAAGATGAAATTAAGTGCTATTAATTGTACCCAACTATCCCCCAGTATTCGCCACCCACTAGAGTGCTCTCGCGACTAGGCCCCGTCACATGCATAGGACTATCTATTGCGTGGCATGAGTACAACGGTACTCACCTAACGAGGTACCATTGTTTCTCTGCATTAATTTTCAAATCACAATTATTATTGGATTATAATTGTTTTCAGAAGAAATCTCATTCAAATTAAACCAAAATGGAGATACGAATATTGGAAACGTGTAACCTTACATCTGCCTATGAAATAACCTCAAAGTAGAGTCTGTGCTCAAAGTAGGTAATCAGCGGACTATGAAAACAGCTGTTGTAGATACGGAATGTCTAAAGACCTCTCGGATTCACTCGTGGCGCAATCGCATATACGCTACTCGTTTTCGATTAGCAAAGTCCTTGGATGGGTGACCACGAAGTAATTGAAGGCAATCGTTAAGCCAAGGCGGTGGCCTTACAGGGGCGGCTTAAAAACTTACACTGGGCCTGCGTGGTGGATTATGGCCCATACCCACTCCCAGTGAGAGGGGACCATGCCCCAATAGTGCCTCTCAGACGAATATATAGGGAGCGATCGTATTATATCTGAACAGGTACTGAACATCGAACTGTGCAACGCACCTCTCTATAGCTATACTTACATATTTTTGTTATCCTATAGCATTATTGGATACTAAGGAAAATTGAACAATAAACTTAGCCGCGAGCTTCAAACGACAGTCAGCTGCTAGTTTGCTGTAGTATGTATATATTGCACCCGAAGGCACTTTAAAGGTACAGGGTAATCTTGTCCAATACTTATAAGCTGTATGTAACGATGCAACCACAAAAGTACAAAGCAATACAGGTCTTTGATTATGTTAATTGGGTTATCATAAAGAATGATTCAGCTCAACCACAGAATGGATAATGTTTAGTACAAAACACCAGCATTGTCTTCGCCTATAAAATTAATAACAACAATGACTCAGTTTAACGAATAAATCAAATTACATCGCCCACTATGTTGGGAACAATGAAACAAAATATAAACGTTAAAATAATATAACCTTAGTAGCAATTAATGTAAGACAATGCGGTTAAAGAAGCGACGTTAGGCACAAAACTGAGAAGTTGCACGGTAATCAATCAGCGATCACAGCCCTTCCCCTCTGTCTTTACGCTACACATAATTAATCACTATATATAATTAAAATTCCCGATGACAAGGCGCGATCATAGCAATATTCGTCAAGGAGCTGCTGTAACAAAATGATTCGTGGTTGTAAAAGCTTCGGGAAACAAGTTAAAGACCGTTTAAAATTTCTTCAAAAATATTTTTCTTGAGAATAATAACAGATAGCTAACAATGCCAGTAAGAGAGGGCAGCAGTTGAGTGAAAGGTAATTTCCAACAGATAACTGATATATAAAGTTATGATTATAGTAAACTAGACTCAAAATCATGACTTGTTTTATAAATAATTAAAATACACCAAGAGTATTACCGTACCATCATAATGAAATTTGGCCTTCGACGAAAAATGTAATGAATAAATTGAATTTATTGGCACGTAAATTGTTGCATTGTCAATAATGGCAAGTAAAAATATGTTGATTATTCATCAAAAATGACATACAAGCGTCATTTTTGCAATTTTTATTATAATTTGGTACCTGTTAATGTGAAGGTTACCCAATCTGTTTTTACTCGACTGAAGAAAGGGTTTTTTCGCGCGTATCTATGTATGTATTTGGAATTCTTTATTCGTCGTAGCACCCAAACGGATTTTAATTAATGAGGTAACTTTAGCTTCATTGTGACAGTTTAAGTGTCATAGGATAGGATATTACGTTACAAAAAAGTAAACCATATGAGTTAAAGTTTGTCAATACGAAAAAAAATGTCCTAAGACTACAATATTGGTATCACAGAAAAGGGGTAATCATGAAGATTCTGAAAATGTGTTTATAAGTGAGACATATTAAGCATGCAGGAGACGTGTGTAGAGCTTCTAAATGACATAGGTGTTTCCAAATTCTTATTTGGCATTTACACAGTCGGATTTTTTTAAGTAGATGGTTAATAAACATTGTTGAAATCTTTGATACTTAGTAAGTTATTCCGTAATTACCTATTTGTCTCCGCCTGCTCTTATGTGCGTACATCGTCACAAGCTTACAGTAATGATCCTCAAGATAATGTTAGATTTGAGGCGCCTCGCAGGCGTTTGCTATAGTGTAATTACCTAGTGACTCAGCACGGCTTTGTTCGCCCTGCATAGGATCCGCGAACAAACTTGTTTTAATTAATTTCGTGTCTCGAACAAGCCTTTAGTTGATTGTTATCTACTTAGTTCCTGTTAGCGCTCCGGACGGACGATAATGAAGCAACATATTGTGCTAGTGTTTGTGAATTTGATAGTATTGAACAGTTTAGGATAATCGTTGGGTAACAATGTGTACTCTCTGATTTGATTACTCAGCAATTAGGTTTGAGTTATTATGATTGGCACGAAGTACATGCACGACGACAGGCTCCCAATATAAGCAGATCTATCATATTTCAGCCAACTTATACTTGCAGTTTTAGACATCGTGGCATCGACTGTACCTATAATTATGTTGTTGGATAAATGATTATAATAAGGGCATGCATCTGGTCCATCTAGCAGTGAACAAGGCAAGTATGTGATGAGATGAAAAATGAATCCAGACATGACTGTTCTTAAAAGTTTATAACATTATTTCCTTTATTTGTTAACTGTGATAGTTATAATGACTTTAATACAAATAATTAACAGACATGGTTAGTGATCCCACTTCCTAACAAATGCGAAGCTTTGGACGTTTGTTTCTCAGTCACGATATAACACCTGAACGGACTTGGATTAATTTTGGTACTAAATATGTCCTGGATTAATTATGGCGTACGTTTGATCCCGAAATTTCGAAGGACGTTAATCTGATCCCAAGTCAGCAGATATTAGAAACAGTTTAATTTTAAAAAAATGTTAAAGAACTGCTTAGGTAATAATAGGGCAGCTTTAAATAGTTTTAAAAAAGTACCATGATTAGATAGTAACGCTAACGCCCCTTGTTTAGAGTTTATTGTTTGGCGCGCCCGTTGCTATGGCAACCGGTGAAATATGGGTCCTGTCTTTACCTCGCTTATTGCTGTTATTAGCTAAGGATAGCTATTAATTTTACTTCTATTACGTTACTAGTGCAATCGTACAGTTTTATCGCAAATTGTGGTTTCATTTCATAAGTTTTGTGCTTAGCAATTTGTTTTATACCTAATATTTAGACCCTCTCTACTGGCGTAAAATACCTTCTAAGGGCATAGTCACGAGAAGTTAACGATTTATTTTCACACTGAACAATGCTATAACATTTAGAAAATATTTAGTCGCAATCACACTTGATGTCAAGTAAAGATAGGTCGATCATATTTTAAACATAGAGGAAATAAACAATATTATTAACAATGCTGCTCGATTGCTGATTTAGCTAAGATGGTTATTTAGACAGTGGTCTAAACATGAGCTTGTCCGAAATCTTAATGGAACCACTAAACAAAACGTTGACTTCAATTACACCTGCTGGAAAGTTGAAGAGCTAATTCAGTGTTACATTACAATTGTTAATTTCGTACATTTCACAAAATAAAAATAGAAATCCACAACAGACTATGGATTTGTACCCGTAGGGGTAGGCCGACAGTGGAGTGAAGTCTGTAGGGACTTCCACTTGCTACGATTCTGACACACCTCTTTGATTCACTTTCAATAAGGTTGTTCATACATGCTCGTCGGTTTAGGGTACTCTTGACTTGGTCTTTCTTTCCCACGTCCCCGATTTGATCATGGTACGTTCGTCGTATTCGATTCGTATGTCTTGTTCATCTTCTTCTACGTCTTCTTCCATTCATCCTCTCCACATGTCCAAACCATCTCACTAGCTACGTCTTTTTTCACACTGCTTAACTCTCTAATTACACTATTCTTGATTCTATCTTTCAAAGTCACCCACACACACATACAAACACAGACAGATGATTTATGTCAATTAGATTATTAAACTAACTGCGTTAAAAGTCACCAGTTTGAAAAACCGTTTTTAACGTTGACGCTTTGGCGCTAAAATGCCACAGACAGACAATTGTCTTCAAACTTATAACATACCTCCTTTTTCGTCCAAATAGACCACCTTAACTCAAATATGTAATTATCATTTGACAACAGTCTAAAGTAGACAATATTATCTATGTGACACAGAAAACTCGAGGTTACAGTTTTACAACATCGCAGGTTAAACAACACGCATTAAGGGGGTAATAATTATATATATTATTGATTCTACATTGCAATTTGTCGGCAATAAGTTAATCTATTTTACAGACTATCTGCTTTTTGTGAAAGACATTTTGCATGTCATATTGGAAATAAAGTTAGTTTTCCAAGTGCGAGTCGCGACTTGGGCAATGAGTGGTTTCTTATTATGAATTGTTTCGCAATGCAGTTCTAAGAGCAATCGTAATCAATAATCTACAAACTTTTACAATTCATTGCATTAAATTTTAAGTACGCACTATAAAATTGAAAATTTATGAAACCTTCAAAATCTTAATACACCCATACAAGCTAAATATTTTCGAAACGGCTTAAGCGATTTTCTAAAATATGGCTACCTGTTTTTACATTAAAGCAATTTTCAATATTTTACGTGAAATATTCGCGGAGATAGAGATGTGATTCCATAAGTGTTTCGTTTTGCCATTTTTGATACGGAATACCAAAAACGAAAATGTAAACTTCATTAACAACATTATTCTTTCGTAAGCGATAATCGTCGATGGCGATCAAGACAACGGACAGATTTATAACAGCTTATATAAAAGACCGTTCTCAAAACAATAATTACTTAGTACCAATTACAGCACCAAATTTTCTCTACAATCAAATAGAATGACTAGCACAAGTTGAGTGGCCGCACGCGGCGAGGAATTAAATCTACCATCTCTCTCTAGACAAGAGAGCTGTGATGCAGCTATCTCTTATCCTCTTAACTGATTTTAACCTTCAATTCTTGGAATAAGTGGTCATTTATTTAGATTACCGCCGACATTTACACGTAACGATAATATAGTGATAATACTCGTAATATTTTTGAAAAGTAAACATAAATTCTACAATACACATCTATGAGCAAAGGCTGCTGTTTAAGTAGGTACGAAATAATTGGCCAAATAAAGTATAAATTATGGTAACAAATAATGACGACGATGAATTTGAACCATCTTGAATTCGTTGTGTAGGTACAGTCGGCAACGCAATTAAGGTAGCAGGTTTAAATTTAATTTTTATTTAGTTTGAAGGGTCTTGGTGTAGTATTTTGTTATATATTTCTTTACACCTGTCATGCCATCATATGATAGATACATTTCAGTTAAACTTGAATAACAACTTTAGATTATCTTCTGAATATATTTATAAATAAAGAAAATGCCTTCATAACTAGATGGTATATACTTTACATTGTGGTCGTATCGAAAGATTTTCTATCATTTATTGTAGATATAACCATAAACCATCGCCGTTCGATAATATTTTGGTTACTATATTACTGCTTGCTATTAATGTATGTAGATGCATGTATATATATTTTTTTGAGTAGTGACTTTTGAGATCTTTAAAAGTAAGAATTTCAAATAAGCTTACACTTTATGGGATTTAATAGTAATACCAGTATTGGGTAGTGGTTCGCAGTGGACTTCTTGGATACCGATTTTAGAACTGACCAGCATGACTTCGCTCACTCATATTCATTTATTTGTTTCTTATACAAGTAAATGAAATAAAGACCTGCTACCTTAATTGTTTTGCCGACTGTACTTACGAGTTACGAGTACATATTCGTATTTTATATTACTCGGCATTCTAATCTGATCCAAAAAGTTATGTTAAATTTGAAATATGCTACATGAGTGAGGTTTCTAATGAGCGTTACCAAGGTCACGTTAAAAATTACTGTGTACCTACTTACTAATGCGATTTTAATTTACTATACGTTTACTGTGAACATCCTCTATTCATCCATTCTCATGGATAAAGGTGATTGGCCAAATAGGTCTAAACACATTTTTGATAATAATAATATTTGGTTTATCAATGGATAATGGTTTTAATCGCGAAGCAAAAACAAAGGTTATAATAATAAAGTCAATGAATAGTATACGTTTATCGTAAATGTGTAGGATATAAATATTTTGAGTATTTAGGAGCCGTTCAGAGAGGTTTTGTGAAATCAGTTTTTATCCATGAAACGCTTCTGCCTAGTTTTGATGTCAATGTAACTTCTATATTTAGGGCACAGTACCTCGGGACACCGGGGTCGCTTCCAGAAGTCGTCGGCAACATCAAGGGTCTGCTAGGCTTCCTGGAGGAAGTGGGTTGGCAAGAGTAGTATCGGCAACCCATCACGCAAAATAGGCGCAAACTGCATCGAGTTGCGGAAATCAAGCCCGCTAAAACCTATAACCTATAACTTCTATATCTAACTAATAAAATAAATGCGAAATGAATGCATGTTTGTGTGTTGATTTGTTGCTCAATCACGGCGATAAGGATGAACGAATTTGGATGAAATTTGGTATATAGGTGGAACATGCCCTGGGTTAAAAATAGAATGTTTATCCAGATAAAGTAAGTAGTTCCCGCGAGATAAACAAATTAAATATATCCTCGTATTATAGTTATTACACGCAGGCGAAGAGCTAAACTATTTTTTATTTTTGGTGTAAGGTCTTTGTCCAGCATTGGACGTCTTTCGGTTGATATGATGATACATTTTATAACAAAACAAAAATATCCATATTCAAGTTTATTATTCTTTTAGATCCATTAAAATGGATATCGTCGGAGACAATTTTCGTATCATGTTTGTATGATTTTTATTTAGAACCGTAGGTAAAACCTAAAGATTGTCTTAAGGACTTTCAAATGGCGTTTGCAAACTGCGAGCGTCTTTCTAAAGCAACTGCGTATCGTTACGTGAACTGAAAAAAATGAACGAAAAAAGGAGCGGTCGCAGTTAAGGAGGAACTCTGGCACTGAAATATTATGTGAAAATAGGGAAAAAAACATATGAGGAGATTAACGAGAGATTGCAGGTCAGATTGGAAAAACTGTATTGAAACATTGAATAATGTGAAGCTAACCGTAACTTTATTATAAGCACCCGAAAATAAAAGTCCTTCAAGTTGCAGGGACAACAAATACGAGTCGGTAAGATAGCAAAGAAATTCATTTTTTATTATAGTCAATTGAATGTCCTTGATAGATACTGAAGCTCGAGTACAAGTTCGGTGGAATGGTGCCGTGTATGATAACAAAATGTGAAGCAGGGTCGTATCGGCGTATTATGACGAATTTTAGTCTATTTATCCACAAATTAAGCATCAATCTACTTTTCGGATTCTTCAAAGATATCAAAGTGGAGTGCGAGAAGCGACGCATAAAATTTAATCGCAAGTTTTTTCATTTCTTAAGGAAATATTTAATTTAGATAAATATTTAATACAATGGTCACCTTCTCAAATTAAACGCAGCATTGGTACCCCGTGCCTGCCAAACATTTATACTGCAGTAAGTTCAAACTCACTAAAGTACTTTGGTACCCCATTTAGGCCATCGTAACGGACCCTTTGATTTTTAAACTTAAATTCCTGTTAAAAGTTAAATCATACCAGTTATTTCGTCGCTGGTAGACGCGCTGTTAGTCAAAGAGTCTGCGTGCATGAAGGAGAAATATAGAAAATTGTTTAAAAATTTGTGAAGTCATACCTACACATGAAATCCTTGCGGTATGATGTTGATGTTAATATAAAACATTTAAAGTGATAAAAAATATTTATTTTTCATAAAACTGTCTGAGTTCTCCACATATCTGAATTGCTCAATATATGCCCCTTTATATTTAATAATGTTGCCCACGTATAATAGGTATAGGCATTAAATTAAACTTGCTCAATAAGCTATACCGGCTGAGAATAACCACAAGTTTCTAGTAGTGACTAAACAAATTTCTGCATTCTCATCAAAATTAATTTAATACTAACAACAAAAATCTTTAATGGTCATAAATTCTTTAAACAATCATTAGTTTCCATAACCGTCTCCCCCACAAGACAAATAAACTGTGGGTGACTGTGTTTATTTTTGTACAAGAATTGAATTGCTTCTTCCCAGAAATAGTGGGTTACATCGGTAATCGTTCTGTAAATAACTCTAGGAAAGGTAAATATATTTAGTAATAATAAAATAGGCATTATGTGTAACAACAGATTTAATAAGTATGTACTTGTACAACGATTAATGTACGAAATTATTAACAACTTAAATTTAATGAATGATATATACAGAATAAGAGAAGCTGAACAATATTGTACATTTAATAATAAAATAATGCACAAAAGCATACACAAGAGGTTCTTTTCCGCCAAACGAATAAGTAGGCAGTTATAACCTGTAATCGAAACCGGTTTAGCCAATGTGGACTTACGGACTGGGGAGAGGGCATGCGATATCAAAGCAGGTGTTCCACTGTGAGCCTACTGCCTCAATGAGAATTCCAACTCAAGCCTTAAATGGTTTGCCTGAGATTTAGTTTCACTGTCTAACCATAGATTAAGTCAGTCGGTGAAACTAAACAACAACGCTGGGATATCGTCGCAAATATTCTAAAGCATAAGAAACTTTAGAAGATTCTCGTTGTAGGGAATTTGTAAACTTCGGATCCTTAAAGTTGCTTATCACCAATGATATTCACATCAGTATCCCAGTAAAGATGTTTGAAGAAGACGAGTTGGGGTGTGTTTATAACGTGTGTTTAATAATTTAGCAGCGCCGGCGCGCGGTCCCTTACCGGCCTGCTTGCTGAATAATAGATGCAAGAATAATATGAGTTGACTAGACAGACACTACGTATTCAATACCGAAATACATGGGAGTAGGAGTGCCTAAAATAATAGAGACTGCAGAACGTTGTCGAATTGGTAATGTAACAATCTACAATTGATGCCACTTAATATTGTATGTTTTATAGAGATTTTAAAATTAAAAAAACGGGATCATTTTCTTCATAATATATGGTCGATTCTGACTAATATATCTACTATAGATATACTATTTGATAACTTAGATCGATTCGGTTTCATGAACAACGTTAATGTTATCTTTCTAATGATTATTTCCGGAATAATAAATGCCCATAATTCAAGATAACACAACTGACTTTCGAAATTTCTATGGCTACAAGTACCCAGTACGACCCGTTATATGCAAGCTTTATTTGCATAGTAAGCGAGTTGTTTAGTTGCTATTTAAATATAAGGAACTAATGTGTAGGTAGAGAGTCAGCCAAGCGGAACTGGTTATGTTGTGCTGTAATGTTCTCACTAAGCAAAACATGGTTGGTTAGTTGTCTTTTCCAAGATGAAACACTTGAAACAATCACATGTTTAATCAGTTAGACATTTAAAATACTCCCGTGTTTCGCTTTATTTCTTTTCGCTACTGTTTCTTAGTATTGATTTTGATGTGTATGGACTAAAAAGTCGTAGAACCATCCAAGAATTGGTGTTGTCCGTCAGACATTATTCAAATCCGTCAAGTTAGTAGTCAAGGTTTTGTGGTCAATTTTTGTTTCGTTTTTTCTCTGGGTTCACACCTCTTAGATGTTTCCAAACTAGTTATTCCGTTACCTTCCTCTGATTTTCTAATGACAAAAAGTGTAGCTGAATCTAGGTGCATCGTGTATTTGCATGAGGGTGCAGCAGAATGCGTTTAATTTGTTAATAAATCAGGCTGTGGGGGTGGTATGGGTTCATTAGACAGATCGCTCGGGGCCTTCCGGGGTGTCCAGCCCACTGCAACCGTCCTTCTGTTGCTTGATGCATTTAATTTATCGGGAGCAACGAATGACGGATACGTCGCTAATTTGATTCGTCGGTTACAGAGTGGGCTAATGCGTTCTACGTATGAATATTGTATATTTTAGCACGCCCGGAAAGATTTAACTCAATTATAGCCCCTTTAAAAGGGCTTTCAATGGGTTTATGTAGTATACCTATGACTTTTTATTAAAAAAATATGGTTGTGTAGATAGTGATGACCAGAGGTATGATTGTATGTGTTTTTTTTTAATCTTTGACAGAAGTTAGCTGGTATAAATTCAAGATTCAAGCTTTTGTTAGACAAATTATATTGCTTTAATAACAGTTTAAAGAAAAACAGCTAAGTAATTAATTGACTCTCATAGCTCGGGCTTATCGTTGGCATAAATTAAGGTAGATATTCGCGCGCGGGTGCCGCGGCTGCACGCACGTAGTGAAACTTTTAATTGCATTCAGCTCTATCACTGTCGTCAACAGCGGGAGTTATGAACACCCTCGGAGATTGTTCTCTTCTTTTAACAACGTGGTGAATTTCATTACCATATTTGTAATTGACAGTATTGAAATTGGAAAATTGCAAAATGTTGTTACGAACGTCATTTTAGTCCGTTTCCTAGATTGGTTCTGTCTATGCAAGAGCATGTATGAGTAACTATGTTGGATGTCAATGGGAAGGAAGTGGGTCCTATTATTTATAAAAGCAAATAATGCTAATCTTATAATTTGTCGCCATGTATCCGCTCCCTAGCCAACACGAACATAATACAATAGAGGCCAGGACCGGACGAGAGGACTCATTAATTTAGATGATTGTACAATTATCTAAATATAAGCGGAGCGAGACGCCCACGCGGGCGGAGGGGGTATTTCAACCCGAAAAGGAGGGAGGGGTGCGGGCACTCGTTTTTAATTAAACCAGCGATGAAATGAAGTGGTCCGTATAATATTGCTTAGACATGTTTTAAATTAATTTCAACCCGTTTTATTAATGCGGTTAATGATATAATTTGTTCGGCAGAAAAAGTTACTATTTGTGTACCAACAATAGGAACAAACTACTTGGAAAATTGAATCGTTGAAATAACTACATTAAATTAGTCATCAAAAACATTACACAAACAAATTAATTTTCATTCAACCAATTTTGTAACTACATTCCCTCGTAAAATAAATAATAAACGATGCCTGTGTATAAATTGGCTTAAGGATTCAATAACAATATACTCAAACCCTCTGATGGAAAGCTTGTAGAAAAGGGTTGTTACGCCTCTCTCCTCTACTCTATTTGTTTTTCGTTAAAGCTTTAATTAAAAGTAGGTTTATTTTAAAGAAAATTGATGTTCAAAGTAAATAAATCCTTGATGGTTTAATTATCTCTTTGTAATTGAGTTTTACCTGATGATAGAATAATTAGTGTTGTGCTCACAAGTTGTGTATTAATTAATTTTGGAGATGGTAACATAGTTCTGTAACAATTACATACTTTGTCATCTTCTTCGCCGTTGACACTTACATTAAGAACAACCCACGTCATCTTGTTAACGTTACTAATGTAATTTTACTAAAGTTCTAAATACTATTTTTACAAGTGGTAGTTATAGATAATTCTATTTGTGTTATTTTATTCACACGATTCTTAATAACTTTTGTTACTGGGAACATCTTGTAATCTTTATTCCTATATGTTTTAAAACGGCAGGATATTTTGGTACTGAAGTTGCATATTTGTTTCCTGCTTTGAACAGAAAAGTCAAAGCAAGGGATGATAACTTCACAGAATTTTTAGGTTAATTCAAGTTTGTAAACACAACGCCGTCCGATCTGAGAGAAAGCTACGCACGTGGTCTCTTTCTTCAAAGCTTGCATGCCGTCGCTTTCCATTCCATATCATAATTGGATGCCCTTCGTTGCATTCGCTGTTGTTTCTATACGGAGTCGTGCTATTGTCATAACATAGACATCAAGTTTACTAGATGATGTAGATATGTTTACAAACATTCGGGTCGATGCCAGGCATGTCTTGGCATGTACCGACTATTCGATCGTTCTTTTTATCCTCCACTCGCATCTTCCAAATAGTTACCTAAAGGCTTTGTCCTTTCGGTTCTGACAACCGAGCGTCCAGGCTTGGTGCCTCGATGGGACCGCCCGGTCTCCGGACCGGCACGATGCACCAAACAAAAAACTCAACAATAATAAAAAAAACACAATCAATGAATGAACTCAATTAACTGCACCGCTGAAAGCAGTCTCTTACCCTTTAGGTTCTGAGGATAAAAGACTGAACACATAAAACTTCCTTGCAAAACTTTAAAACAAAAACTGTAAGGGCAACTGCGAAAAAAGTATGAAGTAACCCTGACGGGGATCGACGGCACTTCCCCGCGCGGCGTTTCGGTCGCGACTGAGCCACGCGGTCGCGAGCGGGGCAGGGGGGAGGGGGGCAGTGCAGGGGGCGCCGGCCCCGCACCTCCGCGGTATTATTTGATTAATTCGCCTCCCCCTTGTATACTTGGTGAGTCGTTACGAAGAACGACGTTAAGTTTTTAAATTTCAGTAAGAGAGGACCGCAACCTTCACCTACTCCTTAATACTTTAATTGGATTAATTAAGATCGACGGATGCCAACAAAGATTAGACGTTAATAAGCAAACGCTAAAGGACCCGTCCCGTTCTTGGTTAATTACGGTGGTAGTGGCACGCTCGCAGGAAAAAATCCCAACTTGGAAATTAATGAGTGGTACCGAGAAACGTAAAGTCCCGCTAATTGGAGTGCATTTGCATACTGAAGTAAAACAAAGTCGGAGTGAGTTATTTTGACGAAGTCAGATGCTAACGACTGGCTAACAATGCACCCACGAACAGACAGAACGGGTGCGAGAGAGAGACGGAGACATAATATGTTAAGGATATGAATATGTTTGAATTTGTCCTGATGAATGATTGCAGTAGCAAAATATAGCGAATTAATAACAATGGGCTACATTGTCTTTTAAGCTAAGGCCCGTATCAATAAACTCTTCTCAAGATTGAGATGACCTTAAGTTGACGTTTGAGACTGTTGCATATTAAAACAGTATCCAAAAAAATAGTATTGAGACTGAGACGCGATCGCAATCTCAAGATCAATTTATTAATACGGCCATAAGACCATATGACTTTAATCAAGAAACATACTAATTCAACCCGATTTGTGAATTAATTTGTGATATTCTTCCCACGAACGAATGACGACGAGTCCCAAGTTCCAACTCGAACAAGACAGGAAACTCGTTACACGTCCGCGTCGGGTTACAAGAAAGAGGTCGGCCCCAATTTCGGGTTAATTCAATAATTCGGTGGATGAGGTATTATCGGACTAATTTGGTTTAAGCTCGATCGATCAGCGAGCTGCGCGGACGCAGGTGGGTCGGTTGTGCGTGCACCTTTTTCCCCTACTATAGGAGATATTGCTTGGAGAATGTCGAGTGAGAGAGTGCGTTTATTCCACATGTGAATGAAGAATAATAATAAAAATATAACCCTTTTCCTTATAAAAGAATCGCACATTCAAAGAGAATCCTCGTATTTTGTAAAACAAATTAAAACGCTGTGATGGGCCTTCGTGCAAGGGGTGCGAGGGTCCTTGAAAGCGCAAGTTTTAAAGTTTTGTTGATATCCCTTATTATGCAAATAATTACCAGTATTTACGACTTATAGATTTCACCTAGCATATATCTGTAAATGCTTGAGTTGATTAAAGTTTGATAAAGGGGAGCTCTGTTAAAAATAATGAACTATGGAAGTGCCAGTAGCTAAAGTAAGTAGCTTGGACAAAAAGAACGAAAGATAAAGCGAAGGATATAGTGAAGCTCACGTGTTGTCAAGTTAAGGTACAAACAGCGCCCTCATTATTTTTCAATATTTTTGGGCCATTTTATCATCGATATAATTTTTATATCGACTTATCAATTCGACTGTCTTTTTATTCGGTTCGAATCCCGCTAGGGGCATATGTTTGTATGATGAATACAGACATGTGTACTCGAGTTACGAATGTTTTCATTTATAATAAGTATTTATTTACAACAAAAAAAATGTATTTATGTAGTATAATCAACCATCTGGTATCCACAACACAAGCCTATTCTTGCTTAAAATGGAAGTAGATGGCATTGTGTGTATGTCCAAGGATATTTTATTATTTTTACGTATATTCCTCAAAATCTCCATTTGTGAACCGATTTCAATAATTATTTTTTTGTTGGAAAGAGTATACAGGGCAGGGTGATCCCATAAAAATTTTATGAAACTCTGATGATGCACTTCGGAGATAGAGAACGGTATCTTACTGATTTCGGTAGTTCTGCCAATTTTTGGTGTCTGAACCACCAAATTTTCTAGGCGGAGCAGTAGAATTTTTGACGTGTTTAGAACATTTTTGACTAGATAACCTAGCTACTTAAATGGTTGTTTAAAATTTCTAATCCTCACAGCATTAATTAAAAATTAAATAACAATTACGTTCCGACGACTAGGTACCTATCAAATTAGATAGTTGCATGGTACGGGGCTAACGTCTGTTACGAGATGCCGGAGTAAGCTCCGCTTTGAAATTAATCTTTGTTTAAAGTTAATGGGCCTTATTAATCACGGGCATTATGTCTAGATGAATATAATGTGGAAATGGGTGAGTCAGAGATATCGAGGCTTTTATTACGAAAACAAATGCACCGTTACTCAACCAGTTCCTTATTCTATGCCAGTGGACAAACACCACCGGGGGCTCACGATTATCAACTTTGTGGCTACGAGTTAAGACTCTCGAAGTCTTGACGCATTTCAAAGAAAAAAAAAGTATAGATTAGTGACAGGTGAATGCGAGTATTAATATCAGACATTTTAATTGAGTACGTGAATGTTAAATAGAGGTTTGAATTCTGCTGTGATGATAATTTTTATCGCCAATTATTGTTAATTAAATATACCCGTAATTTAATATTAATAAAAACTTGGGTCTCTAAATATTTTTTGTTGTTGGTTTTTTCTGTTAGTTTGCCTTGTACGTTTTTACGACTTTAATAAATAAGAGACGCTTATGATGCCTTTATTTGGTAAAAACATAATTATATCATTATGAGCTCTTGTATGATTTACATTTATGGATTCTTAAAATAATCTTTAGGGTATGTTTTCGCAGTGGGTTATAAGTATTTAAAATCCTTTTAGTGCTGAGCACATTCTGTAACTGATGAAGGAAATTTTGTTATTGTTTATCATCAGTCATCAGTTTAACACTTTACCAAACGTCGATTATAAATTAATAATTTTGTAAACACAGGAATCCCAAGCACATATTATAACTTATGCTGGATGTTCGTAAACAAGGGGTACAAATTAAGGTGGCAGCACACTGCACCTCTGCAGTTAAGGGCGGACCGACACGGTCACAATGCGCCAAATGATGGCCTCCACTCGCTACGCAAATGAAGAATATTGTCGGCTGCTGTGAATGCTCCTTAATGACGCACCAGACTGTACCATATCCACTACACTAGAGATGTGGAATGTCATCCACACTTTGTGCGATTGTTCACTGTTAATTTGATATTGTTTGCTTCGGTGACGGTCTTAAATAAAGTTTTCATTAATGTAAGTAAATGCGTGTTTTTTGCAAGAAAATTATTATGAAGCGTCTCATTCAAATCAACGCAGCGTTTATGTTCTGGCCCTTCACCTTCGAGAGATCGAATAATTTGCTTCATATAATTTCCATTATGATGATTTTACGTACTTATTATTTTCTTAATGAACCAATAAAAACAGTTGCAAAACAATAATTCCATTTTTATTGTGAGCATTTTTATCTATAACATTCATATGTAGGTCCAGTCCATAAAACAGTGTTAATTCTGAAACATGTTACGTTTTATTCGAAACCTTATGTTATAATTATTAATGATATTACTTTTTATCCAAAAAAACTTCTCATTCACTTCTCATCAAAAAAAAACATTCAAACACAAATAGCTAAAATTAAGTCTCCATTTTTAAATGTGATTTTATTATTACATTTTCAATTTAATTGAATGCATTTAATGTCGAAAATTTGGCGTTCTTACTTGTTGGATTTATTGATAAGTCAATAATATAATACTAGACAATTTTTTTGGAAACTATCGACATGTCCACCACAGCGCACAGGTGTAAAAGAGGCCGTGGGTTTTCTGAGAATAAGCCCGGCTTTGATATGGTCCGGATGAAAGCATATAAATAAATTAAAAAACCCACCACAAAAAGCTGTAAATTCTTCAATTTTGTTTTGTTTAACCAACAGCTATACAATTTGGTTTTCTATAACACGGCTACTTAACATAAGCCAATTAAAGGTTTCCTTAATATAACGTTATTAATTAATAAACAATACTGACGTGGAAACAAGACCGATTGTCTTGCTACTTAAAGAGGGTAAACAATAAATTGTGAGAGTTATGTAGTTCAAACGTAGTTTTGTGGTGGTTCTGGGAATAGATCGAATATTACATTACAATTAATGTCTTTGTCTCGCGTTTATTTATATAAAAAAAAATATTTTGAAATAGAAGAATTTACTTTAACATTTTTAAATGCAGGTAGAAAATTGTGATGATTGTGGAACAGATCGAATATTATATTACAAGTATTTGTCATCGACTGGAGTTTATGTATTAAAAACATTTGTACCTTTAGACCGAATCCTACTATAAGATTTTTAAATATAGACACGTACAATGAAATGTAATATTTATGGAATAGATCGAATATTACATTACAAGTATTTGTCATTGACTGATAAATACTTGTAATAATATATTGGATTTAAATTTTAAAATAAAAACGTTATATTCCCTGAACCCGTAGGTACCTAGAAGGTAAAAACGACGTATCCAGCTGAAATTAATATCAAGTACTAAGGTTAATAAGGCTTCAAAGTCCTGTAAAAATTCTAAGGTTGAACTGAAATCTTGAAATATGTTAAGTTTCTCCTACTTCTTCTTCTTTTCGTGTCGAGGCAAGTTTCAAATTTTATTGGACCAAAACTTAGCCACTGACAAATTTTACTAATCAACCTCTAATCGTATTGTAATTGTTTCTATTCTAAAACAAACTTTATTGTGGTAAGAGATTGCTATACGGGGACTGCTATGTAATACAGCCTAGTTTTACATAGCAGCAATCCTATTGACTGACAACGCAATCTCGTAATTCGCAAACTCCGCTTTTGTGGACTTGGTGGGCCTAAAGAGGGTATTTTGCCCACAAATATGAGGAGGACATAAAAAAGTGGATTTACCCAAGTAACGGTACAATACGAGTATTATAAATTATTGTCAGGAAAAATGACCAATTTGGAATTTCCTTAATTGGATTCTCTAAAATATAAAAGGTAAAGCACATTTATTGACATACATATTATGTTAACAAATATATGCCAAAATGTTAAAACTTAAGATAAACTAAAGGACGATAACGTCATCCAGACCACAAGTTTTGGGCATGGACCCAAACACACTGGCCTAGTTGCCTCGCTGAACCGCCAGACTAAAACGTTGAGCGAGTTATGCGCCAGCTAGAAGATCACGAGACAAAAACTTGTTGAGAGATCGTGGATGCACCCGTAGTCTCTACAGAAGACCCCACACAGTGATGGTTACTAAGTAACGATGGGTATTTGTGGCGCTTGAGTAGGTAAGTTTCCTCAGCCGCGGCCTTGACTCGTGGCGCTTTTAGTGTCCGACGCATTGTGGTATCCCTAATCAGAGTCCATCCCAGTGACTATGGCACCAAAATGTCGCCCCCTTATTAAATTAACTTATTAAAATGTATGAACAATAAGTTCATGATGGTGTCATAAATGTCTAAAACTGAGGTTATACTCGTAAGTATGAGTTCAGATTATGTGTGAACCTCCTATTTTTTGAAGTCGTTTAAAAATAGAATGGAAAATGACGAATTAAAATAATTTTCGATCACATTTCTGTTAGCGTTGAGTGGCTAGCTCACACTGGTAGAGTAACGGTGCTCGTGCAGTCGTCTGTAAACAACTGCCTTTAGTGGCTCACTTAATAATGTAGTGATAGATAAGCAGGTGATGAGATTCACGGCCCACAGTTGACCTAGACCTTCCAGCAAATTGGCTTCACAAAGAGAGCGATGACGCCACGTTTGACCCCACAATGGCTGTTTACTGCTAAAGGGGATGTTTAAAATTAACTTCGTATTTCTTTGAAGTCATAGATGTAACAATAGGTAATGAGGGTCTAAGAAATCTCATCTGAGGTGAACTTATTCATCAGAAATCACAATGCCGATTTATGACAATTCTATCATCCTTAAGCTTAATACTGCTGTCATACACATTCTATTCATTATGGATTATCTAAGCAACCCGAAAACAAGTAGGCCAGAAAGAAGTTAGTTGTACTTAATTCGCATTGACGTCTTGAGTCGGCAGAAATTTGAGATCTGCAGGAATGAGGAGACTTAAGGCAGGGCTGGCTTGGAAGCGTCATCGAACGAGCGCATTACGTTCGATTGTAGGGCCAGGCGCGGCCTAATTGCCAGCATTGTGTCGGCATGCAGATGTGAATGGGCTTTGATTTGGGCCCAGGGGCGCGGGGGCCGGGGCCAGGGGACAAATCGCTCGTTACGGCTGCAGGTAAACTTTCATTGAGCGTCGGAAGGCGTCGGACGTGAGAGGCGGCCGACAAAATGCCCTCGTTATTCGCCGCCGAATCACTCGCTCATTGTGCTCGGGGAAACGGTAGACGCGGTCGCCGAATCACGAAAAAGACTTTAATGAGCCGTGAGAACGCTCTAAATGAACGATTGTGCAGAGGGCTCAGTTTAATGAAGGATTGATATTAAAGTGGCTTACATTATCATGAATTGCGGAGTATTGTCGAGGGCGAAGTAAACACGAACTCTGTTGAAAGTTCTAATTTCTTATACAATTAAGATGTGGGTCTGACTGAATGGTGCTTTGTTAGGGCTATAACAATTTGCTCGATATTATTCTCAATTTCGGCAGTTCATCCAGCCACCTGTTGCGGATAGAGGGTGAGAGAAAAACTGAGTGTCGGACGCGCGACCCTCCCCTCGTACCCCGGAATGCTCTCCTGTCCCGAACTCGACACCACACCAATTAAAACCTGACTCCTGGCGTTTTGTCATGTACGATCCACAATAGATTTTAACTAGGATTTTTGTGGATGGTGTATTTTCAGAGATGTTATGACTAGGTAGTTATTAAAAGTTTTCAGTTTGTTTATGTTTAAACTTACATTTTTATATACTACCCGTTGCTGTTTATCGTCTACATCTTTATGGTTAACCAATTAAGAAAATCCTTAACTATATCATCAACTGCACTTCTCTAAACTGTAAAATGTAGTCGCGAAATAACAATATTTTATAATTTTGAATCTGGTGTCATCATTGTCTAGTGGTCACATTTTAATGTCATTGGTTCTATCTAAACAATCGGTCCTGGTTATCTTCAATTGAAAGTGGTTGGTAAACCAACACGGGGGTGGGCGGCTTGAAACACTGACCACCGTGGCCACTAATCTGATGCAAACCTACTAATATGATTTGATTTCCTAGTGAGAGAGCCAATGAGGACGTAAGGCTTTACTTGGTTCTTGCCCCTCCTTCAATTTATATAAAGTGGAGAAGAGTGGACTTTTCTCTGAAATATTCTTGTGAAGTGCTTGTGCAGAGATAGAGTTAACAGAATTAAGTAACTACATAAGTATGTGAATGCATTTGTCTATAACTGAACTGCCAAGAATTGGCAAAACAATCGAGTTAGAGTAAGATTCCGTTCTCTATCTGCGTAGTGCACATCGATCTTCAACAAATTGATATGGGATAAGACTGCGAGTTCACAAGTATCGGTGATATCGTTGAACATACATTTGTATAGGCCTCTTTTTCGAATGTTGTAAAATATTTTTGTTCAGGATGTGTGTGACTTGACTGGAGTTACAAATACCACGAACGAAAAACGAACTATCAAACGAATTATCAAAAATAATAGATATAATAGATAGATTAGCATTTACTTGCCTCTACATTTGCCTACACACACATAACAAATTTTACATATGAAGAAATCCAACTAAAACAGTAAAACACAAGTACAGAAACATCAAACATTTTGTGTGTGACGCAGTATACAAAAAGGTTTACAGCTCACTATCTATCTATATAGAAACAAACATGGTGTTAAATGTTATATAAATTTTAATATATCTTTTATATATATAATATAAACTTTGATACGAAAAAATATCCTATTTACAGTCTGTAAATTTTTGTTTGAAAATACGAGATTTGTTCTTCCTGTGATGGCTGTTACCTTAAGTTTGACCTTCTTACAAGAACAATTCAAATCTATATCAACAGTTGTATCTGTTTCACTAAACACATGTTACATAAAGTTGTATAGTTACACTGCCGCCATGTATGGCAGTAGGACAGGTGGTAAGGGTGCCTCGGGCGCAACGGCGACGGCCTGAGCCAGGTAGGGCTGTTACTATGTCAATTTAGCTAAATCTGTAATAATAAGTCCATTGAGTCAGTGCTATATTATATATACTTCTTTATAATTTAGATTTTGTGCATACTATAACACACATTTAAGCGATATTGATATCTCCTCGTGTAGTCTGAACACGTACAAGAGGCATGTGGGCGAGCTCTTATCCAACATAGATGACTTTAAGAATAATGCTTGTCCTGAGTTATTTGAGGTAGTAAGTAATTAAACAATTTTATGGGTAGTTTATTTCATAATTGTATAAGCAAATACCATTGGGTTTTTACGATGGCAATCGTCGGGTTGTCAGCTTGGAAGTAGATATACCTAATCACTTCAAATTCTTGAACGCATTTTAATTATTGAGGTATTGTTAGATTTATTGTAACAGTCCACGTAGTCAACGTCACAAAAGTAAACATGGCGGCTGTGCAATTGTGGGTTCTTATATGCGTTCCACAAGAATTCAATTAATCAAATACGATTTATTATTTAAACAAGGAAGTAGTGTAGAGCAGCAATTAAATGCACATTTTTCAAAAATATAGAGAGATATACGAGCAAATTTAAATAGAGTTGGGGGTTTGGCTTTGCTTTTCATCCTAGTGAGATATATTTTGTGACCTTAAACTTTATATTAGCTTTATGTAGCTTACTTTTACAATGTCATACTAGCAATAATCGTAAAACCTTAAAAGGAAGACTAAAATAAATAAAATCGAATAAAAGGTCGCTCTGGAAACCTATGGGGGAGACCTATGTTCAGCATTCAGAGGACTACAGAGAATATTATGATTTAAATAAATATTTAAATGTACTTTATTTAATAAATTATTGCCGCGGTTTATTTGAAAAGAGGAGTTATTTAAGATTGGGTCAACCCTAATCCATGCCATGTAAGAACCATGTGCCTATTATTATGTATGTATGTAAATTAAAAATTTAATTAACAGTTAAAAAATTTAATATATAAACACACGCTTTCGTTACTTAGATGATCGTAAAAATAATAGCTATCGCCATTCCGCGTCAGCTGTTAATTTTATAGTGGCGATATAATTATACAGTATAATATCTCTAAGTACTTTAAAGAGTGTGTGAGATTTGAATAGACAAACTGTTAATTAAAAAACATTGCGGAATAGAGAATAACATGTAATTTCTTCTTTAAAAAGTTCCTGAAATATGACGTTATTGTCTACCAAAATATTGTAAGGGTCTTCCTTCGCAACTAACTTGAGTATTAGCCGCTAAGAAAACATGGTAGAATTTAACCCCAAAAAAGACTTCGTTCTCTTACTTTTTGCAAATTTATAATATTTTTATTAAAAAAAACATTGAAAGCTTTTGGTAGAAAATAACGTCACATTTCTGGAACTATTTCGCGAAAAAATTATATGTATAATTGTTTTCAGTTAAGTAAGTGTGTTTATTGAGATATCAAGAAGTTTACAAATTTTCACACTATTTCGGTAAAAATTACGGTATTCTAAAAAAAATTAAAAGAAATTTTAGATTTTTTATTTTTCAGGTGTAAATTAAAATAGAATTTGGGAAAATCCAAATTATTCCTCATATCATATGCTTTCAGAATATTGATGAGATTACCAAGATGCTGTAGCGCGTCGAGCAGCAGGCCTCTGCGAACAGCAGAGGCCGGAGTTCCCCGACCACTTCGCTGTGCTTCGCTACCGGAATAGCGTGGCGACTTTCTGAGAAAGGGTTCGTAACTCCAGAAATGTACAAGTACGTACAGTGGACCATAACCTCGATAACAATTTTTATCGACACTGGTCCAAAGTGCACCAGAGTCAGAACAAAAAGTAAAATTTTAGTAACTTAAGAAATTTTAAAGTTATTATATTTTTTTTAAATATTTCAATATGGGCAATTTGCCTGAAATAAACACATTTTATTTATGATTTCTCTATATCTTTAGTCAATAAAAATAGAATATTACTCAGATCCACGGATTTTTTTTTTATTTTTTTTTATTTTCTACCTATATTATAGAAATTGATAATACTTTTAAAGGACATTCTTGTACAGAAATTGAACTCTTGGTAATTTGCTTACAATTTTCTATGATACTCTATTACAAAAGCCTAAATTCATGGAACAAAACAGCACACGTAAACTTATGAGAGCTGGAAAAAACACAAGTCACGCACGTTTTGTCATATTTTATACCCAGATAGTGTGACGTGACCCCAAACCATGGAGCCAGTGTCAAGTGTCAACGTTTGTTTTATTAACTTAGTTCTATTGTCATTATAATAGTTTTATTCACCTATGTCGGCACATACTTATGTGTAACTCGTACGTACTTATGTATAAAGCTTGTGTGGTTGTATCACAGATAAATAAATGAATTTCTTACACTAATCACAATTAATAATGAAATATTATTATGCCTTTGTTATATAAAAACCTTTTTTTTTAAAAAAAAGAGCAACCTCTCGAGAGTCTTGCTTATTCTTCTCAGGGGAAAATTTTTCTCACATTTTTTTTGTAATTATATCTAAAATTATATACCTACTGTAATTTGTGCATTGTGATGAGAAAATAAACGAATTTCATTTGGCGTTTCAATCAAAAAAAAGAATTAAAAAACTAATGAAGCTAAAATGAGGAAAATCCACGAACTTTAAATGTTAGAAGACCGCGTCTTAAAAGTTTAATATGAGGCATGATTTCAATATTTCAATTCTAAGGCTGCACTCACACTGCGGTCTCTCGGGCCTCACGCGTTCCTCCTACAATTACGCGCTTGTGTCATATTTACAGCCCAGGTAATTGCCTTTCAATTACGAGACCGGCCCGCTGTGCGTGCGAGGGAGAGATCCGACTGGCCGCTGATGAACGCGTCCCGTTCGTGCTTAGAGGACAGCCGGCCAGCTATCCATCATCGTACACCCCCCGCGGGGCACCCGTAGGGATGGGAATCGTCACAAAGCGAGTATCTCCGTCCAACAATACTCGATAAGTGGGCAAACGCCACGCTAAATTGAATCCGAAGCGTTCCAAATCCGATGTTGTTTAACTGTATTAATTTGGAGTTCATTGTCATCATGCTGCTCGTATTGGTATCCGACTAAATTGACATGTGACATGCGGATAATTCTTACTTATTAGTGTTCAGGAGACTTTTAGTTACTAATTATGAATTGTGACATTACTGTTGGTGTGCAAAAAGGAATACTGATTTATTTTGTATTTTATGTTTTAAATTGACGTAGAAATCTTCTTTATATATATTAAAAGTTCTAAATAGAAATGTTATACGTCCTAGGTATACAAATCGGGGACGTCTTAAAGAAAGGCCAAGTCAAGAGTACCCTAAACCGACGAGCATTTATGAACAACCTTATGAGAGTGAATGAAGCAAAAGAGGTGTGTCAGGATCGTAGCAAGTAGAAGTCTGCGGTTTCTGTCTGCCCCTACAGGAAACAGGCATGACTTTATGTATGTATGGGTTACCTAAATACCGTCTCGCCATACCCGTTCCCCGCGTATAAAAAAAAGGTGTTAATTAAATACTGAAATAGGATTCGCTAACAAGTACCATATTATGTAGCAGTAGAAGAAAGATCAGTTAGTGCATGTCGCCGTTTCTTTCAAAATAAGCCTTCGTTCAAATCAGATCATGCATAAAATAAAAGAGAATAATTCAAACTAACTTTATACAGACGCATAATCCTCGTTCTATATCTACTCGAGCCTTCGAAGTTCGAAATAATTATAGTTTACTGTTAAATGATGATCCGTAAATTTTATTTTCATTCGAGTGTCTCAGTATTTCAGAGGGTACGTTAAGCAGTCGATCACGGTTGTTTTAAATTGATTTCAGTCGTAGTCATTAAACCAAGTCGGTGGCCTACAACAGGGGCGGCTGAAAATACTGTCGGGTGGTCTCTAATCTGACACAAATCAACCATAACAGAATGCCATTTTTATCCAAATCAGAGAAGTTTATCGATAGATATTTTGTCATCATCGTCCATCTCTATTAACTACTCGATATACGAACTCTCTCCAGCCAGACGTTTCGCATTTATGCCTTCACTCTATTTCACTTTGATTCGATCCCTGCATTGAGTTCATTAGTATGACTAATTCGAAGTAATCCTCTAATACGTTAAAGATATTAAGCAGAATGCTCTGAATCACTTCTTTGGTTTTGAGGTAATCAAAAATGTATGAAATTCCTAAGAATGCTTTTTATTCCGCAGAATGTTTAAATAGCATTCTGAATAAAACATTTTTGTTTAGTAGCATCGTTGGCGTGTCGTTGTAATTTTTTGGTACACAATTTTGCAAGGTTTTACCATTCCATGGTATTACTTAAATAAGACAAATGATTCACAAACCTATGTAGAGGCAGCGTCAAATATCGTTGACTAGCCACCATGTGGCGTGGGAACAAATTTTTATCTTATATATGAAAAACTTTTATTCATCTATTCCTCTACTTTATACATACCTACTGCAATACTACACTATATATAGATAGATAAAGCGTTTATTAGTTACACCAGTCGCACATACATATTTGTACAAAAGTACTATTACTACTTTAACTAAATGCGCTGAATCTGAACCTATCCCTTCATGAGTACCATTTTTTTTTATTAGTCTTATTTATTTATTTATTTACTTTAGGTACATTAACAGTAGTACATATATTATAATTAGATGTGACATGGTTTGTGGTACAGTTCTTATATGTCTACCAATTACAAATGTACTCAGCATTAATGATAGAAGACAACTTTGATTTAGAAGATAAGTGAATAATGATGAATAATCAGTCAACATTATTTATTTATACTGGGAGAGCTAAGTGTGTAAGTATATTATTTTTAAAAACTTTATGTGAACAGTGAAAAACTTCTTCTGAAAATCTTATTCTACTAGTATTTATTCTACTAGTAGTATAGGAGCTCGGTAAATCTCAGGAGTCCCTTGTCACCTCCATAGATGAATCTGTTATTTATTCTTGGAAAAGTATAAGACTCCCAATTAAGTTTACTAATGAGTTGACTTCTTGCTTCTCGACTGCTAATTAGCCACCTTACCAATTAATCACTACGCCTCACCTTGGAAACTGAACGGTGATGTTGCGAAATTCTACTTTACCCCATTTAAATATCTCATTAATTACGGATTTCGTCATTAAAATATACTTAATCAATAAACCGGGCGTGTGAAAACGAGGTGGTCATTAATAGCATTAATACAAAGTACATAAAGACCATTAATTTTACTGATTGCAGACGACCGATATTGGGTGAATTTTATTATCGAAAAATAGTTATCACAACATTCCTATGGTCGGTTCAGCCTTGTCATTAATTTCAAGGCGACTCTTAAATAAATCGGATCATACTGTCTTGGTGTGTGACCCCGGCCTTAGATTTACGGATCCGTTCTACGAAAAATTGCATGTAACTAGATATTGTAACTAACGACCTGTTTGGTGTAGTGGTTAGAAACTCTGACTGCTATACCAAAAGGTCGGTTCGAATCCCGCTAGGGACATATATTTGTATGATATGTGTTCCCGCATTATGGATCTTATCATTTATACTATATATATAGTATAAATTATAACATTATAGTTGCTTAGTGTGCAACTAGATTAGAATAGGAAAACATCGTGAGGAATCCTGCATGCCTGAGAATTAAAATTCAAAGGCTTGTGAAGTCCCCAACCCACATTGGGCTAGCGTGGTGGACTATGGCCCATACTCCCTCAATTACGAGGAAAGGCCTTAATCCCTTCAGTGGGATGTTTACGGGCTGATGATGATTGTAAGTTTTATAACCAAATATCATTGCTATACCTAAAGTAAGTTACAGATTTGCTAAAAAACATTTTCATTCTATCACTGATACGTACTCCATCCATGTGCAAAACATTTGGAGCTTTAAAATTTTTAGATGTAAAATCGGTCGCTTTCTGAACTACCCTAAATAATCATCAAGGATAACAAACAGCACCAGTAGCATGACAGGCGCGACTACCGTTTATGTCGCGCCAAATAATATTTGTCTTGCTCACTCGCTTGGACGAAATATACAACCTATTCCACTCTCATTCATACGTCGCGCGCGACAAATGATGCCATGCTACGTGGGTATACATTACATGTTATATATGAAAGTTGACAAATTACGATTGTGGCACAGAATTAATATAGTACATTGTGGTTCAAGACCTAGCGGACATTATCCACAGATTTGTTTGAAACTAACAGTTTGCAGTAATATCATCTTCAATTGGTATTCGATTTAGAATAGAAACTGATATGGATTAGCTCTAACATGGGACCCAGTTAGTTCCTACGTCAATTTCTAATAACTGCCCAAAGTAAAATAACTGTCAACGTACCCAAATAATTAAAATAAACTATTAATCGTAACCTAGATAACAACGGAAATAAGATAGTGACTTGAGCATAAAATGGATATATCGCTCTTATCGCTTCGGTTGCGTGTGACAGTGTCTCAACACTAACACTCGTTATTTCTAACATTAACTTATCCAATTAAGTGCATTACACTTATCTAAGAACGCTCATTATGGTAAATGATGGTTTGGTGAACAGGGTTACCAACAACCTCTAAATATCGGACAGTGTAGTTAATTGGGTTTGTATTGGAAAGAATATTTTAACAATGTATTTAAGACGTGCGGTATTGAAAAATTATTTACTAAAAACTACTTTAAACGTCAGTGATGCTTATTTTTCCGTGTCAGTATTTGACACAGTTTTTTTAAATATAAATTATGATCTTAGTATTTGCGTATGAGATATGAGCACTCCAGTAACACGTGACGCCAGAATACTCTTTAAAAATAATGAATAATTTAACTACAGTGGCATCAATTTTTCGTTTGGGCTCTAACTAACTCTAACTTAACACTATTTGGGCCCAATTTTTTGTCATTATCAAAAGAGCTAAAATCCACCTTGTGTATTCTAGCATACCTGACGTAACAACATTTCTAATAATGCATTGTATAAATGAATATTGGTATACTGGGTGGAAACTTTCAGCGAGGCAGTAAGGGAAAGTTCTCTAACCGTTGCAGCTGCACGAAAAAGGTCTTAGAAAACTATCCGTAATTTTTCGTGATATTTTGATTCGCACTCACAGATTTTATAGTCCTTTTATACAAAAATATGCAATGGGACCAATCAATGTTGTAGTTCTTCAGACCTACAATTATACTGCAAAGGTTAAAGTACTCTCCCTTATTGCGTCCTTGAAATTTCCACATACAAAATATCAATGTAAAAAAATTCAACTAAGAATAACAAAAAGCAGTCCAGGCAACCCTAATAAGTGCAAGAGGGTCCATTATTCACCGACACAGATTGGAGTAGCATCGTCGGTCGTCTCATCAGTTATTCAAATACAAGGTGTAATGAAATTATATTGTACATAGTTGAAATATTTTCAAGAGAAATAATTAACTAAAATCACAAAAAGGAACCAGGAAATAAGCCGTTCAGGGGCTGTATTCCTCAACGTCTTAATAAAAATAAGCCCACCAGAAACAATAATGTAAACACGAAATACTTATAAATCAAATGTATTTTATATGTTCCTATAGAAACGCCCTAATGTATTTTTTTATAGTTGACACACAACTATAAGGAGGAGGACCATGTTTTGGCGCAACTTGGCAGATCATTGCACATGGATCGACCAATAGATCTCGGCGATCAAAACGGGCAACAAAAACGGATCTTTTCATCACATCCCATTAACAACCTATAAACGTTCACTATTGGATATAAGCCTCCCATATGGACTTCCCTCCCATATCAACTTGTATCGATTTGCATATTAATAATTTCCCTAATCGCCACGCTGGTGCCTGCCGGCGAATTGGCGATTGCAGTTATTTTCTGGGAGCTTCGGTCGGACGCTGCTACCCCCCACTGGTCTTGTGTTGTTATGCTCATGATCATTTAGTCACCTTTTACAACATCCATAGGACTTGAGGATTGTTCGTATCTACTCTCTATCTACTCTGCAGAGAATCACACGGCCAAAACATCTATTACTCGGGAATAAAATGTTGGTATTCATCACACAAAGAAATGTTTGTAGGATTTGAACCCGCAACCATTAGTTTCGAAAGCATTACGTACTGAACCAATTGGCCATCTAAGGTAGGTATCGTTAAACGTACAAAATACTTATTATTAGTATAAAACTAGTAAATCATCTTCACCATTCGTAACCCACATATACTCACTGTTGGGTAGTTTAACGGTTCACCTCAATCGTGTGAGGGCCTCCGACGACAGTATACACGTTTGGGAGTTCAATAAATACAAACGTGACAGTGGGCGAACCCATCGCCGTTGAAACATGCAAATTTATAGATGTATTTAGTAATCCCATAGTCGCTTTTTACAACACCTACGAAAAGAGACGGCTTCGTTCTATTCTTTTACGTGAACCCCCAACCACCCAGCATACAACTTGAAAGCAGGACTTGTAACCGTTTCGAAAATACCTGTAAATTAAGGTTTTTAGAAAACATTTCGTTCGGAGCACGCCCAAAATGAGAGTGCTACCTAAAACTTTAATAAATCGATTTAATCCAGACAGAGAGTGCACGCATGGTGTCGACGACAAGAGCGACATGAAAACCCCTAAAAACCGCTTAATTGTTTTCAAATTTTTTATAATTATTATTATTATTTATTATTATAATTATTATAATGTTATTATAATAAAACCCATTTGGTTATCACCCCTTAAGGAAACCGGTTAAAGTAGAGCCAAACCTAAATAACACTCTTTTGTACTTGATGCTGATTTAGATTTAAAAATAAACCGGTAAAAACCCCCCCCCTGAAAGCACATTTCTAATTGAGAAAGTATCCCCCTCTTTCTTTTAAAGCACACATCACGCTAGCTGAATTATAATGCCACACTAAACACGTGCCATCATCATCACCAGCCTTACACGTGCCATATTGTCTAATTTTAACAATGTAGAAAGTCGATTATATATTTAGAGATAAAGAATTTACATCCGCTATTAAACAAAATTACGCGTTCTAATGCCGGAGAAGACATTCCTAATCGGATTGTGTGGAATAATGAGATAGAGGAGTATCGCGCCGACGCGATAGGATCTACAGATAGCGAGTCACGGTGCGCCTGCGCAGACAACTTCATCAACAATCTCCTTACCTATAGCCTCCTTTATAAGGCAAAGCAACAGGTTAATTGTGTAGCGAGAATCTCTAATTTAAGAGTAGAATTTCCAAAAGCAAAGGGTCGTACATGAACAGTTGAAGTAAGTGAAAACTTTTTATATGAATGCCTCTTAACTTATAAATGTTCTAGGCGTTATAATTTTAGTAAATATTAAATGTGTAAGATTTTAAGTTCGTTAAACTTGAATTTTTATATATTGCTCTGTATATTTAGTAGTATATAGATCTAATTTTTTTTATGCACAACGGGTTGGTACTTGATCTCAATCACACCTGATGTTAAGTGAAGATGAGGTCGAATGTGGAAGCGTTTGGGGAACATATTTGGGGAACTGGCTATATTATCTCCGACAACCGGAACACAACAATGCTATTAACATTGCTGCTTGGCGGCAGATTTAGATAAGTGTGTGGTAGCTAGCCAGGCGGACATTCAAAATGCCTTACCACCAACCAAACCGAGTACTTAAACATGTACCCCGCTGTGGATCGAACCCGCGACCTCCGAATCGTAAACCCAATGTCGTTTACATTGAGCCACGGAGGCGGTTAATGACCCAACAATATGTTTTGTCGAGTGTCCCATGTATAACATGAATTCGCGTGGTCAAGGACAAGGATTTACATTTAGGGAAGTGGATACCGAATATGAGTTGAAAATTAACTTCTTAAAAATGCTTTGTTTAACTTTGTTTAAAATAAGCCGAAACTTTATAATTGAGGTACTACCATACTGTTTTAGTTCCACACAATATTTCGAATAGGACTTGTAAAATTTTATCTGTGTTACGAGCGAAATATGCGAGTAGTACAAACTCAACATTCTCCTCTGGACCATAAAGGTAAGACAAGGGATTCATTTCAAATTCAAATTAACGATATATTAGGTCCTTACCTATGAAAATGGCGTTTTGTATGAAGAATTTCATTAAGACTCTTTTCTCCATACAAACATTATTGAAATATTTTTGGGAACGGCCAATCCAAATTTAGCTAAACTTTGTGTGTATTATCGGATAACATTAAGTTAAATATAGGCAGTGTTAATTTTTAAAAGGAACCGCTTTATAAAAGTGTCTGCGAATCTAAGAAATAATATGGGAAGCTCATGAAAAGGGCTGTGTTAAAGTTTTTTTGTGATTTAGCTCAGACATGGAAAAATTGAAACCTTGAAAATATATTCTATTTTCCAAATAAAAAACAAATTTTGAAATAGCTATAGAATCGTAGGAGTTGGTACATTATGATTAACGAAGAAAAAGTCTCTAATTTCATAGGTAAAGACATAAAACTAGTATGTACTTGGGCGTACAACCATTTAATTCTATGGTACATACAACAGACACGATAGTTAACAATTTTCACACTTAATGTATAAGTATCACAATCATATATAATAAGAGGATACAGCTAACAATTTCTATCCTTTGTATCTATTGTATGACTGCAGGAATGTTCAGTCATCACTCGTTATAAATTTACATGTACACCAAAATCAATCCAAACGCTATTTAATAAAGACGACTTTTAAATGTCACTTATTAATATTTAAATTAATATTGATGAATTATAATTGATCATTGTTAGAGTATAGATTATCTTATTGAGTCATCTGCATTCCTTTGTCTCAGCTCTCCTTTTTAATTTGTGTTTAACATGTATCACTTTAAAATATAATGGAGATTGTTTGAATGATAATTCGAAAGGAAAGATTTAATACATTGATACAATTTTGATACCTATACTTACCATCGTAATTTTTTTATCGTTTTGTTTAGTTTGCTAACAAATTAATTACAGTTTAGCAGTAACACTCCAGTACTTAATATTTGTACAAGTAATTGTTATACAGCCACATAATATTCTTTAAAAGTGTATTAGATCATCTGTCTGTTACTAAAGTAAAAATTTGACACAAATACTTTGGCACTGGGTTTGAAATGTTTGAAATGTTAATGTATTTGAAGTATTACCAAATCTAAACCATAACCAAAAACGTTACGTTAAGCACATTTCGTATCCCGTTAATCATTTGAACGGAAATAAACCTATTTTTTAATACTCGTGGTTAGATCTAAACATTTTGGATTTGGTTTTACTTTGGTAACGTCAACGATATAGGTAAACGTTTACAAAAAATTGCGCGATACCATTTTTAAATCAGCTAAACTAAAGCTAAACCAAAACAAAAACGTTCCGTTCGAAAAGTAAAACCGTTGTAAAATAGAGCGATTGGTCCCCTGGTGTTTTTATTAAAAAAACTCTTTCCCGTGGAACGTGTAAAAAAGTACTTTTTTCGGTCTTTTGTTACAATTTCTGGGTTTAATGAAATGTACTCGAGTGACACATGGTTTAAGGCTTCTGAGTGGGTACTTAAATTGACACCCTGTATAGTCTTGCACTTTTCAACGGCGATGATCTCATTCCTTGTCACATGCATTTCTGCATATATTTCGAAAATGAACTGTACATGTTGTTTTTAATGGAACTCCCAAACTTTTTGAATATATCCAACTACCATTTCCCATAATGGTCGTGACGTTATGAGTGTTTGAGAGTTAAATTATATTTAGTTTAACGGTACTAACGCGTAGTGAACCCTAGATTCTCAGTTACCAGATTCTACAACATATGCTTAATGCTAATTACATTTTGCATATTAAGGAAACATTTGAAGCGAAACCTGTGTTGGTCTGGGCAATTAAATGGAAGCTTTTATTATGGTAATGAAATTCAATTAAAAGGAAATTGCGCTTAGTTACTTGTTGATACTAACTTACGATTGGTTACCTACTAACACTGACGAGAATATATTTGCATAATTTCTTGTGGCCAAAGCTTTGAGAATATAAAACTAGTAGTGAGTTATACTGCCTTTCAGTAAGCGTACAATCGACAAAGTGCAATTGATCTATCTATATTTATAATCTAATAAAATAAAATAAAACTAACGATGTAATTAAGTTAGATATTTAGTTCGAATGTCAGATATAACTTAATTATCTACCTAAAATCTAATGCGTGTTAATTAGAAAACAAAACAGTTTATGAAAATTCTATTATATACTTCTATTATAAATATATATATATATATATAAAAAGCGACTCACTGACTAAATACCTACGAAATTTTTAACCGCCCCCGTGGCTCAATGTAAACAAGATTGGGTTTACGATTCGGAGGTCGCGGGTTCGATCCCCAGCGGGGTATCTATTTAGTACTCGGTTTGGCTGGTGGTAGGGCATTTTAAATGTCCGCCTGGCTAGCTACCACCATCTTATCTAAATCTGCCGCCAAGCAGCAATGTTAATAGCATTGTTGTGTTCCGGTTGTCAGAGATAAGATATAGCCAGTCCCCCAAATGTGTTGGGGTTTCCGGGTCAGTAGTAGGTGGAAACATCTTCGACCTCATCTTCACTTAACATCAGGTGTGATTGAGGTCAAGCTCCAACCCGTTGTACATAAAAAAATAAAAAATAAATCTCGAAAACTAAATGCATGCAAACAGCTGAAATTTAACAGGTATAGGTTAGTTTGTAGATAGAAGACGTCAGCTAGCGTAAACAACAGAATATTGTGGGTTCTCCTTATTTATTTGGAGATCCAGGCAGACAAAGTAACGGGAATATTTGGAAAATTCATACGGGAAGATTTTAAAAACAGGGTAAACCGGGATCGCTGCGGATAATCACTCGCTAAGATAGATTTTTGAGAAATTCCCACGGGAAATTTTGACGAGAACGGGGAAAGCGGGATTTTGCGTGTTCAATGTCTATTTATTTCGATATCCACGCGAACTAAGCCGCGGGCGGAAAGCTAGTTACTTATAATTAGTTTAGCATAACTTTGCCAGATAAGAAAGGCACTTAGATGTAAGTGTCAGAAGCGCAACTGAAGGTATTCGCATATCGGCCGCTGAGGAGCGATCGATGACGCTCCCTCTCGTCTCCCCAATCAGCTCCATCAAAACTCGAGCTCATTACTCAAAATCAATTAGCGTTATTAGTGCGGCGCGTCTTCGTTAGCCCGTGATGGAGGGTAATTTATTGGCATCTCTTAATTAGGGATAAGTCTAATTGGAGGCTTAGTCGTAACGAGCCCCTCGAAATCTGACGTCCCGACGAATAAATTGGTCGGCCGGGGCACGGCCTCGGCGCACGCACTCTACTCGCCCTATAACCACTGATAATTTAACGTACCAACTATATTTCCAAAAAGAAATGTTGTTTATTCACCCGCTATGCAAAAATAGGGGTGTCATAAGTTTGTGGTCAATTTGGGTGATTTAGGTACACCGTGGCGGATTTTTAAATTTTAAATTTAGAGTTCTTAAACTTAGCTATAACTTTTTTTTTAATATGAGAGGGCGGCAAACAAGCATGCGGGTCACCTGATGGAAAGCAATCACCGCCGCCCATGGACACCCGCAACACCAAAAGGGTCACAGATGCGTTGCCGTATAACTTACTGTAATAACTCCATTTAAAGAAAGAATCTTGATAGTGAAATATAATAAATATTTTAGACTCACCAATCATCTAGACCCAAACTAAGCAAAGCTTGTGCTATAGGTACTAGATAACGTATATATATATATATATATATAAACATCCATGACTCGGAAAAGAATGTTCGTATTTATCACACAACCATCACCCCTCGTGGGATTCGAACCCGCAACCGTTGGTCGAAATGCTAGAACGTATAACCACGTAGTCCCCTAAAAACTTAAGCAGAATACTTACAAACATATCCTTAACTCTGGTAACCGTGCGAGAGAAATGGTCACAGCGACTGAAAAGTCAGACTCTACGGGCAATATACAGGGTGAATTTGAATTCGTGTAATTCCCATAACAGGTGACGCCACTCTTGCTTACGAACAACTTTCCCCAAGGAACCATAGTGGAATTCGATCAAAAAATTTTCGATTACCAATGCTAAGTAAACCGTTCTGAAACCACCTTTAGTATGGAAGTCTAGCAATTTTCGGCTGAAATCGGCTATGGTTCCTAGTAAAAAGTTGTTCGTAATCAGAAGTAGAGTCACCAGTCGAAAATTATTGGACTTCCATACTAAAGGTGGTTTCAGGACGGTTTACTTTGTATGTCGATTTTTTTTTATCGACTATATTTTTTTTTATCGTAATCAAGAGTTGCGTCACCGGTTAATGGGAATTACACGAATTCAAATTCAGGCTCTATACTAGGAAATGAAGTCAGCTAACAGATATCAAGTCTGATGAAATGATGGATGCGTTACGAAATATGACTTAAAGGGCTTTAATTATATTAGTAGATAAAATTTCAGCTATAGACGTTCCTTTACTTATACCATACACACCTCTCACCATACAACCCTCCAACCAGTATAACCTGAAGACTATTTGAGTTTACAGTCCCTCTCACCACAAAAGATGTTTATCGTAAATGGATATTGATTTTAAAGATGGTTTCAGATTATGGGGTCCAGTGAACCTAATTCTCTGGGCGAAGTCTGCGGCGTTCGCTAAGCGGTGCGGTCAGTGCGGTTACAAAGCGGGCCAGGAAAAAAAAACAAATAACGTAAGAGTTCAGACAACGGCATGATCAAGTGCACCGCGATGTAACGCGATACTGTGGCGCGCCTTGTTCCGAGAGACGGTTGACGGTTGCCCGCACGCACCAGAACTGGCCAATATCTATAATTAGAAGTCGGTGCCATACTAAGAGAGAGGTATGTCCTAGTTATTGATTTAATTAACAAATTATAAACAACGTTTAACACGACGACCTATTGGTGTAGTGGTTAGTGACTCTGTTTGCGAAACCAACGGTTGCGGGTTCGAATCCCGCGAGAGGTAAATGTTTGTGTGATGAATATTGACTCATTTATAAGAATATTTATGTATGTTTATCCGTTATTTAATATCCATACAAGCTTTGCTTAGTTTGGAAATTGATTGGTCTAAGTGTTCCAAATATTTATAATTTATAATACAAAATCAAATGACCAAGTTATTTTACTTTATGATTGATTGTTTATTACATAACTGACGTAAAAACATTTTTTTTTTTTTTGTGTTCGAAATTTCTAAGAGATAGGTAAGAACAAACAAAGCCATACTCATATAGATACGTATGTAATTGATTGGATACGCATTTGAACACAATCTCACGTGATGGAAAGTGATGATGTGGTAGAAGATGAAGCACGCGATCTCAGCAAATGCCTATTCACCCTGCTCTTGAAGATCCCAAGATTGTAGTAAACCTAGTTATTAATTAAAGTCTTTAGTAACAAAATTTAGAGTCTGTGATCTGTTATATGAATCACGACTCTACCCTGCCTCCATACCATAGATACACTTTACTATTTCGTAATTTTAAGTTGTTAAAAGCAAGAATCTGATGGTGCTAATTATACGTGTATGCTTATTATATAGAGCGCTAACATCATTCATTGATAGAGTCAAATTTTCTAAACTATCCTCTGGACTCTAAAAATAAATAGATACCTACGATTATAATATTTTTTTAGTACAATAAATAAATAATAAATATCTTTACACATACATACAGTGCCATCTAGTCCCACATTAAGCAACTAAACATTTTGTAAATAAACACATATATAAATGAAAAACCTCCATAACTCGGGAATACATGTTTGTATTCATCATACAAACATATGCACCTAGCGGGAATCGAACCCGCGATCTTTTGGTGTAGTAGTTAAGAGTTTCTAACCGCTACATCAAACAGATTGTCGAATATGATAAAGCTATGCATAAACCATGTATGATCTCGTTGCTCAATAAACGAGCAAATGCCTTAATGAAAAAAAAACAAAATAACTTACACTAAGGACAAAATACCGAGAATATAAAGCTTTGAGTATGAAAAATCGCTAGCTGTAGAACAATTCGCCATTCAAAAGGGCCATAAAGATCACAACGCTTAATCCTTAAAAGGGCTTTCAAATAAAACCGAGTGAAGGACCTACGTGGGCCATACATTAACCCTTTCTTAGGACGACGTCTCGGCGGACTAATGCCTACAATGTGTATTATAGCATTTAATATAATAATAACGTAATGAAACGTCTCGCGAGGGGGGCGGGGGTGCGGTGCGCGGGCGGGGGCGGAGGGAGCGCGGGAACCGGTCGGCGGAGGTCATCGCCTGCGAGCCTTCCGCGACCAGTGTTGCCTGCATATGCCTCACTAGCGTGTCCATCTTTGTATATTCCTAAACGACATAGATTTGGAATAACCCGGTCATATTTTATTTCCCAATGAATACATCCATTACCTCTATGTCCTCTCTTTCCTTTTTTCTTTTCCGCGGGTCAAGTATCTCGACGCGCCTGTCAAATTTTCGAAAATACCTGCGGCGTTAAAAACGTTTATAGATACTCTTCTACTGGGTGTATTTGTAATCTGTGAAAAGCAATAGCTACGGGAATATATTATCTATGGATATAATGAATGAACACTACTACAGCTATAATACAAAAAATCAGAAAAATGTTACGAGTTGTAATATGTAGGTATCCCTATATCCACGATATAATTGGTATTTTTACGGAAAGTACAGATTTATTTCATGTTTTTCTTAAAAAAACGGGTAATTCAATAAATTGTTATGAGAATTGGAAGCTCTATGGCCAGGTTCCTAAGCCTGTTCTAATAAAAAACAGTAGTTGGAATTCTATGCCTATACTCCCACCCACAGAGAAAAAAAATATTTTCTCAAATACAGACTAAATATCATAGCTAACATGACATGGCGCACATTATTGGATGCGGAATTTAATAGAGAACAAGTTCAAACACAGTCCAAAGGAATTGGAACTCTATAATCATTACAATTGAGAGTTGAAAGTCGAGTGTACCGCCGACACCGATCGGTGTTCGCGTCTGTTGAAGGTATAAAAGTATTTTGGACACCGATCGGTGTTCGCGTCCGCCTAAAGGTTAATACCAACATCTATTTCAATAGAATAAAAATATTTTATTTGACCCCTTTTAGCTAAACACACCCATTCGTATTTGTAAGTACAAAAATTAAAAAAAAAAGTCTCCCGATTTGTATCTGTTAGATTTGTTAATAGTTTGAAATTTTACAAATACCATGTAATAAGCGAATAAAGAATCTGAATATGAACATCATTATTCATCATCATCATCCTATCAACCACAGGATGTCCACAGCTGAACATAGGTCTATCTTCAACATCATAATTTACAAAAATTAACAATAAATATAAACAAAGTACCTAAACATCATACTCTTCTAACAGTGGACTAGAGTGGACTGACAATGATGATGAAATTTAACTTCTAGATTATATACCACCATATAGTACCAGATTATATGGATGGATAGTACCAACTATACGTGTAAAGTCTGTCTGTATACACTTACCTAGTCTTATACGGGTGGGTACTTATTCTCTATGATAACTATAATAATGCCCCCACTAACTTCAACTGAACTAAGTAAAAAATATTTATTAAAAATGAATATACAGTCGAATTGAAAACTTTTTGGAAGTCAGTTAAAAATTCAGATTTTTCTTAATGTTAGAAATCAATATTAAAAACAAATAAGACCCGACTACAAAGAAAAATAATAGAAAATTATGAATGAATTCCCCGTAAAGACCCGCATGCTCGTTTGCCGGCCTTTCATATAAAAAAAAAAGTCGGGTAAAATTAAATCGGATCGGTTGTTCAGAATTATCCTCAATTAAAAGAAATGCCGTGCTGGGTTTTTACATTTCGAGACTTCATGGTGCCCATGGGTAGCATATCGTATTGTTTTATGACTTAAGATACTCGTGACATTATAACGAATTCAACGACACCTCATTTATCACAATCGGTCCAGTAGTTTGATCGCTATGATGGAACATCTACCACATACATACATAGGGTGTTAAAATCATAACCCTTCCACGTAGGAAAGGAAGATTCCAATTGGTGGTGGCAGAAATTACTTGATAGGCAACGACCTTCTTCCAATCTAACTTGTAACTATATTATAAATGCGAAAGTTTGGATGTTTTGTGTTTGTATTTCTTTGTTTGTTGCTCAATCACAGCGAAACGGATAACGGATTTGGATGTAGAGGATAGTGATCCTGTCAGTGAAACCAACAGTTGCGGGTTCGAATCCCGCGATGATTGGTGTAATGATGATGACTTTGATTCCCGAGTCATGGTTATATATATACATTTTATTTATTTATACCATAAGTACAAGATATTTATATAAATATTTATGTATGTTTATCAGTTATCTACTTTCCATAGCACAATGTTTGCTTAGTTTTGGACTAAATGATTGGTGTAAATGTCTGAAATATTTATTATATTTATTAAAATTAAGTGTAATAAACCCATTTCTAGATATTATCTTATAGCTTAAATGTAGTTAATACTTTTATATGGAAACAGACTACATTAATCCTTTTGATCGGTCTCCTAATATTTATACGTCAGTGTTTAAATCCTTTACTTTTCCACTTTCCAGTGTATGGTAACCCCGTGACAGGCATGGCATGTTGCGACGCGCACGCCCGCGCGTATGTTAATGCTCCATTAAGATTATACTAATTGAAAGCCAATAAATACAACGGCTATGAATATTAATTTTATTTGGCTTTGAGTACTAAACCGGACCAGCACAAGCTCGCGTGCGGCGAATTGCCTGGTATACTTCGGTGGGGACACACGAGTAGGTACAGTTTAGCAGTGTTTGTCATAGGTATATTGAGATAAGTCCGTATTTTGAGACTGACTCATTTTTTTTATTTTAGGGTTAAACTGTTGGCCAAGCAGCTCTGCATATACCAACTCTAATTGTTTGTTTGTAAATGCTTGTAAATTTTATGAAGGTTCCTCCATAAAATTTACATAATCCAAATAAATTTTACTTAAAATATTGTTATATACAAAGCTATTGTCCCGCTTGCTATGTGAGATTTTCAGGTCCGAAATTTTAGATAAGTCATTGTAGTAGACATGCACATTTAAAAGTGTAACTTAGTTTATTGCTTATTGTTAGAATATAGTAACTCAATATGCTTATCAACTGCTTTAATATTTCTATATCTAACTTTTTCTTTAGAATGTTAAGTTAACACTTTCGTTGACACTGAACGCCTATAAAACAATAAAACTTATATTATGTTTGGTTCACTGTCCGTGAATGTGTTAATAATCATGTAATTGGGAACGCGAATACTAAATCCATAATTACAAGCCCGTAAGAAGCAACGCGTCTGTGACGTCATATTCAAGGGTATTCGAGGTTGAATTTGTTGAACTTATCTCTGGGAGGTCGTATAATGAGCGGTACTATCACTTTTCAGCAGGCCAGTTGTATGCTCATTTGTCTTAACATACATTACAAGAAACGCACATAATACAAATTTTATGAAGCTAATCTTACGCTAATTTTTTTTTTGTTCTGGATTAGGTGCTGGTAGGCTTTTTTCAGCGTCACGCGGGGTGTTTTTGACCCCCGACGAAAAAGGAAGGGTGTTATGCGTTCGACGGCGTTGTGTGTGCGTGTGTTTGTTTGTCTTGTCTTTGACCGGACGTATCTCAGTAATGCGTGGTCCGATTTTTTATATGAAATTTTTTTTGGTGTATTTCGATGATATCATATTTTTTCGAAGGTTTTCAAAATTCTCACCCTTTTTATGCTTAAGATTAAACCCGGAAATACGTTCTTGGTCGTGTTTGATGGAAATCGGTTAAGCCGCTTCGTAGAATTTAGCTTTTAACACTATCTTTTGGTCTATACCTGGACGATATATTCATTTGTACCGTCAATGACGTTGGGAGCTTTTTTCATTTTCGGAGCGCGTCCGATATGAGAGCGCTACCTAAAACCTTAAACCATTAACCGGTTTAATACAATTAGACTGCACGCGATCGTTTGTAATTTGTGGTGATAGAAATGAAAACCACTACAAACAGCTTAATTTATTCAAAACCCATTTGGTTTCGCTCTTTAAGAAAACCGGTTTTTTTACATTAAGGTAGAGCCAAACCTGAATAAAATACTCCTTTGTACTTGCCGTTGATTTAGATTTAAAAATAAAACCGGTAATCAAACTCTGGCTCCGATCTACATCTACACTATAACGGCCAACGAACTTGAAGTAGGTAGATAATTTAAAAAGATAACAAAACGAATTTACGAAATCTGCAACTTTTATACTAAACAAGTTCAAGTTATTATGCTGTTTATCTATTAGATAGTGAATAAAAGGAGCCAATGCTACCAGCTAGCTTGAAGTCTCGATATTCCTGTCAATCCTGTCAAGCCGTCGATTACGTAGGACAAATCAATTACCGCTCGCATTCCGCCCGCAGCCGACCGACGAATTCTCTGTCACGATCCTATCGGCCGATGACGAGACCTCTGATCGAGTATGCCACGGCGTCCAGGAATGGAATGCAGAACATTGCGCGGTGCTATACCGACCGAAAGCCTACATTGACAGACCAAACTCAGTGTACTGCGTACCTCAATCAATTGTCAGTAAAATTCCTCCGTTTCGGACGCATGTCTCTATGGAGCGAAACGTTCCGTATCTCAATATGGCTCCGCACTCGACCACGCCAAGAATTCCGTGTTCGAATCCCGCTTTGGAATGTTATCACTGCCTCATATCAATGGGCATCAAACATGTCAGTTTACATTCTGAACCGCTATTTAAAATCGAGTGAATTAATTGAAACCTCGCCCGTAATATCAGTATCACGTAACTGCATCCTGTGGTAATCAGCTAATTGGATATGAATTATTGATCTCACAAGTGGTAATGAAAGGTTTGTATGCCGAGGCCGGATGGAAATCGCTCAATGGCGTGTAGTTGCGAGCATCTTTATTTTTTCCGATGCAACTGCAGGCTTGTAATAAGAAAATAATGTGAGATTCCGCAACTGCAGTAAAAGTGTAGGCAGTGCGCTCTCAGCTCCTTGGGTCAATGTCGGTTCTCGTGCGGTTTTCCTTCGCCGTCGAGATGCGAGGTCGACTAACTGCTAATTATTTTTTGACTGAGTGGCGACATCGGCTGGTTTAAAACTGACTAAACGCGTTTTAGTGGTCATGAACAATTTGCTGTTATCTTGGCGTACTAATAGTGTGGTTACGAGAAATAACGTCGTCAATTAGTTGGTTTGTGTAAAATTGTTTACATTTTGTATAGATTCGTTATTGCGGTAGACGCGCAAGTTGTTGCGCCCACGCAGGGTCGAGAGTGTGCGTCTCGATTTTATGTTAATCGAAGAGCCGTGTCTTGTTGAGCTTATACACTTATAATACGCCGTGGTTGGGTAAAACACAAATACATTAAGCACACCATTACACTCAGCCGAAGACAATTTCACTTTACGACTTTACACTGACATGTCGTAAATAGAGTTTATATGGGTTTCCTATTGCAATCCTTATTTACACTTGTAAAATGATACGCAGATAGGTTCACAGAAAATACTAAACTTGGTGATTAGTAATATCCTAATGATATATATTACTTTGTAATAAATTATTACAATTCGACCATTCCAATATTTAACTCTTTTTATTCCAACAGAAACCGTTTGTTTGTACACGCTTTTATCATCATCATCTTCTTGCCCAGAGGGCGGAGTGTGAGTTTTGTTTCGACTTAACTTTACTACCGCGTTCACGTATACGTGACAATTTGTATGGAGAAATGTGCAGCGCCTCTAGCGGATAGTTTGCAAAAGGATTTTGTTCATAGGGACTTTTTACGTAAATGCGAATTATGGTAAAGTTAAAAACGAGACAAAACTCACACTTCGCACACTGGTCCCAATTTATTTGGGATCGGCGCAATACGTTTGTAAACTTTATTGGTACATAATAAATAAATATATTAAACAATGGTTAGTTAGAATACAGCAGATTCGAAAACAAATTACAGCAAAATTTAAAGCAAAACAAATATCAACACACTAATAAATACATGCGAATAACATATAATAAAAAGTTTGTAAAGTGAAATAATTTTATCGCGGAAATTGCTTATCCCACATAAACTACTCACTTTATCGGGATAAAAAATATCCTGTGTTATAATCCAGGGCATGTTCTACCTATATACCAAATTTTATCCCAGTCCGTTCAACTGTTTCGCCGTGATTGAGCAACAAACAAACAAATAAATAAACAAACATCCAAATTTTCGCATTTATAATATTAGTTAGATAAATACTTAAAGAGAGGAGTATACTGGTACATTTTTATAAGGCGAAGGTTGTGCGTGTGTGGTGGTATATGTACGTCTTTGCAATAGAAAAGTGTGATTATTTACTCAAATCACTAAATGAAGGTGATTTTCTTATAAAAGACGAATTGCAAGGTCCTGATTTATTAGTCCCATACTAAGGTCCCAACGGAATACTTTGGACCTACACATTCAATAATAAATTAGGATCTCATGTAACTATTCCCCTGGAAGATAGGAATAAGAAAAATCTTCCAAAAATTTTTGTATACTTTTATATTTCGATGACCGATTGGTGTAGTATAACACTGACCCTGGCTTCGACACCAACGGTTGTGAGTTCGAATTCCGCTAGGGGTAAATGATTGTGTGATAAATATGAACATTTATTCCCGACTCATGGATGTTTATATAAATATTTATATATGTTTATCCGTTGTTTAGTAATCATGGTTCAGGCTATATCTCGTATGGTGTAGGTAAAAGCCCAAAAATATTTATTAAAGTTTAAGAGTCAATTTCTCATACAAAATTATCTCAAAAAATTACCAACAACCTAAGTCAAGGAACAGAAGGATAACTATGTAGGTAAATGAGAAAGCTATTGTAAAGTAATAATAAATCATAAGCGCACCTAAAGTATACGAAGACTGTAAAACAGACATAAAAGCCGTAACATACTTTCTCTAAGTAATATGCATTAAGGATTGAACCATTATCTTCCCATTCTCTCCTACGCACGTACCACACCTACTCGATCAATGTTTACTTGATATCTAGATATCTTAGTCTATGTATATGCTAAAATGCGATGAATTTGTTGAATTGAATTACGTTTGAGAAATCTATTTAATAAACTTGACACTGCTTCAAGAAGCAAACTTAATCTCATCAAAAACACTCAAATTCCAAGTTTTGCACGTAACATTTTACCTGACAAAGTTGTATATATGTAGAGCCAAGTTTGACATTTTACTCGATTAGCTTGGCTCGATTTAAAACCCATAGATTTAGAAAAATTTACTTTAAGATAAGATTTTAGGAAAAGGATAGGAGAAGGAAACAAAAGAAATAATTGAAGATTTATAGTCACTGAGAATTTGTTGAATACAGAGTCAATCAATCGTAATAAGAATACGACTTGGCCTTAAATTCCAGAACTGGGCACTCAGCGCCCATTTTTTGATTATTGCATTAATTTTAAAAAGAAAACGCGGAAAAGAAACAGGTATGTGTATTTTTATCACTTAACAGTATTACAATAAATACTTTTATCCCAATTTATTAAACGGACCACGGTGGACACCAAAATCCACTTAATAGCTCGATTCTCTCTTAAAAACCTTGACACCATATTTTTATATTGATTGTGATTGATGGACGGTACCTAGGTATTTTGTGAAATGGTATACTTATTTTGCAATAAATAGCATTTTGTAATTTGGAAGTTCACTTAAATACCAAAAATACTCTTGGTGACAGAAATTTACCTATCATGATCTTAATGATTCAAGCAGGGTTAAGAGTGACATAAGTCGAGTAAGTGTGCCTGTAGTTACACGACTTAGCGGGGGCACTGCCGTGCCCAAAGGTAGTGAAATATTAGTAATAACTTTTGGGGATAAGTGAAAGCTCCGTTCAACGACTTAAATCATATTTATACAACCGGTTGGTGTAGTGAATAGTGACCCTGTCAGTGAAACCAACGGTTGCGGGATCGAATCCCGCGAGGGGTAAATGTTTGTGTGATAATAATAATAATAATATAATAAATATTTCGGACACTTACACCAATCATCTAGTCCCAAACTAAGCAAAGCTTGTGCTATGGATACTAGATAACGGATAAACATACATAAATATTTATATAAACATCCATGACTCAGGAATAAATGTTCATATTCATCACACAAACATTTACCCGTCGCGAGATTCGGTGATGAATACGAACATTTATTCCCGAGTCATGGATGTTTATATAAATATTTATGTATCTTTATCTGTTATCTAGTATCCATAGTACAAGCTTTACTTGTTTGGGACTAGATGATTGGTGTAAGTGTCCGAAATATTTATTTATTTATAATTATTTATACTGCTGCTAAAATACAAAGAACGCTTCCTGTAACTAAACAATATATCATCAGGTATAAATATTCACGAGGACCTACATACATAAGTAATTTTTTTATTATAACTATAAGCGAACTAATTAGTATTGTTACATAGCTATTAATATTGTATTCATTATCATGAATGAACAATTCATACAAAACAAACTAGGAATAAGGGGCTTGAGTATATAAATAAGTATTAATTAGGAGGGTTAAACCACTCTGTCTCTAATTAACTGAAGACCCAGGCGGCATTCAGTGTAATAATTAGTTTCCTTGGAGGGCTATTCTCACGGTCTCGGACCCGCGAAATAATAGGAGTCTCATCGGTTTCAATTATGCAAATAACAAAAATACTAGGCTTCACTTAATAAGGATACTCAGGAAAAATATCGCTTATAATTAATAATGATCCTTAAGTGAAAGAGATGTCATACAGGCGCCCCATTATTCGCGGTCAGCTGCAATTTGTCGGCCGGCGGGTACGTGAATGGGTTATTAATATGTTGCTACAATTATTCTCCAATCATTACATTAATTGTACCCTTATCTGGCAAATTCACTCTCCGACGTCAGCTTATCGCTATGTTAACTTCTCGTATCGGTGTCGAGTCGACAAACATTGACATTTTTATTATTGGAAAGACAACTGAATTATTAATCCAACCACTTGTCGTGTTGAAAAACACTACCAACTCTCGTTTATTGGATTACTCTACAAAAGGAAACCATAATGTACTCGATCGAAAAGCTGTCGACACTGAAATAAATGCTTTCGTCGCTGCGGCAATAAAAAATCTTAATAAGGATTTTTGAAACAATAATACTCCGTCGAGGGTGGTCGGGAATCTTTATTAAAATCTCGAGCGAGTAATAAAAGCACAGTTAAATGCGGAGAACTCTGATGAAAATATTAATTAATGTTTCGGAATGGGAAACATGTTGCTAATTAAATGGCGATATCGCATAAAATGTAATTAGAGACTGGGAACATTCGTTTCTCACGGGGCCGGGACCCGGCCGGCCCGTGCAGTACCGGCCCGGACAGACCAACCACCACACATCGCTCGTATGAGTATTTATGAGAGGAATGCAACGCGCACGCAGCATAAAAACAGGTTATTACTCGGTGAAGTCATACTAAATAAATATCCTCTCCAACAACACAGCGACATTAAGTGTACACGGTTAATAGTCGTTCAGTAAGTTCTTGCTGTCCTAAGTAGATAAATACTTCATTGTTTTAAAATATTTACAGATGCAATGTTAATTTGAATGCCGATGATCTACGGTCTGCCGTCGGCGACGCAGTAGGAAAATTTAATTCACTTTAAAAAAAGAACCGTTTCAAAAGGCCGTAGTTTATTATAGAAATTCCGCGAGCAGAACTAGGAGCGTTCCGAGCTTTATTAAACGCGCTGACTGGCAACTATTAGCCGCGATGATAGACGTGTGAATGGGCGGCGTAATTAAAAAAAAGTCAATGATCACTTATTGTAATTAGCGGTGTAATGTTCGCCGACAAAAAGACGCGGTAATTGTTCCCTGACAGCCATCAGTCGCGCTCTCGCAGCGCACGCGTGCGACGTGAGCGCTTTGTCGTTCAAATCGCGTGGCCGACATACGCCTTTTGAATATGACATTAGATTATCAATAATAATGGCAATTATTTGTAGCAATTTCAATTGATACTTACTCAATCATGTTTTACTCATAAATGACGAGTCATTCCGTGACATCCATACAAATTCATCGCAGTTTCGATGTGAAAACACATCGTACACATTTCACCGCTTCCGTGGCTTTGTAAGCAGCAACGATTACGATTCACGAATTGGTCGCAGGATCGATCCCCAGCGGGGTACATTATTTAGTACTCGGTTTGGTTGATGGTAGGGCATTTTAAATGTCCCGCTTGACTAGCTACCAACATCTTATCTAAATCTCCAGCCAAACAGCAATGTTATAATAGAATATATAAGAAAAATAGTCAAGTGCTAACCCGTTGTGCATAAAAAAAAGGAATCAGTCAAATAGGTACCTACAACGAATTAGATATACCTACACATAGTACTAATATTCTGAAATGTAACCAAAGCAAAACAACTTTTTATTTCATAATGAGGTTATTACTGAGCATTCTAGCCTTATCTCGTGCCTATTCGAAGCGGGCTGCAGGCTATTTCGAAGAGTAGCGCCAAATTGGCGTGGCGGAGTGCGCGGGCGCAGCCGATCGCCCGGGCCGATATAGTTAATTAAGGGCTTTGGAGCCGATCTATTTGGCGAGATCTAGCCGCTGACGTGTGAAAATACCCAATTAATTAACGCGCTCTAGTCCGGGGCATCGCACCTCGCGTGCTAACTGAAAACATTCGCTCTAATGGTGCTTTCTGTTTCTTTAATTCAAATCGCTTCCTAGTAGTACCCCACCTAATTATGCGATTCCTTGACGGAGATTGCATTTTTCTACCATTCTACATAGTACATGGACGACTACAAAAGCTGTTTTTGCATTAGGTAGTGAAGTTTTATTTAAGTGAGGCCTTGAATGAAGTTATAATTGCTGATAGGAATATTCTATGGCTAGATTTCGTCATTTTCAAACACTGAAACAATGTTTGGTACCTTGATGATGGAACTATTGGTGGTGAAGCGTCAACGGTGTTGGAGGATTTGCGGGTCATGATTCGCGAATTTGGCGCCATTGGTTTGGAACTAAATTCAGCTAAATGTGAGCTGTATATCCCAGAGTCATGCCCGGATAAATCCACAATAGCATCATATTTTAATGCTCTGGCGCCAAATATTAACATTGTCGACAAGAGCACGCTTCATCTTCTAGGGGCACCAATTTTTGATGAATCGTTTCCCTCCTTTATAGACCACAAAATTCAAAATTTTATAGAAGCGTCGGATCGCCTTCAGCACATCAGTACCCATATAGCTTATACCATCCTCCGTTACTGTCTCTTCGTACCACAATTTACGTATGTTTTACGGTGCTGTCAGTTATGGAAACACGATGATTTACTTTATCGACTCGATAACACCATTAAACAGTCGCTAGTTACCATGCTCAATACGAATTTCGAAATCAATACATGGACGCCTCCCTACCGATCAGGTTTGGGGGTCTCGGAATCCGCAAAATTTCCAGTGTTTCATTACCTGCATTCCTATCCTCTGTTCACAGCACGCAAACGTTGGTAAGTAAAATCTTGAGCTCAGGTCCCAACGTTTGCGAGGTGGCATACTTATTTGAGGCCAGGAATGCATGGACGTTGGCCTGCCCGAGGACTGAGTTTCCGACTGTTCCTTCGTCACAGAAAATGTGGGACGAGCCGCTCTGCAGGTTGGTGCGGGATAACCTTATTAACACGTCAACCAACCCCGCAGAATGCGCTCGCCTCCTAGCTGTCGGCGAATGGGAGTCGGGTTTATGGCTTCAGGCCCTTCCATCGACTAATATCGGTACGCTACTGGATCGCTCCACGTTTAGAGTCGCCACGGCCCTTCGCTTAGGCGCCCCCTGCGTGACCCCTCATGAGTGCAGCTGTGGACATGCGGTGTCGCAACTCGGCCACCACGGTTTGTCATGCTGCAGGAGCGCTGGGCGTTTTCCACGTCATGCGGAATTAAACGACGTTATCCGCCGGGCCTTTACCACGGCTGGGTCCCCCGCAATCCTGGAACCTAATGGACTGGCGAGGGATGACGGCAAAAGGCCGGACGGTATGACCCTCGTGCCTTGGAAACTGGGAAGGTCTTTGGTATGGGATGCAACCTGCGTCGATACCCTTGCTCCTTCCCATCTTTCAAGTACAACCGGTACAGCTGGTTCCGCTGCCGCCTTGGCAGAAAGCGTTAAACGACGCAAATATGCCGGTCTCAGTGGAGATCACCTATTTGCGCCGTTTGGTGTAGAAACGCTTGGGCCGTGGGGACCGGGTGCTCACACTCTTTTTAGGGAGTTATCTGAGCGTCTGGTTGATGCATCCCACGATCGGAGGGCTGGCCTATATTTTGGTCAAAGAATCAGCCTCGCTATACAGCGAGGCAATGCGGCCAGCCTTCTGGGTACCTTTCCATCAACCAGAGACTTGGGGCTAGTTTTTTATTTGTGATATTTTAATATAAATTGTATATATATTGTATTGTATTATACATAAGATATCGAAACGACACTTTTAAGTCGACTGAATTAAACTTGTATAATAAATGTCATTATTTAACACTGAAATATATCACACAAATTAATAACCTCACCATTACATCTTATGTAATACTAGCTTCCGCCCGCGGCTTCGCCTACGTAGAATATCTTTATCGCGGATGTGTTTAATTTGTTTATACCGCGAAAACTACTCACTTTATCGGTATCAATCCTATGTTTTAATTCAGGATATGTTTGTTCTACCTATATATCAAATTTCGTCTAAATCCGTTCATCCCTTTCGCCGTAATTGAGCAACAAATAAATAAGCAAATATCAAAACTTTCGCATTTAAAATATTATAATTAGTTTAGATACTTATACGTAGGTACTTTATATTTATTTGCTAAACAATAGCTTGTTTTTAGATATATAAGTCCCCAACCCGCATTCGGCCAGCGTGGTGGACTACGGCCCATACTCCCTCATTAATATATGATGGTAAGCCTATATCATTGTAGTGGGATATTTACGGGCTGATGACGATGATGAAGGGCGCTTCTCTTCCATTTTTATGGGACTAGCTCTGGCACTTTGGCACCCTTTGTTGACCTTAGTGGCAATTTCATGCGATCGTTTCCGTGCTTTAGAGGGCACATTAAACAATTAGTAACTTTTTTTTTCGCAGTCGGTAGCTAACAAGGACGGATGTCAATCCATGCTGGATGGATTTAGGCCATATTTTCTAGTGAGAAGAGGCCATGCCTCAAGAGTGAGGTGTAAAAACTATAGTGCGGTAGGTAAACTTAGTTTAATAAAATACTAAAAGTCAAGTCAAAAAATCTTTTTATTATACCAATATTGATAAATTTAAAATAAAATTTTACATTTTTTGAGCTACCGCTTGTTTAAAGGAAATTTTTCCCTGAGAAAAACAAGTATGCAACTCTAGGGGGTTGTTCTTTTTACCCGAAACAGGCACAGGAAAGGAGGGTAATGTTTTTCACTGTAAGTATGTATGTATCTAAATATTTATGTATGTATGTAGATTTTTATATATGTATATGCCCAATAGGTATACAATAGGGTTTTTTTTATTTTTAAATATATAAATAGTTATTAAAAAGGTTTTAAAGCCACAGAAGTAAAAATTTGTTTCATTATTCATTATGAAATAGCCTAAAATTCGAACGAGCAGGGGCTCTACCGCCTAACTTGAAGCTATAGCGATAGCAATACCAATGCATTATCTGTCCTTGTCATTGTGTTACGGTATAACAAGGACGGAGAGTGCATTGACGTCATAAACGATTACAATTCTCGAAGCAATTGAGTTAGGTGGTCTGACTGCTGGTAACGTCCATGGGTGATTATCTTTCAGATAGTCTGATATTTTGTACAAAGTGCTTTCTTAATAAGTGTCTGTTTCACAGTGCCATCTCAATTTATTACAAGGAAGATTTTGTATATATATATCAACGAGTTATACTAACTATAACTGTTTGATCTAAACAATATTCGTGCTATGTTTTGTCACCGTGAAAACAATCAAGACATTTGCAAAAGTTGGAGAACACTTGGAAACTGCAGGGGAGTAAAGTTTATTTTAATTGAATCCCAATTTAGTGCAAGTTGAGCAAACAACGCCACGAGTAGACCAGGAACTACGTTAAGTATATCATAAATTCTTGAAATTGTTACCATAGATTCTATTGCATATTACTCGTACTACTAAAGTGGAGCATTTGTGACTTATATCAGTTGGTTCCCGTCAATTAGCTGAACTACCCCTCTGGCGTCTGCCGCCGATGGGAGCGAGGGAGGCGGGGTGGTTACAACAGGCGGATAGATGGAGGTAAGCGATGCCCGCTCGGTGTAAAGCGAGTGTTAATGGGCTATTAGCCAGTGGTACGGCAGACGTGTAATTGGCGCTCGGGCACGCGGGCACGCCAGCACGTTCGTCGTCGCGCACTGCACGCCGCGCGAGCACGCCGCGCCAGCACGCGCTAGATGCGGCGCGGATACCACGCACGCCACATCGCTAATCATTAGTGAACTATTTTTGGCGTGTCGATGTTTAATTGGTTTGACTTGGAAACTATGTCGTACTAAGTACGACTTGCAAATAGATCTATCTATATTCATTTAGGATGTACTTATAGGACCAATTATTTTTTAACCCTCGACGAAAACGACGGGTGTTATGTGTTTGCGGACATTGGTTTATGTGTCTAGTCTTAGTCCGGATTTATCTCAGTAATGCGTGTTCCGATTTGAGTTGTGTGTTTTTTTTTCCTTTATATGAAATACTAGGTTACCGCCCGCGGCTCCGCCTGCGTGGAACAACTATATCACGGATATGTTTAATTTGTTTATCCCGCGGGAACTACTCACTTCATCGGGATAAAAAATATCCAATATTTTATTGCAGGGCATTTATTGCATATGTTCTAGTTATATAACAAATTTTATCCAAATCCGTTCGTCCGAACATCAAAACTTTCGCATTTATAATATTAATTAGATTAAACGAGGAGAAACGTTATTAAACATGTTTGATCAAAATTGCTTAAGCCGTTTCGAGGATATTTAGCTTTTAACACAGTTGGTTGGTAAATTTAGATGACGTTATAATCTGTCGGTGGTTTCCTAAATTTTAATTTGTGATGAATGGGCCCGATTCAGCAGTGTTGTTGGTTTTCAGTGCCCCTCCGCAGAGTAGTTGCTTCACCAAAGACAATAAAACTGGTCATTTGTTTATCGGTCCGCGTGCAGTGTAGGGCTATTTGCCCTCACCATATACAGACTTAGAAGGGGGCTTTTTGTCGTTTGATGATCGATTTTCAGCAGAAAGTACATTTTATAAGTTTTTCGACTATTACTCATTAACTTGTAAAACCTACTTTTAACTACATTATAATAGCGTAACTATAAGGGTTCCTTGTTGACAGAACCCTATGAAGAAAGAATGATCCATATATTGTTATTTATAGTTATATTGGATATATTTCTTTGAGTATGACACTTGCATGACATCATTCCATCCTATAGTTTTTCTATGTTCAGATTGCCAGACTCGGGGAGGGTTTCCACCGAACATTCGCACCAAGCGTTTCGCTGCTCATTCATAGTACCGACTACTTATGAATATCCCTACCGACGTCAGTAGTAGTACTCGAATCTTACACTCTTGGAATTTTCAAGTCTAGAATGGAGAAGTATAACCTAAATCCATTGGCTACATCGTCAGTATTCCTCGAATCTTACCGTCTTGGAATTTTCAAGTCTAGAATGGATAAGTATAACTTGAATCCATTGGCTTTATCGTCACTTAGAACCAGGAGATATTGTTGTCAATCATCAATACAATGGCCTAGTATTGTTTTTCTAATCCTGAAATGTAACTGGCAAGTCTGTGTTCCAGTAATTCTTCTGTACATGTAGTCAACTTGTACAAGCTGGCGTCGTCGGGAGGAAATTAAACCGCGTGGACAGTAGACAGCGACAGCGCGGTGGCTGCTAGTCGACACGACGCCACGTCACGTCATTCATGCGATGTGCCGCCTCTATTTCACTAATGGATATTGAATCGGCACCAACTAAGACTGCCATCGCATTCAGAATCCGTTGAAGTAATGAGAAAGTATTCCTAACAAACTTATTTCACTCTATAGAATGATCAAATTTCTCGGACAGATTGCACGAATGTAGTTTGTCTCCATTATTGTGCAAATTGATTTACCGCCAAATTTAAACGTAGAAAAAAAGCTTTACCGATTTTGTTTTGGCTTTGACTAATGCGTTTATTTAGTATGAAATTGAAAAAGAACCACGATTTTTTTCGGATATTTACACCAATCAATTAGTCCCAAACTAAGCACAGCTTGTGCTATGGGAACTAGATAACAGATAAACATACATAAATATTTATATAAACATCCATGACTAGGGAATAAATGTTTGTATTCATCACACAATCATTTTATAGGTGTACGGTTTCAAAGATTTCAAAGTTTTTTTCAATATAAATTTTTTTATTCAATTAGCAACTTGTCAATAAGAAGAAAAAATATGGTTAAGTATGGGTAGGATTCCTGCCTTGAGGGTTTCGTACATTACATTTTAAGGTCCTTTTTCTCAGAAACGGCTTGAGGTATGAAATTAACATTAATATCGAATAATAAGGTCTGCAGCCACAACTAAGTTTTTAGTGTAACGTCATTAAAGGATAAGGCCTTTCAAAGCTTACTTTCACACCCCAGAGATCCCAGAGGTCATCGGAATCTATAGAATATTTCTCGGTGACCAACAATAGAAATTTGGCAAGAATAGATGTTTTGTGGCTACAAGTGAATAAATACGAAAATCATTAGTTTCAAAGCCCGTGTGGAAGTGAAAGATACTTCAAGAGTAATGAAACACATATTTAAGTTCGTCGGTTTAAAAAGATTAGGTACGAAACCTGCAGGGCACACAGTTTTATTGCGGAAATTCAAAACTTATGCCAGCAGTATGAGGCCGCATACCTTAGTTGATACCTCCGGCCTTTTCTGAGAAAAAATGCTTTCAAAGTTTGTGAATGGAGATTGTTACGGAACTCTCAGAGCACGAGTCCTGCTCGCACTTGACCATCTTTTTATTTATACAATAACCACCCAAAAATCCAACTTTTACTTTTTTAAATTACACGTCTTGTGTCACTATTTCCTACAAATATTCCAAATTTCATTTCCGTAAGTGTTCCATTTTGTGATTGGTCCAGAACACTTAATTTTAAAACGCCCAGCTGACCCCTCAACCAATTTTTAATTATCACATTAATTTTAAAAAGAAATTACGAATAAAAAGAAGGAATTAGTGTACTACATAAGACCTATTTTTATTCCTAATAACAATAGCGGTAGTCTGTTCGGTAAATTAAAAGTATAACGTACCGAGCAGACTACCGCTAGTCACCATTCTCCTTTTAGTCGATTGTGCTCAAAGCCTTTTAATGTAGAACTATATTAATTCCTGTAAACTAATTAACTCGTCTATAGTCTAAACATCTTAATTGAGTGGAGATGCACACAGTAGTGCCAGTTGTAAACTGTCGGAGCAGTAGCGTTTAATTTCCTCTGATATGCACCGACGCAGGGCGGGCGGTGCGTTTCAGACTAGAGGTTTAACAGATAATTACTTAGTCCTAAATAGAGCAATAACCAATGTAAAATATGAATAGAATGGAATATGATTTATTTGCTCTTGAATAGGGTACATTAGATTAGGTGTTGTTACAATAAGATCCGTCTAATTCAGTCATTACAATGACGTGCAAATATTGGACAATATTACAGTTTCATACAAAAATAACCAGCATGCATACAATTAATCCCTTTTGTGCTAAACAAAATTTTTGTGGATAAGAACGAGTAAGTACCTTTTGAAAGTAACAAAGCAAGTTAGAAACGTCAGGAAAATTAAAAAATAAGTAAATAGAAATTGATTACGTAAAACTGAGAAATATGTAGGATGGATAACGATTACCAAATCGTTTAATAATTAGAGAAATGGTTTGCAAATGCTTTATTGTACAAAGTAAAACAAGTAATTTTAGTCAGAAAAATGTACAAATGCAGCATGGGGGATCTCTTCCAGTCGACCTAAAAGTGTATTATGACATAGTTGATTGGGTGTACACAAAGAATACACTTAAACAAGTACCTAATTAATTAAAGTACTTACTCTTATATTATGATAATATCTAGTGAAATCGAAGTTATGGGCATATTTAGTTTATTTTTTTTTTCAAAACCATCATCCCACGCGCCTGCTGTAGAATGATATGCGACTAGCGGGATTCCTAGGGTTCCTATCGTATCATATTTTCTAGAACTTTTTTGATTTATTTAATTTAATGGTGTAATTATGTACAATAGGCTACATCTGCGACCATCAAATGCCACAATGTTTTATTATGTTTTATGGTTTTCAAGGCAAAAAAAAATTAAACTATCTATCTATGCCCTTCTATTTCACTTACCTAATGTGTCCTATTTTTTTCCTTACGGCATACATGATACCTAGAGGAAAATAGATCAACTTTCCATAATTTTTAATATTCTTCGTTTTTTTTTGTGTACAAGGTAAGATAAGATATGACAATTTATTTCACAATCATGCAAATTTTAAACGTGGAAAAATATTAGTGCAAATGATAGACCACAAGAAAAAATTCAAACTTAATTACATATTATTATGGTTGGTACGTTCAAATGCAATTATATATAGGGTTTAGGGCTTAATCTCAATCACATATGAGGTTGTTTTCGAAAACTAGTAATGTCTACTGTATAATGTTAGCGTTGAACGATCTTGTTATTCAATTTTTCTTTTTATTTACTAGCTTCCGCCTGCGGCCTAGTCTGCGTGGAATATTATCGCGGATACCACGGGAATCCAAAGTATGTTCTACCTATATAATAAATTTCATCCAAATCTGTTCATCCGTTTCGCACTGATTGAGCAACAAATAAACAAACATCCAAACCTTCGCATTTATAATATTACAAGAATCCAGCACCTTTATATGTATAGAATACGTATAAATATTACATAATGTGGCAAATTACAGGTTTCATCATATAAATCACTAGCAAATAACATCATCATCAGCCCGTAAATATTCCGCTATAGGGATATAGGCCTTCCCGCATATATGAGGGAGTATGGGCCATAGTCCACCACGCTGGCCCATGGCCCAATGCGGGTTGGGGACTTCACATGCCTTTGAATTTTTATTTCTCAAGTTTCCTCACGATGTTTTCCTTCACCGTTTAAGAGCAGTCGGATAAATGCACATAAGTAATTAAATTTAAAAAGTCATTGGATAACCGAACCAGGACCTCCTACATTAGGAGAACGCGTCTTAACAGCTAAGCCAACGACGCTCCTACATACACTAACATACAAAGTAGTATATTGCATTTGTTACTAAAGGATATTCGCGCTGGCACGAGAATATTGTTGGGTAGAATCTAAGAGATTTTTTTACTCAGTGTATTATTTTCACAGTGATTATGAATGGTTTCATTTTGTTCCTATTGAACCCAGGTCTTTGGTCTCATCTTTAAATAAAAGTTGTTCAAGAAATCGGTTGTATCTAAAATATCACTTGATATGTTTGATACAGTAGTGAGGTCTGTATTTACATTCTGTTCTGAAATAATTGAGGACCGATTGATACTTAATCATGTTTTACTCACAAATGACAAGTCATTCCGTGACATCGATACAAATTCATCGCAGTTTCAATGTGAAAACACATCGAACACATTTCACCGCCTCCGTGGCTTTATAAGCAGCAACGATTACGATTCACGTATTGGTCGCGGGATCGATCCCCAGCGGGGTACATTATTTAGTCCTCGATTTGGTTGATGGTAGGGCATTTTAAATGTCCCGCTTGGCTAGCCACCACCATCTTATCTAAATCTGCAGCCAAACAGCAATGTTATAATAGAATTGTTTTGTTCCGGTTGTTAGAGATAAGATAACCATTCCCTCAAATACCTTTTGCCATCGAAACCACCGGGTGCTAGTTTGAATCCCGGTAGGGATAAATGTTTATATGATAGAATATTAAGATTAATTCCCGAGTCATGGATGTTGATATAAAAATTTACTTAATTTATGGTAACGACCCAGTACCATAATACAGGTATTGCCTAGTTTGTGACTAAATAGTTGGTGTAAGTGTACAAAATCTTTAATCAAAGTGAAATTGCAGAATTGAAAAATTTATCGGTTTACATTTTTCTTAGGGTGATGATGAATGCGAACGATTGAAAATGTTTATAACTACATAGGTGCTATCTAAAAACAATTTACAAATCATTCGTCATCTGATAGTAGACATTACAGTGTTATTAAAATATCGTAATGTGGCAAGGAAATATTGTATTCGTTAAAATAATTCCTATTTGCAGATTAACTACATTGTGTAGAAGAAAGTGAGTGACCAAATGACGTTTAATTTCCTACTCAGTGGGTTCTCACTCTCGCTCGCCCCGCCGGTTGCATAATCTGATAGGGATTCAATTTACACGAGACGTTGTGAAACCAGGCCTTTGTATTCCTTGCTTTCTTGAAATCAAGATCTAGTTCCGTGACCATGAGAAATGTTCCTTGACCGTATCGGGTGGAATGCGCAAATGTTTTGCGATGCAACTTAAAGATATGATTGCTTAATTAATAAAAATTTTAGTTTATTATTTGGTTACCTTTTCTTTTTATTTGTGTTATTATATATAATACAATAATACAAGCTTAATATTATATTATTATTAATACTGTAATACAAGCTTAGTTGCTTAGTGTGGAACTAGATGGCGCTGTGTGTATGTGCAAATATACATATTTATTTATTATTTTTTCATTTGCACACAATTTGCTGCTAAACCCCAAATTTACTCCTTTTCCTACTTCAATGCTCAGGTTTATTGGAAGAAATCTCTTAAAGAGATAAGTCCACCTTTGTACATGACCTATTGTTTGTACTCTGTTTTAGGTAATTTTTTGGTGAAATAAAGAATATTAAATAACGTGCCTTGTTTTTCAGTACATGTGTACACACTATCTATCCGCCCGCGACCTTGCCAGCTTTGATCTCGAAACAAAAAGTAATTTTTATAATAAAATAACTTCAGCGCATTATAAAATACTGCTAGAGCCACCTATCTATTTCTTTATAGAACTATCGCTATATCTTTGTTCAGAAATAATTATGAAAAACTGAAACATATAGGTAGGTACATATTTATTTGCAAAGTAGAGTCTACATACCAATTTTACTTATACCAATGCCTATAGTTGCTTACTATGGAACTAGATGGGGCTGTGTGTATGTCTAAGAATACTTATTTATTTTAATTTTTCTAGTGCTTAGTTGCGAAGATGTTGGCATTTGTTTGAAATATTTCTCTCTCCCGTTTGGCTTTTTGCGTCACATTAGCTACACTCCCATTTGCTGGGGGGAGGTGGGACTTTCTTTCTTTCCTACTTTTCACCCTTAAATTCTTTCTTTAATTATTCTGGGGTCCAAGGTAGCAATAGATAGTCACGTAGGGCACCGTCTACCTTCAGTAGGCGCCGTGCAGAGTACCACTGTTGATCCTGGCTTACAGGAGTTAGTGGGAGGAGAGCGGAGGAGGGATCTCTCCCGTTTAACCCCCTTAGGAGTGGAAATATGAAGTAACCAACGAATACTACTGATAAATTCATCAACGTCCATGCGAATCATGAATGTTTATACATATATTTATGTTTGTCAGTTATCTAGTATCCATAGTAGTTTGCTTAATTTGGGACTAGATGATGATGTAGGTGTCGGAAATGTTTAAATTAACATAGATAATAATTGGAGTAGGTACCTACTTATAAAAACATAATTTCAAGGTTGTAACGTTGTTCAAATCAACGAAAATTCTCGGTGTATACAGTCAGCTGAAGAGAAATATGACCCCCTATTCATATATGAGTGTAAGAGGTCATGTTTCTCTGCAGCTGACTGTACATTATACAAAATTAAAGTAACGCACAACTCATAATTGAATCTGGAAAAATGAAAAACATTGGAATACCTATATGCATTATGGATAACTTTTGTGTTTGTATAAGCAACATACATCGATACCTATACCCTTTCGCAAATAAGGAACTTCAAACATAGACCAATTTCAATCACCGTTTCCCAACAAAAAATGGTAGTACACTGGTGAAACAATGCAACTTCGAAGTATACAGCAGCACGGAGCGAAATAGCGGCGAAGTAATTTTCTCGGTGCCCGTTCCATAGCGCTCGTCGCGTGTTTGCTAGTTAGAATTCGGGTGTAGTTCGGAAATTAATCAGGACCCATTGTGGGTGCTTTGTCGCGGGCCCTGGTGCCAATTATTGGCTGCGCAGAGCAACGCCGTAATTGAACCTGCCTCGGGCCAGTTCCGAACTCTGCCGTAGCGTCGATTGAAAAAAGTTAGGGAGTCCAATTTTAAAGGGCATTGTAAAGGTAGCAGTATGTAATTAACACTGCATAAGGATAATTTGCAATATCCAATTCGGCAACATGTTTACTACTTGCACGACAATATTTTTAAAACTGAAAACATAAATAACGTTGCGTTCAAAACGAGTAAAATGCAGTTAACATAACAATCACATCATAAATAAGCAATCACTCGCGAGTGAATGAAATAAATTACACTTTTCCAATGGCGATATTCATTTTTGAGGAGCATTCGAAATTCGAAAACGCGTTTCACTCGAGTTCAGCAATTTGGCGGGCTTGTATCGCACGACACACGCCATGGGTACCCAATAACGTGCCGCGCGTCATTGGCCTCCGCTGTTTGATTTCAAATAAAATAATTTGTTTGAATGTCATTCGATTTCAGATTTGCTTTAAAAGCATATCACAATAAATGCAATCAAATTCGAAAAAAACAATCGTGCATGGTTCAGATACACACCTATATATACACGTACACACATACCTATATATTTTAACACGAAAAACTGAATGCTAAAGTGTATCTAGATTATTTCTTACTGGTTTGTATGTACCTGTATTATATCATACAGATAAACCAACCCAACTATGTTAAAAGTAAAATATCTTCGAAACGGCTTAACCGATTTGCATCAAACATGGCTAAGAACATAAATAGCAAACAGCTTGCTTTGGATTTGTGACATGATCATTTTAAACAATGAAACCGGGTAAAGGAGGATTCATACAAACTTGTTCGCCAATTCGCTTTTATAGAGGTGCAGAAATACAACAAATCAAGCAATTAGGAATCACGTGTCACAACCAAAATAGAAACAGAACTGAAACAAAGCTTGTAAGGAGCGGCCTTTAGCTATTTTGGTAGGGTTGGCGCAGGAGGATAAAACTAAATAAACAAAACATTTGAATCAGATTTTTATTAAATAACCACGATAGAATATTTTTTTACAAATTACATACCTATGCGATTTTTTTTTTGTTGTGATTTTTGCATTTCAATAATTTGTTGTGTATTTTAATTGAAAGGTAAATTCTAAATGTAATATAAAGTTTTTTTAAATAATATAAATATTTTACATTTTCAAGTATGTTGCATACTAAGTGCCAAGTAGGTAATAGCCCGAACCATTATATGGCGCTCGAAACAGTGGTACGTGGTGACTGAGCTAAATCTATACTATAGTCACAGAATTAATATATGCCATAGTATAGTGTATTATAATGAGTTTTTTACTGTAAGGAAAAAATATTAGGTAAGTGAAATAGAAGATATTGGCTTAGGTAATTTTTTTTTTAAACCATCATCGAATAAGCTTTAATTGTGTCATTTGACGGTCGCGTTTGTAGTTTATTCCAAATAATTCCATCATTAAATTAAATAAGTAAAGAAAGCTTGTCGAAAATATGAGTTCCAAATAAATTTCGCATGGTAGAAACCCTACGAATCCCGCCAGTCGCATATCAATCTCCGGTCGGTGCCAGCGTAGATGAAGGTTTTGACAAAAAAAAACTACTTATGCCAATAACTTCTACTTCACTTACCTAATATACCCTATTTTTTCGTTTTTTTCTTCTTCTTGTTATCTTGTAGTAATTAAAATTAGCACAATATTGTTCACTTACGTGACAACACTGCGAATGTGCAATGACACCGCTGTGTGTTTAAACTCATTGGATAGTCAAACCAATCGTATAACACTCGCAAAATAAAAACAAAATTAAATTTCATTAAAACCTTTCAATTACAATGTAGGTATTATTGCCTCTTCTGTAAATGCATTTCCGCGGTGTTATAATATAAGCGACGTATGTACCAACAGACAATAAAGGCTAAGTCCTAAAGACCCGCGTTATTCACTGGAGGGTTAATGAATTTAAAGGTATAAAAGTCCAAGGGTATAAAGCGAGGGCATTAAAACAATGGCGACTGTAACGCGCTGGTAACCGCCACCAAATTTGCATTCCTCATTGCGAGAGCACATAAAAATGCTCTCATTAACCTGGGGTGGTCAAAAACAACCACCCTGTCGACTGCCCGCTATGTGACCGTCTACTGTAATCTATGTTCGCTGTAATACGATGCAGTTTTTTGTGACGGGCTGAAAATATTTATTTAAGGTAGCCATAATGTCAATTTATTTTATTTTATTTCAGCTTCGAATACAATACAGTTTTTTAGGTGAAGCAATAAATAAAATACTAATAGTAATTGCATTTGATTAGATTTAATGTTTTTCCGATTAGTATTTTTTTCCTATACATTTACTCTACAGACTACACACAATCAAATATCTTCATACTTGACTACCATAGCAGATTATTTGAACGAACATACCTAATACAAAGCTAACAGTCTCATCTTTACGACAATAATGCAGTCCAGGTGTCCCAAAATACAAATTGGGTCTCCTGTCTCCCATTTATTGTTACTAACTTGTACATGTAAGTACATTAGGTGTAATAATGCAAGTCTCAATAATGTGTATTAAGTACATAATAAGAAACAAGGAAATTAAACCCATAAATATCTTACTGAAAATGCAATATTAATTCATACAGCAATAGCACAAAACATCTGGGGTAAGAATGTTTCCTCACTAGGTAACGATGAAGTTACAAAAGAAATTTCGGTAGCATCCGGGTTAAAATTTTCTCCAATCCAGGCTTCTAAGTGTAAAATAAATAAAAACTATTTCTGCATCTCAATAAACTAAACTAAAACCACTTTTAAAGTAGTACTGTCTCTTTCTCCCTGGAACAGTACGATGCGACGGCACCACTCCAAAACCGGTTTTAGTTTAGTTGGTTTACATCCGAATCGACACCCATATCAATCTATTCGAGGCTAGCGGCTTCACAATTAACCTTCCTTTATGAAGGAGAACTTTTGCATGTATACAAAAGAACGCACTCGTTTTAGTCGAATGCATTATCACTTAGAGTGTAGCAGAAAGATCGGACTAGTAATCGGGTATTCGCCTCCAGTTTTCATTACATACTGTTTAAAATACCGGGTTCGGTCGCCGAGCCCGTCCGGCACCAGGCATTCCGGGGACACAGCACCTGTCCGGTTTTTATTGTGTCTAATGTTTATTGCCCGCCAAGTTCCAGTAAAGTGCTGTAATTGTAGATTTGTATGTATAAACGGACATTGGGCGCTTATAGGATTACTAGCTTACTGCCCGCGGCTTTCCCCTCCGTTAAATAACTTTATCGCGGATATTTGTTTATCCCGCAGGAACTACTCACTTTATCGGGATAAAAAGTATTTTATGTTTTAATCTAGGGTATGTTGTATCTATATGCCAAATTTCAACAAATAAACAAACATCCAAACTTTCGCATTTATAATATTAGTTAGTAGAAAGAAATATTACTTTTATATATGTAGATAGAGCCTATAAATGGTGCTGCAATTTCAATAGTGCAGAAAATTTTTCTAGTCCACAATTTTTTTTTAAATAATAAATTTTATTTCTTAAGCACATATGAAAGGGAATCTCCTAATCCCAATAATGAAATAGGTGCCGTTCCGAACACTCTAGAAATTTGGCACTAACGCTTGACACTTTATGCTGAAACTCGTAATCTCACTTTGAAGGGTTAAATTCAGGCCGCAATGGCAGGCATTGTTCCATTAACACAATTTTATGCCCGACATATTAAAATAATAAAAACTTATGCCTCTCTTAATTAAATAATTTAGCGGCGGGCTGAGCGGAGATATGTAAATTGTTTTAAGGGATAGATCAAACAACCCTTTTTTATGACTTTAATATGCGGTCGCTGGGCGAGAAGGGGCTGAGACACGGCACGGGGGGCGAGGTAAGTTATGAAATATTTAATAACAGCGCACACGATTCCATTTGAATTACTTTCGAGGAAATGACGTAGTGCAAGGTAAGAGACACACTGTGGACTCCGTGAGACTCTGCAGCACCAATATGAGCTCTAAACAAATATTCACCAACGGTATCCGCAGAAATGAGGTGAGTACTTCTTTTTTTGTTGTTTAACAACAAAGATCAAAGGGTTGTATTTCGTTTCATTATTCACGGAAGACGCTTCTCGGCTTTGGGACACGAAAGCTCTGTCACTCAGTTTTACTTAGGTACATCATGGTTACCACTGACTTTTTCTGCAAAATATTCTATCAGACGACCGATTGGTTGCGGTTGCGGGTTCATAAAATGTTTGCTTGATGAATACGAACATTTATTCCTGAGTCATGGATGTTTATATTAATATTTATTATAATGTTGTCCATAGTACAAGCTTTGCTTAATTTGAAACTAGGATGATTGGTGTAACGAAAACTGATTATTTATTTATTTCTAATATACTCCAAAATGTTGAAAGTTTTTCGAATGTTTATTTTTAACGTAGGTAAGTTCCGCGATATCTCTGCCAATTATGAACCGGTATCGATGATTCATTTTGTTTAAGGGTAAATTTAGAGTAATCTAAAAAATCTGGTGATTCACTCCATGGAAAGACATGTCGGTTGTTTTGCCATGTTTTGGAGTTTCAATTATTAACAATAAACAATATTTTGTTTGCATCGAAATAGATTACATACTATAACGTGTTCTATTGACATGTCCTATGGGACAAAAATGCCTAAATAAGATATAGATTAAAAAAACGTTGAAACTTTGTTGTCTGTGGTAGTTAAAACTGTGTTACAGACAAAAATGTATTCCCCATATATTTTGTACAATCAATAAAACTTTGTAGTTAGCATTGACAACTAAAATTATATAAAAAATATTTATTTATATGACGAATACGACGAAAAATATTTATTTATTAAGACGACCAGTTTGGTGTAGTGGTTATCAACTCTGGCCACTATACCAAACGGTTGCGGATTCGAATCCCGCTAGGGGCATGTGTTTGTGTGATGAATACGGACATTTGTACCCGAGTTATGGATGTTTTCATTTATAATAAGTATTTATTTACAAAAAAAATGTATTTATGTAGTATATCAAACATCTGGTATCCACAACACAAGCCTATAGCTGCTTACTGTGGAACTAGATGGCGCTGTGTGTATGTCTGAAGATATTTTATATTTTATTTTATTTTTATTTATTACTTTTTATTACATAATATAACCTCAAAATATTATCAAATGCAACAGCATTTGCCGAATTCCCGTCAAGTACACCTACATATAAAAAAAAAATAAAAGGAAATATAATAATATACGTTCTATTCCCTCCCGTTGTGTGGCCAGTATTACACGAGTTGCCTCACTGTCTCAATACGGGGGAGTGTTTTAATTAATGTTTCCAGACAAATTGCGAAAAAACCCCGGCTAATGACGTCACATGGCGGGTCGTGACGTGTGTTACATGTAATGACGTGGCGTGTAGCTGAGTAATGGTGCTTATTACTGTGACGAGCGTCATCAAGGTGAGCACGTCCTTTATATGATGACTGCAGAAGTACAGAGGCTTGTAAGGAATAAGGGCTAACTTTGTAATGATGCTTATGGCTTTTTTGATGACATAATGGGCGTTTTGAGTCAGTAAGGAGGTAAGGATTACCTAGTTAAGAATTGTTTATGTACAAATAACACGCTAATAAGTGATTTTTCTTTATTTGGGTTTCGGCACGTAAAAAGAATAGAACTAACCCGTCTTTTCCCGTGGGTGTAGTAAATGGCGACTATGGGACTTTCCATAAAAAAACATCTGTAAATTTCAACCCTGTCACGTGTGTCACGCTTCTTAATTTCCCGGCGAACCGTATTTATACCTAACTGGTGTCAACGGGTGATATTATGATTGAAGTCACTCTCTGATTGAGTGACCTCTATCATCATCATATCAGCCATAGGACGTTCACTGCTAAACATAGGCCTCCCCCATAGATTTCCAGAGTGACCGGTTTGAAGCGGCCTGCATTCAGCGACTCACGACCTCCATTCCATTGGGTTTCACGAGCTATGTTCCAAGTAAATAAATAAAAAATGTGCTCACCACCATTTTAACTTAATAATCCGCGGGCTTTTTGGCGGGATCTCGGCGAGTGAAGTTGCAATTTTCTTTATAATTCTTATAATTTGTGCATTCTGACTTTTGAAGCTTTATTAAGCTTCAATTGGCAGGATATTGTGCAGCAAAAGTTAGTGATGGTGTACAAGTGAAGGGAAGTGTAAATTAAAGTGCGTAACGGAGCTTTCGGGTTCCCACAAGAAGCCGCCTAAATCTTTTGTAAAGCATTCTGCCACTTTACTGAAGAATGACTTGACCGTTACTAGACTCTGTATACGCCAAGTATACGACGAATTATACTTGTTTTGACTGAGACTGACTTATAAACTAAAGAAATAAGACATGGGTGCATGGGCCTAGATCCCTTTGCCTTCTCAGAGAGGAGAGAATAAAACGAAAAGAATTAATAATAATCCTCTGGGCTGTCAGTTACACCTGATGTTTTTAACCCGACTGATGTATGTAAATATATCCGTTCCTTTGGTGCATCCTGTCGACTAAACGGCTTGACTGATTTCGAAGTGCATGTCGTTAGATTCGTTTTGAAACCTGGAGTGTCATAAGCTACATTTTATGGTAAAAAAATCCAACATGGTGTCCGCAAAGTACAATACAATACAAATACAGTTTATTGTACAAAAGGAGAACATACATTTTATAAAGCCCAATACTGAAATGAGTACAATTCGGTGGCCTTATCACTAAAAGCGATCTCTTCCAGGCAACCTTGTGCAATACAAAATATTAAATCGGGTTTTTTGGTTTTTAAATACTTAATTGTTTGTTTGCAAAAACGCTTTCTTGTACAAAAAGGCAATACATTAATTTTGCATTGATACATTCTTGTTATTTGATTCCTATGCATAACGGGTTAGCCCTTGACCGCAATCATACAATTAAATTAACTAATTAATTAGTCGCGCCCTTCACAGCAGGGATCGCTGTGTCTCTGGAGCGTTGTGGTTTAATCAGAGACGACGGGAAAATACCTGATGGAGCCACCTTAGTACCCTGGTGCTTGGGGCGCATCTATACAAGATACTGCCCTCTGAGCTGGAAACGGTGTTGGACAGGCTCAAAGCCACAAGCGCCGTAAATATGCGTCACTATCTATAAACCACGAGTTTGCGACGCTTGCAATGGAAACATTGGGCTGACACAAATTTGTAAGAGATGTATCAATTAGACTGGTCCAAGGAGATCTGAAGGACAATTCTCGTAATATCTCTTATTACAATCTGTGTATGCAATAAAGTGTTAAAAAAAAAAAAAAAAAAAAAAAAAACAATTACAGTCAAAATTCAGTTCGGATCTAGTCTCGGTCTCCAAATGTCAAATATGTCATTCTCGTACTACAATATAAAGGTTTGTAATGTGATTATATCGAAATGTAATCGAAAGTTGAACAAAGCTTTTAACATCAAGTTCGAGATTAAAAAAATTTACAGTTCGTTAAATATGCGCTTGCTTCCTTCTATTTATTCTCTTTCACATTTGTCAAAAAACTACTTATATCACTTCAGCTGGGCAATACTGAACAATTAATAGTGAGAGCCTTGTTCAACTTTCGATCACATTTCGATATAATTACATTACGAATCTTTATATTTAATGTCGTATTTGACATTTAGGAGATCGAGACTGGATCCAAACTGAATTTAGACTGTAATTGTAATACGAGATATTATGAGAATTGCCCTTCAGAGAGCTGGCACGCCTACTTTGCTGAGCAACTGAGCTTATGCATTCAGCGAGACAATGGCGCTTGCATTCTGGGTACTAACGGAAGCGAGTTGGATGCCGAATTTTTACTATAAGATATATTATTATTAAAAAATAATATTGGCGTCTTTTTTTTTTAAAGCACAACGGGTTGGTACTGACCTCAATCACACCTGATGTTAAGTGAAGATGAGGTCGAAAGTGGAAGCGTACTGACCCGGAAACCCCAACACATTTGGGGGACTGGCTATCTTATCTCTGACAACCGTTACACAACAATGCTATTAACATTGTTGCTTGGCGGCAGATTTAGATAAGATGGTGGTAGCCAGCCAGGCGGACATTTAAAATGCCCTACCACCAACCAAACCGAGTACTTAAACATGTACCCCGCTGGGGATCGAACCCGCGACCTCCGAATCGTAAACCCAACGTTGTTTAGGTACATTGAGCCACGGAGGTGGTTAGGTTAGGTTAGTGTCGAATCTGAAGTAGCCTCTAAAACTTAAATTTGAATTTAGAGTGCTCTAAACCGTTTTCCTATTCTACGTCGAATCTCTAAAATTTGAAGTTTACGCTGATCAATAAGATATGTCTTAGATTATGTCTTCTTTATTATTAGCGAAATTTAGTCGCCGTTTAAAAACATCACATTTTAAATTAGAGAGTAGGTCTTTCCAGATTTATTGGGCAGCCCAAAAAGTTTGAACTTTCTATAAAAGTCTTTTGTAGGGGTACAAAAGATTTTACTAATATGTTTTATTTTGAATTTAAGGCCGCGGTGAAAAATTATGCCTAACCTAATTTTTTTTAATTCAAGACGAGACTTAATTCTAGTAGAAAGTATCAATGGTATCAAACAATTATTCTTTGGTTGTAATATAAAACAAGTTAGCTGTCGAACGCGAAGAATTATTTTGATGAAAGAGATCTTTTTTAAAAGTCTGTTGCCATTTTCCCAGTATCGATAAAGAAACCTAATTAACCAAAACCTATTAGGCAAATTCGGAGTCAAAAACGAAAGCCAACTTAAATTATAAAATACGGTCAAAGAATTCCATATACGGTGTGAAATTTAATTCGTGTTATTCCTGTTGATGACTTCACTGCTAATTACTAACAGCTTTCCTCTAGGAAACATTGTCGAATTCAGGCGAAAATTGTTGAACTTCCATACTAAAGGTGGTGTCAGAATGGTTTACTTTGTATTGGTGAACAAACATTTTTTGATCGATTTCGACTTGAATTTGATGGTTCCTTGGGGAAAGTTCTTCATAATCAACAATGGCGTCACCAGTTAATGGGAATTACACGAATTCAAATTCACCCTGTATTAAAACATTGATTAACAAACATTTAAAAAACCTTTCTGAAGAAAAATGTCTGATTTTGACTATGGCAATACAGTAATCAATTCAATTTAGGCGTCCGTAAGATATGTCAAAACCATCTCTAAATTTAGCGATAGGTGTATTGCGGAATAACATATTTTAGGAATATTTATTTTACGAAATGCATTTAAAATTAGAGATTTTTAGACTTAGGTTAGTTTAGCGACTGCTCGCCAGAATCGACACCTACCCTACCTAATATATTTGTAAGGATTGCCATTGTAAACCCTCTATATTAATTGAATATCCTACGTAATTACTTCACCTTCAATAGTCGTATTGAGTTGGAATTTACAGTTTCCCGTGTTCCTCTTCACTTCCATACACAATTGCCTCGTTATTTCCTCAAAACAAACATCATGTTAAATTATATACATTAGATGTACTTAACATTGCACTGAATTGCCAATAATCAATACCCTAACAAGGTAGTAACAGACACGAGTACGTTTTTTCTTACTGCCTGAGAATTGAGAGCGCTACGCTTCTCACGCGGGAATGTATCATCAAATGCAGTCGTGCTTTGCTCACCCATAACTCGTGTGGATACGCCCTCAACCCGTTCGTATATTTTAACGAAACTTTGGTAAATATGTGACACACAAAGTTTCTATAATGAAAAATGATAAGGTGACTCGGGTTCTCAATTTTTTTTGCAGAGTGGGTTAACTCTTGGCTGTAAAGATGATGCGAAAGTTGAAAGCGCGTTAACTCAGACTCTTAACTTATCTTAGCGATTTAATGGATATAATCTGAAACAGTCGGAATACAACAATGCTGTCAATATTGGTGTTTGTCATACTTCAATGAGATGACATTTGATAAAATGAGAGGCGGTCATTCGCTAACTATAAATTGAAAATTTAGAAAATCCTCAAAAAAACAGTCAATTTCGCCATCCTGACTGGGGAACAGTTGTTGACACAATATATAACAATATGTGTGAAGCTATGTCTGTTTGTGCCTGTGTGTTGTCTATAGAATTGTAGAGCCAAAACCGCTGAATGGATTTCAAGTTTTTTTTTTATTTTTGTAAGCTGCTAATTGCGAGATGTTGTTTATAATCATGTAAATGTTTCCACAGCGGTTTCCAAATTTGCAATCTAAGTTATTTTCGGCATTTATGTCACCTTTGTATATTGAAGTTAAAAAAAAACATCAGTTTCGTAGCTATTATAAACCGTAGCTCTATTAGAATACACTACATCATTGGTGCACTATAATTTACCAAATTGCCAACAACTGAAATAGTCGAAAAGTTGATTTATCGCAAGATACTCGTATTCCAAAGTCAGTAAATCACAAACGGTCATTACGAGTCGTGACTGGTGTTCATAAAATAATGGTTTATAACCATTGTGGGCAGAACTGTAGGTGTATTTATTTATTGATAACCCTATTTTGAATTTTCAGCTTTGCCGCCGATTTTCTATTTATCATCTGTGCCGAAAGGCAAATGCATTTACGCATACAGCCACGTGAACGCAATTTGTACTAAGCAAAGAGATTTTGGTATGCCAAGAATGATAAAAGCGATCCAATCAAAGAGTATATAATAACCGCAGCACGCCGTTTCATACAACATTGCTGGAGCGTTGTAATGTTCCAAATTCAAAAAACGCTCCTGCAATGGATTTATTTTTCGCTGTCCGTAAATTAGATACTTGGCGTGTTCTTTTTTCGAAAGTAATGACAATATTTCCATGCATGTTTATAACTATATGGTTGCAAGAGGCGATATTTTTTTTAAATAACTATACCTGACTCCATCGTCATGACTGTATTTATTTGGGTCCGTCCGAATGTACTAATTTTTGACCTTACAGATTTCCACAATAAATTAGTACGCCTACAGCGGACCTTTTATCGTGACTGAGAGTATGTTAGGCCTATCGGATTTATATGTCTGCTTACGAAATGTATTAAAATAGTCACCGAAATAATATATAAAAATTCAAGCTGGCTATTATAACGTAGGTTCCCCACGTTTTTCACGAGCTTTAAAGCTTCTGGCGGAAATTTGGGACCACGCGAATGCGTCTAGCAATAGTGAAAGTTGGTTTTTAATAATATTGTATAAAACATATACCAAAACTAGCTATGTTACTTTGACATAGAAGACTCAGATTTTTGTGTACATTTGGTAGTTATATATTGTGACATAGCCCAGCGGATTAGTAAGCTGAAGTGTCAGTGGGCAGGGCACATAGCTCGAAGAACTGATGGGCTATCAAAGTTCTTCACCGGCAACCGCAGCGTAGGACGTCAACTCACAAGGTGTCCACGACCTGATAAAGGTCACGGCCAGTCGCTGCATGCAGGCGGCTGGAAATCCATAGTCCTGTGGCTGATGTGATGATGATAATCTGTTTAACATGAACAATAATGCTCGCACCAACTCTTATTGCTTGAAAGGTTAACCAAATTAATTTCATAAATTCGTCACAGCCTTTTTGCGTTGGATTCCATACAACACAGGGGCGTGTACCGACACCGTTGGCAGATAAATCGATAGCTAATTCAAAATGGCTTATTGTTGTCTGCATCTGTACAAAGGCACACAACTTTCACAGATATTGCTCTTGCACAATAGTGCGGACACTTAGACGCGAGGTAAAATTTTAAAGGGTTGCCGCAAAGCGCGCCGTTCCGACTTGAGCGTTATTCATTGAGATGCAAATGGTGCTTAACTTTCGAGCAGGTATAAACAATTCGGTTTTGAGTTTGCTAAAGTTAGCGCTGTTTTGCTTTTGCGTTTGAAGCTTGTTATAAAGTTACTTCGTGTGCTTAGTATCCTAGGGTTTGGTTCGCTTTTTAATTCCTCATGTTTCAATTATTATGAAAACAATTTACTATGTTAACGATATTTTTATAAGAAAACAATGATTAATAGCTCGATAGATTTGGTTGGTTCTGAGAAAAAGGATATCGTAGTTTAAGTTTACGTAAATTTAACCGACTTTATATATTTTTCAGTATCTCATTTCGACATTTTCGCAATTACATCATCATATCTCCCGATCAATGAACATATTTGAATTATTTTTATTTGCTTTTAAAGGGTTTACCTTAAGAGTGGTCCTATATCTTTGATTATATCTGGTGATACCCTCCGGAGATAGAGAATGGACCTCTACTAAAATCGGTTGTTTGACCAATTTTTATAGCATAGCGGAAAAAGAGTTTGTCTGTTTGTTGAATAAAATATGACTGAGGGGTGGCTTGAAAAATTTAGGACATAAGATATATAAAAACTACCTATAAGAAAACACAAATTTCTTTTACAAAATCTCTTTACTATTCAACTTTAATGTACCTTTAATTAGATATCACCATCAAAGAATTTTTTTTTTTTGTGGGTCAACAAAATCTTTTTAACCCCCGAAGCAAAATAAGTGTTATAAGCTTGACCGCTATGTGTTTCTTGTCTGTCTGTCTGTGGCACCCAAGCTCTCAAACAGATGAACCAATTGGGATGCGGTTTGTATATTTGTAAGCAGGTTTTCTAGTGGTTTCTAGACTAAATTTATCAAAATCGGTTCACGTGTTTTATATTAATAGCATGTTTTTTCGAGGGTTTTCTAATTTTTCAATTTACATAGCGTCATGAATTGGGCCTAGCTTCTTGGCCCCATCTCCTTTAAAGTGTAAGCTTTCCTCGAAATGCATTGTCTAAACAGCTGATTCATACTGATATGAACAGAAAATATTCTAAACAGTTGCGAAGATTGCTAAAAGAGTAAGTTATTATTTTGTAGTTGTATTTTTCTCATTTAATAGCAAATTTTATCATTCTGCCTACCCTGTAACAAAACGTTGTGCACTCCACTGATAATTATGGACAACCCTATAGCAATATTGCTCAAATGTCGTATAAGAAGACCATCCACAAGAATAAGTACGTACTCATATTATTCGGGATATAACATACGATACACTGTTGTAAGTTTGTAAGTTAGCGCAAACATAAGGGCGTGGACACATTGCACGAGCGTGGGCACGCGTGGGCAACAAAAATGGCGGCCGTAACAACTTAATAAGCGGTTGTCGTGATTTACGCGCGCCCGCGGCGCCGGCGCACTCGCCCGCACCAGCTTATTTATACTAATTTATGACAGATAAACATCGATTTTACTTAGTGATACTGGCTGGAGAATTAAAAATGACTTACTATTTAAAGTTATTTGCTAATAAACAAATATTCACCCAGCTATCTTGTAATCTGATCGCAAGACTATATAAAACTGTATTGTTAGTCCTACAGTAATCGATAAGCTAAAAAGGAATCATTAGGTACTCACTCAGACAGAAGCACTTCTATGTAGGTAGAGCTATTAAGTATTAAAAGCATCGGTCATCATTACGGCGCATATTGTACATGTACAGTCCACGGCACGTCAAACAACACTGCCAGTAAAATCTGAGCTTCCACACGATAGGGTGCTCATATAACCAGCGGATAGCCAAAGGTTGAACTGTTGCGTCTGATAACATATATACATAACATCACGACCTTTATCCCGAATGGGGTGGTCAGAGATATCCCAAACAATAGCCTTTAGGTGTTTAAGTTTAATGATTAAAACAACATCCACGGTTCACCGTATGAAATATACAGAAATACACGCGTGACAAGGGGTAAACTCATCGCCGTTGAAACGTGCAAAACTAGGTATAAATGTTTTTTGGTGGAAAGTCCCTTAGTCGCCTTTTACGACATCCACGGGAAGAGACGGGTTGGTCTATTCTATTTTTGAGTGCCGAAACCACACAGTACAGTATAACATAATTAATAATTAAATAAATATTTCGGACACTTACAGCAACTAAGCAAAGCCTGGACTATGGATACATACATAAATATTTATATAAACATCCATGACTCGGGAATAAATGTTCGTATTCATCACACAAACATTTACCATTCGCAGAAATCGAACCCGCAACCATTGGTTTCACTTACAAGGTCACTATCCACTACACCAATCGGTCGTCATTATAAATCCTTAGCCCTCCACTGAACCAGATTATAAATCTAAACGAGTGCTAATTACGCCGCACCCAATAAATCTCACGCATTATATAGGCCGTAAATATACCACAAATATACCATAAATATACCATTCCGAGCGTCATAGGCCATAGACCCCACTCGACGCGACTCTCGAGCGAAGTTATAGCCCTTGGAACGGCCGACTCGGCCGTAACAATCGGTGTGAATCGAAAATAACCGGAAAATTTCTAGCAACTTGTCTAATGGCTTATTGTTGTACGATTGTAGTTGTTGCTGGTAACAAATTGTTGTGTTGTTAGTGCATTTTAAGCGTTATTAAGTACGCGGCTTTCGAGGAAGTGGTCACACCAAATAGTGTTGAAAACATCGATTTAAATGCTTTACATTGGTCGGGCGAACAAATCTTTTTCGCGCTTTTCATAGTAAATAAAACAGCGCCATCTCTTAGAATCCTCGAGAACAAATAGGACTGCTGAGAATAAATGGCCAAAACCTGGCTTTTTTCAACTCTGTGCTCGCAACCTTAAAAGTGCAAAAAAAATCAATATTGATAAAAAATATCAGTTTTACGAGTATTATTTTTGTTACACTTAGTAGATACTCGCATTTTTGTAACTTTTCTGTGGTAAGGTGATGCATTTTTTTACAACATAAATCAGCATTGGATACGACAGTTCGCAATCGTTTTATCACCAATTAAGTAGTGGTGGACTGTTTGAATGACCCGGTCCATACACAGTAATATTATGGATGAAAGGTTGAATTAGTCTCTTTTATTTATTAGGAACATTCTTTTGCAGATTCATACACACTCGACCATAACATAAATTAACACTTCAAAGAAAGAAAGAAAGAAAGAAATTATTTATTTGCCAGAATAAATATAAATATTCAAAGCTAAATATTCCCTAAACCCTAAATCGGAAAACTGTTTAAGATTACTTATCTAGTATTTTTGAACGACTTATCCAATGACACCCCAGACGGTGAGATACAAAAATAAAAGAACATTCATCCTCACTTTACGTGTAGGAGAGAAATACCCAAAAAAAATATTTTTCAAGATTTTATTTTACCACTTTATCGGCGTGATTAATGTATATAATATGTATATCCATGCCAAATTACAGCTTTTTACCAAGAACCTCTGAGCTAACAGACAGACAGAAGGGTTCCTTATCGACCACACCTCATGCATTCCAAATAACAGATGAGCATCTGTCAAAACAACAACAACAGGGCCCGCATTCTAAATGGTCCGATAATCGGACTCGATAATCGGAATCAGAAAATCAGAAAAGAAAATTTCAAATTAAGAATGCATTTCCGGGAATAGAAATGCATTCGAAATTTGAAACTTTCCAGTACCGAATCGAATATCGAACCAATTAGAACACGGGCTGATGTCCAAAATCTTCGAATCTGTTATTGGCTAGTCCTGTCTGTTTATAGCACTCTGATTGGCTCTGTCAACGACGATAACAACATAACAAGCTAGGTGGGTTAAACCGAAATGCTGCACCCTACCTCAACTAGTAGACAAATTTAATTCGGTATAGTAAATAAACTATAAAGCCGCGTCTCCAGCCGCGACATTTGACGAGATACATTTGCAGAGCGATATGTCCCCGGACATATCGGGCGGCATTGCCAGACTTCGCCCGACTTTGCCAGACATGATAGGTTCGACTAAACTGATGTGAACGAAAACAATACATCGGGCGACGTGGACCTCCGGGGACTTATGTCTCTCGACAAAACTGTCGCTTCGATGTGTGGTCAATTGACGAGTCCAACACGTTGATGATCATGAATTAATGGAGGAAGATAAGCTATGTATTGTAGAGTGTAGTAATTGAGATTTGTATACTGAAAGTCAACAACAACGAAGTTCAACAATATAACACTTTTTCGATGCCTTAGCACACCGCTTTTTACAGGGAGGAAAGTAATGTTTTTCAAGAGTCAACAGATTTATATGATACCTACCACCTATAGCCGAAAGGGCTTGACCGATTTTGAAGTGCAAGGTATCCGGTGGATTCGTCTTGATCCCCAGAGTGTCATAAGATATATTTTGAAACAAACATTTGCACATGACGCCCACAAAATATGCAGTCGGGTTTTTTGTTTATAAATACAAATAGTTATTCTCAAAAATTAAGTCGGTTAGTCGGCCAATACATCCGCAATCAAAAGAAGACAAAGCAGCATCGCCGCATGTTCTAAATAGTTCGATATATCGAATTAGAATAATATTTCGAATGCGTTTCTGTTTGGAAACGCGTTCAAAATTTGAATCTTTACGTCAAATACGCGAGGAGGGAAAATTTGAAGTCAAGGAAAAAGAATGATTTTGAATTTGGAATAAATGGAATAAGTAAGTATGAAATTCTATTACATGCAGGTATATTATTACAAGTCCATATACATAATATATCACTTATTAAATTTGGAATTGGAACTATCCATGTCTGTGACTGTATCAATTTTTAAACCACTGAACAGTTATGTGCTGTATGGTTGTATATGAATTTGAAATTTCCTTCCTAGTCCCGTACACTTTACACGTTACACTTATAAGAAAATTTCTTTATTGCCGATTGCTTTCAAAGCAATATCTACCTGTCTATAACTGATCAAAAGAACTCAAGCCCCGTGAATCTACATTAACTGCAGCTACACAATGTTAATCTAGACCTAGACAATAAGGACGTTCTTAATAAAAGATTTCCTATTCCTCCAGCAACTTTGGATTTTGAAATAAAAACAATTTTTTTTTCGAAAGATAAGGAAAACAACTAATAGGGCGTAAAATACCTCTAGCGCCATGTAGCGCCATCTAGGTATCTACCATAGAACTATCACCATCCAAAAGACCTGATTTAAAAATTTCGGTGTTTTTATAAAGAATTATGAAAAATGTAGAGTCACACATTTTTCATTTATCTGGAGTCAATTAGTAATAATTTGGACACTTCCACCAATTATCTAATCCCAAACTACGCAAACAACATGTCGCTAGGAAGGCCCGCGTTTCCCCGACATATAGATATACATATAGGTCAGAAATATTATATAAGCATCCAAGACTCGGGAATAAATGTTAAGCACTAATCTACCGTAGCGGCATTCAAACCCATAACCGTTGGTTTTGAAGGCAGGGTCACACCAATCGTGTGTCAAACAAAATATTGATATTGCTGAACATCGAACTTAATATTTTTTTAAATATACCTAAATCACACTGTAAAATTTTAGAGATACTTATATTAGGTACTTCTCTTATCAATTAAAATGTATAGCTATTTTACCGCACGCTGTATATTTCTGTATCCTGTTATTGAAAGTATCACTTTTCCATTGAAAAATCGTATACGAATATTTCCTTGTTAAATGTGGGGAGTGGAACTGAATGGAATCAAGGTGGAATAAGCGTGTTCTCGTGCGGCGCATCCGGATGGCCGCACAAACTGAATCATGGAGACGTATCAGCGAACGAAAACGTTGTCGCAGCGGTTTTTATAAGCTCGTCTTTGTATAGCTGGTACAGGTGGTGAATAATTTTACATTACTGGCAAATTATTTTTGCTGTCAGTACCAATGAACTTTTTACCAACCCAACATGTGATAAATTAGTCGACTGTTTAACCGGCCACTGTTTAATTTTTAACCCGGACGAATAACGACGGGTGTAATGTGTTTGTCCGGACGTATCTCAGTAATGGGTGGTCCGATTTCAGTGCGGTTTTCTTATATTAAAGACTAAATGAGGTGACAAGTTCTTAGCTAATTTGAAGAAAATCGTTTAAGCCGTTTCGAAGATATTTAGCTTTTAACAGAGTTTTTTTTGTATATTTCGACGATATCATAGTCTTTCGAGGGATTTCTAAATTTTATTTCTTTTAATTTAAGATTAAACTTGAGGATAAGTTCTAAGCTAAGATTTAATGGAAATCGGTTCAGCCATTTCAAAGACACAGACTTTTAACACAGTTAGTGTGGTCTATGTGGATAAAAATCATTATTTTGCTCGAGATTTTCTAAATTTGTAATTTATAGTAATACTAGTTCTTCGCCCGCGGCTTCGCCTGAGTGGAATAACTTTATCGCAGATATGTTTCATTTGTTTATCCCGCGGGAACTACTTACTCACTTTATCGGGGTAAAAAATATCCCATGTTTTAATCCAGAGTATGTGCTACCTATGTAGGTACCTTTCATCCAAATCCATCCAAATGTTCACCGTGATTGAGCAACAAACATCTAAAGTTTCGCATTTATAATTATTAGTTAAATAAGCTGCAGCTGTCTTATACCTGGTAAAAGGTTCGTTACGTTCTATCGCTAAATTTGGTACCACGTAAGCGCCCTAGAAGTAAGAATAAGGGGATATACAGCTAATGGATAGCCGTATCGCGTGACCATAATTTACTTCTAGGGCGCTTACGAGCGATCGGACGCAAGCGAGCTGAACGACAAATGTTTTTTTTTTTTTTTTTAATTCAAGCGAACGCAAATATTTTTAAATGGTGCGACTGCAGGTCTCTACTTAGCACAAAGCGTGAGTTTGACTGTTCAACGAATCAATGCCGCCAATCAGGACCCTTCCGGTCGTGCAAGACCTGGGACAGATTTTATATATATATATTTTTATTCATCTAATTAGTTAATTTACTTCGTTATTCTTTAGTTGGTTAAATTTATTTTGTTATCTAACCAATATTATAAATGCGAAAGTTTGGATGTTTGTTTGTTTATTTGTGTGTTTGTTTGTTGCTCAATCACGGCCAAACAGATTTGGATGAAATTTAGAATATCGGTAGAATATACCCTGGATTTCTTAGGATATTTTTTATCCCGATAAAGCGAGTAGTTCCAGCGGGATAAACAAATTTCCTGGATAAAGTTATTCCAAGCCAGCGAAGCGGTGGGCGGAAAGCTAGTTATCTATAAATTTGTTACCCAATAATATAAACATCTTATTAGAATTTGTGTTACTATATACTTACCCATAATATGATACTAATTAGATATAATAATATGACGTTACAGGGATGGTAATCATAGAACTTTTATTTCTGAACTAATTTATCATCAAAATCTTCTTCTAATCTCTCAATTTTCGGTACCCAACTAATCGTTTGATTGAACAGCGATTTAAGAGATCTGGTGCCAACATTTTTCTAAGTAATCGTCCACAAGACGACTGGAATGACCGCTAATGACCGCTTGGTGCGACTGCAGAATCGCCTCGTTAGCAACAAGAGGCCATTGCCGCGATAAAGGGTTCTCGATTCCCCTCCACATTATATTTTTATTTTATTTTTCTCATTTAATAATGATTTTCTCGGACTTGACACAAGTGGATCTCTAAATAGTCATATAGGTATGTCTAATTTTATTCTATTACTAATGTATTTATATGTACAGCTATGTACTTCTCAAAGTAAGAAGATGAAGATAAGTAAGAGCTGAAATAAACTACATTCATACCGTGCGTTAGTATTTATATAGGTGATTTATTTATTTTATTAAAATTAGTTCAAATCATGTGCGTAATGCTTCCTAATCCAAAGGTTGCGTGGAAGAGATCGCTTTTAGTGATAAGGCCGCCAAATTGTACTATCCCTTTTTTTATTTATCGTTGTGTTATGCTTTTTTTTTGTTGTACAATAAAGAATATTTTGTTTGTTTGTTAGTACTAATTCTGTGACCGTGCGTATTATGAAAAGCTTTATGTTTTATACGAACTTAGAAACATTTATCAAAATACATGATATGGACTTATTCCCCTATACCATTCAAATACGAACACATCGATCCCTTAGGTTTGTTATGTATGCACTGTAGTGAACAGGCCAAGTTCTTGCACAAATGTTAATAACATTCTTGTGTTCCGGTTGTCAGAGATAAGATAGCCAGTCCCCCAAATGTGTTGGGGTTTCCGGGTCAGTACGCTTCCACCTTCGACCTCATCTTCACTTAACATCAGGTGTGATTGAGGTCAAGTACCAACCCGTAGTGCATAAAAAAAAAAAAACAATCGACAGCGTGCAGACCATACATGAAACCATTCGGGCAATTTTTAACACCACGTAGCTAAAAGTATAATTGACTCTTAGTGCTGATATTTCTCCGAGGCAATGATAAGAATACTGTTACATGAATTTAAAATTTCATACATTTTTGTAGTACCTACATACAAATAAAAAATATCTAGTCTGTTCAGGGAATTGTTTGTAAAATTATATCTTTAGATCCAAAATAAAATATGCCAAAACAGTCTGAAACAGAGAAACCTTTTTGTGCAATAAAGCGTTTACAAGCAAACCTATACACCGTCTGCATAATAGATACTAATTAACTTTTCTCAAGAAACTGTGAACTTTTTTCATTATTTGTTATTTACATACCTACAGCAATTACTGAGTTCAACAATAAGTACTAGGTACTGAAAGATATACATAATATTCTGAGAAAGCTTACATTGTATTATGCCGGGTTGAAAAGATTTATCTGTTTCCGACTGTACCGTAACATACAAAATACATAGTATAAAAGTGTTTTGTAAAAAAAAAAACATGCTTATACTGGATGAGCTTTTTTACCGTAAGGAAAAAAATAGGGCATATTAGGCGACAGATTGGTGCAATGGTGTCATGGAGCACCTGGTTTTGTACCCCTGTGTACCCTTCAACGGCCAAGTCACACAACATTAACTATAATAATAAAGAAATCGCAGTAAGGAACCTTACACTTGGCACGACTTTGTTTAGATTTCATTACTTTTTAGAGATAATCAAGCAGCTCCATCGAGACTTGGCTAGTTTTTTACAGAATGTTTTTGGTGGGATTTCACTTCTTTTTGTAGAAACGTGGGCATATTATATATATGCCCACGTTTCTACAAATATGCTTGATACTGCAAGTTGAGTCAGTTCTACCATACACCAAGAAAGATATTGAATGGAAGAGACAAGACCCGTCTTTGGGCATACCAACTACTTGGTAGCCACTAAGTTCATCGTCGTCTTTTAATATTATCGACATTTTTTACGATAATTATTATCTTGCGAAATCAAACACAATTAAACTCAACGACCTTTAGTATATGGACAACAAATCAGAAATACAGATAATATTTAGACTAAAACCTACTTATATCTTTAAGACTTCTTTTGTCTTAATAAAAAAAACTTAAAGAAAATATTACTCTGCCTACTCAATCTATACAAACTATAAGCAAAACGTTAACTCTTAATTATTAGACAAGTGTCAATATAATTAATTATCAATGAACTTTCTAGCAAAGGTACTACCTACCTAGTACTGAAATACAGCTAAATTAATGATATTTTTAAACGAAACGAAGTAATATCTAACTAAATAAACTAAACTAGAATACTAGAAAAGTACTTATAAACACGAACGCGATTCGAAGTACTGCCTAAATGTAAATTAAACCTAGAAAACTAAAAGTAGGTACTAAATAATTAACAATTAAATAAAGTATTCAATTGAAACTTCTTTTAATTCTGATAATTAAGTAATAATCAGTAATCCGTCACTAACCATATAATTCCTGACCTGTTTAAATCTTTGAATTAATATAATAACAACCTGCCAATTAACCTTAGCAAACCTCACGAAATAATCAGCGAAATCAACGAAATGCAAATAATTCCTCCTAATCCCTAGCAAACATTTTCAAGCGCAATAGAAGAATGTCGTAAACGACTGTAACGCGGCCGGTTGCCACTTTGCCATATAAGGTTATCGGAAAAACAAAACGTAAGCGCGTTTTAAAATACAGTCAACGCCATCTAGCGACGCGTGCGGGTATCACCGCCACTCTTAGCCAATGCATTATATTTTGACCAAATTTTCGTTTGTTTATTTAATTTGTGTAATGTTCGAGTAGAATAAAATTAATCGTTTGACTATTTCTTCTTGTAAACTTGTAATAAGTATAAGTAAGTATAAGTATAATAGCCAGTCTAGTCTTATCCAGAGTTTTCCTTTAATTTTATTTATATTCGTATTAAAAGTAGAAGGGGAGGCATTCGCCCAGCAGTGGGACGCTATAGGCTAGATTAAATTAGAAGATGTGTCCCACTACGCTGGACAGTCGATTTTTTTATGTACCAATAGTAGAAGGGGGCATTACCATATCTCTAATACAGCTGGGACCAGCTGAGGGTTCTTCGTCAGATATAAAGTTAATCGTTCGACTATTTCTTCTTGTAAACTTGTAAGTATAAGTATAAAAGCCAGTGTAGTCTTATCCTGAGTTTTCCTTTAATTTTATTTATATGCGTATTATAAGCAGAAGGGGAAGCATGCGCCCAGCAGTGGGATGCTATAGGCTAGATTAAATTAGAAGATGTGTCCCACTACGCTGGATTTTTGCAATGACAGTCGATTTTTCTATGTACCAATAGTAGAAGGGGGCATTACCATATCTCTAATACAGCTGAGACCAGCTGAGGGTTCTTCATCAGATACTTCAGACCTTCGATTTTTGACATCAAATGAAGCGGCCCACCGAGTTGAATATTTTTTGTAAAGGCGGTATATGTCGATCTCTAATAGTTTGGTTGGGCTCTTGTGTTTCCTAATCAGGGTCACCAGGTACTCCAGATCTTCGATTATCCTAGTTTTTATAGTTTTCCCTTTATGTGGCCATTGAACCATAACTCTGTACCAAATTTCAGCTCTCTGAGTTTATGGGAAGTACTAGTTCTATTTTGATGATCATGAGTGAGTGAGTGAGTGAGTGAGTGTCATAAATGCGAAACTTTGCTTTCGCTTAACTTCGGAACTAAATGACCTACAGACTTGAAATTTTGGATTTTAAGTATGTGATTATAGCTTACTGGATGATGAAAATTTCTGCGTTCTAGTCTTATCCAGAGGTTCTAAAATAGGGGCCTGAAAATGCGGCGAAATGGTTCCAGTAAAGGATGGTACGGCAGTGTTTGCTTCGCGCTCGACTTGGCGGGGGCACTGCCGTGCCCCCAGATTTGGAACTCATATGTTCTCCAAATTTTCTTTATTTATTTAATTGTATTGCCAAGGCATGGAATTCCCTGCCGGCGTCAGTCTTTCCTGAATCCTACAACCTTGGGATCTTCAAGAGCAGAGTGGATAGGCGTTTACTGGGATCGCGTGCTTCATCCTCGACCACATCTTCACTTTTCATCAGGTGAGATTGTGGTCAAACGCGAATCCAGTCAATCATAAAAAAAAATAAAAAAAATATGATGTAATTATGTGGAATAGGCTATAAACGCGACCGTCAAATGACATAATTAATGCTTTATTTAAAGATGATATTGAAAAAAAAATAAACTACCTATGCCAATATCTTAATATTATTATGTATTGCTTTTTTGTACTATAAAGCGTTTACAAACAAACAAACCTTCTATTTCACTTAATATCACCTATTTCTTAGTAAAAAAATTCATCCGGTATATGTACCGCAAAATCTCTACAAGCCTGCGTAGCATGATATCGTTCGTCGCGTGCGACGTAGGACTGAGAATGGGATAGTTGATAAATAGCCTGTCATGGCTACGGGGGCAGATGTGAACTGGTCTAGATAATTCTTTTTTGTTTGAATATAATCTTTGTTTAAATATAATGGTATATAATCAAAATTAAAAATTTCACTTGTAAAAATAATGTACTCTGTGGACTGTGACCGTAGTAAACCATGGAGTAAACATAGTAGTAAAAAATAAAAATAAATTTCTTTCGTAATATTTGTCCTTTTGGACAGACAAAGTGTACGGAGCTCATACAGCCAAGTCTAGAGTATTAAAACGTATAAAGAAATTAAACCGATCCAGTGATATTATAATAAAAATAATAATTAAATGACGTCATATATTGTATGAATTATGTAAATTCCCAGACATCATCTCCACACTTAACATTTCCGATAAGCAACAAAGTTAAGGCCTTTAACAAAACAGAACACTCCCAACAAATCCAATTAATAAGTAATAATGCTCATAAAATATAACTCATCCGAACAAAGATATCTAATAAAGGTCGGAAACACGTATTAATAAAATACAAACCTATTCATTACTGGATACACTACGCCGTCGTATAGGAACATGTAATTAGGGGTATCGCAGACGGTCATTTTCGATAATTCATAATGTATGTTAATTATAGCGGTTCCTTCGCCCCGGGATATACCTTAGTCCTCCAATACCCTCCCCTCTCTCGGCGCCCTTACCGGCGAATCGTTGTAAGTTTATTTTAAATGTTGCTCGTAATTTGGTTTATTTTATACTAACGACGTTAATTTGTGCATTGAGGAGAAATAAATTATATTGTTGAGTACTTATATAAAGTATATATATACCACACGGTAAAACCAGTTTAGTTGAAATAAGGCAAATTTACTCAAGTGATAGCAAATTCTCTAGTCTATAAAATGATTTTCTCACATAGACTGAAAAAAATATTTTCATAGATTCACATTATACTGATTTTAATTGCTTACAATAATATTAATTATTACAATTAGGAAATTATTTGTGCTAACCCACTTAATTACTCGTATTGGATTACGTGATGATAGGTTTGCCTGGAAGAGATCGCTGTTAGCGACAAGGCCGCCTAATTTGTAGTTTCTATAAGATATTTAAATGTACCTTCCTTATTTAAACAATAAAGCGTATTTGATTGATTGATTGATTAATTACATAATAAAAATTTCTAAGGAATTCGTAAGTAGGAAGCACTCGTGGAGTAGTCGTATCAATGTTCGATTACCAAAGTTAAGCAACGACTGCTGTGACTAGTCCTTGGATGGAATACTCCTAGGAGTGTACTTATAAGAGTAGAGTAAGGAGGTCGTACCCCAACAGTGAAGACTTAAAGCTGTTGATACAACATCCACGATTCATGTTATGAAATATACTATAAAATATCGGACTATTTATCATCCCTGGACATAACCAGCTCGTTCGTATGTCAGGCTATTTCACAATTGATAATGAAATATTATTGTGGCTTTAAAAGCGCATATTTTCGAGTTTCTTTCTTGTTCTTCGCAGAGGAAAATAGCCTTTTGAATAAACAGTAGTTTAAAAAATGTAAAATCGGACTATTTTAGATGTACCTACAAAATAAAGCATTTTTGACATTTATTTTCTCTGTTTGGGCACTCCATCATCGGATCATCACCAATTTTCTTTAGGCCTACCCTGAAGGTATATCCTTTCAAACAAAATATGTTCACAAAACGTCAAAAATAAACAAACTTTTGCTTCGATTTGATTATGATCATAAAATACACCAAACTGTGTGCTAAACATGTACTCAGATGAACACAGAACCCGCGCCCTTCACATGTAAGATCTAATGCAGCAACCATTGAGCCAAGTTATAACTATTCACACACACACTTTTGTATGTTTTCCACGGGCTCAACGAGCGCGATACTGAAAAGCCCCGGGCTCCTAATTAGGCTGGAGTCGGACGTGCCAATTAATTCAAGTTTCACTGGGAAACTTTGCCGCGTCAATTAATTTCATAGTTAATTAGCAAGCACCCGCCCCTACAAAACCGCGTCCAGTGTTCCCATACCTGTCGATTTTTCGAGAAATCTACTGATTTCATTTTCTATTCCCGATTTCTGTAAAGTAAATGCCATTTATGTGATTTTATGGTTTCCGGCACCCATATAGAAAGGAACCAATCTGTCTCTTCCCGAGCGTGTAGTAAAAGGCGACTGAAGCTATCTACCAGAAAACATCTATGGAATTGCATCGTTTCAACGCCGATGGGCTCAGTGTCACGTGTGTATTTCTGTATTCCACAAGGAGAACCGTGGGTGTTGTTTCAAGCATTAAATTTTAATATTATATAATTTTTTTTTTATGCACGACAGGTTCGTACTTGACCTGAATCACACCTGATGTTAAGTGAAGATGAGGTCGAAGGTGGAAGCGTACTGACACGGAAACCCCAACACATTTTGGGGGACTGGCTATCTTATCTCTGACAACCGGAACACAACAATGCTATGAACATTGCTGCTTGGCGGCAGATTTAGATAAGATGGTGGTAGCTAGCCAGGCGGACATTTAAAATGCCCTACCACCAACCAATGTTTATGTTTGGGATATCTCCGACCACCCCTTTGGAATGAAGGTCGTGACGTTTTTGTATACCTTAATCGTTTAAAGACGATATGTTAAAGTATGTCATGTCATATTGTGTATTATTATAAGGTTTGTCGAGTTCTGATGGATGTCCATCATCTATAAATGAAAGACGACCAGAATATGTCTGAGAGTTACTTACTCATGAAAAAAATGTTAAACAGAGAAGCCAGTGTCTCAATCCATACTATCGAAACTTACATTGCGGCGATTGCAATCGTTTATTCACGCCTTCTCATCCGCGAGTTTCTTGGTTAGGGTACAATGGGGATTGGAAAGTACCTAATTTAATTATACAGATAAAAATATTGTGTTGTGTATTTAACGTATAAGATATTGTTTTGTATATGTATAGTATTATTTTGCTAATAACAATTTAAACAAAGGCGTTTTCTTCTACTCCAATCGAAGGCATCCCAATATTGATAAATTTTACATGACTTTATTATTGAGAATAAATTGATAAACTATTACGACGCCCACGGGAAAAGATGGTGTAAATGATGGTGAATGTCGTGCGACGCAAACACTCTTAAATGTCCTGAGCTATAGCTCTCTGGATTGTAATAATCTTCTATGTAAAAACTACAATGGAGAGCAGAGTGTCCGAACACAAAGTTTTAAGGATAATAAAAGGATGCCCTGAAATTGGGTATAAGATTGTTATAATGAAGTAAGTTTATATGTTTGTAAATTTAAAAGTTTAAGCTTCTGTTTGTTTTCACTTTGTAAATTTCCTGAATTCTTCCTATAGTTTGACGACAGATTCTGATAATGTATGCTGGTCACACTGAGCGCTTCTACGAAAGAAAAGCTAACGATGCCAGCCCGCAGCTGCCCACAATGTACCAATTACTCCAGCTTTGTTGCAAACTCCATTCGTATCATAGATCCATTCAAATTGAAGTGCACTACAATTGATCCCTTAAATAGAATTTGCTCATCTTACAGCCCTTTTGGTGGTTGATAATGATTAACATGTCATACTAGTACCACAGCATAACAATTATATTATCATACAGTGGGAAGACTTCCGTTTCGAGCCAGCAATTTGTCAGGTACATCTAGGGTTGTCCAATTTCTTATTATTAAAGTACTGAACTCTGTGTACTACTCACCTGTCTCCTCGTGTGAGCTTCTTCATATGTCAAATTCATTTCATTTCAATAGGTCCGTACTTTATGAAAATATTAAAATTACCGACCGACAATTCGTTATCATTATTGCTTTGCAAACTCAAGGTGCGGCATCGAACTTATCATTAATTACCGTGTTTGTAAACTCATCGCGAGCTCATTATAGTTTTGAGTTTCTTCTCGAAATTAGTTGAACGTTTTAAAAAGTTTTGTCATGGATACTTGCGATAAGAGTACTCTTGACTGAAGGATGAGTTGCAGTAGTATGTATCGAAACATTGTAGTAGTAGTATGTATCGTCGTGGTCGTCGTCGTCGTCGTCGTCGTCGTCGTCCCCCCCCCCTATGGTGTCCATTCGAAAGTCTAGAATTGACAAATGTAAGGAACAAGAAGGGTGCTAAGTTAAACTACGCTACTACAAAGTATCAGAGTAACTAAGCACGTAATATAGTAAAATTATTGAGGTTACAAGTTTGCAAATAAATAGGGTCGACTAATTGATAGAAAATTAACCATCTCCATGGCTCAATGTAAACGTTGGGTTTACGATTCGGAGGTCGCGGGTTCGATCCCCAGCGGGGTACATATTTACAACTCGGTTTGGTTGGTGGTAGGGCATTTTAAATGTCCGTCTGGCTAGCTACCACCATTTTATCCAAAATCTGCCGCCAAACAGCAATGTTAATAGCATTGTTGTGTTCCGGTTGTCAGAGATAAGATAGCCAGTCCCCCAAAACATCAGGTGTGATTGAGGTCACGTACCAAGCCGTTGTGCATAAAAAAATATTAGGGATGAAATTTTGAATTACAATAATATCAATTATCAGTCATATTTTTTCAGTCAGTAATTATAATTATGTTTGTTCGTTTGTAAACGGTTTATTGCACAAAAAGAAGCTTTACATAATTTTTTTTAAGCACAACGGGTTAGCACTTCTATCACACCTGATGTTAAGTGAAGACGAGGCCGAAGGTGGAAGCTTACTGACCCGGAAACCCAAGTATTTGGGGAACTGGCTATCTTATCTCGGACAGCAAACGAACCAAACCTGAAACATATGTGTGGCAGTCGATCTTCGGAACTACCACGCCATCGTAGTCGTCAGTATCCTATGGCTGTCCCCTTAAATTCTTTATACTTCTCAGATTGAGAGGGTAGAACTCTACCCAGTGTTCTACGAAACAATAAATAAGAATAAGTATTTTATTTTATTTGTAGGCATTGTTTTACATCAGACAATAATGGCCCCACGAACGAGCCCGATGTACCGAAGAGAATTTAACAACATCACGCCGCTACGACGGCATTCGGGCAATAACTCCGTGCAAATAAAATTTTAACCTCTGCTTAATATCTGGCGGAACATTTCGACGAAGTGAACCAAGCAAATTGACAGACAGTAAAATATTTTATTCTCGCAATAATTTCATTTGTAAGAAAAACAAGGCGGGCGGACGCGCACCGCTTGCTCTCTCACTCGGCGGCGGCGGCACTCCGCAAACATCTTCCACGTGAATTAACCTATTAAATGCCGAATTCGGGAAATAAACTTCAGTTACTACACTCGTAAAATTGTATATTCGGAGCCATAAATCTACCAGTACCAGCGTTTCCGCTTCTATGGTTAAAAGCAAATCAATTTTAACTCCGATTCTCTACATTTTACATCAAAAAACAGCTATAGATCTGTGTATTTCAAAAGGTAAAGGTATGTTTCGAGCCATACTTAATACTCACACCACAAACTAAGAAGTGCTGTGAAACCAAACGAATCATTGACATAGTTCGAGGCCATGTAGTCAACGTCCAGTGCAGAAGTTAAAGTGAGTGTGACTGGTATTATAGTTTAAAAACATTTACTTATTACAAAATATTTAGGTACTTACTATTTACGAAACATTATAAGTAAATTTTAAGTGTTTAATTCAAATGCTTACTACCTGTGTGCATAGGGAAGGAACTGATCCTCAAGATACAGGTTTGACCTAGTTTGTGGATCAGAGTCCAACCATTACAATTTATAAGCACTTTAGTAATTAGACTGTTACTTGTAATTATTTTTTGAAAAATAAATAAACAATAAACAGAACATAAAAGTTAAGCGTATTTCTCGAAGAGTATCAGCTTTTAAATATAAGTATTTATTGTAAGCTATCATTGTCAGCGAAACCAACGGTTGCGGGTTCGAATCACGCGAGGGGTAAATGTTTGTGTGATTATTACCGTTATCTAGTATCCATAGCACAAGCTTTGCTTAGTGTGGGACTAGATAATTGGTGTAAGTGTCAGAAATATTTGTACCTAATGCTTACGTATGTATTAAAAACTGTTTGCTATAGAAGATCGAGTTTCCTGTCACACGTATTTCCATACTAGGAATCCTCAACCCTATTAAGTAATAAGTATTTTAGAAATTTTAAAATTTTTGAAGAATGTTTTTTATTGTACATTTAAGCTGTTGCAATAAATCATTTTGCCATTTTCATTTTATGTTTGGAACACCCCAACGCTTATGTTTGGAATTTCTCTGGCCACCATTTGGGATATAGGTCGTGATGTTAACAACATTTACGCTTGTACGCTTAATGACCAAATCAATTAAATATAAATATTTTTTTTATGCACAACGGGTTGGTACTAGACCTCAATCACACCTGATGTTAAGTGAAGATGAGGTCGAAGGTAGAAGCGTACTGACCCGGAAACCCCAACACATTTGCACAATATATATCTTTGCACATACAACAGCGCCATCTAGTTCCACACTAAGCAACTAGGCTTGTATTATAGATACCAGATGGTTGATAAACTACACAAATATTTCTTTTTTTGTAAATAAATACATATATATATATAAATGAAATACATCCATGACTCGGGAACACATGTCTGTATTCATCATACAAACATATGCCCCTAGCGGGATTCGAACCAGCGACCTTATGGTATAGCAGCAGAGTTTCTAACCACTACCACAGATTACTAATAAGTTACTAAAGTCCACTACATCAAACAGATCGTCATTTTCAATTTTAAATTTTATTGTCAATTTTAAATTCCATAGCCCAAAATTCATTGCATCTTGGAGTTTCGTCAAAATCGTGCGGTGTCGATGTTCGGTGGACTGTGTTGGCTCGCGTGCGGGCGCAGGGGACCCCGTTCGCTTTGTTTTTCCGCGCAATGTCATTAGTGGAAAGCTCTCGATATTTTCACAGGCATCGATTATTTTAATGGACGGCGCCGGAGAGGCGACGGGAGCAGTGGTATTCTCACGTCTCGCACTAAACACCTATCAAAAATGGAAAAAATGAATTGATTTTAACACATTGAAGAGCTTAGACGTTCTGTTTGGATGAAATAGCGGACAGACTAAATAGCAAGCTGATTGAGGTGTGATTGCCGTCTGTGGACATTTTTGCAGCACAAGTAGAAAAGTACCTATTTGTTTTACTTTTGATGTCACAATGGGTTATAGAAATATCGATGCAACGATTAAACTAACCAGTGTTATGTCATCATTTATAAAAATAATGAAAAGGCAAAACAATGATTAGCCGAATTATTGCTTGCATTTTTTTTTGTTTTTCAAATGTTCATGTGAAAAATTGGAAACGATTACCACTAAACAGAAAGGCCTAATTGGGCAGATTTGTTTTCTCGTATTGCTAATTTAAATAATTAATATACTGTTACAAGAAAAATGAGGTAAACTCAGGACTTTTTCTTAAAGAATTAAAAATAATTCTGAATAATATTCAAATACAATGGGTTTTCAGTGTTCTGTTTCATTCATTCAAAAAATTTTATAAATAAATTAATATTTCGGACATGTAGGTACACCTACCTATCACCTAGTCCCAAACTAAGCAAAGCTTGTACTATGGATACTAGTTAACGGATAAACATACATAAATATTTATTATAAATCACCTTAACTCGGGAATAAATGTTCGTATTCATCACACAAACATTTAGCCTTTGCGGGATTCGAACCCGCAACCGTTGTTTTCGCCGACAGGGTAGCTATTCACTACACCAATCGATCGCCTAATTGCTACTAACAGATACTAGGTATTTAACCTGTTACAACTTAATTTTTTTAGGTGGATTTATTTATTCAACGTTTTGCAGTTTATATTGTTAAAAAATTTTTTATGAATTATTGAATTAAATATATTTTCGTATCTATTTGAATAATTGTACCTCGTTATGTATATCGACGCGGTAGCTTAATAAATGTAAAGACTGACTATTTCAGGTGTGACCAAATAAAGAATTTTGTTGACTTTGACCATTATCAGAATCCTTATCTTACCCAGTCCTTATATTCTCTCATCTCGATGCATCAGTGCAGCAATATCAGCATCGAGCGTCCCGCGGGCGCGATCATTAAGGAATCATTAAACGCGCTTAACGACAGCCTCTTGGCGTGTCACCCTCTCACTTCCGCTCTCGCGATGCCTTTTATATAACTCCCAACATAACAATCATAATCTTCAAATACACGTAGAATTTTGAAAAGACTTTTTGGGCTCCATAGAAATTTGAGCAAGATTTTTTGCTCTCACCTGCCAATTACCCTGGTTTTTAAATACGATTATTTATATTGCTCGATTTATTCCATTATTTATCGTCGATGGCTCAGCGGTTAAGATGCGGTCTCCCAATTTTTCGATTCTCAGGCAGGCCATGTTTTTAAATTTAATTTAATTACTTATGTATGTGCATTTATCCGACTGCTCTTAAATGGGGAACGAAAACATCGTAAGGAAACCTGCATGTCTGAAAAATAAAAATTCTAAGTCATGTGAAGTCCCCAAACTGCATTGGGCCAGCGTGGTGCACTATGGCCCATACTCCCTCATTATACGCGTGAAGGCCTATATCCATGCAGTGGGATGTTTATGGGCTGAGAGCGAGATTTCATTATTTTATATTTTTATCTCGAGTTTCACTCAGACCCTGAGTATGCAACAAATCAATTTTTGTTGTTATTATAATCGGTAGTATAGGTAGGTATCACTGGTGTGGGACCGTAAACGCATCGTGTAGCCCGGAGCTCGCAATCATTAAGAGATCATTAAAAGTCAACCTGTTGGGTGGGGCGGTCGCGGTGGCGGTCACACTCACCACAGCTCATAAATAGTAAAGCAGTTAGTCAACTGCGTTTAAGGCAACAGAGTATTCGTGCAGGGTTTAAGTTAGATTTATGTGCTGCACAGAGGACCACTGTTGACCATGGCTTATAAGGGTTACAGTGGAAGAAGTGTGGAGGCGTGTAATGTCCAATCGTCTGCTGATTCTCTCATGTTTAACGAAATAAGATTATTATGCACAACGGGATAGCAATTGACCTTAATCACACCTAATTTTAAACTAAGATGGGGCCGAAGGTGGAAGCGTACTGACTGGGAAACCTCATCTTATTTAGAGGACCGGATAACTTATTTCGGACAACCGGAACACAACAATGCTATTAACGTTGCTGTTTTGGCGGCAGACTTAGATAAGATGGTGGTAGCTAGTCATGGGGATATTTGAAATGCCCTACCACCAATCAAACCGAATACATAACATGTACTCCGGTGGGGATCGAACCCGCGTCCTCCGATTCGTAAACCCTATGTTTATTACATTGAGCCACGGAAGCGGTAGGATTGTTGATTTGATAAGCTCTAGATACAGATGCATTAGAGGCCGTATCCAGCGTATCCATGCACAGTGGCTCTTATTGAGTACGTTCATAACAATTTTATGTATTTCGAGATAATAGAAAGTGGTTATGTATTATAAAATGGAATTATACTACGTCATTTATAGAACTTGTGAACAAAATAGTGCAGACAGTACAACCTCCCATGTCTCTCTTTGTGTCCCTTTTTTCAAACAAAAAATGCCGCCAGTCATTTCAGAGATTAGGTGTTGCTAGATATTGTTTACTACAGAAGTGATTATATTGTATTGTGGTACGAAACCCTTCTTGCGCGAGTCCGATTTGCACTTCTACCATGGTTCGTGTTCAAGTCCTATATTCAACGATAACCGAACACGCACGATTTTTTTTGCATCACTCAGTTATATGCTTTGAGGGCCACCACATTTTTTTTTAATGTGTAACGGTTCGCAGAAATCTCTCAAATTTTAACCAATTAGCCCCAATTATCTCCAAGAAATAAAATATAAGCTAATCACTTGTATTTATCTAACTAATATTATAAATGCGAAAGTTTAGATGTTTGTTTCTTTATTTGTTTGTTTGTTGCTCAATGACGGCGAAACGGCTGAACGGATATGGATGAAATTTGGTATATAGGTAGAATATGCCCATCACGATAAAGTGAGTCGTTCCTGAGGAATAAACAAATTTCCACTTTAAAGTTATTCCACGCAGGCAAAGCCGCGGGCGGAAAACTAGTACGTGTATGAACCTTTTGAAAAAAATTCTCAAATGATAATAAAAACCGTATCAAAATGAGTTGCGTAGTTTAGTTCAATGAAGCGTACAAACAGACAGAAAAGGATACTGAATTTCTTTTATTCTATTTGAGAATAGATGTGGCATCACAGGTATAACAATCACACTCAATCCAGGTTCACGACACCGATTTATTACAGGATAGGTAGAGTCCGTTAGAATGAAAAGAGTGTGAACAAAGTCACGCGGCAAAGCGGTGTGGTGGCAAGCAAATGAGGCGCGACGCTCCCTGCTAACTAAACCAATCGACCGGCATGCCCCACAGACTGGCGGTTTCGCCGCCAGTCGCATTTACTAAATGAGGCAGTTTTAACAATTTAACCCCATCTTTTGAGCTCTGGTCACATTTTTGTCTTCTTACAATTTTTTTCTTTATAAGATTGACAGATTCTTTTTCGTCACACACTACGCTATTTGATTATTAGTAGAGAGTGATTAAGCTGTTGTACCACGAAAAGTTCTGGCGTTCGATCGCTAAATTTGGTAAACTCCCTAGAAGTAAGGATAAGGGGACAAATGTCTAATGGATAGATCGAGTTACCATAATTCACTTCTAGGACGTTTACGTGGTACCAAGCGCGCTAAACGGCAAATTTTTAGGGCTCGAACGCAAATATTTTTACGTGGTACGTCTGCAGATGGTTGATAAACCACACGAATATCTCTTTTTTTTTGTAAATATATAAATGAAAAAATCCATTACACATCTCCGTATTCCTCATAGAACCCGCGACCTCTAGATATAGTGATCAGGGTCCAACTCTACACCAAATAGGTCGTCGAGGTAGATGACCTTTAAATAGGTAATTAAAGAAGAATCCGCAGTCCTAACATCCACAAAGCGCGCGTCAACACCGTCCGTCTGTGACGATCATTTAACATCATTTGTGGCAACTGCTTTTTAAACCTCATCTGTTTTAATGCAGCCCTGAATCCCTTTGCGTCCGCTTGTTATGCGGAAACAATACTTCGCGATTTCCTGTATCTAGTTATAAATGAGAACTCCGCGTTCTATGGCCTTTATTTTAAATGTTTCATAGGGTATTCAATGTCTCGTTTATATAAATATTTCATGCGTAACGTTACGACGTTTATCTTAAATGGAGTGGTCAGAGATATCCCAAACAGACAGTTCAAACAACATTCTCCACCTTTCGAAATTGAGAAATACACACGTGACAGGGGGTGAGCCCATCGGCGTTGAAACATGCAACAGTTTTTGGTGGAAAGTCCCACAGCCGCCTTTTACGATACCCACGTGAAGAGACAGGTTGGTTCTATTCTTTGAACGTACCGAAACCACACGGCATATAAATATTTAATTTCCCACTATATTATAAATGTGTAATGTTGTAAAGATGTTTGTTATTTAGTCACGCATTGAACGGATTTGGATGAAATTTGGCACATAGATAGATATATATTTTTAACTTAAAATTTCAAGTAACCTGAGGATAAACTCGCCGCCTGCAACAGGCTATAATTAGATGTAATTATGTAAGATATACTACCTAAGCCACCATCAATATTTTAGAAAATTTTATTGAAGTCACCAGTATAAATTTATACTGACATATCATATCTATTAGTATTTGAACCCTATTAATGATATTGGACCCACTAACGTGTTAAAGCGTATTAATTTTATCTCCCAACATCAGCCGTGGGTAGTAGCAGCGGACGACTCGCTTCATAACTGCTGAATTTAAGCTCTAATTTAGTGATGTCGTTACCATGCGCATAGTTTGTAGTCTGTCACGAGCAGACAGGGCGTTGTTTATTTGTAAATGATTTATTGTACATATGAAAATGTAAATACAAAAATTTATGTAGATCGATGTAATACAAAGATTATAGGATAATAGATTTACGAAAAACTGACGAACGATTGATGTATGTAGTGACTGGTTATTTAGTTATTTCCATAGCAAGCATGAACATAGACCGCTCGGCGATATTCGGTCTAATTATACAATATAATATCACACATTGTAACTCAAACCTACTTAATAAGAGCAACCTTGAGTTTCTTGCTTGTTCTTCTCTGGGGAATCTGCTGAGTTTTCAAGTGATAATTTTATCCTGAAATAATAATGTTTTTTAATGTGAATTTAAGTGGGTAGTGACAGGGGTCAGCGGAACCAACGGTTGCGGGTTCGAGTCCCGCTAGGGTTAAATGTTTGTGTAAGTGTCTGAAATATTTATTTATTTTTCCTAAATTATTCTAACTGTAAATTTTTAACTGGTATTGAAAGTGTGTCACTGGGTTAATAAATTAATAAGGATCAGTCTGAAAAACTATAAATCGTAGTTTTCCAAAATCCTCGAAAGCCTGTAATCAATCATCCAAGCTAAATATATTCGAAACGACTTTACCGATTTTCACCAAACAACCTGTCCTCGTTAAATCTATCTTTGACATAAAGCCGCACTCAATCGGAGCACACATTACTGAGATATATCGTATTACATCCGGATGTATACACAGACACACATAACATCCAAAATTTTAAAGAGGATTTAAAGAAATTGGATATGCCAAAAATTTTGATTTATCCTACTCCCACACATTTGCTTTCAATGGCAGTAAAAAGTTGCCTTGTAATTGTAGTTTAGGAATAATTGAGGGGAATCACTTATCGTTCTTACTCTGTATAGATAGTTTCTATTTACTTAAATAAATAAATATTTCGGACACTTACACCAATCATCTAGACCCAAACTAAATAAAGCTTCTCTATGGATACTAGATAACGGATAAACATACATAAATATTTATATAAACATCCATGACTCGGGGCTAAATGTTCGTATTCATTACACTAACATGGTAAATATGGAACCGAACCCGCAACCATTGGTTTCGTAGACAAGGTCAATCCACTACACCAATAGGTCGTCTTTAATTATAATTATTTTGTACTTAGAACTTAAATAGAAACTAAACACTATGACGAGCACATTATACAAGTTAACTCCTAACGACAGTGCGCCACGTTTCCCTGTAATCCGTAACGGGCGGGTAACGAGCCGCCCTCGTTATCGCTATCGCTGCGGTCGCTTTCTCATTACGCGATGCGATACCGCCCGCAATACTGCATTGTAAAATTGCAGATATCGGGGCGAGGTGTTCTGCGTTCCGAATTTAGCATTATAATTCATCATCAATACAATTCAAATACACTTTACTGCACCAAAGGAGAATATATTTTTTATAAAACACAATACAGAAAAGACTAGAATTAGGCGGCCTTATCACTAAAAGCGATCTCTTCCAGGCACCTTGTGTATGGGAGTACAACTTTATAGAACAGGCTGGATGCAGATATGAAACAGCTACTTCATTAATTAGGCTTATTTAATGTCATCATGTTCATAAAACCTTTGCAGGTCAGGAAAACGAGAGCTTCCTAATGCTCGAACACTTTAAAAACGTTTAGGAAATCGCCACTTAATGAAAAAAATTAAAAACCCGACTGTATTAAAAGCCATCTTCTGTGATCCCCTTTTCGTAGTCCAATAACATGTTTTTTTTGCATGTCATGTCGTTTGACAAATTTTACCCTTACGGCCGCTATGGTTTACTTTTCCGTGACGTAACCTGTCATGACGAATCTAACGCCACCTCATTAATTAAAATCCATCCAGCCGTTTGAGTGTTACGAAGGAATAAAGAATCACACACATATACTTACATAAATACGGGATACGCGCGACAAACATTACCCTCTCTTCTATCGGGTTAAAATAATACTATACTTAAATATCTATTGCATTAAACGCTAACAAAGCGTCAACAAAATGAAAAATCACTTAAAAAATGTTAACTATCAACAAATTAAAACACATCCACACAACGATATTCACTTCCACCGCAAACGCAACGTACAAAAGCAGACGGGCAGAGATAGCTACGACAAAGCACCCCAATCGAAATGGAAAAGCGATCCACGCCAATTGCCATAAAAAGATCGCGACCAATAAAACGGAATCGACATTGTCAGCGATGATTTGAGCGGAGCGGGGGAAGCGGCGCGCGCGGGGGAGAGGGAACACGGTTTGGGCGGGCGGACATTTTTATCCCGCGATAGGAAAAACGCGATCTCAATACGACAGCGATCCGATGACGACTGATTTGTTTCCTTTTAAATTGGTTTGAAATGGAGTCTATTGCCTTTTTGCGTTCTTGCGCGATGTGGCTGGATAGCATATATGATCCCATTCCCCTGCCTCTTAAAAGTATATTCCCCCATCGTTGTGGTCATATGTAACCCTATAACTAACTCTATTCGTCGTATGTAACAGAACTAAGCTAACTCTATGCGTCAGTCCGTCCGACTCTAGCTCAAAATGTGAAGAGATTAAAAGTTGAACCTTACGAGGTTTTGTACCACTTTAACCCAAAATTGTATGAATGCTTCAATTTATAAATATTTTACATCAATTATACTATTTATTCTCTAGATTAAGAAATCATATTCAGCTGTTAGTCTATAGCCTGCTTAGGCTGTCCACTATTATCAGATACCTTCATCGGTGAAGGAATTAATATTTTGACCGGTCAAAAAAGGGAATGTTTTCAATTAGACTATATTGTTATATATGTACCGCAAATTCTCTACCAGCCTGCGTAGCATGACATCGTTTGTCGCGTGCGACGTGGATGTGAGAATAGGATAGTTGATAGATAGCCTGTCTTGTCTGGCTACGGGGGCAGATGTGATAATTCTTTTCTTTTCTTCTAGATAAGTAAGATAAGATTCACATTCAGTATCCGTTCCGTATAAGTTTGGGGAAAATTTGTTGATGCATTAATAGGGAATGGAAACCGATTGTAGTCAGTTGTTTTGTAATTTTTATTAGTATAAATATATATTATTTACATTAAAAACATTTTTTTTTCTTTAAGTTTTACAATACCATATCGCAATAGGTCGGATGAAATGTAATGATGAAAATTACTAAAATTAATTACTTATACAGGTGCCTACTATGAAGTCTGACGTGTAAAATCGAAAATCAACAACAACTGCAACGTTCGCAGTTAAATTTTTTAAATTATTTTATTATAACTTATTATTATAACAAAAAAAAATTTTTATTATTATTATTATATTTATTATATACTGAACAGTTATTTCTACTACAGCATACTACTCATAAGCATCTACTGTGACCACGTGCTTCATCTTCGATCTTACTTCACAGTTACTTTCAAAGTGGCTATCATCCCACTAATCTGACTTCCTGACAAGGGCAGACCATCTCACCACCTATCCATTGTCAAACTAAACTGTTACCTTCATAATTGTCTAAAACGAGCTAGTGCGTGCAGCTTCGCCCGTATATCGAATTAGTTTGTCTTACCGCAGGAATTAATTGATGAAAAGTGTCTTATACAGGGTGTTAAGGAAGTCGATTCAAAGCCGCAAGGGAATGAAAGTTCAAGTAATTTGGAATATTTTAAACAAAAATTATTGTACTCGATATATTCGGTTTTTTTTTCTATCCACATAACACTATAAAATGACGACTATTTTCCACTTTAGCACATTAGCGTCTTAAATGGAGAGTAACATAAAAATGGCAATTCAAAAATCTAACTAATATTATAAATGCTAAAGTTTGAATGTTTGTTTGTTTGGTTGTTGCTTAATCATGAAATTCGGTACATAGGTGGAATACACCCTGGATTAAGACGTAGGATACTTTTTATCCTGATAAAGTGAGTAGTTCCCGCGCGATAAACAAATTAAACATAACTGCGATAAGCTATTCACGCAGACGAAGCGAAAGCTAGTCTAGAATACAATGAGATTTGTACTGTGGTAATTTTGGCTTAAACTGCCCTAAACGGATTTTGTAACGTACCACCCACCCACCTAACGTCGACCTTATAACAACCTGTATATTAGTGAAGGATATACTCCATCTCTGTACCAAACGTTCTGTAACTACATATATCTGCTCGGGCATTTTAGACCTTCTGCTTATCATATTATGTAGACTTCACGTGTATTTTCTTCATCATAGCAGCCACAGGAAGTCCACTGCTGAACATATGTATCCAGCTGCTGTATGGTAGTGAACCCACATTTGTGCTAATTTATGTGTATCGTGTAAAAATTTATTATACTCATACATAGAGAATTAATTTTGAGAATTACTAAAATTTATTTTTTTATTAAATATCTACTTCATTACTTTGTATTCTAGGGTAATTATTAGGGTATTCAACACGTCGAGTAAGGACATAATCACAGAACAATTTCTGAATTGGGTCATTGACAAATAGAGGCCGCTGGTTTACCTATTTAATATAGGTCGCTAGTCGCTACATAGATTATTGTAATGTAGTCCCAGAGCAGGAGCAAATATAAATAAATTTATTACAATGCAGAATGTAATATTTCCCCAGCGCAAAATAATTATATTGTAATACAGAGTATAAATAATTTTATTGTAATGGTGAGTGTAGTACAGAATGATATTAATGGTGAGACTGAAGAAAATAAAACTTTATTCAAATACTGAGCGACACTCATGGCCGGTCCTCCTGTCGGCCTGAAGTTGGAGAAAATAAAAAATGTTGCGTTTTGTATTGTTCAGAGCAGTTTTAGGTCAGGTAATTAGTAATCTACCACTAGTCATATAAGTTATTGAAATTAAATGAAATTATAAAAAAAAAAAAACAATTTTTCGGTGCCTCAGAAACTTGCTTCGGAAAATCGAAATACAACAATTTCGATTATAATAATTTGAGTTAGAGGACCCATAGATAAGCAGCTATGGATTTTTATTTGCTAAAGTGTCAGGCCACAAAATATATTAGTAACAATCATCCAACATGATTTTTGAATTTCTAAATAGTTTTTGACTTACTTGACGTGTGTGTGTGGGTGGCGGCAACTGTCAGAAACACGTGGCGCGCCTGCCTTAGCACTCACACCCACCCTCAACTTCACACCACACCGCAAATCAATGTCCTTACGAAATATATTGAATTTATTGCAGTTCCGAAGTTTACAGAAGTTAGACCACTTCGTAAGAAATGTTCCAAAGTTCTTTGGAAGTCCGCGCGAAGATGAGCGGCAGAGCTGGTGTCGACAGGCCGACTGAGCGCGCCGTGGCAGCCCGCTCGCGGCCGCCTGCGCCGCGCCGCCGGGCGGGTCGCCGGCACACGCCCCGCCTCGCGGCCCGCCCACACGCCGTCACGCCCACCTGAATTAATAAAGGCGGCAAACACCGCTGGACACGCGGACAATGCTGCATTGTCCTGTGCCCAAAATAGTTTCAATTAGAATCCAGGACAAAGCACAAAAGCGCGCGCGCCCGCCAGCGGATCATTCGCAGCGAAATTGGCCGATGCATGGACGATTAGCAAAGTTTCACGGAAACCAAAGTTTCAACTAACAATTTGATCCGAATACAGTAGGTCCATTGAATATTGGTCTATACAAGGACTACATTTGATAGGTTTCCCAATCTTAGAACATTATCTATCATCCATCATGTCGCTCTCCTCTATTTTATAACAATGTTAACTAGGTATTAGGTAGTAATTTTTTTCGTAAAGTGGTGTCTGACGATCGGTATCTCACAAGAAAGCTCAAGGCTACGCAATGAGCTATGGAGAGGGCGATGCTCGGTGTTTCACTGTAGGATCGAATCAAGATAAAAATCCGTAGAAAAACGAAAGTCAACCAAAATTTCAGTAGGCGGGGGCGCATAGCTCGAAAACTGATGGCCGTTGGGGCATTAGGGTTCTAGAGTGGAGACCAAACACTGGCAAGCACAGCGCTGGACGTCCACACACAGAGTTGACGGACGCCCTAATGAATGGTCAGTGAAGTCGGTGGATACAGGCCACTTCCAACTGGTCGGTCTGGACGTCGGTCTGTTCAGCAGTGGACGTCCCCTGAGGCTGATATGATTGTGATGATATCTATCGCAAATAGCCATAAATTAGCGACGAAATTTATAATTTGGACGGTCGTATGACTGTCATGGTATGCGCTTTGCTACAAGAAGAAGTGACCCTGGTGGCGCTGGTATGTCACTAATTACATACGAGGACCAAGTTGGATGGCATGAGGCGCATGCAAATATTTACCCTTCACCCATAAGCAACTCCGATTCCATGATCATAATTGAATATTATAATTTATGTGTGGGTAGGTAAATGGTCTGTATAATTGCCTCCTTAAAGATTTAATGTAATCGGGCCCGTGTTCCATCATAGTGACAAACAATTACCTCGTTTTGTTATTTCTAATAGTGTCTAGTCTAGTTCTAGTAAATTCCTAGTGGCATTCTGATAGTCTATTCGTTTTTAGTAGCTTCACATAATATCGCAATTTCTCCGAGCTACCGTACGTACGAGAGGCTGGTACCGTTCCGGTCGCTAGCAACGCCCGCGTTTCTCCAACAATCTTATTCAAAAATTATTTTCCATACTCTACATTTCAATTTTCAGCGTAATACAATACAATATAAATACACTTTATTGCACTAAAGGAGAATATACATTATAGATAATAATAATCATCATCTTTATTTTTCTCTCACAAGATAAACAAAAGAACACATAGCTAATCTATTAAGGTAAATATAGAAGCTTAATATTATGGTACATTGTTAAAATATTTGCCTTATGAGAGTCTGGTGCCTGTACTTAGGATATTTCACAGATCACCAGACTCCCACTCCTAGATACTCGTAGATACATTACAAAACACACATACAGGAAAGATGTGTGTATAACACTCAAATAATTTCATCTTGAAAATGGGTTGAGAATTAGTCTGAATCTACATCTTCGTAGTTCACCCCGGGCAACTTTATAAAATTACAAAAGACAATTAAATTATTTTGACTCGCATGAACGATTCGGTCCACTGGACCTATTCCTTCAGATCCTAGCAACACAAACTTGATACAACATGGCAAACGGATTTTTCAGAGCCAGTTTACCGGAGAATTAGACCTTCTGTTACTATTAGTTAATCTGTGCTTGTATCCACAAACGCACTTGACTTATGCCAACCTATTGGTGGAACGCATTAAACCATAATTGTTATTGTCCCTAAAAGTTCAATGTTGTGTGTGACTGGATCATGGACTTATTATTTAAACAGGACTGATAACTATCAAAAGAATCATTTAGGAAAATGATCACTATGTCAACGCAATAAGGTATTAAATTGGATGCACCATACACAAAGGCAAATCCGAGCCGAGAGAGATAGAAATAACGGAGGCCGTGTGTCTCGTTCTTACATCTTGCCAGCAAAAAAAATGATTATGATCAACAGTTTTGGCTACTCAAAAATTCCATTGAAACACTTATATTTTTATGTTATTTTAACAATTATAAATAAACAAATAACATTCGCATTAATTTCTTTTCATATATTCTTAAATCAAACAGAAAACATACATTTTTATTTCGATTTTGTTATTTTTATGGTAACCCTGAAAAGCATGTCATGTCATGGCGGTTCGGTGTGATTTTGAATTTTCTTTGCATTAAAAGTTTTTTAAAGTATTTGTTATATTATAACAAGTAAAAGGAGTAAAATGGTGAAAAAGTGTTGCGTTTATACTTGCTCAAGTGAATCCTATGGTGGTTGCAACATATCTTTCCACAGGTAAGCTAAAAATAATATTTTTGTAAATCAAAGAAGTAGGATGCCCATGAATTCTTGAAATGAGTCGAAATATGTGAAATATGTGTGATTGATTAGGGTCCTGACTGTTGTACTATTATTGCAGTTTCCCAAAAAATGAAGAAATGCGAAATAAATGGCTCACGCCGGCTAATGTCAAAACGCCAAAGTTTTTTGACAAATATTTTATTACAACATTTGTCCCAAGTAACAAATATATTGTGGTCACCCTGTTAGACAGAGACAAACGGCCTCTACGTTACACATCCTGCTCGGCTCGTTTTTCAGCGGCGAGTACTCAGTCCTGTTTAAATAATAAGTCCATGGACTGGATAAACAATTTTTTTTTTTGTTTTATTCACTCCTCTCGGAGAAGGCAAAGGGATCTAAGCCCATACAGCCATGTCTAATGTCATTTATTTCTTCAGTTTATAAGTCAGTTACGACGAATTATTTGTTTTGACTGAGGATTGTTTCCACTAAACGATGAAATAAGACATGGCTGTATGGACTTAGATCCCTTTGCCTTCTCCGAGAGGAGTAAATAAAACATTGAAATTGACCAAAGTCAATCAACTCACAATTTGTCAAACTTACGACATTCGGATTCGAAAATCCATGGGTAGAACCAGCCGTCGCGTCGGGAATACAAATAGTGTGAATTTTCAGAAATGCGAGCTTTTTCGTATGATTTAAAAGCGAGCTACTCAAAAGTTGCACCTCTGGTCGAAAGTCCTAAAGACAAACAAATAATACCTTGAAAATGTTACGAATAGTTTTTTATAAAAACGCGATCAGAAAGTCTCCAGGGAATAATAGTGATTTCGAATTTGGAATCAATAAAACTCGAGGAAGTAATACATTGTATTTCCATTCATTACTTGTTTACCATGTTATTTGAATTTGGAACCATCCGTGCTAGTCCATGGCTGTGACATGGCTGTGACAATTTTAAATTTTGAAACGACTAAAGGAGGTTACCACTAATTAGGTTCTATGCAAATTTAGAAAGTAATTCCGGTAGAAATGGCCGGTATCTTTGCAAAATCAATATTCGTGTTCTTTGCAAAATGTTTTATTTTTTAGAAAAGCATTATACTCGTACATGCTTTGACCTTAATTGCCATCCTGGTCTCGTAAATGGAAGTCAAACTAGCTTACTTTACAGATCTGGCAGGATATGTTAGTTCCGTTAAAACAATATCCATGACAAGGCTAACTAATATAATAACTTTCGATCACGTAACATTGCGATTAAACGCTAAAAAAATTAAAAACTACCATCCAACTCTCGAACATACCTTGGCCTCCCCCATAGATTTCCCACGTTGTCCATTCGAGTTGTTCGGCGATTGACCTCTCTCTCGAAATTAAATTTACCTACTCGGATCTCCTGTCATAGATACCTAGACGTACTCATATATATAACTAAAATTTCACGTCAAATATCGATAGGATGTTATATCAGAATCAGTGCCTATATTTCAAACAATATCCTCTAACGCTATCGTGCCGAGTGTACGTAACTACTCAAGGTGCCTATTCACGCATCACAGCTCACTGGATCCAGTTAAATCCAGTTTGTCGCCAATACTTGTGTTCAAACTACTGAATATCTGTTTGCTTGTCTGGTCACGAGAGGAAGGGATCCCGCCTGAGTAAATAACTAGTGTCGTTTCAAATCCTCACCCGTTAAAGCATTGTACCCATATAAATTCAACCTTCCAGTTTCTTCCATTATTATATACGGTTTTACAAAAATTAACACAAATTACTTACATAATTTTACCATACCTTAAGCAAAAATAATTATGACGTAAACATAATGCTCAATGTAAATCAAGTTCATCATCATAAAATAAAAATAAAAACATGTCATTGGGGATGTCCTCATTAGGACTCCAAAACTGAACTTCGACACTATACCTGCACTACTCCGACTGTTTAGAAATAGGTTTAGACGCAAGTATGCAATAGTAGTGATCAACTGCTCACCTGGTGAACCCGGATCACCGCACTGATCTCCTCTGGCAAGTGATGGATCCCAACCCTTATGGCTATAGGTTGAGACTACAGACGCACACACAGATAGTCCCAGAAAGAACAGAAAGAATGCAGAAGGTCTCTGACAGCGAAAAGCACCAAAGCTCAGTCACTTTTCGACACAGCGCGCACGGTGGTCGTAAGGTCTCTGCTCCACTGTCAGAGGTCGACAGTAGGCGGGGGTGGGTGCGGGGAAAGGGGCCGCACCGTACATCAAAGAATACGAAATGGGCAAGTTGACCACACATTGGTACTTGCATCTAAATATTCCAAACACCGACAATATATAAGACTGTAGGTAAGGACGTCGAAATGTTAATACCTGTGTGGGGTGGTTGGTAACATGTGTGTAATTATGATGCTATTACATCTGACTCCATAAAGTTTATTACTATGATGATATGGCTTCCGGAGCTAAGCTCAGGAGGAAAGGGAGAACTGTCAAGAGGAGAATGCTTCTCCTAAACACTAAACTCTACCATCTGGGATTGCCCACGCTGGTGGCGTGAGAATAGTCTCGTCCTACAAAGCTGGGCTCCGGAAGCAAATGAAGCGCTTGTAGCAAAATCAGCCATTATACAGACAATTGGTGCATCCACAATAAAATCATGAAAATTACTAGCGTGGGAAAAGAATTCCATTAAACTAATTAAATTATGCTATGTACTAGAAAAAGTATGTTACAATATAGTACATTATATCTAAGCAATTAATCCTATAACTAGTATCTAATACTAGGTATACATAACACTTATCAATTATACAATATTGTGTGTGGCAATCACCATACCTGACCGTCTGAGTACATAAGTAGGGTTCACAATTTTAATTGGAAATGATTTTTGTATCGCATGGAAAACTGAAACGCCTTGCTTTTTTAAAGACGCAGAAGCTAAACTTTAGAAAATGAAGTTTTCCCGAATAGTTTCGGAGCGGAACAACTTCAACAAAGGGGTTGTTCGATCCGATGTCCTTGTAGATGAGAAGCAGCGCCCTTACAAAGGCTATTAAAGGTGATGTCGTACGGTCGCGGGACGATAGGTACGGTTACATCATATACAAAATAAAAGTTATTTACCCTGACCATATTCCTAATACGATAGCTGACTTATCTACAAGTAAAGAACATATTTTGGGACCGATAGCATTAGGTGTACCTGTGTTTGTATTAGGTACACAATAAAATAATCATTTTTGTTTAACACTGTTATTACAAATAAGAATCTTGAACAAATTTTGTACACAAAGTACGTCTATAAATACAGACAGTTTAAATAGGTAATTATTTTGATTGATTGTTTATTTTACTCTTGGCCCTTCGTTTGCAACTGTCTACTGAATGCTGCTAAGGTGATTTCCTCTGAAATTTATGAGACGATCTTGTTGGTCGTTTTGTCTGTGGAGTCCATTTTGTCTACGCACTGATTATTGTGGTTTAATTTAAATAATAATGTAATCAATAATAAATAAATAAAAATTTTACAATTCCTGAAAGAAGTAGTTGCAACCAACTTGAGATATTCTAATATGAGAAGTCACTGCTGAACACTATTTTGCATTCCCTGAGTTATCGAATTGGAAAGCGTAATTCCGATGAGTTGAACGCAAACACCAGGTAGCTAGAGACATTGTCTAGAGCGGTCGGTCACGTGCTCCAATATTTATTTTATCAATATTCAACCTCTTGAAATTTCGAGTGAACGGTTCAGAAATTCTGAGTTGATTTGCTAGGTTCTTAAGTAGTTACGTCCTATTCTGGAATATACTGTATTAAATGGTGACATGATGTTTATTTTGTTATAAGGAATTACTAGAGTCAGAACAGGGATACCTAAGTACTATTATCCACAAATTCAAGTGATGCCTGTAATGTAACTGACGCAATGTATTCGATACTGGTACCTGGTGCATTAAAATCTAAATTATCTTTTAATTTTTTTTTTATAAAATATCAAAGAAAATTACAATTTAATGTTTATATTGCAGACCTCGTGGTATGTAACATGTGTTACATTATGGTTAACTTTCCAATGATCCTAAAATTAATAAACTTGCTCCAAGTCTTTCACGAGGAGCTGGTCGCATTGACCCGTGAGTGTTATCTCTGACCAAAATATAGACCAACAACCCTCTAGTAGTGCGATGCCTTAACCAGGCGCTCAGATAATTCTCTAAAGAGAATATGAGGGCATGGTCCCCACGGCCTCAGGTGTGTGTACCCCGAATGGCGCAAAATAGATGCACTCCACTGAGACTAGCATATTTGCGACGCTGGATTTTTTCGGCTGCCGCGGCATGGGTACCGGTTTGATTGTAGATATATAAATGCGCACGTGCTCCTGTTTAAAGATCCTGTTATGTAGTGAGCTATATTCTTACGTGAGCCCACATAACACCTCTCATCGGAATCCGCACGGTGCTACACCAAACGACTACGAATTTCACAGTCATGGCTTCTGGAAATCTCACAGATTTGGACGCGAACTATACAAACAAGCTTATAGAATCAACGCCATGCACTGGGGCGATTAGTAAACTATAATATTTGCTCTTGTAGGTATAAGCGTTTTGTTGAATGTTGATGTATAGCTCATCATCAACTTCACAACTATAGGTTCAGGGTTTTATTGATCATTCTAGCGGACGGATCACACTACACTTTCCTGACAGCGGTCTCCCATTCAGAACTAGTCTATCCTAGGCGATGGAGACGTGAAGGATCTACAAGTATGGCGGTATAGTTGCTTCCGACAAATAGAAAGCTGGACAAAGGTATACCACAAAGATCTCCACAACTATCGGTCTGCATCCAGCAGTAGATGTCTTTCGGCTAATTTGATGATGATGAATGGAAGAGCGCTCTGGCTACTAATATATTGCCTCCCAATTTTTCATTATTGCTTGTATAACCCTAAATGTATAATGTTACGACCTATTTGGTGTAGTGGTTAGCAACTCTGACCACTATACCAAAAGGTTGCGGGTTCGAATCCCGCTAGAGGCATATTGTTTGTGTGATGAATACGGACATGTTTACCCGAGTTATGGATGTTTTTATTTATAATAAGTATTTATTTCCAAAAAAAAAATATTTGTGTAGTATATCAACCATCTGGTATCCACAACACAAGCCTATAGTTGCTTACTGTGGAACTAGATGGCGCTGTGTGTATGTCTAAGGATATTTATTATTTATATTATAATGTACATAATTCTATAAACAAGCGATGCTCAGATTCTATTAAGAAGATGATTTTTGGCAAATAAATTGGGCATCTCCTAGGTAAAAAAAGACTATTATTTCATGACAATCGGTCGTCTGTCCATCTAACGAATAGTTGATGTTCTCGCATGCTGATAGCAGCAGCAAATGCATAGCGAATTAGTTCTGTGACATTAACCCCTTGAAAATTTCCAAATTTAAATAAGTTTCATTTATGTAAAATTATAAGTGCTCAAATAATAACAAATCAAATCATCGTGAATTCAATACTTAGCATAATAATGCGTTAACGATTGTAGATAAGTAATGCAATACTTAATGCAGAAATGACTACGGTCGCTAAATGTGCATAGAGTTTGATTTCCTCCGCACCGGGCGTCGCCTAGAACAGAATGTTAAGTGGCTCAATTGAGATTCGAACCGCGACTCAATCGACCGGAAAATACACTTGTCATATTTTAACGTGGAATTTTTCCAGATTTTACAGGGGAAAATTACGGCGGTGGAGCGGTTTGACATTTTCACTTGTGAATAATATGAATATGTCAATAATTGAATACGACAAATGGCTTCGGCTTAACAAGCTTTCGTCCTCTTTAAATTGTTACCATGATGATCAAACCATAGAGTACTACTACAGAAATCAACTTGATAACAAGGGTCTTCAAACTTCTTAGATTTTTATAATTGCCATTTAAGTTTTTAAAAACCGGACAGCGGACGCCTTGTTGGATTATTTACCATAAAATATATCCTATGACACTACAGGTATAAAGACGAATCTAACGACGCCATGCGTTTCGAAATCGATGAAACGAAAAAAATACATACAAAAACTCTCCTTTCTTGAGCAGTCGGGTAAAAAGCTTGTAATTATTCATTAATTTCTTACAATTGACCTAAACGTGAATACCAGAATTAGTACAACTTTTTCCTGAGATTTTTGACATTCTTGTCAAGCTGCAGATATTATTGATTGATTAACATTTGTCATGGATATTAAAGCCCCTAAAACAATTTAAAAAAATTTTTTGCTGAGGCTCCAACCAATTTATCAATTTAATTGGTAAATATCTTATTATTATTATATTATTATTATTGTTATAATAATTGTTATTATTATTGTTATAATAATAATATTATTATTGTTATGCAGCGTCGGTGGCTCAGCGGTTAAAACGCGGTCTCCCAATTTGGGAGGTCCGGGTTCAATTCCCAGGCAGGTCACCAATGAGTTTTTTAATTTAATTACATTCATTCGTTTAAAAAAAAAACTCCTGCGACCAACCAAGATGTAATAATGGATACAGAAACGATATAGTAGACTATTGCACCGATAGAAGGTATTATTTTCACAGTAGGATCGAATGGTGCCCGAACGTATAAATGAGAAGGCAAAAACACCAGTGGAAATTAACGAGGTCTATAATCTGCTTTTTTTCCAACTACGTTTTCAGGGTGAAATATGGCAAGTGGCAAGACGAGTACTTATCTGCCAATGTGATCGGATCTACAGTTTAGACGGGAAAGCCAGACAGACTATCGTACCAATTTATAATATTTGTATGGATATTTTTTTTTATGATAGACTGGTTTCGCCTTTGACCACAAACTCACCTAATGGAAAGTAACAATGTAGTCGAAGATAAAGCACGCGATCTCAGTAAATGCATATTCACTCTGCTCTTGAAGATCAGGTTGTAGGATTCAGGAAAGACTGACGCCGGAAGGGAGTTCCATGCCTTGGCTGTTCGGATGATGAATGAAAAATCGAACTTCTTAGTGCGAATGTTAGGTATATTAACTATATACGGGTGGAATCCCTCCCCACGCCTATAGTGGTCCGAAGATGGAAGGGTGACGGTGGAACAAGATTATGTAATTCCAACGCACACTCCCCGAAATGCATCCTGTAAAAAACTGAGAGACAGGCGACTTTGCGACGATGTCAAGGCTCTGCAATTTAGCAGTCCTCGAATCATCACCTATGAGTCTAATGGTACGTCGTTCACTCATAGTAACTTTTCACGGAAATCCGTAGTTTAATAGTTTTGAGCGACTGTTTTTAACAATGTTCTATTTTACTCGAAATACCAACAACCAGGATTGTTCTTCAATTTATCGTTTTTACACGACCTACTCGTACAAGTTTTGTAGTCAACTTTTTATAAAATGTATTGATATTGAAATTTAAAATTAAGTACTTTGTACTTATCCCATAAAGGGGTCTCTTCTAGTCAACCTAGGTATTTGTGAAAGAACAGATACCCAAAGCAAATAATAAATTTTCACAATTTCGCAAAAAAATATTAGTATTTGCTAGAATTCAAGACCGATAGTAATATTATTGGACACGACCCCCCTCGACGGCGGGGCAAGCTGTGACGTCGAGCCTGCCCCTATATAAACGGCGCACCTGCAGCGAGCGGGCTCTTTTTTTTTCGAACCGGCGTGTGCAACAAGCGTGCTTTTGTTACTCCTTGTCCATATTTTCACGTAGCCATTCTTATAGTCTGCTTTCGATTTTAGTTAAGTTTGATTTAATTTACATAGTTTGTTAAAGTTTGAAATTATAAAACACTTCGACGTCTCAAATTGTTTATTTTTACTAAATTCCACTTCTGTTTCCTAACATCAGAAGTGGGATAACAGATTCTCCACTCCCACCGTTTAATTTTATAACTTTGGCTATTTAAATTGATTGTAGTAACTGGGTTACGACTTTATCAATTTTTTTCCGCAAAGCACGTGACAGCACACGCTCACTCGTTGCGTTCGCGCAGAGGAGGTTATTTTACTTGCTTTCAGTGTACATAGTGAGATATGAGATCGAGTCGTTCACGGTCTCGCGGTCGGTCTCCGCGTAACCTGCGCACGCCGCGATCACGCAGCAGGCACTCACGAGGTCGGCGCTCACGCTGCGGCAGTGCGTCACGGGAACACTCCTCTCGGCGCAGGTGCACCGATCGCAGCCGCGATCACAGCCGTGTCCGTCATGGGCACACTGGCCGCAGTCGTTCGCCGCGAACGCGCCACTCATCCTCATCGCGGGTCTACCGTGAGTCGCTTGAGACTATTGTCTCGCGCCTAAATGCATTGGAGAATCGATCGCGAGCGGCGGTGTCCGTGCTCCCTTCGGCCACGCAGGCTACGGAGCAGATCGTCGAGGCCATACAGTCGCTAAAGTCAGTAAGCACCCAGCATTATTATGTTTCTAATTTTGACCCGAGCATTCACGATGTAGACGTGTGGTTTGCCGAAGTAGATAGGGCTAAGTTAACAAATCGTTGGGACGATCGCGAATGCTTATCGCGTATAGGAAATTGTTTGAAAGGGGATGCCAAATCGTGGCTGAACGAGTGGGTATCGAATGACCGCTCGTGGAGTAATTTCAAAAAAGACTTTAAGCCACTGTGTGTTAAAAGATTAGACGTAGCAAATATTCTATTCGAAGTCATGTCCACCGATTCAGACAAGTTCCCTACGTACGCTGAGTATGTGCGAAGGTCATTGTTGCGATTGCGAATTGTAAAGGATCTTAGTAACGAGCTAATTACAGCTATAGTAATACGCGGCATCACAGATCCACAAGTAAAAGCATCCGCCACGAATGCTAATCTTTGCCCTGACGATTTAGTAAATTATTTATCTACCTTCATAAAACCTAAAAATTTGGTCATCGATTTTCGCAATCGCAATAAACCCGGTGCCAGTGACACTGGCAAGCATTTGAGTCGTTATTCTGACGGTAAATTACAATCCGGTTGCAAACGTCCAATGATGTCTATGAATTCAACCAAGTGTTACTTGTGTGGCACAATAGGTCATCGACAGGCGAATTGCCCAAAAAAATCGAAGATTAGTGAGTCTAGTACTAATACGAACCCGGAGCCTTCTAAATTTGAGGGTAAGCGGGATAACATTATACGTTGCGCATATTGCAAGAAACCGGGCCATGCTATCGATACTTGTTATGCCAAGGAACGCTCCGGCCAACGCAATAATAACAACGTAAACTTTTGTTCTGCCCCCTCGCGTAAGAGCAGTGATATTGTGGTAGGAGTTATTCAGGGTATACCGGTCGATATATTAATAGATAGTGGCGCCATAGGTGTGTCGCTTATCTCCTCAACTGTAGTGAATCACTTGTCATGCACAAAAAAGCCTATCAATTACCAAATTAAAGGGGTAGGTGAATCGATTACCCAAATCGATTCTTATGTCACTTTAACGATTGAACTTGAAGGCATTTCATTAGAAGCTGATTTGTTAATTGTACCTAGCGAATCTATGAACTCGCCCATTATTATTGGTACGGATGTACTTAATCGGGACGGGATTACTTACATTCGTACCAAGGACTCGCAGCGAATCATTCGTGACCCTGAATTATTAGAAGTGTCTACTGTGAAGTCGGATGAAAATTCAATTAAAACATCTTTGACCGGCGACGATTTGCTCAAATTAAAATCGATACTTAATGACTACTCGGACTTTATGATTTCTGGTACTGCCACATCTACAGTCATTACGGGTAGTATGCACATCCGACTCAACAGTGACACACCTGTGAATTATCGCCCGTATAAAATGTCACATGATGAGAAGCTAAAAGTACGTGACATTATCCAAGACCTCATGTCTAAGGGTATCATACGAGAGTCTGAGTCACCCTATTCGAGCCCTATTCTTCTGGTTAAGAAGAAGGATGGCTCCGATCGCATGTGCGTAGATTTTCGTGCGTTGAACCGGACCACAGTAAAAGATAGGTACCCTCTACCTCTAATTGATGATCACATCGATCGATTAGGGAAGAGCAGGTATTTTACAACCCTGGACATGGCCACTGGTTTCCACCAGATCAGATTAGACGAGGAGTCTATTCCTCTTACTGGATTCGTAACACCCGAAGGGCATTATGAGTATATCAAAATGCCCTACGGTTTAAGCAATGCTCCGATAGTGTATCAGCGTATAATCAGTAAGACACTACGTGACCTTATTATTGCGGGAAAGGTCTTGGTGTATATCGACGATTGCCTGATCCTCCAATCGTCGATTGAAGAAGGACTGCAGACCCTTAGAGAGGTCCTCGATACTTTAACCAAGGCAGGATTTTCTATAAATTTAAGCAAATGCTCGTTTTTGTGCACCGAGATCGAGTACTTAGGTCGTGTGATATCAAACGGCGAGGTTCGACCTGCTAAGAGTAAAATACGGGCTCTTGCGAACTCACCTACGCCACAAAACGTAAAACAAGTGCGCCAGTTTTTAGGCCTAGCAGGGTATTTTCGAAAATACATTGCCGGTTACTCCACTAAGACCTCCTGCATAGCAAGCTTAACAAAAAAGGCTACTGAGTTCTGTTGGGGCCCTGAACAGGAGCGTGTACGACAAGAAATTATAACATGCCTCACTAACGAACCTGTACTTGTCATATTCGACCCAGAACTTTTTACTGAAGTCCATACTGACGCGAGCAGTCTCGGTTACGGGGCAATATTGTTCCAGGTTCATAGGGATGGTGGTCGCCGTGTTGTGGCTTACTATAGCCAAGTCACAAAGGGAGCCGAAGCAAAATACCATTCCTATGAACTTGAAACTCTGGCTGTAGTAAGGGCACTGCGACATTTCAGGCACTATCTGGTGGGTATTCGGTTCACTATTGTTACCGATTGTAATTCTCTTAAAGCCACCCAAAACAAGAGGGACCTACTACCACGCGTCGCAAGGTGGTGGATCTATTTACAGGATTTCAATTTCACAATTGTCTACCGAAAGGGCGCTTTGATGCCACACGCGGATTATTTGAGTCGAAATCCATGTGAAAAGGTAAACCACATAGACCGGCCTCGTAACTGGGCTCAGATTGCCCAAGCAGGGGATGAGGAGACGCGAAATTTGATCCAGACGTTGGATCGGGGAGAACTAGATTCAAGTCGCTATGTCAAGCGCAATGACGTCCTCTATTACCGGTACACGCCAGTCGGCGAGGAGGCTAGACTCCTTTGTTTTATTCCTAAAGGTCATCGTCTAAGTCTCCTAAGAATTTTTCATGATGAACATAGTCATATAAACACTGATAAGACCCTAGATTTAATTTTGCGACACTTTTGGTTCCCAGGACTGCGAGCTTTTGTTAAAAAATATATAGCTCATTGCTTAACATGTATTGCACACAAGCGTGTGCCACGTGCTCCCCTTCAACCAATTACTTCCTGGAGTAAACCAGATATCCCGTTTGAGACACTTCATGCTGATGTATTGGGGCCCTTGCCTGAATCCAAGGGTTATAAGCATGTTATGTTGATAGTAGATGCCTTCACTAAGTACTGTGTACTCACACCTATACATCGTCAAGATCTTATTGAACTTAAACGAGTTTTGCAAAATTTCATTTCGTTATTTGGTACTCCAAAACTAATTGTTACCGATAGGGGTAGGATGTTTGAATCCGCAGCTTTCACTACGTGGATGCAGGTCTTGGGCATTCAGCTCCATTACATCACTCCAGAAATGCATCACGCCAATGGACAAGTGGAGCGATATGTTCGAACAGTCCTTAACATGTTGAGAATTGAGACGAACCATAAACGGAGCGATTGGGCTGACGAGTTGTGGCAATTACAGCTTATACTAAATATAACTAAGCAAAAAACTACTCAAACCTCCGCCCTGAATTTGCTGATTGGTCATGAAAATGCCACGCCGGCTATAAGAGTCCTTATTCGGGATGTTGCCATGGAACCTTCTGCATTGAATCGCGAGTCGCGGAGAACGTTGACTAGACAAAGGACGACCGAACGGCTGGTACAAAATCAGGCGCAGCAGGACGCCTATGTAAACAGGGACAGGCGTTTACCTTATCTGTTTCAGGAGGATGACCTGGTGTTCGTCGTCAAGTACGCCCAGTCGAAGGGGAAGCTAGACCCTGGTATGCGCGGCCCCTACCGTGTCGTTCGGGCACTGGGGAGCGGCCGCTATGAGCTGAAGTTGCTGGCTGGCGCATACGGGAAGAAAACATATGCCGCTGCTCAGTATATGGTGCCTTGGCGGGGCGAGTGGACCCCTGAGACCTGTGCCTCTTTCTTCGAGGGTGAGTTGGGTGCCGTTATAGGTAAGCTAACTAAGGCAAACTTTCGTTTGGCGCCTCTGCCTACAACGGTTACCTCCTTGTGTTAGCTTCACCACCAAGGTGAACTTGTGCTGTACGGTTATGCAAACTAATGCAAACGATGTTTGGCGCCTCTACCGACAGCAGGTGGATGTGTCGGGTCGACCCTCTGTGCTTTGTAGTCTGTCACTCTTTACTTGGTATTTGGCAAAAATATCAAGTGAATGTGTTACAGATGATCCTAACTCTGTTTGGTATATGGTTCTAACGATAATTTTGTTAACAACTAATAACCTAACATGATTTAATCGGACTAATGCCATAAGTGGTATAGTTGAACCATATAAAAACATATGCACATTTCAGATGGAGATGATGACGATGGTCCTAGTCGTGACGAGGCTACGGCATCATCGCGTGACAGCCCGTTGGATGATACAGCCAGCGGATCCGGGTCCACAACAAAGCCTGATCTCCCCGTGTGCGGTCCCTCCGCTGACCCTGACGAGGACGTCAGAGTGTCAGGAGAGGCCGTATTGGACACGACCCCCCTCGACGGCGGGGCAAGCTGTGACGTCGAGCCTGCCCCTATATAAACGGCGCACCTGCAGCGAGCGGGCTCTTTTTTTTTCGAACCGGCGTGTGCAACAAGCGTGCTTTTGTTACTCCTTGTCCATATTTTCACGTAGCCATTCTTATAGTCTGCTTTCGATTTTAGTTAAGTTTGATTTAATTTACATAGTTTGTTAAAGTTTGAAATTATAAAACACTTCGACGTCTCAAATTGTTTATTTTTACTAAATTCCACTTCTGTTTCCTAACAATATATATTACTAATTGGACCTACTTCGTCGGTCATCAACAGTCATGCACGTCTCCACTGTTGGGTAAGAGCCTCCTCTCACTGGGAGAGGGTATGCAGGCCTAGCATGGATTGGTGGATTTTTGTCAGACCAGTGGCCACCTGACAGTCATTGTTTTTGAGCCGCTCCTGTAGGCCACCGACTTGGCTTATTCAATGGAAAGCAACCGGGACCGACTATTTAACGCGCCCCCCAAAGCACGGAAACACACGTATTAATTAAAATGCCACATGCCACCCATCCAAGGACTGACCGCACCTGACATTGCTTAACTTCGCGAATCGAAAACTAGCGTAGTAGTCACCGTACGACCATTAGAAATTACAAAAAAAAATAACAAGTGTGCAGTGGTGGATTTAAATATAATTTTTCTGCACTGAGACCAGTAAAGTGACGCTTTAATATGTAGAAGTAACTACCTTATTTTCTTATTAAACATGATATATAGTCCCAGCGGGCTTACCTTACTTACCTGGTAGGGGACATGTCGGTCGTGTCAGTTGAGTTGTCCGCGTCCGACAGACATCATCTTCGCAGGAATAACTCGGTTGCAAAAATACAGGTTGAAATACGCGTATATTTGCCGGGACCTAATTCCTGGAGTTCCCGTTGCACGTCGCTCTTCGTCAGTCGAATTTGCGATCAGGGTTCCCACAAGAACAAACAGGGAGATATTGTCAAAACAACAATAGCCTACAAAGTTATTATAAAATTTGAGACTACCTGAATGACTAATACGCTTGAGGTCTTCTATGAGCTTTAAAAAATTATTAAATAGTTTTAATTACATATTTTTTTGAACAGAAAAACAGCCACAGTGTTTCTTTTTCTCACATATATTTTTTCCTTTCTAGTTGTAGTTTGTACTTTACAAACAAATACATAGCCTTTACATTATGTTCAAATGATTTAAATTCAATAATAAATATAATATTCAATAAATTATATCAGGATCCAATGTTGAAATTCATGCTTGAACTTGGAAATTAATTTGAGAGCTGGAAAAACGTTCTCGAAACATTTTCGTTAGTATAAACAACCATATGAAATGTAGAAGTCCCAACAATTTTAAACACTTTCACGGACACTGAACCAGACACAATAAAAGTTTTATTTTGAATCTGTGATCACAACTGTCAACACTATATGTAAGTATGACAGGGTTAACTTTTTACAGCTAACTATTGTCAACATTTAAAACATCAAGAAATTGAATTTCGTAGATTCCCGATGGGTATATGGGGGTTCTGGATGAATGCACTTCATCTTCACTTAACATCAGGTGCAATTGAGGTGAAGTGCTAACCCGTTGTGCATTAAAAAATCAGATACTCTACTGTATGTAGCTATGCGACCATCTATTTATACATTTAATAAAGTCGTAAAGTTACAAAAATATGAAGATATTTGGAAATAATATAAATTTCCGAATACCTTCCTTTAGAAATACATCGTACAATCGTTGGAGCGGTCTGGATATGCAATTTAACAGCCTATAATTTTAAATCAAAGTCTGAAAATTTCCAGAACCCCCGAGGGATTAACTAAATATAATAATATCGCCCAGACATTCAAAGCAACTATATTAAAACATTACCTTCCTTCCTTGGGCAGTCGGGTAAAAAGATACGTATGTTCGAAACCTGTACCTGGACCGACTTTCATCAAACAATAGTTGAGTACCTTTCCCATAATTTAATCTTAAATATATAAGTATATAAAACCGGGCAAGTGCGTGTCGGGTCACGCGCAGTGTAGGGTGCTTGCCCTCACAATATGTGGAGTAGAAGGGGGCTTTTCGTTGTTTGACAAAAAATTTTACCTGAAAGTATATTTTATAAGTTTTTCGACTATTACTCATTAGCTAAATTGTAAAAACTTATATACCAGTAACAGTTTTCCTTTTAACTTCATTATACACCCCAAATTAGATGGGGGTTTCCGGGTCAGTTCCCTTCCACCTTCGGCCTCATCTTCACTTAATATCAGGTGTGATTGAGGTCAAATGCAAACCCGTTCTACATAAAAAAGAGGGTCGGTTGGAAGAGGTCGGATATTTGGGATAAGTCCGCCTTTGTACTTAATTATAATTTAGGTAGAATAACTTTGTAAATTTTATAAAGTACAATAAAGCGTTTACAAACAAACAAAAAAAAAGATAAAATAGGTACTACTATCATGAATTTCTTCACGTATCCAATATCAACCGTTTAGCTGGTAAGAGGACGGGGAATCTAACAAAATTTTGCACTTTAATGTTTAATATTACTTAAACGGATCCCTAGATTGAAAGTGATCAAAATAATCTGTAATATTTTTGACCGACCTATCCAACGACACCCCACACAGTAAGTTATAAAAATAAATATTTTCAAATACCGTTTATTTATAACTGAAAATGATGTAGATACATGAAATTAATGCACATCAAAAAGCAGGTTCGTCGGTTGCAAACTTGCATCTCGTGCTGTTGCACACAGACAGTGTATGCAAGAGACGGGCAGAGACGGGCAGAGCGCTCCCGCGCTCGCCCACCCGCCCGGTGAAGTTGAAAAAGTCCCGCGACTATCAACAAACTATCCTGACAAAAAAAAAGCAGGTACTTACAAGAAATAAAAAAAAAAGAATAAAAATTGAATACAAAAACACGGAAACAGACTAGAACACTTTTTCCCCATGATTAGAAAGTATTAGTAAGTAGAAAACGTGTTCGATATACGTACCGTGTGGGAGGGTGCCCAAAAAGCTGGCAGCATTACTTCGTTGTATAGCAATGTTAATACGCTGCCCGAGGTAGCTGCCAGCTCTTTTGCACCAGAGATCTCATATATCTCAATACTTTCATGATTTTGTTTTACCTTTGTTTTAACAGCTTTGTTTTTAACCGCAACTGAAACAGAGGAGGTTATCAACTCGTCTGTCTTCTGTAACTTACAATACTATACAAATACTCTTTATTGCGCAAAATAATTTACAATAATTTTTGATGATAACAAAATAGAACACAATTAGGCGGTCTTATCACTTATAACTTAATAATATGATACGCGATATCTTCGTGGTGTTTAAACCGATTTCAATTTCTTCCCTTATAAAAATCATTATGAAAATATTTAGCTATTTTGTGTGTATTCCAGAATCACGGACATAATAAATTTATTGCATAATCAGTTCAAATGTTTTCATTAAAATACTCAGTATCACAAATTATTACTTTTACGAACTCGTCAATAAGATTTATTCAAAATTGTTAGAAAAATTAAAACTATATAAAAAACAAATAGGTACCTATTCTAACAAAAAAACCCTAAGTTTACAAACTACACTACCTGTAAATAAAAAAATTAATCTGAGAAGCTGGCAGCATTTTATATGATTTTGAAAGAAAACTTTGTTCAAGTTTAGTTGACTTGCGGGCGAAGACGCGGACAACAGCTAGTAATAAATAAGACAACGTACTGAATAGATTAGTTGAAAAAATAAAATATTTCGGACACCAATTACCTAGTCCCAAAATAAACAACCCCTGTACCATTTGATAATAGATAACGGAGAAACACCTATAAACTTTTATATGTACATCAATAACTGAGAAATGAATGTATGTTATATGAATTGTTCATATAAATGTCCGCCTGGCTAGCTACCACCATCTTATCTAAATCTCTCGCCAAACAGCAATGTTAATAGCATTGTTGTGTTCCGGTTATCAGAGATAAGATAGCCAGTTTCCCAAATATTTGGGTTTCCGGGTCAGTACGCTTCCCCCTTCGGCCTCATCTTCACTTAACATCAGGTGTGCTTGAGTTCAAGTGCCAACCCATTGTGCATTTTTACTTAAATTTTTTTTATTTCTTTTATTTTAAAAAGAAAAAAAGATTTACGACACGTGAAGAGACGGATTGGTTCTATTCTTTTATGTGCCGACACCACACCGCATTGTAACTATATTACATGAATTTTAAATTGTACGAATAATATTTAATTTATTTATAAATTTGAGAAAAAGAATGTTTCATGACGTCTATAATAAAAATTATCAATAATAAGTATATAAGGTCTAACAAAATTAACCCGACAAACGATGAAGAGTGTATGTGTAGGATGTACCTATTACGAAAAAAATGAAAAATAAAACATAAGTTAACAAATTTAGAAATGTAAATTTTGTGAGTTGGACATTAATGGCCGCGCGCTCTATGTACTTTGCCACAACAAACACGTCCGCGGTACCTTTGAAGACGCCGAAAGGCGACACTCGCCGCTCGTCGCCGGCGCTTGCCCCGGCGCCGCCGCGACTTGCTGTGATTGGTTGCGCCCTGCGCCCCGCCACCCGCCATCCTCTATGGCGTCTTCCATATCAATGGAACGTTGCCTGTTTTTTCTCATTGATAAAACAAGGTACAATCGAAATGAAGTAAGCCTGTTAATGTGTATTTTCATTTGCAGTTACATTTAATTTTTTTACTCGGAAACAAAATTTTTAAGGCTAGTTTTTTTAATGAATATATTATTTTATTGTCATGTACGTGCAATTGCCAAAGTTTGTCGGGTTAATTTTCTTAGACCCTATATACATATAGAGAGGAGAGTAATGGAATTCTTCAATGGCTCCTAGAAAAACTAGTTAAAATAATCAGTCCTTTCGTTATTAATTTAAATACGTGATGCGATTACTTTTTTTTTCAACTATAATAGTCAAACGTCAACATTTAACCTCGTACCACCCCTAGTCAATACTCGGGGGCTCACAGACAACGTCTTCCTTCGACTGACAGCCGGCGACATATTTTATTCACGACGCACCGCTCGTAATTCCGTCGATGCAGATAAATTGTTTTACCGCGGGAGCAAGCCACGTCCCACGACTTTGGCGTTTGCATGATGAGCTCGTTTTTTATGCTCGAATAAAATTGTGTTAGCCACCGCCACTGCCAGGGCCGACGTGTGAACGCCGCCCGAGGATTCACAAGAAATTGTTTTTGGGGAGCCTGCTTTGATATTTATGAAAGTTGGCATGGCGAGGCATCCGTTTGAGTGAAGGGTATACGTAGTGGATTTTCGAAATAGCCTAAATTGGTATTGCTTTATAATTTTCTTAAATTTTCGGGTTCTTTGGGTTAAGTTGGGATAATCCCGTCTTATATACATGTTGCCAACAGCCTATAGAAATCCACTGTGGATATAAGCCTTTTTCATATAGCATACATTTTACACTCATTTTAATGTAAAAAAAAACTTTTCATCTAATCCTCGTACATAATATATTTTTTGTAAAGTAATAGCATAGATCCATTGAAAGAAGAAGAAACTAAAACCAACTTTATCGACGGACAAAATTTAAAAAAATATCACAAAAGTATGCCGTCTTTATATTGATTTTTAAAGATCACAAAAAAATCATTAAGATTATAAGAAGTACGCATTATTTACCGGTGTTATTTCAACATGATAGACCACATAGTTCAAAAACTACACGTTTTCTTTACAGGATAGGGTGGTCCATTGTACCAAATTACCGCTAATAAAATTAGGTCTAGTTTCAACCTAGTTAATTTAAGTACATTATCTAGATACTGATAGTGCACGTGGACTCTACAAGTGATACAGTTAGTATTACCACCATGATGATGTGATTGACTAGTGTTCTGTAAATATTAAATCCCACCGAGATGCAAATATGTGCAAACGACGGCAAACATTGTGAGTTTAATCATGGCAGTTCGATTAGCTGAAACTCAGGAGATTTCTCCTTATGTATATATACCTCGTAGCCAGATGGCTGAATTTGCCATTCGATGGAACGCCTAGATGGGTTGATATGTATGGCGGACTAAAAAACTGTACTGGGCAGCGCAGTTTCCTATAATGCGAGAAAGGTCTTCCATACATGACGATCTGCTTAGACATTCAACTTAACCTACGACATAATAGTATACCATTAACACCATGATGACGGTTTTGTAATCTAAATTGTTGCTTCGTTATTATTACAGATAGCAGACGTAGTTTCAATTGACAACAAATTGATGAAAACTATTTGTATTTTGTACAGGATCTGGAAAAATCAATTAAGAGAATATTTAAAAGATTACAAACAGGTTCACAATACTGATAAGATAAGATAATTGATTTGCTTTAAATGTAGCTACAAAAGATGTTCCCTTAATAATTAGTTTCATACATTCAGATTTCACAATCATGCAAATTTTAGTTGTGGAAAAATATTAGTGCAAATGATAGAACACAAGAAAGAAGAGAAGAATAATTAAGAAGAAACTTAATTACATATTATTATGATTGGTATGTTCAAATACAATTATATATAATGTCCTAAATATGTACTAATTTTGTTATTGCTTAATGTCACTGACAAGAGAAACTATCTAGGAGTTTATTGTTTTACTAATAAGGGTAGAGGCAAGTCAATGCGGAGTGACGACAACAACTGTATAACAGTTTTCAATTGGTATTTATCAAATCAGAACATTGCTAAATATTTCAACCAGCCCAATACTCCATTTCACCCTTATAACAGAGACAATAAACCCCCAGAACTTCACGAATTCAGCTTTGGTACATTTCATTGAGCGGATTATGCATGTTTGTACTGAAAATAATGCGCGGTTGCGGCGTTCGGTGCAAATATTTGAAGACAGAGTCAAAGGGTACGGCTTTTTGCGAGGTCCTTTGAGCAGCAGTGGTCCGCGGTCAGATAACCCGATTACCCTCCTCTGCTGAGGACAGACGTCCACAACTACCTGGCTACCGACCCCCGACGGTGCTGAAGCTTTGTAAATAATGAGATTATTAACATGCTTCATAAACACAGCTAAAATTATGATTATTATTAATGCAGAAAATTTACATTTACTAATATTTACTTTATTATCTTCTACAAGTACCTACTAAACCTCTACTCCCACCTGTCCTCTATTATGTACAATTGCGTTCGTAAGTGCATATTCAATCTCAACTCTAGAACAATTTAGATTTTTCAACATCTTTGTCGATTACTAATCTTATGTATATGCTACATTTGTCTGCACAATAATTTTAAATATTTTCCTTTAGAAATTCAAGTCGTTTGAGTGGACTGGATATGCATATGCACGCAACGCCGTCAACATATAACACTTGTCGTTTTTAGTCTGAGGCTAAAAATCGATTTCCACATGTAATTCGTCAGATATGGATGTATATCGATAGGTACCAGAAGTTTATTCAACTAAGCTATATAACTTTCCAGTACAACTCTACCATTTTAGATGCGACGTGCAACATTTGACGTTCTCAAAATAAAATAGAAACAGATATGCCACAGGCTCTTTACGACTGACTGACACTAAAATGTTCTCAAATAAAATTGTTATCCATCAAAACAAGCCGTGTTCCTACGCTAGATGCAACCGAAGCAACTTGTGTGTACTGTACAACATTGTACAGAGTATAAGCAAGCATTGCTGAAAATGAAAATTTTCGGAAATTCTAACAAAAATCAAAATTCCAAAGAAAAAAGTATTTCATTTGATAAAAGGTTAGTACTTATTTCAAAACGTCACATTTTTACCTTAAAATTCTCATTCTTTGTGAACTGACTCCCCATAGAAGAATGAAAAAAGTCACTCAAAAGTTGCTCTTTTTAAATACCTAAGTATAATATAGTTAATATTTGTGATTCCACTTGACAAAATGTCTCTAAATGGATCAAATAAAGTTTTCTTATTCATAAAGAACGAAAAGAAATTAGAAGGTCGAGCATTATAAATAATTGTTTTTTTAGCTTTATGCCACCAACCAATCAAAATTAGGTACAGGCAGGTAAGAATTTAGTGCTTGTTAGCCTCATCTAATTTTTGGCCAGTCGAGATTTTGCTTTTTTTTTAACTTTCTTTACTTTCAGGCGAAAACTTCATTCGATATCGTACCTACGTATACCATTTATACTTACAAGTTTTGAATGCATAAATTATGTTCTCTGATCGAAGATTATTGAAGAATTTTCTAACAGCTCTACATCGTCATGATGTCACATCTAGTGAACGTTATCCGTCGACTAATGATTTATTCATCAGCCCATGCAAAGGCTTCGCGGCACTCTACCTGTGGTTAAGCGTAAGTTAACGAACCCTCTTTGAATCTTTAATATAGTTTCATTTAATGTTAGCTAGTTGCAACTTTACGAATGACCCGCTGTTTACTTTCTAACGCTGGCTTTTTAAACCAAATTCAAATTGGGACATACTTAATGTGTTTGAATATGAGTTTTGGTAGTTTAGCAATGTGTGTTTTCCTTGCATTTTGCTTGGTTGACGAGTAGGTAGGTAAAAATAAAAAGAAATATACCTAACAATTAAAAATTACATCCCATATAAAAGTTATGTATGATAATAGAAACTGACGAGGAATTGACATTAAAAATACTATTTAAACAACGATATAACATAGTAATTTAATAAACCAAAAGGAATAATACACTAGGTCAACCTAATCCCTAAGCGGAATTAATTCAATTGGCAATACAAACATCTACCTGGTATGCAAGCACCCTTTCAGAGAAATCTCTCATTCCCTATTTCTCAAATTAGATTTCGCATAAAGCCTACTTTAATTTGCGCTGTCGCTAAACATTGCGAGCTCTTTAATGTTTAAGCGGGCAGACAAACTCTTGGTATTGACTCTGTGAGGGCGGCGCGGTGGTGGCTGGTTGACATTTGTGAACAAAGCAAATATGTTCTTGCCGGTACGCGGTGGTGCCGAGGACAGCCGCCGCCGGGCGCGATAATAAGCTTACCGGTCGAGGGCGGGCCGCCGAGCGCCGCCCGCGCCTCCCGGCCCGCCCTAACTTCGCGGTGTTATTAAATTCTTTTGTTGCCCGCAACGACGGAATGCCCAGTTATTTACGTGCGGTCCGACTACGGGATCAACGTAAATATCTTTAGCATGTGGTCTTTTGAACCCTCTCAGGTAGGATCAAGGGGATTACTTTCATCCGTGTTTTTCATTTTCATCTTGAAAACCTATGCAATTTATAAAAATATTACCAGTTTTCCGTTCTAAATTCGTACTATCCATATTATAACGGAATGTAATAGAAAAGTTAAAATTTAAGCAGCAGGTGCACCGATTCTGAACTGCATGTTAAATCGGCGGTGTGAATAGGCAATAATAAAATTATCCCCGCATAAATTAAAACGTGAAAATCCGAGCGCGCCTCTCCGCATGAGTTTCGGCATCTAAGCTGTGCGGGGTGCGCTTCATTTCGGGAACATTACTCTCTCTCTACAACAATAAAACTCATTAATTCTCTCGTGCGGTCGCGTTTTATAAATGTTTCACGTATTAATAAAATTAACAAAGCGGTACAGTGGAGGGCTATTTCCCGACAAAGCGTCGGAGTGGAGTACAATGGAATCTAAAATAAATACGAGGACTTTAGCAAACAGGAGCGCACAAAGGGTCCACCTGGCGGGCACGGCGCGGTCGGACGGTGGCAGTTGTGGTGGCCTCTATACTATCCAAAATTAAGTGGAGACTGGAGAAGCATCCACCCGGAAGAATTGACGATTTACATACCTAAGGTTAAATACTGATATGGATATACAGCACGGACATCGAGGACGTTCATTCAATGTTAAATGTTTTTCTGTTTCTCAAAACCTACACAAAGAGAAAAACACTTGAATTCCTTATTAAATAATTAAATTAATATTTCGAACACTTACACCAATTATCTAGTCCCCAACTAAGTAATGCTTGTACTACGGATACTAGATAACGGATAAACATACATAAATATTTTTATAAACATTCTATAATCAAAATCAAAATCAAAAAATGCTTTATTTTGTAGGTACACAGGGTACACTTAAAATAGTCAGATTTTACATTTTTTAAGCTACTGCTTGTTCAAAAGCCACTTTTCCCCTGAGAAGAACAAGCAATATCTTATAATCGGAATAAATGTTCGTCTTCGTCATATAAACATTTACCCTTGGCAGGATTCGAACCCGCAATCGTTGAATTCGCAGACAGGGTCACTATCCAGTACACCAAACGATCATCAGTCATCTTCCCTGAGCGAGCCTTGTGAATGAGCAATAATTTTAATATTTTTCTTTTGATTTGATGACATCATAAACACTGTAGATTTTGCAGAAAACAGACAAGATCTCGATGCATGTAATTACGGGTATGACCTCTATTGCTATCACATTTATACATCACCCAATAATCCCAATATAACCCCACACATTGTACAGAAGCAAGCACAATCGGTGTTCTAATCCAAACCCTTATCTCTCACTAAAAAAAGGCACCGATTTTTTTGCAGTGAAGTAGCCACCCTATTGGCAGATCTCTATCTTTGCAATGTCCACCACATACGGCTCCTTATCTTGAAAATTACACCGTTTTACCGGGTCCACTCAAAAAGTGCGGTAGATAGACCTTTTTGCACAGCTTACTAGACATCCCCTACCATAAGCTCGAACTATTAAGATAACATTGTGAGCCATTTGCCCCGGTCACAGATTACATTAGATTAACAACACGAAACTAAGCATTGTCAATATGTTTTTAAAAGGTACTTTTTCGGGTGAGATGTTTTGCCATACTTGGATATGCGTTGCAGGGCGTTTCATCCCTATTTTTTATTTTTATTTTATTTTATTGATTATATATATTTTTAAATTAATAAGAAAAATTGGTCTGCCAAAAATTGACAATAGAACCGACTTCAGTACGGTTTCCTCTTTATCTCCGTAGTGCATCTTCAAATCTTCCCCAAAATATGGGACTAGTCAGCATTTGAATTATTAGATATTATTAGTAATAGACGAGCAGCATTAAGTACTGCTGGTATGTCTATGTCACGGTGTTGGAAGAGTTCATATTGTTTATTATTTGAGTCACCGTTACTTTCATAGAAATTTATGTAATCCATTTTTGAATGAATTCACCGAATGAAGGCGTCGACGGCGACGCACCGGTCAAATTTAACTTGTAGCCTTTACAAAAATGGCCTTTACAATATTGCATTAAATCTCAGGCCGATTTAAAAATAAAATGGATTATATTTCAATGATCTTTAAGGTTCATTTTTACCTTCCTGTATGTACCTATTCACGTTCGACTTGACCATTATTTTATAATATTTAGATTTTTGTAAAGTATTCATTTTCAAATTTTTTGTTTCCCACATGAAAGAGAATATTTATCTTAAACAAACCTCAGCGGCTTATAGTAGGGGGTGAGAGCTCCCGATCGCCGGTTAAACCCTCCACTAGGGATTTTATTGCCATTCGTATTGTCGGCCAGAGATTTACTTTGACATGTCGGAAATTCGTTTGTTGACTCTTCGCCGCCACCGAGTGGGCTTTGCAAACCGTTTGCGCCGTTTTCCTTCATCATGAAAGGATTAATTGAGTGTCTGCCGATTTTTAAAGAGCGCAAAACGTTTATTTTTAGAATTCATTGCTATTTTGTAGGTAGATTGAAACATCGATGTAATAATTTTTTGTTGCGATTCCTTTTACCGTTTCTTGTCAAAAAATCTATTGATAATCATTCTCGTAATAGTATTCTCTGTCTAAGGATTTAATGCTTGTGAAATAGGTACATCTCCTGTGTCCAAAAACACACCCCAGAAAGTGTAACTTAAATTCTTGTAACACATGTGAACTTAAGCAATATACTGGCTGTGATTAATATTGCATATATACAGGGTGAGATCCAAGACATTCGAATTGGACACATATATATCATGAACAACTTTTGCATTGTCAGTATGAAAAAAAACTGTTCCATATCTACTCAATCATCGAAAGAGTAGGTATATGAAATTATTTGATTTAGATATATGAAACACTAGCCAAATACCTACCCACGTATCTTTTAAAAATTCACAAAACATTAGTTGCGTAAACAATCCCTCATATAGGTACGGGCAAAAGCCTATAACCGTGCAGTGGGATGTTTACGGGCTGATAATGATAATGAAACAAATCTTACTAATATGAAGTCAAATATGATTAGTGAAATAAATAAATATTTCGAACACTTACATCAATTATCTAATATAAAGCAAGCAAGCCTGTAAATGGATACTAAATTTGTATTTGTATTTGTAAAATAATTATCACAACACCAATCGATCGTCTGTTGAAAGTGGGCAATTTGCACTACTTTCTAAAGAACGTTATTTAGACATGTTATACACGGTGGCCATGTTCCAGGCTGTATTGCATGACATCGTATTCAGGTGCCTAATTTTAACGGGCCGTGGTGGAAAAATCCCTTAGATGTTTTTTTTTATAATATAAATATTCTACATTCAAGGAATTTTTACAGTATGACTGATCCTGGAATGGATTGAACGGATGGAAAAATTCACCAACTTATCCACCGTTCCGATAATTTAGGGACTTTTTGGTATTTTTTGAATTTATTAGCATAGTATCTATCGATAGGTTTAATTACAAGAATCAATGTAGGTACTCAATAACGTACGTACGTAGACCACGGAATTGAACATGAACTATTTATAACAAAATCTACGAGAACAGTTTTTCTTGTCTTCAAATATAACCTGAGGTGTCCTTTTAGTAAAATTTGCTATTCTCAATATTTAAGATATAAGCTTTCCCTTCATGTCATATAGATGTAGGACACCCTATACATGCTTTCGTGAACGATAAATTAATTTCCGTACCATTATTCATCAGTTTTCCTCATAATTCAGTGTGAAACAGTGAAATACGCCTCGGCAGACTTATAGCACGCCAGGTAAAATGCATCGGGTAACACATTAACAACGTTTCCTCGGGAAGCCTTTGTCTGTACTCAACGAATTACGGGGAAAGGAGAAAATTTAAATACCCGTCGGTACTGTTTTACATGTGAGAGATGCACTTTGCATGTAATGTGGTGATTAAATGAGGCGACAGCGTGTTACGAAAGCAGACTAAGCCGTTTTTTTAATGTAATCACACCAAGAGTGAAAAAGCGAAGTGAAATAGGGTGCAGGTAATGATTTTCTGAAATGTCACAGTTGATAAACTAGCTAGCAGCGTGGAGGATATCTGATTAATTACCACTGTTCATGCATCTGTAACTTGAGAGGTTACTATCTATACCCATCGACTATACAGAAATTATATATATATATATAATTTATAATAACAGACTATTCTGAAATACACCTATCGCTAAATTTAGAGATGGTTTTGACATATCTTACGGACGCCTAGATTGAATTGATTACTGTATTGCCATAGTCAAAATCAGATATTTTTCTTCAGAAAGGTTTTTTAAATGTTTGTTAATCAATGATACAGGATTAATACAGGGTGAATTTGAATTCCCTAGATCCCATAGATCCCTAATAATAGTTGAGTGGCATTTGTCAACACAAAAAGATAATAGACCAAAAACTCAAAACTTCGAATAGTTATTGGCTACTCTGATTGGCTCTGTTGAGGACACGTAAATTGACTTGCCACTTGAAAACTTTGATAGGGCTTGCGGTACCCCTCCTTCCGCATACCTCAGCTAGCTAACAGAATTTATTCGGTATAGTAAATTAGAAGTCTATGGGTTGTATACCGATGTGTCGATCTCACATATTGGGGTTACAGATAAGTTGTTACCCTGAGGACTAAGAAGTAATCCTCATAACGTCAATAGACATAACGTGTATTTTTTATGACCGCATAAGCGTTTAACTACAATCTCACCTGATGGAAAGTGACGATGTGGCCGAAGATGAGGCACGCGATCTCGGTCGATGCCTATTCATCCTACTTTTGAAGATCTCAAGGTTGTATGTAGGTATGCAGTTTAAGTTAGATTTAATACCTATTCAGGTACTAAATCGTCATTTTGAACATGATTTTTATATAAACTCATTGTGCATCTCATCTTATATTAAACTAGCTTTCCTCCCGCGACTTCGTCCGCGTGGAAGATTTTATCAAAATACAAACAACAAACTTTCATCCCCTATTTTATCCCCTTGGGGGTAGAATTTATCAAAATCCTTTCTTAGCGGATGCCTACGTCATAACATCTACCTGCATGCCAAATTTCAGCCCGATCCGTCCAGTGGTTTGGGCTGGGCGTTGATAGATCACTATGTCAGTCACCTTTGAGTTATATATATTTAGATGCTTGTTTTAGTAAGTAATAGAATTCAAATTGGATGCGTCTGACACAGCACCGTGAGATAGCATAATGGAGAATACCAGCAGTAGGTGGATGTGGACTGAGATTGATTGAGAGTTCAAAAGTGGTCAGACTCGGTATACAAACTCAGCTACGAATATTTATTTAAAAATAAACGATCGAGTTACGAATAATTTACTACTATAGAAAATGTATCGAGATGAAAGGCGACACGGGAAAAGCTATAAGACAAAATGCGTACCAAAAAAAACTATTTCGAGGATCTAGCTAAATCAGTAAATTGGCTGTAGTTCTAAGCCATAATACTCTTAATACTGTTGGCACATAGGTATAACAGAATGAAACAAGAATGTATATTATTTTAGTCCCAGTCCTACTTACAATGTAACCATTAAACTGCAAAAACCTTTCATGCTAGTGTGAAGTTCACTCAAAAAAGAACGCGATATCACCTCCATCCGTGCACTCTCTTGCACCACATTCATTGTCCTATTTGTTATTAGAGGGTAGAGCTCATGACAAAGGTGCAAAGTTCAGAGGGTAGGAAACTCAATTAAAACAACGCGACACTCGACCCGTCCTGGCTCACATTAGCAGACGATTAAGTCCGCTACGAGCTTACATTAAGGTTTCAGCATTCATAGATATAAATGAAAGACTTCATACCCTTGTCTGTTGTATGTAGGTACACATTTTTTTTAAGCACAACGGATCGGCACTTCACACGAATCACATCTGATGTTAAGTGAAGATGAGGCCGAAGCTGGAAGCATACTGATCCGACCCCATCTTATTTGGGGAACTGGCTATCTTATCTCTGACAACCGGAACACCGGTTTTTAAACGCCTCCGTAGCTCAATGTAAACAACATTGGGTTTACGGTTCAGAGGTCGCGGGTTCGATCCCCAGCGAGGTACATGTTTTTAGTACTCGGTTTGGTTGGTGGTAGAGCATATTAAACGTCCGCCTGGCTAGCTACCACCATCTTATCTAAATCTGCCGCCAAACAGCAATGTTGTGTTCCGGTTGTCAAAGATAAGATAGCCAGTTCCTCAAAAAAGATGAGATTTCCGGGTCAGTACGCTACCTCCTTCGGCCTCATCTTCACTTAACATCAGGTGTGATTCAGGTCAAGTGCTAAGCCGTTGTGGGTGAAAAAAAAACTGGCAGCAGACCTAGGCATATTGTAAATAGCTTAGTCCCGTACCATAACAGCAGTCATGGCACATTCGCTACTTACGATTAACTAAGTTAAGCAACGTGGCGCGGTAAGTCCTTGAGTGTGTGACCGACCACTAGTGTTTCCGTGCATCGGAAAGCACCAGTCGGTCCAGTTCTACGATATGGTAAAGTTACCATTTCGATTTTAGGGTTTATTCGGTCCAGTGGCTGTTGGATAAATTATTAAGAAAAATTTCCCTTTAGTAGTGGACTACTTAACCCTTAACAAGCCTTAACCATGACATTGCAATGTATGTAATCAAAAGTTTAAGTAACTACAGACGTAGGTGCAAAGGGCATAGATTAAAAGTTTTTCGCTCGTCTCTACTCATGTTTACCTTTCAATTGTTATATTTATATTTTTATTTATTTATTTAAATATATATTTATATTTTTATGTTATATTTTTCGACAAAAAGAAACAAACAAGCAAAGAAATACGCTTTATTGTTTAAATATGGAAGGAACATTTAAATATCTTATAGAAACTACATATTAGGCGGCCTTATCGAAAAGAAAATTACTTTTCAATTATTTTTATCGTAACAAATTATTCGTTGTTCGTGATTTTAGGACGATGAATTTTTAATGATTTTACTTCCGTTTCTCCGCTATAGAAATTTGCAGAGACTGTACTACTCGCCTTCAAAAAGCTTTTGGGGTCTGTTTGAGGCACTTCATCTAAACATTTTGCGGTTTATAAAAACAATAAATATAAATGGGACCTTATCGAGAGTTAGCTTAAAAATTACGTGAATCGATGATAGAATCTCAGAAAGAGATCCTCGTCGTTTTTAAGTATGCCAGTTGGTTAAATTCATTCATAATGAGAACAGCCAAGGCATGGAACTCCCTTCCGGCGTCAATCTTTTCTGAATCGTACAACTTTGGGATCTCAAGAGCAGGGTGACTAGGCATCTACTGAGATCGCATGCTTCACCTTCGGCCACATCGTCACTTTAAAGCAGGTGAGATTGTGGTCAAATGCGTATCCTGTTAATCAAAAAAAACTGGTATGGATGACGCATTTTCAACTTTGGCTAATTTAATAGAATTATTATGTACCATTCGTACAACGAGGTACTTAATAATTCTACGTTCTGGGCTAACATACTGACAAATGTGCGTTCAGTACATGCTATTTATTAATTCTACATCAAGAGCAATCAGCTATAACACTCTTGTAAGACGTTTCTCTTTTATCACTACCCCCGGCATTTCCGACTCTTAAAGGCCAGCCATTGGTCAGACAACCGTCGCACATTTACGCCCCTTGTGAAAAACTGTCACAGTGAAGTTAAGCCCATGGAATTAACGTAGGACACACCGAAAGTCTTGAGTAACATCAATAAAACCATTTTACCCGTGAGTTTAAAAATTAGGCAAATTAAGCAAAAAACAATAAAGTTTTACGTTCAGTCTTAACCAAGAAACGAGTAAGAGTCGTTACTTGAAACACCTCCCGAGTCCCGATGGGGTAATTCATTTTCGAGTTGGCTCATTAATTAATTGGGCGTCTACCGCGATGGGCCGCGTGGATTTTACGACTGCCATAAACTCATCTGGTGTAACTGTCGCCGCGGGTGGCATCTACCATCTAGAGTTGTAACAAATAAAACAATTATTTACCTTAATAATGGCCGCTACATTAATAACCGATTTATTAGCTAGTGATTAAATTTTCTTTAACTTTATTTTTTAATATCCCAAATACCTTCAACCTAACGATTGACTAAGAAAATATTTTCTTTCTGCGGATTGTGTTAATATACATTTGACGACTAACAATCAAAGCAGGGTTACTACAACTTATAGCGCTACTTGAGTGACATAGAGTCGCGTGCGACATGGCCTACATCTCTCAAAGCCGATTGGCGGTCAAGTTGACAGCTGTCAATCGACAGCCAATCAGCTGCAAGAGACTGAGATGTCGCGCGCGACTCTTTCTCACTCGAATCGCTCTAAGTTGTAGAAGCCTTGCTGAATAAACCTAAATAGACATAGCCATTCCCTATACACATTTAATTATAGGCTTCTGTTCTGTAGGCAATGAAAGTGTTTCATCTATAGGCCAATTCTGTTTACGATCGAGCTACCGTTCGAGGCTTTTCGACGCCGCAATCGGTTTTACGATGTCTTTTGTTAGAAATTTACAATTTTATTATCACTCGAAGTAACTTGAGCTTCAACAAAATTAGCTAACTGCCTACTCTAGTCTCTCTATTCGGGAATATTGTCTGGTCACAATTTGGATGGTTTCGAAGTGTAGCTCAGTCTGTTCTCGTGATCCTAAAGTAATTAGTTCCGTTCAATTTGCCATGCTCGATAAAGGCAACCTTAGCATTTTTGAATAACGAACTCATTAATAAAATTATTCATCTATAACGTACTATGTTGTTTTCAATGCGTAAAAAGAATAGATCCAATCTATATCTTCCCAAAAGGAGACTAAGGGACTTTACACCAAAACATATAAAGACTTGCTTGTTTTAAAGGCGATGGGCGCACCCGCTACTGCCACGTGTGTATTTCTGTATATTTCGAAAGGTTTAACTGGCAACACTCAAATGCTTATGTTTGGGATATCCCTGACTACCCATTGGGATTTAGCTCGCGATCACTTAAAACACACCTATGTGAAAGAGAGGGCAGAAAAAAGAAAGGAACCGCTGTTACTCCACCGACAAGAGCGTAGCGCTTAAATTAGAAGAAACACACTTATAAAAATCCATATTTGTATTCATCACACAGACATTTACCCCTCGCGGGATTCGAACCCGCAACCGTTGGTTTCGCTGACAGGCTCACTATCCAGTACACGATTCCGTCTGTAGTATGTAAATAAATGGTTCACTATTGCGTTGTGTCACAAACATAATATATTCTTATTTTACCGACAAGGTGAACATCTCGCAATACTTCCCGCAATGCTTCCCACAATCTTGAGATTTGCGGGCTTTTTAATAGCCGCGGCGCGGCGTTGCGCGCTGAATGTAAATCACCCACCACATTCGTACCGAGAGTTGGCAACACCTGGCTATTTACGTTATTCGTGGTTATTCTCCTCGTCTCCGCCATCCGTCGCCGTTTAAACTTTAACCAAAGTTTCGCAGCGAAATTGTAGCAAGTTTTATAAATAATTTCCGAAAGCCAGGATGAATATGAATTCAAATAACGGTCATAGAATAATAATTTTATTGTGATTTACAAATATTTTTTAACGATTTAATATAATATCTAAAAATGTAATAATGCCTAAGAAAATACAATTTGATATGTAATGAATGAAATTAATGTATGTGTAATTTCAGGTATTCTAAACTGTCGATATCAAAAAATATAATTGATACACATGTTAGACCTTTCGTTCGGTACTTTCATTATCGCAAAAGACCAAAATTTTCAAATTTGACATAAGTGTACATTTGATGGCCCTAAGTTTGCCATTTCTTGCATACATAACATAAATACTTATATAGTATACATATAGGTACCAGCCTTTTATATTTAGCTAGCATCGATATTCATGTAGGTACCTAATAATTAAAGAGCAATTTTTTCACACTGCAATAATAATTTTATGTTTTCGGAACATTCACAGCATTTGAGTCATAGAAAATCATTGATTCACATGTAGGTAAATACTCTATGTATTAAATAAAATATATGTATCTCCTTGTTTCTAACAATCTATTATACAGGGTGAATTTGAATTCGTGTAATTCCCATTAACTGGTGACGTCGCTCTTGATTACGAACAACTTTCCCCAAGGAACCATAGTCGAATTCGATCAAAAAATTTTCGATTATACATACAAAGCAAACCATTCAGAACCCACCTTTATTATGGAATTCCAACAATTTTCTGATGAACTCGGCGATGGTTTCTAGTAGAAAGTTCTTCATAATCAGGAGTAGAGTCACCAGTAAACAGAAATTGAACGAATTAAATTTCACCCTGTATAATTTTCCCGACTCAAAATAAGTAATGTAAACATTTTCTATACAAGGCCTGTATTTTATACGTCCTAGGTACCTAATAGGAATCTTGAACAACATTATTCAAATAATTTGTACCATTTAGCACCTCTTTAATTTGTATTTTCAAAAAGTTATATCACTTACATAGATTAAGAATAATAAGTACTTTTAATATACTAAGTATAAATTACTAACATGTAAATTTTATCAGAACCTATCCACTTATAGGTGGTTTCCAAATTCGTGTAATTAACGAGATCCAATACCAACTGTTAAAGTACTTAAAGCCCATGTTATCTTACATACTTAATAAATAAAAACAAATCGCTGCCAATAAATACTTAACCGAAATATGTCATGAAAATCATTCATATTATAATATTATTTATTGGGGGGTTAATACACAACAGATAGAAGTATATCTACCAACAAGTAAAAATGGACTTTAATGTTTTATGAAGATTGTGCACAGATTACCCTACGAATAAAATATTATATTTTTTTTTCTAATTTACATTTAAATAACTTTCCGACCGTGCCATCGTCCGCGTTGGATCTCAAAATAAAATATAGGTAAGAAATTCTCTCAAAATTCGTTGCGTAGTTTTTAAAACAACTAAGCGCACAAATCGCAGATTGCGACTTAATTTTATACTATTTACAGATCAAGCAAAAATATTGCTAGAATCATGTAAATGAGCAAAAGGTTTTATTCTACACGAATTTGGTAATCACCAATAAATAGATTGTCCATATTCCACTATCAGTATATGTATAGTGTTGTGAATTCGTAACAGTTAACGGTAAGAGTTGTCAGTTTATTTCGTAATATGTTATTTATATACTCGAATGCTGAAATCAGCTTTACGGTCACAGCAAAGAAAAAGAACGTATAAAATAAAATTAGCAATAAACTGTAAAGACGCCTACACAATGAGAGTTAAACTAACATAAATAGGAACCGTCGTCGCAATTATTAGTGTTCATTCATCAATATGCAACTCAATAAATTCACATAAAATTAAATAGGTTCTTGACCTACAGCTTCACCAAAAAGAATTGAAACCGGAAAAGAAAGGAACTCCATTTATTGACGACCCGTTTGGTGTAGTGGTTTGAAACTCTGACCACAATACCAAAAAGTTGCGGATTCGAATCCCGCTAGGGCCATATGTTTGTATGATGAATACACACACGTGTACCCGAGTTATGGATGTTTTCATTTATAATAAGTATTTATTTACAACAAAAAAAATGTATTTATGTAGTATAATCAACCATCTGGTATCCACAACACAAGCCTATTCTTGCTTAAAGTGGAACTAGATGGCATTGTGTGTATGTCCAAGGATATTTATTTATTTATTTATTATTATTTATTTTGCATGGAAACAAGGTGTTAAGGTAAAACAGCTCCCTCATTATTTTTCTACTTTCTTTGGCCAATGACAACCCTGATTCAATGTTTGCTACGAAAACGCAACTCTGATAGCGGGGATTAACTGCCTGAAGTGCAAGGAAAGAGTAAATAAAAAAATATTTAAAAATAATACTATCTGTAGCTATTACTTACGTACACATTAGTGGAGTAACTTTATTCGAGTAAGTACGTAGGTCTAAATAATAAGTGCAAGTACAGTATACAAATCCATGGCCGAAAAACGAAATAGTAATGATTTAAACTATTTATAAATAAATACTATTATACAACTAAACAAAAGACTTAATAAAAAAAATGTTAAATGAAATGAATCTGGACCCTGATTCTCGCGTATTCGATATTTCACTGTTGTTCGAGATTGGCATATCTCTCTCTTTCACACTTATATGCGAGCGCAAAATAGACAAACCTATTGATGTCTATCGACAGTAAAATGTCGAGTGCGAGAATCGCGGTGGAGGCCTCTTCAAAATTATAAATTGCTACGGACCTAAGGCGTGTCCATTTATCATTATTATACTAAAAGTAAGACGTAAGTACAAAGCTACTCAACCCAGTTCACTTCATTTAACCTCAATAGGTTAATCAACGTATACTTATGTGGCCTTATTAATGTGACAATTCGTTTTAAATATACGTCTAAGTTATCAAAACTTAAATTCATATCACAACTTTCATCGTCTATTAATCTATTCGTAACATATATTTTTTCACGCATAATGGGTCAGTATATGTTAATCGCTTGACTTCTCTATCTCACCTGATGCTACGGAAAGAAGACATCACCCAGAAACCCCAACATATTATGGGGCTTCGCTATCTTAACTAAACAGAAAACGATGCTATTATTAAGGGTGAGGTTAGTGGCAGGCAGAGTGGTCGACTGAACTTATTTTTCCGATTATCGAAAAGGTGGATCTTAGATAGGATCCTTCTATCTACATATCTATCTTAGATAGGATACAAAAGAAATGGCACAAAGCAAATATAAAACTACAAAATTAATGTCATGTTCATGTATTTTGAGGGGTGGTTGAAGGGTCCGTCAACGGAACGCTAACACCGTAGAATTCTGGGTTAGTTTTAATGCTCTTGAATAGTTCCTAAAAAGTACCTACATCCAAGAAATAGTGCCTGTGTACTGTACTATACTGTGTAATGTATATATATCATAATAGTTTACCGCGTGGAATTTTCCAGGATGAAAGGAGTCTATGTCCTTTTCAGGTGCTAGACTACACCTCTGCCAAATTTCAATACGATCAATTGAGAGGTTTATTCGTGAAATGGCAACATGCAGACAGAGTTACTTTCGCATCTATAAATATGATGTATATCTCTTAAAATATAAGATAGTTCCGGGACTTCATTAAAAAAAATGTTTTTATAATTTCCATGACATTCGGGACCCACTATTATAATATGAACAATAGCAAGAAATATGTTATATCAGGTATTTCTCAGCGCTTTGCGACATATGAGTATATTCTACTTAAAGCGAATCTTACTGGACAGTTGGGTAATCTTCCTTCCTGGGGGCCAATCGTGCTAAGTTACTAACACTAAATTAAACCAAAACTAAAAACGTTCCGTTTGAACGGTAAAATCGTTGTAAAATAGCACGATTGGCCCGTTCTCACTATCGAAGCTCTACACAAATTTGGTTAGTCTAAGGCCCGTATTAATAAACCATTCTTAAGATTGAGACCAGTCTTGTTACCGGTCTCAAGTAAAGGTGTTGATTAATAAACCTAACTTGAGACTTGAAAAGCATGTGCATACTCAAGCAGTACTCACTTGGGAGGTGCGCGTATTAATAAACGAAACTCAAGACTATCATTCATTCGCCGGGGAGGCGAATACTTGAGAAGTGATCTTACCTGAGTAAACCTCAAGATTGGTTTATAAATTAGCACGGAGCTTGAGATAGCGTCAATTTCTTAAGACTCATCTCGGGTGATACAGCCTCAAGACTTATATTGAGATTGGTTTATTAATACGGGCCTTAGTCTGCATCGTGTACTCGTAGTCGTTATCATATCAATCACTTGTTTCCACGTACAGTCATAGAATGAATGAACTTATAATTTTTTTTTATTGCTGTGCGGTTTGCGCTTTCCATTGAAGTAATTAAGGATATGGACGAGTTTAAAATTAGAGCAATTTGCATTGAAAATTACTTAACTATGTTTTTTTTACAAAAATATATAAAATAGGTAATGTTACGAAGAGGCGGACGTAATATGATGTCCATGCAAAAATTAATTCCCACGAATTTCAAACACTAATAGTCTATTTCCCTTTAAAATTAGTACCTACTGAACAATTCCAAAAATATTTCGAATTAATACATAAAAAATAAACACGATCGTTATTAATGAAATACAATTTTTTTAATAATAGATTACCTAAGAATTGCTCAACCTAGTTGATTCAACTCCGCTTAACTAAATCCAGTCAACGAATATATGGGGAAATGGGGATATAGAATGCATAGAAAGTCAGAATTTTTGACATCAGGGCTTTGTCTTTGGAAAGTAAACTACTAAACTTACTATGTATATATGTGTGTATAACACTTAGTATAAGCGGGGTGAAGGAGAGGGGCGCAAATATTTGTATGGATAAATATTTTACAGTTCATTTACTTCAAATGTAGAATGCATATTCCTAAATAATTAAATTTTATGTCGTTTTACTTGAAATGTAGAACAATAAATAATGAAGTAGGTTCGTCTTTCTGAATTTCTCAAAATTCATTCCATACGGGCGTAAAATAGGAGATGAAAGACAAATGTAGTATATTGACACATATATTCCAAAGGACTGTAAAACGTCCGCATGAATGTAAATGGTTACAGAGATATTTAGAGTAGGTCGAACACTTTTATCTCAAAATGTCAAGAAATTCCGCGGAACTTGCAACTGAATTTAATAAACGGTTAGAGAAGAGAAAACTTATAAAGAGCAAAAATTAGGAACATAATCATATGTTGTACATATTGTCATTTTTGCTGTTACATAATTTGTGAGATACAAGCAAAAAATTTTAAATTAACCTTCTCGGTGCCAACTGCCCCCACTCACCTACGAGGCCAAGGAACTTTTCGGTATGTTTACCTCTCAACAACTCCAAACCAGCCCTTAGGTTATGTAACTTCATCGGTATCGTCATCGATTACGTTGACCAATGAGAACTGTCAAATTACCCAACGAGCGATGTACCAACCAATCACATGTCAGAAATACCAGTATACCAGTAGTTTCGAAATACCAGTCACATCTTTGAGATAGCAAAGTAACTTAAGATTTGTTCATATTTACCATAGCTTTTACGTCAAAATATGAAAAAACATAAAGGATATTAAATAAAAACCTCGTTAAGATTATATAGTACTTTAACCGGTTTTCAAGCCCTGCGCCAAATAAAGTTGAAACATCAAAAACATTGATTCACATTCTCACACGCTCCATGCATTTTACAACTCCTCTGACTAATTATGCTATATTCTTTCTGGCGATATATAAAATGTAATCAAAACCCTGTTGGACCCTCAAAGAAATTATGCTCGTAGTAGGTATTCAAGAAGCCAAACACTTTTTTTAATACAAAATATTTTTGACTACCATACAAAATTTTCAGCCGATCGGTATAATTTGTTCTATACAAAATAGAACGTTTAGGGGTCCAATAGGGCTTTTGTTACATAGTAGGACAGTATTATGCTGATTTCAGTTTTTCCAAATCTTTTATCATTGACCTGTACTTGGTAATACTGATAACAATACTTTACAAAGTAGTTGGTCCCAAGATAGTACATAGTCAAGGAATGTAATACTTTTAGGTATCACTAAAATTTTCGTAAAATACATTTTAACATACAATCGTGTAAAAAGTAAAAATTTCCTATGTCACATTCGCCTTTTTCTTTACCTACCTATTTATTAAAAATTAGTTATCAAATCTGGAATTTTACCTACTTTTATTTAATCTATCACAAATGGAAGTTAACCTAGTCTTGCCTCCAATTTATCGAACATAAATTCTCTGTATATATAATACACTATAGAATACTTTTGTAAAACCATTCTACTCGTACTAGACTAATACATGGTACAACCAGCATGCTGCTAGTATGTTCACACAGACATTCAAAATCTGTTATTTGAATAAATCCTTAGCGTTGATAGAGAAAAGTTGGCATCTAGAACATAATTCCGATGGCACTCTGCCATTCTGATACTGCAATTTGATAAATGTATGAGCTCACTCAAACTATTTCGGAAAACTAATTTATCATCTGCATTCACATCATATAGAATACTTTCTAAATGTTGAGCGGTCGTTATTTTTGACCAAAAATCAGCTAAATCATTCGACTGACACCAGTAATTGGTATTATATTTAACTCTCATCTACTACTTTCGCCATTTATTTCAATCTGAAAACAGAAAAAATATAATTAAACGCTTAGAATTTAATCTTTATCTTATAGAATCATTCTAAACATTTCGACTCGTCAGTAATATGCGGTTATACAGATAATGACAGGTATTATTGCAGACAGACTGTTTCGCAGACCACTTTTTTCCAGTTACTTATCTATAAAGATAAAACTAATCGTGACATTTAAAATACCTACTAGTCCATTCTTGTGGTGTTGATAGCGGGAATTCAATGAGTATACTAATTCAGCTCCAGGATTATGTTTCCTGACTAATAGAAACTGGAGTTCTATATTTTGAAGCATTACCGCATTCTAGTGTGTCATGTTGGTTGTCCTCAGACTTACGATCTTGGTATCTTTAAATATATTTATAAAGGATTGCGTGCTATATCTTGACTACATCGTCTCTTTCCGCCAAGTTAGTTGTGTCCAAAGATGTCTCCAGCCATCGTAAAAATATCTGACGGGCCAGTATAAAATCCCTTAGTCACGTTTTACAGACAGAGACGGTGCAATAAGTTATTTTCCAAGATATTCTTGTTGCTCCAGCAATAATAAAGTTGTAGTGTCATGTTTCTAAATCTCCATTGATGATCTTGGATTGGATGGATCTTGGTCCTATCAAACTCTATCTCCTTTGCGACAATAATAAAGTGAGTATAGCGGATTCACCTTAGCAGGAATCTTCCCAAGTATGAGGGGTACAGATGGCGCGGGCGAGTCAACATCCTTCATAGCGTAGTTTCTCCGGACCTGGCCAGCTCTCTCGTGGTATTCCTTCGGCAGTAACCGCCACACCGCCGGTGTGAAGAGTTCTTCATCAAACTTCATGTCTTTCGTGCTGTCGAAACACCACCCCACCAGAGCACCAACCGTCAACGTCGTTGCGAGGCCTAGCGGTGCGATCCAGTGGTAAGATATGCGGAATAGTGGGAAGATTGATTCAGGGTCCTGTAAGAGTACGTATTATTCAGTGGTTTTTGTGGGATTTTTGGTAGTGGTAGAACTTTTTAAAATTTTATCTAAGGTCGATTGTACATAGCGCGTAGGATTGAAGGCCGTTGGGACAAGAAAGCTGAGATAGCATAATAGAGACGACGCACCGACCGGTCGCGTGCTGGATATCTATTGGAGAGGCCTGTGTTCTGTAGTAAGTGTCGCGTAGCTAATTTGGTGATCGTTGCACATGGTCGAATATCGCATAATCAGTTAAATGCATTTCCCATATAGACGCAAGTGCAATCGAGGCAAATCAAACAGAAAAAAAAATTTACTCTATCCTTGACTTCTCCTGCCCTTTTCCTATCATTTAGGGTGAAGTCAATTTAAGCTTCCTGTAATATTCTCATTCCTTGGTCTGTCCATTTCTCGTGACATCACATATCTATCTCTACAGCCACAAAACGGGATATAAATAACGACAGGCTTTACAATGATTTTATAGATTTCGAAAAATATAGCGCCTCAAAGTAGGTTCTCTCCTCATATAAATGAACGTCTTAAGTAAAGTTTTATCCAAGGAAAACTAGCATTCTAGCACTTCGCACACACGATAGTCAAATTTGGCGTTTAGCCTAAAGTCGGGAACCATCTCAGTTAGTCCGCAAAAAAGTGGTACGCCAAGCAATATAGAGGAAATACTGATTCAGAATAGTGAACGTCATAATCAGTCTTTGATTAACTTTTTGTATCAATATTATGCGTTTATCTCATGTAGAGATGTAACAACTTTAGTGGTGGATAGGGAAGAGCGGCGATTCCCACTGATAAGAACCTAGCTCTAATATAAGAGAGAGATCAATTTAAGAATTTATGTGACTCTGGAAACAGATGAGGGAGGCCTTTGCCCAGCAGTGGGACACTATGGGCTCTTAATAACAATAATGTGACTCACCAGTATTTCACCTACGGAAACATAAGATGCGTTCGCGGCGCACTCCGAAGAGAAGTTCCTGGGTGGAGCCCGTAGGCCGTGCACGGCGGCTGCCTGCGTGCCCAGAGCGGTGGTGCCAGCCATCAAGGCCCCTGCGATCGCACCCACGATTGCTCCCCTCGGCCCCACCCACCAGCATGCCATGCCGAGTGTGAAGATCCCACAGGTCGTGCTGGCTGCGATTGCTGATAAAGCTGTTGCTACGCCTGAGAAGATGAGAGGTAACATTCTAATAATTCCTAACAAACTTGACGTTGTCACTATTGAAAGACAAATAATATTTAAGAGGTTAAAGGACATAAAATGAATGAATGAATGATATGATTCCACCTTCGGCTTCACTTCACTTAATATCCGGTGTGATTGAAGTCAAGTGCTAACCCGTCGTGCATAAAAAATAGAATAATAGAACATCAATCAAACATCATGTCGTCTAACCAAAAGCAGCATTTGCTAAACGTATGGTATATGCACTTACCAAGTACTCCACCAAGTTTCTCAATGACAAGAAGCATGACGATGGAAAGAATGGCCAGCACGGCAGTGATCAATCGTGCTACCACCCCTTCAGTCAGCGGCTTCAAATGTAAATGCAGCCAACTGCGCATTATATCTTCAACGGCAACCAAAGCACAAGCGTTTAGAACAGCTGACATGGAACTGCCGGGAGAAACTGAAGTTAAAACTAATCAAGCGTGTGTAACAATCCAAGAATGTGTCCGACAAAACCACATATAACAATTACGAGTATTAGTCATCGTTTCATGCACTCAGAAGACATTGAGGTGAGTCAGTATGCTGGACGGAGGATTTTACAAGCAAGAACATTAGTTGAGCTCGTAAAATTCAAATCACTGTCTGCGCTGTTCCCGTGTAGGTAGGTACGCAATGTGTATGTGGCTGGACCGATATTACCTCAACTCTAGTGCCTTATTCTATGCTCGTTGCATGAGTATATACACTCGTATCCTCACCTTAAGCCAGCCCCAAACACACCAGCGAGGAAAACTCCAGATAGACCAGGCAGGTGCTGGACCTTCGACACGTAGGTCACGAAGGCCGGCAGCAACCTGTCGTCGATCAACGGCGAGCCACCTGGATGGCACCCCCCTTGAGTCCACGCAGTCCACGCCGCCAGCCCGCACCATACGCAAAGAGATATTGCCAGGATCGCTCCGATGCAGAATATGCCTAGAGCACTAGAAATTTTCAATTATACGAGTCGTTATGTGGAAAGTACCTGTTGCTGCTTAGAGAATAGTATCAATAAAATAGCATATATTTATAAGAAATATGCTTTTAATGAACACCTAAATAGACTGGAACTTTGTAGTGTATGTATTGTATATGCATCCAGCAATGGACACGGATATGGAAAAAGTTCTGGTCACAAAATAAAAATGGTTCATAAAACTACTAACGTGATAGCCTTCCGTTTACTTGGCAGGGAAATGTATCGCTGCACCATGGTCTGGTTAACGGAATTGAAGCAAGTCCAGTACAGGAAACCACCGAACATAGCGCCCCATCCGGTCTGACGCTCGTACGGCGAAAAACTCCAACTGTGTTGAGAATAAAATCATATGGTAATAATAACGTATTACCGCCAAAATTGTGTGGTATTTAACTCCTCTAGCGTCTATTCTTGATGAAGCAATACGAGTAAGATGCCTGATTGTTTACGCCATGAGATAAATTAAATAACATAATGACACGACATAATAATGAAAAAATAGTGGTAGGGCTAGTGGCCTGTCATTCAGTTTTGGATATGATGCTAAATAGATATCACGTACATACCTACCTAGTCTCCAAAGTGATGTTCTGCATGATTTTTTGGAGCTTAGTGTTTCGAACCCAATAACGAAACATATTTTTTACCAATAACGAAACATGATTCCTTGATAATGCCCGTTCTTTTCTCTGTTAATTTGTAATTGCAGGTTAGTGAAATAGGCCCCTGGGAGTAGCATCACCTGAATTCTCAAACCCCAAAACCGTAACAAGACGAACATTACAATTAACCAGCGGTCCTGGTCTAGTAAAGGCACGATAATATATTATTTAATTTATTGTATGTCTTCTACTTACTTGGACAGGTCCAGCCTACCAGAAGCCTTGGCCGTGCTCAACACAGCTCTGACTCCACCAACGGCGAGGGTGCCTGCTGAAACCACCAGCACGACACCGATAAACATCACCCCCGTCTGTACGGAATCCGTCCATACCACCGCTCGGAGACCGCCCTAGAAAAAAAATCAATCAGAATTGTAGTGAACTTCAAAAAATGTATTCATCAGCAACCAACACTGATCACTGCTGGACATAGGTATCTCACAAGGCGCGCCACAGAGTTCAATCTGCGGCTTGTCGCATCCAGTCGCTTCAGACGGCCGAAGCCGACCGTCTCCACTCTAAATTCAACATGCTCCAGCTTATCGGTTCTGTTATAGATAATGCTTGTTTATTGCCCTTTCAGCCTATAAACCCTCAGAACCATGTTGATGACCTTGGTTCTCAGGCGAATCACCACACCCTGTCTTCTTGAGTAGTTCTTTCCACAGCATGCTGAGCAATTTTAAACTTATGGACTGATATCGTCAGCGTTCATTCACGTTACAATGCAATCATTTTATTGAAGACACATATAAAAAAATATACCCTATATTGTTAGATCCGTCTGCCATAATCACCACACTTGACATACGGATTAGTATAGAGACTTCCTTAATCGCCTTAACCCAATGGAACTTATGGTTTCCAGTTGGTAGAATATATTCGGCCGAAAACCACAGCTGGCAACAGTTGAAAGCACACAGCATAGAGCCGTTTTAAGGGCCCTATATCTAACACATGAGCGATTTTTGAGAGTAGGCAAGTTCGCCTCGGCATATAAAATTATATATTTAAAAACACCACAGCATTGTCGCTGTAGTACTGCAGCAGTATACCCCACTCGTTATTTTTTACATGATATTGCTCGTGCTCTTAAAGGAAATCCTTTTATATGTTCAGCAGTAAATAAACCGGCTGAAATTGTTTTTTTTTTTTAAAGTCGTGTCGTACACTGTAGCTCAAACCTACACCGACACGAAAAGTGAATGAGGAATCGCATTCATTCGTGGGTTTGGTTAGGCATAGGCATCAGTTAGCAAATAAAAAAGAATACTTGCAATTGGATAAGTACGTAATTAATAATCTAATAATAATTAACGGTGTATCTAATAAAATATTCTAATAAAAGTATATGTTAAAGAGCGAGTCAAACGAACAGACATCGGTGGAAAGGTAACAGAAGTAATTATAATAATAGCAAATTTTACTAAAATTCTATTTCAATTATTTTATATGTAAGAAAATCTTGTAGTTTTGAACCGTCGCTTGTATAAACCAGGAGTCAAAGTAAACTCAAAGATAAGGAAAATATAAAAGATAATGACGATATGTAAACATGTAAACTGTGGGTTTTCACTGGGCTCGAAGTGGTTGTCTGTAAATAATCTAGTACGTAGTAAACGAAGTGATCCTATACGGGTTGCTTTTTCGTCGAGGTACGTACACGAAATCTACCATCCTTAGAACTGAATGAAAAAAGGTATGCAGTGCAGTATGAAAATTGGATAAAGTTCCTTTTGATTAGTAAAATCTTTAATTATTTCCACCGTGGCCCATTCGTTTTACTCGCCCTGTAAATCCCTATAGCATGATAAATAATATAATTAAAAGCCCAACTGTACTCACTAATACTGTATATAGTCCACATATCAACACCATAATACCGCCAATGGCAAATACATTAACTCCGGTCACTGGAAAATAATTAAAAAATAAAAGCTAAAATAAATACAGGAAAATAGTGAGTAATGAATGACTAAAAAATATAGCTATTTACAGAGGTGAAGGAAATCGGGGTGCAGTCGCTTCGTTATCGATTAGCGAAGTGAAGCAACGTCTGGCACAATTAGTCCTTGTATGAATGAACATTAGTGGCACAATTTTATCTCGGATGTTTTCCATAGAAGACAGTCGGAAGCCAAGTATACGGGGCTGCATGAAAGGACTACCAGGTGCTGGTACGAGTATCTAGAGGGCAAATCCGCCAATCCGTACTGGGACATGGGACGCGCATGATAGATTATATATAATATAGGTAATAAAAGTAGGTAGGTATAATATAGCTCAGCTAGTGCCCCAGATGTGCCCCAGCATCTTTCCGTGGCTTTCATAAAAGGGCTAATCACAACAGCATAGGTAGCAGTGATGGGCCACAACGTCATTGGTATGGTTACGGAACTAACAAAAATCTTGGACATTAAGGCGAATCCTCCCATAAAATAACTATAAATCGAAAATTTAGAAACCCCCGAAGAGATTATCAAAAACCATTCAGATAAATAATGGTCTAAAAATCATTTCGTAAACACCAGTTTACGAACTTTTTTTTCAAAATCGCTTCGACGTAGTACAGACATAGGTTTCAACTTTATTACGCCCCTGTATATCGGGGATTAAAAAGGTACAAACCAAGCGAGATGTTTCAGCAATAGCCTACATAGGTAGGCTATTTGTGAGTATGATGACAATATTGTAATTGGATAAAAAAAAAGATCTTTGGGGTAGGCGTTTGTCCAGCAGTGGACGTCTTTCGGCGGATTTAAACGATTTCGTAATTTAAACGAGAAAAAAGTTATAACGTGTATGTATTGTATAGGTACGATTTTCTCAATTTAAAGTAAGAGATAAAAAGAGACGTAACCCTTGCAGAGAGATTGGCCTTTCTAAAAACACACCTCTGTAATTTGATAGCACCGTGCAAGGAAGTTTTGATTGAAACGGTTGATCGTGTGTGTATTTTGTGTTTCTGAGAAAGAAAGAAGCATCGAAATACGTGTATTCTCATGCCTCCACTCCTCTACGAGAGTCTGTTTGGAACTCTATAAAGAAATTGAATTAATTACATAACCTTACATTGATTAAACGCCAGAGCAGGAACATACACCACCATAGGTAGGAACAAAATCTGAAATGGACAAAAAATATTACTTTCGTGGTGAGACCGTAAATAAAATTAATAAATAAATGCCAGACTACCACACCGAATACAGAAATAAATGTGCAGAATAATTTTATTTTCGGCACCTCACCTACCATTTTTCCAAAATGAAGTGCGACAACACTACGAGTAGTACTCACGCGCAGGCGGGGACCGTAACAATTTATAATGGACTAGCTTTCCGCCCGTGGCTTCGCCTGCATAGAATAACTTTATCGCGGAAATTAGTTTATCCCGCGGGAATACTCACTTTATTGGGATAAAAAATATCCTATGTCTTAATCCAAGGTACAATATTCTACCTATAATTTATCCAAATCCGTCCATCCGTGTCGCCGTGATTGAGCAACAAACAAATATACAAACAAACATCCAAACTTTCGCATTTATAATATTAGTTAGATTATAATAATTAATTTAGTAAATCTGTGGTAGATAACAAATCGCTTCCAAATCTATTATCGTAGTGAGACAATCGTAGCACGGGGGAAAGTCACCGCGACGACTGCCAGCAATTTTTCTTATCCATGACTTATGGTCGGCACCACACTTATTTGCGCTTTGGTTAGTCGAAATCGCCACCTGTCTGCTCCTTGTGCACTAGCCCTAAAGCTAGGCGTTTGAATTATTAAATTGCTCCAGTTGTCGCTTCTTCGATCGAAGTCCACAATCGTAGTCAGCCTTGGCGTTAATTAAAATGTTCCATCAGTAAATAAACGAGCGGTTTCAGTTATCTACTACAGTATGCGTATCTAAGAAAAAAAGAGAGGAAATTAATAAATTGTAATAACAATTTTTTTTTGTTATTAATTCATTTCTAACCGAGGTAGTAGTCAAATCATCGCGTATATATTTTTTGATGTACGGCGTGTCTAAGATTCAGCGATAGATTGTTGATCCTTCATCAAAATTTTATGATGGATTATCCGGGGAGATAATGCATCATCAGATCTCCTTAACAGTTGACGATAAAAATATATTAATTACTTCTGAGTACTTCTCATAATTATTCGTAATTCCATATCAGGAGACTTTGTCCCTATGATCTAACAGAGCTGATGATGCAGATGACGATAGAAAACAGTTAGAATTCTTTTGTTTGGCAATTTTTAGTAGTTCATTAACATAGGTGAAGAATTTAAATTCAGGTTCACAAGTCAATAAACTTTTGACATACAATGAAGATAAGAAAGATTTTTCGTTTCGTTACTAACGATTAGTCTCTAATGTTTCGAAAAACGGTTATTATTTTGAGGTTTTCTGCATAGTATTGTCGCGGTCTAATTATACAGGTCCATTTGTGTCTTAACTCACATTTTCATGTGCCATAGTTCTTGTAAGTAATACAAATTGTTTATTCACACACCGACCGATAGGTAATATTGATATAGATGACTTGGCAATTTACATTCTGTCACCTAGTTTCACTTTAGTTCTCGGTTTTGTCTTATCGTTAGGTTACATAATATTATACATAATATTACACATTATACGTAATACATTATACATATATCTATCCAAAAAATTATCGAAGTATCCAAACAAATAATTTCAGAGACACAAAGGCCTTTACTTTATATGAAAACATTATCTCAAGTCTCACCTCAAGCTCGATCTTAAGTTTGATATCGCTTTATTAGTATCTGCGTAAATTTAAGTACCAATTTAAATATTCTGAGAAAATATTGTTCTTAGTCCGCAATATTATAAATTACCTACATTAATTTTGATGTGGCCGTAAGTCATTCTGCGATAAGTATCTTTAATACATACTTTGTTCCCCGGAGAGCATGAATCTGGCCTCTTTTCCAGTAATGTTCGGGTTATGTACATAAATCTATTGAATGCGTAAAGCATGCGCACAATTGATGTTGATGTTCTGTGAAACGCGATCGCGGCCAAAGTCCATTTTACTAACGAAAGCGAACGACCTGCGCCCGTCTCAATAAGAATAATTGGTAATGTCCACAAACATATAAATTAAAGAGCTGGTTTTTTATAGAATACGTGTCACTGTTTGTCACGTACTTATTACTCTGTATACTTTTATGACGTGTATCATAAAAAAAACATTTATTCCTCTTTACTTGCCGCAAAATAAACTAGAACAATGTTCTTTAGAGATTGTAAATGAAATGAAATGAAAATCAGTTATTCATGTAGGCAATACAATATGCAGTTATGAACGTCATTTGTTTTTTAAACTACCACTAGCTCGGAACGCGACCACTACTGAGAAGAGCTAGCGAGAAACTCAAGAGGGTTTGTCTCTTTTCAATAAATCATTTACAATCAAGAAAGGTTACAACAATTTTATATATTGTGTAGAGGAGCCGTTTAATCCCATGGATTACTTTCATTAATATAGTCTGAAATTTTGTAATATCCCTTTTTACATAATTTTTGTTTTATAATAAGTTTAAATTTATTAAGCGGAAGATTCCGTATATCCATGCAAACCTTGTTGTAGAAGCGCACACATTGACCTCTGAATGACTTACTAACTTTACTAAGTCTACTAAAGGTATCTACAGCTAATTGATTTTTGCTCCTTGTATTGACATTATGTCGGTCACAATGTTTCTCGAATGAATATATATATTTCTCTTAAGATATTCAAGATTTTCATATATATATTGTGACGAAAATGTTAAATAATCAATAAAAAATAATCAATAAACTAATGTGGATAATCTAATAAAGAAATAATTAGGTGCTCATGAAATAAAAAAAACAGCCAAGTGCATTTTGGACCACGCGCAGTAGGGATCAGAATATCACATTTGAATTCTGGAATCCAACAATTTTCGGCTGGAGACTCCACTTCTGATTACGAACAACTTTCCACTAGGAATCATAGCCAAATTCAATCGAAAATTGTTGGCTTCCATACTAAAGGCGGTTTCAGAATGGTTTACTTATATTTTTGATCGAATTCGGCTATGGTTCCTAGTGGAAAGTTGTTCGTAATCAAGAGTGGAGACCCCAGTAAATAGGAATTTTTGAATGAATAAATTTTTCACCCTGTATACAAAGTCATTTTCGCAGTTGATTAGATTAGACATTTTGTATAGATTTTCTATGAATTTTTCACAGACCCAAATACGCGCCATATTGGTCGATAATGACTTTGGAACTCGTAAGTGAGGTTGACTTATTCATTTATTTATTGAAGAAACCAACAGCGTTGCAGATGTCAATAAATATTACATAGTACGAATGCAAAAATTAAGGCAAATTACAGGTTTCATCATATAAAGTATAATTTTTTTTTAATTCAAGCTAAGTGGTTAAGAACCAAGTAATGGGCTATGGTTAACTTTACGGACATTGAGACAACACTGCAAATAATGCTGAGTATTCGTATAGGTAATATGTGCAGCTGCAGATACGCACAATTGCATAATAATATAAATGAATATCTTGGCATACACACACAGCGCCATTTAGATCCACACTAAGCAACTATAGGCTTGTATTATAGATACCAGATGGTTGATAAACTACAGAAATAATTTTTTTTTTGTAAATAAATACATATATTAATGGAAAACTGCCACAACTCGGGAACACATGTCTGTGTTCATCATACAAATATGTGCCCCTAGTGGGATCGAACCCACGACCTTTTAGTGTAGCAGTCAGAGTTTCTAACCACTATACCAAACATGTCATCATATGCACAGATTGACAGTAACATAAAAAAAAATTGTTGCTAAACCCCAAATTTACTCAATCAGTCCTACCTCAATGCTCAGTTTGGCCGAAAGAGATCTCTTAAAGAGATAAGACCACCTTTGTGCTTGACCTGTCGTTATTACTCTGTCATCTAATTAATATTATAAAGCGAAAGTTTGGATGTTTGTTTTTCATAATTTCATCCCAATTTGCTCGAGGATGGAATCAAATACCACTTATTTGCAAACAAATTTTATCTTTACTGTTTCAGCAGCGATTTATCATTCATTACTTTATAATGTAAACATAATTGATAAGAAATAATCCTTGTTGTAAAGATTTGTGTAAAAACGACACAATCATAGATAAATGAACAGACACAATATCATCCTGAAACCTGCCTACTTTTAAGATTCCCGCGGTTACTTTACTGTTTAAGGGGGTGGACACGACCTATGAGTATTTAACATCACTGAAAAATAAATCACCGAAAACAGCGCGGCACTTAGCATTGAAAAGATATATAAAGTAATGGAAACATAAATTAAGCTCGATAGAAAATAATCACAAAGTTGCCTTCACATTGGCTGGATTCGCTAATCCATTTTTATTCTACTACGTTTGATTTCCTTATTTTTATCGTTAATCACGTTTTCCGTTACACAATGTGAACGCGAGCGGAACCTTCGATCACGGTGTAACGGCAACCATAGAATACGCACCGATACCAATCCTATAGCGACAACTTATTGCGTGGTTGCGGTTCCGCTCCGCGAGCAGGTGCTATTTTAGGTTCTACCATCACTTTAACCATAGTTTCTTATCTCTATATTTGTTTATTTGATTAATGCTGCAAGCACCATTCATGGGCCAAAATTATATAATTCTTGAAAATATACCTTTTCGTAGTAACAGTGAAAAACGAGGTTAAAGATGCACCCATTTGTCTGGCCTTAATTAACTACCCGCAAAACTTAATCTATATAATATGGTGCTTGTAACCGGAACACAGTAAATAAACAAAAAGTTTAGAACACTTCCACAAATTTGTCTAGTTTCAACTAGGCAAAGGTTGTGTATCATGGAAATGGTATAACGCATACCCATACATAAAAGACAATCCAATCGACAGTCTAGTAATCGCGATAAGAAGTTCGTTACAAAACATTTTAAGATCAGTATCCTATAAAGGGTAACCCTTACTTTAACCCTTACTTAAACAAGCATAGTAAATAGAAAAATCTTACCTCATCTAATAGGAAAAGTACGGATGCCACAGCACGAACATGGCGATTGAACCGTAGTTCTAAATACTGCAACATAAAAACACTATTCTGTAAATCACACAAATCATTTTAGAAAAAGGTCAATAAACTTAATGTTAAATACACATAATTCAACTAAGATTGGTAAACAAGAATACCCGCTGGGTTAATGAATTAATAGGTACATGCACGCAGCAATTACCTGACCTCTAACAATTTTATTGAAATTATTCTTAGACTAATATTTTTCTAAATTGGTTCAACTGGGCCACGAACCCGGAACCTTCAGTACGGTAGTGGAGATACCATAATTACCAGTCATTTTAGAACATGGTGGAACATGATTCACGTAAAAAAGACACAACATTAATAGTCCAATATACGAACAGTTTTCACTTCCGTTAATCCTTTATCAAGATTCTTTCCGATAATACTCAAGAAAATTAGTCGATGGCTAGTTTATATTTTCTAAAAATAGTTTATTGAGTCGTTCCAATTTTCTTGGGAATATTTTCAACAATATATAGAAGTTATTGATCGATTAGAAAATAGTTACAGGAGTTCTGAATGTCACGGTTTTAATTTTAATTTGTTAGAATACATTTTATATTCTGTCACCAATAGGTCTATGCCATGTGCGAAACTTTAAAATTATCGGAAGTTATACCTCAAAATTTACGCACCTATCCTTACCGGGCTATAACAACATAACTAAGTAACTCTATGCGGACTGGAATACATTCCGCTATGGGATATTTAAGTAAATTTATTTCGTACTTATTTTCTTTTGTACATTAAACCGTATACAAACAAACAAACATATTCAGAGGTAACGTCATCGGTTTTGTTGCTCACAGACAGTATAAGCAGCGTAGTGAGTACCTAGATAGCAAAATTAAGCCGTGTGTCGCGATTCGCGGGGCAAAGTCCACAGCGGTTATTGCTTGTCAACTGATTTTATGTTGATCCAATACCTATTTGTCGATTAGATCACAACTGTTTATACCGGTATTACGCCGGTTTTCGCGGTTATTCCTTATCTACCAGGTGGTCTTCTCCCTTTGTCAAGAGGCCGACTGGGTGGGTATCAGATCATTTTTGATGTCTGATTGTTGTGTTCAGATGTGAAGGATGAGACAGCTTCATGAAGACCTGATATGAGCGGTATCTGATGCCGATACCGGTAGCGATATTTCGCAAATAACGAGCAGTTCTAACTGCAGCAGTATTTGCTACCAGAGCCAGTAGCGATATTTGTCGCAAAGAGTTTTGTTAAGTCTCTCTCACCGTGTCATTTGCTGCGTGTCACTTGTTCGCTGCGTACGAGTATAATAAATTTAACCAGTCGGTATCCAATTTCCCAACAGCTACGGTAATGTCGCTTGGGTATGTACCATGTACGTCTAAGACCTTGAATGACTGAACGGATCGAGGAACATAGTAGAAATTAGCCCCGAAAAAATATATGTTTTTCATTATGAAAATTAATTTTAAGAAAGGAAAAATACTACCTATATCATTCGATATTGTTATATAGAGAAATTTATATATTTTCATGCTGTTTCGATAATAATCGCAGCAGTAATATGGTTATACGCAAAAAAATACAGGTAACTATAGTTTTGTAAATTAAAATAAAATTTGCAAAACTACATACGTAAGTAAATGAGAGCTTATATTCTCAGCAGCTGACTGTACCTGGATTTAAATTCAAATGCTCGACCCAGATATTCCAAATTCAATTATTTAAAAAACGACGTGTTTTATTTGCCTTAAAATATATTCAAACTTGATTAGAATCCAAATTTTCATTACGATTACAGTATTCTATAATCCTATGGACTTGTAGAATTTTTTAAGTTGCGGGTAAAATATGAGTGTAGAGAGAAAGTCAATAACGAAATATTATTATAAAAACCAAAAACCTAACTGCATATAAAAAAGAAACTAAAAAGTGTATATCTACCTACATTATTTAAAATTCCGTCAAGACATTCGCTGGATTTATATTTTGCGAGCCCCATGTTACATATTCTACGATACTCAAACCGCATAGGCTACATGAGGTAACATAGAAATCTACATACATACATCCGAAAAACATTACTGTCCTTCCTGGGACAATCGGGTAAAAATATTGATTTTTATCAACATACGGAATACCTATAAACTAACTACATTTAAATAAATTCTCAATTCAAATAAATGTTACAGGCATGACAGCGAAAATTGGTGTATTTACGTTAGTACTAAGTACCTATATTAATTCTGTGGTATTGTTCCGACTTCGAAAATGTATGTAAGGAAACATATACGTCTTTGTTTTTGCCCATTTAACAGGTGCATTTAGCTCAAGAGAATTTGCATGTGGTTGATGTTATAATCATGGCTTTGTTCCTTACAACAATGATTATGAGGTTACGTGACTTACATGGTAAAGTCAAGAATACTCATAAACTTTGATATTGTACATGTGTTTTACGATACCGCAATATTTCTTAGCATTATAATTCTTGAAACTCATCTAGATCATCTTGAATCTCGTAGATATGTCATAGGCAGAAAATTAAATAGGCGGATATTTCCGCTTTTACAGAACAACCCCCATTTCTAATGGCTCGACAATCGATATTCGTTTCGCTATCGGAAGGTTTCAAATTTCAAATGAGTGTTTGTGTTGTGTTGCGTACTACCGCTTGGGGCTTCGCTCTGACCAGCATAGTTTCTTATAATGCAGGAAATGTACGCCACACATAATTATCCGCCTAGGCATTCAACATAATGACTAATTTCACAAACTGCCTACGACAGATATACCACAGACTTGGTATATATTCATTTGAAAAATATTTACTGAATCTGTACTTAAGTGTCGCTGATTGTAGACATGACATGCATAAAATTTTTAGCATACATGTGTAGCGTTACATTTCAGTAGTACGAGTAGGTATACTACAAGTATTTTATAGCAATATTAGTTTATTAAAACGACTGCAAAGCGATCTTATTACATTAAGTAAGTAACATAAACTCTTTTATGTATACTCCAAATAACGAAACACTTGGATAATTCCTCGTACCCCTCACTCCTCCGGATGGAGAATGATATACCGAATTACACTTCTCCGAAGAACACGATTCACCGTGTTCAGGCTATGTTTTTATTAAAAATTTTGGTTATAAACAAACTTCGCAATGTATAATCTTCGGAGAAATGTAATTTGATAAACCACTCCTCCACCGCCTTAGAACGGTTTAGGATTATCAACAAAATTTTATCCGTTATTTCTTAGAATAAGTTCATATAATCGACAATATTGACGCTACACTGACGTAGAGCAATAGTTGGCAACCAGGAGAGAAAGAGGATAGCTGAAAAATCGCTGTCGCGGCATCACGTTACTGTCTTATTCGTCGTTTTCCCCAAACGACGAATAAGACAGTAACGTAACGTGATTGAAAAAGTATTCAATTATTATTTCTATTCTTCATTATTTAATAATAAATAAACAATAAATAAATAATAAATAAATAATAAATAAATAATAAATAAATAATAAATAAATAATAAATAAATAATAAATAAATAATAAATAAATAATAAATAAATAATAAATAAATAATAAATAAATAATAAATAAATAATAAATAAATAAATATTTCGGACACTTACACCAATCAAGCCGCCTCCGTGGCTCAATGTAAACAACATTGAGTTTACGATTCGGAGGTCGCGGGTTCGATCCCCAGCGGGGTACATGTTTAAGTACTCGGTTTGGTTGGTGGTAGGGCATTTTAAATGTCCGCCTGGCTAGCTACCACCATCTTATCTAAATCTGCCGCCAAGCAGCAATGTTAATAGCATTGTCGTGTTCCGGTTGTCAGAGATAAGATAGCCAGTTCCCCAAATGTGTTGGGGTTTCCGGGTCAGTACGCTTCCATCTTCGACCTCATCTTCACTTAACATCAGGTGTGATTGAGGTCAAGTACCAACCCGTTATGCATAAAAAAAAAAAAAAAATCTAGTCCCAAACTAAGCAAAGCTTGTGCTATGGATACTAGATAACGGAATTCGTCTCTAGTTATAACCTCTTTCGCCTTCTAATACGATCTGACAGCATATACAGGGCGTCCCAAAGTTATGGGACATGAAGGGGAAGTACCTTAAATATTGTAGATAGTGAATTTTGCTCAAAGAAGACTTTATGTTATTTTTAAAAGTTAGTAATTCTGCATTCATAGATTTTCTAAAAATTACTTGCTTCGGCTGGGAATCGAACCGACTTAAATGTGAAAAAAAAAACACCCTACTTTTATGATGCCAATCGAAAGAATAGCTAAAAAATAATAACTCTGCCTAAGTAACATAGTATTTTAAAAGAAAGGAACAACATAAAATGATTGAGTCAAATTTCAAGAAAGTTATTTATTGCCGACGACGTTCGAAAAGTAGCGATATTATCATTCCAAAGATAGCATTGATTATTCGTAAATAAGTACCCACTTCATAAAATAGGTACTAACATAGTTTTCCTTATTATAAGTGCACGTGTAGATGAAATGATAACAAGAGGGATCACATTTTGAGCATTTAATTAATTAATTTACAAAAAAATACTTACTTAATTGACTACGGCAGTTTCATGTATGTTTTTTATTTGATTAAAATGATTAATTTCACGTTGTTCCTTTCTTTTAAAATACTATGTTACTTAGGCAGAGTTATTATTTTTTAGCTATTCTTTCGATTGGCATCATAAAAGTAGGGTGTTTTTTTTTCACATTTGAGTCGGTTCGATTCCCAGCCGAAGCAAATAATTTTTAGAAAATCTATGAATGCAGAATTACTAACTTTTAAAAATAACATAAAGTCTTCTTTGAGCAAAATTCACTATCTACGATATTTAAGGTACTTCCCCTTCATGTCCCATAACTTTGGGACGCCCTGTATAGCAACATGAATTTGATTCTTGTGGCCTTCCTCTTTTTACCCGACTGTTCCAGGAAGGAGCGTAACGTTTTTTTGGGTGTTTGTCTAGATATAAATAACTCATAAACATCCTTGAAAATACACACAGCGTCATTTAGTTCGTAGCAACTAGGCTTGTATTATGGATACCAGATGGGTTGATATACTATACAAATACATTATTTTTGTGGAAATAAATACATATATAAATGAAAAACATCCATAACTTATATGTATTTCTATGATACTTAAAATACAAAATGGCAGTCGGATCTTTTCGTTTTCTAAATACTTATTGTGTTATTTTTCTTCTCCCTTCCTTTCAATGATATTGTTTATGAACACTAGTTCATAGTCATATCGCATAAAGTGCCCTATCTCTACTCTCCTATTCTAAATCGTTTTAAGAGTTGATATGACTTTACTTAGCTTAGGATCAGCTCCATTATATCAAACATATGGAATGCATTCATTTTATATTACGCAATAAAATACAGGACATAAGCTAGTGATGTAGTTAGTGTTTCAAAGACACGATTCCCATAATATGTTATATTATTTCTTGTAAAATATGCCTTAACTCTCTTACCTCATAAGACGAAGACAACCTCAAGGTGCAGAAGACAGGCAGGTAGACGGTCGCCACCACTACACAACTGAGGGTGACTCCGACCACCACCAGCCAGTACTGCGTGCCGTAGTTGTAGATCTCAGCCGGTGTGCCCAGGATCGTCACCCCTGATACGTAACTGTATGGATTTAACATCCAAAACGAAAATAAATTAAGAGAAGAGACGTTGGGGCCTAATATTTATGCAATATCCCATTGCACATACATTCAAAATACATCATTATTTTGAAAAACCAAATAAATTCCACAACCTGATGATACGCTTGGCCTAGGTGGCCAATTTTGATCATCTTCATCAGCCCGTAAATATCCCACTGCAGGGTTATAGGTCTTCCTTCGTATAATGAGGGAGTGTCCAAGACCATAGTCCACCACGCTGGTGTAGTGCGGGTTGGGGACTTCACATGCCTTTGAATTTTATTTCTCGGGCAAGCTTTCCTCCCGATGTGTTCCTTCACCGTTTAAGAGCAGTTGGATAAATGCAGATAAGTAATTAAATAAAATTTATGAACTCATTGGTACATGGCCTGCCTGGGAATCGAACCTGGACCTCCCAAATTGGGAGACCGCGTCTTAACCGCTAAGCCACCGACGACGCTCCTAGTTATGATAATAGCTGTTATATAAAGTATTGCTAAGTTCGATTGGATTCGAATATTGAGAGTAATGCATACATTAATAGCTGAGTGTTGTTAGTTGACCACTAAAGTAATATATCTACGCTATTTACCCTTTGGCGTCCAGATAGAAACAAACACAAAGTGTAAATAAGAGGTCGCAAAATGTCATATAAGTGAAATAAAATAAAAACCCTAACGAATAAACCCTAACGTCGCGACGTAAAATATGAAGCTCACTATTTCATAAATTATAACTGCAAAACATACGGGATACGTTCAAACATAAGCTTGTCGAAAGCTTTCCCTATCGACTATAACACTAAAATTGAACGGAACCCTAAAAACGTAACTCGTAATGTCCAAAAATCTATCTTCGACGCGACAAATGACGTCAATGTTTGTCCCACATCTTTTAAATTTGTCTTGTTTAGATTCATTCTGATAAAAAGCAGTCCTAATGAAACTGTAATTTACGGTAATCGTTTTAAAGATTGGTTTCAAGCAGCAACATGTTAGCCATAAATTAACGAATGGAAAAGTTTTAACCATTGATACCTATACCTAATTTGGTGAAACATTCTAAAGCGAATCACTGAATGGACAAGAATTTGCGTTCTGTCCACGTTAACTGGTAAAACCTGTCTCGATAGGTCAAGCAAAACAAATATTTTTTAAACCGCGGGTCCTTTAAGTATGCAAGGTCTAGAAAGTAAATTGACATTTATTTTGAAAATACATCTGCTGATTGAATCGTTCCATTTCATTAATAATTTATAAAATCTATTAGCCGTACGACATAATAGTTTTCCTCAAAAATGCAATGAAATGTGGTCAATACGCTAATCTGGATTCTGCAATCAGAAGACAGAAAGTAAGGATCGTGTCTAGAGAGCTAAATTAAAGTATCCAGGAAATAGTTATTTTGAAATTGGAAACAATAAAACTGCCCCTGTTATTTAAATAATTCGACAGACAATATTCCGTTCTGTAACGGTATGTATTCGAAATTTGAAACTTCTCGACGCCGATCGAACCATGAATACAGGCCTAATTTTTTAGACGACTAAAGCGGTGAGCACTATAAGGTTGTATGCGCATTTAAAAAAGAATATAAGGTAAAAAAAAGGCAGGAATCTTTGCAAAATCAATATTCGTGTTCTTTGCAAATATTTTTATTAGTTTTACGAGTATTTTTGAGAACAGCAAATGCTTCCACCGTAATGACCGTGTTGGTCTCGAAACGAGTGGCACGCTATTGAGTATCGGTAGGCCATTAAATAAACGTAGAGAGATGACCATCTTAGCAGAGGCAAGGCTATATAAACAGAATAACTGGTGTAACCTTCTCCTGATCCATAAGCACGCAATAGTTATCAATGTTGCAATAAATAACAACACGCGAAAAGTCAGTGGCTGGTCCTTATATGTACTTGTAGACCAGACTTCTTCTTCTTTTCGAGTCAATGGCAAAAATACTGACTTACCGTTTACATTTTTAGCTTACCACCGTGGCCATATTGAACCCTTACAACTTCATCTTGTCAGTATGTTCCATGTGTATTTCTACAGCATCATACATAATCCTTGCAATTTGTGTTCGATCTTTATGAAATTTTATATGAGGATGTACAATAAAACCTTAGATATAGATGGAGTTTGACAGATTTCACCATAATATTACATTTTCGGGTGGCAATTCTTGGGTCAAACGAGGTGTCGATAAGTAAGTACCTATCAAATGCAATTGAAAATGTTAAATAATTTTTTAGAGTGATGTCGCGTCTCCAAAGTGTCAAAAAGTGTCTCTTCTCTTGTAACTCTTTTGCTATGCACGTCAAAAATCTTAATTAAATTAGGATGGGGGCTTTAATAATGTACAATGTAAGGTACATTGCAATGTATGATTTAAAAAAATTAAGAAAAAGAATACTGACTGATAGAATGAACATGTCCATATCGCTTATCATCAAAGTAGTCTGAAATTTTATAGCAGCCCTTTGAACATAGTTTCCGTTTTATGGTAGTTTTAAATTCATTTTGAATGTCTGTCTACGTCGTGCCTCTGCCATAACTATAAAACTATATTGTTATCAATTTTACATTGTATTTATAATACTTTTCAAACTCTACATGTTTTGGGTTTCGTCGTCAAATAATTCCCTCTTCATTATCCATCAGTTATGTCACAAACCGTATTAGGTACGTGAACCCCCACCACAAGTTATATAATAATATATAGTACTAACGTTTCGTAGTAAAATTATTAAAAAAAAATCAAATGAAAGTAAGTTTTATATGACACGCAACTAAATATATTTATGAAGGAAAAAATCGGACAAATGTTGGTGGCCAGTTTCCAAAATTTATAAATGCATGAGAGTTACGGAACCCTCAGCGCTTAATTCCTGGTCATAATTGACCGCTTTTTATCATTTGTAGGATAATTTACGCTATATATTTTTTGGGATTCATACATAATAAGTCACCGATTATTTCTATCATTTTTAAATACATCCCTACTAATTTTAAGTATTATAATATATTGACAATAAAATTGACAGGTTTCATATGATAAGCTAAATTTATTACCTACCGGACTTTTCTCAAAACGACTTCACTTCTAAAACTACATACGACAAGATAAGCTGAGTTTTTATCGACTGATAGCGTTCCAGGATATAATTGAACAATTTTTATCCTAATACTTGTAGAATGTCTTTGAACATCTTTTAAATCTACATGATAAAGGTATCATGTATCTATACTTACTTTATCGAACGTCTTGTCTTGTACTTGTAAATTTTGCTAGTCCTATATCGCAAATTCTATGAACTACAGTGTACACAGTAAAAAATTACAGTGTACTAAAAATCATAAAGAAACGATCTATTACTTGTCGGCCCATGCGAAGTAGAGTTCCGTAGCCATTTTAAAGTACAAAGTTATTTTTGCAGTTATTTATTTTTGGAGGTTCTAAGAACTTCTTACAGACCAATTACATACCTATGTGGTGTATGTCTAATTTCGCTTATGTACCTACAGTCGGCTACATGATGACCGTAACACTACCAGTTTAAGCTGACTACGGGTACTATCAAATTTTCGAAATCATAGGTTTAGCTGATAGGGCCTGGGGATACGCAACTCCAACAAAAAACACCGTTACATTCTAGTCAATCACATTATAGTCACGTTGAATACCTACATTAAGTAACCTTTTGGCTTCGTCGTAGTCGTGTAAAGAGAGGTCAAGACAATATTTCAATATTTTTGAAAGACCTATTGAGCGACACCCAATACGATGGGATACAAAATCTTAAAAAATTACCTTATAATAAAATATATTATTTTATACTTTATTCTCTGTATATTTATCATATTTATGCATATCTATACTAACTTCAGCTACATGGCATAGTCTGCGAGTAAACCGCATGGGATATACAGACAGACTCATATGACGAAACTATAAGACTAGGTTTTTTGCCTTTGGGTACGGAACCCTAAAACTCAATATTTGATACAATTTTTTGGAGTAAGTAATAATCATATTAATTAATGTAAAGACCAATAAGTAAACCATCGTCGGCTCAGCCTAGGTTATTAATTACCGTGAAGGGTAAGTTCACGGCAGCTGTCAGGGACTAGAACAAACTACTTCAGCCCTCGTACCATGACATCGTTTATTGTGCGCGACGTATGAGTGAGAGTGGGATAGTTGTATATTTCGTCCAAGTGAATGAGAAGAAGAAATATTATCTCGCGCGACGTAAACGTTTATCGCGCCTATCATGCTACTAGCGCACATAGCTGCTGTATGCCCACCAGCTACACTACACAACCAACATCAGCTAGTGTTCAATTGGTTGCCTTTTAAGACACTCACGGGTAAAGACGGATTGTTCTTATTCTACTTTGCTGGGAACCACAGGGCTAAGATTTATTATACTATATTACAAATTGCATAAACGTGAGTCTACGTTGACATTGGCATTCATGTAATTAAACAGAAGTTGTTTTATTTACTCTATGCAGCCGTAATGTGTGACGAACTGGAGCATGTTTTTTATTCTAACTGACGAACAAACATAGCTGTTTTATTATTGTAGCATGACTTTTCTTGTTTGAAAATATTACGTCACAAATGATCGTTAACTCGACAATTCAGGATAGTTTAAAACGTCACTTATAGATAGAAAATAAAATTCTGTTTTGGGATCGATGAATGGTCGAAGAAATGCTTCGATAGTCGATATTTGATTCGGTATTGGAAAGTTTCTTCGAAAGCGTATCTGCCCCTTTTTGCTTTACTGCTATGATAATGAACTTTCCTTCATTCCTTCCGTCATTAATTCGCTATTGGTCGAATTTGGCAGTTTGCGATATAGTCCATTCCCATAATAAGGGTGATGTTATAATATCGAATTTCCAACCATTTAGAATACAGAGACAGGTATAATAGTTTTTTAACATATTTCAAAACGTCAACGGTAACGAAAGTCACTGGTAAGTCTACCCTGATAGTTTCCTCTTTCAATCAGCGAGGAAATGTTACCAGATTTCTAGAAACCGTGGCTCGTTGCCCTAATCTTTCATCGGTATTATTATGATTTAACGTATACAATTTCAAAACAACATACAAAGCACGTCTATAACATCTCTTTACGACGTATATACGTATAAGTTATTAGGATGGATCCTCATTTGAGCTTCTTTATGTAGAGCATTTGTGACTCGTCTATTTGTGTTCAAGTGACGTCGACCATATATTCGGGTGCATACACGGGTTAGACAATTATTCTGGTACTTTGGCATTCTAGGATTATTGATTGCGATATTGTGCCATTTTGGAAATATGGATTTATAGGATTGTGTCATTTGGGATTATACCACTTAAAAACAGTTTAATGTAAAACAGGTTATCTCACCTGGCTATGAGCGACATCGCGACGGGGAAAGTGGACATTTCCTTCCCACCCAGTAAGTAGTCCCTGATGTCCACGACAGTCTTCCGCCGCGAGCCCTTGGCGCTGTACCAGACGCCGCCTGCGCAGGACGTCAAGCAGAGTACGCCGAAGACAACATAATCTCCCACTCCAAATCCACCCTCTTTCACGGTGAACGTCATGGTGAGTGGCTTCACGCTGTAAAACAATTGTTTGCATGAAAACGGAAAGTAATAATCTGGAAAATTTATAAATTAGAAGTTAGCTTTTTATTTCCTTGCTAACACAAACTGATTATATATCGTATACACGGTGAATTTTTGAAGTGGACGCGGATGGCCAAATCCAAAACTATGAATAACAAAAAGTACCTCAAGGAGTCTCGGGCCCGATTTTGATGTAAACTAAAACTGCATCATTGGATTTTTGAAAATTCCTTAGCCAGGAATCGAAACCGTTGATTTTGAAAAAAAAAACACACTATTATTACTCCTTTCGATAGTGTCGCCAATAAGGAATGAATTTTGGGAAGTAATGACGTAGACTAAAGTAAGTTACCAACATGGCCCAGCGAATCAGTAAGTATGCAGGCCGCTTCCAACCGGTCGCTCTGGGAATCTTTGGGGGAGGCATAGGCCTCCACTGCTGAATATAGATTCAGCAGTAGAGCATCCTGCGGCTAATATGATGAATACAGGCGGTCTTCTTTACTACTCTAAGAACCTTATTCAACTTTCAAGGCTGAATATACTAGGTATTTGAAATTTCAAACTATTGAGTAAATTCCCAGATCCGCTGTACAATATTTTTTCATAGGTATTACGCAAATTTTGTAAGTCTCTCTACAGTATGAATAATCTTACGGTTAGCCGTGAAATGGATTTGATTAGGTACGATCGTGTTTACGTAGGGGAAACCCGGGCAAAACGCATAATAAAACGCCATATAATAAAAAATGCTTTTGAAACAAAAGTGTTCCCTTAATTTGTGAAACCCTTATAGGGTATTGTATATGGTAGGCTAAAATTTAATTGTAAGATCTTTTATACCATATGATATGCAAAGAACAAATATGAATATGTGTGGGTAAGAAAGATATCGACGTTAATTTATGAAGGAGTTTAGACCACAATTTTATTTGGTGGAAAGTGAAGATGAAGCACACGATTTTTTTTAAATTTCAATGGATGTGGTACGAGTGGCACGCACAATCAAAAAAATACCCACATGCAAATGTTAGAAAAATAAAACTGTTTTAAAAATACTATTTGCCTGGAAGAGATCGCTGTTATCGATAAGGCGGCCTAATTTGTAGTTTCTTTAAGATATTTAAATGTACCTTCCATATATTTAAACAATAAAGCGTATTTGATTGATTGATTGATTGACTATTTTTGATGACATGCGATGTTCCGAGAAAGTAGATAGTAACGTATTGCATTAAGCAGCATGTATACATAAATACTATGTACCTATTAAGTGTTTTCGGAAACTTACACCAATCATCTAGTCCCAACCTAAGCAAAGCTTGTGCTATGAAAACTAGATAACGGATAATCATACATAAATATTTATATAAACATCCATGACTCGGGAATAAATGTTCGTATTCATTACACAAACATTTACCCCTCGCGGGATTCGAACCCGCAACCGTTGGTTTAACTGACAGGATCACTATTCACTACACCTATCATCGTCGATATTTTATTTAAGATGTACCTCGGGAATAGATACTTAGGCCCGTATTTTAGAATGTTACTCAAGCAGAGATCTTCGCTTGAGGACAGCTTTATGTAACTTGTACAGTGGCATCTCTTTCTAATTATGCTCAAGCGCAGATCTACGTTTAACCAACATTCTGAAATACTGGCCTTAGACTGGGTAACTGGTATCGTTTCGAAGATATTTAGCATTTATATCACAGTTTGTTTGGTTCATCTAAATGATATAATTATTTTATTCTCGACGGTTTTGAAAACTTTGAATTTATATTAGCAAAATTTATTTAACTTTTGACCAGCAACCCGGCTCTTTCATCCAAAGACTGAACTGTCACCAAAAAACACCGTATTGCACGCTAACGAGTACTTAATGCCATTCGCAAACGCTTCGAATTCGATAACTGACCGTGCTTAGGCTATGTACATTATCGTCTCCTCGCAAACTTTAACAGGCGAGCAATGAAATAATTAGCTCGAGGTAAATACGCACTGCGATTTTCAACTTCAATATGGTCTTTGTAAATAAATCGAACAAACAACGAACTCTACATTGCAAATTGCAATTGACATGTTTTTCAGACATTATTGAGGTCAATATTATTTACAGTGTGCGTGTTTCTTGTATATGTGTAATTGTGTGTAGACGTTCATCTACATTAAACATAATGAATATTATATAATATTGTGCAAAACATGAATGACATAGATCTCAATCAAATCTTATTCGTATCCGCATAGCATTGAAGCTATTAGTTCAAATTGTGAAATTATTTATTTGCATCTAATCAATTTCGGTCCTTAAAATTATTACCATAATCAAATTGTATTTATAATTTTCAATTAATCAATACAATATCTCTTGGTAGAGTGCTCTGCGTTTTGAAATAAGTTTTATTAAATGTGGTAACGCGGTTAAACCCTGCACTTGCACAAATGAGCTCCAAATTACAAAAATTACAAACGAAACAAAAATGATAAATCTTATGTAGTTATCTTAAATATTAAAACATTTGCCTGAAGTAACTTTAGGGTAAGCAAATTGCAAACTACCCCGTTAATTCTATAGTTCAAACAAACAAAATATTCTTTATTGCACAACGATAATGAATATAATTCAAGGAAAAACAAACGAGAAAACGGCACAATTTGGCGGCCTTATCTCTAAAAGCGATCTCTTGCAGGCAACTTTTGGGTTAGGAAGCAGTACCTACGCACATAATACGTAGGTAGTGAGAACATAAATTACTTAATTCCCGGTAGGGTCTTAAAATCCAACTTTTCAGTGTTGTTGAACGTCGTTTTCCAAAAACAACATTGTCCACATACAACAAATAAATTGCACTCTACCTACGCTCTACTTTGATACAAAGAAACTGATGTTTCATCAGTTTGCACAGTAATAAATATCTAATATGTTTTTGTTTGATATACTTACCTGATGAAGATGATGGATGAATGATAGATGAAATGTTTGACGATAATGATAAATGAGAGTATAATCATAACACTATCATTTACTCTAGTACTAAAATGATCTACGCTATCATTTAAAATAGGTCGTTATGCACATTTTAATCCACCATTGTTTATAAAGTTAATAACGATAATGTCTTAATAACAAATATTTTTGTTATTTTAAGTACAGAACATTAAAGGTCGTACAGATATCAAACAGTGTAAAAATCTTGCAACATGCTACCATTTGAAATAGTAAAGATTTAATAAAAAGTTGTCCTATGTTTTTATAGCATAGGTAATCATAATTTGCAAATGAATCGTAATTTGCAACATCATATTTAGTTCATCTTACGTCGTAGTCGTACCGTGTGCCTCTCAGCAATGGAAAAGAACGTATAATAGACCGTTGATGGACCGAACGCATGCTACGTTATTGGTGCAAGCGCGAAGTTTCGTTTCGTCATTGTAGAAGAAGAAAAACTCTTTATTGTACACAACTACGGAGAATCATTGGTGCGACTATAGCCGAGCCGCAAGCACGCTGGCTCATTGGTGCGTTTGTATCACTATGGACGAGTCGCACGCATGCTGTGTCATTGGTGCGAGTGCATAGCGATGAGGACGAGTCGCACGCATGCAGCGTCATACTGTACGACGTGCGTATTTCTTTAGACAGGTCACAGCATGCTATATGTATTAGTGTGAAGTTCCCAAAAATGCGATTTCCAAACTGATGTGGTAATTATAACTATTTTTTTCAAGAAAGATCATATCCCCAGCGGGATACATGTTTAGTACTCTGTTTATTTTTTTTTGTCATTTTAAATGTCCGCCTGACTAGCTACCACTATCTTATCTAAAGTATAGCGTTATGCATTGAAAAAAATTCATAAAAATGACTTAATCTGGCCATAAAGTTACAATAAAAAACAACAATAATTTTACAGTTGAACTTGAACCTTGCCATTCTCATATGAATATTTATTGTAATTTCTCATTTTGCCGTGAATCGTTATTAAATATTCTAATGATAATTACAAGGGAGTGGGGTGATAACGTGAACCGTATTGCTTATAATAGCGTTACAATGTGGTATGGAGTCAAGTGCAATTTTAAATGTGTCCATTCGCTTCGTATTAGTCGAATATTTTTATAACAGGCCATTGATAGTTACAATAAAATTTCCTCTGTTTGGGACATAACCAGATCTGGCTGTCCGCATAGTATTTGTACTAAAAAAGAGATCAAAGCAGTGAAGGAGAATCCCGTCAGAAAGCAAAAGATTTTCACTAGCTAAATGAATATAACCATGTCCCGTATATTAAAAGATGACTTAGGACTTGGAGTTTGTTAAAAATTAACAAAAGAAGCTCGTATATAAAAAAAAATCACTGACGAGATTTTTTTTCCAATCGAGCACCATATTTAAAAACAGAATGATCGAAGTAATGCTAAAACCTCTATAGAAGATTTTCTATTGGCCAAAAGGATACAACGTTTTGGCTTTGGTGAGGTGTGGATCAAGGTGAAACTGAACCATATTTTAGTAAAAAATTTATTAAAACTTCGGCCCAAGTTGATCAAGATAAAGGTTGTTAAGACTATACTAACAATATCATTTTCCATTACCAAGAATGCTTCATGCAGCTAGAGCAGCACCAGGTCACAGAGCTTGATCAACAGAAGCGTGACTGGAACGAAATTTTTCTGACTTCATCAGAACTGAAGACTGGCCATCATCTGGTGCCAGTCTTAATCAGCTCGATTACGATTTATGGCCTTTTTGAGGACATAGCATACTCTAATCGCCATAATACTGTTTAGTCCTTACAACATTCCTTAAGAGTGACAGTGGTAAATTTTCTCGTTGAGAAAGTGCCTGTTTCTATCGATAAGTGGCCACACCGGTTAAAGAATTGTATCAGAGCCTATGAGGGTCATTTTGAATAAACAACATATCTGTTAAATGCTTATTTGTAAGCTGTTTGGAAAGCAATAATTTTTCATTGAAAAATCTCAGCCATACTTAAGGCCGCTGGTTTAATCGATTTATTGACAAGTAAAATCTCTGGCCTTACGCGTCACAATGTTTATTCCAAAGGTATACTTAGCCATCCCAAACATAAACAAGCGTTTGAGTTTGCCAAACATTAACATTTTAATGACTGAAACAGGGCCTATAATCTACCTATCGAAATGTACAGATATGAACACGTGACACAAATGTACATATTTTTTGGCCTAAAGTATATTAGTCGCCTTTTACGACACCCACGAGAAAAGTTAGTTTCTGGATATTGCCGCTGCTCCGCTTCCGCTACCCCTTTTCAGTTTATCGCCTTAAATCAATATCCATTTCTGGGCCTAATCAGGCGACTCTTTCAATAGTTTCGCAGACTTCGCGCGAGACCACATGCCAAACGTTTGTACAAGATACTAAAAAGAAAAAGAAATCAGTCCTTTTTCAAGCTATGACGGTTTTTTAACATTCGTAGACGCAGGGTCTGAAGAAGATCAGTTACTTTTAAATGAGCTGCTAAGGATCTATTATTATTTTTTTATTATTATTTTTATTACTGATTCGTAATTAGAAAATTATATTATTAACTCACTTTGAATTCCGAAATGATAGATGTGCTTGGAAGAGATCGCTATTAGCGATAAAGCTGCCTAATTTGTAATTTCTATAAGATATTTAAATGTACTACACTAAGTTCCTTGTGTTAAACAATAAAGTGTATTTGACTGATTCGCTTTCATTTATGAAGGAAAAATAGTTTTGTAGAGCGGCCATTATAAAATCTTTTTTACGTTCATGTTTTCAATGATTAAATATTTTTGCAAATGCATCATGCGTTTTAGACCACATCACATCATGAAATATAGATATTTGTAATGATTCTGTCTGACGGATACATTTTCATTCGTAAAAACATTGCGTTTCTGCTGCAAGAGAGAGTAGGGACATTTATTTGATTTTGTTTGTTGCGATAGTTCATTAGGGTGGGGTTCTACTTAGTAGATATTTTGTTTTAGATGGTTTTAGATGTGTTATATTATCATACAGTCAAATAATCCTTCTATCAGATTTTTTCGTGGATATCTAATTGGGTTTTTTTCTGTACCAAGATAAGACGAAAATCAATTTCATCAGCATCATCATCCAGGCCACACTAATCCACCGCTAGACATATATATTTTCTAAGACGAGCCACAGAACAGAGATTTTTTTTTCCGATATACAGGGCGTCCCAAAGTTATGGGACATGAAGGGGAAGTACCTTAAATATCGTAGATAGTGAATTTTGCTCAAAGAAGACTTTATGTTATTTTTAAAAGTTAGTAATTCTGCATTCATAGATTTTCTAAAAATTATTTGCTTCGGCTGGGAATCGAACCGACTCAAATGTGAAAAAAAAAACACCCTACTTTTATGATGCCAATCGAAAGAATAGCTAAAAAATAATAACTCTGCCTAAGTAACATAGTATTTTAAAAGAAAGGAACAACGTGAAATTAATCATTTTAATCAAATAAAAAACATACATGAAACTGCCGTAGTCAATTAAGTAGGTATTTTTTTGTAAATTAATTAATTAAATGCTCAAAATGTGATCCCTCTTGTTTTACGCAAATCGCCAATCTTTTAATGAGCCCGCTGCCTGTTGATTTTATGAAGTGGGTACTTATTTACGAATAATCAATGCTATCTTTGGAATGATAATATCGCTACTTTTCGAACGTCGTCGGCAATAAATAACTTTCTTGAAATTTGACTCAATCATTTTATGTTGTTCCTTTCTTTTAAAATACTATGTTACTTAGGCAGAGTTATTATTTTTTAGCTATTCTTTCGATTGGCATCATAAAAGTAGGGTGTTTTTTTTTTCACATTTAAGTCGGTTCGATTCCCAGCCGAAGCAAGTAATTTTTAGAAAATCTATGAATGCAGAATTACTAACTTTTAAAAATAACATAAAGTCTTCTTTGAGCAAAATTCACTATCTACAATATTTAAGGTACTTCCCCTTCATGTCCCATAACTTTGGGACGCCCTGTATATATATAAATATCCTATATTTACATAACTATAAAAGTGTATCGCCTCGAGCTGTTCTACCTGCGGCATTGTCCCCAGCGCACGCTAGCCGCGTTGCCCCGCTGCACAGCCACAGAGATTTTAAATTTTATCATCGCTCCATCTACCTGGGGCATCCTAAACTTTGCTTCCCTAGTCGCGATTTCCCCGTTTGCTCTAGCACTGATTGGTTCTGCCACAGATATGATAATAGGTTGTTGACCACTTCAGCCCGTTAACCTTTCAGACCTCAACAACCTGGATTCTGGCGTATCCTGTTCTCTTCCGTGGTTACTCACTCGTTATACTCTGAGAGTGGCCCTTTCCACAGCACGCTTTTGAAATAATCGTAGCGTAAGCGTCCTCTTTTCAGACCCGAAAGGCATCATAAATATTTACGTAAACTCTGTTTCTTGGTATAACGTTCTGGCTATACTGAGTATGTATCCAGCAATAGTCCATAGAAGCCCATGACTTAACGAACATAAGCCTCAGCGATCGTGCATTTTTGGGAGCATCGCGCCTATAATTGGTGTATGTTGTATGATCCCTCAGTCCGCCCCGAAGGCTACACCGTGACCATGCTGGATCATCATCAACATCTTCTTCTTCCTGCCTTATCCCACTCTATATGGATATGGTTCTATTTTTCTCTGCCGATAAATACACAGCTAAAGTTCATTAAAGTAATATACTTAGTTTAAAAATATAAAAATGTTCTTGTTTACCTGCTCGTTATTACATAACTTTCATAAATAAATAACTCTTATTTGCTAATGAGACATTTACGCTTAATTAACCTAATTAAAAGCGATAGGTATTTACCTTTACGACAGTGAACTATTAACATGCAACTTCAACTTCGCCCGGAAGTAAACAATGTGAAATTCCTCGCGCATGTGCTCTGCCAATCTCGCAAGAGTAGCAAGTCGCAAGGGCAAGTGTTGGCCTCACAGCAACCAAACAACCGCATTGCACAAACAAGTTACTTTCACTTTAACACATATGAGAGACGTGCGAGAGACTCTTGGAAAAATACCTAGATCCAAAAAATTGTACTCGAATTTCCCGCAAACTTCATGTCAATTATGTCATTCAATTTCACAACTCGCACTAATAGCTCACTTCAGGATTTAGATGTGATGAGCTTGGAAAAATGAATACGCGGGGTTTTCTAAGCGTAGGATAAGGAGCCGGATATCACGCGTCGAACGAATGTACTGCACCTCGAAGGCTGACTTCACAAATGAATCAAGACTAGTTAAGTTCATACGGAAAAGTGATCAGACAGCCATTTGAAAGGCGACCTGCACTTTGTCCGATGTCTGTAGCGAACACGCGAATATTCAAGAATGACAGTTGTGCCATAAACATAACGCACGTGGCGGCATCTGGTGAAAACGTACAAAACTTATTCTTTAGTACTGCTTTATCGACGCACTAATTTGACGGAAAACTTTTCAGTATTTCAGGTTGGTTACGGAAAAACTCTATTGATGAACATGTAAAATACGGACAATTTTCTATAAATTTTACCTTTTCTCAAACTGTTGTATTGTGTCCGTTTGAAAATGATGAATCGTTGAAATGCGTTGAAATGTTTGTAGTGTAGAGCTGCACACAGCCTCTTTGCTCAATGCATTTACTTACCATGTCACTGACACTGTCAAAATTGTCCCTATACGAGATGGACGTCATGAAAAACACTACACAATTTTTTTCCCGTTTATTTTTATTCTTCTTTATATACGTAACCCGAAAGTTATTTTTAAGAAGTTTATTGATTAGCGCCTAACATAACTAAATAGCATGCCACCGAAAGCAAAAGAGGCACCAAAGAAACCCGCGGCCCAAATCGTTAGGCCTATTATAAGCGATGCAAGTCTTGTTTTTGTTCCTGAGGACGCCGTAGAAGGTATTTCAAAGTTTTAACAAATTCCATCTCCCTAACATCAATACAACATACTACTCGTGTAGTTGGAAGTGCCTCTAATACCGTTGGCGATATTAGGTCTACCAAAATCAATTACTGGGTACATTACTGGCTACTGGTAACCTTCGTCCATTATTTATTTTTATTATTTCTCATGCATACAACTGTACAGATTTCACATGCTACATTCCTCCATTGATAATTCGACAATATTTCCATATAGTTACGCAATCAAAGTTTGGTTGTAACAGTCTGTTCGATTTTCCGACTTTCCGAAAGCTTCGGAAAGTTTTAAAAAGTTAAATTTCAAAATAAATACTGCAAACATCTGAATGTGTTGTTATTATTAAGGGTTGACATTAGGAATATACCTTAAAATAGGATAACTTAGGGCTAGTGTTAATTGACAGTTAATTTATATTGGGTGTAATGTTACAAACGACAGTTATTCTATTCTTGTGATTGGCATGGGGTCGGCCATATACTCATTGTGTTTGCCATATAGCCATATAACGGGATCTTTTAGCAGTTTCCCCTTCTTTCCGTCTCTCCTACTGCCAACTTATAAGTATTATGCTAGAGGGTATGCTAGTGGGTAGTGGAAATAGCATGAAGTCACCATATGCGGGATCCCTTACCCAGATGACTCTCTTTGTTTGATTTGATTCTCTTTGTTTGTTGCACGTATATACGCACGTAATAAAACGTCTCTCATGCCATAGCTATACTACAACCATTTATGAGAAAACTTTCTTACGAGACTAGCCCTAATTTTTGGAGGAAACTACTTCATCATTCATCACACACATTATAAACATGAAAATATTTCGAGCCATTTGATCTTCTTATTCATGGAAATCAAAGTTTTTACGGAGTCGACAAAAACAGGGTACCTACTAGAGGTCTCAGAAATAACAAATAGAATTTCTCATACTAACAAATATATGCAATCAATATTACAACGTACCTACGAAGTACATGAGAATGGTATATACCCTCAAATAAATTCTTTAAAAAATACTTTATTTCCGGCTAACTGGGCTTATGTCACACTAAATATACTAAAACTGCTATAGCTGCTGTAAAGTAGCATTGTCATTTCCTTTTAGCTATGTACCTAGCTAGTTGCTGGTTTCATGTGGAAAATCACTAGGCAACAAAACTCCACAGTATTTTTTAATTGCACTTTTTCTTAAATTTGCGAAATTTTGTTCATTATGCAGAACAAATGGGAGAGAAAAGTAGTGATACCAGTAGGTAATACGTTTATGACTACTGGATCTAATTGGTTAATTGAACAGGATTAACTTTTCACTTCAGATCAATACTCGTGTAGGTAACGTTTGTTAGGTAGAAAATAAAGGCATTTTGGCTTTGTTTAGATCATTATACATCGTCCTATATATCCTTAATCTTTCAAGGTTGGCAAGACCGCATAGAGACTGGTGTAGACTGGACTCTAGAAGAAGAAGGAGCACGTTATCACAAGTCTTTATGTGCCAAAGAAGACATTCCCAAAGTGTCATTCACAGAAGCGCTAGAAAACAAAATGAAAAAGAGTATTTTGAAAGGTTTCCTCGATGAAGAGTCTAGTTTGACGTTAGACGAACAATGGGAACTAATGTTACCAATTATTGTATGGGATAATGAAAAATGTGCTAATGAAGAGGGACAAATATGTTTTCGTAACATTAACTGTATAACGGAAGATATGATAAAGTTAATCAAAAATGCCGTGCGAGCAGGTGATCGCGAATTATTGAAACGTGAACTAAAAGCCATTCATGTATTAAGAGTTAACGATTGCAAGGTAAGAAGCGTAACATCATCATTGTATAACTATCCCATCCTTTCCACTGGGAAATCACCAAAGCAAAAACGACAGCATGCAAAAAAAATATTTGCTTATATTGATGCCATTAACGAAGATTCTGGAAAAATACTAGTTGTGTTTTTGTTAATACCTCATACTCTCAGCCACCATACATCTAGCTGATCGTCCCATATAACGTTGGCCGAGATGTGGTGTCTATTCCAGAACTCGTTTTTACCAAAGGTCTGCAACAGATGTTCTTGCTTGCCAGAAAAATATTTATTCATACAAGAATCTTACTTCTTTAACCGATATCTTATCCAGTTTCGGGGGTCGCGACGTCGATGACGGTATACAGTTACAGCGTTGTATATAAAGCATTTTTAAATTGCCAGCTGGCTGGCTAATAGGTTATACTTTTCCTAGAACTGTCTTACGAGATGAGTAAGATTACCTAGGGCAGCATGCAATATTCGACTTACACACTAAAGAGGGACACTTCTTTTCCTACTTACACACCCTATTTCTTTCTTTAATTAGTATGGCGTCCATGGTAGCAAGTGAGTCACGTGGGGCACCGTCTACCTTCAGTAGGCGCCGTGTCGAGTACCACTGTTGATCCGGGCTTATAAGAATTACAATGGAAGGAGCGTGGAGGCGGGATTTTTTTTATGCTTAACTTGATACGCGTTTGATCACAATCTCACCTGATGGGAAGTGACGATGTGGCCGAAGATGAAGCACGCGATCTAAAACCTTGTAAGAGGATATCCTCTAATCAAAACATAGAAAGCTTAAATACTTATCTTCCCACATACACATTTCTTGACAATATACAAATATTTATTCTAGTCCCTGATATAGTTCTTCCCTTTTGGTGCATCTACAAATACATGCAACTTGGCGTTCGTCCGCAATCCGCTATATCAGCGGTCTCAGGTGTTTTCCACCATTTCACGCCGTGCTCGCTTCTGGTGCCATGAATGTGCATCTTCGGCAGCATATGAAATACGAGCAACATTTTTTCTTTTAGATGACTGATTTAGATGAAGGATTGAGTCAATATGAAAAACTATTATCACTCAATTTATGCGGCAACTTCATCACGGAAATGGATTCTAATTTCATTCCGAGGAGATTAAAGTGTCTCGAGCTGCAGGCGAATGGAATCAGGACAATCGAGGAGTTTGTCGAAAACTTGCCTCCTGAACTTATATACTTGGGAATGGCTCGGAATTTATTGAACAACGGTAATGATGTACTCCTATTATCCAAAAAGTCGCATCGTGCTTTGAACCAGTGGCGTGTCTTCCATACAGGCAGAAAGGCAGTGCCTATCCTAGCAAATTGTAACCATTCCTCGAAATGCGTTGTCAAGACAGCTGATTCACACTGATATGAACAGGAATATTCTAAACAGTTGCGAGCTTTGGTAAAAGAGTAGGTTATTATTTTGCAGTTGCATTTTTTCTCATTTAATAGCAAATTTTATCATTCTGCCTACCCTGTAACAAAAGACTGTGCACCCCACTGCTTTGAACGTAATGGGAAATAGGAACTGCGCATTGACAACGTGCTAATATATAATGTCTTAGCTGAGAACTAAATGAAAATCCTTTTACCCCTCCTTGTGCACGAAATTATCTATGTATATCCTAATATATGGATTTGATATGCAAGCTTGGTAATAATAATACTGATCACGTTGGTTCACTAACTTCTAGTCCTATCCATATTATGAACGATCGTTAACCAGCTTACCCAGCATGCAAATCGTTTAAGCGCTTCAGGAGAGCTGATGATGATACGACAATGACAATCACCTTAATTAATGTAAAGAGAAGGCAAGTATATACATTTATAAAAAACCAGCGGGCCTGCCATAAAAATTTCCTTTAGATAGTAAAATTGTAGAAAAACGATCAGATTCGTTGGAAACAGTACTTGATTTTATTATTTTTTCAGAGAGCCTATCAGGGCTAGGTAGACTGCCTCATCATATAACAGTTCTGGATTTGTCCGACAACGACATCTATGAGCTAGAGCCAGTATTGCGTGCTCTAGTAAGGTTGCCGAGCCTCGCCTCACTGGCACTTGCGGGAAACCCTTGCTCAGTACGTAACTATCAGAATACATAATAAACAATTTAGTAAAGTAGGTTGAGGACAGATGGCGCTTTTAAATACGACTATCAAAACGGAAGTACAACCTTTTAATAATAAAAAAACTTGAAATTATAATCTGCTACACCGTATTCGACGCGTCTCTACAAGTATGTAGGTTTATTTTACATATTCCTATTCAATATTGCATATTCCTATTCAATATTATATTTTTTAAAGCTTTTATGTAGTTGTAGAAAGCGGAGCCTCCTTATTAGGAAGCTCCGTATATATTTAGGAGGCTTATTAGGAGGTTAAACATTTTAACTTTAAAGGAGACCCCTAATGCTGTTATAGATAATAAGTTATTATAATATAGTCTTGATAATATTTAAAATCTTTGTGGCATCAAAATTAGATAAAAATTCTTGATTCGACTACCATGACGTAGGTACCTCTGAATGTTAGGTAGATATATTTTTATGTATTACCTAATTTTGTTTTGATCTGCGTAGTAATCTCTGTGAAACTCCTTTGCTAGTGTTGCAAAGAAGAAATCGCTCTATTCTTAAATGTTCTAAATAATGTTGACATTTAATTGAATTTTTCGTACATCGATTTTTAATTATTCTTTATTGCTCCAGAACATTACATTTAGCAGAGTACAAACGATACGTCATATACAAAGGTGGAGTTATATCTATAAGAGATCTCTTCCAGGCAACCTGGACATTGAAGTAGGAAACGGATTCAATTTGTAGTTTAGCAATCAAATTGAAAACTACTATAACGAATAATAAAAAAAAAATCTTTCTTGGTTTTCAGCTGTGTTTGGCCTACGCCCGTGTAACCATAATACGTTTACCGAAACTGAAGTGGCTGGATTTCCGAGAGATTCTCAACACTGACCGCACTATTGAGCCTTTCGAACCTCATCCGGATGATTTTAGATCTACGTACTTTTACTTCACTGTATTTCGGATCATGTCGGTACCACCTCCTCCTAAAACAGAAAAGGTATTTTCTCCTACTATTAATATTTCATATCTACTCGATACCGAATGGATTTACCTTGACCATAACCAAATCGTGCTCAATAAAGGCGAGTTGAGAAGGGAATCGTCGTACCAATATGTTGCACTGTACTCGTGTAGAAAGCTCTCCGCTCTTGATGAGGAAAGGTAATACGCCCCGAGTGCTAAAAGTTGGGGTTCTCATTGTACATTTCAATGTATAGGTACAAATTGAACATTCTGGGTGAAAAACGGCAATAGCTGGGGTATACAAAATCAAAATCAAAAATATTTTATTCAATGTAGGATACAAAAATATCACTTATTGAAAGTCAACATGTTATTTTTTAAAACTAAATCGCTTCACAAGGTGTTATGATTAGAGAGAAGAAGCGTCAAGAAACTAAGTACTTGGAATATAAGGAAACCTTATTTAATTTTCATAGATAAGAAAAATTGCATCCATGTAATTTTAAAAAGTAAGCCTGAGCTGGAAATAAATCTAAATCCTTTTTCTACTCTGGGTAACATGCTTTAGCGCATGCTAAAAGTGGGTATTTAAACTGAGGATAAAGTGGAGTTTACCCTGACCAGTAAAAGGTGAAGCTTCTTATCGTGTAATGCGATTTTTTATGCATAACGGGTGTGCTTGACCTTAATCAGACCTGATGTTAAATGAAGATGAGACCGAAGGTGGAAACGTAGTGACCCGGAAACCCCATCTTATATGGGGACCGGCTATCTTATCTCTGACAACCGGAACACAACAATGCTATTAATGTTGCTGCTTGGCGGCAGATTTAGATAAGATGGCGGTAGCTAGCCAGGCGTACATTTAAAATGGCCTACCTCCAGCCAAACCGAGTACTAAGCTTGTACCCCGCTGGGGATCGAACCCACGCCCTCCGATTCGTAAACCCTATGTTGTTTACAATGAGCCATGACGGAGTTGCTCAAATGATGTGGTTCCAAAACCTCGAGCGCCTTTGATTACCATCAAGTAGGTCCTCCAGTATATGAAGGCGTCGGGAGGTTTACTCCAGAACGTCAGTCATGGTTTGCGACGATTCACAAACACGTCGCTCTTGGGTGTAATAGCTCCATTTTCTCCAATTTACCGCACATCTGCTGACACCCGACCAGAGGACCAATCGCGCTATTTTACAACGGTTTTACCGTTCGAACGGAACGTTTTTAGTTTTGGTTTTGGTTTAGCTTTAACTAAAGCTAAACCAAAACCAAAAACGTTCCGTTTACCTCAACTAAACTTAGCTGAGGTAAAAAATGGTATCGCGCTATTTTTTGTGAACGATTATATCGTTGACGCTACCAAAGTAAAACCAAACCTAAAATATTTAGAGCTAACCACGAGTATTAAAAAAAACTAGATTAATTTCCGTTCAAATGATTAGCGCGATACGAAATGTGCTTAACGCAACGTTTTTGGTTATGATTTAGCTTTGGTATTATCGTTCAAACTTAGCGCGATCGGCCCCCGGATCCGATTGCATCTTCAGGTGGTCCCGTGTATTTGGTGTCCTGGGGGCAGATGGACGCTTAGTATTGCTAAGGCACTGAGAAATATGTCGCATAATATTTCAAACTTATAGGGAGCCGTCTCTACATTTCACGTTGAACTGGAAATACCATTATTGGATGCTGAAAGAAGGAGGTTTCTGATGTTTAGACGGCACGAATCACTCACAGAAATGTTACCCGTGCCAGAGGACGACGACTGGTTTGAGTCAAAGTTAGCACTTGACTTGGAAAGTAAAGTGGCTGTTTGTAAGTAGTACTTATTATAATTTTAATTAGGCCCAATGAGAGTGCGACAAAACCATTTGGGGAACTGGTTATTTTAACCGGAACACAACAAAGCTATTTACATCACTGTTTGGCGGCAGATTTAGATATGATGGTGGTAGCTAGCTAGTAGTTAGCCTGTTACGACTCTAAGGATACGAAAGCATTTTTTATACTCAACGGGTTAGTCCTTGACCTCAATCACACCTGATATTAAGTGAAGATGAAGCCGAAGGTGGAAGCGTACTGACCCTGAAACCCAAATATTTGGGGAACTGGTTATTTTAACCGGAATACATCAATACTATTAACATCACTGTTTGGCGGCAGATTTAGATATGATGGTGGTAGCTAGCCAGGCGGACATTTAAAATGACCTACCACCAATCAAACCGAATACTAAAAAATGTATCCCGCTGCGGATCGAACCCGCGACCTTCGATTCGTAAACCCTATGTTGTTTACATTGAGCGACGGAGGCGGTCAAGCGTTCTTCCTTCGGGTGGTTCTTTACATAAATGTAGCCCTGAATTACGCTGTAACCAATTTATTTTAAAACTTTTCTTAAAGCCGCAGCTGATGAGACGTCAGCCCACGAATCCGACATCTATGCCAACCTTACGGCTAAGGACTCCCGCGTAATCTGCCATTACACCACATTCGAGAGCAACAGGATGGCCTGGAACAAGGTGATGAACTTCCAGGAGCCAAGCGTCAAGATATTCTGCCCTGATCTCACAGCCCTACGGGACACTTTTCGGACTACCATAACCCTCCGATTGATATACACTATAGTATGTTATCTTACTTTGTCCTAAACGTGAATTTGAATTTTTGTTACTCAATCTCGCTATAACACGAACGGATTTAGATATTTGGTACATAGATATACTAATCCCCGTGAAATTATGACTCAATAACACAGGCGAAATCAAGTTTGCTGGGTAGACACCGGCTCTCTAGACAATTGGCAAAGGTTTCTATAAAGACAAACGCTAACGATTCGGCTCTCACAACTGATTGGCTGTCAACTGTTCGCCGATTAGAGACAGTATAGCCAATCAATTGCGCGAAATGAATCGATAGCATTTGTTTAACTTTTTCCTCCTGTTTAAGCGGATGGTGATTAAACTGGGTCACTGCAGTTGAACGCCTTGTGCATTATCATCGACGGATGGATCAGTTTCTGATTCCACACCCAAGCTGTCAATTAATTTGTTTTTTGTTTCAATATGTTAGAGCTAATGCCTTACATAAGTGGACCTTAACGATAATTTCTACAGCTAGGACATTCTTAATGAACTGGTATTTCACATATTTCTATATTATATTATTTTTCGATCAAGAGCTTAGTTCTTCGCCCTCTATTTCTATCCATTGTGCAACTAGTGATATGGAAAAATGGTAAATATACTGTGGTTGGCTGCACAACATAGACTATAATATAAAATGTTATGGTATAAAGTTCTTAACAGTGTCTGCAATAACCACCATGCCTGCTCAGGGGAGCGTATAGAGCGAAACTTCCCAGCAGACGCGATGTGATATATTGTAGAATAGAATATTAAAAAACTATTACAACTATTACAAACTGGGTAGAACGGTATTTAGGAAGTCAGTCCTTAACCATGATACACTGGTTAATAGCTAGCTAGCTTATCGTCTATTTAGGCTACGGCAAGTTAATACTTATATTTAAAAATCGCAGAGATACAACGCTCTATCTATACACTAAAATATATCTACGTTTTGCAGACAGTGACGGTAAAACCCGGCAAGCCAGACAAGAAAAGCTCACATTCATTCAAAGCACCACCTGGTGAGCATAGAGTGACGGTAGCTACCATCAAATGTGCGCTCAGACGCCTGGACTGGAGCCAACCCTCTCAGCATTTCCACTGGGACGACACTTTTGATACCAATGAAGCTCTGCATTGGGGCGATGGAGATCTTGCTGTATGATTATATTTTTACTAGTCCTAGTTATCATCATCATCACCAGCCCGTAAACATCCCACTGCAGAGACATAGGCCTTCTCTCGTATATGCGGGTTGGGGATTTCACATTTGCCTGGGAATCGAACCCGGACCTCCTAAATTGGGAGACCGCGTCTTAACCGCTGAGCCACCGACGCTCATCCTAGTTATCATTAGTATCTATATTGTATTTTGTTGATGACTCCCACACTGCTTACTTTCTATATAGATTGGGAAAGAGTTGCAACTTCTACAATGCCGTGTGTTACACTAATATGGTCATTGATGGATGTACGAGTAGTTCAGTGATATTCTATATAAAATGTAAAATTGTATTTACTCACAGGTACTTCAATATACCCAAACAGCAGCCAAAGCCCCGAAAGGTAAAGCGGAAGTGGAAAATTTAGCAACAAAACAAATTATTCCTGAAAATCTCACCTGCCATTTTGGATTTGGAATTGAAACTATACGCCCTTAACTTCAAAATTATATCTCTAGATTATATGGATTAATAATATAAGACATGCGACATACGAACGTATTTCTATTTCACGCTCTTAAAACAATCTAAACCGATGCCAGAGCTCTATTATCCTATTGAATACTACTTGAGTTAATACGTATTAGTCACAATGCTACAATACATTCCCTGGCTGGTCTATGCACTGCCAACAGTCAGACTGGCAGGACAGCAATCTAAACTATAGAGCATTTTTACATCATTTAAGTTATTGTATTCCCTGTGGTCTCTATCCAATTCATAGTTTTCCCAGTCTCTTTCGGGATTTTATTACAAGCAGGATAAACCGTCATATCCTTAATTTGATCAGTGATAGGGTCTGTCCCTCAATTTCGAAGTGGAGGTCACAATTGATTTAGTTCCTCGTAAATGGCGGGAGGACCACACGAACGCTGGGGCAGCCAGCTCGAGTATTTACTGTCATGCCTCGGATATGCTGTTGGGATTGGAAACCTCTGGAGGTTTCCTTACTTGTGCTATAGAAATGGCGGAGGTAAGTTAAAATTTTATTTTGTTAATTTTTAATTTTTCTTTATTTCATGCCTTTATATTGTGTTACAGGTGCATTTCTCATTCCATATTTCTTGACATTATTCATTTGCGGTATTCCGCTTGTTTATTTGGAGACGACTTTGGGACAATTTGCCAGTGCAGGATGTATTTCTGTGTTCAACATCAACCCCTTGTTCAAAGGTATTTACGGATTTCTATTATATTTAAATCTGATTTATCGAATTCACTACACTAGATATCTCATGGCACTTACCATTGTTATTTGTCGGTAGGAGCCGGATACGCCGTGATCATTTTGAACATTATAGCGGTGACATACTTTGCGGCGATCATGTCATATCCAGTCCTCTACATATATCATTCATTCAGCTCGCCTCTGCCTTGGCAATCTTGTGGAAATTCGTGGAACACTGATAAATGCACAGAGGTAACCTAATTTTAAACTCCAACTATTACATTCTGAGAAATATCATAAATCTTAAGTAAACTTACACAAATAATTTTCAGATTACCGGGAATTCAAGCTTTTTCAACTCAAATGGTACGGTGACGACGCCAGAGGATGAATTCTTTCAGTAAGCATTAAAATGTCTCTTGTGATCTGATTATTTCATTTTAATAATTCAAAATACAAGTGGCAAACGAGTTGTGCCGACCCTACATAAAGCAGCAAAAAGGCAGATAGATGACGCTGATATGAAATTTATTTTTAGCATTCGTCTTCTTCAAATGTCACCTAGTATCGGTCAGATTGGTGGGATTGTATGGCCAGTGTTCTGGTGTAACGTCATATGCTGGATCATTGTATACCTCTGCATATGTAACGGTGTGAAGAGTGTTGGAAAGGTATGTATTAGAGACATGATTAGGTGTACTTTCCTACAAGCTAAGGCGTTTATGCGGGTAATCAATGCAGATTGATTGCTTACCGTGAAGCTTACATTGCAGATTTTTTTACGACCAGCCGTCGTAAAACGTAAAAATGTTTCTGTATGATCGCTAATAATTTGCGGTATAGCTCGCTTGCGTTAAGTTTATAAAAAAATTTGAACAGTGGTAAAATTTTGTAAAATTTTCATCTTAAGATTCATCTTCTTCATCTAAGACTACTTTTGCTATGAAACGAACTCTGCAATCTCGACCATTATGTACGGAACAGTTGTTGTTTTATAAATACGTAGCAGTAAGAATTTTGACTGTATGACATGGCCTTTACAAAAAGGTATACATAGCGTATGTAATGTCGAGACTTGCTTCGTACTAAGTGCTATGAACAAATAGTTATTTTTTTCAGTTTACTTTTAAGCAGCTCATTCTACTGATATAGTTGCAATATGTCGGCAAAAAGTGCTCTTGCCTGCCCCATCTCCTTTATCTCGTCAATTTGTTCAATGCAGACCATGTCCTATTATTTACTTTGTGTTTGCAGTAACAAACTGTTTTCTCCATTTATACAGATCGTATACTTCACCGTAATGTTCCCGTACGTCGTTTTATGCGTTTTACTCGTCCGTGGTATCACTTTGCCAGGGGCTTGGCAAGGTATTAAGTTCTACATCCTCCCAGACTGGCAACAGCTGATGAAACCAAAGGTCAATATTTTTATTTTATTCGAAAGGCTTACAGTAAATAAATAGTAGTAAATTTAAAGACGGGTAATTTAATTATGTCTGACACCTACATTGTCGGCGATCTCCATGGCTGTGTGCTTTATCTTATGCCCCTGTTAAGTTCCTATCCTTTAGCGATGCAACGATATGAATGTAAATTTTAAATAAAAAATTTAAAAAAATGAAAATAGTTTATTTCAGGATTAGACCCATATTTTGTTTAGTAACTTAAAAATAAATAATATAAATAGCTAACTTCTTTAAGTACAGTAATGTTTTTTCCCACATAAATTCCACATTGTTTTATGGATTTGACACCACATTATCACCTCTACATCAAATGCCCAATTTCTCTAAGTTAGAACTAATTTAATATAAATTACCTGGATTCAAATTATCAGTTAAACTAAGAAACTGAAAGCCAATTAGAGGTTTCTACTGATAGATTCTGTATCACATTACCCAAAACACAGTGGCGAGAGCGTATAAAATTCATCCAAAAAAAGTTTTTTCAAAATAACTCGATCGGGAGTGGAACTCGGGGTCTTTGGGTAACAGTCGCGTTGTTATGCCATATATGATTTATGGAAGCTCGTTTACAGGTTTGGGCCGACGCCGCCACACAACTGTTCTACTCACTCGGACCTGGCTGGGGTGGACTCGTCAGCATGGCCAGCTTTAACAGATTCCATTACAACAACCTGAGGTTTTCTTGTCTTATTTAGCTCTCACATTCGACTTATAACGAAATGTCCCGCTGCAGATCTTTCCTTACAATGAGGTGCAACCGAAGTGACGAATATTTACACTTTGATGGACATAATTGTAAATTGTTTATTTCCATATATAACTTTAAAGTACCTAGATGAAAACCTAAGTAAGTAATATTACCTAATGTTTATTGCATCTTCCCAATCGATTTTCGGAATGTTAGTGATAGATACTTCCGAACCAAGAGGCTACGAACTAATGTGATTTTTTTTTTCGGTTCACTCATTAGGTATCAGTGCTTGAAATATCTTAGTACATTTTCAATTACTATTCCAAAATTAAAATGCTGTTCATACAACAATTTGCCATCCGAATTCAATCAGTTTAAACTCACAAATGTTAAATCGTATGGAAAATTGGCTTAGGCGAATACTTTGAGTTCGTCAGCCTTAAATTCAATGATACGGCCTGTTACAAAGTGAACTGTATTAACTTTAAACTAACAAGTTTAAGGTGTAAAACGTATATTTTAGTAAATTAGAAAACTGATACAGAGAGTAACAAAGCACAACACCAATCACCCTGACGATACCTATCAAAAAACCCGTCTTGTGGCCAGTTTCCAACAGCTTTCACCATTCACACACAACTGGTAACCGCACCAGCTTCTTAGCGGGCCGCCTCAATGTCCCGCTGGTCGTGACTACATCAGCCACCCGGACACAATTGTCCTTTCCTGGGTACGTAGCAATTATGCGGCCGCGAGGCCAAGCGCCTCGCGGGAGGTTTTTGTCGGCTATGAGGACGAGATCTCTGACACATAAGTTTGATGAATCTCCTCCACTCATCCTCGGAGCCAGGAGAGGAAGGTACTCCTTTATCCAATTAACGCCTCCGCTTCTGCCAAGAGGGTTATCAGTACTTCTTCTTTTGGCTGTCTTTCCTGAAACGTGGACTTGAGGGCTACCTTTACTGTCCTAACGAGTCGTTCCCACGACCCCCCATAAAAGGCGCTGCAGGCGGAATAAAGTGCCATAGAATACCAGCATGTGCTGCAAAGTCGGTGATGGGAGGGTCATATAGATCATGAAATAATTTTTCAGCTCCAACGAAGGCTGTACCGTTATCCGACAATATTTCGGACGGCGTTCCTCTTCGAGCAGCAAATCGGCGTAGACTCATAACAGCCGCATCTGCAGATATGTTATGAACCACTTCTAGATGTATTGCTCTGGTCGTAAAAGCACAACACCAATCACCCTGACGTTATCTATCAAAAAACCCGTCTTGCGGTCAGTTTCCAACACGGCCCAAACTCGAATCCACACCTCTAAACATTAGTGACTTCATGCAGGGCCCAGCCCATTTCAAATTAAGCTGCCGTGCGTCATTAGCTAATATATGAATGAATAATGCAGTGAACACCTATTATCATGTCAGTTATACCACTTTGGAATAAACTATTTACAAATATTATGAATTAACTTTACAATCAACAGAGTAGTATTATTGATCCACGGCATGCAACTACCAATCAACTGTGTGATTGCGATGCCATGGCCGCAAAGCGTATGCGTCATTTTAGTAAGGGGTATCCCGAACCCAGAGACTACATGTTCTTTCCACTAAACTATGTCATAAGGCTTATGAAGTCTATAAGTTGGCAGTAGGAGAGAGCGACAGTGCCTTTGGGCATACGTCGAACCCGACGGCAAATATAAGAATAAGAACTACCAATCAAAGTGTAGTATTTTCCTGTTTTTTATAGGTCGTCAGTAATAATACCACTGGTGAATAGTGGTACAAGTATTTGGGCTGGGTTCGTGGTATTCTCAGTGTTGGGTTTTGCTGCCGAACGCGCTGGGGTGCCAGTGGGACAAGTGGCTACTGCGGGACCAGGCCTAGCGTTTGTTACATACCCTGCAGCTGTCTCAATGATGCCCGCACCAAATTTTTGGGCCATAACTTTTTTCGTTATGCTATTCTTCCTTGGAATTGATACCATGGTAAGTAAAAACAGTAACAGATAAAGAGATGGAATTTAAATATAAACTAGAACAAATGTAAAAAATTGGGGCCGCGAGGCAAGGTACCAAAAACGCTGGCGGCGTTTCCTCGTTGTATGCAGATACTTAAGCGTTGGGCGAGGAAACAACCGGCTCTCGGGTCACCAGTGACATCGACTAAGCGCTTTGAAATATCAAAGAAAAATTTAAGAGCGCCAGGCCCCCAAGGACCTAAAGTTTCGACTCCGAAAGCTAGGAAAATGTATTCGGAACCGATGTCTCTATATTTGTAAGTTGAATGTGACATCTAGGTTAGGTATTATACATATGGGATCACAGATTATGGGATACTTGCAAGTCGCGGACAGATAAACTTGTTTTTTTATATTAAAAAATAGGGAAATATATTTTAAGGATATAATTTGAGATTTAATGAGGTTTCCTCTAGAACCCCCTGGGGTTCTTTAAATTCTTCTTTAGTCTTTAGTTTAGTTAAAAAAGAAATGCCTAATTAAGTAGGTTTGTACAATCAGCATCAAATTTTTAGATGCCTGGAAGGTCAAATAAAAGTTATTATTTAAGAAAAATTTACATTAATTCCATTGCAATAGAACCTATTTTTCTTTGTTTGGTGTCGACCAGTAGTACTAAGTAGTATACCTATACTTTGTTTCGTTTTCTTAGATACCAAGTTATATTTGACAAGCCTGGCGCGAATTTCTTTTGAATGCCGACTGTATTAAGTGTAAAAAGTATATCGTTCTCCGTTACAGTTCGTGACTATTGAAGCAGTGATTGCAGGTATACTTGACGAATTCCCGAAGATGCGTGTGCGCAAACGATGGATTACCTTTCTAACTTGTTTAGCGCTTTTCTTTATCTCCATCATCTGCAATACCGAGGTTTGTGATTGAAATATTTATCCATGCATTAGGATTAAGTCAATCTTTATTTAAGCCACGATTTATATTAAGTGATGATTATTCAGAAAAATCAATGATTTCCAAGTGACCGTTGTTGCAAATACATTTATAGCAAAATCCATCCAAATCATATTAAACTTGGATGCATTGGCCCATCTAATAAAGTCCTCCAAAAGTACTCTAAACTTTATATAGATAAAAATATAACAGGGTTTCACTTTCCGCTAGGTGAGGTCCTTGTAAGAAACTATTTTACAGTCCGTGAGCTGCTAGAATTTATTGGGGTTCCTTGAAGGCACTACGCACAAAACAGTTAGAATTCCGTACCAAAAACGCCAAAACAAAACACGGTATCACCTCGGTGTCAGGAAACTATTTCATATACACAATTTTGTATTTTTTTTTATGCACAACGGGTTGGTACTTGACCTCAATCACACCTGATGTTAAGTGAAGATGAGGTCGAAGGTGGAAGCGCACTGACCCGGAAACCCCAACACATTTGGGGGACTGGCTATCTTATCTCTGACAACCGGAACACAACAATGCTATTAACATTGCTGCTTGGCGGCAGATTTAGATAAGATGGTGGTAGCTAGCCAGGCGGACATTTAAAATGCCCTACCACCAACCAAACCGAGTACTTAAACATGTACCCCGCTGGGTGATCGAACCCGCGACCTCCGAATCGTAAACCCCATGTTGTTTACATGGAGCCACGGAGGCGGTTGAATTGTATAGTTGTAGATAGTGAAACGAACACAGAATTGTAGTTAAAAAAGTTAAATTTCGATTTTAGGAGTTAGAAGAAGCACGATTTCAAAAATATATAACATGGTATACCTACCTACTGTCTGTAATGTTTTCAAAACATTTTCGAAAAAAAACGCTTGAATATTACTATTCGAATGTGTGAGAAAATTCGGATAATATCAGGAACATTCTACATAAGGTCTAAGGAAGATATTATTTTTTTCTTTTTACGAAGAGGTTTTTACAAACCAAAATTAGGCTAAAGTTACCTAATTTTCCAACTGTCTTATGTTAATTTAGGTCAACATTTACAGTTGATAACGTTTGTAAATTTACTTTTTTACGAGTAAGTGCCTACTTTTATTGATTCGTTACTTATGAAATAGCTGCAGTAAAGCAAATGAAGAACGGAACACTCAGTTCTCGAGTACTTAGCTGGTTTTTAATGCACAACGGGTAAGTGTAATGTATAGCTGGTATACAACAATGCTATTAATATTCCTTCTAGTCAAGAGTATTATTACTAATACAACGTATTAGATAAGATGGTGGAAGCTAGGCGGACCTTAAAGTTTGGCCTCCCACCGACCAGACCGAACTCCAAACTGTAGATAACCCACTGGTAATCGAACCCGGACCTTAATTTTACGTAAATAAATAACTTGAATCAACTGAATATTTTAAAATACCAAAAAAATTTATCTCTTTACGCGAAGTGTTTGCTTTTCGTTAGGTTTTTAGGTAATACATATGAAATATCTTAACTTTATTATCTTCAGTAATTTCTGTCGAGTTTAGGTGTTCGATGTGCCTGGGTCGATGCCCTGTTGTCATATATATTATTATTACGGGTCTGGGGTTATCCCAGTAAGGTCAGGTAATAGTCCGTCTGCTTATTTATTTCTTTACTAATTGTTTTATATTGGTACGTCGGGAATAACGCACGCACGTATGAACGCTAATCGTTGAATATTCCGATAAATTACTCAATTTATACAGAAATATAAAGACTTACTATAAAATATTTGAGTGTATAAATCAATTGAAATTGCCATAATCATAGAAATTCGTTAACGCAAGCATAATTTATATCACAATTCATTATATAGAATAATACAAAAATTAACATAAAAATAAGTTTTCATTGCTTTCAAGGTCATTCTAAGACTAGGTCCGCTAACAACTATTAAAGAAGTGAAGACAAGTAGTAAAGTAAACTATGAAAATTATATTAGGTCCTTACCTATGAAATTGGAGTTTTGTATGAAGAATTTCATTAAGACTGTTTTCTCCATACAAACATTTTTGATTATTTTTTTGGGCACGGCAAATCCAAATTTACCTATACTTTGTTTACCTATACATTAAGTTAAGTATAGGCAGTGTTAATTTTTAAAAGTAACCGCTTTATAAAACTTTCAGCGAATCTAAGAAATGATTATGGGAAGCACATGAAAAGAGCTCGGTTCAAATTTTTTTTATTATGTGATTTAGCCCAGAAATTAAAAAATATTTCTTGTGAAACCTTGAAATAATATTCCATTTTCCAAATAAGAAACAAATTTGAATATAGATTTGAAAATCGCAGGAATTGGTACATATGATTAACGAAGAAAAAAAACTTCAAACTTTAGTACTGACTCCACCCTTGATTACGAATAACATTCCACTAGGAAGAATAGCTTTCGGCTAAGGAATAATTGTCGGATGAATCCGCAGCCGAAAATTTTAGGAATTGTAGAAATCGTATTTTTACCCTAAGGTTTGCATGGAAGAGATCGCTGTTAGCGATAAGGCCGCCTTTTGTGCGATTAATGATGTACGCTGTATTCTTCATGCAGCTTTTGTTAATTGTGCAATAAAGAGTATTTGATTGATTGATTTTATTGACTTCCATACTAAGCTGGCTTCAGAATGGTTAACTTTGTATGAGTAGGTAATCGAAAAATATATGCGAACTCCATGCGCCATTATCATGAGTCAAGACAATTTTTTTTTCCAAAGAATCATTAATATTTTTGGTCATAGAGTGGTTTATGAAAATCGCGTAATTTTTTATGTGCATGGACTACTACCGAATAGGCTAGCTGCTGCTGAATTTACATGAATTTTCTGCGGTATGCCAATCGATTAAGTAGATTAAATAATATATTCACACTAACCTGCAGCATGATATAGTATTTAAAGCCGCTAAATGTTCAAGTAGGTGATATGTAGAATGTCACAAAGTAGACTAATAATTGATCTTCTTCTTTAATCCCCCCAGGATTTTCCTTAATCCTATTTCATAATACATATTTTCCCCCAGGGTGGCCTGCATGTCATAGGGCTCCTGGATGCCCATGTAGCCATAGCGTGCGTTCCTGTAGTGTGTGGGCTGGAGCTAATCGCCGCTGTTTACACATACGGCGCCCGCAAGCTCAGCTTCGACATGATGTTCATGACTGGCCAACCGCTGAGGGCTTTCTGGCTAATACTGTGGAAATACATCTTACCTGTAATACTATCGGTAAGGCTTGTATTATGCTAACTGTCTGAAAGACATTTCAGAACATCATTCGTCCTAATAATAACCAGTTTTCATAAAAACTGTACACATACTACAAGTTGGTAAGGTGTAGTTGTCATAAATGAAATAGATTTAGGTTATAATTCTAAGATTATTTCTATTATATGATTTATATTATTTAAGAGCCGGTTAAGACGCGGTCTCCAAATTTGGGAGGTCCGGGTTCGATTCCCAGGCAGGCCATGTAATTTGATTTGAATTATTTATGTGCATTTATCCCGACTGCTCTTAAAACGGTGAAGAAAAACATCGTGGGGAAACCTGCATGCCTGAGAAATAAAAATTCAAAGGCATGTGAAGTCCCACCAACCCGCATTGGTCCAGCGTGGTGGACTATGGCCCATACGCGAGGGAAGGCCTATATATTCCTGCAGTACGATGTTTACGGGCTGATGATGAAGATTATTTAGTCACTTTTATGTGTTCATACAACAGATGCAAATGTCGAAACAATCATAATAAAATAAAAGTTTGAAAGATCATTACATTGACTGAAACTAGACCAAAACAACGTTAACTTGTATTTTTTTTTTATGTTGTCGGTTATAATTTATATGAAAAGTAGTGACTAATGGTTTCCCTTACCTGTTTTTATCATATCGTAACTTATGTATAATACCTAACGTCTCTAGATTATGACCTCTATTGCGTCTGAAAATGTATCACGTCAATACGTTAACTTTGTCGGTTTACTTAATATTTCGCAGGTCATTGCTTAAATGTAAACATGATTTTGTCATAGAGATATACAGAATGGCTAATTGTCGATGTAGGTAATGTGGTTTCGGCACGTAAAAAGAATAGAACCAACTCATCTCTTCCCGTGGGTGTAGTAAAATGCGACTAAGGGACTTTCCAACAAAATCCGCCTCCGTGGCTCAATGTAAACATCATTGGGTTTACGATTCGGAGGTCGCGGGTTCGATCCCCAGCGAGATACATGTTTAAAGTACTGGGTTTGGTTGGTGGTAGGGCATTTCAAATGTCCGCCTGGCTAGCTAGCACCATCTTATCTAAATCTGCCGCCAAACAACAATGTTAATAGCATTGTTGCTGTTCCGGTTGTCAGAGATAAGATAGCCAGTCCCCCAAATGTGTTCCATCTTCGACCTCATCTTCACTTAACATCAGGTGTGATTGAGGTCAAGTACGAATCCGTCGTGCATAAAAAAAAAGTCTACTATATACCTAGATGTCTATAGCTTGCATGTTTTGATGCATTGCATGGACTCACGTGTGCATTGCTTGTATATTTCCAAAAGTGAACCGTGGATGTTGTTCCAAGCTACATTTAATATTTGGAAAACCCAAACACTTTAGTTTGGGATATCTCTGACCACTCCATATGGGATAAAAGTAGTGAGTTTATATATGTATGTGATTCGATTTACACCCCTCTAACCCATCCTGCAGGTCATCACGGTATACACGTTGCGTGAAGCGTCGGGCTTCGCTGGCTGGTGCGTTGCGCTCGCATCGGTGATCTGCATCCCCATACACGCCGCTAAAGTTATTTACCAGTCTAAGGGACCTATTCTTCAGGTAAGCCTGTTCCTTTGTTAAGTAATATATAGCTCTTCATATTTATGCTTTAGTGGGTTATTCCATAGTTAGCAACCACGTACTGAGTACTTTTCATTCGACAGATGCAGGAATGTGACAGTTCCAAATGGAAATCGTTAGGGAGGTCTATGTGCAGTAATGAACTCAATCGATTATACTGAAAAAGCAGCTCGCTAAAAGGAGTCGCATACTATAGCGGTATAAGTGGCTATAGTTAGCTCAGCGGAGTATAGGTATAAAAACACAATTAAGATATAGATTCCAATTTTATTTTGTTTTATGAGGTAGTTATTATTAAGTTCAATGTAGGTATATTCTTCAATTCAGATACATACTAGGCGATTTAATATTACTTACACGAATAAAATGTATTATGTATAAAATAATTCATTAAATGTCAATCGACATTTAGGCGAAACATATAAATTCTTGTATCTATCTGAGTGTAACTTATGCCATGATTATTCACGGATAATTTTTTTTATCTATTCACCTCACCTATTCGTGATGTCTAAGGCTCAAAGGCTGCCAGTATACAGTGACAGTGACTAGTAGAAACTAATTGTGGTAAAAATTACCCTTTTGTATAGAGAGTTCGTGAAAGCTGCCGCCCCAACAGCGAGTGGGGTCCTGTAGACCCCGAAATCCGACAGCGATGGCTTGAAACCAGGAACGAGAGGAGAAAAGAGGACAACGCCGTGCCCCTTGCAGAGCTCGACGACATCTCATAAATCCACAATTTATTGAGAAAATAAATATTTGAGCAATAAAAGGTGCTGGTCTATTATTTTTGTGAATCTGGACTGGCTATATATTGACCCTACATTATGTAGGTCTTCCACCATTTTCGAAAATTCTATATTTAGACATGAAAACATTGCCATGATCAATCAAATTGGCATGGCATGACAATTAATTTTATTTTTACTACCTACGTGAGATCGTCGCAAGATCTGTAAGACGCCACGTTTTACGACTGAATTTATTGAAAATTTGCAAGGGGTAATAACAAAGTATTGATCAGATTTAGATATTTCGTAAAAGATGGTAATTTGTTTTGGAAATAACATCTGTAAGCTGTTTATGCAGATCTCGTCCGTACCTGCGGTGAGATTTCTAGTGGCTATGCACTTGTACGTAAGCTTGTAAAGTTTGGATTATAATGTGAGTTGTGAATTGTGAATGTTGTGTAATGACATAGCTGATGTGATGGAAAGACATGTGTAATTCTGTCTCAGATATCGAATGCTCTTAGAAATTAATTAATAAATATATTCTTAACGTTGGAGCTAAAATAGGATATCTCTACAAAAGTGTCTCATTCATTTGGCTTGCGAGTAGTCAACAAATCTATCTCGTGTCTGTCTTTGTAAAAACTGGACAAACCGCTGCTGGCATCGTGTAAAGAAAGGAATGCTCTTACTATCTACTACCTATCCTACTATCCTATTTTTTTTTTGTTTTTTATGCACAACGGATTAGCAGTTAACCTCAATCACACCTGATGTTAAGTGAAGATGAGGCCGAAGGTGGTAGCGTACTGACCCGGAAACCCCATCTTTTGTGGGGAACTAATTAGGAACTAATTAGGAACACTCTAATTAGGAAATCGGAAGTTAGGAAGTGCTTATTACACCATCCTAAATTCAGACTAATTCGGCATTCATTGGTGTAGTACGGATATTTCAATTAACAGAACCAAGCCTCCCAGCAATATATGCCGAATTAGCCTGCATTTAGGATAGAAGTAGTGCAGTCGGGACCTTCCAATTCACTAAATCGAAATCTAACTGTTCTAACTTCGATTACATGTTTCCCGTTGGGGTAGGCAGAGACTTTTTCGTTTTATTCTCTCCTCTACGAGAAGGCAAAGGGATCTAGCTCATAACAACCATGTCTTATTTCTCTTATTTCTTTAGTTTGTAAGTCAGTCTCAGTCAAAACAAGTAATTCGTCGTATACTTGGCGTATACAGAGTCTAATCACGGTCAAGTCATTCTTCAGTAAAGTGGCAGAATGCTTTACAAAAGATTTTGGCGGCTTCTTATGGGAACCCGAAAGCTCCGTTACGCATTTTAATTTACACTACCTTTCACTTGTACACCATTACGATTGATTTTCACTTCGATTATTTCTTAATTAGATTTCCTACAAATAAGGTAGTGTTACTTACTTACTATCCTAAGCTTTAGATGAGGTAACTTGCAACCATGGAATATGTACTCTTTACTTATTACTACTATGCTTGCAACTTAATCAACAATGAGACATTCAATGTTAAATGTCATGACCATAGCCAACCCTATTCACTCTTCAATTCAAACAACGTCATAATTTCATGGCCTCATCAAAATTATAAAGTTCTAGTTTTACATAACATTTGGCGTAAAATTAAAATTTAAGTACCGACGTAGTTAATTGTGTTGCAAAATTATATGGTGTAGTTGTTTAGTCGAGAAAAATATAAATTATCCCACACGTTTTCAAAATTTTACCAGTGAGAATTTAGATAAAAAGTAAAAATGGCTGATATTGCTGATATTCCTGATGTTCAGGATGAGGATAAAGATGCAAAAAGAACTGTTAAAATTAATGTAAGTATTTTTGAGAAGTAATTGAATGTAATATTTTAACCAGCCACCTCACCCCCCACATAGATAAGCCGGATTCTTCGTCTAAGGGCCGACATCTGTTTCTACATGAATTAAATCAGCATACGACAGTAGAGCGAGCTCAGTCAAAGCCAAAGAGTATGTTTATAGGACAATAAATAATAATAATAGGTATATCATTTATTTTCAGGCAACAAGACCCATAGATACATACCTTACAGACTAACGAACTTATAGAAAACAATTACCCTATTAGCATACCATCATTCGTTTTAACAACACGATCCTCTCGATGTTCTAACCAGTACCTACCGCCTTTAGCTCCCGTGCAATCGCCCCGGGCAAAACATTGCTAACGCCTGCGCCGCCCGTTCTTCAACAGAGAGCCCTGTTCAGCAACCCTAGACCGAAAATATTTTTATAAGGCTACCTGTGGACCCAGTTAATGTCATTGGAACACGTATACAATTCTGTAGCTTAGGTATTTATTTAACATATAATAATATGCAAACACTTTATTGAATAACATGAAAAAAATGAAAAAAACACAATTTGTCACTCGCCTAACTTAAAAAACTTAATACCCAGGTATTTATTAATATGTACCTATTCGCCTACGTCTAACTACAGAATACATAAAAGTACTATAAAGAGAAAGAAAGATCGCTGAAAATTATCTCGCCCAGGGCACTCGAATATAGGAATGAAATTTATATTGTGGTTGTTGCTGTGTCCCTGAATAACAACCTTTATAAGTTCCCATAGAGGTTAATACTTAGAAAATCTATGGCTATACTTGATGAAGGTAGACGAACGTAGCCCATTTTCTAGCTGGCCTGACGCGAACCTTCACTTTATGTTATGCTTATGAACGAGACATCAATTTTGTTAATCAATGAAGTCGCTAGGTTTGCGTATCACACGTAGGTTTGCGTATCACATTATAGACAGGTAAACACTTCCTATAGCAAAGACTGTAAAATATCGGAGCAACCGCGTGCATTAGGATTTAGACAAGCAATGAACGTCGCCACAGCTAAAATGCGCCGAAACCAGAGAGGACATTAAAAATATGAACACGTGAAATAAAGATTCACTCTGTTGCGAATTATTAAACGAAACCTGAAACTACACCTTTAACGTCGATACACCTATGTGTATCTCATCACATGACCAAAAATACTAAGAAGTTGCAGTTTCCTCAGCTGTGACTTCTAGCCCCAATGAAGTTTTCTCGCTCCATTTTTGGTCGCAGTGTAGCCTTCGGGGCCGGTTTCATATGCATGCGAAGTTTAGAATTGTAATAATTTTATAAAATTGGATAATCTCGTGGGCTGAATTAATAAATAATAAAAAGAAAATAGAGACGGTTCATATTATCGTGACCGATACAACCCTCATTTGCAGTGCCGCTGCTACAAGTAATATCAAAATATCAAAATCTTTAGCCTCGGCACCCAACAAAGCAGAGCAGAGAAGAAAAATGTCAGTGAATGAAATCGCTTCAAACCTAAACCGCCTGACTGGCTGACAACACACATTTCCTCTCTTCTCCGTTATTTTGAATGGGCCTTATGATATCTTTGAAATATTTTATTAAAATCACCATTTAAATAATTCATCAGTTACAGTACAATTTATCAACCACACCTTGAATGCAGGTGGAAGGTGAAGATGACGGCGTCGAAGGAGAAATGGGACGAAAGAAGATGAAGCGGTTTCAACTGCCAGACCTTCCGCGGTGGTGGCAGGCGAAGGTCATACAATATGCGTAAGTACTTCTTCTATGACATAAACGGTTTAGAGACCGAAGGGGGTTTAATGCTAATATCTCATCCATCAACTTGCCCTTTTGTCACTGTGGTGCAAGTCAGTTGACCTTTCCGAGCTTCGTACTCGTTGAGATCGGTTTTAGTGATAAGGTCGCCTAATTGTACATTCTATTCTTACCGCTTTTCTGAAATTTGTATTGTATTGCATTGCATTGTATGGTATTGTATTATATTGTATTGTTGACCATCCCGCATTTTGTCACCCAGAGAAAAGACCGGTTGGCCATATTGTTCACCAAGGACCCACGTGACTAATATTAGTCACTCATATGAGTTTAGGCATTAAACATTATTAGCAGCAGGTTTTACGTGCTACATAAGTGGCATTTATAACTATGCTGTTTAGCCAACGGCCAATTGCACTAAGTTTCAACGATAATACCTAAACAAAACCATAACCAAAAAGGTTACGTATCGCGCTATAATATAATATGATACGATACGTTACGTTACGATACGATACGGATACGATACGGCTACGATACGGATACGATACGATATAATATAATGTAATATAATAGTATTTTGTAGTACTCGTGGTAAGTTCTAAACGTTTTGCTTTTGGTTTTAATTTGGTAACGTCGTCATTCAAAAAAATAGCGCGTTACCATTTTTACCATCGACTAAACAAAATTTACACCAAAACCACAAACGTTCCATTCGAACAGTACAACCCTTGTTATGGCGCGATTGGCCCCCTGAACCGAGTCACGCATCTTTGACGGAAACGTTAAATATTTCTAGTGTTCGATTACGTGATTTATGTGTGCGTCAATCGTGTCATTTAAACACCGAATGCCGTTTTGATAACCTTTTTACCTCTATTTACTTGCCCGTTCTTTTTTTACTTATAATAGGCACAATCAGTTTGAAGCCGGACACTTACCTAGTTTTTCTTGTTAGTTCGAAATTTGTTGTTCATGTGGACCTAATAGTCTTTCATAACTACAATTTATTCACTAAATTTCGCACTCAGATCTAATGTTAGATTTACAGAGTAATATTAATTTAGTATACGACTCAGTTCATCGTCACACCCTCTTAAACTTTGACCCGCTTGACGCAGATACGCGCGATGTTACTTAGACTAAACTACAGCGTGTACATTTAAATACTTTTAACTACTGTGTGACTACCCTTCATTGAACTCAAAAATTTTAAGTTTCGGAAGTAATTGTGTAATTAAACGTGGTATAAAAAACCCTTTTTTTTAATACTTTATCGTACTTTTTTTTCATATTTTGGGTTTAATGAAATGTACTCAAGTAACACTAAACGTGGGATAAAGCTTATAACCACTTAAATTTACACCCTGTACGAGTATATTTTGATAATTGATAACCCACAGCATTAATCATTATTATTAAATCGATTCACACATTCGTGAGTGTAATCATTCATCATCAATATCAGTCCAAAATAAAAACGACTGCGTTATCAATTCGTATCCACCCACTGCCGGGTACATGCCTAGGTTGAGTACACCAAGACTTCCTTAACTTCTTTTCTCTGCTTTTGTATACAGTATAAAACGTTTTTGATAGATCACACACAAGTGATTGTATCTAGGTTGTAGTGATTTCGTACCGCAGCGCCAAGTCACGGTCCGATTTCGATTCCGAATCGGAACATTATAAAAAACGAATTTTGATAGTGGCCTGATTAGTTACACTTATTTCGTCGGTTAACTTCGGCAATGCCGCCTCTATGGTGGTTGGCTGAACTGAAGCGGGCAGCACTCCCCCGACTGACAGATGTCAGTTGAATAAAACACGTTTCCATTGGTCGTAGCGCACGCTGTAACCTACTCATGTTGAAAGACTAAGCACTAGGTAACCCTTGTAAAGCTTAAGACCTGTCATCAACCTTACACGTCCCCACTGTTAATTTACCACGCGGGTCCAATGCAGATTGTTCGTGTCACACAGACCTGACAGCCAGTGTCTTTAAGCCTCCGCTGTAGGCCACCGATTTGGCTCAATTGAATACAACCGCGACAGACTATTCAACGAGCCCTCCGAAACACGGAAACATTCGCATTAAATTGTCACTAGAGGTCACCTATCCAAGGACTAACTGAGCTAGATATTACTTAACTTCGCTAATCGAAAACGAATAGCGATTGCGACTGCGCTACGAGTACACTTATAGTACTGGATATCAATGAGTGGCATGGTATGCTATATTGGTACATTTTTTAGCACTTTCTATGGGTATAATTTAGATAGGATGTGTCAATACGATAAGCCCTTATAGCCTTAATAGAGAGGCAATCGCAGCTAAATGCTTTCAATTAACCAGGTTAAGCAACATTATCGCCATCTTCCTTGATCAGTCTTTGGACGGCAGACCACTAGTGGCATATCTTCCCAAGCTTCGGAAAGGACTTTTAATTCAAGGCAGCAGTTAAGACTAGGGGCCTTGAAAACACTGACTTTCAGGTGGGCATTGCACATATCTGTTGCAAGCACACCAATCCTCAATGGACCCATGATTAATGTATGACTTATACCCTCTTACCAGCAACGGATTAAGAATTTCGAAGGTTTCAAGCACAAAAGTTATTGGATTTAGAAGGTATAAATTAGAAAATAAAAAATGAAAACATTCTATTGACATTCTATTTGACGGCCGATTGGTGTAGTGGATAGTGACCCTATCAGCGAAACCAACAGTTGCGGATTCGAATCGCGCGAGGGGTAAATATTTGTATGATGAATACGAACATTTATTCCCGAGTCTTGGATGTTTATATAAATATTTATGTGTAATATATTATCCGTTATCTAGTATCCATAGCACAAGCTTTGCTTAGTTTGGGACTGGATGATTGGTGTAAGTGTCCAAAAATATTTCAAAAAAAAAAAATTTACTTCATCGAGTAAGAATAAAACCACCGATTAATAAAACATTATGGAAAGTTCATTAAAAAATATGTTCATCTCGAATACCAACTGTGCATCATTCAAAGAAACGTTAGCGCAATATTGGAACGACAAGCAATAGAAAGAAGGTCCCCGGCGACCAGTGCTTGTAATGCTTATGCGTTAATCCGCTACTTCCTCTTACATGAGAGGAGACTGTGTGCCCCAGCAGTGCGGACTGAATTTGGGTCATACGTTTTTCATATGTTTCTCATTGTTGGCCGCGCCCAGTAAGTAGATAGATATAATAGGTACTTCGCCTGTTAATTTATTTATACTTAAGATTAATACATTGGAAAGGTTAAATGTTTGATGGAAATCGGTTCAGCCGTTTCGGAGATATTCAATTTTTAACACAGTTGCTTTGTATACCTGGATGACATTATGTTTTGTTCCTTAGCGGTTTTCCAAATTTTCAATTTATCTTATTGTAGGTAGATATTTATATATACCTATAACCGTAGTTGGGGTTTTATATTTTTTTATATTTAGTACTTTTTTTCATAAATTTGTTATACGTGTATTTGAATTTCTTTCGTTGAGACCTATCAATTGTGAAACCCATCTCGATGGGGTGCTGAAATTATTTGTTGTCAATTGAGACAAAATCGCTAAGCGTTCGCCATGTTGGATTTATCATGACGACCTTTACCCCTATGGCACTCCCGGAACTAGTACGAATCAGATGACGCCACATTTGTCCCAATCGGCTGAGGCACTTAAGCTGTAGGTGGTAACATACACATTGACGTGTTGAATACATATACCCTGCTTTTGCCTTCGCCGTAATAAAAAAATAAATAGAAACAGTAAAATTCATCGAAATTCTGTGATAGATGATGTAGTTACATCATAAAAATTGTATCAAATATAAAACCACTTTACTGCTTCGCGGAATTGAAAACATTGGTGTACGTAATTACTATTGATACAATTTGATCGTTAAATGTTATGACCTACAAAATTATTATGATAACTAATTATAACAATCTAAATGTCAACACCTCATAAAAATTACTCCGTTATAAATTTATCATACCTACTGATTATTCAAACCAGAGAAGAGTGTTCCGACTTGATAATGTAGGCTCGTGATCCCACTGCTTAGTGGGACTAGTATATAGCCCAGGGAAAATACGGTAAAAAATTAGCTTAGCTAGACATAATTCAGAACCGTCTTATATAATTGCTACCTTCTAGAGGTATATTAGAGATGTAATTTTGAATAAATAAACCTAAAATAAAACGAGCGCTTAGTCTACATTTTTTAAAAAAACCCTATTTTTAATTTGTTTCTTAATAACAATAAATACTAACTGATATTTAATTAGTTACACATTTGTTAAACACAGTTAACTTATTGATGGATAAAAAACTAAGCATGTTATAGTTAGGCATGCATGTGTTACTGAAAATGTCGTCGAGCTGCATTGCTTAAGAAATAAAAATTAGAACTAATATTTTTTAAGGATAATTTCCCTAAATGTTTTGAATTTAATGAAATACCCATCAATAGAGCATTTTCTTTTTAAAGAAACACATTTTTCAACTTTAGTTTATTTTTTAGGTAGTACTTGCGTTTCTTGGAAATGCTTAATTTTTAGCAATTGTTACTACATTTACAACACTTTATTAAATTTTTCAAGAAAAGCGCGGTTATTCGTGTTTCCGAGGTCAAACCGTATTTTCCCTGGGCTATAGTGCTAGTCCTATGACTAGTACTATAGCCCAGACTACATTTTGTATCATATGATACAAAATAGTTAACAATTTTATTCTTTAGATTCGAATTTTAGTTCAATTTTATAATATTACATGATAAAATAAAACTTATGTCTAAGATTAAGAGAAGAATATGTAACGATTTTATTATCAATCTGAAAAGCTACAGTCAATTTTTGCACAACTTGCCAAATTAATTATACTGAAACACCTAAAACTAGGTTACGAATGTAATAATGTAAATGGTACCATTATTTTTGCGAAACTGCGAAGGCCGCAGCGGATGGCATCCTGACCCGGTCGCGACCGCGACGTTGGCGCCATCCGGGTCACCCCGCCCAGGTTGCGTCCAGGTGCACCGGCCTATGTACAGGTCAGGGTATACGTCAGTCAGTTTAACGTTGAGTCAGGTTAGGAAATGTAAAAAAAAAAAACATCGTGGTATATCTATATATAGGTTCAACCAATTCACCAGCTCTACCTACTCAACATATGAATCACAGCGATCAAGTTCATGCCCTTGCAGTGCAGAATAAAGCCGCAAGTCAATTTCCGCCAATTAAAATCATATTGAGCTCCAACGATTTTCAAACCGCCGTCAAAGAATCAGAGTGAACGCGCTTGGAATTCATGAAAGGTGTCAGGGAAAGAGATTAATGTTCGCGTGTGAACACGTGGGGTGTGCAAACAGGGGGTGGGGCTGTTCGGTTCCCGACAGCGACAATGGCAGCGGCAGTCATTGCACCTTAGGCAGTGGGACTAGCAACATGCACACTTGAGATTATCAATTGTGCAACAAGATGCAGAGGTCCACATCGAGTGCGTCAGAGGGTTCCTTCTGGACGACAATAGAGCTGCTTGCGGACCGCGGCAGGAGAAGACGATCTGCAGCTGATGCTGATGAGTTCATTGTTCCGCTCGATCTTCCAGCCAGGAGTGCGTCAGCGCTCAGGTGCCACATGCTAACACTTATCTGCTTGTAAAATATTACTACACGCAAAAATTTATGCACTTATCCGCATTTAAATAATCAAGATTATTATAACATTTTCTATTGTACTTTAGTTGCAATACCTACCTACATTACAGTTACAGTAAACAAATATGTAAAATTGTTGAGCTATATATGTAAGTAGGTATGTGTATGTCCATTCATTATGTTATGACGACGTGCCTAATAAAGTTAGTTAAACCAGTTTCAAGATAATAAATAGTCAAAATGGCTTGAAATTACTTGCGATAGTGCGTAATTTCTTCACACATAATTCTGTAATGAAATAAATTACAAAGTAACTTGAAATTGAAAATTTAGAAAACCCCCGAGAAAGCCAATGATCTTATCATCCAGATAGAACAAAATGTGTCAAAAGCTAAACAGCATCGCAACGGCTTTATCGCTTTCCATCTATCATGTCTAAGAACTTATCCCAGAGTTTAAATTTAAATATAAAAAAATTTACATTTTAAAAAACAATACTATCATCAAAATAGGCAAAAAAACTGTGTTCAAAGCTAAATATATTGGAAACGGCTTAACCGATTTTAATCAAACATGGCTAATAAGTTAAGAAACCGCACTCAAGTTACCCACAGATCACGCATTACTGAGATATGTCCGGACAAATACTATATAGACACACAAACACAATGCCGTCAGATACATAACACCCGTCGTTATCCGTCGGGGGTTAAAGAAGCTTCGATGTAATTCATCTCAACTTATCGGAATAGGTAGATAAAACAATAGATCAATCGTATTCTTTCATCTTGGCTATCATCGCCGTTGTTTTTCCCATTACACGAATCGTAAATCAATGAGGGAAATTCCAACGAGATACCCAATAGTTTACTCTATCGAGACAAGCCTTTGTACTAGTTCAAAGTGCTTGGAAGATAATACTTGCGTATCTCAAAGCATTTTGCGTCATTCACACTCCCATATATTTGTTATAAGATAAATATTTTGTACAATCCGCTAACCATTATTATCACTGCACAATATGTTATCGTATCCTGTGCCTGGGGTGCAATTTTTGAATCGTTGGCTTTTGAAATTCGAAAATTCTATATGTACGTATACTCTGACCTGTACATGAGTCGCGCCATACTTTTTCGAATTTGAATAAGCGTGTTTGACAATTTGACATTGGTTTATAGATATACATAGAAAGCGATACGTGTTGTGTCTGACGACGTTGTGTTCGTGTGTGTCCAATCTTTGTTGAGTGTCTCTGTAATGCGGTCGATTTTAGTGCGTTTTTTTTTAATTAAAGACTAAGCGAGGCGCCAGGTTCTTCATATGTGATGAAAGTCGGTTAAGATATACACCTTACTAACTATAAATTATGTATGGCAAAAGGTGAAATCTCAAAATTCGCTTACATGTTTACAAATCATTGTCAACAATACGAATGTCATGCTGTGAGATTTCTTTTGAGTTGAAAACAAATACAAAAAAACAAATATACATGTCATTCTTTTGTTCAGAAATAAATTAGAAATCATATTGACAACTAAATCAAAAATTATTTGAAATATTGGTTAAAAGTAGTGCTTTGTTGTTTTCTGTATTGTTTATAGGTATATTCCATTTTAGTAGATTGAGCCAAGTGATATTTCCTACTTCACACTAATATTATAAATACGAAAGTTTAGATGTTTGTTTCTCAGTCACACTATTGCGCCTGAACAGTTTTGGGTTAAATATCATCAAATGGACTACGTTGAATACTTACTAGATTGACAGAAATGAAAAATTTTGTCTAAATTTCAAATAAATTCCGCAAGACCATAAACTGATTCCACGTTAAAAAGCTACTCGTAGTGTTTAATGAAATAAATCCGACCAAGATTTTTTACTGGGATCACGTGCTTCATCTTCGACCACATCGTCACTTTCCATCAGGTGAGATTGTGGTCAAACGCGAATCATAAAAAAAAAAGTCAAGCCCGCACAATTAGAGTTCAATAGACGCAAATGAGGAGCATCGTGGGTCAGCGGTTAAATCGCGGTCTCCCAATTAGGGCGGTTGGGTTTGATTCCCAAGTAAGCAATGTACCAATGAGTTTGAAATTTACTTTAATTACTTACGTACATTTATCCGACTGCTGTTAAACAGTGAAGGAAAACATCGTGAGGAAACCTGCATGCCTGAGAAATAAAAGTTCAAAGGCATGTGAAGTCCCCAACCCGCATTGGGCCAGCGTGGTGGACTATGGCCCATACTCCCTCATATGCGAGGGAAGGCCTATATATCCCTGCAGTAGGATGTTTACGGGCTGATGATATGGTTTTGGATATGTGAAAAAAATAATTTAATAAACCCGTCATTATCATCATCAGCCCGTAAACATCCCATTGCAGGGATATAGGCCTTCCCTCGTATGATGTGAGGGAGAGTATGGGCCATATTTCACGACGCTGGCCCAGTGCGGGTTGAGGACTTATTGGGGTGGGGGTAATGCGGGGAGTACTAGCTCCTAATGTACATCTACATTACTTGACGTAAGGACAAATGTGATTGCATTATATACTTCAGTGTCAGTTAAGCAATGTTTGGTGCGGCCAGTCCCTAGATGGGTGGTAGTGGCATTTTAATAGTTTTAACCGCCTCCGTGGCTCAATGTAAACCACATTGGGTTTACGATTCGAAGGTCGCGGGTTCGATCCCCAGCGGGGTACATGTTTAAGTACTCGGTTTGGTTGGTGGTAGGGCATTTTAAATGCCCGCCTGGCTAGCTACCACCATCTTATCTAAATCTGCCGCCAAGCAGCAATGTTAATGGCATTGTTGTGTTCCGGTTGTCAGAGATAAGATAGCCAGTTCCGCAAATGTGTTGGGGTTTCCGGGTCAGTACGCTTCCAACTTCCACCTTATCTTCACTTACCATCTGGTGTGATTGAGGTCAAGTACGAACCCGTCGTGCATAAGAAAAAAAAAGTATTTCTGTGCTTTAAATAGTGTTTTCAATTGAAGGCAGCCATTAAGCCAAGTCGGTGGCCTACAGGAGCGGCTTAAAACACTGACAATCAAGGGGCCCATACACTGTCCCAATGCCCGAACAATAGGGACGTGTTAATGGTGAATAAAAACTTTATTACAGCACAATGTAAACGAATCTTGATGAAAACGAAGTTGTTTATTTTGGTACGCGGCATCTCGCAGTTTACTTTTTAACTTGTAAATATACACATACATAGTTACTTTACCACGGGGAACCAAGGAAATTGTATTATTTTCTTTTAAAGTAATAAAGTTTAAGATTATGCAGTGTGAATAGGCATTTTACTATCTACTACTACTACTACTATAGATATCGCGTACCTAATTATTTTTGACCAAATCGTCACTTTCCAATTGGTGAGATTGTGATAAAATATGTATAATATTAAACAATAGAAATCCATACTTAAAATCCTTAGGTGCAGTAGGTATGTTTAATTTGCTAAACAACGACGCCATAAAGTTAACTTCACGTTCAGCCGAGGTCTACGACCTTCCATATAAATTAGTTTGCGCACGATACTCTTCCTTCCTAACCCCTCGTTTGATGGATTCCCGAGGGAAAATCACAATACACACACATAATCAATTTGATACATAGATATACTTAGGCACTGCTTTTTATTTATTACAGCACATAGCTTGAGGATAAAAAAAGTAATTGTGATTCATTTGACCCCATAAATAAACTTACTTTTTGATAAATGATTTAACGTCAAGTATCTTGCAATCACATAAAATGCATCGATGTAGGATATGGCACAACTACCTGTATCTACATCATAATAACTAGATACATGATTTCGTCACGCGAAAAGAAAAACATCAATAGATTTGCAAGTTTTAACGGCGATAGGTTCACCCCTGTCACATTATGCATATTTGTATATTTCGTAAGGTGAATTATGGAAGTTGTTTCAAGCATGTTAAACTACCCAAACAACTTAGGGGATATCTCTGACCACCCCATTTGGGATATCTTTGAGCACCCCATTTGGGATAAAGGTCGTGACGTTACAAGTATATGTAAATAATTCACAGCCATGTAGAGAATATGTATGATAAATAACATCCATCATATCATACCAACCATAAAAAATTGTTACGCATTGGAAGATAAAAACAACATTAAAGTTTGTTTTCTTTCAAAATTTTATGACTTACAGATACATAAGTACACACATTCCTGGATGAATAAAGCCGTTATCCATAGATCAAGGGCAGACACGTTTTACGGCCGCATCGATTTCGCTCGAACTAGAGACCAGCCAGTTGTGTATAATCTAGTATGACGGCACCACTCGCCAGATGATAGATGATATTCTATAAATAGAGCTATTCACTCGCACAATTCAGTCGAGAATAGCTTCTTTTATTTATATAGTGAATTAGATCATATGCAATGATGAAATGGAAACTAAGTTTGACCCACCCCAGTTACAAGAATTTATAGCGGAGGATATACTTACAGCGAGCGGCTATATATCAAGATGTCTACATTTTGCTTTTTTAAAAAATGTTTCGTGTGCAACTCGATTATTTAACAAATTTATTGGGTCGCTGTAAATAGTTACCTACTTTATGTAGTGTACTGACGCATTCTAGTTGCCCTATCAACTAGAGAGGAAACGTTTGTTTACTACAGATGACGTAAGTCACGTCGGCGTAGCTAACGTAGCGTCTGGCAAAGATTTCTCTATTGTCTGTGATGTTCTATTTAATTAATTGGAGATATGCTTGTGGTGGAGACTCATCGGCAATTGCAGCTAACAGAAATATTAATGGGAGCATCTCTCATCAAGATTGTGCACCAGTGGGAATGAATGAATTTTTGAGCCTGCTTTATACGAACGCCAGCGTTAACGGTGCTCTGACACATCCTTTCTTTTGTATGAAAATGTATTAGAATAAAAATCCTTCACACGGTACCCCTGCCGTATGAGAATCACGATTCGCATTTGACAGCGTTCAACGCGAAACTTAGCAATCGCGCGATAAAGCGAGAATCGCCGATAATTCTCGTACTTCACGTTTATGGTATCACGGCGTCAGAGGTACCGACCGTCTGAATTCTTAATGCAGTTACATTTCCTTGGATCAATCTTAAATACTATGGGTTACAGATATTGGTCGCGGGTTCGATACGAGGAATACGCGGGAGATGCATGATTAGTTCCCGATTTGATTTAGGTATATAATTGTAAAATATCTGACTTAGCGTGCCAAAATCTTATGACTTTCGGTATGACTCTATTGCCACCTCCTTCGCCAGTGGCTAGTAACGTAGGTGTAACCTCATACTATGACGTCTTTCTATTTGTCTGTAAGGGATGTGGGGTAGCTATTGCGCAAAAACACTCTAGATTTTTTTTTGTAAGACACAAGCAATATTTGCGTCCGGCCGTCGCTTTGAGTCTGCTGAAATTCACCGCCCATGGGCGTAGCGTCATACCGTAGCAACGCGAAAAAAACCGCCTCTCTCTTCGATCAGCGGTTTTTTTCAATGAAAGTGTCAGAAAAACGAAATCGGGCTAAACTTGAACCCTGATAAAAATCCATGGATTGCGATGATGTAATTTAAAATTTATGAATGTAAAAATTTTAATTTAAATTTAATTTCAAAACACGCCTTGTTTATGTGAAAAGAATTTAGAAGACATTGAACGTGGCATGCATGAGCCAAAGGTTACCGTATGGATGAGTCGTTATACTCGTATATATCGAAGAATGTTTGTACATTTAAAATTTTATTTATGCAACGTGTGATTCAGAAGCACTTTCATCGTTATAAATAATAAGGGTCATTTATTATACAACATTGATTTATTAGCACAAAATTGTCTTTAGACTGTGTTATAAAGTAAGGTTTATTATAAAGGGTTGATGGCAACAACATAGAGAGGTAACACCGGCTTGTAAGGGAACTGTTTTGTCTAATGAATCTAATAAATACTTATTTCATTTGAAAGTGCAGTTTGTATCATTTTAACAAACACTACATGGCGCAGTCGGTCCTAGGATATGGCTAGTACATACAATCTGCCAGCGAAGCTATCGCTCACTGGGAACATCAGTGAAAATTGGCGGCGATTCCGTCAAGCCTTTGACATCTATGTTGCGGCCACCGGCATTGAGGATGCTAAAGACAGCATAAAGGTGGCGATGAGAATTGGTGTGCACATGCTTTTGTTCTGTGGTATTAGTAATGTACCTGAATTAATAAAGTGATTTTATGGTATTAATATTTATTTGTGTTATCTATTCTATGTTTTTTTTTTATGAACAACAGTTTGATACTTGTCCTCAATCACACCTGATGAGGTCGAAGATGGAAGCATACTGACCCGGAAACCCCAATACATGTAGCGACTATGTACTTACTGGTATTTATAGTTTATGGATTAGGTTTATAATACAATCTATTTTACCCTATACTTTGCACTATTCGACTGTTAAAAATCTTCTTCGACTGAATTGTACACTCTTTAGCTATTTATAAAGTATGCTCTTTTTATTTTACTCTAATTTAGAAAGAATTTAATAATAATGATATAAATATAACCAGCGAAACGGTAATTTCCCTACATTCTAATTAACTACTTACAAGTATTCGAGTATAAGTTCCAAGCCTAGCTTATAGACATACTATACTTATATAGATAGTGAGTAAGCGTAATTTATGAAAGTGTAAGCATTCAAAAATACCTATGGGTATTACGGAGTTTGCGTTAAACACGTGTCGTGACGCGACGGAAAATGTGTCGTCATTTGTAATTTTTGTTTTAGGTTAGGAGTGTTGATGTATTAATATAACTAAACCAATAATGGTAGCTGGTGAAGGTACGTGTGTATTTGGGTGTGCAGCTGCAAGTGTATTGATATAGTAGAGGTAGCCTCTTAAAATTAATACACTAATTAGATACGGCTCAATGGCTCAATTTGACTAAGTTTTATATGTGGGGTGTTTGCGTTGAGCTGTTAGTGTAAATTTGTTGAATAAATGAATTGAATGTTCGGATTCGATACTAAATACGATATACATTGACGGGTATGTAAGAAAATAAAATATCAGTGTTTTATTATTAAAGTGACCGAATTAATTTAAATTAGTAGAATTTAATAAGTTAGCATGCGTAAGTAGATTTTTCAATCTTTATTTAACGACCTTGTTCGTTGAGGTGAAGATATGGGTCTGAATGGACATTTACAATTTATTAATACTATGATTAATCATTAAGAGCTAAAAGGTAGGTACTTAAGATTGATTTTATTTTTGGTGAGTAGAAATACACATATTTCATAGTTTAATTCCTTTATTTCTTATTTCAAAAAAGGAGAAGATTCTCAATTCCTCTTAATTTTTTTGTATGTTACGCGATGTCTTCGTCAATTGTTAACCGATTTTGTTGATAATTTTTTCTTTGATAGGATTTACCGCCGGAGTGGCCCCATACAACTTTGATAAAGATCTAATGCTGTACTTCAGAGATACACAGAGAATGGAACGTTATTATAGTCGGTTGTTTTCCCATGGCGGTTCAATCATTACTAATTAATTATGCATGACATCTAACTAATATCATAAATGCGACAGTTTGGATGTTCATTTGTTGCTTATTGACGAGGAAACGGTTGAACGAATTTAGATGAATTTGCGGTATATAGCAGGGGGGGGAAACTTGCCTACTTTAGCTTTTTACAAAGACCGTAGCGACATCTCGAATCAATCCGTTAGACTTTTTTAGTAAGTATTTGATTTTTTAATGAACTTACAGATGGCAGGAAAGAGCCCAGATGTAATTCAATGTTGTAAATTCGTTATATGCAAACGAAATGTAAAATCGACTTATTTATAATTTACATTGACCATTGCTTTTGTATTCAAATTGAAATATGGCTTTGTAGCAATCAAGTTTTTCATAGCCAACTTTCTTCATGTAATTAGTAATGACGAAGCTTTCGGGTTCCCACAAGAAGCCGCGCAAAATCTTTTGTAAAGCATTCTGCCACTTTACTAAAGAATGACTTGACCGTGACGACTCTGTATACGCTAAGTATACGACGAATGACTTGTTTTGACTGAGACTGACTTCATAAAACGAAGAAATAAGATACATAAGACTTGGCTGTATGGGCTTAGATCCCTTTGCCTTCTCCGAGAGGAGTAAATTAAAACAAAAAAAAGTGTTGATTGAAGTAATCTGTGCGTTGAATTTTCATTCGAAACTTGCAATCCGGTGAATTTGAATTTGGTGTCTGTTTTATTTTTCAGTTGTTATTGTTAATATTTGTTGTTAATTATTTTGTAAGTTGTTGTTGTTTAATATTTGGTCTGCTACTATATCTGTTGGTATACTACAGAATATGTGACTATGCTGAGGCTCAGTGAGGTATAGTCATATTACCAACGTTCGTATATTTTTATTAACCTACGTATATTTTATGGTGTGCTATACCTACGAAATTATTGTGTACTTACTGCTAAATAAAAATTCGAAATTATAAGACTTGTTTTAATCCTAAATCCTTAGATCTTTGATAGCTGCTATTCTTAGAGTTACTCACAATTGACTTAGTTTGCAAACATCTCCAAATTTTTAAATATTTGGAGATGTTTGCAAACTGAGTCATTTGTGAGTAGCAACGTTTTATTTTTAATATAGGAATACTATAATATAGGTATGTATACTAAGTATGCATAGCACAATTAGTACCAACCGATTAATACCAGAGGGCCGATCGAGTCCATTTTGACAGTAGAGACGGCCCTCTTTTCCGGTTGTATTATTCTACTCTTTGGTATATAGGTAGAACATAATTGAGGAAAAGATTGAAGGAAAGAGAGGAAGGGGAAGACCTAGGCGTAATTACTTTGACCAAGTGAAAGAAAAGGTGAATGTCGTGTCGTACCAAGAGGTTAAAACAAGGGCGGAAAGTAAAGAGACATGGTCGTTACTCCACCGGCAAGAGCATAGCTCTTAAATTGAAGAAGAAGGTAGAACATACCCTATATTAAAACATAGAATAAAGTGAGTAGTTCCCGCGGGATAAACAACTTAAACATATCCGCGTTAAAGTTATTCCACGGAGGCGTAAAGTTAGTAAAAAATAAATCCGGAACGGTTTTCGCGTTACTATTTATATAAAAAAATGTGTTATGTTTTTCATTTTCAGTTATCCCGCGGTTTGAGACTTTAATTGGCTCCAACCGATCCTCACAGATAAACGTACAAAAATTATTTAAATATTAAACCAATTATTGACCTGTTAATAAATGACTCAACTACATTAATCTATACAATTATTCAATAGCAGATAATATGCCTGTTTTTAACCCTCAGTATGGCATCACGTGGCACCTTCGAATTTAGAGGTTATACATACATTATACAAGTATGATATGAAAGATCACTTTTGACCCGCTGTATCAACAATTTAAGTACCTATCCGATATTTGTGAATAACAGTCGTAAATACGTAAAGGCTAAACTCCTTCGACGTTTATTATAACCTTCACAAACTTCATACCTTGTAGTCACTTGATTTTCTATTTCATCTTCTCTGCGCAGACAGCCTAGTGAATGAGCAGTAATTTTAATTTTAAGTTAGAAATGTAACGATTTATATAAATGTCCCATGACATTTATATTTTTTTTGGAAAATTGCATCATTTTATTTGTTTAGTTGTAACACTGCTTCTGTTGTTGTGTTGACTCCATGTCAAACTTGCAAGTCGATTTTTTATGGCTTTTGTTATTCTAGCTAACGTATCGATTTCACACTTTAGCAAAGTGCGCAATTCTGATGGCAGAGTTTTTTTTAACGATAATGAATGGTTAATGCCATTTAATCGTATCGTAATTGTTTTTCTATTGTATGCTTAACACCTTGTGATAATTCTACATTTGTTAGTTTTAAATTTCGAAGGTGCTTTTGTTCACAGAAATGCATTTGAAATTAAGACCGAATCGAATGTCGACTATCGATATACTATTTCAAACGTGATAACCGAAAGCGATCGAACGCAAGCGTGCTAAGGGGTCTACTCTCTAACGAAAATAGCTTCGGACGGCCGTAACTTCGGACTTTTTCTATTGCAGTTAGCTGTGTCAATTATAAACCAATCGTCATTATTTTACTTTTGTAGTATAGGTATAGTTGGACATCACAAGTTAGTACAGGACGCAAGGAACGTCTGAAGATATGCAAATAAAGGATTTTTTGCAAAAGAAAAAGTCCGAAGTTACGGCGGTCCGAAGCTATTTTCGTTACAGAGTACACCCCCAGCAAATTATTAGCGTTTTTACGTGAACTGCAGGTGTCGCACATGTCCGACTGTCGCTAATTACCTACACCAATGGGAACTGTGAAAGACCCTAAACTATGTTTTTTAATAATTTGTAACCACTTTAATAATTTTTAACCGATTTCAAAAAAGGAAGAAGTTATCAATTCGGTTGTATTGTTTTTATGTTTGTTACCTCAGAACTCAGTCGTTTATAAACCGATTCGGGAAATTCTTTTTTCATTTAATAGGACATACTTCAGGGTGGGGGGCCATGTTCATTATAATTCTGTTCTAGGTCTATGAGGAATTGAGGCAACTCCTCACATATTGTAGGCTTACATATAGCGATTTTGGTATTTACACCAATGATTCAAGAATTTGCATTCAGAAAGTATCATTTGGTTAGGATCTGATGATTTACTTTGGACATAGAGGATGGAACTTTACTAAAATCGGTTTTTTGACGGTTCAATTACGTGAGTAATAAAATATACGATTCAATCAATCTCAGTCCACATCCACCTAAATACACGATTATTCATTAATTATTTGATATCTACTGGCACTACCAAGATTTTTTTATATATATGACTGACTGTCCACACACACAGACCACAGGTTATTTTATATTTGACCACCTTGGCTGCTAATAATAACGTTTATGCTGATTGTACTACCGTAAAGTATTCATGTGAATAAATCCCGATATAATAAAAGTTTATTCCCATTAAACGTAACAAGTCTACTGTTACTCTACTATGCGACAAAGGAAAACTTAAAATATAGTCGTAAACTTTAATCTAAGTTTGAATGAGAACTCCATTATGTCGTTGACATAGCGCCGCGGCAACCTTTGACTCAAATTGTTGTGGAGTTGGCAAATTGTCTAGACGTTCTGAGGTTTAGACCTATTTATCTAGACAATACTTAATGTGATAGTAATATAATTTTTTTACCTCGACTCAAATAACATGCTGTTTGAAAACCCCTCGAGGAATGAAACTTGACAAACTGCATTGTCTGAAACTGGTAATTGAAAAATCAATTAAAAATTATAACTAAGTACATTTGTTCGGGCTACTTTTTTTTAAATATTCGTGTAGAATTTTTAAAAGGTGACGGCCGGATGGAAATCATCTAGGTATACAAAACAATCGATTTTCACCTAATATGACTAAGAAACTTTCGCCCAGTTTAAACTTATTTTTTTTAAAAAAAAACCTCACTAAAATCATACCCCGCACGCATTATTGAAATAGTACATAAACAAACAACGCCTTTAAACGCATAACGCACGTCGTTTCTCGTCGGGGGTTATAAAGGGGCACTGCTGGGGTACAACTTCCTCTCACAAGACTGCTGAAGAAGAAGTATGGACTATAGCCGACACATTTTCATGGCTTTAGGACCCGATTTCGAAAGACATAATAGCGAAAGCCATTTATTTCTGCGACGCCAGATAATCGAAGTGTCATATGAACGAAACGCCATTTAGCCGATGGGCCATTTAATCGAAAAGACAAATATGCGAAAGCCATAAGATCCCTCATATACGAAGGAAGGCCTAAATCCCTGCAGTGGGATGTTTACAGTCTGATGATGATGATCTTCTAAACCGCACAACCGATTTCCATTAAAAATAAGAACCTTCCCCTTCGTTTAGTTATTAATATAAGAAACCGTACTGAAATCTGACCACGCATTACTGAAACACGTCCGGGTAAAGACTAGGATACATACAATCAGACAAGCCGTCTTACACATAACACCTGTCGTTTTTTCTAATTAATTTAACAAGAGAAGTTCGTTCGATATAGAATAAGTTGATATGTATACAAAGGTAGGTAATTGAATAAAAGTATTTTACTACTACGAGGCAAATTAAAAACAAAATTGTTCACATTCTTCAGAATTCAACCAACTCATCAAATCACCCCTAACTCACGTATGGCATTCACTGAAACTTTGCAGTGTCACGTGAATTAAAGAGCCGTGCACACTGGATCACTTGACAAGGTATCGCAAATCTGAATGATATACAAATGGTAGATGATCTATAACCAGAGTCAAAGAAGTCACAAACCCACAAGATGGTTACTCTACGGCGCTATGCACGCTTATCATCTAATCTAACTAATATTATAAATGCGAAAATTTGAATATTTGTTTGTTGTTCAATCACGGCGAAACGGTTGAAAGAATTTGTATGAAATTTGGTATATATAGGTAGAATATACCCTGGATTAAGACATAGGATATTTTTTATCCCGATAAAGTGAGTAGGTAGTTCCAGCGGAATAAACAAATTTCCGCGATAAAGTTATTCCACGCAGACGAAGCCGCGGGTGGAAAGCTAGTTATAAATATGAAAGTGTTGGTCTGTTACTTTAACACGACTAAACCTCTGAACCGATCATATTGAAATTAGGCAGAAAGGTAGCCTGATACATGGGAGGACATAGTCTGCTTTAAGATAAGACAAAAACATAAAAAAACAAAATGCGTAGATTGCTGCTTGTGCATAAAAAGAGATGTCAATATACAACATTTTAACTGTCCTCAAACGGAGATCTCTGATTGAGTAAGATAGTGTAATACGTTACAGAGGATATGGACCACATCCACCACGCAGGCAGTGCGGATTGGCGATTTGCCTTCAAACAACCAGCCGTCACATCACTTAAAAATTAGCGTTTGATCGCTGAATTTGTTTCCACGTAAGCGCCCTAGAAGTAAATTATGGTAACTCGATACGTATATTCGTTAGACGTTTATTTATCTGAAGTAACGTACTTAGGCCGCCTACGTGGTACCAAATTTAACGAGCAAGCGAGCTCAACGGCAAATTTTTACCGATCGAACGCGAAATATTTTATGTGATACGGCTGCAGGACTGTAACGTGCCGTCGATTCGTCCGAAGTACGAAAACACTCGTATGAAAAATGCCACAAGAAGTTCTGACTAACTCAGACGGCTAATCATAAACGAACGACACCACGAGTATCAAAGCGAAAACGTAGTTAAAGTAAATAAATATTAAAAACTCTGACTACAGTTATAAGTACCTACTTATAGAAAATTTAAAATAAGCCGAAAAAACTTTTTTTTTATGCACAACGGGTTATTGTTTGACCTCAGTCACACCTGATGTTAAGTGAACATGAGGCCGAAGGTGGTAGCATACTGACCCGGAAACCCAATCTTATTTGGGGAACTGGCTATTGTTAACTAACATTGTTGTTTTTTGATTCTCCATTGATTTAAGCTGGAATTTTCCGATTTTTTTCATATCATGGAAATTATATAAAATAAAAAAATCACGGAAAAATTGTTTACTGTAAAATTTGGACAAAAATAATAACGTTTTTTTAAGTTCATTAATACGTTTTTTATAAATACATTGATCATCAGGTATCAATTCTTTTTTTGTATTCCTTACTTCGAAAACCATAATTTAATATCCATCTCTATGGAGTGCGGAACTATATTTGTTGTCAAGTGTGACAAATGGCTGCTAGCGCGGCCACCATATTGTATTTATCGTGACACATGTACGATGTAATGGCATCTCATTTGTTCAAATTGGCCAAGGCGTTTAGGGTTGAAATCATTATCCTTCTTTTGGCTTCTCATGTCACATGAATGTACACAAAATTCAGAAGTGTTATAAAGTTACAGACAAAATAACAGTTATAGTACATAATCAAAGATTAACTGATATTTTATGTAGGCACCTGACAAACAGTGTACATTCCTACATAATTTGTATGACTGATCTTTTTAATAATCAAATCATGCAATATGAAAAATAATGCGAATCTTGCTTTCAAATGAGGTTCAAATACACGTATTATTTATTGCTTGTATAGATTTGACTTTGAACACCTATTGTATTGCACTCCCTGTGATCAAGTGTAAAAACTACCTTACACCAAAATTGGTACATGTGGTATTGGCGAGGGCCGTGCCATACCGTGCCAGCCCCATCGTACGCCACGATAAAGGTCTCAACTATGACACGGAGCTGTAGCGTCAAAACTACTAAAACTTTACGGCGACGGCTGGCTGGCTGACTTCCAGCACTGTTTACATCGAAGTCCGTCCAAAACGAGTTCAGATAAAAACCAGCCTTTGCAGCGGTGGTGAGTATTGTAGGAATTTTTCATTAATAAAGTAATTACATCGACTATGGTGAAACTAATAGGTTTCAGTCGTGTCAGCGCTGCCAACGCGTGAACTAACGCGTAGGTAACTTTGTTTTGACCTTCCATTTCTTCAGAAGTATTTTTTCGTAAGGGAAACAGGTTAAATACTAGTTTGTCTTTATATGAACCTAAGATCTAATTGTATCGTTTTTTTTTTCACCAGCTTCGCGCACCCTCATGTCCGGGCCAGGCTCGAAAAGCACATGGGCACGAACCTCGTACGCCTCACGGACAAATCCTACATGAACGACCTGGAGGACAGGATCCGGGAGGTGAATGAAGAGAACCTCAATAAGAGAATCTCGACGAGAGTTGTGAGTAATATTTCATTATACCCATGACTGTATTTTACCAATTGATAAACAGTACCTATATACCTGCGAATGTAGACAAGATAATGTAAGCTGGCACCCGGTGGATTTCACTCGATTTAAAATAATGATGTATAGTGCCATTATTGTTTTTTATACACAACGTATCAGGACTCACTTCAATCACACCTGATTTTAAGTGAAGATGACGCCAAATTTGAAACTCGCGCACCAAATCCCCTCAACTTATTTTGGGGTCTTGGCTGTCTTATCTCACTGACTTATTCAATTTCATCATCATACTCTGCCCATACTAGCCCACTACTGGACATAGACCTCTCCCGAAGGATATAGTAATTATCCGTCAATTAATTTAGCAAAATATATTTATTATAAATGTGCTCCAAAGTTTACACCTGCCTATCTCTAATATAAGGTCCTTTAGTAGAAATTCTTAAAAGCGATAAGACCATTGTGCATTAAAAAAAGCTACTAAGTTTTACAACTTTATGTAAACTTTCTTGATCAAATGTTATCATAAATATTGTGCAATAAATTTCACTTGATTATTGATTGAACGAAAAAATTGCCGCGATGGTTGGTAAAATTCTAATGTTCCAGGAAAATAAAATTTTTCATTGACAATCCATCGGGTGACATTGTGGTCAACGCATATCCAATCTATCATAAAAAGAAACATGTACTTCGTCCTACATTATGATTCACCATGAATTCCTTAACCCTGACAGCTTGATGAGATGGAAAGGTTGAAGCGTTTGATCCTCGTCGGAAAAACTCCGCTCAAGGAATGCCCTCCGGAGCTGTTCCATCATCCAGTGTTCGTGTTCTGGAGAATGGTCAACAGGGAAGTTGCGAGAGCGTCAAAGAAGCGTGCCGATGCATACTACAGAAAACTCAAAGCTTCACAGAAGATTGATATGGTAATTTTCAATTCATTTTCTTTATATTTCGTTTTACTTACTCTTACTCGATTTCTTTAATCAGTGTTATGTTCATCTAACGTATATTACCTCTATAAGGTTATTTTACATTTTTTACTTTATCTTCAGCACTATAAATTCTTGGTGAGCCTTATAAATTCCGAAGACTCTCTCATGTGATCCTTCATCAGAGTTAGCAAGGGCCAAAGAAGATAGGTTCAGTCCTATCCGTCTGTTTGTACCCATAAGTAAAACATTTATGTTTTCGCTTTTAATTGTTGATATTATAGAAGCGTTTGTGTTATGCAAGAAAGGTAGTGGCAAAACTTCTTAAAACTCATAATAAAAAAAAAACATTAGGACGTTATGCGTATAACGCTGCGCTGGTGCGGCCAGATAATTTCTCATACTTTTTTGCCAGTCATTTGACGAAGAAGCTGAGGAAGAGGAAGAAGAGGAAGCGGAGAAGATGACCGCCGCGCAGATGCTGGCCAGGTGCCAGGCCGAACTGGAGGAACAGAAGCAACTAGACATCGAGAAGGGCGTCCGATTCTCCGACGAACAATACGCCATGCTCAAATATGAGACCAACGATGTCAAAACGCTTAAAAATCTTAGCGTGAGTATGAAAATAATTAGACTACAATAGTTAAAATTGAATATTTTACTAATAGTTTTACGTGCTAGGCTATGATATGTCGGAGAGGCAACATCTAAAGACACCATTACAACTGCGTCATGGTCAACTACACGACAGCATCAGCCATCGGCCAGCACTTGTCCAATACAATAACGACCGCTCTCTGATACTGGAGGGTAAAAGTTTTCCCGCAAAAGTAATTTTTATGCGAAAAAATTCCTCTGCGTGATAATTTGCAGTCTGCAGACACTCCCACTCTCATAAACTAACGATGAGAAATCGTCATATGACACACAATTACCGCTCATAAGGCCGACTCCCCACAGAAGAATAAGCAAGATACTCAATGGTTGCTCTTTTTAAAGTAGGCTCTTAGGTACTGGATTCACATGCGTCATCTTAGGTTATCGTCACTTGTAAAACGCGTATTCAGACAGACTATTTAAAAATATTTAATTGGTCGTGTCTTAGTATAATAATTATAATCCAAATATATAGAAAACCACCAAAAAAATAGCACACAAGACTTTGTTCGTATAGTCACTTGCAGAATCGTCTGGAGGAGCTGATTATGTCGCTCTATTTGGATTATCAATAAACTCACCTTATGAACTAGTTAATATATATACTGGTAGCGTAAACGTTCGAGTCCTAGTTTTATCAACTAGTTAGAGATATAAGGCTCGTGACAAACTAGTGAGAACCGGATAATTTCCAGCTAACTCTAACCCTTACTACCGTTCGGAGAAACTTAACCTATGAACCTATTTCATTTGCACGCGTGCAGTCTATTGATATATGAAATACACGTTTAGTTTCATAATGCATGAATCATATAAGTGCATCTAATCTTTAACATGTCATATCTTTTCCAAGTTCGTACAACTTCAAAGCTTATGCTCAATCATAGAATAGTACTGTTGCGGGCTTGCAATCAGTCATTGTTTCGTTTCATACATTAAAGTGTATCGATCATCACTCCTCCATCATCAGTTCAATCAACACTAATTCTTCTAAATTTCATCGCTAACAATTATTGAGTAAGTCAAGGTATGACCATAATAGAAGTAACTTTCACAATAATGTTTTCTTGTGTGTTTGTGTACCTAACATCAAACAAAGGACGTTATCGCCATGTATACCAGTAACCGAACATTACCGGTTAATAGATGGACATTAATCGGGCTAATTAACTTCACTGATATAGCAAACTCGCATCTGAGAGTTACTCAACGTAAGACTAACTAATAGGACGTATCCCTTCTGAACTCGTGTCAATTCTACTTTCAAGTAAATTACTGAATGTATTCGTAAAACATACTTTTATAGTCAAAATATTTTTTAAAGATATTCTGATTTTGAAGAAAATGTGCCCCATGAAATTCTGAGTCGATTTCGATGCTCATGTTATTTTATATATATATAAACCCCTCGTCTCAGCTTATTCTTTATTTCTTTCGGGACTGGGAGAGATTTTCATGAAGCGACTTGTAGGTACTCGTAGGTAGAAGTGATTTAATAGCTGTCAGACGGTTTAACTATATAATGTATTGTTTGTATTACCGTAATTCATGTCACGAGATAATTATTATGCAAGGTTAGTCGGGAACAGGGTACTAAATCGAAAGGGGGATCATAGGTATCATAAGTATAACACATGTCGATTATTCTACTTTTTTTTGGAAAAAAAAATGTATATTGACCATTCAAAAGTGACAGATCAACTGTAGGTACTGTCAGTAAAGAGTTGAAAATTTATTGTCGAAAGATAGACCTCGAACAGATAAATGGCGCAAGATTAAACATATTCCATTTTGAGATGTTTGTGCGTTAACCTAGAATTTTATATTCTAAGTAGGACCGGGGTTACAGAGTTCAGCTTGTCACCTTATAGGCGATGACCTAGAAATTACGTCATAATAAACAAAGATATGTAAGTCTAATTTTATATATTTGTCCTAAAATACATTAAGTACAGACTTCTGTTATTTGTTCATGATAATTATGATTAGTAAATATCATTTTTCTATTCAATTCTTAATTGCATTCCATGTTGTACATGCATAGGTGTACACAAACATGGACCAAGTAGGCCACATTAAAAGTACAATGTAATTAAAATTTATTGAAATTAGACAAGTTGAAATTATTCCGTTAATTAAATTTATTAACATTAATATTATTACATGTGGGAGTCTTATTTGTAAATGTGTTTATACACATTTACATACATTTACATAATATAGTTTTTTATTATTTATATAATAAAAAACTAAATTAACAGTTTAATGAATTTTTTTGTGAATTTCACTTTTTTTAAACAACTCTTGCGAATCCTTTAAAAATCATTTCTCTCACTGAAATTAATGGACGACCTTTGTTCATAAATGGTCCCTTTGTCAATGGTAAAGAATGTTTCAAAAATAGGGCCTGCTACATGATCTCGAGATATGGAATCTCGTTTCATGCGGCTCCAAAAGTATACAAAAGGTACGACAAGTGTATGAAAATATTGAATATATATAATGAAAGCCTAACCTTCCTAACGTATATACTACAGACGTAGTCAATAAAAGCAGATACAACCTACATACATACCTACTTATAATATACAGGTTGGACACGATAAAGCATTGCCGGACGGACGGCTTTGTGTAAATATCCCTTGACCGCCAGCCGCCGACATGCACAGATAGGTAATTTGGACAGATTGACTGAATACGATTCCGATTTCGTAGTAAGTAATTTTTATATTTCAATAAAAATCGTATGAAACTTATATAATTAGAACAAGGAAATTTAATGTAGATTTTACAATAACAACATAAACGTAGAAAGAACGCGTAGCAATATGCCTAATCCAATTTTCCAGCGGCACATACTTCGGCTAAGGGCTGAAGATATTAATAAACTTTTCATTACTCATACTCCGAAAGTAGGTCTGAAGTTGCCTAAAGAACTAGGTTGAAAATAATATTTTTCAGGCCTAGGGAGAATCGCTTTCAACTACAGCTGTCAAATTATTATTTTTTATTTGTTTCAATTCACTCCTCTTGGATAAGGGAAAGGGATCTAAGATACAGCTGTCTTATTTGTTATTTCTTCAGTTTTGTGTAGTCAGCCTCAGTCAAAACAAGTCATCCGTTGTATACTTGGCGTATACAGAGTCTAGTCACGGTCAAGTCATTCTTCAGTAGAGTGGCAGAATGCTTTACGAAAGATTTTGGCAGTTTCACGCACTTTCATTTACACTTCCCTTCACTTGTACACAATGTACACAATATTCTGCCATTATTAAGCGTCAAAACTCAGAATGCACAAATTATAAGAAATAAAAATGCTAAATTCCGCCAAAAACCCCGAAGTCAAATTAAAAAAAAATTAGTTCTATTGAACCATGTTCCAATTTTCTTTACACAGCCATTGTAAAATTAAAATAACATAAATTTAAGTATTAATTATTAATTAAACAATATATTTTTATAAATGACTTTATTATAATTTAGTTTCAACTATTTCTTAATTTTGGGCAAAATATGGTTAAAATTTTTTTTCATGTTTAATTATTTTTTCAATGATGAAAATGAAAAATATTGGCTGAATAGCTGGCCGGCCACAGAAAAATAAAACAAAATAGGCGGGAAAGCGGCAATCCCATCTTATTTGTTTTTTAAACGACTTCGAAAAAGGAGGAGGTTCTGTATTCGGGGCGTATTTTTTTCGGGTTGTATAGTTTTGTTTGTATATTTCCGTATATCGGACATTTCTATTAATTTTTATTTTACTTTCCTTGTATTCGTAATGAAAAGCACAGTGATTACCTCGGGTTATCGACTTATTTAGTCCCTCGAACTATGGGCGCCCTGGTAAATAAGTTACTTTCACTCCTAGGATAACAATGTACTATTTTACTGATACGGAAATCACGTGAGTTGGTCAAGAAAATGATAAAAATTAAACATTTAGAAAAGTTTCAAGGCTCTTATATTATCTAAGTATTGTTAAAATATCGGCAACTGTTAAAATTTAAATATCTTCGAAATGGCCGTAACGATTTTCTTCAACCGTGGCTTCAAATTGGACCACGCATTATTGAGATAAGATAAGGCCGCCTTTTTGTGCGATTAATGATGTACACTGTATATTCTTCATGTAGCTTTTGTTAATTGTGCAATAAAGAGTATTTGATTGATTGATTGATTGAGATATATCCGGACAACGACTGGACAAACACGTACTTCAAACTACATGCATTTCTTTCACCGTAAGATACACGATATAATTTGTTGAATGTCAATTTAAATCTACTGGAAATAATAATAGGACTTAATGCATTTATCTGTCAGACAGTACGTCCAAGCTACTACCGCTTCGGAAAGGAAAATCATCTGTGCTAAAAGTAGCGGCGCAACAAACCCACAGGATTATTGTTGTCCTTTTTCTTAAATGAAATTGTCAACTAATATAATTTTATAATTTAGCAGCTGATAGAAGTGCACTATGCGTGTTTGTCATTCAGATACCCCTATTTTTTTTGGAGGTTAGAAATAGAAAAGTAATGTTATCTCCGCAGTTCTCAGTTCAAATGCCGTCATAAATTTAACTACTCATATATTTTTTGCAGTCAAAAAGCTGTAAAACGACTGCCATGGTACTTGTCCTAAATGTATGAAACCCGGAAATATCTAACGATTATTTTTATGTTATTTTGATGTATACACGACGTAACGTTATCAGTTTGTAACATTGTATTGTATTAGCTGCGTACATCAAATATAATAATATTCCTGGGTACGAATTGAAAAAAGATAAACGTAAACAGGGAATTCCTTGGTAACAGACATACTGCCCTAGATAAAGTTACCAAGTTACAAGTTTTATCAATATTCAAACGGTTTTGTCTAGGATAGATTTTACTTTCCGATGGCGTAATAGTAGGTATCTTACGTACGTATTACATAAATAAATGAAATAGACTGGTACCAAATTATATTTCCTTAAATAGCTACCGATTCGTACTCCTTTTCAAGGGCTCTCAATCCATTGAAGATACAATAACTCAATGTCTCCATCACGAAAAGAATTTTCACGAGCATTTCAATTAAAGATGAAGACAAGTCGGTAGATATTTATTATGATTTATGGACCATGCAAATGATTGCATGAGTATGAACTCACAATGGGAAGTTATGCGTAAAAAAAATAGAACCGACTCGTCTCTTCCCGTGGGTGTCATAAGAGGCGACTAAGGGCCTTAACACCATAAGACTTTATGACGTTAACGGTCAACCGTGTATGATTGTTGTATTTAGTATTTAACTTTAACTGTTTGGGATAACTCTGACCACCCCATTTCGGATGAAGACCGTGACGTTACGTATGTAGGTACACAATATTACGTAATATTAATGAACACAGAGATTGACATAAATTAACAAAAAATATTTACGTATAGATGGTATGCAATGAATTGGTTAACACTCATACAATGGCGGGACTTACAGGTGATGTGGAGAAAAGAGGAGGGACAAAATGAACCAATAACATTATTTGTATTTCGCATCTTTTAAGTTGCAAATGTAAATACAAGATATCGAAACTGTGTTCATATCAGTGGTTCACACGAGACATGAAAGTCATTCATTAAGGGGCAATAGCACAAAATATACCTAGGCATTGACTTTGGGCAATATATACCTATTTACGTTTTTTTTAAGGACAACTGGTAGCTGTTCACGTCAGTCACAAATAGTTTTTTTTTTTTTAATGATTTTATGATGATAGTAATGTTCCGTTAAACATTAAAGCCTTTCAATAAATACGAAATCACTTTAAAACAGAAACTATATGCAAAACGCTAAAACATTTCTGACCAAATAGTAGATTATCTAAAGAGATAAGCAATCATGGACAAATTATGATAATATGCGGTCAGTTAATTTGTTTTTTAATTATAATTATCTTTGTTTTGTCGAAACACAAATGGTAACTAATCAAAAAGAGCAAATTGAGTTTCTTGCTTATACTTTCTCTGGGGAGTCAATCTTGTAATTGAGTGGTGAAATGGTAACATACCCACATAGACATATATTACAGGCACGCTTAGACACATGCCAACACCAACACATTCTCACGCACACACACATTCTTACGTTTCTTAGTCATGTTAGAATTGTGCTTTAAATATTTTTCGGTTGGTTTTTTATATACAATTCGAAACGCTTCCTGACCCAAATATAATTACTTGCTAGGAAGTCTCAACCTTGTTTATCTAACGTATTTGTTACAGAAAATCATTTTTCAATATTTCAGTGGTGGTCAATACTTACTTTTTCATATGTTATTCTTAAAATTTACGAAATAACGATTGAGTTCTCACACAGACTTATAAAGAGTACCAGACTAATATACTTGTGCTAAAGTCCACGCGTACTCCATACAGTTTATGTCAACAATGAAACGTGTTATATATAAATATTGCTTGTTGCCAAACAAAATACTTACGAGGAATTAGTTAATTCGTAATCTGATAAGTCTAACAATTAGAATTCATTTATAGACATTTGCTCATACGTCAAAGCCTAAACGTAGCGCTACATTGACGTACAATAATAAGTGGTCACCCTATAAATTTCTCCAATCACTAGCTCGTAAAGTACTATACCGATTTTAATAAATACAGTGATCTATGAGAGGGTCGTTGTTTTGTTAGTGGCGCAAAAGCAAAATTAAGCTAGGCCGCGTTATTAGAAAATTAGTTCGAATAATATGGTACGAGTATGTGGATTTGTTTGTATATAATCGAATTTTTGCCAACATCCATCGTCTTATGAAAATTTTTCATACATCATTGTAATTGGTGATAATCGAGTTAAAAAATGTGAATGCTTCGTCAAAATCGATTTAGTACTTTTAAAGTTAGTAACTAATTTGTAAATTGCCTGTCTTAGTTGTATGAAATTTTATTGTGTCACCACTTATTTTTGCCCGTCTGTGTAATATTATTTCTGCTAATATTTATACGTCTATGTGTTCACAGTTTTTTATTATCTTTTCCGCCATATTTTATCGCCCCGCGTCGCATAGTATTAGACCGAAAATGCATGTGCTCCTTGCATTTGGTTGTGCCACAGATATGCTACTCGAGGCGATTAACAAAGTTGTTCATAAAAAATTTTCTTTTCAGACGGTGGAGGAACTCTATGCACTTGCAGACAAGATTATAGGCACAAAACGGATTTAAATTATTATTTTATATATTTATAAGAGTAATTTATGGGTAAGTGGACTACGTGTGGGCACTATTTTTGTTAATCTTTAAATAATTGTATTTCATAAAAAGCATTCCAAAAAATCATTTACACTGTTAAACTGTGAAAAACATTGTAAAGTTCATAAATGTTGTAATTAAGCGACAATGTGTTTATTATATATTAAAATGTGGATTTAAATGACGGGTCTTTCACTTTCTACTACCTACACCTCGACTCCATTTATTTAGATAAAATATTGGAATAGCAAATAAAAGATGTTGAAATACTTAATTACATTAGTAATATATTTAACTATATTGCATATTCGATATATTGGATGGAAATTTTACACATTTTTTTCGATTATTTGACTAGATTTTATACATAAACAAAAAATATGTGCACAATTTGACAAGTCCAATTCAAAGGACAGTGAGTCTGTCTACTTCTCAACATCTGACAGGAACCTTAACTTAAAATACCTCATCTATCTATTATCTATCACATTCATCACATAGGTACAGTCAGGACCCATAATATGTATACATATTATTTCATTTAACGTTAACAGGTCAATTAAGCATAAGCTGAAGGTTTCCAACATTTACATTACATACTAAATGATTATATCGCTTTTATATAAGGTTAAAAGTATAGTTTTCTTTTGATTGTAGTATTAATACATTCACAGAGCCCTTTACAAATAAAAAATTATCCTCTCATTGAATACATTCAAAACGAAATGATTATATAAATGCATATGTGTTCATGACCATCATATTACACCACACTGACACAGCTGGGAAGATGTTACACATTTGGATACATTGGATATTTTTTGGATATTGGCCTCCTGGGAAAGCATAATTTTGTTATTCATTCGGATATATTGACCTGTGAACGTGTTAAGTCACTCGCAAAATCATTGATAACAGATTCTCTATTTCGATTTTGTATGTTTTGCATACACATTATATTGCTGACTACTTAACTATATCAACAATCAAACACACAACTCACATATTTGTACAGGTTTGTATGAGACTATCCAATGCAGAGATTCCGTTGTATATCACATTCGTTAAAAGTCAAATACTACATTTAACATTCAGCAAACTTATTATCATGTCTGCTAACTCTTCCTTTCTTACCCAAGTACGGCGAAGCCAAAAGGAGGATAATGTATTCATTTTATTTATTATTAAGTTTGACTTTTAACTTACGGAATCGATCAATGACCAAATATTTCACAAGGTTCGATCGTAGAGACCACTACGCGTCGTAGCCGCTGTGTCACAAGCGGCTCTTGGGTCTACGGCGTAGCTGCGCGTAGATGAGACCCGCAGGCTTGTCTATTGGCTGGTAGATGTGATGCTTGGGGTCTCCCTTAGAGACGTTAGCAGGGAACTTAGACATATCTATGTTTAAGTAGTGCTTGTTCGGCATTGTCATCCTGATCCAAGTAATCTGCGCACAAGTAAACAAAATATTTGAGGTTTTTCCATATAGAGTCGTAGTCATAATTTAAAAAATTATCACCCGGTTAATGTTGCATAATATTGTACTTAATGAGTATTCAATATCTTATGGATGATGATACAAAATAATAATACTCCTGTAACATTGTTCCGTTTAAATGAAGCTAATAAAGGACTTGTCTCTGACTACTAACTATAACACATGGACAAACTATTACAGCTAATGAAATTGGCGCATTAAAGAAAATTACGAGATGTAATCAATCAGTAATCATGATCCAACTCATCATTATCATCTTGCAGTACGTCTTTTTGATCATGATTCAACTCATTCAACATGATTATCGATGAATGTCTAGTTGAAGTTTGCTAACATAAAATGTTTAGACCTCGTATACTATTGGATAATAATAAATAATGAATTTGAAATTTTTTTATTACCTAAACATAAATTCCAGCGATACTTAGAGCTGTTTAAAATAAGATAGCATATTTTTAACTATAGTTTCTACCTACATCATTATCTTATCTACCTACATAATTAATTGCCTAAGTATCGTCTACAATTATATATAACTTCTCAAATTCAACGTAAAGATAAATCTACTCAGCCATGTTGTTTTTGACACCGAAAAGCATAACAAGTATCGATAGCCTCGAACTGCACGAACATCATCGTGTCTCAAATTAGGTGATAATCTCTGACCCGGCCGGCCACGGTCGCGTGATTGGCGATAACGGCCATCGTACTAAATATCTAATTTCTTACATAACATGGGCGACGTGAAATACCAATTGACCACCAGAGAATTCCGAAAATTCCTAACGGGTTTTGAATTGACGAGATGAAACTTTTCGGGGAAGATATTATTTCTAAGTCTACTATTAAACTGCACTACCGCTATTTAAGTACTTGAGTAAATTCCTATAAAATAGCGGTAATGTTCTTTTTATTCTTAAATAAGATAAAACCTGAGCTTGTTGGTCCAGAAAATATCTTTGAAAGTGCAGTTTAATTTAATTAAAGTTTCGTTTAACTTCTTTAAATTTTTTGTAAACATAGTTCATTTATCTTTGTTTGTAAGGACACTAATTATCTATTAAATATATAGGTAGGTAATAAAAATTAAAGCACTTTACTGTAACCATAACAGCAAGGCTACTACAACTTAGGCCGATTCGAGTGACAAAGAGTCGCGTGCGACATAGTCTCAGTCCCTTGCAGCTGATTGGCTGTCGCTTGACAGCTGTCAACTTGAGTGCCAATCGGCTTTGACAGATGTTAGGCTATGTCACACGCGACTCTATGTCACTCAAGTCGCGCTAAGTTGTAGTACCCCTGCAGGAACGTCTATCGTTTTATTATGCAACAAGCGACGGTATTTTGTCTGCCCTGGGTCCAATAGAAAACGTGAAGCTGTGTCGTTTCCCTTTCGCTGCTGCAACACTTCACTGCTGCTCTATAACTATACTACACTATAACGTATTAAACTAATTAATTTATATGTATCGAACTAACGAATTAACAGTATTTCTTTAATTTTTCTTACTATACTGGTGATTGAAATTGAAACTGTAAGTAAAACGTAAACTAAATTAAATTTAGAGCCAATATGTCTGCCTGTAGTTAAATTTTTGGGAAATTCGTATTTCTGTACTTTAGTAAAGTAATTTGAATCTCATAGCTGTGCCACACCGTCTCCCCTTTCACATTGATTTTCGGGCACCATAAATTATACGAGGATGTTTTAATTATACATAATATCATAGTGATTCACAAGGTTGAATAATTATTTTTTGTTTTTTGGTAAACATTTCAACGATGTTGTCTCGTCGAAATTCACAAATATTACTTATCAGCAATACTGATATGACGATGTTGGTAAAACACATCGACTTGTAAACACGGGTTTGCACTAAAGGTCTCAATCGTCGCACGCGCCGATAATAGTTGCTATTTTAATTAATTTCCCTTGCCCATATCATATTTCAAATATATCTGTTTACTGACGGACAGAATTGCCCAAACAGATAACTGAGCCACGTGACCTGATATGCTAACTATTGTTTATATTATATTGGCACAAAATTAATTGTACCTACTCTACGATAAGTTTAATTTTAAAAGGGAAATAAGTTATTTCGCAATTTTAATAATTGTTATAAATGAATGACAAACACTTTTAAATAGATAAAAAAACCTACTTATTCTTCCGACTCTAACCTACCTAATATAGAGCAATGTTGCAAACTCACACATATGACAAATGTAGAGCAATATAGCAATCATAGTACAATAGTGAATGAAAGCGTGTCATTAAATATTTTCATGGGTGAGTCAGATCAGAATTACTTTCCATAAAGTGAGCCTTTACCGTAAAATCAAAGACTTGATATTACTTTGGTTAAAATATAAAAAACTAACCTCGGAAACTTTTTCAAGCACAACTTTCTCCGCCTGGTAGAGGGTGTGTTGCACTGACGGCGAATAGACGCCTGTGTCGGGAGGACCGGCGAATTTATCCAAGATGGCGTCCTTCACCGTTAACCATGCGTTGTCGAAGTTCGCCGTTCGCATGCTGTCGTATGTCCACTCGGCCTCCACCACAGTACTATTAAAAGTAAATTAATTATTGTATTAGTCATAGGATAAAAATCCTCGTATTCTGGTGTGCCTGTATCCTGAAAAAGCGATAACCCGCTTAATATTTGACAAATTAAAAGATGTATAACGGTACTGCGGTACTGACTGAAATGTTAAGCATCGCACCCTTAATTACGTAAATGGATAATCACAACTTTTTGATAAACTTCATTTAATTAGGCGTAATTTCATGAACTTTGTGATTGCTACACAATTCGCGTTTACACATGTGATTTCATTTGTTTGAGTGCTAACTAGTACTATATTAATTCTGTGGTGTTTAATAAGGAAGTGTACGCAGAACACACACTACTTTAAGATCGATGATGGTAGAACCCGTACCAATTAACAACGACAATTTATCATCGTATATTATGGCCACAGTCCACGACTTATAACCACAGAACAACCCATACACAAACTCTGATCGTGAGTTGTGATATGACCTTAACCATTGATTTTTCAAAGAAAAGTTTAAGTTTAATTTAAAGGGTGCCGTTCAATAAGTGTACCACAATACATCTTCTCTAAATAGTATAAAATAAAGTCGCTATCCACATCTGTCTATTTGTTATTCGCTAACGGATTTTGATTTGGTTGAGAGAATTTCTTTCAAAAGGTTTGTATAGACAATATATGCATATTATATTTATGTAAAGTATAATTTCACCAGTGTGAAGCCGGAGTGGGTCGCTAGTATTAAAAAAGCGAAGTGATATCATTAATTAAAATTGTTCTAATCATCGAATGTGGATAAGAAATAATGCTCATGTAGATAGGTATATAAAATATCGCCTTACAACAATTCTTTTACTAGGTATAAAGTAGTTAAATTAATATAGTAAACCATTGAAATCCTACTAATATTATAAATGAGATGTATAAGAAATGCGCTGATGATGTTCTATACAAACTTTTTATGTGTAATTAATTTTAAATCTAATTTCACCTGAAAATCCTTTCGGCAGCATCAGCAAGTGTCGTATACTCGTCTTGGACAAAGTCTACGAAAGCCGATTGTGTGGTCTTCAATACACGAAGTCCCATCAATCCTGACTTCACTTTTACTGCCTCTGTAAATTTATTGTTGATTTAATTAAATCCCTGAATTCGATTTACAGTTCTAAAACCATAACTATAGTAAAGAAACTGATTATTGTAAAATATATATATAGCATATAAAGGTATATAAGGAAATAAGTCGGAAAACACAAAATAAATTCACATAAGGCAGCTATCTACCATATAAATCACAGCACATTTTACTTACCATGTCGTGTTTGTGCCACTTCACACCATCTGGTGGCTGTTGGTGAAAAGACAAAGGCGTGGTTATGGGGCACGCCGGCTTGAAGTCTCTCCCAAGGATACTCCTCCACTCTACACCTCGCCTCCACTACTTGTTTGTACATATATAAAAAGTGGTTCACCACCACAGCACCAAACTCTTCGGGTGTTTTAACTCCGTGCTTTTTCGCCAGTAAATAAACCGTGTTCTTTTGAGAGTCAGTGGCGACGACTTCTTTGTTGTCTCCAAGCACATACGCGGACTCCGAGGCGAGTTTCAGCTCAGTGGACACTTCAAATTCCCGGATGGTGTGGTAGTCCCCATCGCGGTGGACATGAAGAAGTTTGACTGAGCCCTTCCCGTAGCCGTGGTCGCTCAGTTCGAAGCGGCCGCCAGAGTCCGCCGCAGCAGTAGGCGCCGCCCGAGCATTGCCCGGGCCGACGTCCGAACCTTCACCTGCATCCGTATTCGATGGTTTCGCATAGATTCTGTAAACATTTAACACTAAGTTAGAAAACTTTCGACAATATTCTATGTTAACTTGTCACTTCGTTTGCTCTACATTTTACCTGTTCATGCTCGTCCACGGCATTTTTAAAAAGGTAAATAGAAATCACTTAATTTTGAGCGTGTGTAAGAAGCAGCGCCGTCGCATCAGGCACTCTTTAGATAGACTGACAGTGAGGAGCTTACTTGCTACTTATAAGAGTACCCTTTGACCCCTGTTATCAGCGCCGAGCACGCGCTCACTTATACTGAATACTGTTATCATAACGACAACTAAATAATAGTCTGGCCATTAGAATCTTATTGGTACTTCCTGTATATCGGTTTGTATAAAAATCTAAGAGTATTTAGGACATATAGGGTGCTACAAAAATATCATTCATTCATCAAATCGTACAATTTATGTTCACGAATCTACGTAATACATGTTTAGATCGATTTGCCGCCTTGGAAAATGATAATTTATTAAAACTTTTTATTTGTAAGTTTTAACTATATGTATTCATGAAAAATTCACCATACTGCCCTGCAATGGCGCTATAGGTCGATTAAGTATTATGTAACGTTCATATTATCTTAATTCATATATTACAGCCTATTATTAGACACAGTGATACGTGAAATCAAGTGAATACTACAGTATGATAAACACGAGCGCGTGACAGCGAAGGCTGCTCTTAACAACAAGTGAAAGGTCAAATACCGACATATAGTTACTAATTTTATTTATTTATTTATCGGTAACGAGGGTGACGCAAATGAGAAACGCAATCAGGCATGTGCCAAAATATATTATGTCGGTTAATAAAGTATGTAGGTACGTAATATACAATATGTATACTATAGCGAGTGGTGTAGTGGATAGTGACCCCTGTCAGCAAAACCAACGGTTGCGGGTTCGAATCCCGCGAGGGGTAAATGTGTGTGTGATGAATACCAACATTTATTCCCGAGTCAGGGATGTATATATAAATATTTATGTATATTTACCCATTGTCTAGTACCAATAGCACAAGCTTTACTTAGTTTGGGACTAGATATTTGGGCATTGTTTATAACTTATTCCCTATATTTTAGCGGTAATATCTCATGTCTTATCTACCGTATAACTAAACATTTTAATTTAATATAATATCAGTCTCTTTTAGCTATATATATATAACATTGTTGTGTTCCGGTTGTCAGAGATAAGATAGGCGGTTCCGCAAATATTTGGGTTTCCGGATCAGTACGCTTCCACTTTCGGCCTCATCCTCACTTAACATCAGGTGTGATTGAGGTCAAACGCTAACCCGTTGTGCATAAAAAGAAATAATTGACGCGGGGTGGGCACCGATTTTTAGGGTTTAAATAAAATGAGTATTTTCACTATTCCGTTCGTTTATGTCACAGTGGTATTAACAGACTGTGATGCTAAAAGTTATAATTTAAAACGCCTAGAGTTATGAAACAGAAAAAATTGGGCCGTGCAAGTTATCGTTGCGTATTTTTATAAATTCGGTGGTATAAACTTTGTTAATCATGTTACTAACTTTTTACAACAAAATATAAACGGATAAAATAGGGATCACCTATTTCTCTCCTTTTTAAAAATTTAAAGGAATTATACTTTAAATCTCGGTTTTCAAGACCATGATCAGACTCTACTTTGGAATTCAAAATGTCTAAAAATCGCGTTTCAAATTAATTTTACTCAGGAGTTTTTTTTCTAAAGATATATTTAGTCAATTCTGATGTGCCTTCTCTAAACTAAACCAAAATATGTTTTAAACTTTAACTATCGCGTTTTAGGTTTCATTGCACGAAGAAAGTGACAGCGCCACTTTATAATTATTAAACTGAAAATTTAGAAAACCCCGAAAGACTATGATATCATCCAAATACGCCAAGACACTGTATTAACACGTTCGCGGACACTGAACCAGACACAATAAATGTTTTATTGTTATATATAGGCATTCAGTGTCCGCGAAAGTGTTAAAAGCTAAATATCTTCGAAATACCATTTTCATCAAAAGTTGTTAATAACTTGTCTTCTTGTTTAATCTTTCATTTTTTTTAAATCCGCACTCAAATCGAACGCATTACTAAGATACGTCTGAACGAAGATTGGACACACATACACACACAGAATGCCGTCAAACGAAACAACAAGGACACGTAACTCAATATACCTATTTAAACCAATGTCAAATTGTCAATCTTACGATTATTTGAATTCGAAAACGAACGTAGTCAAACACATAACACCCCTCTTTTTTCGTCGGCGTTTAAAACTGCCTTTAGTTTAGTTTAGTTATAGTCGTATCAGAATCAACACCCTTGTTACATATAAACCTCTGGTATAAATAAAAAGACGTAGTTCTAGAGGTAGGGAAATTATACGTCAAAATATATTTAAAATAAAGCAGGGAAAACGCCAACTCATAAGCATATAACCTATAATTATTATAGTTAGATAACGTAGTTATAAAGAATGAATATGTTTAATAATGATGAACACATAGTAACAACGTACTCATTAATGATAAAACATTGTTACAATGCCAGGCAATTTGATTTATATAATAGTGCTGTCAACGTACTTGCTTACAATTCTTCTTACGTGTGAAAGTACATGTAATAAGAGTAGATGGTATAGTACACAAAGTAATCAAATGTATGTTAATCAAATGTATGTTAGGATTTCAGAGGAACGAACCATAATGCATTTGCAATGCAATCCATTTATTTGATATCTCCTTGCAATGCCAACGTAAAATTATATTTGACCACTTTATAATATAATTTTGATGTATATTCATAAACTTACGAAGTACGCTTATTATTACATTAGGTGCTTGTCATGGCTCGACGCCGTTAAGTTCGACGCCGTTAAGGCTGCCCGCCCTCGGCCGATAATCGGTGACCGAATTTTTGTAGGAGAAAAATGGAACGTACAGATTACAATGTCTCAACGCCCACGTCCTACAAAAAATAGGTCACAAAATCAGTGATAAAAGTATGGACGAAATAATCGGCCGATTATCCGTCCTACAAAAAGTCGGTTGTGGAAGGGCACACTAAGTTAAATCCAAATGTGGGAATTTGATGTAATTCTCTTCATTGGTAAAGCCACTCTTGATTACGAACAACTTTCCCCAAGGAACCATAGTCGAATTTGGTCAAAAACCACCTTTAATATGGAAATCCAACAAGTTTCGCCTGAATTCGGCTATGGTCACTAGTGATGGAAAGTTGTTTGTAGTCAGGAGGAGTCATCAGTAAACAGGAATTACACGAATTAAATTTCACCTGTTTAACAAAATAAAAGTGGCAAGAAATATTGACAAGGTGGTAATATATTGTCTGGCTTAAGTCCTTCACTCACGTGATGGAAGACGTAGAGTCGTGACATCCAGTGGAATATCACAACGTTTTTGTACTGCTTTTTTTTTGTAGAGACGATCTTAACGCCTGTCGCGCGACTTAACGCACGACTTCGCAGCATCACATCGCTGAGTCTTCTGTCACGGTGCGGAAGCGTTTTGTTTAATGTTCTCATTTACAGTTCTAAAACACATACAGTACGTCTCTATTTGTACGGTTATAAAATTTACAAGTCGTAACGATTTCACGTTTCAGCCATCTCATCATCATATTTTCTGCGTAATAGTACATAGGTGTATATCAATTCATTACTTTGTAATTAAGTACTTTTACCTACGTGTTACATTAGATATGACTCATAAACTCTCTCCATTTATCCAATTCATTAATCATCCATCAACAAAATATTTTTATATTGTTATAATTTTCTTACACAAATTGGAACCTAAATTAGTTATACGTACTGTTATGTAACGTAATATTATAAATGCGAAATGTTGGATGTTTGTTTGTTGCTCAATACCGGTGAAACGGATGAACGGATTTGGATGAAATTTGGTATATAGATAGAACATACCATCGATTGAAACATATATTTTTTATCCCGATAAATGAGTAGTTCTCGCGGGATAGACAAATTAAACTTATCCGCAATAAAGTTATGCCACCCAGGCGAAGCCGCGGGTGAAAAGCTAGTCCCACGTTTAGACCTCTGGTAGTACTATATTAATTCTGTGCAAAATATTTTATTAAAGAGTTTTTTTTTTTTAAAGAGTGATTAATGAACTAATGAAGAAAAGTTTACGTATAGTTTATGTGTAGTTTATGATTCATATGTAAATGCAATACGCAGGTACTTTATAACTCACATGTGTCATTGATTGTCTTAAGCTCTCACAATCATTTCACATGTTGCTTCAGAATATTAGTAACGAAACTCAGCGTGGCAGCCGGACAGGCGTCGCGCCGGTTGCGAAATAGCTGAGCGGTCGGGCACGGGCGAGGGCGGGCGGCTTTGCGCAAGCGCGTCGGCGGCGGCGGGCGGGCGCCCGTGACGCACTCTCAGCTGACGCCGCGACGCCGAGTGACGCCACGGCACACAGCGAGCCGCGCACGTCGCTGCCATACTCGTAGGATAATGCCACTGCCCGCCCGGTAGTGAACACTTCACCTGTGCCCGTGTTGCATTTGTGTTTACGGTTCATTCTCGATGATGGTGAGACGGAGCGGCCGGTACACCGTCAACTGGCGGGGCTTCAGGGAGTTCGCATTCGGAAACAAACCACCAGACGAAGGTATGCCCCGATTTTTGCACTGCAAATTCCCGACATAACCTCAAATGACTTGCTCTAAAATCGGAATTCAGGATTCTCGGCATTGTTTTCCGCAATGTCCGTTAATCACGCACGCTCACCGACGTTTGCAACAATTACAGCAAAGTTGATTTTACTTAATTCAATTGGAAATTACTACAGAATACGATTAAAAACCTTACAAGTTTCATGTTAAATATTCTAACTGCTAGTAACTGTTATTGTCTGTATGTATATTTCTTTGTGAATGACTATATGTGAGCTAATTTAGCCGTGTGGTTCCCGGCCAGATAAAATAGGACCAATCCGTCCCTTCCCGTGGTAAGGGAACATAACAGTGGTCATGGACAGCATCGCCAGTGATGTGGAGCTCCCACAAAGTCACTTCGACCCTATATCACTTAAATCATCCACCTGCGTGGTTAGAATATTTTGTTCTTTTTAAAGCAACAGCTCTCCACCTAGTTTGCCCCTTAAGATCAAGATTTCCTTACCGACCACCTACTTGATTTATTTTTAAATGAGGATTGTCGCCATATTATGAAAGAAAGATAAAAAACTGCGTTCGCCAATCCGCTTGCCCGCAGCATTATGATTAGGTAAAAACTTTGGATTGTTAAGATCCTTTATAGACAGCTGAAATGTGATGTTGATGTGATTTCATAGCAATTTATTGTATGAAATCCTAAACAAAAACAACTAGGTAGGTAAAAAAACTAGCTAAGTAATTATCCCAATATGAATTACCCATTAGATAACATAAAATGAAAATTTCGTAACCCCCCGAGGAACTAAACAAGTTAGTAGTAGTTTAACTAGGTACTTTAACTAACGGAGCGCACGTCGCTGCCATACTCGTAGGATAATGCCACTGCCCGCCCGGTAGTGAACACTTCACCTGTGCCCGTGTTGCATTTGTGTTTACGGTTCATTCTCGATGATGGTGAGACGGAGCGGCCGGTACACCGTCAACTGGCGGGGCTTCAGGGAGTTCGCATTCGGAAACAAACCACCAGACGAAGGTATGCCCCGATTTTTGCACTGCAAATTCCCGACATAACCTCAAATGACTTGCTCTAAAATCGGAATTCAGGATTCTCGGCATTGTTTTCCGCAATGTCCGTTAATCACGCACGCTCACCGACGTTTGCAACAATTACAGCAAAGTTGATTTTACTTAATTCAATTGGAAATTACTACAGAATACGATTAAAAACCTTACAAGTTTCATGTTAAATATTCTAACTGCTAGTAACTGTTATTGTCTGTATGTATATTTCTTTGTGAATGACTATATGTGAGCTAATTTAGCCGTGTGGTTCCCGGCCAGATAAAATAGGACCAATCCGTCCCTTCCCGTGGTAAGGGAACATAACAGTGGTCATGGACAGCATCGCCAGTGATGTGGAGCTCCCACAAAGTCACTTCGACCCTATATCACTTAAATCATCCACCTGCGTGGTTAGAATATTTTGTTCTTTTTAAAGCAACAGCTCTCCACCTAGTTTGCCCCTTAAGATCAAGATTTCCTTACCGACCACCTACTTGATTTATTTTTAAATGAGGATTGTCGCCATATTATGAAAGAAAGATAAAAAACTGCGTTCGCCAATCCGCTTGCCCGCAGCATTATGATTAGGTAAAAACTTTGGATTGTTAAGATCCTTTATAGACAGCTGAAATGTGATGTTGATGTGATTTCATAGCAATTTATTGTATGAAATCCTAAACAAAAACAACTAGGTAGGTAAAAAAACTAGCTAAGTAATTATCCCAATATGAATTACCCATTAGATAACATAAAATGAAAATTTCGTAACCCCCCGAGGAACTAAACAAGTTAGTAGTAGTTTAACTAGGTACTTTAACTAACGGAGTTAGTATTAGCTGAGAGTCAGCTTGTAGCCATTTTGCCAAATATCTGAATTGAGTGATCCATATATTGGGCATTATCCGTTTCTCTGTACAATCAGCTGCAGAGAAACATGTCTCCCATACTTGTGCAGTCATATGTGAACGATCCGTGTTTTTCTGCAACTAGTATTAGAACATGCGAAGTTGGAATTTTGTTTCCATATTTTCCATGTTTTGTTTACGGTAAATATAAAAAAATACCTAAGATATATCTAATCTTAGGTATTATTTTATTATTATTAAATTCTTTATTGCACACAAAAATAAAATACAAAGAACATTTAATATAGACGATGAAGTGTACAAAGGCGGTCTTATCGCTGATAGCGATTTCTTCCAGACAACCTCATTTAAAGAAGCTTTTTTAGTATTTATATTTATCACGTTCTTGTTTGGTAGGTTGTAAAGTTGAAAACTAAGCTAAACTGTTTGAAAACCCCACTAAAGTGGAGTTTAGAAAAAATAATATCAAAGAAATTTTTTTGTATAATGTTTCATGGACTATAATTGGTATGGAGATAATGAGCTGGATGGAAAGATAAAGCAATGATTTGAAGAGGTCTGCAGATGGTTAAAGAGAATAGTGTTTTTGAAGATCATTGAAAACACAAAGGTTGTTGTTGGGTCATCCGATACGACACGACAACTTTATCAAGAACATCATTGAAGGAAAAGTGGAGGAGAAGAGGAAGAGAGGAAAATGTATGTTCTTCTATGTCAGAAGAACATACATTGTACAAGTTAAACAAAAAGCGGAATGTAAAGAAGTTTGGAAAGGACTCCACCGATATGAGCATATCTTACGAATGACCAATTCTTTGATTTCGGTTATGAGTTTTGACAATTTTTGACTAATGTCCATTTTGGTTTTGTTGAAAAATAAAAAAAGATCACTCAATTCAGATGCACATAATATCATTCAGAGATATCATATCAAGCAGATGTATTAAAAGTTAAATATCAAACATGGCTAAGAACCTTTCCCCTGATTTCATGTGAAATATTAAAAACATTACTGTCCTCTTTGGATCTGCCGCTGTCGGATAAGACCGCACTCAAATCGGACTTCGCATTATTATTATACATCCATACAAAGTTTATACATATACACAGAACCTCGTCAAATACATAACACCCGTCGTTTTTCTTCGGCGGTTACAAATATAGGTAAAGTTGGTTCTCCTATATTATCGTAGCGTTTAGCAATGTTGACCAAGCTAATGAAGTTTGATTTGTGAGAGGTGTGTCAACCGAAGTGAAGTCGTTGCGTGCGGAGGGCCGCCTTACGATATCCCAAAAATCATTTACTGATTATCGATAGAGAAGGGGGAGAACTTAAGTAACCGCACACTTCGTAATCTATTTTTGAATTTGTCTAAGGAATTTATAAAAGTTTTTGGGTACTTACTATAATCGAAAGAAAGGCTTCTATAAGCCGACATCAAGTTTACGACTATTGTGCATTAGCACGATCATCCTCGACAGCCTTACACTTCGGCACTGTTGATGCACAGCCTCCTCTCACTGGGATAAGTTATGGGCCATAATCCACCACGTGGGTCCAGTGCTAGGGGCCACCTGTCAGTGTTTTTAAGCAGTGAATTGGCTTAACCACTGCCTTAAATTCAACACGTAAGCACGTAAGCACGTAAACACTCGTATTAAAGCCACTGGTGGTCACCCATCCAAGATATTACCACGCCAGTCATTACTTAACTTCGTAAATCAAAAACGAATAGCGAATGCGACTGCTCACGGTGCTTCTTTGTGCTAATAATGAAACATAATATATGTATATACCTGATCGTAATTGTTTTTTTATGCACAACGGGTTAGCACTTGACCTCAATCACACCTGATGTTAAGTGAAGATGAGGACGAAGGTGGAAGCGTACTGACCCGGAAACGCCATCTTATTTGGGGGGCTGGCTATCTTATGCCTTTTGTAAAATACTTATTTTATTTTTAGTAGTAGGTACCTAAGATTTATTTGGAATTAGAATAATAATTAAAACTCAAGCCATGGGTATTGACTATTTCAAACATGCTATTCGTCGACAATGAATTCAATTCCCTGGCAAAATTCGTAGATATATAAAGAATCCCTTTGATCTAGGAATGTTTTGTGATACCAACACGGTGCAAAATATTATTTAATAATCGATTCCCTTATAACTAAGATCATTAACGAACGCTGTGCTATGGTAAACAACACTTCCACCACAAACAAGACAGTACTTTAGGAATCTATTACAGAACAATGCCACAGAATAAATAACGTAACGTAACGTAGCAATGCTCAAGTCTGAGTGTTATTGTCATCTCTATCTCGCCGCAAAGATATAAATTCATCTATTCCTTTTCAACTAGTTTTAGATAGAGATGATGCTTGAGTGTAGGTCTGTAATATTTGTTTTTTTTTTATAATTAACTGGATTCGCGTTTCACCGCAATCTCACCTGATGGAAAGTGATGATGTGGTCGAAGAAGTAGCATGCGATCCCAGTAAATCCCAGTAAGTAAGTAAGTAAGTAATATCGGTCTTAGTCCGAGTATAACCAATTTAAAATGGTGTCCAATGGTGGACGTATTTCGGCTGATATGATGATGATTCGTTATTTAATATCCATAGTACAAGCTTCGGTTAGTTTGAGACTACATGATTAGTTTGAGTTACCGAAATATTTATTTATTTGCGGAAATCTTTTCTAAGCTAAGCTTGTATGCGGCGGAATTGTTGCTTGTCGCGTGGTGCTCGGCTTGGGTGGTGTTGCTTTTATGCACCTGCATGTGCTGTATGTGAGAGAGCGGGCGGTTTACATCGACTGCTGCATTGTGGGCGGAATAAGTACACGGAATTTATTATAGTAGCTTTGAAATGTTCCAGTCATTATTATGTAGTCGTTTCTAGGATTACTAGTAGGACCAGTTGTTCACGGCCGTGCTATAAGTTTCACAAAGTTTCACAAGAACGTTATACAGAGTGATTCATTGAGATGAGAACAATTTATTCTAAGGCTCACATGATCGTTTTTAGTAACAGGGAAACTGTATTCATGGAATTTTGGAAAGTAGCTTGCCTCAGCCGGGAATCGATCCGACAAAACTGTTGAATAACATTATCCTACAATTTTACACGAAATGCTCATAATATGTAAATATCGTTCATTAAAGAACAACGATCGCGTTATTTAACATCCAAACTCAACCAACGAGGTGGTGACATCCATCAGTAACACTGATGGATTATTTGTCCATCGTGATCTATAATAGCTATATCGCTTTATCAAATTGCAAAGCTTTCTGACAGAGGAATTATGGTTAGAGTCACCAAACAAAGAAAATCCTTCTTGATCACTCTGATACAATTTGACTGCTGCTCATACAGGGCGATTTATTATCGCTTTCAGGCGCGTTGCTCATGCCGCCGTCGCGTTCTACGTAATGACACTCAAATCCCAATACAACAATGATAACATATGTAAACATAGAGCTTGTACCATACCATACGTTATTACGTGGCGGTGTCAGCCTAAAATTTTATGCCGCGATACAGTGACGTCACGATTAGAAAATTTAACAATGCATTTCGAGGAAAGCTTACGGCCACCAGTGTACTTCAGAAATGCAGTGCCTATATATAAATAAATGGCGAGCTGATGTATTGAAAATTTAGTATTGCATCATTTAAGAAAAATTGTGTTAAACATGATGCCAATACAAGAAATAAACATAAACAGGAAACATAAGTCGCCTCAGCTAACTCAATTCATTCAAAGGGTTATGACAGCTAATTCTATTGCAATAAGAATAAGTTTTTATCTCGTTGATCGAAGTTTTCTAGTTGTATTAAAAAAAATTATTATCAAATTTTATCATTCTGCCTACCCTGTGATAAAACGCTGTGCACGCCACTGGTATGTACTTAGGTACTTAGCATGACTGATAAACGAGCTGCTACAGTATGGTAGAACGGGCCCATGCCCTGTCCACTTAGATACCCCTCCCCCCGGCATGATCGGTTACCTTTCGAAACCCGAGAGTTGACTAACTGTATAAGACAGCCTTCTTTTTAACTGTGCATGGTATTAGCAGACGTCTAATGACTACTGTGCTTCGATGAATCCTCCTTGCTTTCACATTGAAGGTCTGTATTGACCGATTCTAATACTTACTTGAATCTAGAGTTCAAGTTAGAGCCCGTATTGAGATTCTGTCTTGACATAAAACAGTATGTTAAGTATCTAATCAAGTTCGACCTCACCCTTGAGATCGTTTTATAATCTTCATACATTGGTGTCTATTCGGCTGTACACCAACTAAACTAAAATCAGTTTTAGAGTAATACTGTCTCTTTCTCCCTGGTACAGTACGATGCGACGGCACCACTCTAAAACTGGTTTTAGTTTAGTTGGTGTACATCCGAATCGACACTACTATCAGTATATTAAGGTTCACTACTGGACACAAGCCGCTCTTCTCATGGAGAGATTTTACATGGGATAGCATAACACGGGAGAATTTGCCCGAATCGCCACGCTGCTCGGCAGTCGGGTTGATGTTCGCAGATTTTTAGGAAGCTCCGCACCAATGACACTGCTACCCATCCCTGGTATAATTTGCTGTCGCCACTGACACCCGCAGAAAGAGATGGGTTAGTCTTATTTCTTGTCGGGAATCATACGGCTACTACAGCCTACGCTTACCTTTTAATTATAAAGAAAGACAAAAAGTAAAATAAGCCGAAGTTTTTGATTTATTCGGTATTTAAAAAGAAATCTTAACTTTTTCAATGACCCGACTGGACAGAATAAACCCTCTTAAGCATACGATTTTTCAATAAGGTTCCTGTCGATATACAAAATCTTCTTTTCAATAAATTTTGAGATATTATAGAACAGAAATTTATCAGACTATTTAGATGATTATCATCCCTGGACAAACCAGCTCGTTCGCAAGCCAGGCTATTTCACAATTAATAATGAAATATTATTGTGCCTTTTTGTAATATAAAAAACTAATATAAAAAATGGAAACTATTTTAAGTGTACGTTGGGTTCCTACAAAATAAACCTTTGCTAAGTATTTTGGTACAGTGAAATTAGATCCGTCTGACCAGTACCAGCTATCCGAAACTTATCTATAAAATCTTCCCACTGTAAGGAAAATATACCTAAATGTTACGTTGCAGCAGTGTGCTAATACTCTGCATACCCACTGTATACCAGTATAATGTTATACTTAGAGCTTTACGCTATTCGCTCCAGCCAGACACACTCATCGTTAAGCCCATAATAATGTCACGATATTAAGTGAGTTACTGTGTCTCAGCCGCTTTTCCGTTATTTCTGGATCATGAATCGTGGACTCGACCTAAATTGCTATCGTGTATATTGTATATATTTACCTATAATTCATCAACTACCAGTTGGGTTAATATGTCATATAGTTTTAGTTGGTAACGTTCATATAGGTATACTTTTAATTACATGGTAAAATGACAAATAAAATTATAGATGAGTAAATAAGAAATTTAAATATTTAGCTAAGTAGGTAGTAATGTTACCATATCGGTGTAATAAATGCGGTTAGTATTAATGAAACACACGTGATCTGCATTATTACTCTATTTTAGGGTTCGGAAGTTTAATTGAAAAAACGGAACCCTATAAGATCACTCGTGTCCATCTGTCGCAGTCGTTTTTCAGGAAAACTATGAAACGTAACAACTTGACTTAATGTTAAGATTTAATGACTTGATGAATACTCGTACGTATATCCACGTCAAATATTAGAAAAAAATAGGAAGCTCAGTTCGGTCCAAAGGAGAAAAAGCTCTCCGGATTCCAAAAATATTTCTCCTAGGTTTCAAAAGCCAAATTTTAATTTTTATCGTTAGAAGGTAAAAATAAGCTCGCAATCCACCGCGATCGATCCCCGCGGACTAAGTTAGTTTAGATTCGCTGACGTCAAACTTCTAGCATTCATTTCAACGTAAGATACATGATAGAATATCATTTTGTTAAATATCAATTTAAATCTATTGAAAATAATAATAGGGCTTAGGCATTTTTTGGTCAGCAAGTATGTCCAAACCACAGACCAACCTTGGTCTGTTGTCCAAACTGTACTACCGCAACGGAAGGGAAACCATCCGTGAGAATAGAAGCGACGAAAGAAACACTGTGAATTCATTAGTTTCTTTGAACCTCTCCCGAAGAGAGTCATATCGACGCAAGTTATAAATTGCGAGTACTGCCATCTTTTGTAAAATAAAAATATTTTCTGTGCTAGCTGCTCCTCCGCAAGGCAAAATACCGTAAGACAATATGATACTGTGAAAATAGCTAAAGTACACTAATTTGGCAGTAGCACATCTGTTAGATACCAACTGTATAGCTATTCAGTTGCGCCTTATACGTGAAGCCAATGCAGTACTAATGCAAGTTTATACGTTACGGACTTCTGCTCCCTGTGAGTAAATATACTATTGCATTCCTTACAGACGGCGTTCGCAGCATTGACCTAATTGACATTAATTTAAAATTACGTTAACCTTTGATTTCATTTATTTTAAAATTCTATTTAATAAGTCTCTATAAATAATTTAATTTTTTTCTTTAGGAATACTTTAGATACATAATCATCTCTTTATTTCACTCATTTTCATTAATTCAGCTCCTGTCACCGTATACACAACTCTTTATAAATTTCGAAAATTGGATGTTGTAAAAGCATTAAACTTTTAACGTTTGGAACACCCAAATGCTAATATTTGGGATATCTCTGACCGCATTTCGAATAAAGGTCGTGACGTTATGTATTTTCATTAAAATTAAACCTACAGATTGCAATTCTACAAAAAGTCGGTCACAAAGTCGGCGATAAAAGTATCGGAGAAAAAATCGGCCTCATTGTTGGACCTACAAAAAGTCGGACCTGAGCGGGCATCCTAAACAAGTACTTTTATGAATATAAATTAGGATTTTTTCGAAGAAATATACAAATCACGATAAAAAACATTCGAAATAAATACTTCTGAACTAACGCATGTACTACATCGCTCGTGTGACCTTTCGACGGGCGCGGCATTTCGAACCCGAAGGACAAAACACGAAGTGTTCCATTTCTTTGGTAAACATACTTACCATGAAACGATTTTTTAAACGTTTTAAAACTATTTCCGACTTTTTTTTTCTTTTTTTTATTTGCTGTATTCCGGCTGTTTGAATATAAGATAGGTAGCCAATCTAGGGATTGAGGGTAATTTAAATTGAGGGTTCCTGGTGAGCGGGCTTTCACTTTCGGGGTCACTCAACATCGGTGTGACTGAGGTCAAGTGTTCATTAAACAATCAACAAACACAAAATAATAACTCTAATTTATTTTCTTTTTTAGCAAACGAAGAAAAGAAACCGGAAGATGATTTATCAAATCACGACGTCATATTTCTGAAGAGCATAGTAGAAAGTCCGGATTTTGGAAGAAAATATGAGGTAACGAGACAATTTTAAATGAAACAAAACCAATTTTTAAATTCTTTTTATGACGCAAAGTATTTGATAATCATTGTAAAAAATATCTAAACATGTCATAAAATGTGTACGTGTAGGTACGTACGTATATTGTAAACGTCATGCCTCCCTCTTATCTCTGACTTTCAAAGTGAAACATCTGAAATGAATGTATTAGTGTAATGTTTTACACAAACATTACAAGAAAAATAAAATTAATTCACATTACAGCTTTCTACAAATTAGTATGTGGCTCGAAAAATGACCTTTATTTATTTATTTATTTATTTAACACTTTATTGTATATAAGCATACACGTCAAACAAAACAAAAAACAGGAGAATATTAAAATATATATTTTTTTTACTTTATTGCATTATTTGCAAGAATCGGAGTCGCACATTGTTTTAATTTCGTCATGCATGTCACACACATCCATTGATGCATATGCTATAAATAGATGTGGTCGCCCGAACAAATTTCTGTCGCGTTCGAGTAATGCATCTTAGGCCCGTATTAATAAACCAATCTCAATACAAGTCTTGAGGCTGTATCACCCGAGATGCGTCTTAAGAAGTTGACGCTATCTCAAGCTCCGTGCTAATTTATAAACCAATCTTGAGGTCTACTTAGCTGAGATCACTTCTCAAGTATTCGCCTCACCGGCGAATGAATGATAGTCTTGAGTTTCGTTTATTAATACGCGCACCTCTCAAGTGAGTACTGCTTGAGTATGCACATGCTTTTCAAGTCTCAAGTTAGGTTTATTAATCAATACGTTTACTTGGGACCGGTCACAAGACTGTTCTCAAACTTGAGAATGGTTTAACTCATATTTTGGGACAATAATGCTTAGACTTGAGTGTCCTTAATACGGACCTAAAAGTCCCGGAATGCGTAAAATTTATTTGTTGGTATTGTCGACCGCACATCAAGCAAAACACTACCAGTAAGTATACCTAAGCCGAGCTGCTGTCCCTACGGTAGCGCGCCTACACAACTTACGTCTGTTGTGCGGCCGACTGTAGGTACTTACGTATAATAATTATTAAGAAAATTACAATGTCTGTAGACAATTGTTTTTTTAAATTCTGGCTACAAAGTAACTGGAGCCGAAAATATTACTAGAATTATAATTTGGAAATCTAATCGTAAATTAAAATACTTAGCATTTTTTAATGTTTTATTTACTTATACTTATTTAAACCTAAAATTAACTATATATTTAAAAAACCCATGACAATAAAGAGTGGGTACCTATACAGAGTGAATTTTTCAAGAGGGCATTCATGAACAAGGAGTGTCAGGCCCGATTTTGATGAAAATTAAAACTACATCATTGGATTTTTGCAAAATCAATACCTATTCCTGGAGGCGGACCCGTCGATTTTGAAAAAAAATCACACACTGTATTATTGCTCCACTCGATATTTGTCGCTATTAAAGAAATATAATATATCTGGATAATATTATGACTGCACCTAAGTACTTACCTAGGTGGAATAGGCTAATGTGAGAAGTAAGTATTTTATTATTACTGATCTATCTATAAATTTTAAATTTAGCAGAACCTCCGAGTGCCATTAAAACCTAATTAAGAACCTTTTCCCTAGTTTAATCTTTAATACGCCTAAAAAGAAACTGCACTCAAATCGGACCTGCATTACTAAGATACAACCGGGTGGTAAAGACTGGACACACATATACCGACCGGACGACCGATTGGTGTACTGGCTAGTGACCCTGTCAGCGAAACCAACGGTTGCGGGTTCGAATCCCGCGACGGGTAAATGTTTGTGTGATGAATTTCTGTTTTTTCCTGGGTCATGGATGTTTATATAAATATTTATGTATGTTTAACCGTTATCTAGTACCCATAGTACAAGCTTTGCTTAGTTTGGGACTAGATGATTGGTTGTGTCCGAATTATTTATAAAAAAAAAATATATACACGTTTCAAACACATAACACCCGTCATTTTTCGTCAGGGGTAAACAACATAAAATGGCAAAGTATAAAAAACTATTTCATTTAATAGGCTGTGAGTCAGTCGGGTTAATAATCTAAGGTCGATCGTGACACAAACAAAGATGTAAACATGTTAGATCACTCATCACTAGTCTTGTCATGAATAATGCTGCCAATTACGTAGAAATTCCCCGATTTACGGGGAATTATGGCTTCGCGCGGAAAAGGTGATGGGAATCATTAAGATTGGGGATTTTCGAGGAATCTTACCACAATGTACATCCTCCTCTCTATTAAATCTTTTGATATATCAAACTATCCTTATACAAAAGTGTGGGCTAAAACAATTAATAAACCCAAAATAACATATTACTTATTTCCAAAGTTTATGAAAGATTAGGGGCGCGTTTGCACTTAATCTCCCTGGTGGAAAGTGTGATTATACAGTAAGATTACACAATTATGTGAAGTTAACTTTTAACCGACTTCAATCAAGAATCAAAAAACGGATGAAGTTATATGGTCGGACGTCGGTCCGTATTTTTTTTAATGTATGTTCATCGAATACTACGAGATTTTGCGGCTAATTCGCGTGATTCTTTTTGTAAATGAAAGAGGTTACCATCAAGTTGGTTCCATAGTAATTTCAGTATAATCGGTTCAGTCGTTTTTGTGTAATAAAATAAAGGATAACAACTGAATAGCTTGACCTATTTAGACGATTGTCTAGTTTGTGTACACTTACTCGCAGTGTTTGAGTTTGTATTGAAAAAGTGTAGAAAAGGTCGGTATGATTCCCAATAATTATGACACATCCAAGATCATCAGGTCAAGCAGGTATACTCCAACTTCCCATCTGAACTGGAACTAGAAGGGTCGCCATCGCACAAAAATGATCTGGGTGCTTGGCACGCTATTATACAACTAAAAACCAAAAATGAAAACTTATTCACAAAAAACCAGCGTCTTCAGCCACTACAAAGTAAAAAAATCTGTTACTGAATCGCTCGTATCTATTAATCGTATTAATCACATTTTGACGAGGAATGCATCAATGGAAATCGTGGAAGTTCGGGGAATTTAATGATTTACATTGGCAGCACTGTGTATGCATCGATATTATACGAATATCGTTTGAGAATCGTGAGCGTGAGAGATAGATAATATAATATCGGAAAACGCGTAGATGGGTGGGTGTGTGTTTTATTTTCGATATTAAAATAGAATCATTAGATGAAAGTTATTGTCATTTATGTAATAGTTAAGTTACTGCGAATGCAATACATAGAAATGTGTAATATTTAGCTGCTGTAGTTTTAGTTTTCATTCAATAAACCCCGCCGATATGTGCCACGCCTTAGCTTCGTCTGTTCGGAACCGTTGTTTTACTTTCAGTGTTATTGTGAAAATAGAGGATCAACAAAAAATGTGTTATTGTATTGTTTCAGTCCAGTGATTGTAAAGAAGATTTGATTGTTAAGCCCGTATCCTTGGGCAACGTAAACATTATACGTTTACTGAGCGAATATCGAGGCAACAATATACGAACTATTGAACAAGCCGAACTCGCTATATTGTTATCCAGGGTACATGTTAGGGTAAGTTTAAAATTCAATAATATAGTATATTTTGTGCCTCCTTAGAGGCCAATGCCCCCTTAGAGGCCAGTGCCCCTTAGCGACATTGACCAACCATTCTATTAGACAAACTATTTTACCATTTTTAGGCATTAATTGATGCTCACGATCAAATAGGCGCAATTTGGCTTGAGCGCGGATCTGGTATTGATGAAAAATTAGTTTCGACTGAAAACAGCGAAGAGGACGCCGCTCCAGGTGGCCCAGAAGAGAACGGAGACATGCCTGTGGAGACTGTGAAAGTTGTTGGCCTTAGAAAAGTACCTGGACAACCTTTAGGATTAACTGTAAGTTTGTTTATAATGTTTAAAATGTGTATACACTTTTTCTTCCATTCAACTTCCAATTAAAATTATTCATTTAGAAACTGAAAAATTTATATTCCTAATTTGATCATAGTATGTTGATTACGACATTGTAATTGTAGCATCAAATTATTAGTGTAATGAGTTAATGAATGAATGTAATTTGTGTATAAGTATGACTAATACTTGTCAGCTGTTGGGGATACTCAATTACTTGAGTATGTTTGTTTTAGTTGACTTGCATAACTTTGTTTCCGCTTTGTCAACTTTTTACCTTTAATGCATGGTAAGCTCTGTTTTAAAATAATGCATGAACTGTCATGACTATGAGTCATTTTCTCTTTATGCCATCTAAGCATTTTTATTAGATGAGACATAATATTATTTCTATTCTTAAGTGCGCCCACGTTGCAACTTGGGATGTGAAGGTTTATGCTTGCACAATGCAATTCTGTAATGTCATGCTTAGGCTCATACCTATATACATAACTATAGTTATAGTATGGTCAGTTATTGTTGACGCTACATACAACCACTACGTTTTTGAAAGCCAACTTTTTAAGTATCTCTCCTTTAAAAGTGACTTGTCAGCTTTGATAAAACCAGGCTGAGGCTCTGAACATAAACAAAGCATTCCCAGTGTGTGTTTTATTACCTGACTATGGCGAAGGCAAAAGTAGGGTACTGTATTCAGCATATCTTTGTATATTACCATCTACAGCCTACGCGAACGCCTGTGCCCATTTAGACAAATCAGGTGCTGTTAAATTTGTGCTATTCCCAGGAATGTGATAGGGTACTTGGCGTCATGATTAATCCAATTTGATAGATATTATCAGCCATTTTATCACACTTAACTAAAAAATCCATCACCCCTAAGATGATTATCAAATGACATGTCTTAATGAATGCGACAGTCAAGTGCAAGTAGAACTCATGCCCTGAGAGTGTTGACTTGCATCAGAGATAGAGCCGTTGTTGATTTTTAATAAAAATATTTGAAAATGGGCCAGCTTATATGCCTTTAAACAGAGTATATACTCTGAACTATGTAGTTTAAAAAGTGTGGCATTAAGTGAACTAGATTCAGCCAGACTTTTTAAATTATCCCTATACTAAATTGGCATTACATGAATTAAATACAAAGAAATATTTCTGAGCCTCCCCTATTTTTAAATAAATACTAAATTAGTTTTTATTTTCATCATAGTTTATATCATACTGATAGGTTCAACCCCATTGATTAATCATTAATCCTCACAAAAAGACATTCTTTGGGGTCATCAAACAGGCGTTTGAAAAAATTTATAAAAAAAAATACATAATTGGTAAGATACATATCTTACCATTTGGTATGAGTAATACACTCACTATTACATTAAAAATATTTCAGGTCACTACAGATGAGCATGGACAGCTCATAGTAGCTAGGATATTAGCCGGCAGTGCTGCAGCCAAACAAGCCCTTGTGTCAGTTGGTGATGTACTTCTGGAAGTAGATGGGGTTCAGATAGATTCCGAAGATCAGCTCAAGGAAGCCGTATCCAAACCTAATGATCGAGTAACTCTTAAAGTTGGCCCTAACCTTAAGGAGAAAAACTCGCAATTATCAAATAAGCTTAGTGTGAGTATTATGTATTATTTCTTTAACATTTAATATTCAAGGGACTAAATAATACAGTCTAGAACAGTACAGAGAAGGACTTATTTTGTTAATATTTCAGTGTTACATGAGGGCACTCTTTGACTACGATCCAAGTGAAGACACTTTACTGCCATGTAAGGAAATAGGCCTGGATTTTAAGAAAGGTGACATCTTACAAGTAAGTTCTCTCTTCTGGCTATGATAAAATCTTTTAATCGTTGCCCTCATTGAAAGTATTTTTGTTTTATCTTTTTATAATTGATTCTTTTACCTTGTACCCTTGGTGGGTGTGGCATAGTCTCACTCCGCACATCGAAAACATGTAACAAAGTCTAGCAACATTTGGCGCGATCTGTCCCTATTGTGGCCACTAGTAATTTTACACGAATTATTGTAGTAGTTTATCATTACTAATTTTTTTTCAGGTATCAGATAGAAAAGACCCGAACTGGTGGCAGGCCAGCCATGTGGAGAATGCTGATGTGGTTGGTCTAATTCCGTCACCGGAGTTAGAAGAAAGGCGCAAGGCGTATGTGCCTCCCGAAGCTGATTTCGTACACAAAATCAGCATTTGTGGTGCCAGGGTAAGTATATAATAGCCTACATTTTTAATCCCAAATATAATATTACTACATTGGTATAAATGTCATCATCATATCAGCCATAGGACTTCCATTGCTAACATGGGTTTTGCCTATATATTTCCAGAGCAACCAGTTGAAATTGACCTGCATTCACCGGCTTTCCACAACCTTCATTATGTTGTCCGTCACTTTGTGGATGGACGTCCTATCCTACACTGTGCTTGCCGGGCGGATTGTTATATCATTAAGATTAAAATATATAAATATACTCAAATAAGTTACAAGACTTTCATTTAAATAAATAACAATACAAATTTATTCATTTTATTAATACAAATCTTAAAGGATTAAAGCTGTTATTAGTTGCGTTTCCGTTTGAATTAAGTTACCAGTTCCCCTTGTAAGTTTAGGGCTCCAAGTGAGCATTCCCTGCGTTGGCTACGTATTCACACATCTGGTGTGCTAACCCATTGTACAAAAAAAGAAATTGCGATTGCTTTCTATTCATCCCAGATATCTAAAAAGAAAAAGAAGTTCGTGTACGAGTCCCGTTCGAGCGTGGCGCTGGAGGGCGCTGAACTGGCTCTGTACGAGGAGGTGGCTCGCACGCCGCCCTTCCTGCGGCGTATCTTGGCGCTGGTGGGCACACGCGGCGTCGGCCGGCGGACTCTCAAGAACAGAATGCTGCAGGACCACCCCGACAGGTTCGGGGCCGTCATACCGCGTGAGTCATTTGTTTTGTATATGGCATAGGCAGCTGGTAAAATTCAGCACTCAATTGAACGCTTAGGCGGTTTCGTTATGTATCGCAGACATTTCCACTTTTACAGAAAACTGTGCTCATCAGAGTAGCTTGGCTAATTTATGGATGTGCAGTGCATGTTCCTTTAATGCAGGAATTCTTCCCCTGTATGTCTGGGACGTACCGAAAGTTCGCACTAAGCGCATTTGCTCTACATTCAAAATTCAAACTGGAGAACTGCTGATGTATTGGGATGTAGAACGGTATCCCGCATTATGGTTCTGCAAAGAATTTCGACGAAGCACGATTACGAGCAGAGTACATTGCGGAATTTTGCTCATGACCAAAATGTTTAATAAAGACAAACTCCGCAATGTACTTGGTACGAAACTTTATACAACACGAATACAAGTTTAACCATTTGGTTGAGTTGTTCCAATTAAAAAATCATATATGTATCAGTTGCCTTTTTCGCCACGATGGTTAGTTTTTCTGCACAGACTAAGATGTCCATTGGACACTCAATCAAACTGTTGGAATATCAACTGATACTTAAATGAAGAACGAACAACATATCAATCACTTACACAATCAGTTAAATCAGTCATTCAGTTTTCCATCAGTCAGATTGAGCGTCTAATGGGCGCCACTCACAAACTAACTCGCGTCAAAGTCATCGTAAGACCCGACGCGAGGTCACGAAAGAGTAAACCCCGACACAGAAAGACCGATGTTATTTCATATTTCATTCAGTTCAGTATAGAAGAAAATAATACCGTTTGTGATACCCTTTCACATTCCATTGTCCGTCAAACAGACACGTCCCGTCCACCACGACCGTTAGAGGAGAACGGTCTGTCGTATTGGTTCGTCTCGCGCGAAGAGATGGAAAGAGACGCACATGCTGGTCGCTTTTTGGAATACGGCGACCACAACGGACACTTGTACGGGACCCACCTCGACTCCATACGCGCCGTCATCAAAGAAGGTAACAAATGAACCTTTGGTATTGAGAACCTTCACATTAGACGTGTAATGTATCAGGATAGCAGAAGCTACTAAGATGTTGAATGATACTTTGCGTTAGTAAACGAGTTATTCCGTGATGATACCCCGAGGCGTGAGTTCGCCTGCCTCTGCCTCTCTATCTCGGTGATTCTTTGCCGTTCTCATTATTTTTTGTATTATATAAGGACTAACAAAATTAACCCGACAAACTTTGGCAATTGCATGTACATGACAATAAAATAATATATTCATTGAAAAAACTAGCCTTAAAAAATTTGTTTGCGAGTAAAAAAATTAAATGGAAGTGCAAATAAAAATACAAATTAAGAGACTTACTTCATTTCGATTGTACCTTATTTTATCAATGAGAAAAAACAGGCAACTTTCATATAGAAGACGCCAAACGCGGGGCACAGGGCGCAATTACCAATCACAGCAACAGTGGTCGCCTTTCGGCGTCTTCTAAGATACCGCGGTTCGTGCGTGTGTGTTGTGGCAAAGTACTTAGAGCGCGCTGCCATTAAGGTCCAGCTCACAAAATTTGCATTTCTAAATTTTATTTTTTGAATAAAATGTGTTAACTTTAATGTTTTATTTTTTTCGTAATAGGTGCACCCTATGCATACACTGCAACGTTTGTCGGGTTAATTTTGTTAGACCTTATATATAAATTGTTACATGATAAATTCTGGAAAGTATGTAACTGCGTAAATAGGCATTATAATACTCGTATTGTAGTGTAATGACACTCTGTACATTGCAGTCACATAAACTATAGTTACACTTGTGCTAATATGAAAGAATCTGGCTATGAAGCCCTTGGACTACTAAGCAAATAAAATAGTCTTGTATTATGCATACCACATGGTTTATAAACTACATAAATACCTAACTTGATGTTGTTGACAATTTTAGGCAAAATGTGCATCCTGGACTGCGCTCCCCAATCCCTGAAGCTGCTGCACAACAGCAGCGAATTTCTGCCGTACGTGGTGATGATCGCCGCACCAGGCATCGAGCAGCTTAGAAACCTCACCTACGCCTCCAACAGGAATTTAACGGTAACGTAAAGAACTGTTGGGATGAATCATGAGACTATTTTTTATAGCTGCCTCAGAATTTAAGTTATTTAATTTACGTAAGAAGTTCAGATCACCAAAAAAGAAAGATGGAGTAAATCCAGACACGCGCAAGAAGTCAATCAAAATTACGTCTATTCAAATCAAATAGTTAGTTGACAATTACAGATAGGACAGGTAAATAAAAAGTCAGTGATCTTTCGGATGTTTTTGACATCAGCTGACTGACGTTGCTGGAGTTTTCATACTTAATTAAAGGATTACTAAACAATATTGTAAGATAAATTTTTAATCCAAATCGTTGCAAGGTCGTATATCATATATTTTCAATTTTCCTTTGAGTCCCGAGACCGACTGTGCAAACGGTTTTGTAGGCCATTGTTTGATTTAAGACTAATGTTAACTGTTTAATAAAGTAATAAGAAAACTGATGGTTTTGAAGAATTTATACGAAACCGATTTCACATTTAATGCAATTAATTTGAACTTGCCTGTTTGCGTCATAAAATGGCTAGCCAAATGACTTAGGTATCTGGTATAATATGAACGGTCCGTCATAAGCGTGAGTTTCTCAATCTCTTGTGAAACATCTAACTTTATGTTTGGTTTCATAAGAAAATAGTAAACGCGAACAAAGTTAGAAGCATTTAAAATTTTCATAAAACAGTTCTCAATTAGCTAGTTTATTATTTTATAGTAAAATACAATCATAAACTTGGATATTAATCATACATTTGTGTGGAGACTGCACCTTACGCCTCGGACCCTTGACATAGATTTGACGACCTGTTTGGCGTAGTGGTTAGAAACTCTGACTGCTATACCAAAAGGTCGCGGGTTCGAATTCCGCTAGGCCCATATGTTTGTATGATGAATACAGACAGATATGTGTTCCCAAATTATGGATGTTTTTCATTCATATACGTATTTATTTACAAAAAAAATGTATATGTGTAGTTTATCTATCATCTGGTGTCCATAATACAAGCCTAGTTACTTAGTGTGAAACTAGATGGCGCTGTGTGTATGTGCGAAGATACAATACAAATACTCTTTATTGCACAATATAATTTATTAATTTTTTATGATAACGATAGAACACAAAGATTTTTATAGAAAAGCTAAGCGCACACATGTTTACTAAACTACCGTTACTCCATCTTTGCGTTTTGTTGCTCTGAGAGACATGGGAAAGGATGATTCTGGGCGAATACAAGTCAGTACGATGTGTGACACATTAATTTAGGCTTTTCCTTGCTGACTCGCGTCGTTAATTCCACCGTTCTGATGTGTCTTTGCACTACATCAGGCCTAAATCAGGCCCGCTCCGCCTTTTGCTCGTATAGTCGCTAATTGTGTGCAGAGACGTAAATTGCAACCCTAAAATTTTTATCTAAATAACTGGTTGTACGTAACGATCGATAGACCCATATAGGTCATCTACTGCTCATAGACAACATGCAGCGTACCAATTTTAGTCCTGGCTTACGTTATTGTGTAGTACGAATGCTTAGGTGCGATCTATGTTGCAAGTGTATACGAGGCATGATTAATTAGTAGTGCAGTGAAGAATGTGTTTATTGATTGGTAAAGCGGCAGTTCGATTTAGGAAAGAGTAACAAAAACTGACGTTTTTCATGTGGTCAAAAGAATAACCCCCAATTGAGAGCCTCGTGGGCTATCCGATAGATGGCTTTGGAATTTATATTTGGTTAAAGGAAATTAATATTAAAATTACTCCATTTTACTTTCAATTATTGTCATGAAGCCATGGCCATACTGAATTTTGAATATTATTTGTCAGTGAAGTAGGTGTGTCCTAAACATTTATTGTGGTTTTTTTTAGCGAGACCCTCACAAAATTCTATGTATATCACACAGTTTAAAAAAAAACATTTTCTCTGAAAGTACCAGATAGTCAGATTTTCCAAGTGTTACTGAACTCTTTTATTTTAAATGTATTTTAGTTGTTCACATATTTATAAAGCAATTACCATGAGAAAATTCCAAGTTACTTGAAAACAAGTAACTTAGTAGCCCACGGGCTCTCAATCAGAGGGTTTCGTTTCGACCACATAAAAAGCGAATCTGTTCCTCGTTAGTTGAATGCCTGTTTAGTTGTCATGAAGCATTAATTAGTAAATTTTAGGTGCTCTGTATCATTTTGTTCTTAGTAGACATTAAAAAAAGAAAGAATGAATATGAATGAACATTATTTATAGCATGGATTATTAAATGATTTCAAATCGTCGATGGAAAATCTTGTCAATTTAATTTTATTCTGCTCGTAAAAAGGTTATTCTTATATCATGTAGCTATAGAGGAAATCATGTTTACATGCTGTTTTGTTCTCAGAATTTAAAGCATGCAATGCTATGTTACATTTTGTTTATTTTTTCCATATTTTCTGCCTTTATTGATGTGTTGTGCGCATGCGTTGTGTAGTTCGACAGGCAGAGCTCCATCCGGTACAGTTCGCGGCGCGCGCGCACCCTAGAGTCACTCGCATCGCTTTATGAGGTAAGTTATTATTTTTATACTATGTTAACACATATCCTCAATCACATATGGTCAGTGGCGATGAGGCCGAAGAAGGTACAAACGCGCTCCCACTGTCCCAACCCCCAAAGGAACACAACATTGCTGCTTGGCTGTTTGACTCGTATAAGAATGATAGTGGTAGCTAATGAGGCGAATATTTTATTATGCCACCACCATAACGAGTCACGGAGTTCACATGACTTCTTGAACAATATGCGGCGCTATAGCAATCATGTGTGTATAAAGCCGCGTCTCCTGCGCGTGTTTAATTGAAATATTATACACATAAAACAATACACAAAAACATTTGTTTTCATACACATTTCGTCTCCACCGAATATTTCATTTTGGTTAAAAAACATTGTTTTGTGTAGACATTAAATGAGTACTTACGAGGTAGACGTGCTTTCGGTTTTAGTAATCATAGATATGAAATTTGGTATATAGGTATAGAATATACCCTGGTTTAAGACATAGGATACTTTTTATCCCGATAAAGTGAGTAGTTCCGCTGGATAAGTAAACAAATTTCCGGGATATAGTTCTTCCACGCAGGCGAAGCCGTGGGCGAATCTATATCAGGCAGAAAACACAGATTAGTATCAGACCAGACCGATTTGAAATAGACAATTGATTATGAGTCTCTGAAACTGATTTTGAAGAACTGGTTTTAATTATTCGGCCCGATATGCAAAAGAATACTACACGGCGGAGAGATGCAATTTCACCAGAAATGCGATTTGGCATTAAATTAAGATTTCTATCTACTGGCGGTTCGTACAAAATCATGTACTCCATATATCATGTACTAATTTTAAAACAATAATTATTATCACATAGTTTACATTATTATTAGTTCCTTTACTCTTTTGACGAAAGTTTATAACCTCAAAATTCAACGCGCTGTCGCAGGTTGTCAAAAAATGAAACAAACCCTTCCCCCTTCACCCGCGCGCGAGATGTTTTCCATCCGCCACGGAAAGCAAAAACATTATGTATGCATACACAAATCCTTTGTTCCAATGTTTTTGTAGAATGTTTCGATAAAACAGGCGCAGGAGACCCGGCTTAATACTACCATAGAGGAATAACACTACATACTACTAAAATTGTTTTTTTTTTTGTAATGAATAAGTTCAAAAAGAGTTCAGTAATTGGTGTGTTCTACGACGCAATGAAGTTCACAGTAGTGACGTTAGTTTATTAAATATTTTCAGCATACATTAGAAAACATTTACTGTCAGTGACGTTTTATATATCGTTACTCGACTATAAATTATATTATCTTCTCCTGGTCAACTAAAATCTATGTAATATCTATTAGGAAGAAGATATGAAGCAGACTCTGGAGGAGAGCGCTCGTATCCAGCGCCAGAACGAGAAGTACATCGACCTGGTGATCACGAATGCCAACAACGACACCACTTACTCCAGAGTCATGGACGCGCTGCACTCACTCTCCACTGACCACCAGTGGGTGCCGGTCAGCTGGATTTATTAGCATCTCTCAAGTCTCAACATAACATAGTGATATGTAGAAGAACTCAAACACAGTCTTCCCGCGCTCTAAATAATAGTTACACGGGTTGTGTGGTGAAAATATCGATAATAGATTCCTAAAAAAAACCATAGATCTCTTGCCATTCACGGCCATGAAAATGAATTAAAAAACAAGAAATTTTAAATTTCACAATTTCATACAATTTAAAAAATATATATAATAAAAATAATGATAATAACAGCTCATGCTGAGAAAAAGAAACATCTAAATAATAATAAAAAAGTTACGTTTTCGAAAAAATCTCAACCCACTCACGTAGCCCCAAAACACGCGACACTAGGACGTTTCACATTCAGCGAAAAAAGGGGGGCTATATTGTAGCGATCGAAAAAACATTTTCAATGTTAATATTGTTTTCAAACCTTCTAAATTTTATTTGTGTGAAAAGTAACTGATAAATTAATGCAAATTACAGTTACTGCGATTAATTTTTTAAATATGTTTTTTGTTTGGCATCTATTATCGTTATCTAATTACCTCACATAAGTAATACCCTGTACGTAGAAAGTGGTATGTACTAATCACATTTTTGTGTTAAGTAAACTGATGACGTTCGGGTAAACAGACCAGACGCCCTGCTAACACCCATTTTCGCCCTTTTCAAACGGTTTCATAACGCTGCTATTACATCATGACGACGATTGGTCTAGGTACTGATCCTGCCTCCGAAACCAACGGTCGCGAAATCCCTAAGGTAAGTGTTTGTGTGATGAATACGAACATATATCCCCGAGTCTTGGATGTTTATATAAATATTTATGTATGTTTATCCGTTACCTAGTGTACGTATCCATAGTGGCTTTGCCTACTTTGGGACTAAATAATTCGTGTCAGGGTGCATAAATATTTATGTATTATAGAAATATGACAGTTTAAATAGCGATATATGATAATATTCTCATATTATTGCTTTGAAAAAATATGTGAACAATAAATTTGACATAATATCTTGGTCATATTTCTATGATAGTATAACTGGGTGATTTTGTATGGGCTGTTGGGCTCTCTGGGTGACACTGTCAAAGTTCCCATGAAAGATTCACTGGAAACGAGTGCGTGGTCATTTTAAGAAGTGGACGTCGTTGTCCGCCAAGTACAACTCGAAAAAAAAATTATTGCATCACATCTAGTTTTCAAAAAGGCCTCTAAAAATTAACGAAGAAGAATTATAAATTGTGATCATAATTATAAATAACACTTATTTCTAGGTATCTTATCGGCATTTCATTTATACGTGAGAATTAGATATAATATTAAACTTTGTGCTTCACTTGCGGATTTAATACATCACACGGTTGTTCGTAGTATTATTGCGTATTAGATAAATAATTTCGAATTTATTGCACTGAGTTTAGCAATTAGGTAATTAAGTATTGTGTGCCAGATAATTGCTTCAACATAATGTTAATGTAAAAGGCACGTCATTCCAATGAGTTGAATAGTCTCCTTTCTCTTATTTTAATCATAAAACAACGATTGTTACCACTAAAGCTCTCAACTTATTTTTCTTATGCAAAATCTATAATTCTATTCTCTTGGTATGATTTATAAATAACTGCTATTCAAAATTTAAGCAAAATTAACATCCCACCTAATAAATAGAATCGTAAATGTTACTCAGATTGATGTAACGTATTATTTTTATATAATTAGCGTGATTATATGAATCGATTATCGAATAGTTTATAAAGCTGATCTGTATATGTAATGAAATGAATGACCTAAGTATAATGTTTAAAACGATTTAGTTTTATCTAGAAATTAGTCTATTATAAAGTGTATCGGCAGCTGCTTTTATATGAAATAAGAATACTTCTGTAGATCTCTCTATGCGACTACGTTTAAAATAATGTCGCTGTGAAATTAATTGCGAGTGTCAATGTGCTCTGTATTATATCCTTTGGGATGAGCTTTTATCAATGTTACAAAAACGATTTACATCACATGTAAACAATATATAATTAATAGTCGGTTGAATTAAAATACAAGCGATTCGATTTTTATTACGGACGGACCATCTGCATCATACATAACTTTTCAACCATCCACACATAACACTCTGGTTCTACTTATATGGTGCACAATTTAGTATCAGCAGTTGCCTTAATCGTGCTTTGATCTTGTATGACAAAAAAGATATGCGAGTGTCACAACTATCTATGAATAATCGAAGCATGATACCAAGCAACAAGCTTATGTCTCTTGTGTTAACGAATATTAAAATATTACTTAGCATACTTCATAAGAATCTCACATTCCGTCCATTTTGTTTTGTTACTTAGCTATAAATTTTATTGTATTCAAGAATATTCAATATACATTATGTAACTCCATGCTTTATTTTATTTTCTCGCTCTCTTCGGCTTAGTACCCAAGTGTTATTCAGCTTTAAAATAAATTAAGCATACTGATATGTTGTATTAATTTACTAATTAGCTTGTCTCGTTGTGTTTTTGTGATGACGCGTGGAAGTCTTGAATATGTTGGGGTCGATATGGTTCAACGTGGTGTCGCTGCCCACGGTGATCAAAGCGCTCTCTGGTTCCATCTTCTCGAGCAAGTGTGGCGCCAACAGCAGAAACAGTTGCTGCAAAAGGGAAAATTTCATATATTTTTTACAGAATCTGCAGAATTGAGATTTGTGCCACATTGGAAAAGTTCTAAGACCCGTTTTACAGAATGTTACTCAAGCAGAGATCTCCGCTTGAGGACAGTTAAAAAGGGACAGCTTTATGTAACTTGTATAGTGGCATCTCTCAAGCGCAGAACTATGCTTGACCAACATTCTGAAATACGGACCTAAGTCTAGCAGTGCATGAGTACCTGCTAGATTGCGACTAAAATATATCCAAGAAAATGCAAGCCTATCCGTAGGTTTCAAAGAACGACAACCCGCGAGAACAAGAAGCGTGCCCACAATCTCGTTCCCAGCCTTTCTAATTAATTCTAAGCCTTTCATGGTAAAAAAACTCGTAAATAAAGTTTTGATATACGGAATGTTTTTGAAGGACATCTTTACTATTTACATAGCAAATATATTATTTAAATACCTCAGCCCAAGGAATGAGTGGCAAATTAGCAAAGGCCGCTTGCCATCCCGGCAAACCCAAGTGGACCAGAGCCATCCTGAAGTAATGCGTGAAAGAGTCGGCCAGCCAGCCCCAGACTCCTTCGCGGGTCACCAGCCATACAGACCAAGAACCTCCGGTATACACCAAGCATATCTGAAAGAACAAACTTCTTTAAACAGGCGGAACTTGCAACCCTGTATTACGAATGGGTGTCCAGAGTAGGTATCTCACAAATATAACGACCGGAAACGGAACGCTGCAACTGGGTAACTTTCACCTTGCAACCTTTTTACCCGACTACTCCAAAAAGGTGGGTAATGTTTTACGGGCGCATGTTTGTCGATTTCTATGATAAGGTACCACTTGTAGCCTAACCGGCTCGACCGACTTTGAAGTGCTTGGTATCGTTATGAGGATACATTTAATGGTAAAAAAGCCATCATGGTCATGGTCATGTACACATAAACAGGTACCTTTCCAATGCTTCTGCACGTGTCCATTTCGAAAACTTTGCTCTTGGTGTTGAGCACGGGACGCGGTCCCGAGTGCTGTCTGGTGAGGGAGAAATCGAGCAGGTCCTTCAGCGCCGGCGACAGGCATAACTCGTTCAAACAGTTGACCTTAATCGATCCAACCGGTAATATTTCGTCTCCTATAATATAAAATCTTGTAAATAATCTTAACTAAAAATTAAGCCTACGTTTATCCGCTTGTTTGTCGTGTGGTGTCCTATACCCCAAATGTATTGGGGTTTCCGGGTCAGTACGCTTCCACCTTCGACCTCAGAGGTCGAGTATCAACACGTTGTGCATAAAAAAATAACCACCGGCAAGATTTCGGCGCTACTTCTGGAACAGAAATTTCTTGCACACTCGTAAAATATACACCGTATTTTGCTTTCCCGTCGAATATAACTAGTTACATTTTAGGGCAGATAGAATTAGTGAGTAATCTAGTTTTGGAATAAAATTGTAGGTCACAGTTATATTTTTTACTATTACTGCCGTCTGTAACGAAGCAACAATCCTAGTATTGGTTTGGCCATAACTAAAATCGTAACAGTATATTCTCGTAGAGAGTTAGGTACTATAGATTGTCTTGCCTTTTAATGGACGACGGGTCAGCGAATCATAGTAGGTAAAGATGAGGCCGAAGGCCGAAGGTGGAAGTGCGCTCCATCAAAACCTATTTTAGTTATGGTGACTGACTGTCTTAACTCAAGCAGCCGAAATACAGCAATAATATGGTGATAGCTGGCCAAAAATACAACCACATTCAAATCAAACACCCAATAATCAAATCGGCTACTAAACATATGTACCATACTGGGAATCGAACCCGCGACCACCGTTTTGTAATCGTTATGTTGTTTACGTTGAGCCACGGACGCGGTTATTATAGGTAGCTAGTCTAACTAGTGAATACATTCCTGAATATTTATAATGCCAGGTGAGTTGGAAGCCGTCACTTGAAGCGTAAAAATTTCGAAGATCTTCCGGAAGAATAGCAGAGTGGCGTTGTTCCCAAGTAGAGATCGATACGCGATCGCAGGGTGATCGGCGTTCGACGTTAACGTTGCATATTCGAGGATCAGACTCTGTAACAAAGTTATTTTTTAATATTTTTTTAACCATTCGAAAGCTGCGTCGCCGAATTCATCAAAAAGTAAAATTATAAGCAATGTCTCTACACGTGAAAGGTTGGACAGACTGGACGATAGTTTGGATTATAACTTCCAGTTATGAAGTTGGAAAATTTCTTGGCCGTTGTCCATAGATAGATAATAATAATACAAAGACAGATTTATAATAATCGTTTGATGGCGGGAAGTCACGCGCTATGTGGCGCTTTTATTTATATTTCCTGCAATTTGTATATTTTGGAGTATCTAAGGCAGAATAAATATACAGAAATAAATTGCAGGAAATATCGGTGCATTTAAGACAGAATAAGTGCCCAACCCGCACTGGGTCATTGTGGCGGATCCCTCAATATGAGGCAAGGTCTATCCCTGCAGTGGGATGTTTACGGACTGATGATGCGTGAAGGCAGAATGTGTGTAAACATATGTGCCTGAGCTTCCACTAAAATCTTCCGTAAGGCACTGTCACCATGAAAGATGAAAAATCAAGGTTTTATGAGACATCGACACTGGCAAAAGTATATGTCGCGTCGAATGGGGCTGACGATTGTAAATAGTAGAAAAAGACTAATTTAACTAGGGCCGCTATCAAAGGGATGGGCGAGTTTTCACTTTGAATCGATTTATTGGATCATAAATTCCAATTGGATCGTAAGAGCTCGATAGTAGAACATATAAAATAAAAAATTGCGCACGCATAATCTAAGGCCCGTATTAATAAACCAATCTCAATACAAGTCTTGAGGTTGTACCACCCGAGATGCGTCTTAAGAAGTTGACGCTATCTCAAGCTCCGTGCTAATTTATAAACCAATCTTGAGGTCTACTCAGCTGAGATCACTTCTCAAGTATTCTCCTTACCAACGAATGAATGATAGTCTTGAGTTTAGTTTATTAATACGCGCGAGGTGCAAGTGAGATACAAGTTGAGTACAAGTGAGTGCTTGAATATGCCATGCTTTTCAAGTCTCAAGTTAGGTTTATTAATCAACACGTTTACTTGAGACCGGTCACAAGATTGTTCTCAATCTTGAGAATGGTTTATTAATACGGGCCTAAGACGCGCGCCCTAACTATATATGCAAGAGAGGATGAGTACTACAGCGCTTCCGCGCTCGCCCCCGGTCAAGCAAAGCTAAAAAGGCTATCAGCAGTAGACCTTATTTTAAAAAAAAAAGGTTCCTATTAACAATTTCTCTAAATATTTATAATAATACAATAAACTTTTGTACATACAAGCTACCGTACGACGACCTTGACACTCTGGTAGCGTCGTGTATCCAACTACACTGGTACTGGGGGCTACCGTGTCCTGATTTTTCCGTATAGTTTATTATGTACAGGATTAACTTCTACGTTACTAAAAAATAAGCGCATTTGAATGGATATAAGAGATTATTCTTTTCTTTATTGTTTCTTTATTATAGTATGCTCATATTGATATTGCTTTTTTTATTTTACCTGTTTTATTAATTATGAAAGTCAGTCCCGCTCATTTAAACATTGTAAGATGGACACTGAGGGTCGATTGAGAAATCGATATTGAGATTGAAATCGTCTCAGTCTCAATCCAATTTTTTTTGATACTCTTTTAATATTCAACAGATTCTCAAGCGTCAACTTAAGGTTATCTCAATCTTGAGAACGGTTTATTAATATGGGCCTGAGATTGTGATTTAATCTGAAGAAACAATTCAGCATTAAATCGCATTGTGTTGAATCGATTCAACAGATAGTATTTATTTTGAAGCGATTCGATTAAATCGCAGTACTCCGTCCCTATTATCATTATCTGGCACGGCATGGCACAGTGACAGCTGCGCCGACCGACAGTTTTTGGAAGGGTGGATTAGCTAACCTCTAACATTTTTATTATCAGTGATTTTTCTGTTCTTAAATGTCCATTCATAAAATAAGTAGTTATTTGATGTGCCTACTAAGTTATTAAAACAAAATGACAAACTTAAATGCTGGTGTTTGTGCTATAAAACAGGAATTTGTGATGCAAAGACCCGATAAGAATATCAGTGATAACACTAATTTGCTCACTAAACGTAAGTTAAATGATAGTGCTGATTGCGAAGCCGGTGATGTAGAGAATAAAAAAATCAGAAGCGATGAAAGAGATGGACAATGTAATAAAGCCAAAAATAAAAACCGAGGCCAAAATAAAGCTAGACCCAAGACGTTTCAAGACGACAAAGGAAGTAAGCCTTGCCCAAGCATTATAAATTTAATATCAGCTAAAGAATTAGTACCTTGTAAATTTGATAATTGTAAATTTATTCATAACCCAATCAATTACTTGGAATCGAAACCTAAGGATATTGGTGAACAATGTCATGTTTTTGAAAACCGTGGCAGATGCCCCAGAGGCATAACTTGCCGATTTGGCTCAAAACACATCACAGAAGAGGGGTACAATATTGTCAATGAAGATAAAGTTAAAGAATGGAAAGAGGATACCAAGAACACACTTCAACCATCCCTTCAAATACCACTACAAAAAAAGAAATATGACCTAACTTTTGCTGAGAAACTGGTAAAAGCTATGGATATAAGAAACAAAAAAAATATTAAATGCGAATCTACAAGCGTAGAGGTTCCAATTAACACAGAGAAAGATTTACCAATTAAGACAGAACAAGAGGTTTTAGTTAACACAGAGAAAGAAATAAGCGAGCCAAAGGAAACAAATACTGATATAAAAGTCAACACTGCTCTTAATAAAACAGATGTCAAAGATAAAAATATTGGTACAATTACTGATGAAGATTTAATAAGACTCTTGCCTAGAGAGAAAAAAACTATAGATTGGTGTGACAAACTATATCTAAGTCCACTTACTACAGTAGGTAACCTACCTTTTCGAAGAATTTGTAAAGGATATGGTGCAGACATTACTTGTGGGGAGATGGCCCTGTGCGAGTCATTGCTTAAAGGCTTAAAACAAGAATGGGCTTTAGTAAAAAGACATGAATGTGAAGATTTATTTGGGGCGCAAATATGTGGAAATAATGTGTACACTATCACTAAAGTAGCACAACTTTTACAAGAAAACACTGAACTAAATTTTATTGATCTAAATTTAGGGTGTCCTATAGACCTGATTTATAAACAAGGTGGAGGAAGTGGTATGATGCACAGGCTACCGGCATTAGAAGCCTCAGTGAGATGTGCTTCCAAACTGCTCAGTATACCATTCACATTGAAAATGCGAACAGGTGTATATCAAAATAAAAAAATTGCTCACACTATCATGCCAAAAGTAGCTGAATGTGGTGCATCACTCATTACTTTACACGGTAGATCTAGAGAAGCAAGATATACTAGATCTGCAGACTGGGAATACATTGAAACTTGTGCCAAAGCTGCTGCACCTTGTCCTGTTTATGGTAACGGGGATGTCCTCAGTTATGAGGATTATGTTCAAAGAAGAGAAATGGCACCTACAGTCCAAGGAGTTATGATTGGTCGTGGAGCATTAATCAAGCCCTGGATATTTACTGAGATAAAAGAGCACAAGCTGTGGGATATAAGGAGTTCAGAAAGATTTGATATTTTAAAAAAATTCACTAATTATGGTCTAGAACACTGGGGCTCAGACACCCAAGGTGTAGAAAACACCCGTAGATTTTTGCTCGAGTGGTTGTCATTTTTATATCGCTATGTACCAGTTGGATTATTAGAAACACCTCCACAGAAAATTAATGAGAGGCCACCTACATATTTTGGGAGAGATGATTTAGAAACATTAATGGCCTCGGGAAACTGTGCAGACTGGATTAAAATCAGTGAAATGTTACTGGGTCCAGTACCAGATGGATTCAACTTTCTACCAAAACATAAAGCGAATTCCTACCAGAAATGATGTTATTTATTCTGTTGTTTGTTACAATTGCTCTATCATGTTATTAAAAAAATATGACTACTTGAAATATTTTATTAATTCATGCAATTCTTATTATATATTTTAGAGTAATATTTATACAGTTGACCAAAGTAGGCTACAGACTTGTACACTCGATGGCACAACGTCCATAACACTACCAGTGTAAGCTGGCCATGCTTCCCTATGAGGTAAGTATGTGAACATATACAGCAAGTGCAGATTAAGCATGCCAACCTAGATTTGTTAATAATTTATAAGGCACACACAAATTGTAAAATGTATAATACAGGGTTCATTACAACCCTTACTTTTAGTTAACCTTTTTAACTTATTATGCAAATATTCTTCTGGGCAGAGTAGTTTCTTCCCGTGGGTGCAGTAAAAGGCGGCTAAAAGATCATGAGCGTAACAGCATACAACCAGTGATAGGCAGCAGCAGCAGTGTCATTGGCCCTGAGCTCCCGGGAAAAATCAACAATCACTGTCCAGCGTGGCTATTAGGGCAAATCCTCCCATGGAAAACGATGCACATTCTTTAGGTATATTACATGTATACACTGTGCTATATCAATCAATGTATACTTGTTGATACACACACTGATATAATAAAACATAGTAACAGTGTAAACATTATGTCGTCGGGAGGGTAAATGGTTAAGTTAAATTAGCCATTCAAGTGAATGCATACGCGGATCGTTTTGTATGGTGGACTTTTACACTTCTAAAGAAAACAGCTCCGAAAAAAAATAAAATGTTTGAGACACTTACACCAATCATCTAGTCCCAAACTATAAGTATAATTATAGTAGTCCAGTAAAATATGGAATTTTTGTGGTGTAACTTCCTATAGGTAATCTTAGTTCCTGATTTTTGTAGAAGGATAGAGGACTCGGTAATAAATAGAGTAAAAATATTTTCTAACCATTCTGTAGCTTGATTTAGGCCTACAATATATTATATGACGACCTGTTAGAAACTCTGACTGCTATACCAAAAGGTCGCGGGTTCGAATCCCGCTAGGAGCATATTATACAGACATATGTTCTAGAGTTGTGGATGGTTTTCATGTATATACAAAAAAATTAATGTGTGCAATTTAAACCGCCTCCGTGGGTCAATGTAAACAACAGGGTTTACGAATCGGAGGTCACGGGTTCGATCCCCTGGGAATCAAACCCGAACCTCCCAAATTGGGAGACCGCGCCTTAACCACTGAGTCACCGACGCTATTATATTTATGAAATAATAATAATTAGTGCGATACTTATACAACGCCGTCAAACACTAGCACTTGTCATTATTTCTAAAGATGAACCGTAGATGCCGTTTCAAGCATTGAACTATTTATATTAGAAACACCCAAACGTTTACCTACGTGTGGCATATCTCTAAATACCTCATTTGGGATAAAGGTGTTGACTTAATAGTACCTATGTATAGTCTACTTACTGAGACAAAAACCTCTCCTATTATTTTTTTTTATGCACAACGGGTGAGGACTTGGCCTCAATCACACCTGATGTTAAGTGAAGATGAGGCCGAAGGTGGAAGCATATTGACCCGGAAACCCATTGTATTTGGGAGACTGGGTATCTTACCTCTGACAACCGGAACACGTACAACAACGCTGTTTGGCGGCGGATTTAGATAAGATATACCACCATATGGTGGTAGCTAGCCAGGCGGACATTTAAAATGCCCTATCACCAACCAAAAGTATTTTCTGTAAATAGGTAAATACTTAATCTGAATGCAACTTACCTAGGTATATTCACATAATTTTACTCGCTCCTTGGTACACGATTTAATACATAAGTAATTAAAATAATTAGACTACATAGGTAATAAGTAATTAAATATAAAAAACTTACCCAAAAGCTTTGTCACACCCAAAGTAATATTTTCATAAAACGAATCTTCCGATACCAAATCCACACAAAAACTCATTATTGCAAATAGTTAACTTTACTTTGTAGAGTACATTAAAATTTATTTGAAAAATTGTTAAATAAACATTCACTGGACAAGAATATGATTAATAGGTTAAGTATACAATACTGCCAGGGAGATTCTAACAAAAATGGTAACCATAGTTACATTACGTAACTATTTTTGTTTAGGTACAGTCAGCATCAATTGATTCATTTACGAAAACAATACAAATAGAAATTAGAAATATGATTCATTATTTGTTGAAATGTTGTAATTTATTTAATTTAATTTGCTTAATTTCGCACAAGAAATGACCGATTATAATATTAGCATATTATTTTATTAACAAGTAGGTATTCACTGTAGCTTAATCTCAAAAGAGCTACGAACTTATATTTTGTTTTTAATTAATAACTATCTTTTTTATCTGCTGTTGTTGAAAATAAAGCTACATTGGTGTCGATTCGGTTGTACGCAAACTAAACTAAAGTCAATTTCTGTCTTTTTCTCTCTGGAACAATATAACGTGACAGCACCAGTCTAAATCTGATTTTAGTTTGTTTGCGTACAGCCGAATCGACATCAGTGTCAACAAAAACATAAAACCTCACTATATCTCATAAAAATAACACATGTAACACTCAACTCATAATGGTTTAAATACAGTAAAAAGTTTGAGTACCACTTTGCCGAACATTCGGTAAACCTGCCGAATACCGAATAAGTATAAAACGAATATTCGGCCCATCCCTAAATATTATCTCGCGCAACACTTAAAGCCGATAGGTCCTGTCACGCTACTATGCTGGTTTTGTTAATAAATTGACCTAGGTACGATCTTTCTCAACACTAAATGCTCTGGCTACACTGTCGCGATAACGCGAAGATTCGTGTTGTCGCGACAAGTCTGGCCAAGAAATTCGTCCTATCGCGAATCAACATCGCGAACACGAATGCCCTTCGCGCCGCTGTCGGTAAATTACCGCACATCAAAGGGTTTTATCGCGACAAAGTTCGTGCGGTTGGCTACACTTCGCAAGTTTTGTTGACAGCGAGACTCCGAGCGGTTAGCACGTGTGTTATGTGTTCGCATAGTAAAGTTGTTCCGAATTCATTATTATGGATTGGAGTAATGAAGGAATATTAGAATTGATTCAATTCATTGAAACAATAAAAAAGTATACTTTGTACGATTTTTGTGTACAGATAACATCCACCATCGCCTTTTATTTCTCTTCTTTTTATTATTTTTATTCACGTAATAGAGATGCAGCAAATAATTATTTGCTGACATGTAGTATAGCGCAACCGCCTCTTCCATTTTTCCAAATGAATTATCGCGAACGTTTTAGCCTAACGCGACGTTGCGAAGTTTTTGAACAATGTGGCCAAGCACTTCGTCGTAGAGCGAACACGAAGTTTTATCGCGACAACGCGAACTCGAATCTTCGCCTTGTAGTCTGGCCGTAGCATAAGAAGAACATATGCGTTCTCAGAAGTAGTTTCAGCATACTATTGAAAATGTAAAAAATTTTAAGTCTACAGATTTTACGGAATTACCTATGTATCCAGCAGTGGACGTCTTTCGGCTGATATGATGATGTATATATAGAAATGTCACTTTCCACGTCCGTAATGATAGAATACACAAAGTGGAATTCAGCTATAATGATTATTGGCGAAGGCCTTTGTCCAGTAGTGGACGTCTTTCGGCTGATATGATGATGTTTTCGAAATTCAAATCAATTAAGGACTAATTCCGATCAGTAAAAATTTGTATGATAAAATTCAGTTTATAGGATCACGATGAACGTTTTTTATACACAACGGGTTAGCACTTCACCTCAATCACACGTGCAGATGACGCCGAAGGTGGGAAGCGTAGTACCCGGCTACCCAAATATTTGGTGAACTGGCTCTCTTGTCTCTGACAACCGGAACACAACAATGCTATTAGCATTGCTGTTTGACGGCAATTTAGATAAGTAAACCAAAAAGGAAACATTTATTTCGACAATTTGTCTAACATCACTTCTTTATACCACACCACGGAGGATTATTGTCGGGGTGGTCATACAAAGAAAATCCCTGTCTGTTGGTTTGACATTTTACGACAAATTATTAGATCTTCGACAGGTTTATGAAGATACGAGGTGGCCACGCCAGAAGGAGCTCTCATCTTGGCATTGCCACCAATGCAACCTTTATGTTCTAAAAGGCAGACCAACAAATTCTGATATTTCGTGACAAACTAAAGTCACATTTTGAGTTGATGATGATATGACTACAATAACAACAAATAAAACTGCGGATTATAGTATAAACATCTTTTATTTCTCTTGAATGAGATTTACATCTAGTCATACATTAATATTTGAAAGTACAAAACAAGCAACTACTGGTAATCTAATGCATAGCTCAAAAAACTAATAATTGGGCAAGTTGCATGAAATCAACTGGAATACTCTTTTATGAGAGTAAATAAATACTCCTCGTGATGTCTTATTAGCTAATAAATTAGAAACAAATTTATTGAATGCTGACATAGCAATAATCGCGAACACACATGACATGTGAAAAAAATAAAGTACCTCTGTACTGTACTCAGATTGAGATTTAATACAATCACATAAATAGTTAAATCTAACTTGCGTGTAATTAACATCACAATATGACCTTATAATTTAAGAAGCTTGCATTTAACATAATTATTTATGACTGTGTAGAATGACGTGAAAAATCTAATTCATCTTATGTGTTATTTACAGTGACTAACATTATGATTATGTTATGTGTGAATGAGCAAAAGTAGAAAGGTTACAATGAAAAACACTAAAACTGTATTACTATTATGTTGCTAGTAAATACGTCATGGAATGAAATTTTGAGTAGACAAAGTCTGATGTGTTACTTATGTGCCTAATTTTTATATCTATTTAGTTCTCCAGTCCATACGCCCCACTACTCTAGCGCCTTCGGCGTCGACGTGAATCTCCATTGTATCCGTTTTCTGTAAAAAACAGATGAATTTATTTATTATCTATTTCAAGTATTACATAGAAAATCACAATGCAATAAAAATTTGCTCGTAGTACATTAGTTTTGATATACAGATGTCACTGTAGCATAGTGTAAGCAACAAAATCTTATGTTCTTTATACAGGGTGGAAAAAAGTCGTCGGTGCGTGAAATTATTTGTACTGGTTGAAGGTTGTTTTTTTTTTGTTAAAGAAAAAATGTCTTGTTTTTTTAGTAATTTAGTGTGCTTGCCAAACTCCCTGATCATTTTAGTGCGAGTGTGACCTTTCTAGTTCCTGGAGTTTAGATGGACAGTTGAGAGTATACGAGCTTGACGATCTTCGATTTGTAATGTTTATTGCTAATTACATTAACCTCTACACTTTTTCCATACAAGCCCAAACTGTCTATTATATAGACTCCCTGCGAGGCTGTGTGTGTGCAAAACTAGACAATCGTCTAAATATGTCAAGCTATTTACCTAATTTCAAAAAAACTACTGAATCGATCATACTGAAATTACAATGGAACCAATTTGGCGGTAACCTTTCAATTACAGAAAAAAATGACGCGAATCAGGCTCTAAATCGCGGAGTTATCGGTGAACATACATAAAAAAGAAATACATAATGTTAATCATGGTTATCATTAATAGAATAATTAAACCATGTAGTTTCAAATTATACGAATTGTGGACTCTGTTAATGTAGGTATTTTTTAATATTTTATTAATATGTTATAACTGTAATTATTTCTTAATTAGTAGTAATGCTGTGCAGTAAAGACTGTATTGTTATAGCATAATATACATTATAGCAATGTATTAAAAGAAGGCCACGAAATTATCCTAAAAATGTTTTGAGTAAAATTTGCTATTCCCAATAATTTAAAGAACTTTCCCTCAATGTCTGTTTTTTTTTCAACCTGAATAACTCTCTCTACACAAAATAGACGCATTAGAGAACAGGATCTTTAAACATCCTCGCAATAACGCTATGCTATTTGTGACACCTATGTGTGGTTATGTTGGTGAGTTTGCATTGGTTTGAATACAACAAACCTCAGTCGTGTTCACCGTTGTTGGTGATTCCTCTGGCGGTCATTATGGTACCCCATGGGGCCATTCGCCAGCGCATGATTCTGATGTTGTACCATACCGAGACCGAACGGCCTTCCAGGGCCCATATTTTGCAGGCCATAATTTTCGAGTCCATTCTGATATCCAACACCATCATAGTTTTCATTGGATGCATTTCCTTGATTAGGCCGTTTGTTGTTATTCTTGGATCCATAGGAACCGAACGCCGTGAAATTGGCACCCTGCACGAAGTCGCCGCTCGGAGGAAGCATGCGCGGCAGCAGGCCCCCATGAGGTACATCGAGACCGCCAGAGCCGAGCCCGTAGCCCACGGCGGCAGACGGACCGCCGCCGTCGCCGCCGCCGCCGTTCAGGCCGCCGAGACCGAAGGACCCCAGTCCAGAGTCCTCGTCGTCGTGATTTCGTCCTCTTCCACGGCGACGACGATCGCGACCCTTCGAACGCGATCCGCCATCGGAGCCCCGGCCGCCCGAGCCGAGGCCCCCACCGGACCCGAGTCCGCCGTCGCCTCCGGAGCCGCCGCCGTGTGCGCCACCCGAACCCAGCCCGCCGCCCGAGCCGAGACCACCGCCAGAGCCGGAGCTCCCGCCGAGGCCGCCGCCGGAGCCCAGGCCGCCGCCCGAGCCGCGCGCGCCGCCTGACCCCTGGTTCGTTCCCAGACCACCGGAGCCCAGGCCGCGCGAGCTCGAGCCTCCGCCGTGGCCGCCGGAGCGACTGCCGCGCCTTCGGGAGTCAGACTCTTGGCTACTATCTCCTGAGCCGCGCTGGGCCGAGGCGTAGACGGGCGGTGCGGCTGTCGCGGTGGGCGGGGGCGGAGGCGGGGGCGGCGGCGGGGCGGCCGGCCATCCGCTAGCGGGCATCATCGTGTTGGGAGCGAAGGTGGGTATCATCATGCCGTACTGATCGGCGGGAAAAAACGGGGGCATAACGAAAGCCTGGCCGTTTGTCGGCGGCGGAACGCACATATTCATCTGTGGATTTAGAGTCATCAGCGGCGGTATATGGTCCGGGGGCTGCTGCTGTTGTGTAAAATCTGCATTATTACTATAGCTACTCGTATTGTTTCGGGGGATATCATTCTTATTCGAATTTTTACTGGTAGTACGAGATTCGTCATTTCGGTTCGGTGGTGTCGAGGGACCTCTGGATTTATCTGTAGCGGACGGGAGTTGCGGGCCGATAGGGGTGGGCAGAAGCGGTTTCGGCGTCGGCAGGAGCGGCTGGGGCGCAGCTAGTCCGACGTTTGTAGTATCCTTCTGCGGGCTGCACTTGCCTGAGCGGGAGCGACTTCGCGAGCGGGAGCGCGAGCGACTCCTCGAAGATCTGGAGGATCTGCTTCGTGAGGATCGGGTGGAGCTGCGGCGGCGACGACGACGATCGCGCGAGCGGGAGCGGGTGCGAGAACGACGCCTACGCGAGCGAGAACGGGAGCGGGAGCGGCGGCCGCGTCGGTATCGTCCGCCTCGGCCGCGCTGACCTGCGGATAACAAAGCCTTTTCATTTTATATATCCACTAGAAACACTAGATTACAGAAATTACACTAGCCTTCTCTCAACATTTGACTCGAAAAATCGAAGTTGGTTAACAACAGCCTGTATCGACCACATAACCAAATGGCCATGGGAGGTGGTAGTGACATACTCTATAACTTAACTTATGATTGCTGGCATTTTCCATTTCTTGATTCTATCACTGTTATGTAATGGATAGGTTTGCACAGTTATATAAGAGCATAGACAAGGGACACAGCACAGTCCACCTCTCAAAGTTATAATTATAACAATAAAACTTGTATTTCCTGGTGGTGTCCTTGAATATGGTAATAATGTTATTACTTTTCTATATTTCTTCAACTCCCAATTAATGGAGTATTGAAGCTTAGATTAGTCAACCGAATCGGCATATGGAGCAAATAACATTCTTGACCATTCAATGTAAATATAACATATGTATTGTATATAAGTAGAAAAATACTTACGTCGACCACCGCCACCTCCACGTTCAGACAGCTCTTGTAGCTTAGGATTGACGACCTGTTTAGCTTCTTTCAGAACTGAAACCAGGTCTCCAGCTTTGGCAGCATTCGCAGGGGTGAAAAATGTGTAAGCTGTTCCGGTTTTGTTCGTTCTGCCAGTTCTTCCAATACGATGAACATAATCTTCAGAATTACTGGGGTAGTCAAAGTTGATAACAAACTTTACATCATCGACATCTGTAAATAAAAAGGTTTATAAAATATGTATTCTCCGTCCTCAGAAGCATACAACATAATCATCACAATTCCTGGTTAGCTTACCTAAACCTCTAGCAGCAACATCCGTAGCTACAAGTATAGGAGCTTTCCCACTTCGGAAATCTGAAAGAATGTTTTACATTACATTGGAACAATTATCATTAAAGTGCTTGACTTCTATTATGAAGATTGAAATTTATTAATATATTTCAGAAATGAGTTAATGCAATAAATTACTTTGAAAATATCCTATCGAAACAAAATTATGTCCATCAATATTGTTTGTTATTGATTCCAACACATAATTATGTGTTTACAGTTTTAAATACCTTTATTTGATGTTTCGTCAAGGTTGTAGTCCCTAGGACCCGCGTAATTTAATAAAAAACCTATGTTTATTACATAACGTCTTTGAAGCCAAATAAACAATATGCCTGCCTTTAGATGTATCCATTTAAGTATATAGCCTTGTGCAGGCGCAAGTTTTTAAAAAGTATCAAAGAAAAAGAAGATAGATTTCATTCTGCCCTTCGCACAAATACTTCTACATAGAAAATGCAGAAGTATCAAAGAAGAAGAAGACAGTTTTCATTCTTCCTTTCCCACAAATACCATTTAGGTAATTTTATTCTATGCAGAAAATGCTTAATTGTTATTTATGAAATCAGTTAAATACCATTCATCACATTAAAATTAATTATCTCACATTAAACCCCTCAATGGACTGTCAAGGTACAAAAAATCAAATTACTAAAATACAACAGTTTAAAATTTACATAAAATACATTTACATACTTCGAATTAAGTGAAAGCAACTTAAAATATATATATAAGGATAGCGGATACATTAATTTCAATTGATAACATATAAGTCCCAATAAGTAAATATTATAAGTGACAGTGACCATTGGAGACATAATGGGAGATACAATACAAGGGATGTTCAAATAAAGTGAGAATGAGGGACATTCTCTCTGAACTAATAAAATACATAGCAGGCATAGATAGCTAAGGCAACTAAAATACCTGACATATACAGGGCGTCCCAAAGTTATGGGACATGAAGGGGAAGTACCTTAAATATCGTAGATAGTGAATTTTGCTCAAAGAAGACTTTATGTTATTTTTAAAAGTTAGTAATTCTGCATTCATAGATTTTCTAAAAATTATTTGCTTCGGCTGGGAATCGAACCGACTCAAATGTGAAAAAAAAAACACCCTACTTTTATGATGCCAATCGAAAGAATAGCTAAAAAATAATAACTCTGCCTAAGTAACATAGTATTTTAAAAGAAAGGAACAACGTGAAATTAATCATTTTAATCAAATAAAAAACATACATGAAACTGCCGTAGTCAATTAAGTAGGTATTTTTTTGTAAATTAATTAATTAAATGCTCAAAATGTGATCCCTCTTGTCTTACGCAAATCGCCAATCTTTTAATGAGCCCGCTGCCTGTTGATTTTCTAATCATTTTATGGTGAACACTCGATGTGATATGGCACAATTCTGTTTGCAACTCGCCTACGTTCTCGTATCGCTTTTTGTATAGCATATCTTTCACGTATCCCCAAAAGAAGAAATCTAATGGTGTGAGGTCCGGGGATCTGGCCGGCCATCTAATCGGTCCATTTGTACCAATCCATGTAGGAAAACATTCATTTAGAAAATCTGCTGCTCTCCGACTATTATGAGCCGGAGCTCCCTCTTGTTGGAAAATTAAGTTTTCTTGCTCCGCCGCGGAATGGTTTCTTATCTTATCCCTTAAAATTTGAAGTATTCCTAAATACTTTTCTGTGTTCAAGGTTCCTTGGTAAAAATGGATTAAGAAAACCCGGTTTTTTAAAAGTCCGCACCAACAGTTGAGTGAAAAACGCACTTGGTTATTAGTTTCAGTCACTCGTAGGGGATTTTCTTTAGACCAAATACGATTATTGTTGCGGTTATACATACCGTTATTGCTAAAGTTAGATTCGTCTGTCCAAATAATATTATCCAAAAAATTTGGATCTTCGAGCAATCGTGCCTGGATATCAAGACAGAAATTTTTTCTCCTTTCTGTATCGCCCGGAAGTAATTTTTGAACCAATCGTCCTTCAACATAACTCTTAAAACCGTGTTTTTTTAATACACGGTGTATTTTACTTTTTGAAACTCCAATTTCATGTTCTCCTTCTCTCACCGATGCTTTCGGAAAAGCCGAAAAGTAAATTAAAATACCAAGTTCTTCGTCGTTGATCGTATGGTTTTCTTGCTGTGGTTCTCTTGGGCGTTTATCGAAACGTCCCAGAGTTTTCAAATTGTTCACAAGCCTTTTCAAAACTTTACGAGACGGTATTTGTCTATCAGGATATTTTACGCCATACCACCGCAAACTTCTAGAGATATCTTTATCGTTCAAAAAATATGCTTCCATTAGATCAAAACTTACTTGATATGCCATGTTCGCAATAAATTAACACAATAACACTTGTGTAAGTGAATTGAGACTAAACAGATCAATATCCGAAAAACAAACGCTCGCACATACTGTTCCATTTTCAAATTTAAGAACAACATTTAAAAATATCACTTCTTTTTAAAATATCTTAAAAAGTATGCATTCAAACAAACGCTGTCATAAACTGTTCCATTTTCAAATTATAAATTATTTATTTTTGTTTTTAATTTGCCTTCTGTCTAGCTTACAGAGGACGTATTGAAATACAAGTTTTATCATTTCATCTACACGTGCACTTATAATAAGGAAAACTATGTTAGTACCTATTTTATGAAGTGGGTACTTATTTACGAATAATCAATGCTATCTTTGGAATGATAATATCGCTACTTTTCGAACGTCGTCGGCAATAAATAACTTTCTTGAAATTTGACTCAATCATTTTATGTTGTTCCTTTCTTTTAAAATACTATGTTACTTAGGCAGAGTTATTATTTTTTAGCTATTCTTTCGATTGGCATCATAAAAGTAGGGTGTTTTTTTTTTCACATTTAAGTCGGTTCGATTCCCAGCCGAAGCAAGTAATTTTTAGAAAATCTATGAATGCAGAATTACTAACTTTTAAAAATAACATAAAGTCTTCTTTGAGCAAAATTCACTATCTACGATATTTAAGGTACTTCCCCTTCATGTCCCATAACTTTGGGACGCCCTGTATATAACATTAAGTCATTATATTGTCATTATTTGTTTTCTTAAAATAGTTAATTGTTTGCAACTTGTAGCAGGAAAGTGCTTTATTTTCAGGTTATACCACAGCATTCAGGTCCAGAGTTGCGTTGACAGCCATTCAAGATGCTGGCTTTTCAAAGTGCTCCATATCGCCAGACATTTAGTATTTTCAAGGTTGAAGGAATATTTGGGGCCAGAAAATTGACATTGATGAATCAGTCAACATCCACCACCAAGCATTTCAAAGTGTTTAGGATTATGAGGTGTTTAAACGAAATTTCATATTTACAAAAAGATATGACAAATGTATTAATGTGGTATCAATTAACCTAAAAGGTGATTATGTTTTGAAAAATAACGAAATAACTAACATAATCCTCACTTTGATTTGAATCACCCTAGTAGGTCTCCAATATAATGTGACTTACTAATATTACTGATTCCGTCGCTATAATTGTGGTGAACAATGCACATAATATAATAAGTGAGAGCAAGAGCAGGCCGCCCCGCAGCGCGATAACCGAGAGCAGAACGGCCGGGCTGCAGGGCGCGGGGTGGCGCGTTGTTCCCGTCACGTGACGGGGCTCCGAAAGGCCCGCGAGCCCCGCAGCCGGCGAGGGGGCGAGCCTCGCCGCACCCAATGCGAGAAGCGGCTCAGACTAGCCGCGGCCAAGTCAGACTGCATAGGGCTTAGCCCCGAGATCTAGAGGCGGCGCGGAGCGGACGCGGCCGCAGGCGCTGTGCCGCCGCCGGTGCTTAGCGGCGACGATCACGCACATGCCGCCGCCTCCGCGCCCAGCCGCAGCTCTCCACAGCCTGCACATGCAGACACGTGTTCAGAAACTGCGTACGCTGCGAAACACGGCACGACCGACACCCGCCACACGGCGTGCATGCCTCACCAGTCCGACGCCGCTTCTCGACATCCAACTTTGCGTGTTCACCAGTTTTTGGAATTTTTGTATCATTGTTATCAATTGAAGTTTATAATAAACAATTTGATTTTATTTCAAATATTATATGATAAATTTTGTAATATCAATAAAAAATAAAATAAACAGATCATAATAATTCAACTTTCTAATCTTACCTTGTAATACCCAGTCACGTTCATTCTGTGACTTGTCCCCATGAATACAAACAGCAGGCCATCTATAGAGATAAAACAGATATTGATTAAAGTTAATTATTTGTGCTTTGTATATATTTTTGATCTTATACATAAATAAAATCAAAGATACTAACCCGTCACGTTTCATTTTTCTAGTAATGTCATCAACACGACGTTTTGTCTCTATGAATATTATCGTTTTATTTTCTTTTTCAGCCATAATTTCTTTCAATAGTGTACTTAGTTTTGTTTCCTTCTCATACTCCATACAGACATCTATGATTTGCAAAATGTTATGATTTGCAGCCAATTGCAGAGACCCAACATTTATTTGTTGGTAATCTTTCAAGAATTCAGACGCCAGACTTTGTACTTCTCTGGGCCATGTGGCAGACCACATGAGTGTTTGGCGGTCAGGTCTAATTTGCTCAATGATTTTTCTGATCTGAGGCTCAAAGCCCATGTCTAACATTCGGTCAGCTTCATCCAGTACTAGATAAGTGCATCTCTTCAGATTTGTTCTGCTACCTTCAAGAAAATCTAAAAGACGCCCTGGTGTAGCAATAACTATTTCAACACCAGCATCTAAATCTCTACCTTGGGGCCCTTTTGGAGCTCCTCCGAACAAACAAGTATTGTGGATCTTAGATGTATTTGCAAATTTATCGCAAACTTCTTGTATTTGTTGAGCTAACTCTCTAGTAGGGGCTAGCACCAAAGCAATAGGCCCATCTCCACGGCTTGATTTTGGTTGATTGTTAATATGGACTATAGCCGGCAAAATATATGATAATGTCTTGCCAGATCCTGTAGACGCAATTCCTACCATGTCGCATCCACTGAGTGCTATTGGCCAACCTTGAGCTTGGATGGGTGTAGGTTTAGAAAACCCCATTTTGTCGATTTCATCCATTACATAATCCGGAAATCCAGCTTCATCAAATGTTAACGTTGGTTTTGGGATATTACGACCCTTCAGCGTTATATCATTTTCACTGCGCCAAGATTCGACTTCTGAATCGGGTCTGCTTTCTACCTCTGCATGGGGGACATAAAAATCTTTTTTGAAAGGTTTGAGCCTACTGAGATCCCACTTCGGTTTTCTGAGATTCGCACCGGGGTTGTTCCTACGGCCGCTACCGCCATAGGCGCCACCGCCACCACCTCCGCCACCGCCACCGCCACCGCCCGAGCCGAGACCATAACGTGGACTGCGACTGCGGCTTCTACTCCTGCTCCGACTTCTACGCCTGTCACGACTGCGATCCCTATATAAAATAAGTAAACAATGTCAGAGAAATACCACGCCAGTTATGGCTGACTGCGGTGGTAATTTTTATACTCCACAGTTTAGAATAGTTACCTTCCTCGACCCATTTTCAAAGAGAACTCCTTTTCAAAAACTATTACCGGGAACGCTAATTTATTTTACACAATATCGATATCACAAACACAAAATGCCGTCAATATTTGGTGCAACAATCACTAAATGACTAACAAAAAGCAAGCCCCAAGCGGAAATGAGAATGGAATCAAGAGAAGAGAATATAAAATGGCGTCGACCTATCAGGCAGTATGACCAACTTTAAATTACGAATCAATATTCTGAACCATAGACTTTTTTTTTTTTTTTTTAGTTTTTTTTTCTCCTCTAGGAGAAGGCAAAGGGAGCAAGCCCATAACAGCCATGTCTTATTTATCTTATTTCTTCATTTTGTAAGTCAGTCTCAGTCAAAACAAGTCATTCGTCGTATACTTGGCGTATACAGAGTCTAGTCACGGTCAAGTCATTCTTCAGTAAAGTGGCAGAATGCTTTACAAAAGATTTTGGCGGCTTCTTGTGGGAACCCGAAAGCTCCGTTACGCACTTTAATTTACACTTCCCTTCACTTGTACACCATCACTAACGTTTGCTGCACAATATTCTGCCATTATTAAGCTTCAAAAGTCAGAATGCACAAATTATAAGAACTATAAAGAAAAATGCTACTTCACTCGCCGAGTTCCCGCCAAAAAGCCCATAGACTTATTCTGAACATCCTGCAGAACCCGTAGACATAGGTTTTTTTTTCGTTTAATTCACGACTTTCGGAGAAGGCAAAGGGATCTAAGCCCATACAGCCATGTCTTATTTCTGTTATTTCTTCATTTTATTAGTCAGTCTCAGTCAAATATACAGTGGTGTCGATTCGGATGTACAACGAACTAACTAAATTTAAAGCAGCTGTCAAAACAAGTCGCTCCATAGTATTTTAATCGTGACGTCGCTAGGTGTACACCTAATATTGATAAAGAAGTGCTTGTTTTGATCCTTTTACTTAATTTGACAGGACTTAATTATATGTCGTCCTTTTCATGTACTAGTGGTTAGAAAAGGATACATATAATTTAAATTTAGTTAGTTCGTTATACATCCGAATCGACACCATTGTCTAGTCATGGTAAAGTCATTCTTCAGTAAAGAGGCAGAATGCTATAATAAAGATGTTGGTGGCTTCTTGTGGGAACGCGAAGGCTTCGTTACGCACTTTAATTTCACTTCCCTTCACTTGTATACCATCACTAACGTTGACTGCACAATATTCTGCCATTATGAAGCTTCAAAAGTTAGAATGCACAAATTATAAGAATTATAAAGAAAAATGCAACTTCACTCGCCGAGATCCCGCCAAAAAGCCCGTAGACATAGGTTCCACCGTGGTTCCACTGTCAACGACCGAAAACATGCCGAAAACCTACCAAAGAAATTGACAAAATAGTGCCAACTTAAAAAAATCATCATCCATCAGCCCATAAACATCCCACTGCAGGGATATAGGCCTTCCTCGTATATCGCTCCCTCGCTGGCCCAATGCGGGTTGGGGACTTCACATGCCTTTGAATTTTTATTTCTCAGGCATTCAGGTTTCCTCACGATGTTTCCCTTCACTTCACGATCACGATGAATAGTCGGATAAATGCATATAATTAAATTGATAAACTCATTGTACTGTCTGAAACAGAGTAGCCTACACAGGCCTGTATAATGCAAATTAAGTTTTCTCAGGAAATCATCCACGTTTTTGGATAATTTTTTAAATACTTGCAGCAACTCAGAGTACAACAATTTAAAAATTGAAAAATTTTAATTTACACACATTTTCATAATATATTACAGAACATAATATTAATTAATTAAATTAACCTTAATCTAAGTTACACAAATGCGGGACGAAGCGATTGTCCACTTATATATTGATTGTGCTAATGTTTTTATCTACATAAATAATTACTTACTCAGTGGGGCAATAGCGCTAGCGTACTAGGTACTATGTCTCACGGAAGCGAGTTGGACGGCGTATTTTTTCTATAAGATATAGATATTTTCAATTGTGTTTTATGTTGTTTCATGTTCATACCTAATTAAATTGTATAATTTTAATGCTTAAATAAAAAATATATATCCTAAGATTGTAGAGCACGTCTATGGATTCAGGTAACTGCATTTAACAATATGTCTACTAAAAGTCTGAATTATAGTTACCCTTTTTGTTTTTCATACAAAATTTAATATGTCGATTTGTTTGTCATTAAGTGGAGCGATTGCTGCCAGTTTTTTTATAAACCATAGTAACGGAAGTTTATCTACTCCACATCAATGATTCAATATTCACGACACTAGAAAACTTTGAACATGGGCCACCGAGGCCAACAATGCAAAAAGATTTCACTTTTTCTACATTAATGCATTATTTCCATTACGTATTGTCACATATAATAAATGCAGATGGTGTACTTGTCGAAATACTGAGTGATTTATTCAAGACCACAGGAGTCCGTGTGGACTATCTTTGTAAATCGATTTCATGCATTAGTAATGAAATGAAATGAAATGAAAATCATTTATTCATGTAGGCAATACAATATGGACTTATGAACGTCATTTGTTTTAAGGTCTTGCTCGTTGCTTGAGATTACCTACCAGTTCTTTTTTTATGTTACCTACTATATTTATTATTTTTATGTAATATACCTATATAATATCCTTTATTGGCTGGCTCTTCTTCTTCTTCTTATTTTTGAGGATGGCAACCAGTCAACCTCATTGTCGAGGGACATTACTGCCAGTTTCGAGTGAAAATTTTTATTTATCTTATTTCTTCAGTTTATAGGTCAGTCTCAATCAAAACAAGTAATTCGTCGTATACAGAGTCTAGTCACGGTCAAGTCATTCTTCAGTAAAGTGGCAGAATGCTTTACAAAAGATTTTGGCGGCTTCTTGTGGGAACCCGAAAGCTCCGTTACGCAGTTTAATTTACACTTCCCTTCACCTGTACACCAACACTAACGTTTGCTGCACAATATTCTGCCATTATTAAGCTTCAAAAGTTAGAATGCACAAATTTTAAGACTTATAAAGAAAAATGCTACTTCACTCGCCGAGTTCCCGCCAAAAAGCCTATTGGCTGGTTATCGTGATATCTAGCGTTCTTTAGAGCCTTCACCTGTGTGGACCATTTTCTTCTCTCAATATTTTTTTATTGGGCGCGTCACTTAAAATATCAACACCGAAATAATAATTAGAAATCAAGCTAAAGAAATCTACTGCTTGAAATTACAAATATGTAAGGACCACAAAGCGCATGATATATTGCCCAATAGACCGAATGTATAGAGAGGCCTTTAGGTTGGGGATATTTGACAAGCTTGTGCCGCACATGCTCTGACCAAGCATTATAGTAGCCGGTATATTAGCTGTTATTTCGATAGAGAATTATGGTCTCCTCTCGATATTAAATTGGCAAGCCTATTCGCGCGAGTGTCTGCGAGCCTACCAATGCCAATGCCAATGCCGAGTACGTACGTTACGTACGATAAAGTCACGCATGTTCTCGTTTCCTGTTTGCCGTAGGGGGAGGCAGAGACCTCAGACTTCCACTTGCCGTGATCCGGCCTGACATACCCATTATGCTTCATTCACGCTCATAAAGTTGTTCAAACATGCTCGTTGGTTTATGGTACTAAGGACTTGGCTCATACCAAGGACTTGGCCTGTCTTGAATAGTGTCAAGTATGATCATAATCCCAGTAATTGTTCTTTTCATCTTTCGTAATGTGAGAGTGCCTTACGGAAGACTTTGGCAGCTTCTTGTAGGAATACGAAGCTACTTTGATCGACAATTATTATTCGACACCTTCACTGCTGAGGTTTGTAGTTTCATGGAATTGAATTTTTATGGGGTTACCCCGTTAGCTTTGCCAAAAATATTTAGATTTGACATCTTTATATCATACGATATTCGCATTTATTTGCCATTGCCAGTCTTTGCTACTCTACTGCATAACGTGTTGGGGCAGTGCTGCTATAAATTTTTGCCATTCAAGCTGAAAGAGCTCAACGTTCAGTCCTAAAAGTTATGGTATGTATGTATGTATGTATGTAATTATACAGGTATGATATTAAATGAATCATAAATTAAGTGGTGATCGCAGCCAGCGCCGCGCCGGCAGCGGAGGCACTGCCTAATTCTAAAGCTGACTATTGCTCCCTATCTCATATCGGCTTCTTGGCCCTTTCGTAACTGCGATATTGGTGTCGATTCGGTTGCACACCAACTAGACTAAACTGCACTAAAATTAGTTTAGTTAAGTCAAATGACGTTTGCTATTCGGAAAATTTCAAACTTAACTAGTTCGACAGGACTTCACTAATTTTAGTTTAATCGAGTTCAGCTTAGTTCAAAATCCATTTTTGCTATTCAAGATGACCAAATATATGATATTTATATAATGTGAATTTAAGGGGACACCTAAGAACAGTCGCTCGAAGCGCCATCTATGTAGCTAGCTTTGCATGTGGTGGCTTTCAATGTGCATGCACCCCATTATTAAAATGCACAGTTGAAATCAAAGCACTACTCTAGTAAGTAATAGGAAATCTTTGGTTGAAAGTTTAGTACTTGCTACCAGAAACTGTTACTCATAGTGATTTTTACTTATACGGTGACACACTAATGATCGTTAACAACTTTGAATGCCTTTGGGACATCTCTAAGCGGAATCCATTTTCTGCGTTGTTGTGACATTATTTTCGCTATTTTTCAATTGGAATTCCATGAATACTAAGATATCTTCTGTTGAATAACTACAATAAAGTGATGCTTTACTACGGAAATTGTTAATATAAGGAAATACAAGTTGTCTAAGGACTGTGGAAGGATACACAATGGGTTGAAAGTAGTGACTACCATCGGCAAGTTCATCACATTAAATGCTATACAGGATACCGTCTAGTAAACCAAACAACTACTGTAACAATGGAATTGGATGTTTCACCGACAAGTACTGTAGAAAAGGATATGGAATATCCCAACAGTCCTGAAAGCAAATATCTAACATGCAATAACAACGAACAGTTCTCGATCATTCGTATTCCAGACGATAGTCAGAAATCAAACAAACATTCCTCCAGGAAGCAATCAAAAAGAAGAAAGAAGAGCTCAAGTCACGCAAGACCTTTACCTAGAATAATAGTGAAACCTCTGCCACCACCACCTACCCCAGATAACCGAGAATGGACTGCAGCCTCATCCTACTCAGAGTCAACTACAAATAAATTATCAACGATGCGAGAAGTACTGGCTAGTATACCTGGATTTTGCATAAAACCTCGGAAACGCAGTGGGAAGAAATTGTCTACATCAGCTCAGCTGCAACAAACTAGGGAAGGTTGCATTGACTTAGAAACACCAGATTCAATATTAGTTAACACAAATATTAGAGCAATTTTGAACAAGCTCACATTCTCACATCTTCCTCCATTATATCAGTATAAGCTAGGGCAATTACTGCCCCATGTAGACAGACCAAGTCCATCTGGTCGCCTGAGCTCATCTAGTCTTAACAATGAATTTTTTGCCCGTGCCTGTTTAGAGTGGCAGGATTGCCTCTCTGGAGGAGAATTCACTCCTGAAAATCAACAAAAAATGAAGACTGAAGCTGAAAAAGAAAAGAGCAAAATTGATCCATGGAAATTAAAGCATTTTGAACCATTTTGGGGAGAGAAATTTAGAAAAGAGAAGTCATCCATTAGTTTGAATACAGAACGGCCGTCACTGAAAACAACAATAAAATTAAGGCCAACTGCATCAATAACAAGTAGTAGTACAGTTCCAAAGATTAAAAAGAGTAAATCCTCTAGCACAAGCAAAAAAATGAGGTCAGTTGGTGCTGTTACTCGATCTTCATCCAAAACAGATGATGTTTCAGATGAATCTATCACCATTAGTACTAAATCATCAGCACCAGTCCCAGATTTGCTACCATTAAAACATACCAAGCACCAAGGCTATGTTGACTGCCAAGTAGACTTTAGTTTTTCCGATTCATCGTCAGTCCAGAGGTTAGATGATTCTATATCTACGACCCCAATTGATCCTCTTTTATTACCGGATGCAGAGTCGGACCGCATTGATATAAAGGAAGAATTAGATATTACTGTAGTTACAATAGAAGAATCCAGTGCCTCAAAAGACGAAGAAGAGAAAACAGATTCAGATGGTATAAACTCAGAAATAAGTAAAAGAATAAGTGATAGCAATGATTATTATGGTTCAGTTAAAAGAATAAAGTTTGAAGATGATTTTGAATTAGATAATGCAAATTTTTTGCCACATAACACTGAAGGATCTGGAAGCAACAATTGTTCTGATGTTGAGAATAATTTTGTAAATGAGGCTATTTGTCCAAATGATGAACTTCATATATATTCAGAGCAAGAGAATGGTGACACTAACAGTGAAGACAGCAAAGTCACTGCATCTGTGTATGAGTTTGATGAAAGGAGTGTGTCTTCTATGTCCAGTTTGAAGATAGACAGTAATATAAGCAATATTGTTATGACTGAGACTAATATCAACACAGATTCACTTCCATGTGATGTGAAAATTGAAGAAAGTCCTGAAGATGATAAAAATGAAATTAAGTGTTCAACTGTAGCTGAAATAGAAGATGAATATTTAGTAGAACCATTCCATGAAGCAACAGAACCTAGTTCTAAAGTAGAATCACCGCACGAAATCAAATCAGAAAATGTTTCTAAGGTACCATCCTATCAAAACACAGAAAATATTGATGAGATGGAAACTCAAGGTTCACAGGTTAGTGAGCAACCACAACAAAAGGTTGAGAACGAAGTTACTATCGAAAAATGTGAAGAGAAAAGTAGATCAACAGAAAATGTACAAAATTATTATGATGAGCATTTTAAGGATGCGGAATCTTTTATTTTGGAGACCAGTGGACTTGCCATACTAACTTCACGTAAGTTTTAAATATTATGCTGAAACTATTACCTTGCTTTACTGATTTGCCATTACATAAATTACTCATTGATTGTTATTTTACAGAGAGTGACGATGTGAAGTATACATCACATCCAAATTTAATGGAACTGTCATCATACATGAGCGAAACAAGTAAGTACTCATTATTTTATTATTATTATTAGTGCCTTAAGTTTTGGTGGCTTCCTGTGGGAGCAAGAAAGCTCAGTCACATACATATTTACACTTCCCTTGACCTGTTCACAACTAATTTAAATTTTATTGCACAATACTCTGCCTTCGTCACACACTAATATTCAAATGCCAAAAATATATGTAAATAAAAATAAACATTAATTTCCGCCACAAAAATTTACCTTCATTAGAACTATAATAATACTTATCACTGTGCAGGTAGATATAAAAAAAATATTTATTAATGTAACCTATACAATTATTTTCTGTCAATTTTATTTTCAGATGTGACTGCTGTTGTAACTATGCCTATGACCCAAAACTCTTCACTTCCCATGGAAGTTAGTAACACATCAGTAAGTTGATTTATTATTTGTATATGTCATATGGTGTCACCACCTACCTAATTTATGCACCAGTTCCCTCACAAACTATAAAATGCTTATAAATTAATAACAACCTGTTAAATGAGTTTGTGAATCATAGAATAAACAATTATTTATTTATTATTGAGAGATTAATATATTAAACATATTTTTTTTCTATGTACACACCATATATCTACCTGTTACTTTGGCAGATGGTGTCCTACCCTGATGACAACATGCAAGATCCAGCAAAACCTAAAACTTCTGCAGTGTCATGGAAAAATGAAAACCATTGGACTAATAGTGAAAACTTAATAACACTACACACTTTTCCAAATGTCAGTACTGAGAGTGCAAAGTATGTTAGTGAAGATTCCAAAAATAGTATAGAAGATTCAAATGTAAATGATGAAAATTGTATGTACAAAGAAGAGAGAGATGCAAATTTTAATATGGAATCATCTAATTCATCAGAGAGCTGTCACTCTTTGAAAGAGGTGTCATTGAAGCAAGATTTGGAACCAGCAACTAGTATTGTCTCAAGTACCACAGTGACTAATCCACCAGTCAATTCAACTACTATGACCCAAAGTAACAGGTCCACTGGAAAAAAATCTAAATCTGGGAAAGAATCTAACAGGTAATTATGCAGTTCTTTAAAAATTTTTAATCTCATCTATTAATTGTCTTTTTACTAGCGGTGTAGGTACAAGTATAATTTAAAAATAAATAGCTAGTTATTATTGTCACATGGATGAATTAGATAAAGGAAAGGCCCAATGCGCTAGTGTTTTTCATAAAGGATGAACTTCAAAAATTTCACAAATCATTCTACATTTCTGATTTATCAGCTCTGCCTATTGATTCCCATTCCCAGACTGACGGGAACTAAACAAAATTCATTGTGAGGTGCCTCCACCTTATATAGTATTTTTACCAGCAAGGTTTCCTCTGTTCTTCAATAGAGGCACTAGTATCGCGTACCTCTTGCATGTACATCTCATCCCCGCTGCAATATCTTAAGGGTTCATATCACCCAAATGACTGGTACAAAACAATAAAAGTATTCATTATATTAATACTTTGGTGGACACTGAACGCCTATAGACGTTATAACAATAAAACTTCTATTTTGTCCGGTTCACTGTCTGTGAAAGTGTTAATATGGTGTCACGAAAATGGCAATTGCTCAATTTGTATACCTAATAGTTTTGTAATTAATAGTAAACTTTGTCTAAGGGTCGTATTAATAAATCAATCTTGAGATTGAGATGACCTTCAGTTGACGCTTGAGAATCTGTTGCTTAGTAAAACAGTAACAAAAAATGATATTGAGACTGATACGCGATCTCAAGATCGATTTCTTAATACGGCCCTAAAACCAATAAATAAACCTTTTTACTCATATGTCACAATATAATACTAATTATCAAGGATCGGTATATCTAGGTTTACGTGCAAAGAATAAAGAGCAACAAAACAGTAACTATCTGTTGCCAGACTTGTACAGACCCAACAAGAGACAAGAGATTTGTAAATATTATCTTACTCTATGTATATGTTATAATGATTAAACTATAAATTGAAAATTTGGTTAACCCTCCAGATACATAAACCAACAATATTAAAAGTTTAATATCTTTGAAACGGCTTAACCAATTTCCATTAAACATGGCTAAAGCCACCTCAACCACCTACTTTCGTAATAAAAACTATTTTCAATTTGGTTCAACTGTTTTGGCATTACAATACTACAAACTTATAACAGCCCTGTGATTGCGTCAGTGGTAAATAAACGATTTAATCTTAAGTCTAAGTAAACTTACGTCAACTGTACAATAATAAAATTTACTATCAATTGTTTCATGAAACAGTATTTCATAAAATTGACATAAAAAATAAATTGACAGTAAATTTTGAGGATAACAATTGGACACAATTAGGTGGCCTTATCTCCTTGTGGATACGCTATGCTTGCCAGTGTGAATTTCTACTCCAGAATCTTAATGCCACACTGGCTATCCGTTCTTCGGAGCTATGAGCCACCTACTACACTGCTGGACTATGTCTGTAACTTTCGTTCTTCTCAACAACCAGTTTGATGTAGTTGTTAGATACCCTGAATGCAATACTATGAGATCGCGGGTTCGAATCCTGCTAGGGGCATAAGTTTGTATGATGAATATGGACATCTGTACCCAAGTTCTGGATGTCTACATTTATATGGTTTAGTTATACACCGTGTAACGGTTAAGTGTAGTCATATTTTAAGGGCTTGTTCTACCCATCAATACGAACAACTTTTACTATGGGGGCAACTTCGAAATCGCGAAAAAAAAATGAGCTGTTCCATAGAAAATTTCAATAACCTCCCGATGCAATGTATGAAACAGCTGATTTTTTTTTCGCGATTTCGAAGTTGCCCCCATAGTAAAAGTTGTTCGTATTGATGGGTAGAACAAGCCCTTAAAATATGACTACACTTAACCGTTACACCCTGTATAAACAAAAATGTTAAGAACTATAAATACCATTGTCGAAAAAATTTAGTAGCCTTACATCGAAATGCCTGACTTATGGCTGACACTATAAATTACACGAATAAATGTCGAAGTTTCATCTAGATCGAACATTGTTGGCGTGTTTATTACGGGATATTTTGTTTACCACATGAACACCCCAATTGCTTTGCGATTACAGGAGTCGCAGTTCAAACAAGGTTCCGCCGGGGGCTGTGAATCTCGAACGGAGTTACCAAATTTGTCAGGCAGTGATCCAGAACAGTCCGAACCGCGACGCACTTCGCGGGCAGCTGCGGCCGCCGCCGGCGCTCCTCAACCGGACCACGCGGCCACCGCGCCCCCCGCCGCCTGTCCTAGTCAGGCCTGTCTCGGTGATGACTCAAAATGAGGTCAGTTTATGACATTAAAAGATTATGAAAAGAGTTATACCCAAGAGCATTTTTACCGTAAGGAAAAAAATAGGGCATAATAAGTGAAATAGAAGGTATTGGCTTAGGTAGTTTATTATTAATAGGTAGTTAAAATAACTCAATTAACACTTTATTCGATGATGGTTTTGAAAAAAAAATTGAACTACCTATGCCAATACCTTCTATTTCACTTACCTAATATAATAACTCAGCCAATATACTCGTAGATACATATTTATTTGCATCTATAGTCCGACATTGGATAGGAATGACACAGGTCTGTGAAAATTGGTGTAATTGAGAAGAAGCCTATACCCAGCAGTTTGTGGATGTGGGCTGAGATTGATAAAAGTTTAATATATTCGAAACGCCCAAACCGATTTTCATCAAACATGACTAAGAGCCATTTCGCTAACAGCTTTCGAAACCTTTTTCAAATCTGTTTAGTCACTGTGACGCTACAATGCCACAGACAGACTTTGGCTTAAAACCTCTCTTTTTGCGTCGGTGGTTATAAACATAGGTAACAGAAACGTCAAATATTATGTGTGTGTGTGCTCTGTCAATAGATTTTATTTGATAGGATAAATAACATTGGTGTCGATTCTGGCGTGCAGTCGCTAAACTAACCTAAATCTAAAAATATCTTATTTTAAATGAATACATTCAAAATATATAAATAATAATAAATATAATAGCATATTTTAGGATATAATGAAATAAATCTATCTTGTGAATTTATATACTGTCTTGCTATAGTCGAAATCAGACATTTTTCTTCAGAACAGGTTTTTTAAATGTATGTTAATGAATGATTTAATATATGGAATTCTTTTACCGTATTTTATATATTTAAGTTGGCTTTCGTTTTTGACTCCAAATTCGCCTAATAGGCTTTGGTTAATTACGTTTCTTTAACGATACTGGGAAAATTGCAACATTCTCTTAAAAAAGATGTCTTCCACAACTAACTTGTTATTATCAAAGTTGTCTTTTGTCTTGGAATTACTTAACATCATCATCGAGATCAATATGAAATAATGATGTTTAACATAATATTTTATTTATTTTACCAACCAAGAGTGGTTAGAGCAGGAGACCGTGATATCCGTTGATATGTAGGTAGTTACTACACCTACATTAAAATAAATTGTAGACGTTTATACATTAAATAAATATTGTTATGATTGCTTCTTATTAAATCTAATATTTTCTTTTCAGATAAATGAGAATCGTTCTAATAACGTCGGACAGTATATTCTCGTCCAGAGGACACCAAACGTGGCTCCTCGAGCATCCAGCGCCCCCCCATCTAACCAGAATACTAATGTTGTAAGTTGTTTTTACCAATACGCTATCTATATGCTATACATATCTTGTAGACATGATCGTCGAGTTAGCGATTCAATTTAATGCATAGCCGGATCTTAGTATGGCGTGGTGTACATTTCCATTCCGAACATAAGCCGATCGCTGTTATGATTTTCAGGCCCGATTTGGATGAAAACTAAAACTGCGTCATATCTATATGTATACTTATGTGAATCGGTATAGAACCCCTTCTAATATAATCCAATTACTTCTGTTCTGTCCGACTACCCACACAATTGTTGTTATCCGACCATCAGGCATAAGCCTGATGGTCTGCCTACTGATACTGTTTCCCATGTCTAAGCCCTCATTTTGATAATGCTTTCTTTGATCTTCCGCGGTCCTAACATATCAGGGTGTCCTGACATTCTCCACTGTAACAAGGGGATTCGTATCAACGTTTTCAACTGTGTTTTCTGTTGAATTTCTATATTTTTATAGAGGCCCTACATCGATATTTTTTAATATTAAAATTTATTTACTCCATAGAGTGTAGCGAGATGTCGAAGCGTGGGCGCTGATGATTCCTGTGTGTGCAACCTCCGGGCTATGATACTCTGCAAGAAATGTGGTGCCTTCTGCCATGACGACTGCATTGGTTCAGCGGAATTGTGTCTCACGTGCCTCATCCGCTGACCCCTTCATTTTACACTCCTTGACAGCGTCAGTGGGACTAAACTGTGTAAAACATTCTAAACAATTGAACAGTGTTTTAGTTGATTCAATAGGTTGGCTCCTTCGATCATCTACGACAGATGATCGATTGTTGGCATAAATACTTTTATATTATTGGCAGTTTCGTGTAGTCTAAGATTGGACAGTGATGTCGCTGATGTGAGTACATTAGGTTAGGATAGAACAGTGGAAAATGGATAATGGTTGTTAGGAATGGTGGTGCTAACTGTTTGAATGTTTCAAACATAAGGAGTTTAATCAATAGTCATATGTACTCACCCATTCAGTGTTCTCTCAAAACTCAATATAAGGCCATTTCTGTCTTGAAGACAAAACTGTATTTTTAACTATTGTAGCATTGTACATAATTACTAATTATCGCTAGTTTGATGAATGAGAAAATAGACAGACACATGAGTAATGTATGAAATAAATTATAAGTCCTGAATGTGTTTACAAAAAACTATACACAGTTGCATACATAGAACAGATATTTACATAGCCTTATTTATTATATATTGAAATAAAATATTTATTAGCAGGCTTGTTGACATATATCAAGATATAAAATGGTTACATTAAAACTTTAATAAATCCAATTTTTATATTGATTTTCATATACTGCACAAATTTACATAATGCACGTTATTATAGTTCCTCAGACCCCGCAGCCCGCGTCGTAATTTATTTTTTAGTTTGTATTCATTCATCAGACAGGTTTTGATATATGACAGTTTGTTAGTGTTTATTTGGACATAAGAAAAGAATCATAGTGGTTGTTAAGAGTACATGAGAGTATAGTTATTTAAGCCATTGATTTTATTATTTGCCATTATTTACTCTAATGTTAGGTTCATTCATCATCACAATATGTTTTTATGCTATTATTATTTTATAATCATATACGCCTTTGCTAAGTTTAGTATACCAGAGTTTAAGCTTTGGGGGCTTAGTTATCTTATAGTGTTGAATAATTAGGGTTCACCGTCTGATTTTCCATCTATTGTAGTTTATAAATGAATATTATTAAGGGTATGTACAAATATTTATTGACATGAGAAGGCTGATGGATAAAACATCGGATGGGAGTTGTAAGTTTATAAACAGAACTTTTTATGAATAAGTATCAGTATAAAATTTACTTGTTATTTAATTTTTCACTATGGCGTGTACACTAATATGATACTAAGTTATGCAATATATATTTATAGTTGTCTATAATATTTTTGTAAGGACCTTTTACAAGTTTTGCTAATGTAAGACTTTATGATATTGAAAATTTCAAATTGTCCACGTAATCTCCCCTCTGATCTCTTAATTTTCTTGGCCGTGTAATCCATATTCGATCCTCCTTAGCTCCTATTGAATATAGATGTATGATGGTAAGATAACAAAATAGGATAACTGATTATCAACAAATAACTGACTAATAGCAATGCCTTATGTGATTTACTAACAAATGCTAAGTTATACATAGATATAGTTGTTTATATAAAGTAATAAAAATGTTGCTCACATTTGAAACCATTAATGTTGTATAAAATATATACTTGTATGGATAATGTTTGAAAGTTATCTATATTGGTTACTGTTAGAATCTTTCTACGATATGGAACGATTATTCCCTACTCTCCTTGTATGAATGTAAAAATGTAGCCGTATTTTATATCAGACCAAAAATACGAATCGCCGCTGAATTTATTATTGACTTCCTGTTTCGTTGTGAAGACAGAAAAGCGGATAGAAATGTGTACGCAATGTTAGGCCGAGTCCTGCGCCTGTTTTATCGAAACATTACATAAAAACATTGGAACAACTATGCATACTCAATGTTTTTGCTTTCCGTGCCGAATGAAACACATTTTACGCGCGGGTGCGGTGCGGTGCGTGTCGTATCGGAATTGTAGGTGTTTTTTCTGTTTGACGAGTTTGACCATAATCTCAACTGATAGAAAGTGACGTAGTGGTCGAAGTAGAAGCACGTGATTCCGGATAAATATTAAATTTCGAGGTTTTAAGCTAGCTTGAAATCTGTGTGAAAAATAGTAACACAATCTGCCTCGTCAAAACTGTCGAGGTACAAAACATTTGGAAGGAGACGGCATGTGTATGAAAACGAATGTTTTTGTGTAATGTTTCAATAAAACACGTGCAGGAAACCCGGCTTTAGAGAAATAACAAAATTTTAGCTTGCAATTGTATTAAGAGTAATTTTTTTTTCAAATATTTCACATTAATTTTAATGTCCTTGTGATTCTGAATCGGCCACAACCGTCAGCTTACTGTGTTTCCGTTATACCCTGTAGAGTATACAGTAATTATAACTCACCTAAGTTATTATTATTGAATCTTATGGTTATGGAATATAAAGCCATCTCGCGATTGCGATCGAGACTCAGTCAATGCTATTTGTTTTTGATACTACAGTATGTCAAGTGTCAACTTAAGGTCATCTCAATCTTGAGATTATTTTATTAATACGAGCTTTTAGCAACAAATGTTTACGTTGAAATGTTACATATGTGTATGTCGAGCCTTCATCGAATAATGTCTTATGTTTTATTCTAAATAGTTCGATATTCGATTCTGCAATGTCTTACTAGGGCTCTTATTCTAAATCGACTATCGATATTCGATTCTTGGTCCTTGGGCCAGTTCTCTCGCATTGGAGATTTCACAGTCGATAGACATATCAATGTCTAACATTTTCACACTTATATTAGGCCAGTGCAAAGGCGACAAACATATCGATATTGTAATCTCGAGCGCGCGGGAACCGTGCTTCCAGTCTCTACCTATACCACTAAGTCGTTTCAACTTAGACGGCGATCGCTGTAATACCAATTTCGGTCGTTAGTTCGGCCCTGTTCACGGAAACGAATTCGAAATTTGAACTTACTGATACAGATTCGAATTACGACTATCGAACCATTTAGAATACGGGCCCTGCATACGGCGAGGTTAAAGAACTGATCAATTAAGATATCGTGAAAGAGACCATTGTGCCAGTATATTAATTAATATAAAATGACATGAGAAATATCGCATCAATAAAGAAAAATCGAATGTTAATTATACCACCAATTAATCGGGAGATCATAACCACTCTACAGGAGATTAATCTTTTTCACGGGGGGAATTCCAAGGGCTACCCTAAATTACATAAATAAATAAATAAAGTGTTAAATACACTCAGTATTCAGGACCAAAGGGACATATTTTCTTTTTTGTCCTGACCGCATCGATCAAAAGTCCGCCTGATCACTTTTAGACGTTATCAATACAGTACATGACAAAGGCGGTCAGGCGTAATTTTGTCCTATGTTACAACTCTGAGAGTTTAAGGCCCGTATTAATAAATCGTTCTTGAGATTCAGATTGCGTCTCAGTCTCAAGACCATTTTTTCTGACGCTGTTAAGCGTCAACTTGAGGCCATGTCAATCTTGAGAACGGTTTATTAATACGGGCCTAAATTTGATATAAGGTCAAAGAAATTGAATCATATACCATTTCAAATTTTATTGTTAAAAAAACTGTAAACGTAACTGCTAAGACAATAGTATTGACAAGTTAGGCAAATAGATCAACCATTACAAACTTAAAAAAAAATTTTAAACATTGTTAAACCGGCAAAACCTTAAACAATCATACATATTGTCAAGTTATATAAATATACCAGAAGGTAATGTAAAATCTACCCAATAGCTATAATTACTATCAACTGTTAAAACCTGCGGCTGCGCGTGGTTTGCCCTACACAATATACAAAAACAATTTTGAACCTGGACGATCGTAAATGCTAGCTATTTCTGAACTGGAAATCTAGGCTAATCCGTTAAATTTTATACTTAAACTACGATTGCTTCTCCGAATTGATTTTGCCACTATTTTTTGAAATTATTAAAAAACAAGCTACGGGTCTAGCATAACCCGTAATCTCGCTTCATGCGAGTGAGTCTTAAAGCTTCTATCTAGTGGCAATGTAGAAAGGTTATGGGCATAGCCTCGTCGGAAATGGGGCGCGGGCGGGTCGGCGCGAGTGGCGAATGCGTGTAGGGAAACAATGTTTTGTGTAGGGCAACATGGGCAGTAGACGTGGCTTATAATTAATGTATATTAGCATTGATGCATTGTCCCTGACCGAGCAATTTGTAAATGTGAAACATATAAACAGTCGAATTGAGAACTTCCTTTTTAAGTCGGTTAAATTTTGACATATTTATTACGAAATTACCGTAAAGATCTCTCTTTCATTAAGATCACGCGATTTTTAGGTTTGAGATGGTACCTACATGATTCCGACTCTGTGACCTGTATATTTACTCGACGTACCACAACGACTTTTTATGACTGCTCTTTGTTTTCTATTACAAAGAAGCTATTTTGGTGTATTGTAATTTGCAAAATATTTGCATTTTGTTATTTATTGGTAATTAGTTATTTTTAGATTTTAGACACAACATTTTCTCTAATAAAATTATGTTCTACATAAATTATTATTTATAGTACCTACCTTATTCCACTCTACGTGTAAGCGAGTCTACCCTCTAATTGTAAAAACACCTAGCTATAAATACATATACCACTCTTTACCACATTTTCGGCAGCAAAACCTTCTATAGTTGAGAGTTATACAGCATATTGAAGGAAAGCAGCCTCGTTCTTAAGTTTTTTTAGTAATTAATTTGTTGCCGGAAAATATTTTTATTGAGAGTTCTGTAGTCGGTTAGTGCGTTCTGCCTGCCCCTTTAGCCTGGCAGTTTACGGCGATAATCGGCCGATTTTTTGTCACCAAAAATTTAAACCTACAGATTGCAATATTGAAATGCACACGTCCAAATATGGGAGAACAAAATATAATGGTTTCATTTATCTTCAATATAAAAAGCCTGTGTGCCTTATCGATTAAGAAATAAAATTACACTTAAAACGATCAAAGTTAAGAAGTTTTTAATATAAACCCATTTACGCTTACCCAGTTACACCACAGCATGATTAACCTAGAAGCAAAAATATCAGGGAGGCTTACAGCATATTATTATAGGTTAAATGCTCTAAGCAGGGAGGCATGTTCTCTTATCTTCATTCAAAAACCGCTCTGTTTTAGTAGGATCGGTGATTTCTGTATATAAACACAGTGATATTACGAGGTCATGTCATGATAGTCCCCCGTATAGTATAGTAGGTATTTAACCTTTAGGCGGACGCGGACACCGATCGCTGCCAAAAGAACTTTTATACCGTCAACACTCGCGGACACCGATCGGTGCCCACCGATACCCGACTTTCAACTCAATTGTAATGAATGATTATAGAGTTCCAATTCCTTTGGACTGTGTTTGAATTTGTTCTCTATTAAATTCCGCATCCAATAATGTGCGCCATGTTATGTTAGCCCGGTAAATAGTTACTATACTCTTTGTGTTAGCCGTAGATGTTAGCTATGATATTTAGTCTGTATTTGCGAAAATAATTTTTTCCTCTGGGTGGGAGTATAGGCATAGATTTCCAACTACTGTTTTTTATTAGAACGGGCTTAGAAACCTGCCATAGAGCTTCCAATTCTCATAACAATTTATTGAATTACCCGTTTCACCAACACGGCTAATATTTTGTTTCTAAAAATGCATTTTATTTTATATGAAACATATTTTTCAATCGACGCCAATGGTTAGGCTGTTAACCCGTAAGTTTTCATTGATATATTTTTGTTTTCCAACAGAAGACTAGGCTGTATGGGCTCGATCCCTTTCGCTTCCAACATTGTTGGAGACTCTTGTAGGAGAATAAACCAAAAAAATTAAAACGTCTCTCGGGGTAAATAGGGAATTTAGATAACTCGGAGGTTTTCAATTTAGAGTTTTGAATTTTGAACCGTCCCATAAGCAGCGTGAACCGCACGCTGTTTAAATTAGTATTCTGTGACAGACTACACGACTTGAAAGCTTTATTATTAGTATTTTTTTTACATTGCAGCAGAGGGTACATTGCGCGTATGTCAGTAGCTTACTGCTAAAGGCGCCAACGTTGACCCCCCCAGATACCATGTGCTCCAAGGCAATCTCCAACGAAAAAAGCTAGCAACAGAGGAAATGCTACTCGAGGCTACCAAAAGAAAGGCGGCGGTGGCACTAATACAGGAACCGTACGTGGGTGGATCGGATCGAATGAGGGCATATCGCGGTGCCAAAATCTTCCAGAGTACTGGAGTAGGTACCACAAAGGCAGCAATAGCCATCCTCGACTTTAACGTGGACGTAATACAATATCCAGAGCTCACCACGAACAATATCGTAGTGGTGAGCATAAGTACCAAACTTTGGAGGCTTACGTTGATATCGTACTACTTCGAACCCGATCTACCCATAACACCGTACCTAGAGCATATCACCAGAATTGTCAAAGTAGTCAAACCAGCAAGACTAGTAATTGGAGGCGATGCCAACGCAAAGAGCACCTAGTGGGGCAGCCCGCGAATAGACCACAGGGGAGAAGACATGACAGGAGCTCTCCACGAATTTGGCATGCAAATTCTGAACCGAGGTGATACTCCAACCTTCGACACTATTCGAGGCGGCAAGCGCTATACAAGTTTTGTCGATGTCACTGCCTGCACAACTGACCTGCTGGACCTGGTGGACGACTGGAGAGTCATTGAGAATCTCACGAGCTCCGACCATAACGGAATCGGCTTCAACATCAAGTTGGAAAGGTCTGGTGGGGTAAGTGTTAACAGAACAACAAGAATTTACAACTCCAAGAAAGCAAGATGGAATGCGTTTCATGAGGAACTCAACCAACTTATGACTGAACACAAAATAACAGAGATAGAGATTGACAAAATAACAAAAACAGAAGAAATAGACAAACTCATCGACAAACTAAATAAAATCACCACCGAAACTTGCGATGCATCCATACCTAAAAAAAAAAACACTGAAACACTTACCTTACCCTGGCTGACGGAAGAGCTCACGAAGATGAAACACGAAGTCACCACCAGGAAACGCAGGATCAGGAACGCCGCACCCGTCCGAAGAACAAGGGTCGTGCAGGAGTACCTGGAAAGTAAAGAAAAGTATGAATTAGCAGCGAAACAGGCCCAGATCGTAAGTTGGAAGGAGTTCTGCGGAAAACAGGATAAGGAGAACCTGTGGGAGGGCATATACAGGGTCATTGGAAGGACTACAAGAAGGGAAGAAGACCTTCCCCTAATAAAGGATGGGATAACTCTCGATGCAAAAGGTTCGGTCAAGTTGTTGGCAGAGACCTTTTACCCGGAAGACTTGGAGGAAAACGACAACCCAGTGCATAGAGATATAAGGGAACGATCAACTGTGGTAAATAGGGAAGTTAATGAAGAACCAAAGGACCCCCCGTTTACAGAAGTTGAACTACTTACTGCACTGGATACGTTCAATCCCAAAAAAGCACCCGGCGCGGAGGGATTCACTGCTGACATATGCAGCCATGTCATTAGAAATGATACTGGGCTCTTTCTGGCTATACTCAACAAGTGCCTAACACTCTATTACTTTCCAATCGCCTGGAAAGAGGCCACAGTGGTAGTGTTGAGGAAGCCAGGAAAAGAGACATATACCGCCCCCAAATCTTACCGCCCCATCGGCCTTCTACCAGTAATGGGGAAAGTCTATGAAAAAATGCTGGTTGCTAGACTTAAATTTCACCTTCTGCCAGGACTCAGCCAAAATCAGTTTGGGTTTATGCCCCAAAGGAGCTGTGAAGACGCCCTCTATAAACTCATGCAACGCATAAATGCTAAACTTGGAGAGAAAAAGCTAGTCACTGTAGTGTCTCTTGATATAGAGGGCGCCTTCGACAGCGCATGGTGGCCAGCGATTAAAATCCGGCTGGCAGAAGCAAACTGTCCCAGTAACATTAGAAAGGTAATGGACAGCTACCTCAACCAAAGAAGGGTTACAGTGAGATACAGTGGAGAAACTTACACCAAAGCAACGAATAAGGGCTGCGTCCAAGGCTCCATAGGAGGGCCCATCCTATGGAACATAATGTTGGACCCCCTATTGAAGGAACTGGAGTCCAGGTCATATTACGCACAGGCATTCGCGGACGATATAATTATGGTGTTCGATGGAGAGACAGGGCTGGAGGTGCAAGGGCGGGCCAATGCCGCTCTCGAACATGTTCGGGTGTGGGGTGTCGAAAACAAGCTCAAATTTGCGCCACACAAAACGAACGCAATGATAATTACACGCAAGCTGAAATTCGACACACCACACCTGCGCATGGGAGGGATCGACATTGGCCTGGCCAGGGAGATCAAGGTGCTGGGTGTAACTTTGGATGAAAAGCTTACTTTTAATACGCACGTAGCTAACATCTGCAAAAAAACGATAAATATCTACAAACAACTGTCTAGGGCTGCAAGAGCAAGTTGGGGCCTCCACCCAGAAGTGATCCGCACCATATACGTGGCCACCATCGAGCCCATAATTTTGTATGCGGCGAGTGTTTGGGCACCAGCCGCGCAAAAAATTTGTGTCCAGAGACAATTGGGCACGTTGCAACGAGGATTCGTGCAGAAAATGTGTAGAGCCTATCGCACGGTCTCCTTGAACTCGGGACTGGTCCTAGCAGGGGTGCTCCCGCTTGATCTTCGTGTACGTGAGACTGCCTTGCTGTATGAGATCAAGAGGGGGGCGGCCCTGCCGGGGCTGGCAGACAGGGAGGTCGAGCGATTGGCTTCGGCTATTGACGCCCCACATCCCTCGGAAAAAACGGGCCTACAGCTGATCTGCCTGAAGGACGAGAACGATGTGTCGGCAAACAGTGGCTGTGCAGTCAGGATCTTCACGGACGGCAGCAAATTTAAAGGTGGGGTTGGCGCTGCGCTTTCTCTGTGGGAAGGCGACGCGGAAACGAAGACTGTCAAACTTTGCCTGCCGTCTTACTGCACAGTCTACCAAGCCGAACTCCTGGCCATATGCGAGGCAACGAGACGAATGAGGAAGTGTAAGGCGACCACGTTTGGGATTTATAGTGACTCGATGGCGGCCCTCCAAACCATAACCAATCTCGGCTCCCTCCATCCCCTAGCAATTGAAACGCGTAAAAATATTAGAAGCCTTTCTCACCAGGGCAAAGCTGTGTCTTTGTTCTGGATAAAAGCTCATGCAGGATTGGAGGGAAACGAAAGGGCCGACCAGCTGGCCAAGGAGGCCGCCATCGCTCCAATCAAAAGAAAGCCCGACTACGATCTGTGCCCTGTCTCCTTCGCGAAGCGATTACTCCGCATGGAGTCGCTCCGCGAATGGGACAGAAGATACGGATCTGGCGAAGTTGCCGCAACAACGAAGGCGTTCTTTCCGAGCGTGGTTGCTGCATACAGCATCGTCCGAAAACTTGAGCCAAGCTACCTCAGCACACAATTGTTTACAGGTCATGGGGGATTCTCCGAGTACTTACACCGCTTTAAGTGCAAGGAGAGTCCCTCATGTATCTGCGATGCGGACACAAAAGAAACCGTCCTCCACGTCTTACTGGAATGCCCAGTTTTCGGTCATGAAAGATATAATATAGAGCACAGGATAGATACAGATCTAACAAAGGAAAACTTAAAAACAATTATGAGTAGTAATAAAAGAATAGAATTTTTAGAGTACAGCTTAAAATTAATAGAAAGAGTTATTAATAGAAATAAGAAATAAAAGTTTGATGACAAAATATTTTTCAATTTAGAGTTTTGAATTTTGAACCGTCCCATAAGCAGCGTGAACCGCACGCTGTTTAAATTAGTATTCTGTGACAGACTACACGACTTGAAAGCTTTATTATTAGTATTTTTTATGGCAATCAGTCATTTTGAAACCTTTTCAGGCCGAATGAAAGACAAGGCTATATGGTCTTTTGATCTTTGCCTGCCAATAAGTGGCGAATTTAACAACAACAACAACATCATCGGCTGTCAGTTTGACAATTTCCAGCTGATCAATGATAGAAGTGTTGTGATTGTCAGTAGCCAATCAAATTACAGTTCATTTTCCTATTAGCCAATCAAATAATTAGACGTTGTGATTCTGCCCAATGCCGTTAAATTCGGTTATTGCTAAAAAGAAAGAGCAAGATTCTTATCGAAATAAAAAAAATATTAGTGTCATTTTTGTTGTGGAGTAGGGTGGGTGTGTTTGTGTCGTCCAAAATTACTTCCCTAACTAAAAAAAAGGGAGCAATAAGGCTCTAGTATGTAGATTTACCTTTAAACGCTGAGGCACTTTAACTAACTAGTCTACTTAAAATGTCCACGGTCCTCTTAGCGGTCGTCGCAGTTATACTGTGTGTGCTTTTTCGAATACTGAATGTTAACAGCCAACCGCAGAAACCAGTAATATACGGAAGGGATAGAAGCTTCATTGAAAGTATCCTATTTATTTCACCCTTCCTGAATGAACCGTAAGTACTGAAATTATTTTTGTGATGCATCTTATTGAAGTTTTCCTAGTCCATGCTTGATATCGTTCATGCATGAGTTAGAAGCGTGCTTGATGATGTCATGATCTTGCAACCAGCGAGAAGTAGGTATTTTATTACTTGCTTAGCTAGATTTATGTTTATTTTCGAAAAGATGCATAACCAACACTGCAACAAGAAAATGTATTTTTTTTTTGTTTCTTGAAGTTCTATTTCATGGTTAGCACTGTAAATTTGTGTGAAGCCGTGTTACCTGAACGTGTTTTGCTCTACTGATTACTCAAAAATTATTTTGTTCATGCAATAATATGTATTTTTCATTCCTGTTATTAATCATAGTGATCATTGTTAGTGTTGGGTGTTTCAAAAAAACAACTTAAAACAAATTTTGAATTCCTTGCTTCTTTATATGTAAAAAAAATTATTACTTGTGCTTTTGGTTATTCACATTGCTTATCAAGTGATGAAAATAACTATATCCATAATTTGAATAGGTTACAAACTAATATGGTATCCTATAATGACAAATTTAAATTTTTTGACACTAATAAGTTTATTAGGAATCTTGTTTTAACGAAAGATAAACTATATCTTTCAAAATATTATATAAAACAATTGGCTATGTTGTTAGCCTATAATTTACCTATTTATACGATACCAGTCAATGGTAGATCCTTTTTTGTAATGGAGGGCCCTTCTAGGGGTATCAAATCACCTATTATTTATAATAATAGGGATGTGACTCCTGTTGAGACGAGGGACTTAGAGCAGTCTCGATATTTAAACTAGGTAAAAAGACAAAAGAAAAGCCAAATCGACTTACAATATTTCATCAAAATATTCAGTGCTTTTCTGGCAAAGAACTAGAAATAGAGATGTTTTTAGAGAAACACAACACCATCGATATTGTATGTATTACTGAACATTGGCTAAAACAAACCGAAATGATTATTTCAAATGACAATTATTATTGTATTAGTTCATTCCATCGACAGTTTAAGACACATGGAGGTTCTTTAATTTTAATTAAAAATAATTTAAAAGCGAAGGAACGCAAAGATGTTGTTGCACTTTCGATTGAATGTACTATTGAACTTTCATCTGTGGAGTTGGAGAACTACATTGTTATTTGCGTCTACAGACCTCCTTATGTTTACAATTTTAATTTGTTTGAGTCGGTCATGGAAGATGTGCTAAAACTAGTAACTAGAGGGACAAAGTCAGTTATAGTCTGTGGTGATTTTAATGTAGATTTGCTGGAGCAGAAGTCGTTAACTACTCGAATAATAAGTTTATTTAAGTCTTTTAATTTAAACAACGTATTCCTAGAGCCTACTAGAATCACTGAATCTACAGCCACTTGCATAGATAACTTTTTCTGTAACTGTAATTTCATTGATCAGTCTATACTAAACTGTTTAAGGTCTGATCACTGTGGGCAACTTGTTGCTTTTCCGTTAATTAAGTTATCCAATCCCACAGTGGAATTCATTACTAGACCTATACCTGCAGAAAAAGTAGAAATGTATAAAGAAGTTTTGCTAAATAAATTACCTTTACCTTCGTCTGAAACAATTGACTGTGATAAATTTTATACAGATTTCTTCAATGTTTTGAATAAAGAGTTTGAACAGATCTTTCAAATTAAAAAAGTTAAAAATACCAATAAATTTAAATTCAGTAACTGGGCCACGAAAGGTATTCGAATAAGTAGAGATAAGTTGTTTCAGCTCTATGAAGAAAGGACAATTAGGCAGGATGACCTAGAGTTCTGCGAATTTGTTAAAAGTTATTCAAAAATATTTAAAAAAGTTTGTATTACTGCTAAGTCCAGATACATTAGTAATATTGTAAATATTGCTGATAATAAGATTAAAGCAGTCTGGAAGGTTATAAATAGGGAAACGTCATGTGTTAAAGAACGTGACAATGGATATTCAATTAAAATTGATAATAGAATTATCAATCGCGATATAGAAGTAGCTCAGCATTTTGAAAATTTTTTTGTAAATATTCCAGTCAAAACTACTGAAATACTAGATTCATCACCAATTCGTGCTAAATCATTGATGGTAGCTAATGTAAAAAAATGCCACACTATTCTTAAATTTAGGTATGTTGACCCTCTCGAAGTTATAAAGGCTTTCAAAACGCTAAAGTTAAAAAAAGCTGAAGATGTCTGGGGCATGTCGGTACAGCTGTTGAGTCATATTGTCACTACGATCGCTCCTTACTTAGCCTTCATTTTCAATGTGAGTATTGATCAGGGTGTCTTTCCTGAACTGATGAAACATAGTAAGGTTGTACCTCTTTTTAAATCAGGATGTAAAAACGATCTCAATAATTACAGGCCCATCTCCATTCTACCTGTACTTAGTAAAATTTTTGAGAAACTTATTCTGGGTCAAATATTGTGTCATTTCAATACAAATGGACTACTACATGATAAACAGTTTGGCTTCACTAACGGTCGCTCGACAACGGATGCCGGTGTAGCTCTAATTAAAAATATTTATAATGCCTGGGAAGATCGCAGCGATGCAATCGGTGTGTTTTGCGATCTTTCAAAAGCATTCGATTGTGTGGATCACAAAACGCTTTTATTTAAATTAGAACATTATGGGGTGCACGGCAAAGCCCTCGACTTATTAACTTCTTATTTAGAAAATAGAATTCAAAAAGGACAAGTAAATCTGGAAAAATCTTCAGGATCCTTTGTGAAAATGGGAGTGCCTCAAGGATCAATTCTAGGTCCTTTTATGTTTTTAGTTTATATTAATGACTTGCCTTATTTAGTTCGGAACCTGGTTGATATTGTGTTGTTTGCTGATGACACTTCATTTATATTCAAAATAAAGAGAGGGTCGAATGATATTGACGATGTAAACGATACTCTTTCACAGGTTTCGAACTGGTTTACTGTGAATAATTTAGTTCTAAATGCTAAGAAAACCAAATGTATTAAGTTTTCCTTACCTAATGTAAGGCAGGGGGAAAACAACCTAAAGTTGAATAGTGAACCATTGGAATTTGTTGAGAACACTGTTTTTCTTGGCATCACTTTGGACTCCACACTACAGTGGGGGTCGCATATTGAGACACTTGCGAGCAGGCTCAGTTCAGCTGCTTATGCTGTTCGTAAGATTAGACAACTTACTGACATTAAAACAGCGAGGCTCGTTTATTTTAGCTACTTTCATAGCATTATGTCTTATGGTATACTACTGTGGGGTAGAGGTGCAGATATTCAAACAATATTTGTTCTACAAAAAAGAGCAATCAGAGCAATATATAAATTACGCTGCCGTGATTCTCTAAGAGATCTGTTTAAAGAAATAAGTATTTTAACTGTTGCATCCCAATATATATATGACAGTATAATGTATGTACGCAAAAATATATGCCTATTTCGCAAACATTCTGATAATCATAATTTGAATACTAGAAACAAAAATAAAATTGAAATTCCACAATTTAGACTTAGCAAGGTTAGCACATCCTTTGTGGGACACAGCATACGCTTTTACAATAAAATACCAGAACATGTATTGAGTTTAACAGAGCTGCAATGTGGGGATCAGGAGGAGCAGTAAATGAAATGCACAACTTGGTGATACGCGTATAATGACATCAAAATGAGTCGTGCAATTACTTATATACTAGGTACACAATGTAGGGAAAAGGTGCGTCATACATAACATACCACACCTCCCCCGTTTTTTTTTTTTTTTTTTTTGAAAAAAAAATTATTGATTTTTTTTTCCAAAAAATAATAATAACATAAAAAAACAAGTTATTAATTCAAAACAAATAACAAAAAACGTATTGTATGTATAGTCGAGAGCGATACTATACTCATCATCTCATATCTAAGTACATCATATCCGAATCTTATTTTCAACATAGTGACATTACAGTGCAATATAAATAACAAAGTTAAAGTAGAAACCAAAAATTGAGTAGGTCAAAGGATGATAATATTATTATTTGTCAATTCTATTACTTACTCTTATTTTACAGTTGACTAAGGATACCTACTTTATTTCTTCTATACTTGCCACACTTACATAGAATTTAGTCTACCTCACAACGCATGTAATGGGTATAGTTAACACATAAATATTTTTCAAATTCAAATCCTTTATTATTATTTTGGTGTAACAAAAATAAAATTATAGAATACCAACTTTCGAAAATAATTTCCAAATTATAAAAATTTCAACAAAATAAATCCTTTTTTTTTCCAAGATTACTAAAATAGGTAATAGGTACTTGGGTTATTATTGAAATGTAAGAAGATTATTAACTTTAATGAATTTTAGTTTATATTTTCTTTTCATTCACCAATTAATTAATAACTCAGTATTTTTAATACAAATACAAAAATAAAATAAAAACACTATGTTTTACAAATGTAAAAATCTGAGATACCTACAAAAAAAAAACATTTTAAATGTAGCGAAAAATATTAATCAAACTTAAGTAAAACACATTAAGATGCGTTTATGATATTCATCGAATGAAGTTTTACAATTCATAAGTGTCCTTTTTTTTTTGATAAATACATGTTAAATTAATATATGATAAAATATAAGTAACTTCTTCTAGATTATATTCTATATAAAAGAAAAACTTGTACAATAACGGACACAATATTATATTTTGTGTCTATGCGCAATGTTGACAATTATACATACAAAAATGTACTTCAGTTTATCAATGCTTACTTTAATTCACCAATCACCAATTTATCATACAAGAACAAGAACAAGAACAAATGAAGAACATATGTTAATTAAAAGATCTGTGTGCTTTAAAAGAAAAATACACACGAATAAAATAAATGTGTCATATCAAAAGTAAAAGAAATACATGATAAATGTGCCCAGTGTTTGTTATAAACTTGAAAATAATATAATATACCTAACTCTCGTCCTATAGATCACATCTTTACAGTGATACCATAAAATAAATAAAATACTTGGTCATTGTCTTTATGGGTTTAGCACCAATATCATCCACCAAATTATTAAACTTCCTTAAACGATCCATATTTTATACAAACAGTCCTTTACCATTCTCAATTACAATATCTATTCATAATATACGTACCGGTACACTTAATTATATCATCTCGATATATTATTCCTTTTATTTGGGCCGGCCGGTCCCAATATTTGTCATAAGGTACATTTTATTTAAGTCGACTTTCATTTTAATAAATTAAATAATACATAGACTTCTGTCTAGTATGGGTTGTGCGCACACCCTATAATAACTTGGGGCCATTAGTTTTAAGATTCCTAAATCTCCAACAGCTCTCACAGAGAAACGTCGTTTGCACCATGATCGAGCGAAGGATGACCCTCGAATTACCTTTCTTTTGTGTACCGTGTACTTTGCGCTCACGCATTAATTTTCATCCATACCTGTCATACTATTGTCCTTACCATATACACATCCAAATTGAATCCTTTGATCTACAAGAATTCTGTGACATCTGGGTGATCAATCCAGAATTTATCAGAACCTTATATATCAAATTATTCCCAACATCCTTTAAGTAACTGTATCTTGTACCAATCATTTCCGTTTTAAAGAAGTAACATCCTAAAATATCCAGTCTACTTACTACTACCAGTATCCTCACCAAGAGAGATCTGGTTAAATGAGAAAAATACCTAATTACATCTCAAAGGAGTAAAAAGTTTTTTAATAAATTTCTCATAATACGCCAATCCATAAACCATTTAACTTTGCTCTGCATAACTCTATAATCTTTAATTTTCCTCTGTAAGTAGTTATTGACTACCAAATCTATAACAAATTCTCTAGAGTGCAATTCTTTAAACCGTCTTTGCCTATAAATTTACAAACCCATAATATTTGGAAACACTCAATTAAACTGCATGTGTTGACCTAATTTAGTATTTATAATTTCAATTTCAATTGTCTTTACATCATCGACTTGAAGGTCACTGACACAGGTAACGTGTCTGCACATTGATAGTGTCTGCTTACTGCAATGTAAATAATTGTATAACATACCTAACTGAAATAGGTAAATGCAAGTAATTATTCATTACTAAGTTTCTCAAAATGACAAAGTTCTGCAATTACACGAAGCAAAATGAGAACTCATTTCATCATTATAGACATATTCGAACTCTTTGAATTTGGTAAAATTTTTAAAAGAATCCAAAAATGAAATTAATGCTTCAAGTTTCAAATAAAAACTATATTTAAATTGATGTTCTCTTTATTTTATTGTATTTTGGTATCTAATAGTCATTGATTCAAAATAATATAAATCTTTATGTTCATACACTATCCTTGTTCGCGTAGTATAGCTGAGAATACTCAGTATTAGTAACTTGCCCAGTATAGGTACACAGTAAAGATACCATAATTATAAAACATCGGAACTTGTAACACTTAGTTAAGAGATAGCTACATAGTTATGTATTTGCGTCAATATCATAATATTTCAAAAATGTTAGTTAATTTTAAATATGTTAGTATTCGTATTATAAGCATTATTCAAAAGAAAATATATAACTAACAACGGGATGGTATTAATTGAAGATATGTAAAAATAAATGTTATACATAAAAGTTAGTAAATTATCGGTGAAAATTTAAGTACGTTACCTATAATTTCTTCAATGGGTATGTACGCTTGATATGATATTGTATAAGATATTTCGTACCCTACTGTGCAGTGTTTTATCTAGCCGTGTAACGCAAGCAACCTTAACGAATACCTAAATCAAACAGGTTAAGTAAGGAGTAGTTACTACCCAAAACAAATAGTCAATTATTTAGAAATATTTATAAATATGTAAAATGTTAATAAATCGTAACATAATAATATTTCAAACAGTAATAATTATGTTATAGTTTTTAGTATCTAGACGTTAAAAAATTCTATTCGTAAATTCTATTAGGTTTATTATTAGGTATTAGGTTAGGTACTCGAAGTGCGTTTTTATTTTAAATGGGTAATTAATAGTTGTAACATTAATTTATTTGTTAAAATAAAATGATAATCAAAGTCATTGTCGGCTTTTAAAGCTATAAAACTATAATAAGTTTGGTGATTAAGTCGAAATTATACCTTTTATTATAAGTAGAAAAACAAACACATTTAAAAGCAATAATAATGATTTTTCATTACTCAGGATACATGTAATTAAAATAAATAAATATATAATTTTGGACATTTATCTAGTTCCAAACTCAAAGCCTGTAATTACAGATACTAAATAGTGGATTAAAATACTACATAAATATTTATATAAACATCCATGACTCAGGAATAAATGTTTGTAATTCATCACCCAAATATTTTATCGCGGGATTCGAAGCCGCAACCCTTGAATTTGTAGGCAGGGTCACTAACCACTATACCTATCGGTCGTGAATTACAGCATAATAGGTTCTTTATAAATTGCATTATGATTGCATAGGTAGCTAATAGGTACATGCACAAATATGTTATCATCGAGAGGTGTAAATATGATATTATGATGACATTGAGCAAAGGTATTGTTTTACATTATGTGCCGCATCGGACACTCACCCAAATGACATCCGATTCATACCTATGGGTTAGGCTATAATTATTATAATAGTGTATTTCAGAGAGGTATTTGTTATACCTATGTTATAAATTAATGATCAGACATATTAAAATAATTAAACCTGTCTGGGTACACACATATAATGCACATAATATGGCATTTTCTCTTAGTCTGTGCGATGTGAATATCAGGGAGATCCCTTTTTAGGAATGAAATACTTTCTGTAATTATATTGATTTCATATAGGTAGTTACTAAGAAATTGTCAACATGCGCATAGCACTACAACTCATTGGATTGTACACTTTAAAAATAACAAATTTGCTTATCAAAAATAGGTACTTAATTTATGTAAATAATCAATGTAAAATCAAATTCTATACTATGTGTGCACATTGGAAAATTAAATTGTCCGCGGCAATAAAAAAGAATATTAACTTACAGTGTCATTTTTCAATATCACTCACACTTTTTTATCATTGGCGTTGGGCATGGGCACACAATATTATGCACCAGTGGGCAGCGAGGCAACGTCCTCCTGCATTGGCTCCAACATCGTCCAGATCGCCCATAAAATCTCTTCTCCAAATCTGGATGCAATCAACTCCCGGCACCCACAAAAATAGTATTGAAGTAGAGCTCTTCCACTTCCACGAACCATGGTTACTCTACTCATGTCCGATTTGCTTTTAGCCCTTATTTCAGTTTCAAAAATTTTTACTCCATTTGTATTTTGTAATAAACAAACAGTACTTTCTTTAAAAAAAAATATATAATGCACAGGGCTGCCTATATAGAAGGCAGCACTGGCAGGGTCGCCATGCAATGTGGGGATCAGGAGGAGCAGTAAATGAAATGCACAACTTGGTGATACGCGTATAATATTATAAATACCACAGAGCAGAAATTTAAACGCCACATTAAAGAAACTCTGTGTAAGAAGGGTTATTACAGGATAGATGATTATTTAGGCGATAGGGAGGTCTGGTGTTAGCTGGTCGTTATGTTAATTGCTATTGTTTTGTAATATGTAATATTAAAATGTAATATTATTGTAAAGATGGAAACAAATTGAAAAGATGTGTTGTTGCGGAGTTTCTTGTCGCTTCTTCTCCCTAACCATAACACCTTGTGAAGCGATGTAGTTAAAAAAAGAAAAATAGCATGTTGACTTTCAATAAGTGATATTTTTGTATCCTACATTGAATAAAATATTTTTGATTTTGATTTTGTTGATAATAAAATAGTAAAAATACTTGCAAAGTTTGGTCAAGGTGTAGCAAATAGTACACTATGAAAAATACAAAACGAATATATAATATTATTTCACTTCCGGGTTCCGGGTTATTTCTGAATCTAAATTATCTGAATCTATCCTGCTCTGACTGGAAAGCTTGCTCGTATTTAACCAAAGGAGACAAAAATTACCGGATTAAGAGATACTTCCGACATCGTCTTCCATCCGATGACATCATAAAACATGGGGTTGGGTTCCAATCCACAATTTCTTTTGCCTTTTTTCCAGTGTCTCGTTTACTGCACTCTAACCCAAAGTTTTATTAGTACCACCTCTGAACTCAATATAAAAGTTTTTTTGTGTATAATTGATAAAGTTATGACTCTCTATCTCAGTAGTTCCAAACTATATTTAACCAGAGACACTTTCCTAATTTTTTCCTTAGAGCAAAAATAATTATATTGTGTAAATATTTCATTAACACTAGGGTTTATCTCTATAAATTAATTGATAAACAAATGAATACCCATAAAATGACTGGTATGCATGCATATTCTATAAATCATGTTTTAGCACTCACTATGGGTCGCTGTTCGCAAATAATCATCATCTCAGCCCATAAACATCCCACTGCAGGGATATAGGCCTTCCCTCGTACAATGAAGGAGTATGGGCCATAGTCCACCACGCTGGCCCAATGCGGGTTGGGACTTCACATGCCTTAGAATTTTTATTTCTCAGCCATGCAGGTTTCCTCGCGATGTTTTCGAGCAGTCGGATAAATGCACATAAGTATTTAAATTAAACTCATTGGTACATGCCTGCCTGGGAGTCAAACCCGCCACCGACGTTCGCAAATAATAATAATATTAAATTTATTTATTCAGTAAAGTAATAAACAAAACAGATCTACTTATATGATGTGTCTTAGCGTTAGGCTAAAAGGTAAAGTTTTGCCTTGTATTTTAGGATAGACTTACTCTTCCGACTCAATCAGATTGGACAGTAAAGAGCTATGTATCCATAAAACCAACTAATACATAAACATCAGTTTATTTGACATCACACCAAGAATTTTGTAAATATTTACAAAAACGAAATATAGTAAATACACAAATACAAATTAAAAAATAATAAATATGTGAAACACACATTTACAAATAAAAAATCGTGTTAGATTAAATTATATGATCAGTTAGAGTTATCATTATTTTTCAAGTATAAAATATTACAGTGTAATTTCATGTTGTAATCTTCTTCAGGGTTGGCAAAAATCACGACCTTTTATTATAATTAAATAAATTAAAAAAATTTAAACAGATGTAAATTCTTATTTGATATATATTTTACTTACAACATTGAATTTATATGCAGGCTCTAAAAAATTAATACCATGAAGGAGACTGCATAAGTACCTACTTATTAAGAAGGACACTTATCAAGACAAGTTGTCTTGATAAGTCTTTAAATTGTAATTGTTAAAAACTTTGAAGAATAAATTATTATAAAATAAATATGAATTCAGCAGTGGATGTTCTGTAGCTAACATGATGATGAAGAAATATGAATTACTAACATGATTCTCTTTCATGTTTTGCTAACCACCTGTTACAATTAAAATTATAAAACTAATAATAATTATGCAATACACTTGTAGTTTATGACATGTTTATTTCGTTAACTTTTTTATTTTATAAAAAAATCACATGATTTAAATCACGAATTGTTGTATTGACAATATTTGACGACCGATTGGTGTAGTGGGTAGTGACCCTGCCTGCGAACTATTGCAGGTTCGAATCCCGAAATAATTATCTGATGATTACGAATTTGTTCCCGTGTCAGGTATGTTTATAAATATGAGATAGATATTCCAGGACGATGATATACACATCAGCTTTAGAAGTCATCACTGGACTTAAGCCTCTCCCATGGCGCGATTTGCATCGCTTCCCATCGTTTTCCATTGGAGGATTTGCCCTAATCGCCACGCTTGGGCACATGGTTTGGCTATCGCAGATTTCACATGATTCCTTAGTTGCCTTTTACGACACCCACGGGAAAAGGCGGTTCTACTTTGCCGGGAACCACACGGGCAAAGCAACATTACCTAGATTTTTACATTATATAGAACGACGACGTACAGTTACCAGTTGAATCTGTCGAGCGAGATATTTATTCTATTATTCCAGAAGTAAATTCCACAGAAGTGATATAGTTAATAATTATTAGGCATGTTGCGCGGTAAGGAAATATAGTACTTCCTACGCGGTTTCCTTCCGTTTCAATCAAGTCTTAACATTGTAACTCAATCTCGGTCATATTGCTAATGCATATTTGCTACATGAATCACGTTGTTCTGCTGATAACGACCTATGGTTAGGGGAGAACTAACCCCATTTAGTAGCCGATTTCTGACTATGAAAGAAAAATCGACCATTTTTGCGCTCTGTTCTGATTACTTGCGATTATCATGGCAGTAGGTATAACCACAGAACTCCCGTATTTCAGAATGTTGCTCAAGCGTAGATCTGCGCTTGAGCATGGTTAGAAAAACATGCCGCTATACAAGTTACATAATGCTGTCCCTTTTTAACTGTCTTCAAGCGGAAATCTAAGCTTGAGTAACATTCTGAAATACTGAAATACGCGGAGATTTACACAAATAATTTTAAAGCCGAGTATCTTAGGCCCTTATTAATAAACCATTCTCAAGATTGAGATGACCTTAACTTGACGTTTGAGAATCTGTTACTAATATTAAAACAGTATAAAAAAATGGTATTGCGTCTGTGACGCGATTTCAATCTTAAGATCGATTTATTATTACAGCTCTTAGGCCCGTATTAATAAACCATGCACAATATTGAGAACAGTCTTGTGACCGGTTTCAAGTAAACGTGTTGATTAATAAACTGAACATGAGACCTGAAAAGCACGTGCTTACTCAAGCAGTACTCACTTGAGAGTTTCACGTATTAATAAACGGAACTCAAGACTATCATTCATTCGCCGCTGAGGCGAATATTTGAAAGTGACCTCAAGATTGGTTTATAAATTAGCACGGAGCTTGAAATAGCGTCAACTTCTTAAAACGCATCTCGGGTGATACAGCCTCAAGACTTGTATTGAGATTGGTTTATTAATACGGGCCTTAGCTTGGTTGGATTTATTTTATTTATTTAGAAAAGTGCATTCTTGAGCTAAGATGTGGCAGACAAATAAACACTTTAAAACACTCCTCTTGGGTCGGGTGTTAAAAAAGTAATTATTAGTTAACTGGACGTGGGGAATACGTAGAACCACTTCATTATAACGTTGATAGACCCTATAATAAGGGGAGATCTAAATGAATGATTACATCATCAAGCAATGATTGGGTATGGGACACATGACTCATTATTAAATATTAACCTACGGCGTTGCCTTTATTGCACTGACATGCCAAACGTTGTTGTCGTAGTTCTTATTTAATGGTGCTAAGGAAAAAAATTGAACTAAAGTCTCGCTTGACTCGCACGCTACGACTGTAAACTATATGGAGATCGTTTTGTGATAATTGGGTATTATTATAAATTGTTCTTTAGTGTGATTTGTAGTCCAAGGTTGTGAACTCGGCGGCGCTCGTGTATACCTTCACCAGGTTCTGCCTACGTGGATTTTTTTATATTATCCTTGGATAACATCCGTTCTACTATGTCTGTGGAAAAAATAATCTCTATTTTGATGCTCCTTGATGACGTGAAATATTAGACACCGACTCACTTTCGCATTTATTATATTAGCGATAATAAGAAATGTTATTTTGTCAACAGGTACATGCCGACACGGTTATGGGGCTTCAGTGGTCACGTCCAGACGATTCTCCATAGTCTTATAGGACGAGTGAGGTGCCCCTGGCCGATAGGTGGTCGAATATCCCTGGTTCTCCCTGATAAGTCTACCCTCACCTATGACCTGTACGAACCAGTGGGATCTGAACATCTAGGTAATGTTATAGATTTTATGGTCTGTTAAGTATTCTTTTCAAGTGGCCCATCGACATCGGCATTTGAACACATCGATGTTTATTACTTCTTCGTCCGCTCCGTCTAATGTATACCAGCTAATATACGTTTAAAAAAAATACCGCCAAATAATCTGGAAATCTGAGCAAATCAATTATTATTTTTTACTTGAAAGGCATCATTGAAAAAGTACGGGTAGGAATTTAATGGAGAGAGAGATATGCTTATGTAAAATTACAACAATCAAAGTAAATAGTTTACAAATAGATATAAATTCAGCGTCTAACCAGTTCAACTGTTTTCTTTAAAAATTCTATACCACATTATTCGTTTTATGTGATTTTGAAGGAATACTTTATTAGTTGTATATCTGACAAAGTCACTAGCAATAGCTAGTCTAAAATATCAATAAATTTGATCAAATACATTATGAAGTCAAGCATGGCGTAATGGTTATACTGATAGACGGCCGATTCGTTTTATAGCGCGTGAACCTCATTCTGGTATGTATATTAACTCGGTAACTCACTTGTCAATAAATAACAAAGAGGTTGGTAGGCGAAAACCGGTGCGTGTTTGGTTACACTTAGTGGCTGAATAACCGATAAACGTAACACTGCAGGGCTAGAGTAATGAAATGTAATCTGAAAATAACGTTCTTTCGTTTGGCAACTAACACTAGTCCAATCTATACAATAGCAATCTTCGCAAAATAAATATATATCACTGTTTGAGAAAAATTACCCATAAATCGCTCGATTTCGGTACACTTACTTATTTTAATTGTTATTAGTAGTTTGAATGGGTAAGTAGGAGCAATTTAGGTACTCGTTTGGATGTTACCAAAGGCCAATGCATACACATGATTTCCACCATACTAATAATATAAATGCTAAAGTCTGTCCGTCCGGCTTTCACGCCTAAACCGCTGAACAGGCTAAAAAATTCCGCGATAAAATAAATCCAGGCGGGTGAAACTCCGGGCCGAAACCTAACTTATTTATAAATAATAATAAACGGTTTATGACGACTTTCTTCTGTTATCGAGTATATAGGTGTACAATCGGTTTTTAAATCAATCAATTAGGTAATTGATTGTCAGCACCTTCGGAATCTGAAACATCTGTCTTATACTGTGCGTGATAAATCGTAATGAATGAGTTGAATGACTCATTTATTACGATTTAATTAGATAATAAAATTTTCATGTTATTATGCTGGTAGGTACCTATGTCATAAACAAGCAGAGCATAGGTAGAAGCTTAACAAGATTACATCATATTGAAATAAATCTTTAATATGTTACTTGTAAGGCGCAGAATTATGTAATCTCTTTTGATTCTGGCAGTAGGTCTCCCCGCAACATAAGTCAGATCAAATTCCGTTGGCCCGATGCAGGGCGCATGTGAATTTCAGAATGGTCTTGTTTTAGTGCCCATAATAGTTTCTTGTAAATATTATTTGTGTAGGCACTTGTATTTTGTTCAGGAATAAAGTTATTTTATCAATATTAATTGATAGTCTAGGTACCCTATATGAATATTTTAATGCTCGTATGTATTATTTTAACAAAATATCATAGACCCGTTTGCCTCTATGCAGGGTTCCGTAGTAAAGCCATGATTCGCCATGTCCGTGTATATCACAGCCATTTTACGAAATAAATAAATATTGCGGATACTTACACCAATGATGTAGTCCCAAACTAAGCAAAGCTTGTACTATGGATATTAGATAACGGATAAACATACATTAATATTTATATAAACATCCATGATTCGGGAATAGGTAAATACAATACAAATACACACGTATTCATCACACAAACATTTAATGTGAAATTGGGCATAGTTGGTTATACTACATAGCCGAATGAAAAAGACGCAACACTATGCAAGATGCGCCCACGTCTTGCTTGTCACGGGCTCTTTGTCGAGTAGTCTGGATCGGTACTTCCCCGCAGTCGGTTGCATCGAGATAATTCTATACAATAACGATGTTTAAATCAGATGGTCTGGATTTTACTATAATGGGGGTAATTTTCTTAGCTCATTGTGTAGGTTGTCGTTGAATAAGATGTCCATACATGGACAAAAATGGGTCAGCCATGAAAGGAAGAAATCGTTCAGTCACCAGCGGGCTTGGTAGTTGACAGTAGAGTTTTACAGTAACATACTTAAACATTGTATAATTAACGTTATCTTTGCTAAGAATTCTCTACTAGTTTCCGAGTAATAGTTAACCAACTTGTAGTAGTAGTATGTAGTTGGGTCTAGAAACTCCATACAAATTGACATGAGTAAACAGCAAATGTGTTGGTATTTTAATGCGTGTATTCTGATTGCGGAACCCTATTGTGCATGCCCGACGCACTTGGGCCGGTTTTTTGGCGGTTCATTTATTGAAGGGGTTGGTTCGGACCGGATGGGTAAAACTGGCTCGTTACCTTGACTGAGATACAACTAGAAAGGAGAAATTAATTTACATCTTATAAACTAAATAACATAGTGTACGATGTCGTCGATATATATTTTTTCAACTGCTTTTATAATGAGAAATCTGTCGCGGATGAGGACGGTGCAGGCAAGAGTATAACGCGACTGTGAGTCTACTGTGAGTTCACGTGGACGATACACGTTACAGGAATCTATCGGTAATGCTGCTTGTTGCCGATGCGAATGACACTAATTGAACGATAGTTTACTATAACGAGAGTGTTTGCATGAGCTCACGGTATCCTCACTATAGTTGATGAGACCTTGTTTTCTCTATTGACCGCGCAGGAACAGACAATTTTGAACGAAGGATTAAGTATAGTCATGTTATTTTGTAAAGGAAGAGGTATGAAAGCCGAAGGTCAGACAAGTGAACAAGTGACTTCTAAAACACAATTAACTTTTTATAGTAATAGGCCCTACCCATACCTATTACATTTCGACAATAATTATATCATTTTCATTACTAATCTACATTCATAAGATTTCAAAAAATATACTTACATAACGCACGTTTCTGTAACGTAAATTTTTTATGAATGCTAAAGTTGTAGGTACGTAGTTATATTATTATATTGTTATGCACGTGGCGCATATTTTTTATCGACCTTTCTCCATTTTCGAGTCTATTAGAGACAGATTCAAATAGCACGATTTGAATCAATACCAAAAAGAAACCCTGGAACATATTCTGTTCACGTCACAGGTAGAACACATTTTCCCTGTAGTGCAACAACTAAAACTTAACCTAGCACTGTATCTAGCCAACGCTTAGCTATGTTACCCTCGTTGATCCCTCCCTTTCCTTAGAAGTTACTGCAAATTTCTAGGATCAGTGTAATTGACACCGGATAAAGTCGTCAATGCCATTTCTTGCAACTTGATAGCTGAAATATTGCCATCTCTAAAGCCGAGAATGAGTTTTTTGCAAATATAGTCAAAGCTACAACTAAGAATACCAATTATAACATAGTAGGTATCTACAGGTCCAATGTAGACGTAAGCCATCTTCGAGCGCGCCAGCGCCAAACCGATTAGGAATCGAAGAAGCCGCCATGGCCGAAATGGCCATGGCATAATCATCATCAGGCGTAAGCCTCCACATTGGGTGATAGATTTTTGGGACCAATGTTGTTCTTCTCTTGATGACAGCCGCCTTTTACGGTTACCGCTGGAAGAGGTGGATAAGTGTAATCTATTTAACAAACTTAATTTTTTTCCGGAATTAGTTGAAAGTAATGACCTTAACTGTGGGACACACAGACGTTATGAGCAGTAGGAAATCGCCGTAAAAGTCTACTACTGGACTCGCAACATCGTTTTCCAAGAGAGGATTTTTTGTAATCGCCACATCGGGCTAGCGGGTTGGGGATCGTAGATTTTTCTGGGAGCTCCGGACCAATGACGCTGCTGCCCATGACTGATCTATGCTGTTATGCTCATGATTGTTTAGTCGCCTATGACGACCATCATGGGAAGTGACAGATGGTTCTATTCTACTCTGGAATGGATGGAATATATGGCTGCTAAGTGCTAAACTTGCTAACTCGTTATGTCATACTATGCAAAATTACTCGTAAAGCAGTCGTAGCTAACGTGAAACACATACTTGAGATCTATTTGTGGCTTAATATTTTGTAATTTACAGATGACGTGACAGTGGCGATATGTCCAGGCATCGGTAACACATCGGAGAGCGTGTACATACGCACCTACGTGCATTACTCACAATGCCACGGTTACAGATGCGCTGTACTTAACCATATTGGTGCCTTAAACAGTGTTCCCGTCACTAGCGCCCGAATATTCTCATACGGTGAGTCAAATCAATACCACAGACTTACAAATAGTAGCAGATACATTAATATGCTTATGTAAAAGCCGACTCGTATCCTATGCAGCTTATGTCAACTATAGGAGATTTTTATTATATTTAAATATTGCTTGTCTCCAAACAAAATACTTACGAGTTATTAGATAAGGTATAGGTAATCTGAACCACAAAAATACAACTCATCTTTAGACATTTCCTCGTACGTCAAAGCCTAAACGTAGCTAATACTTTTATATGGAAACTGGCTAAGCTTCTTAGTCCTTATAATCGGTCTGCTACTATTTATACGTCTCTGTGATCAGTACACACACAATTATTTTATACAAGAGTAAGTTCCTCCCGCGTGGAGTTGTTTATCGTTTTGCAGTTATTACTACAAAATTCGGAATAACCTATACATATACTAAACCGATATGGTAGTCTATACATTTTAATTATATTCTTAGTAGGGTAAAGAAATGTAAACGGCGGATCAAGCAACAAAATATTATTTCTACCTTCGATCCGCCCTTTGTTGCATGTAAATAGGTGAAACCCCGAAACGCACTTGGCAGTTTTAGTCTTATACAAATTGATATCTGGGTTTGGTTATGTATAGCTACTCTTATAATTAAATAATATTATAATTTACGTCCACCGATAGTTGTGGAGATTTTTGGGGGAGGCCTTTGTCCAGCAGTGGACGTCTTTCGGTTGATATGATGACGATCTTTGCGTTATATTTTACATAACTTTCGTCTAATTCACGCTGTGCTATCGAAGAACCTGATTATCATTTTATATGCCCGACGCCAAATGATGTCATATAGTTAGTCATGGTCTACAGTCAACAGTAGGTATATACCTAGATATAAGAAATGTAAAACAAAGATGTTATACATCACTTTTAAGTTAATTAGCGGTTTTTCTTACGTGCTAACCATTTGACTAAGCTATTACCATAAAGTAAATAATACAACGCGGAACCCGAGTACTAGTAATACGAGTACACGCCTTACCAGGTACAAACTAAGTCTCAAGGACGCTATTGGGAAAACCTGGAGGAACCTAGCTTTTATCCCATTGCAAACATCGCATGTAAATAGTATGCACCATCATCAAAAACAAGGACGAAACAACCACAAAAAAATAAGTCTTTGTCTATTATGTATTTTCTTTGGGAATAGTCCGGTTAACCCTCATAAATGCAACGAAAATTATTTACGTTTATTTTGATTACGAACGGGACGAACGAGCTCTAAGGAATTATTGAAGAATGAAACACCTACAAGAATGTGGCTCTCAAATTTTTGATTGATTGATTTTGTTTACACAATATAAATCTACTTATCTACAACTGAATTAAAATCGACTTACATAGCAAATGGACGCAATGCAAATGGTTATGATTTTTTATAGTTTTGCGTTGAAAAGAGTCATTCACAAGTCACATAATAGACAAAACATTAATCAGTAAAAATATTTGCATAATTTAATATTTCTAACTAGTAAAAACAATTATTATATGGGAAAACCAGGCCTGCTCTTTCACCTCCTGATACAACACGACTGAAGTCTCTAAAGCTTTCTCCTTTGTTTGTGTACAATGTCTCCTCGGTCTCTCCCTCCCTATTTTTCCTTTGAAACGAACATACGCATCAAGAGTCTATTTGCATCGCATGTCACATCTCATGGGCTACTTTGCCCTAATCGCCACTCTTTTTTGATGCAGCTACCTATGTCGAGAATCAAAGTGCGAATATGACATTTTACTACGTGAAGTTTAACGCATGTATGCATTATGCATGTGTGGAATTCTGTATCTAATCCATCTTTAAATCTATAATGTATAATATTTGTAATAAATTCATCGTGTCGTATCAAGTAACCAATTAACACATACACACACAAGCACGTACACACACCCACCCACACGGACCGACCCATTACAGATCCAGCTGACCCTAGTAATAGAAACACTTTACGCTGTTTGTACAGTCGACAACACGGCGATCGTAACACTACCCTAATATGAACGCAGCGAGACATGACAGTCGCGATAAACGTTTATGTCACGCGAAATAATATTTGTCCTGCTCATTCCCTTGGACGAAATATAAAACTATCCCACTCTCACGTCGCGCTCGTCAAACGATGTCATGCTACAGGGGCTGTTTATATTGGAAGTGTTATGGTCGTCGTGTGGCCTCATGTACCTATACAACGTTGATAACGTCCTTAAATGTCCAGTCTGCCATAGTGTCCATCCGAAAATATTCTGTGTCCTAAAATGATCGATCATTTCCTTACCTGATTTATTACCTTATAGGAAGACTTGCCACCGACAGGGACTGATGATTTAGCAGTATGGGATAAGATAGTCATTTCAACATTTTACGGCTTCTGACTGCGCCTCATCATTAGTTTGAACTTTGGAGACTAGCTAAAAGATCATTTCTTCGAATAGGTATATATAGAAAAGACGTAATCTCATATTATACAATGTACTTTTATCAGCCGGTCGATATGTAGCCCGATTCCACTCGAGGAAAGGTGTCATTTGAAATCGAATTATATACTCATGATGGTACGATGTTGGTAGGTATTAAGACCTAACACTAGATAAGACAGATTCACTATGACTCAACGGCCTTCATGCCGCTCAGTGCCAAGTTAAAATATGACGAAATCGTTATTAATTTATAGATTGCTCAATAGAACATTTTCGGCAACAAAACGTGTGTTTCGATAGAATCCAGTTTACAGAAGTCGGTCTGCCATTCCTGCAATCATTGAGTTAATGTGAAACGTTATCGCAAGGGTCAATATACCGTCCAATATGTAGGCGCAAGATCTACTATCTTAAACTCCATTATATTCTCGTTAAAATATTTTTTGCATTTTCAGGTCACACTGATGATTTCAACTATATGATAGAAAGTTTGTTGGAGCGGTATCCTAGTACTAAGATAATTCTAGTTGGGTTCAGCCTTGGAGGCAATTTGATTACGAAATACCTAGGAGAAGACAGGAAGAGGCCTTCTAATATAATAGGAGGTATATCCATATGCCAAGGATACAATGCTATCGAGTAAGTATAAAAGCTACTGGTAGGTGTACCTACATAGATGATTTCAATATGACTGTTCGATTTTTTTCCAACTAAGCTGTTATACAAAGTATAGTCCTGACTAGTTTATTTATTATTTGTTAAAAGCTAGAAGGTACAGTCGACTGCAAGTCAAGGTTAACTTTATCTAAAGCGTAACATTAATGTGTTACGCTTGAGCTGCAGGCCACCGTATTAGGTATTTTAAAAAATGTAAAAAAAATGTAGCGAAATATCGAGTTTTGGGCAATAGTTAGGGTTGTCGGCCGCCAGATTTTCTCCGGATTTGCCTTAGTTTATAAGGCGTCCGCGCGCAATCTGGGTTGATTTCTATATTCGTACGGATTTCTTTCTCAAACAACCCAGTAAAAATTAAAATATTGAATATTCACTAATGATTTAGATGCATAAACTGTGCATAAACTGGACGGCGGAACGCGAACTCATGCTTTACGATTTAAATTCTATAATCCGTCCAGTGTTCTATGGCGACTTGGTCTTGAGTCGTCACAATTTCCGAGGTTTTAAGCGGGGTAGCCACTCTTATTACTAGCACTTTTACTCTCGGTAGCCTTCGGCTACGGCCGCCCCGCTCACTACATCTAGGCGCATTCCGTGTTGTACCTAGGTATACGAAATCGGGAGGCCGAACTTCGTCCTCCTTTCCGATAGGGTCGGCCTCAGTGCCGCTTTCCATTTCATTGGCTACACTCCCTTTTGCCGAGAGGGGAAATGGGAAACCCACTTACATACCCATTTCTTTCTTTAATTAGTCTGGGGCCCAAGGTAGCAATAGAGCCACGTAGGGCATCGACTACCTTCAGAAGGCGCCGTGTCGACGAGGTACCACTGTTGATCCTAGCTTATAGGAGATACATTGGGAGGAGTGTGGAGGTGGGATCTGTACTGATTTAGATATATTTTGCACAGAAACGAAGTATGATTAAAAAGAATACTTTGTAAACTGACAATGAAGTAGGCAAACATTTATCCCAACAAATGAACTATACTTACTTCCAGTCTGCCGGAGTATCTGTTACACAATCGTGATTCCTCAACACATTTAAATGTAACCTTGCATACATGTTGTCCGTGACCCGTGTAACGCGTAACATGTTCTTAATTTCATTCGAGCCAAGCTGCCAGAAATAGTATACCTATTTCCTACTTGACCATTGTATATTGTGTTGACTATATAATGTACAGTCCTCTAAGAAAATAGCAAAGGTATCTCTAAGGGCGATCTTTAAAATTCAATTCAGACTATGAAAGAATCATCATATATGAAGTAATAGATTATGAGTTAACCAATCAAAGGCAATAATGTTAATTAGATGCGTGCTTATTTCATGCATTATTCGGTGCTATTATTATTACATTTACAGTAAAACTATTTACGCTATTCCTTTGATAATTTTCATATGAGGATAGGAAATTAATAACGATAGCAGACCCACCCGTATATTATAGCTACGTGATTTAAGACTCTGATTGTATCAATATGAAAAGGAACAATTGGTGAACTACTTTCTTCATTGACCGTACCAACCAGTTTTGTGCTAACTGGTAATTTAGTAATCGATATGATAATGTGATTAACATGTGCGATGGGTTACGTATTTCGCACAACAATCGATTGTTTAAACGCATGGCCTTCGCTTTTCCATACCATGTATACAATTTTTTTATGAAGCTTCTAAATTCGACGAAATTCTTCTAAGTTCGACATTTCTACTTCACTTTTGTATGTCCTAGCAGTGATCGTTACCATAACTGGTCATTGACCCGAAGTGCTAAATTAAACATAGGATTTGCTTCAGGGCTAGCTTCCAGTTTGTTTGACGATTAAGTACACTAATTACTATAGATAGACTAACATTTGGAACTTATATAATTACCTGTACTAGTATGGTATGACTAATGAAAATTGGGTGTTAACAATATTCAATTATTTCTAGCTCCCGTATTCCAAATGGTTCGATATTCGATTAGGTATCGGATGGTTTAAAATTTTGAATACCTACGTCTCTTTGAACAAGAACGCATTCGAAATATGAAACATTCCCTGGCTTAACATTAAAAAAAAATGGGCTGACACGATGGAGGCATAAACCCCTAACTGTGAAATGAAGTGAACTTTATTACATTCGAGTTGAACCGAGTTTACCATAAAAGCCTCACTTAGATGGTTTATATACCGATCCCCTACTTTTATTAATTATTATATACGTTTTCAGTACAATGGTGTATCTCCTTCAATGGCAAAATTTCCGACGCTTTTACCTATACGTAATGACTGACAACTATCGAAACATCATCACCAGACATAAGAGGATACTTCTTAGTCAAGATATAAAGAACAGATACGAACTAGATGAAAACATGATAGTATCTGCTGGTACGTTGCCGGATTTGGATGAGGCTTATTCTAGGTAAGAAATCCTAAATGCATCATTTATGTAGATCTACATACCATCAGTCCGTAAAGTAATTAATTTATATAGTGGATAGTTTACTCATAACACCTGCAAACTCTCAAACCTTATGTCGGCACATTAATTGACCTCAAAAAGGAGTCACGGCAGTCTCAGATGCGCTCTCATCCTGATTCATAGAAGGAATGCCCCATAAGCCGATAATTTCAGCGGCTCTCTTACCCTTCACCCCACTGGACTAAAAGTTGATTTTGGCTGAGTGGTTATTTTTTTGTAATATGGTCAGGCATTGTAAGTGATCACACTCAAATATATCATGGTAGATTCATGATTGCTGCTAATAGTACACACACATGGGAGAATAATATGATTCAACTAAAGTGCCGTTTTTAAAGTTCATATTATCAAAGGAAAAGAGTTGAAGGGAAATCATAGGAATACACTTGGTCTTTTATTACATTCCTTAAAGGAATTGATTTCTAACTGTTACTACCTAGGAACAATCCCAGTGCCTTTCACATGCACGTGAGAATGTGATAATCTTATTTGTCTTATTACGTCAGATGATAAGATCGTATTTGATACGGTGCCTACGTATTCATAGATAGGTTTATTTACAAGTACCTATCTATCTCTAAGCAGCTTCTAGTGACTTGAGGGGTATTTGTGGTATTTTACAAAAATGCCAGCATAACTTAAGTCTGACCAATGATCTGTCTGAGCTTGGGGATTTTAAGTTGTTGTATTTACTGTCCAACAGTTAAAAAGGGGCAGCTTTATCTAACTAGTATATCGGCATCTCTTTCTTAGTATGCTCAAGCGGAGATCTACGCTTGAGCAACGTTCTGAAATACGGGCCTTATTCTGTGCCTTAGATATAATTATTTTAATATTGGTCCCATTCCCACAGAGAAAATTCTCAATTCGTTCAAGCACCCATAATAATATCACAGGTATAAAGAATAAGGCTGCCGTACCACGTAAAATGTTTTGCGTGTGATTGCTAATAATTCGCCATTTAGCTCGCATGCATTCGACCGGTAAATGTGGTACCACGTAAGTGCCCGAAAAGTAGGTAAGGATAGGGGTAGGCACGCCTAATGGATAGGCATATCGAGTTACCATAATTTACTTCTCCGACGGCCGATTCGAATATCTTCTCTAATGCTTTCAAATGGGAGGAGGAGCAGAATAGTGAAACCATTGCAAATCGCACCATGGCGGAGTCGCATGTCCCACTGTTGATGTCATTGATATGTGTTACTTTTGCTTGGCAATAAGTGTTTAGCGTTAAGCGTCAATGCGGTCTCCCAATTTGGGAGGTCCGGGTTCGATTCCCAGGCAGGCCATGTACCAATGAGTTTTTAAATTTAATTACTTATGTGCATTTATCCGACTGCTATTGAACGCTGAAGGAAAACATCGTGAGGAAACCTGCATGCCTGAAAAATAAAAAATTCAAAGGCATGTGAAGTCCCCAACCCGCATTGGACCAGCGTGGTAGACTATGGCCCATACTACTACCGTTATACGAGCGAAGGCCTATATCCCTGCAGTGGGATGTTTAGGGCTGATGATGAAAGTGTTTGGCACCAATTATTACTGTTGATCTGTGTTTTCAGAAGAGTCCATGGGTTCGAATCAGTAGCGGATTTATATAAATGGAGTTCGTCAGCCTTCTATTTAGATAATATAAAGACTCCGATGATATTCGTGAACGCGCGCGACGACCCCATCGTGCCCGAGCCATTGTTGCCGCTTATCAGGGAGTTTGTCAGTAAGTATAATATTAATTAATAATTTCATTGGAGACGTAAAGCAACGCTTGGCGCAGACAGTCCTTGAATGGGCCACCACCAGTAGTCGAATTTCCGCATGTTTGAAGCCACGATTTGTACAGCGATCCTGTTTGTTCTCTAAAACTAATTAAGACCCCACCCCTGTCCCGTTTTGGACTTTTAGTTCTGTTATTTAGGAATGTGTAAAGACGGAATATATATTTTTCATACTTAAAACTATTTATACTTAGTCATTATTTATGTTAAAAATAATATACAAATATACAACGTCCAGAGAACAATACAAATTCATTTGGTTCAGTTTGCAACAGAATAAGGAGCCAAAAGTGTCTGCCACTGGTGGTCGATTGGTATTAAAGTTAGGTTTTGTCCCGCAGCCCGATCGCCTAACTCTATTGCTTTGGGTATTGTCATCATTTATGACGTCAATGCACGGTCCGTCCTTGTCATATCGTAACACAATGACAAGGACGTACAGTGCATTGCTATCGCTATCGCTTTAGCTTTGACTTAGGCGGTAGACCCCCCGATCGTCACCAGTAGGGGTGGCAGATTCGGTGGTGACCTTTGAGAATAATTCGTAAATAACTCTCCCACGCCAGCGGTCACCACTGGTGATCGATAGGAATGGAATGAAACTTCCATCACCAGAAGTGGAAGATCTGACGAAGATAACCCTATTTGACGCCTGACCTCTACACCAAAACAAATATATTTGTTTGTTACTATAAAACTTTTAGGTCCATGTTACATACGCCTTAATTATTTAATAATTATCTACCTACTTACTTCGATAATAATGTAATTGCATCGCGTTATAAATTCATAGTTTTCCTGGATATTGATGATCTTGTCTCTTTAAATATTCATTTGCCTCGCCTTGACAACAAGTTCAAGGTCGTGGATAATTTTGTTTTCCTTTCGCGTAAATACAGAACACGGTATCGGTATGTAAATTTCTATTTAGGTGATTACATCTAGATTATACACCTATAATTATAAAGATTAAGTCATTAAATGACACCAATTAAAGTATCTTTTAATCCAAGGTGATTGTTCGCTTAATTGCTTTCTCAAATGGATAAAATAATAAATAATATAATAATAAATATTTCGAACAATTACACCAATCATCTAGTCCCAAACTAAGCAAAGCTTGTACTATGGATACTAGATAACGGATAAACATACATAAATATTTATATAAACATCCATGACTCAGGAATAAATGTTCATATTCATCACACAAACATTTACCCGTCGCGGGATTCTAACCCGCAACCGTTGGTTTCGCTGACAGGGTCACTATCCACTACACCAATCGGTCGTCGAAATCCGTTAATATTAAATACACTTAATAACAATATAAATACCTATTTAAAAACCCGACTGCATTTTTGCTGGCGCCATGTTGACATTTTAGCATAAAACGAATTAAGACGAATCCTTGCGCTTCAAAATTGGTCAAGCCGTTTAGGCTACAGGCTACAGGTAACTCGAGTGTAAGAATTAAACACTAATGCAATTCAGGGTGCGTTACGTTGGGGCTCACTAGCTTTGTCAAAAGGTCCACCCATAGTTTACATTACACGTTAAATTAGATCAGCACCCAAAGAGCACAGTTCTTCACTCTTATTTTTGTTTTGTACGTTTAGCATAACTGTGTGTGTAATTGTAATGCGAACGAAGTTTATCTATTTACTACATAGTTTACGTTGAATAAAAATATTATTAGATGTATGGTGACCGCGCTGTGCCCTGCTGTATGTCGTAAATAACGTGGTACCTATTATTTTATTGTAAAATTAACAGACCTGTGCACCTCCTCGCATTATAATGGCCGTGCCTCAACACACGAATTCAGGACACTACTGCATAACCACAAAAATTGTTTACAAACGAGATTGCAGACGCTTTTAGAAAGATATAGTAATGCTTTCCATGGTAAGATTTGCCCTAATCACGCTGAACAGCTGGGATATCGATCGCATATTCCTTGCCAGTAACGATGACGCTGCCCAACATTGATCTATGCTGTTATGCTTACACACACACACACTGCCACTGAAGATGTAAACAATAGTTGTTTTGTTAAATAAATGGTATTGTTTTTTTAAGGTTCTCGGGATAAAGCGATGTTCCTGGAGCTGGCACATGGCGGTCACCTGGGATTCTACGAGGGTGGTCTTATTTATGCCAACCCTGTCAACTGGCTAGACCGGGCGCTGGTGGGACTGGCCGGCGGCCTCCTAATGGCACACAATAAGTGCTCCCCCAAAGACGAATCGACTGTCAACGAGCACGCACCATCCGATGACGAGCCTGACCTCATCAAATCAGCGACCATTGTATACAGAGACCCTTTTGATAAAGTCAGTTGCTAATATTTCGCACGGTATGCTAGGCTCAGTAAGCCCCAAATTGTGACGTAAGATTTTTTACATTGTAACGAAACCGTAGTTTACAGCGACTTTACTACCAGCATATCTGATTTTGAATCCGTCGTGCACTAATAATTGCTAATGTTTTTTGTATGTGTGCAGGGGAACAACCGTATATTTTGCATACATTACCCGTGTTTACACACGTATTTACGGCGGCAGTTAATATAAGGAAACGAAGAGTTAGTTTCTGGAGAGTTTAAAGGTTTGCATTTCACAAATTTTATGTAGAATATACAGGATGTTAATTGAATTGCAAGGGAGATATGTTGTATTTAGGTATTCGATAAATATAAAGGGAAAATTTATTTGTTAATTATGTTTTACAATAGATTTCATGTTAAATAATATCTAAACTATACTACTGTTACTCAGTGTAGCCTATAGTAAAAGCAGGACATCACCCCCTTGCAACAACGCAATTAAATTAACAGCTTGTTTGTGCACAATGATAGTATTTCAAGCATTTCGTTATGTGTGATATTGAAATTATCTGTGGCCTGAAGTTGTATGCCCGTTTTAGAATAAAATATCCATCCAGAGATTAGAGCATTAATATATGAGGTTTTGAAATAATTTTCTTTTGAAGTAGATAGGGCGTTTTTTCATTTGATGACACCGGCAAGACGACACGACACGACGACGACAGATTTCTCGCGGAGCGTAGTGTTGCCAGATTAGTGGTTTACCACTAAATACGTGGATTAGACTACCCCATTGGCGAACAAAATTGCAATCTAGTGACTAGTAGTTTTTTAGCGGACTTTGAAAACATACCTGTTAATGCCAAGATATGAGTAGATATTCTCATTTTAGGAGCCACGCTCTTGTCGGCGTAGCATTCTCCATTTATTTCGAGTGTCGGAAGTAGATAAAGACTCACGATTGTCTTTCTAAGAGTCTGGATCTCTCCGAAAGCTAAATAAGTACTCCGACCGAAGTTAAATAAAATATTACTTTTAACATCACAGAAACACTGCATGGCTTCAGGGGTGCGTTCATGGACGCGACCCGCTAAATTTTGACCGAATAAAATTTGACTTACAATCCAACCACAGCCAAGTGTTATTTGACTTTGACAGCGTTAAAAAGATACTTACTTAAAAAATTACTAAAAAAAATGTAATGAGTTGGCCGTTGCACTAACGACAAGCAATTCCATTTTAGAGCAAAAATTAAATAAAACAGACGACATTAAATTGAAGTACCTATATTTAAATTTATACTTCCGGCGCAACGGGGTATTTAAATTTTCAGCTAGGTTGATTTTTAGTCTGACGACATCGCTAACCGTTGGAGTTGGAGTCATAGTTTTGTTTGAACATTCAATACACGTCCGATCCGACGTTCGAGCCGGAAACAGCGCCGAGGCGCGTACGATTTTATTGTCGGTGTTTTCTTCTCTCGCGTCAACACGAGCAAATACTTTAATTTTTTTTTTGCATTAAGTAAGAGTAATTCGTCGTCCATTTCTATTTCTTTCTTCTATCTGCTCCGCATGCAAACACTCGGGACTATAGCTCCAGAACGACTGAGTTCAGAAAAAGTCTGACGGAAGAATCGGACGTGTATCGAGTGAATACGATCAGATAGTCTGATCAGACAATCGGTAACACTATCGGACGTATATTTCCGGCCCTATCGTTACCGCACCGACCCATTTAAAAATGGTGCTATACATTTTCATACGCGCCAGCTAGTGTGTCGTCCAACGAAAAAACGCCCATACTCGTTTATTTTTAACCGACTTCAAAAAGTCGCCTGTTCTCAATTCAACTATAATATTTTTATATATTTTTTTAATGAACGTTTTGCTATTCTCCGTCAGATGTGATGCGATTTTGATATTTTGGTTACCCTTTCAAAGGGGCTACTCCGTAAGAAAAATGCGCTAATTAGCAGCGGGCGCGTCCTACTATTGTATCTCTTTCCGACGCACCTAAATGTTGATAACGGACAGAGATATTATAGGAACGCACCAATTTATCCGCGATTCGCTTACGTAGTATAGCAGCGAGGCGTGCACTGCGTTGTCACGGATGTAAGGCGCGTGATGCACGCCCGTGAGTTTTCGCCATATAGTGTCACGAGTCAAGTTGTATTCTTGTATATCGTCTACGGCGTATAACCGACGCGGATAAAGTGTGCAAATCACTTGTGACCCTATATATAATTAATAAGGCACAATGGTTCATAGCGGAAACTCGCGCGTATCCCGCGGACACAGTGAATGGCCTTAGGGTGGTTCCATATAAATGTAGGGAAGATCTGATAATCTCCGGAGATAGAGAACGGAATCCTATTGAAGTCGGTTGTTTTGCCAATTTTTGGCGGTTTAAATTATTTTTCTGTTTGGTTATTAATATTATTTAAATGACATGTTTTATAATTGACCATTTAAATATACAGTTGTGCATTTATTACCGTGGTACATAACATGATGGATCGAATATTTATTTGTGATTGTGTAACAAAGTGGAGTAGTGTTTAGTTTGTGATGAAAATTAGTATTTTATTTCATAATGTAGACTTTATTTACATATATCAAAGCTCAGTCGTCGTCACAGATTTTAGTGTGCCTTTACCAACGATCACAAAACGATAAGTTTTGGTTCGAATCCTGTTAGATAGATCCTTTAAACGCATTTCAAACTGAATATAGTGTGGTCCGTGGTATCTAGCTTCTGTATTCGAGGGCCCTTCACATTGAGTGGGCGCTCCAACAGCAGTTGTTGTCACGGGTACCAGTACGCTGATACGTAAACAGACGCCCAGTAGAAGTCTAGTAAGCAATTTCAACTAAGGATAAGATATACTCTAACGATGTTGGAATACTGACAAAACATGGTAGCTAGGTAAATAACTCAATATACGGGTTCCGTAACCAAAGGTTCCAAACAGAGACCTATTACTGAACCAACTTCGTCTGTCTGTCAGCTCCAAGAATAGTTAAAACACAGTTTGTGTGCTTTGACCCGAAACTATTGTTGTATTAATATTTTTTTCAATACTATTTTTGATTAGTCTCTGTACATACATTTAAAAGGAGAACCAACATGTTTTTTGTTCGACATAAGGTTGTGCGGTATCCCTATTTAAAGCTCTAAATTAATTAAAAGATTATTGTATATAATTCGATAACCGAAATTAATCATATTAAGACCAAACCCCGTATCGCGTCAAGTTCCATTTGAATATATGCTTTGGCTGCTACAAACAAAATCGCCCAATGTGAAGGAACTCCACACTGTTGGTTCTGTAAAGAATGAGAGAATAACTTTATAATAATAGTAGGCACAAATCAATTACGTCGTTGTTTTACGTGCAACATCACAATGTTGGTCAGCCGTGTTGTTAGTGTCGACGAAGCGACACGGTTTTAAGTATGTTTTGATAATATAATATTGATTAGTAGATATGTCCTTACCGGTAGTGTTCATTCAGTACTGGGGGGTCTAAGGCACGTATTATAAAGCCATATTTAGAGTGATGAATATCGATTCGAAAAGGATAGATAAATTTAAGTTTTTGTGATGAAAAAGGGATGCGAATAATCATCACTTGAGAGTCGTTTTGTAATACGAACTAAAAGGCCACTTTGTGCAATACATTCCCTGAATTGTTTAGTGAACTAGTTTATCAATCCAATCCCCTGAATAGGAGACTACCGAAAGAATGATGATTAATTGAAAGTGACCTTTATAGACCCCCCTGAAATAAGTGTTATAGAGATGTCGCAAATGCGCCGTCTATTGCTAGTATAATATTTCAAATCTCTATTATTTTCAAAGTTCTGTCTTTGCTCTCCAACGTTCGATTAGAACGAAATTAGCAAAAAGAAATTATTACAATAACCGACATTTTGCGTTTTGTAGTTTTATAATGTCAGAAAGTCAGCAGTATGTACGGCGTGTTTTGAGACTGTGATATTCATAATGTAACCGATAGCCGAAAGCTAGTTTGCTTTTATGTGAAATACGATAACGTCGATAAAAGGTAAAAAGATTTTTACTGGATTTTTTTAATGGGTGTTATTTTATTACACCTTCAGTATATACAAAGTATGCATAAAATAAAAAATAAATTAGACCAAATAGCTGATCTCAAGTCATCTGTGGTGTGAATAGATAGAATAGTTCTGGTCACGCAGTAAATACAGGGTGTCACAGGTTTTTGTGAACTTATGTAAAAACATGCGTAGTGTAGATTGAGATTATATTGGGTATATTTACATTATTCATGACTATTATAGTTGTAAAAAAACCAAGTAGGTATTACATGTATGTTGATAAAAATAGAAAAAAAATTAAATGACTACTTGGACGTGGGGTCTACTATGAAATGGAACTATGCGGAACAAGGGACATGGTTGTCATTACAATCCTGTTTAAGGCTCCATAAATAGACACCAACGACTTTCAAAGATAAAATCATTATATCACATATTTTGCACATGTAATTTACATAACTATCTTATTTTGTTTCTCTTATACAATGTTAGACGGAAAGAGATACTACTAAGCCTAAAGATGTATATTAGGTATCGCGAACAAAAGACTTTAATAAATATTTCGAACCATGATGGTAATTTGTTCTAATTACAACACCTAACAAATACCTTTTGGCTTAGTATCCCCTTCCGACTAACCTTGTATAACATTCTTTTTGTGGCAAACAGAAGTTAGGCATTGTAAAAAAGTGATCAATTTAAAAGCTATGTAATGCCCGTGATGATGTAGTATAAACCTGAGTGAGATATGTTTAGAAATAACCAGTTAGAGAAATTTATTACTGGCCTATTCATACTGAACGCACAGTAATGTATATCAAGAACCAATATGTAATGGTTTTAATGAAAACTAAATCATTCCTAGTGAATCTATTTTATAGTTTGTACAAATAAAAGTCAAGTTCCTTTAGGGACGAGAAACTTTGTTCTTCGAGAGGATTTACGCTCTTTAAGGAAATACTTGAAACGATTTTGTTTGTAAAATGAGAGTAAGTAATGCAGGAGGCGTTTGAGGTAGTTACCTACCTAGCTAGGTTTTCGATACACTTTATAATCGTGTCTTGGAAAAATTCAGCTAAGAGCGTGAATATTTCGAAAGATCAATTTGCCTCCAGTTGATAACTACCTACAATACTACATTGTTTATTTAATTCTAATGATTTTTTGTTACATGTATTTAACTTTTATTTTAAAGCGTAGGATATAGGAATAGTGTATCCGGCTGCTGAACTAATCTCAAGTTGCAATCAAATCATTAAATGGTTTCACTTGTACTTATTATTGTATTTAGATAAACACTGGTGCTCGTCGATGTAATTGCTTTTTAAAAACAATTGTGTCAATTTCATAACTAATATTTGTCACTGACATGTCATATTTTGAATGAGGAGTGAATCTGTTTAGATCACAATGCGAAGTACAAATGGTTTTTATATATAAATGTAATGTGTTTTGCCAGTAATATCTGAATGTATAATTTCTCTACTAATGAGCTTAAGTGTGCTAAATGCCTAAGGTGTTGAATATTTAAGTTATAAATAAATGTTGATATCGAAATGATAAACTTATTGAAACTTTTTGTTTTATCCCATTCATATCGAAATCATTCATTACAAAAAGATTGATAAATAAGTATATTTCTAATTCAATAATATAAAATTTTAGAGACGGGTGAATTTACGCTGCCTTAGACATTAACAGTTAACTAACTAATATTTTGTAGATGGAATATTATAGAGCATTAAAATAGATGAGTGAACACTAGTGATACTGAGTATAATAATATAAAGTTTTTGAGCAACAAAATGAGATCAGAAGGAAAGGCTCATCTACCTACACAGTAATTCAGAAATACGCATTTTTTTGAACATCAGAGTACATTAACTCAAAAATTGAAGTAGAAAAGGTAACAGCAAATGGTAGGTTTGGCTTATGTATGAGTAAGCAAATAGAATGCCCAAATTGTTTGTACACTACAAAAATGTTCAAATTAAGCAACATATCAAATCCACGACTGCTTTGAGCAACCTATTTGCTAATAAGTTTGCTATCAGATGCTGTTGGAACCTACATACAATGTACAAAATGGAATATTTGCTTGAAGAAATTAATAACAAGCTGTTTATCAGGGTGCAAATTAGAGTTCACTCACATAAAGCAAGCACTTACAAAATAGATCTTAAGATTATGGGGTTAAATTATTAAGATGACATTATCAATATTCCAAATACAAATATCACAACATTTTCCTTAACTAAAAACTTATTTCTCTTTACATTAACATCATAGTTAAGTATTTTCATATATAGAATAGGTAATTTACATAAAAATATAATTTTATAACATTGCCAGATCAGATCATATATGTAGGAAATCATAAGAAGAGAGCAATAATACATTATTACTAAATTATAAAAATAGCATGGACACTAAATTATGGCCACTGGGAGAGTAAATGCATATAAATATTTGAGATTCTTTTTACATACTTGCCAATGTTGTAATAATGCGACATACTTACAAATAGATATAATTACGTAGTTTAAAGTTGTCCCTATCAATACATTTAAATTATTCACTGAAAAAAAAAATACCTTCTAATTACATTATGGAACTGGTATTTTACAGTCTTTTTACATTATGGGTTTTAAATCTGAGTATTTTCAGAATAAATTAAAGCTTCCTTTTTACAAAATATATAGGTTGTACAAATAAATCACGAAAAATCAATTAAATCGTAACATGTAGTATCATATAGTCAGCATATAGATGTAGGGTCTCCTTCCATAGTGCATGCTATATTATCTAATTTATGAGCTAAGTGCATTTTATTTTCTAGTCCTAATATAATTTGTTCTCTATATTTACTGACATAGATGTACAACTCTTTCAAAGCAGACAAAGTATCGAATTCATTTAATTGTTCTACTGAGAGTTGTTGCATCGAAGTACTTAGCTCTTGGTCTGTAACTTGAGGCAATTGCGAAACTGCTTGATAAAATTGAATCACCATTTCTCGATAGGTGGGTAAATCTTTAGCAAAAAGTAGTTTATTTGATGGGGAATCTTTACAAAGACGATGCTCGGTTAATGAACAAGCATCCATAAATGTTTGGGCAATCACAGATAATGAGGAATCAACTGTAGCAGTTTTATTTATGTCGAATATAAAATCAGGATTCTTTATAAGATTAACCCAGAACCGTAAAGGTAAACTGTTTGATTTCCAAGCATGAACCACTTCAGGGTTTATAATTCCATGAGCTCTTGCAGCATCGTCAAAAAGATCAAACAACCACTTGACAGCTGGTGGCAGAACTTCATTTACTGTTAGTATTGTACTGAAGAAATCGTCAACAAACTTATGAACTGTGCCTTTCGTAGACAATAGCCTGGTGAGAAATATTTCAGGAATTGCTTTATGGCTGTGTTCAGAGGATTTGTTGACAATATGTTGATATTCGATGGGTCGTACGAGATGGTAGAAATGTACATTTTGGTCTGCTATGTCACTATTATAAACTCGTATGTGAGAATTCGAGCAATATATTCCTGTGCAATTCTTGCACGGTATCTTATAAGGGGTGTTAAAGCTGTCATTTTGTCGTGATATTAAAGACATTACAGCTGATTCTTTCACACCGTAATGAGCTAACGTATTTAATTTCCGCCAACCATTAACAGTTTTCGTTGTAACATCTTCATCTTGAAGTGTAACATGCCCCCCCCGTCCATGTCGCCATTCTAAATCGACTTCATATACGGACGGTCGCATAGAAAATGGAGTATTCTTAAATAAAGCATCAAGTATTTTTGCCTTGACTTGTGATATGCTATCACAATCTAAAACTTTGCATTGAACTTTTTCATCAAAATCATCCTGTACTATGTGCAGTGTTATAGTTTGGTAATCGATTTGTTCTTTTAAGAGTTTTTCTTCAGATAAAGAATAGCGCGCTTCATGAGTTATGGCATCTACAACGCCCTTTTCAATTTGATGTTTTATTGCTTTGAATAGCAAAAATAGTGAGGAGCCCGCATAATCTTTCAAGTAATAATACATACATAAAGCCATCCAGTTTGTTAGCATTTTCTCAACAACGCTTTCAGTTCTTCTAAGCATCAACTGAGGATGTTTATTACATACAGATTTTTCTATAAGACGTAATAATAGAGACTTTAAAATATCTGTGGCATATTCCATTTTACCCATAAGAATAATCATTAACAAAGAAGCTACATTTACTTTATCTCTAATGTTAAATGACTTTTGCGCTTCCAATGTATCTATAAATGACAGAAGAAAACATTTGTTGTTCAAAAGTTGTTCAAATTGAATCATCGCTGCGTCATAGTTAGTTCTGGGTGTGTTTATAAATTGTCGTTGCACATTTAATATTGGGTGATCTGACACACCTGGAAAGAATACTTTCATGACGTAATTTACGTGATCAAGTGTAGGGATCCCTGAATGTTCCAAATCTGCTGCCAGGTCAGACATATCAGTTTGCAATTCCGCAAAAGCTAACTTACATTCCAATCGTACGTTGCTTTCTAACGTGTCCATTTGTATCTGAATTCTCTTGTATTCTCTTTCTGCTTTTGTACTTCGCCGTCTGTACATGACTAGAACAAGCATAAATATGAGAACTAAAAAGAATGTTCCTGCGGCGATTCCCGCAATGGCTTCTGGTGGAAAATTATAGTTTCTGAGTAATTCGTAATGTAAGTACCCAATTGGAAAACGTAAATTTCGTCCCACTTTTACCACAACTAGGGGTAAGTTAATATCTGATATTTGAACACCATTTTCATCCGTATTGGATGGCTGTATTTCTGGTGGCGTGCATAAAAGTTGCTGCATTGTTAGACTAGTAACATTGCATGGTTGAGTGCCAATAGTAACAACGACATCAGATTCATCACTCGCTCTTATTAGATTTTCCCCTTCTATAACTAATGGATCTCCTTTATAAGACTTTATCCGGTTAGGAAACTGATATACATGTGGATCTTCAACAAATACCATATGGGTACGAGGAGGATTAAAGTACTTTTCCAAATCATGCATGGTTTCTACATTATCCATGACAAATCCCACTTTCATAGCTATTTGAGGTGTACTAGTTTGAGATTTCGTTGCTTGCAATATTTCATGATATTTCTTATTTATTGCAGGACTTGGACATTCCATCTGATTAGAATTTAGTACAGTGCAAGCTGTATTATTTACAGGGACTTGTTCGTTTGCGTAATATAACTTCATCAAAGGTTTTTGGATGGTGTGCAGGTTTGTGCCATGAACAGTAATCATTCTTCCTCCAGATACAAAACTTTTTAAAGGTTTTATTTCCATTATTGTAGGGTCAGCTGTATAATTAAATAAGTCACCAATCAATGTTCGATTGGCATTATCTATAACAACAGTTAAGGTATTAATTATACGTGGTATACTAGCTTTAGGGGTAATGCAGATTAATCTGCTGTTAGAAGTTTGAGTTTTATTAACAGAACACGGTAGTCTGTCCAAATAGGCGGAAACAGATGATCCAATATTGAGGTGTTGTCCTCCTATTGCTACTTGTGTTCCACCTGATACAGGACCAAGAGTGGGGTAAATACCTTGCAGTTTTATATTTTTGTAACTGAACAAGACAGAAGATTCTGTATAGCCAGCATCATTTTCTACTATCACTGGAGCTACAGCAGATCCATTGGATGCACCTGTTCGGCAGGTGATACTAACAGATACTTCAAAATCAACTATGTCACATGGCACTTCACCAATACGAACTTTTCCCTTTACTTCTTCTACCCTCAAACCAAGGTTGCTTCCCTCAATAGTTACTAGGGTCCCTCCCTCAATGGGCCCACTTAAAGGTTTGATCATGTCTATTCTAGGTTTTGGGCATTCAGTAACAGGGTTTTCAAGACATGATTCACTATAAGAGCAGGAATTTCCACACCAAGTGCACTGGTAAATGGAATTTCTCGTTATACAAAGTGAACAATCTGCATGTTCTCTATGTGAACCCAGAATTTCGCACTTATACAATGTAATGATTATAGTATCTATGTAATGTTTATGATTCCACACAACTTTGACACTAACATTATATTCTCCCACATCTTCTTCATAAGAATAAGTTGTTTTGTCACAAACAATGTAATGGTTGGACTCCACTCTGGCTGGCAAGATCATATTTGCAAGTTCAATACTTACAATGCACTGAAAACCAGTATGTCCAGGTTGTAAATGAGGCAAATTTTCAACTTCAAGTTCCAATTCTTTTGGGACATTGTTAGGTAACAGAATAGGTTTCTTATATTGCCTAATTCTTGGGCAATGTCCTATACCATGATTGAGTAACTTCGTTGGGTTATTTTCTCCACTAATAATAGTTCTCTGACACACAGAGGTGTCATGTGTACATCGATTATCATAAATACACCAATTGCATACCCACTCGCTCATTATGCAAGAATGACATGTTGTGTGCTTGGAGCAATCATAGAACGCAAAGTTCCTAGAAACAAAATCTTTATTAGTTTCTGATGAATGAACAGACAATGGTACATAAATATGATCCTGGCTTTGGGAAATTTTAGGTCTGTGTTTTATATCTGGGGTAGGACAAGCCAATCCACTAGAAGTGACTGCAGCATCTATGGCAGGTGCATTGCCAAACACACATTTATATTTTGCACCAAAGGGCAGTTCTGGTAAAGTTCTAATAATAAGTTGCACTGTAGTAACTTCATTCATTGATATTCTATCTGGTAAAATTTGTTCAAAATCTATACATTGTTGACCAGTGTATTGTGATAGCCAACGCGGTGCACTTTGAGTTCCTTTCTGACACATACTTTGCACAGTACATCGCTTTTCTAATGAACACCACCCACAATGAGGGTCATTCGATTCTAAACATGAGGAGCAATTACCATGTTCTGCACATTTTTCAGTGGGTATCTGCACTATAGTGTTCCTTCCTAGAACATATAATGTTTTCTGATATGGTGACAGAGTTGTATCTGGAAGGATTCCTTGACCGGGCAAGATTTCTTCACTGGAGTATTCTAAACCTTTTTCAGCATCAATAAGAACCTTCTTCAATATGCCATCACTGGTACCAAGAAAAGCTACAGTATGTAAACCAGTCACAGACATGGTAATGGATGTGACTAAAGTAGCATTCCAATGAATTACAGACATTGTCTTAATAGGATAAAGACCACTTATTTTAAGGCCTACCTCACAGAAGTTTAGTATGTTACCAGTCGAACCAACACTAGGGCATTTTCCATCTGATATCATTCCTGATATGTAGCCCATGTTACGGGCTTTAGTACTCCCATTAAAACACATATGAACATTTTCATTGAACTTAATTTCTATTTCTTGTAAAGAAAACACACATATGGCTGTCTTTGCCATAGGTTCATTAGTAATACCTTTTGATGGACTGAATAATGCTACAAGTATTGAGTCTCCAGTCTCAATGCCCAGTTGAGTGGCCAGATTTGTACCAGCCCTTGCAATCTTGGCATCTTGAACTAGATTATAATTGACAACTTCACTCTTACCATTAATAATTTCTTCTCTCACTTGACATTCTAAGGTTACCTCAGTATAGCTATTGTAGTTATCGTCATTCACACAGGTACGAGCCAAGCGAGATACATAGCCTAGCTCTTCATTACCAGCAAGGTGGGAATGTTTTTGAATAATTAAAAAGTAAGCATAATCACTGGCATTAAATCCATATACATATTGCACTAGGAAGTTGTCCCTATACTTAACATCAATCTGAATCAAACTTTGTTTTGAGAAAGTGTACTGTGCCAGTTCTAGAGTCATGAGATCACGGCTGGATATAGCAGGCACGTCATGCCTATATTCACCATTGTTCGTAAAGGTTGTTCCCACATACATAACGTTGGATCGATCCCAAGAGTTGTAGCGTTCAGGTCCAATGAAGGCGTATGTGGAGGCATCAGCATCATTGGCCGCAACGCTCTGGGTGATGGCCGTGGGCTCCGCCGATAGGTCGCCCAGCTTGTACTTTACACAGGACCCCTGGGCAACTGATCCACAAGTAATGACCATTCTTGATTCTTGATCTATCACTAATATTTTGTTCACATTGTCGATCAATGTTGTTTTTATATCGGGTGACGTACAGCCGCTGGCATGGCACATTGGATTATCGAGTTTTGGTCCAGACCGTACAACATGAATGGCCTTTAAGTCTGGGCTGAGTTGATGAAGCCAATTTAGTGATGCAGCATAAACTTGTCCACTTACTTTATCAATTGCAAGATGATAAAAGTAAAATGTCTCGTTTTGATTATTTGGATAGTGCGATATAAACTCGTATCCGTACAACACTGTGCATCGAAGCCAGAATGTTATGACTAACACTGTTCTGAAAGCCGCCATGATCACATTTTATTTTGCTTTCGTATAAATATTTTTCACTTTTTCACACCCAAACGTATTTTTTAATTCATTTTCAACCCATTTTTATCTTACAAAAATATTAGTGTAAAATACATTGATGGATGCCGATGACATGGAATAAACAATAGAGTTTTTTGCTTCCTTCGTTCGTACATACACCCATAGATTTTTATAGGTTTTATTCACTTCTCGCGGATATGGCAATGGGAGGTAAGCCTATGCAGCCAAGTTTTATTTCTCTTTTTCCCTCACCCCTTTCTTTTAGTTGGTATTTCAAATTCATCGAAGGCAAAGGAAACATGCCGTACTGCTTGGTTTGCCGATTTCGGACTTGACATGTCCCTCCTATTCTCCGCGCCCTTCCCATCAACATCGATATGGCTTTTTGGCGAGATCTCGGCGAGTGAAGTTGCATTTTTCTTTATAATTTTTATAACTTGTGCATTCTAACTTTTGAACAAACGTTAGTGATGGTGTACAAGTGAAAGGAAGTGTAAATTAAAATGCGTAACGAAGCTTTCGGGTTCCCACGAGAAGCCGCCAAAATCTTTAGTAAAGCATTCTACCACTTTACTGCAGAATGACTTGACCATGACTAGACTCTGTATACGCCAAGTATACAACGAATTACTTGTTTTGACTGAGACTGACTAATAAATTGAAGAAATAAGATTAACAAGACATGGCTGTATGGGCTTAGATCCCTTTGCTTAAAAAAGCATAAGAATGGAATTAAATGAAAAAAAAAACAGGGGCTTTTTGGCGGGAACTCGGCGAGTGAAGTAGCAATTTTCTTTATAATTCTTATAATTTGTGCATTCTGACTTTTGAAGCTTAATAATGGCAGAATATTGTGCAGCAAACGTTAGTGATGGTGTACAAGTGAAGGGAAGTGTAAATTAAAGTGCGTAACGGAGCTTTCGGGTTCCCACAAGAAGCCGCCAAAATCTTTTGTAAAGCATTCTGCCACTTTACTGAAGAATGACTTGACCGTGACTAGACTCTGTATACGCCAAGTATACGACGAATTACTTGTTTTGACTGAGACTGACTTACAAACTGAAGAAATAAGAGAAATAAGATATGGCTGTTATGGGCTAGATCCCTTTGCCTTCTCCTAGAGGGGAAAATAAAACTAAAAAAAAAAAAAACAGGGTTTTTTGGCGGGAACTCGGCGAGTGAAGTAGCATTTTTCTTTATAATTCTTATAACTTGTGCATTCTTAATAATGGCAGAATATTGTGCAGCAAACGTTAGTGATGGCATACAAGTGAAGGGAACTGTAAATTAAAGTTCGTAACGGAGCTTTCGGGTTCCCACAAGAAGCCGCCAAAATCTTTTGTAAAGCATTCTGCCACTTTACTGAAGAATGACTTGACCGTGACTAGACTGTATACGCCAAGTATACGACGATTTACTTGTTTTGACTGAGACTGACTTACAAACTGAAGAAATAAGATAAATAAGACGTGGCTGTTATGGGCTAGATCCCTTTGCCTTCTCCTAGAGGAGAAAATAAAACTAAAAAAAAAAACAACATCGATATTCGATGATTATCTGAGTAGTCTGTGATTCGATGCAATATCGATATTTCTATAAACATTGATATCTTACCTTACCCAAGCGAAGGAAATGATATGTTACAAAAAAAATCTTTTATTTTATTGGGAATTGTGTTGTGTTTTTTCAATGGACCATGAATTAATTACTAAAACATTTTAGTTATTTTCACCATGCATGTGGTAGTTAAAAATAACCCATTAAAACATTACTGGCTTAATTTGTTACTGTGATGTTGAGGGTAAAGAAAAACTCTAGTGATGCTTTTAAGAATCTCGTAAAATGTTATAAAAATTTCGTGGAAACCTGATAATTATTGATTGTATTTATTAAAATGATGGCGTCTATGTCCACCGGGGGCCCCGGGGACCCCCATACGCAAATGAATACTTATCGCAGTTATGTGACCATGCTGGCAGACCCTGGCGCTAAGGACGAGATCAAACTCAAAGCGGCGCAGGAGCTTAGTGAGAACTTTGAAGTGAGTATCATGAGATTTTTTAAACAACTTACGATGGTAATTGCCTATTTGGATGTCATGTAGGTAAGTTTACAAGTTACCTGATTACTGTTAAGCATAAGAAGGTTTATGAGTTTCACTTAGGTAGCTTTAATGTATCTACGAATGTTCCCTTGCAGCATTATTTCTGTCTAACCTACATTGGTGTTATATCGCTTAAGACTTAATCAATGAGCTTTACAGTAAGAGCGCTCTGTTGGAGTTTAGTAAATGAGACGCTTGACAATGAAGCTTTTGAAGTTAGGCACTTTTTTATAACAGCCCAGTAGCTGCTTGACTTCTGTTTTCCACCTGTAATTCAACAGGAGTTGCTTGGAGATAAATCTGGCTTGATCAAAGTTATGGGTTATATCTTTATTATTACTTGGAAATAAATTACATACAAGTAAATTAAAAAGTTTCACATTGCTTTGTTTTGTTGGTACACACTACACAGGGATACTGCTCGTTTATTTGTTATATTACAAGAAGGTACAATTATTATTTAATTTTAAATGTGAAATAGCCTTTGATACGAACATGCTGGTTACGTCCATGGTTGATATATCATCCAAGTAGTCTGATATTTTGTAATATGCTTTCTTAATAAGTTTCTGTTTTATAGAATCTTTAAATTTATTGAAAGGAAGATTTTGTACATCAAGCTTTTTGAAAAAACTGAATGAATTACTGATTTTGCAGAGTCTGCATACATAACCTGCAAGTTTGTATTGACATCATGTTTATCATATTTTTTATAATGCCAGAGGTAGTCTCTCTGTTGTGTTACGATTTAATTTAAATTATTTGGAATGATTTCCAAATCATTGATGGCTGCCCAACAGAGGCGCCTGTTGGAATTTAAATTAAAATAAAATAGCATAGCATATTTGCTAATTGTCTCCTAAAATATTTACGAAGACAAGAATTACCTCCTGTCACATAAAAAATTTATTAGTGTCAAAAACATGAAATTTATTTTCATGACAACATGTCAAAGTTAGTATGTATGTATGAAGACATGTAAATGTGCTTGTAGTACTATGCATAGTATTATCACCCAAGTGCACACAACTAAAACTCAAGGAAATTCTTTAATTTCAAATGATGTTTGTGGGTTATCTTCAAGTTTCAATTTATACATCAATAATAAATTACAGTTCCTCAATATACACAACAATAATTAAAGCACTCGAAGCACTCTCACAGAAAAGCTAGCAAGCGATTGGTCGCGCCAAGGTCACACATCGCCATTGACTCGACGACCCCGCCCATCCCGTGTTCTATTTTGTGGAACCATTGGTTGACCTTAGTTATGCTTATATACAATTATTCGTAGACTATTGGGCGAATTTCACAGTTTCACAGGCAATGAAATTCGTTACCATTGAATTTAGACAATAAGGTTCCTGATCCTGTTGACAGTCATCTCATTTGGATGAAGTTTTCGAAAAGGAGTTTCAGATGTGTTTTCCAGTCAGGCCAACTTCATGTTAGATAATTGCAAGAGAAATTAGATCCATAAAATAAGGAAAGGGATGATGATTGCTCTCAAAATACCGCGAGGTTGGTCTATTTCAGTTATTTCCATAGTATACTGACCTACGGCATTCTGTTGTGGGGAAATGCCGCGGACATAAATTGTATCTTTGTTCTGCAGAAACGAGCGGTTCGCGCGATTTACAAACTGGGCCCCAGAGTGTCTCTTAGGAATAAATTTAAAGAAATTAATATATTAACATTAGCATCGCAATATATTTACGAAAACTTAATGTATGTAAGAAAAAATATAGAATCGTTTAAGAAAAATAGTGATATACATAATGTAAATACCAGATATAAAAATAAACTTGCTGTTCATGCCAGCCGTTTACACAAAGTCACTAAGTCATTTAAGGGGCTAATGTATACGCTTTTATAATAAGGTTCCAGTGGACATTCAAAATTTACCTTTAAATAAATTCAAAACCATCATAAAACAGACATTATTTACCAAAGGCTATTATAAAATTTCTGACTATCTGGATGATAAGCAAGCATGGACATAGACCGCTCGACGATATTCAGCCTAATTATACAATGTAATATAATTGTAACCCAAACTTATTTAAAAGAGCAACCCTTGAGTTTCTTGCTCGTTCTTCTCTGGGGAATCTGCTTTGCGAATGAGCAATAATGTCAATAATTTTAATATTAAGATAAAAAATGTGACCGTTTCAAGTGATAACCTTTATCCTACGAAATAAATATTTTTTTGACTTTGACTTTGACAAAACTTTATATGATTACCCCATTTTCGTGCAATCTTTTATATTTTCTATTTGAAATTCACTAGGTAATCCTGAGCTCTCCACAGTACCCACAGTTCTTGGACCACTCCTTGAAGATATTTCTCAAGATTTTACAAGAAGGGGAGCCACATTTTATTGCTGAATATAATATTCAGCAAGTGAGAAAACTTATACTTGAAATGATACATCGCTTACCAATAAGTGAGACTTTGAGGCCATATGTCAAAAGCATCCTAATTTTGATGCTGAAGCTGATGGAAATAGAAAATGAGGAGAATGTATTGGTCTGTTTGAAGATTTTTATGGAACTCCACAAGCAGTACAGACCACCATATAGTACAGAAGTTGATGTAAGTTGTTGATAGATTTTTGAAATGAATATAAAGGGCAGTAAGCTGGTGAGTGAAAGTTATGCACCCACCATTGAGTACTCCTCCGATTTTAAATAATGGTGGTGCTGGTTCTTTGAACTTGCTTGAATTTAAAAAAAATATGATGTTATATTTATTATAGATTCACAAATTCCTACAATGGGTAAAAGGCATATACTCTGACTTGCCAAATCATCTGCCAAAAATATTTGAACCCAAACCCACCATTCGAGTGAAGGACTTGTCAGAGGTGAACATAGAACAGCTTCTACAGGAGACATATACTACCACTCCAATACACACCGAGAAAAAGTTGCTTGATGGTAGTGTTGTAACTGTAAGTATAACACTAGTTGTTAAGGAATTAAAAACCGAACAATGAAAAATGTAGATGTAATTGAATTCTATTACTAAATAAATAGGTGTAGAGTACTCTAGTGAATATTATGTTCGCATTTTATGTTTATTCCACAATAAATATAATGTTTTGTTTTCAGTACAACCTCATTCCTAGATCTGTGCTATCATTAAAAGTGATTCAGGAATTACCAATTATAGTAGTTCTCATGTACCAGCTTTACAAGCAGAATGTTCACCAGGAAGTCAGCAACTTCATACCTCTTATAATGGAGACCATTACACTTCAGCCTGCTGCTACACACAGGTATTACACCATGTTAAGTCAAGCATAATATGTTGTGACTATAAATAATGTAATGTATGTGTTCAATGTAACTATGTTTTTGTTATCCACACAGTGATTACAAAGAGGAGGTAGGTGTATTATAATCCAGTATAACCATAAACTATCAGGGTTAAATCACATAAAAAAGGCAAATATTTAGCCTTGGGATGTGGTGATACATTCATATGCAGCGATAACTTGATAAGTCATCTTAGTCACCAGTTGGACGATGCCCACTGTTGGACACTACTTACCTTTTTCTTTCTTTAATTGGTCTGGGGTCCAAAGTAGCAATAGAGTCACAGAGATTACCCACAGTAGACAGTGTCGAGTACTACTGTACATCATAGCTAGGAGTTATAGTGGAAGGCCTGGACAACCAGGGACGCTGACGTAGTACCAAATTTTTGCATCAAACACAAGCAAGCTAAACGTCCAACTTTTGCAACTGAACTAAAAATTCTTATGTGGTACGATTGCAGGCCTCCCCATAGATTAACCATAAAACCGTCTTGGCTGCTTATACACTAAATGGAACAATTTGGAAAATATATTCAAATTTGTTCCTAATAAATTCACCTTATTATTTTATTCACTCTTTATGTACCTATTCTACTAATTTGTGGTAAAATATCTTGTGTTAGCCCACGCCGAACAAGCGCGAAAGATAGATCTGCTTGAATGTTTAGGTTCCATAGAAAATTCTGACAGTATATCGGTTATGTATATATTTTGCCTAATAATAGTCGATATTTATAATTGTTACATACAAACATACATAAAGTCACGTTTGTCTCCCGTAGGGGTAGGCAGAGACCACAGACTTCCACTTGCTATTGTTATGACATTAAAAATTTATATGTATATATTATAATGTAACAATATTAATAATAATATGAAATAAATTATGCGATTTCTTGTTTCAGACAGTCCGCTTCTTTCAACAAAGAAGTTTTTGTAGATTTCATGGGGGCTCAAATAAAGACGTTGGCGTTCTTGGCTTATATTATCAGAATATACCAGGATACCATAGCCAATCATGCCAGTCTGATGGTGAAAGGCATTATAGGTCTTCTAACTTTGTGTCCACCTGAAGTGGCTCATCTCAGAAAGGAACTAGTAATAGCTACACGACATATTCTTGCGACTGATTTACGACTGAGTAAGTTATTTATTACAAACATGTAGACAAATTGAAATAGGTAATAATACGTTATTAACATTTCTTTGATTAATATTACAGCACTAGTAGCATGAGAGGCGCGATAAACGTTTATGTCGCTCGAGATAATATTTGTCCTGCTCATTCGCTTGGACCAAATATACGACTATCCCACTTTCATTCATAAAGGCTATTATAAAATCACTGTCTATTTGGATGATAAGCAAGCATGGAGATAGTTGTCTTATTATACATATAATATATATTTTTCTCTGATTGTCAAATCACAAATTGTAACCCATAATCTTTTTATAAAGAGCAACCCTTGAGTTTCTTGCTCGTTCTTCTCTGGGGAGTCAGCTTTGTGAATGAGCAGTAAATTTTAATATTTTATTCTATGAAATAAAAATATTTTAATTGATGGATTCCTACGTCGCGTGCGACAAACGATGTCATGCTACGGGGGCTGGTAACTAATGTATTTTGAAAAACAAAGTTTTTTTCCAAACGCTTTATAGTACTTCATATGATTTTTTTACAATTAATTTTAAAGGTGGGCTTATCCCATATAGGAATCTCTTCCTGTCAAACTTGGAATTGATTGTTTCTGAATATTATATTGCCTCCTGCAGAGTTAAACTCTGAATTGTGAAAATAGATAGAGGTACATTGAAAATTCGTTTACATGATGCAGTATGCTACAAATGCACTCATCTATGCTTATACTGTATAATACCAATGTGATATTGTAGAGTTCGTCCCATACATGGAACGCTTATTCGACGAGGACGTGTTATTGGGCGGCGGGTGGACGGTCCACGAGTCTCTACGTCCATTGGCGTACTCCACCCTGGCTGACTTGGTGCACCACGTGCGGCAGCACCTCCCGCTGACGGACCTCGCCATCGCAGCGCACCTGTTCTCCAAAAACGTTCACGATGAGTCGTTGCCGACGAGGTGTGTTCTCTTTGATGACTATTTGTGTCTATGAAACGCCATTTACTAAATCAAACTTCTAATCAAAGATACGTAAATATAAATGCCACCTTAGCTAGAACGAGGAGCAAATATAAAATGACATCTTCATATTATTCTATTTCGATTAGACTCGAATAATAACAGTGGTAAAGCAGTTATTTAGGTATTCTTTTTCACCGCCGAAGCAAAAAGTTATTATACATAAAGCATAAAACTGTAAGTATTTGATAGATAGAGTTCTGGAAGTCACAGAAATGTTTGTTTTTAAGTTACTTGTCATTTTAGCAACTCTTTCTTTCTTTTCGGGAGTAGAAGAGGACAAATCTTCTCTTCCCGTCGTAAAAGGCGACTAAACGATTGTGATAGCATAGAACAGTGACTCTCCGAAGGGTTCAGAAATCGCCAACCTATCTGCCCTCTTATAGAAAGTCGCTCCATTGGAGAGGCTTATATCCAGTAGTGGTCTTCTGTAGGTTATTAATGTTTATATATACCTATTGTTTCCACCCTATATACATTTTCCTGCGCTATTCATTTGCGATCTTATTCTATCATTTTTTTCTCATAGTATACAAACGATGTCGTGCAAGCTACTCCTGAACCTGGTGGACTGCATCCGTCAACGGTCGGAAGGCGATGGTGCGGCGGGGGGCGCCGCCCAGCCGCAGGGGCGTCAGCTCCTTATGCGGATCCTCGAAGTGTTCGTGCTCAAGTTTAAGACAATATCAAAGCTGCAGCTGCCTGCGCTCATGGCTAAATGGTAAAGATTTATTTGATTAGTTCAAGTAGAACTCACTTCCGGACCGTTATATTAAGTTTCTATCACTCCCTTTGTGCTTTACGATATTCCAGGTCAACAGAAAGTATCACTCGAGTTTTGATGATCAGTCAGTTCCCCAATTAGTATAAGATTGAGTTCAAAGAGTTAAATTTTTTTCAAGCTGTAGGGTCGCTCATATTAATTTTACAAGCTGTAAGGCCGCTCATATTAATTTCAACTTGATACAGACGTCGAACAGAGTGATAAGGGTATATGAGGGATTTCGTTCACCCAACGACGTTGCTACTTTTTGTGCGAAACTACTTTATGTCATTATAACTATTGCCATTGACCCGAAAAGAAGAAAGATTTCATACACAACTCCACCAATTTTATGGTCCTGTAGTCTAATCGGCACATCAGTTCTATGAAGTAAAGAAATATTGACAGACGTCGCCTTTTATTCATAAGCGTTAAATCCTTAAATGTCCTTGAACATACACACACACAGCGTCATCTAGTTCCACACTATGCAACTAGGCTTGTATTATGGATACCCGGCGATTCATAAATTACACGAATACATGTTTTTTTTTTGTAAATATATACATATTATAACTATCATACAATCAAATACCCCTAGCGGAATTTGAACCCGCGACCTCTAGGCATATTGGTCAGGGTCTGTAATCACTACACCAAACAGTTTGTCAGTTCTTAGTACCTAGCTAAAAAGCACGTTAATTTATCTTGAAAAAGTCAAGTACAAAAACCCAATGTTTGCTACAGTAAACAAACAACTGTGACGCCAAACGGGGCGAACGGAACGAACCCGAGTACTCCGACTACGCCAGCGCCTGCCACCTCCACAGAGATAAAGATCGAAGAAGAGAAACCCACTCCAGACTTCCTCGACAGCATATCCAAGCCCGAAGAGAAGTCCAAGATAGGCTTTCCAAGTTCACAAATGAGCAACTTGAACGTCGGCGATTATAGGACACTGGTGAAGACGTTGGTGTGTGGTGTGAAAACTATTACGTGGGGTTGTGCGTCTTGCAAGGTATTCACCATATCTTTGTTTTTTAAGCTATCTTCAAAGTTTACAGTTCGACAAAGGCTTGTCTCGAGCAACGACTTTTATAGAGGAGAATTTACCCTAAACTACCCTACGCTATGTAGGCGGTTTGCTATCGCAATTTATTAGGAACTTCATCAAAGATCTTTGGTTGTGTTTATATGCTTTTTCGATACAGTGATCTATTTACGAAATATTAAGCTTTAAAGGGCTAATATCCGTCCGTTCCAACTAAATCGCTATTTTTAAAACTTAGCAAAATATTCGCAATTGTAGTATATGAGTATAACTAAATTGAAAGGAAAATTAGTCGGCCAACTTATGACTTGCAGCTGTGTCTGTATTATCTAATTAATCAAATTCTATACGTAAATGACACAAATCAATTCCCGTGGGTGTCGTAAAGGGCGACTAAGGGACTTTCCACCAAAAACATCTAATAGTTTTGCATGTTTCAACTGCGATGGGCACACCCCCTGTCACGTGTGCATTTCTTTATATTTCATAAGGTGAATCGTAGATATTGTTTCAATCATTAAACGTTTAATGTTTGGAACTCGACACAATTGTGATATCTCTGACTACCCCATATATGTAAATGACATAAATCAATTGCTAGATTATTTTGAATTTTAGTGTCTTGTGTATTTCCTCCAAAATTCAAAATAACTCAGTGCTTGAAGACAAAAGTCTTTAATAAATGTGTGTTACCAGTGATGATTTATGGCATTGAAACATGGTCTCTGACTATAGACCTTTTAGGAAGGGTCAGGGTCACGCAACGAGCTGTGGAGACGGCAATGCTCAGCGTTACGCTACGTGATCGAATCAGGAATGAAGAAATCCGTTGACAAACGAAAGTCACTGAAATAGCCCAGCGGATTAGATTAGTGCACAGATCCCGAATTCTTTCCACCTTGTGACAGACGGACGACCTGATGAAGGTCGCGCGTAGTCGCTGGATGCAGGCCGCGTCCAATCGGTCGCTTCTCTCTTTGGGGAGGTCTGTTTTCGGCAGTGGACATCTTATGGCTGTTAGGATGAAGAGTTATTTTTTCACTAAGGAACCTTACTGTACTTGATCCGAGACGAACTTGGTCTGAAATAGAAATTCCTGAATTTTCCAGGAATGAAATTTTCCTGTAAAGTGACAGATTTTTTATATCATATAATAATATCATGTGGTTCAAACATTCTCTCTGTGTATAGCATATTTGTTGAGATGTTAATATTTTTCCAAGCAAACGACAACCACCACGGAAGGCACGTCGACCGCTACTGTAACCGGTCAGAAGCAATTAAGCGCGCGTGAGACCCTGGTGTTCATCCGCCTTGTGCGCTGGGGCCTGCAGTCTCTCGACATTTATACGCTGTGTGCGCCGCGAGCCCCGGCCATGCCTCCAGCTATGCCTCACGTCAGGTCCAAAGAAGAGAAGGAGGTTTTGGAGCATTTCAGCGGAGTGGTGAGTCGGTAACATTAGTCATCAGGACTTTAACAGCAGCATCAGTTTATTGCGCTGGGTATGCAGTTTATACATATAATGTAGTTATCAGTACAATTTTTTATCTAATAATTGATTTGACATAATTTATCATCAACATTATCCTTTTCAGTTCTCTATGATGAACCCGCAAACTTTCCAAGAGATATTCACAGCAACAATCTCTCATATGGTTGAAAGAATTAATAAGAATATGACTTTACAAATAATTGCCAACACATTCCTATCAAACCCTGCTACGTCACCGATTTTTGCGACAGTTCTTGTTGAATACCTTCTCAAGCGAATGGAAGAAATGGGTACAAACATAGAGAGATCCAATTTATATTTGAGACTTTTTAAGTTGGTGTTTGGCTCTGTCAGTTTGTTCCCAACGGAAAACGAACAAATGCTGCGACCACATCTACACAGCATTGTAAACAAAGCTATGGATTACGCCATGACGGCCAAGGAACCTTACAACTATTTCTTGCTTTTAAGAGCACTCTTTCGATCAATCGGTGGTGGTAGTCATGACTTACTATACCAGGAGTTCCTGCCTCTGCTGCCTAATTTATTAGAAGGCCTGAATCGCCTGCAGAGCGGTCTTCACAAACAACACATGAAAGATCTTTTCGTGGAGTTGTGTTTGACAGTACCAGTTAGGCTGAGCAGTCTGTTGCCTTATTTACCAATGCTAATGGACCCATTGGTGTCTGCCCTGAATGGCTCCCATACTTTGATATCCCAAGGTTTGCGTACTCTAGAGCTCTGCGTAGATAACTTGCAGCCAGACTTTTTATACGAGCATATTCAACCGGTTAGAGCAGACCTTATGCAAGCGCTCTGGAGGACATTACAGAATAACGAGGTTGCCAGGATAGCGTTCAGAGTTCTGGGGAAGTTTGGGGGCGGCAACCGCAAGATGATGATTGAACCGCAACGCTTGGAATATCGTGACACTGACGCAGCACCACCAGCTGTACAGGCTTACTTCCAGGATCAATCTAAGCCGTTAGACTTTGAAGTAGATAAAGTGATTGAAACTGCTTTTGCTGCATTAAAGTCAAGCACAACTGATCCGTTTTACCGTCGTCAATGTTGGGAAGTGCTCAGATGCTATTTGGCAGCATCTTTGAATTTAGAAGACGATAAGGCAACCCTACTAAAACTATTTCATCATCCAAGTTTCGTGGAAGGTAAAATTCAGATACAAAACGGTCCTTACTACAAATGTACCAATGCTATTGTCAGATCTACGCATCGTACTGCTTTGACTGGTATGTTCGTTGCCGCAGCTATTAAGGAATTGCGACATCACGTATTGCCCACGATGGTATCTCTCGTGAGGCATTATACTTTAGTAGCGATTGCTCAAGAAGCGGGCCCGTTCGCCGGTTCAGCAGGTCCTAAGGAGGGGCTCGACGCTCTGGTTCTCGTTGATGCCATTGCTGTTGTAATGGGCCACGAAGAGAAGGAGCTATGTAAACCCGGCCATTTGGCTCTTGTACTCATGATTGAAACCGCAGCTACGGTACTTGGCAGTAAAGAGCGAGCATGCCGACTGCCGCTAATGGAATATCTGGCCGAGCGAATGTCCGCGCTGTGCTACGAGCGCGCATGGTATGCGAAACTAGGCGGTTGTATCGCGGTGAAATTTATGGTTGAGAAGATGGCTCCTGAGTGGGTGTATAAGCATATCTTCACATTTTTGAAAGCCGTGCTGTTCGTAATGATGGATCTGACGGGAGAAGTGTCGTCGGGGGCAATAGATATGGCGACAGTGAACTTGGAGCGATTAGTCCGCGTGTGTGTGACGGGTCCCGGAGGACAGGGGGTGGAGGCCGAGGGGGAGGTGGCTGCGGCAAGGGCGCGCGCGCTCCATGACGTGCTACAGGAGCTCGTATTGCAAGTCACCAGTCCACATCTCCTTGTTCGACAACAGGTAAGCTGTGGATCTTCAACTTAGGTCTAATTTATGGAGACGCGGATCTTTCCTTTATGTTGAGGCAGTGCGTGCGAGCAGGCGTTGTTCTCTGTCTTTTATGAGGCTCTTGTGTTCCAGCTTATTGAATTCTGCTTGTAATCTATCCGACAAAACTCTCATATTTTAGTCACGTTTGATTTACGATATGATATGAGATTATTCGCTGTCTGAATAAACGAGGCCCTATTCATTATTAATCCTCGTTCAAAGTAGACATTACACTTGTATTTTTATTTACTCAGGCTATGAAATCACTGGAGTTGATAGCAAACTTACAAAACAAAACAGTGACGGAAGTAATGGACCCCCACAGAGACGTACTGGCTGACATTATCCCTCCCAAAAAACATCTACTGCGCCACCAACCGGCGAACGCTCAGATGGGACTCATGGATGGGACTACTTTCTGTACTACATTGAAACCCAGACTATTTACAATAGGTAAGATAATTCCCTGTTCATAGTACTTATTGTAATGTATTTTATGTTAAAAATTTTCCCTATTATTTATGATGAATGAGACCAGTTTACTTTTGTTGTGTTAATATTATTATTATTATTATTAAATTCTTTATTGCACACAAAAATAAAATACAAAGAACATTTAACATACATGATGAAGTGTACAAAGGCGGTCTTATCGCTGATAGCGATTTCTTCCAGACAACCTCAGTTAAAGAAGCTTTTTTAATAAGTAGTTGGATAGTGCAAAGTAAAAGCTGAATAACTTCGTTGGTTTCTACTATATTGTCGCCGAGGGCTACGGGGGCCATGCAGACTAGTTATATGTGACAACAATGCAATCAATTCACCATTCTACTGTTCTTGTTTGTAGATCTCAACATAAATGAGCACAAGGTGTTTTTCCGCGAACTGTTATCTTTATGCGAGGCGGAAGACGCCATGTTGGGCAAGTTGCCGTGTTACAAGGGCGTCAATCTGGTTCCACTTCGGGCTTCAGCGCTTAAAGCACTCTCCTCCTGCCACTACATACAAGAGAAACACTGCAGGGAGAAGATATTCCAAGTGCTCTACAAATCGCTCGAGAAGAATGATACAGAGTTACAGCAGGTAACAAGTAGATCATAACATGCCCAAGCTTTTTTTTTATGCACCACATGCTGGTACTTGATCTCAATCACACACACCTGATGTTTAGTGAAGATGAGGTCGAAGCATTCTGACCCGGAAACCCCAACACATTTGGGGGACTGGCTATCTTATCTCTGACAACTGGAACACAACAATGCTATTAACATTGCTGCTCGGCGGCAGATTTAGATAAGATGGTGGTAGCTAGCCAGGTAGGTATCAAAATATTAAATGTATTTTTATCTCATTTTTATAATAAAATTATCATCCAAATATCTCTACCCACAAACTCACTCTAAAGGTAACTATTTTTTTATATTAAATATTACAACTTACCGTACACCATGTTGGCGCAGCTGGGCGTATTAACAAATAACTATTACCATACGTATAACATTTCCATTAAAAAACATGATTTTAGCCAAACCTAGTTGTTTTGCAGTACCAGTTTTTGTGTATGTTATTATTAATTTAATTTTCAATACCAATTTTCAGGCTGGATTTGAATGTATGCAGAAATTCCTCTCTGGCTTCCAAATAGACATGGAGATGGTGCATCCTGTGATGCGGCCATTGTTGTTAACACTCGGCGATCACCGCAACCTCAGCGTGAACGGCGCCAAGAGGCTATCCTACCTCACACAGCTGTTCCCGTCGACGTTCAGTGAGAAACTATGTGAGCAGCTTTTGCAACTACTCAAGAAGCTACTCGACTATTCCATACAGACGAACAGAGGTAAGTATCGTTGGTATTCATATAAGAGCTTTGTTTCAAAACAGCCTATAGTTTATTACTGGATGAAGCCTCTTTTTGGCACATATTTGCATAATTCTATGTGCAATTCCGATCGCCACGCTGCTGACGGGCGAGCAATTACAGATGTTTTAAGACTTGGTGCCAATAAAGTTGCTGGTGGTTGCATTGCTGTGTAAATATATATTATCCGTACAAAAATAAATTCTTCTGAAAGTAGGAGAAAATGACGCGACAGTTCAGCTATAAAAAATTATGTATGCATCTCATAGAGCCAAGCCTATTCTCTGCCTGTGCTAAAAACGTTTACTACCTCTAGATTAGCAATAAATAGAACATAGATTTGAAAAATATCTTATTATTTGAATTATTTACTTACTTTTTTCGGGTTTACGTACATAGTGTCCAAAGTGAATTTCCGTCTTTTTAGGTGGAAATTTCCTCCAAAGCGTATCAAAGAACATGGAAAACGAACAGAAGATAATAATTCTCATCGGTATATTTCATCAAATTCCGGCCGCGTCGCCTCGCTTCATAGACGTTCTGTGCCGGCTGATTTTCCACACGGAGAAGTCACTGATGATCGAGGCAGGCTCCCCGTTCAGGGAGCCACTTGTTAAATTCTTATTGAGGTAAGACACATTGAGGCTGTGTATGACTACAAATCACCATATACCCTATCATTATAATATTTTATTATTATTATTAGGAGCCCATACTGTCCCACTGCTGGGCAAAGGCCTCCCTCCTCTCTCTCCACGGCTCTCTATTGCAGGCCTCCTCCGACCAGTTGGTTAGGAACTTATCCAACTCATCCCTCCATCTCCTTTTCGGTCTGCCGCGACGCCTTCTTTCTAATGGTGGGCTCCAGGTGGTGGCGATTTTGGCCCACATATCGTCTGGCATGCGACAAACATGGCCCGCCCAGTCCCACTTCAGCTTGGCGGCCGTTGTGGCTATGTCAGCAACAAGGGTCTTAGAGCGAAGTGTAGTGTTTCGGACGCGATCGGTCAGTTTAACATTGAGTACACTGCGCTCCATAGCTCGTTGGCAAACCTTGAGGCTGAACCTTTGGGCTTCTGTCAAAGACCAAGTCTGAGCGCCATATGTGAGGATCGGGAGAATGCACACGTCCATGAGTTTGCGCTTTAGTGACAGTGGAAGGTCGCCCTTCATGTGTTCCTTCATGGACCAAAAGCTCCTCCAGGCATTTTCAATGCGTCTCGCTATTTCTTTATCTTGTCGTGCCTGAAAGGAGACTATTTGACCCAGGTAAATGTACTCATGGACATAGTCAACTCTCTCGCCATTTATTTCAATTTTGTTTTTACTGCTGTTTGTCATAATCTTGGTCTTTGACATATTCATCTTCAGTCCCACCTCAAGACTCTTAACAGTATAAATTATTATATAATATAAAAAAAATATATCATAATTTATTATATTCAAAAAATAATTTAAATTATATGATCTTTGTCTTACAGATACCCAAAAGAGACTCTCGATTTAATCATGAGTGACGTCAACATCAAAGATCAACAATGGAGTCGTTTCCTGGTGTTTCTTGTAAAACATCCTGATGCTGGCACTGCCTACAGAGAGGCCCTCCAGACCACTAAGAAGGCCCGCCTCATGCAGTTGTTAGCCGCCAACACCGTTAGCGCGACAGCTGCACTGCCTCAGGCTGACAAATCAGAGATGCAGTTCCAAGCGATCAGAGTTATATCACTGCTTATCAAGTTTGACGACCAATGGCTGTCCACACAACACGATCTAATCGAGCTTCTGAAACGTATATGGTGCAGTGATCAGTACCACGTAAGTAGTGTTATGGAAAGATATTTAAAATTTTGTCTGAAGGTCACAGTGGAAAGTAAGAAAGTTGTAATTTTGATAGATTAGATAACATAGTGGTCACATATGATGGGGTCAGGGGAAGAACACGACAAGTCCCATCTTATGGTAAAACGAGATATATCTAATTATAAAATTTATTTTAAATGTATCTTATCACAATTTGTAAAAAAAATATCACTACAGTCCGACATTTACTATATTAAAACCTGTTACATGACAGAGGGCAAAAAGTCCAGAAACATATCAAATTATTCCCATGAAAATGAATTCTTACAATTCAACATTTCTTTTGTTACAGGAAGTCCATAAAAAGGTCGAAAATGTTGACTGCACACATTGGAAGGAACCGAAACTGATAGTGAAGATATTGCTTCATTACTTCTGCCATCACCCGTCCAATATAGACTTGTTGTTCCAGCTGCTGCGAGCACTGTGTGACCGGTTTATACCTGATTTCCAGGCAAGTCAAAAAAAAACCTATTATATTCTTGGATAATATAAAATTTGTCTCCTATCTTCCTTTCGAGTAGTCTTCTGGTGATTGATGTATACTTGCGGCAATAAGTTCTTATCAAACAAAAGTAAAAACCTTTGCGTTCGAGTGCCGGCAATTTAACATGCTTGTTGTGTTGATCTGGAAATAGTTGTGCATCTGGAATCAGAGTGTATACTTGAAATTAGTTTAAGAAATGGTGTAATAACTGTAAAAGAACCTTTTTAATGAAATAAAAAATTATATGCGACCTAGACGAGCCTAGCCACATTCCGCAGGCCGATTTTGTAATAGCAATAATTCCAAATAGCTATCAAGCAATAAAATAAAATGAATGAAAGGCATAACACATATGCATTAACAACCTTATGTCCCCTATACATAGGGGCACACTCTGAACTCTTTACGAGACGGTATCTTAGAATCTTGTTATTTTTTTTATATTATAAAAAAATATTTTTCTGTGATAAACCATAATACGAGAGTTTATGTCAGCAACTGGTCTGTGTGCGAAGTGTAAGTTTTGTCTCGTTTTTACCTTTACCATCGCGTTCGCGTTTACGAAAAAAGTTCATATGGAAAAAATCGTTTTGCAAACTATCCGCTAGAGGCGCTGCACATTTCTCCATACAAATCTTCACGTAAACGTGAACGCGGTAGTAAAGTTAAGTCGAAACAAAACTTAAACTCCGCCCTCTGGACTCAATCTAAACAGCTCGTTGTTCTCTAGAGGCAGCAAGCACTATACGTTACTCAGATTGGTCAGTATTAGGTTTGACAACAACCATTCCCAATTGCTCTCTAGTCGCAAGTACAAAATCAGCCTGTCGGTGTCAGCCGTATTTCGCTGCCAACATCAAATATCAAAATGATTTCAGTTCCTCCGTGACTTCCTCGAGAACACAGTAGCACAAAACTACACGGTAGAATGGAAACGGTCGGCATTCCTCCGTTTCGTCGAGCACTTCGCCACCGATGCGATGTCCCAAGACCTGAAAGCTAAGGTCCTACAAATGATACTTATACCGTGCTTCGCGGTCAGCTTCGAGAAGGGACAGAAGATCGTCGGCGGGCCACCGGCGCCTTATCAGGATAATCCGGACAACGTGGTCTCAGTGTTTATAAATAATGTGAGTTAGCATCTTATTAAAAGGATCAAAAAATAATAATCTAAATCTTACAATTTAGGTTGTGCAAAACGAGACGGCTTTTTTTAGATACGAGTACTCTCTGAAATAATCTCCACTAGTGGGGCGTAACCATTAGTATTCATTGAATTTAGTGTTTCTATATGATTTCATAAACAATAAGAATCCTATCCTTCCAATCGTATAATAAATAATATTACTACGTCATCTTGCTCCTCTATCTTTGCTTTTCCAAAAAAAAAATGGCGACGAAGGTGAAAGAATTGTCAAAATAGAATCAGACTGCACTGCTTCCTTTTTGGACATGAATTTTGTGATCGTAAAAGAACCTCGAGGGCATGACCCGCGGCTATACTTCTAGTAAAAGTAAAACAATTCCGATTATTTTTTACGGATAATGTACTTTGAACAGGTAATTGACCCAGAGAATCCATTCGCGTGTTCGGACTCTGTGCGCATCTCACTGCTGCAGTTCGCCTGCCTGCTGCTAGAGCAGGCGTCAGCGCACATCCACGACGCCAACAACAAGAAGCAGGGTAACAAGCTACGTCGGCTTATGACCTTCGCCTGGCCTTGTCTGCTTGGCAAGAACTATGTGGATCCGGCTACAAGGTAATTAGCGCAGCATACCCAATTTAAAAATTATGAGATAAAAAGTTACCACTTACTGCTCTGTGAATGAGGAAGGATGTCTCCTCGGAGCAGAATGAGCAAGAATCTCAAGGGTTGGTCATTTTAAATAGGTATTATACTGTTACATTTTGGGGGGATTCGAAAAATTTCTTTATTTTAAATACCGTCAACATTGGTAGTACATTAAATAAAACAATCCATTGCTTGTTACAATTTGTCGATTCTTGATTGTCCAATATACAATTAATTATAAATTAATTTTTACTAAATGTTTACCGCTATAGATATTTCCTTATCGTGGTTACTTTGTATGTAGTACTAGCTTTCCGCCCGCGGCTTCGCCTGCGTGGAATAACTTTATCGCGGAAATTTGATTATCCCGCGGGAACTATGTATGTGCCTTTGTTCCACTTCTAAGGTTTCAGAAGAGGTTGTAGAGATAAATATAGGGTGGCTAATCTTCGATGACGATATCGCGGAAAATATGTTAGTTTTTATAAAACTTGTTTACTTTTGCACACAGATATCACGGACACTTGTTGCTGAGTCACATTATCGCAAAATTCGCCATTCACAAGCGTATTGTGTTACAAGGTATGCTACTATTCATCTTTTTACTGAATTACTGGTTGGTTCATCGCTGGGTTAGCAATCTTCTTTTTAGCGAATCGATGGCAAAATTATCAAATTCTGCCTTGGCAATTTGACGTTACCTTATTGGTCAACGATAACAATCTTGATCAAGTTACATGGGACTATTTATTTAAAAAAATAGGATTTACTATTTCCTTCCAGTGTTCCACAGTCTACTAAAAGCGCACGCAGTCGAAGCCCGGTCGGTGGTGAGGCAGGCGCTGGAGATTCTTACTCCAGCGATGCCGCAGCGTATGGAGGACGGAAACACGATGCTCACGCATTGGACCAAGAAGATCATCGTCGAGGACGGACACTCGGTGCAGCAACTCTTCCACATACTGCAACTCGTTGTTAGACATTATAAGGCAAGTCTAACGATTTTTTCTTTTATTTCTAGCCTTTCAATTAACATAGTTGACTTGAAGAATGACAGTTGATAGTATGCAGACAGCTAAAGATTTCGTAAGAACCTGTACTCATTGCAAAGAATCAAACACAAATAAAAAGACATGTAAAGTAAGAATCGAATCTTGCGGACAAAATTTTACATTTGTCAACAATCTCCTTGGATCAATGTTAAAAACATCCACTTACAGAAACGGAGGACGTAGAGGACCATCCATTTTGAAATGTTTATCTGGCTAGCTACCAGCATCAGTAAGACTGCCGTTCGCTATACAACAGTGTTATATTCTATAGTTATCATCAAAATTATTGTAAGTAATTTTGAACAATAAAGAATATTTGTGTTGTATTGTATCACACAACTACCAAGTACCTAAAGGTTAGTTGCATACTTTAATATAGATGGAAAAAAAAATATGAAAAAATCTATATTTGATAATTGAACTAAAAAGGATTGGCAAAACAACCGAATTCAATATATTTCCATTTTATAACTCCGGAGTACATTATCAGGTGTTCACCAAATTTATTTAGTTCCAACCCGAAGGTAACCCTTTCCAACAGAAAAATAATTATTGAAATCGGTTGATATTGGCAGAGCTATCGCGAAAAATACGTTTGAAAAATTCGCGACGAATTTGTAACGACTAATCACCTTTAACGACAAAAAATGTCATTCGCGGATAAGTTTTCCATACTTTAAAACTGTAATGGTAGTGTCATCCGAAACAATCACATTCACGGATAAGTCTGTAAAAAACTGTACTAACCTCCTCCTTTTTTAATCGTTATCAGGTATACTACCCCGTGCGGCATGCGCTAGTCGGTCACATGGTGGCCGCGATGCAGCGGCTCGGGTTCTCGGCCACCGCGTCCCTGGAGCACCGGCGACTCGCTGTCGACTTGGCCGAGGTGGCCCTCAAGTGGGAGCTGCAGAGGATCCGCGACTACTCACACGACGACACTGTGGTATGTCACAATCTTTCTTACGTCATTTAACACTTATATGACCCGTATTTATTTACAATTGTTTCTACTATCTAGTATCCACAATACAAGTTTTGGCTAGTTTGGGACTTGGCATACATATAATTGGTTTAAAACAATTACTTTTATTTAATAAAATGAACGAAAGAAAAGATACAATCGACAATTAAATCGAACACTACCATTCCACATTTTTCATATCCTATGGTAATTTATAAATTATAATATTAGGCGTATTTTAACCGTACCTCTCTAGGTGGCGACATCCCCTAGCGGCGCTATGAAGCGAATCTCGTCAGACGACAGCAGTACCGACGCTCGAAAGGCACTCAACACCGGGTGGGCGAGTCCGCAGGCCAGTGTGTCGCGGCTAGAGCCCGACGCAGCCAAACCTCTCGATAGACAGCATGTCGACGTCGTAGTGAATCTGCTGTTGCGGCTAGCGTGTCAGGTGAGCCTTGTTACTATAGTTGACGGCGGCATTGAGCTAGCAAGGCCAGTGTGTCGCGGCTAGAGCCCGAAGCAGCCAAACTTCTGGCCGAAGGCAGCACATATACGAGGATTTGACTGGAGAGCAATTTATTGAGGCTTACAACGTATATTCAATCATTAAGTTAAAATGAATTAACAAAGGGATAGCTCGACGCTCGTTGTGACTGCTCACAGCATGCAAATATGTTGAGTGATCTAATTCAAACACAATTTATGTAATGTGTATAATGTACTTGTGTTATTGTAAGTTACCGAGCTCTTTTCAGTTTACCTCAAAAAGTTAAGTTCACCTTATTCTATAGCATTTTAACCTGTCCGGTGCGTGCAGGTAAACGAGGGCAGCGTGGCGACGGGCGGGGCGGCCAGCGGCTCGCCCGGCGAGCAGCTGTCGCGACGCTGCGTGCTGCTACTCAAGGCCGCACTCAAGCCAGATGTATGGCCGCATCACTGCGAACCCAAGCTCGCTTGGCTCGACAAAGTACGTAACATCACCCCTTATCACCTTCTATCTCGATACAGTTAGTCAAGTATCTAGTTTCGATGGGTAACCATATTAGGGTGCGGGACGCGAGGGCTATCTAAGTTGCCGTAACGTCGATCCATTCTATCATACTGCAGGTCGTTTAACTCTCTGTCACTTGCTCGTACCATAGATTAGTAAATAGTTGCTTCGTAACAGATAAATCACTCCAATACAAAATACCTACGCTATATACTACTAATAGCCTACAAAATCTTAGTAATAATATCAGCTGTTCGCAGCGAGAAGAAATGTGCCATAAGTATGCACACAGAGAGTTATTTACGTTTACAGAGACCCACGCATAAGCACACCATCGAACGAATGCGGTAGTGTTGTTACTTACCTATTTGATATTGGTAATAAATCGAATGTTCTGAAAAAAAAAAATAATTTGTTGAAGAAATATTTTTGAGTTTTATATAATGATAGATACAATGTTTCCTTCTCTGAATTCTCGGTTATTAAATTTTATCATTGAAAATAATCTAAATCGCGTAAATAATCTCAGACGGGTATCGTGGACGATACGCGAAGCGATAGGCATATAACGCGTGGCCTTAGGCGAGTGCCGGACGCCTGCTCGTACGCTATTACAACAGCTACTTGTACAGTACTTTAGTTATGTGAGATGTGTATGAAATCTTCCCACTGTAAGGATAACGTAATTTACGCTGTGGTAATATCCATCGACCACACAACCCCTAAACTGGTTTATGGTACCGAGTTAATTCTCACGTATGAGGGAGGCGGTACCAATTGGCTCCAATTGGCTCTACTAAAATTATTATGATTTCTTGTTGTTCATTCAATATTCACGCGTCTTTAACAGAGCCAGTCAGAGTACAATAAGCTGACATAACTAGCCAATAATTAATTCCAAGTTTTTGGTTCTATTATCCTAATTTCTTGACAGTTGGCCTTCGCTTGTAATTAGCAGTCTAGGGGCTGTAAGGTAGATGGTAACGGTTCGTTGCCGCAAACAAATGAATAAGCTCAAACTGATATTTAAAGGCACAACAAGTTTTGCTGTAGCGAGGGTTACCATGTCGCTAACAAATATCATTTCCCCATAGGTGTTTTCAACAGCAGATACAAACGCGGCGGCATGCGCTAACGCATGCACGGCCCTGGAACTCCTCGTGTTCCTTCTGGGCGTTCTCCGTCGCGAGCAGATCCTGGTCGCTCTGAAGCCTCTCCAGCGAGGCTTGGCCGCGTGCGTTGCTTCCACCAACGCTAAGATTGTGCGGCTCACACACAATCTGCTTGCGAAATTGACCGCCCTCTTCCCTACGGAACCTACAGGAGCTGCGCAAGCGTCCAAGGTAAGAAAGAACTGGTATTACATTGTAACAAATAATAATGTACCATTAAATTGGAAAAAATCATATAACCATGTTACTATATACAAAAAGAAAAAAAAAAAATTTTTTGTTCAATACATTATAAACATATGCAGACTGTGTTGAGTACTGTCGTTGAGCAAATTTCGTTTAACATGAAAACTTTTTTATTAGAACTCGACAGAACTACTGGGAATCCCTAGTACCATTTGTTCTGTTGATAGAGCTAGTGAGACAAAAATTCCCATTAGTTCGGCTAACTGAACTGTCCAACAGAACTACTGGGAACAAAGGACATCTTTCCGCCTTGTGGTCATTACACTAGAGGCAAATGGTAACGACTTATGTAATTTTAGAGTTGAGCTCACAGAATTTATAAAGTTCATCTGTTGGGAACCTGAATGGCTTAAAATGTATTACCTTGAAAGACATCGCTGACTTCTTTCGATTTCTAGAAATTTTATTTTAGTCGCTCCTCCCCACACAGAAATGCAATATACTATTATCGATTGTGCCAAAGCGGTATATATTTGGTTTATGAGTTTAGTAGTGGTTACATATCTTAATTTCCTAAAAATCCAAGTGAGCTTCCGTATTCTATCACTTGTAAATTCAATTTGAGAATGCCAATTTAAATCAACTCCCAAATATTTTGTAGTTTATAAAATCATAATCTATGGGATATATCATGCCAATATGTACCATTGTTGTCTAACTTCAATGGTGAAACCGTCAAGACCGATAGTGTAATTTCAAAGGTCAATTTCGACCACGGGCGAAAAAGATAGCGAATAAGTTCTTTAGCATTGAAGTTGGACAATAATTCACCAGTTCGGGATTTCCGTGAAAACTTTCCATTTGCTTGTATTTTTATCGCAGTACGAAGAATTAGAGACCCTATACGCGTGTGTCAGCAAGTACGCATTCGAAGGTCTCGCTACATATGAGAAGTCAGCGCCCGGAGGCACCGCGGGCGCACTCCTCGGGCCTCTGATGATGCTGAAGGCGTGCTGCACGTCCAGCCCGGGCTATATAGATCGACTGCTTCTGCCTTTGATGCGGGTGTTGCATAGAATGGTCAAGGATCACGTAGCTACGACCAACCCTGACGCCGCGTCTTCCGACTTACTGGTAAGAGTGTGCTATTCAGAGATTCTTCTTTCGAACACAGGATTTGTGATATTAATTTTAGTATAGTTTCTGTGTTTGTAAGAGATAGGTTATAAAAAACATATTGTAATATACATACCCCCTATGGATAATAATAAACTCCCAAACAAATAAACTGCATCAAAGTTTCATTCCGTAACCTCCTCTTATTGAAGTTTTCTTTTAATTCACAATTTTTTATTACCTATTTTTAGTTTAGTTTGGCATTTTTAATTCGATCACACAACACTTTCGTGCAGTTTCGTTGCTATTGTGGAGGTCCATGGTCACCTTTTACGACACCCACGATTTGAATTGGTTACTTTCAGCCGGAAACATTAACATTCGGCATTTTGTCAAAATTTAGAAAACACCTTGTCTTCTCAGGTGATTCAAGGCTCATCTCTAGAGTATTTTTTCAGATACTGGCATTGGATCTCTTAAAAGGGCGTGTTTCGGTCATGCCAGTAGACACAAGGAAAACTTTCATCGGAACTGTACTAGTTGGCCTCATCGAAAAGTCTAATGACGCCAAGGTAAACTTTTATCACGTATTAAATCTACTCTATAATACCCTCACTGACTGACCAGACATATTATTTCCAATAGATTTAAATTTATATAATTTAAAATAAATGAAATGATGTAAATATACCCGAAATTGTATTAACAGATTTTGGCCTCAGTTTGTAGTTTATTGTGGTTTCTCCAGGTTATGAAAGCAATCACCCGCATGGTAGAAGAGTGGGTGAAGTGCCGCAGCATGGGAATTGTAGGCCTGGGCGCGGGGGCGGCTCCCTCGCTGCGCGAAAAGTCGATACTATTGGTCAAGCTCATGCAGTATGTCGAGAAACGGTTTCCCGAGGATTTGGAGCTTAATGCACATTTTCTGGAACTCGTCAACTATGTTTACAGGTACTGCTTCATTGTAGGTTGAGTTTTAGAATATCTTAGGGTGAAATCTGTCATATTTAGTAGGGTAGGAGTAGCTTTTGATTTCCATTTTTCCTTAATCAACTTGAAACCAACTTACATCTTGATATTATTGAGTAACGTTATTTTGAGTAGATCATGTAATTTAAGGAAAAGGGGAATGTTATTATATAATTTTTTCACATGAAAGCTCCTTTACCGAACAACACGGTATAGCTACTTCATTAGTTAAACGGCCGTTGTGGTGATCTGCATCTTTAACCATCAACTTCCAGCAATTTAATGTCGAAACCCGTCTTGTTACAACAGAGACGACCATCTCAAAATGACCGAGTTATCAATGAAGCTGGAGCCTGCGTTCCTGTCGGGGCTTCGTTGTCCACAACCGCACATCCGTTCCAAATTCTTTGAGGTGTACGACCAGAGTGTGCGCCGACGCATCTTCGACCGCCTCCTCTACGTCATATGTTCTCAGAACTGGGAACATATAGGGCAGCATTTCTGGATCAAGCAGTGTTTGGAATTGTTGCTGGTCACTTGTGTTTCTAGTTAGTATATTTATTTAAATTACTGTCGTTCCTTCAATTATATCATTTTAAAATCACGTAATTTCGCAATTTTTACACTAGTGAAAGGTGAACAAATCCACTTCATAATATTGGTATTATAATGATGACTAATATTGTTCACGAGTTATTTATCTCGTTTCCAGGTACTCAAATACGTTTGTCGAGCACAAAGTACCTGCTGCCGAATATATCGTCGGTAATAAATTGGGCCGACAGCGAGGAACGGAAATCGTTCGTTATTCTGAGCAACGTAAAAGAGGAGGCCACTGACTCTTTCGCAGACTCTCTGGACCCTGATAAAGAGGATGTTCTGGATATGGATTTGGATTCAAATTCAAATCAAAAAGATGATTTGACTAAAAATGTACCAAATAGGTGAGCGTTTGTGCTGGATTTACTTTAATCATTATATTTGTGTAGCTATTTGGCGCCGTGGAATTGAGCGGTAACACATACGTGTCGATTCAACTAAAAAATAAGAAGTTGAAAGCCATATTCGTGGCCAGCGACTAAATTGTATGATTGTGGTGTTTATAGTTAATTTCTATCATTCCCATAGTACTATTAATAGTATACTTGGATTTATAATGTATCCTAAGTTTAATTCTAAATAAAAATCGATCATTATTTCTTACGTTAAGTTGAAATTGTATGAAACACAATTTGTTTTTTGGGTTTAGAGTCATTAAATATACACCAGCTTTTGCTCGCGGCTCCGTTTGCGTGGGCTTCTAGAAATTTAATGTAACGCGGTGGTCTTACCAAAATAATGAGTATTCTGGATCAACATTCTGCTAGCTATCTATAAACTTATAATGGAAGTTGGAGCTTGTCTGTGTGTTACTTACCCAGTATATCTTTAAACTTTTATAATACAGTAACCCCTTTAGTTTAGAACGCAGGGTAATCAATTAAGGAACCAATAACGTTCTATCACAAGGTAAATATAGTCTCAGAATTTTTCTTTTAAAGCCGTTCTCACTGCGTTGATCTACAGGTCTACAGGTTGATAATGCGATAGAAACCTCAATAATCTACTATTCAATATAAAACAATGTATTACATTACACACAGGCAACGTGCCATAAACCAGATGGTGTTGAAACAATCGGAGTTCCTTGAGTTGGCGCGCCGTGTCCGCACAGAGCAGCTGGTGGTAGCGACCGCACAGCTCTGTCACATGGACGACTCGCTGGCCCACCACACGTGGCTGCGGCTCTTCCCCAAGCTGTGGTCCGTGCTAGACGAGAGACAACTCGGGGTATTGTATTTTATCTCCACTATTTCCTTAAGTGTGATTATCGGCTCAGCCACATGTACTGACTCGCTGTCCCACCACATATCGTTCAATTCGAGACAATTCGGGGTAAATGCGCTTTATCTCCTTTGAGCACTCAAGTGTGATAATCAGTTTTGCTAGATGAAAGATGCGCTCTCACTACAACTGGCCGCGGCTCTTTCCTAAGCTGTGGTTCGTACTGGACGAGAGACAACTTTATCTTCTACGTGTTTCCCTTTGTGTATCATCAGCTCTGCTATATGGAAGACGTGCATTCACTACGGCTTGCTACTTTTCCCCAAGCTGTATTCCGTGTTGGACGAGCGGCAACTTAAAGGTTTATCTTCTTTGTGTTTCCCTATAACTCAATATGACTTAACCTAGTACCTTTATGTAAGAGTATTCTAAATACAAAGCAGCCACCACATAACTAGATAAATATGTTTTTAACAGACGGTGATGAATGAAATGGTGCCATTTATAATATCAGGCGTACATATAATACAACGCGATCAACCCCTGAGCGCGCTAAACACTTTCATTGAAGCTCTGGCGCGGTGCAACCCATCGATCACTATCAAACCGTAAGTGTTACCTACCTTTGGTATCTACCATGAATAGTTGTATTTTGTATTTTTGTATGGCATAGTTTACCATTTTTTTCGAACAACACTTCTGAACTTGTTTCTCAGACCGATGATGAAATATTTGGGCAAAACTCACAATTTATGGCATCGTATGACCCTGAATTTGGAACAAATGGCTATCGATCAAGCTAATGGCCGCCCGCAGCGCGAGCAATTGGAAATATATGACTACGAAGTTGAAACCACAAACCCTACCGTATGTACCTACTTTTATTTCTAGAATGTATACATATATATAGAACACTAATTGTTACTGTTTCAAAACTTTTTCAGCATCATTATTAACTACTGATCACTGCTTACAGCTGTCAACCGAAAAATATTATATAGTGCTAATAAAACGGTTTTTCTGCAGGAAATATTAGACTCATTGAGTGACATGTATGAACTTCTGCAAGAAGAAGACATGTGGTCTGGCCTGTGGCTGAAACATGCGAGGTTCCGCGAAACTAATGTCGCTATTGCGTATGAACAACAAGGATTCTTCGAGCAGGCCCAAGTAAGTAATACAGACAATTGCCTATCGCATCCCTCAATATATTGTTCTTATTGACTGAGGGTAAAAGAACTTTTTTTATCTAATCCTCGTAAGCAAATAAACAATATTTCATACTTCTCTACTAGGCGGCATACGACGTTGCCATGGGAAAACTGAAGCAGGAATATTCGGCCAATCCGTCGACTTACAGTATGCACAAAGAATGTACATTATGGACTAACCACTGGACCAAATGTGCAAAAGAACTCAACCAGTGGGACTCGCTGTTGGAATTGGGGCTTACGAGGAGTGTTCGGGATCCCTTCCTCATTTTAGAGAGCTCCTGGAGAAATCCTAACTGGCCCACTATGAAAGAGGCTCTCGCTGAAGTTGAATACAACTGTCCCAAGGAATTAGGTAATTTTTGATTTGTAATTACTAGCTTCCATAGCTAAATTGACTACATACTCTTTTACTAACATATTGTTAAGAACTTGATAAATTAGGTTTTTGTTACACTTTGGATTGATCTAAATTTACACGTAACCGGGAACACGACACTGTTATTTGTTCAATTAATGTACATGCATATTTTCGTCTTATTCCTGCCCGCAAGCTGAATGTGGGAAAGTGATGAAATTAAATGAAATGTTTATTGTGCATGACATTCGCAATTATAGATTTGCAAATTGGATTTAGAATCCCCAAACTCTACCATTTCAGGTGTACCCACTTTAAATTGCTTTAATGTAAAATGTCATAAATAAAATATCGAAATATGCTCAAATATGACAACTTTTTAAATTTATGTCAAAGTTATTGATGTCTAAAATTCTTACTATAAATCATGTTAACTGAAATTAATGCGTTGCCTACAGTCATTAAACTATGTCACTTTTGTGCTCTAGAAATTCCTTTACATTATAAAAAGATTTTTCCAAAATTCAAACCTTCGTTACTTTCTTAAATGTGTTATTTTTTTGTCTTTGCGAACCCTCCGCCTCCGTTACCATTCAGGCTGATTGCAAAGTTATGTTGAGTTGACGCTAACAGTTGGGCGCTGATTGACGAGCAATTACAATGTAGCGTTTTCTAGAACAACACTTGTTTGCTTACCGGTTACTAAAAAGAAGCTGGGTAGAGACTGGGGGCTGATTCTCACGCGTTCGAAATTTCAGCGTCGATAGAGATCAGTAATGTCTGCCACTTTCACACTTATGGAAAAGTGTAAAACACGCGACGATTTTACGAAAACGCGACCGTGCCTGCTGCGGGTTACCATTTCATTACCACATTCCTTTGGCGTTCTTCCCATTCAGGGCTGGATACATATTTATTCTACATAGTGCGTGTCAACGTCTAGACGAAGCTGCCTTCAGAGAAAAAATAGGGGTAGCTGTGAACTGTTTTATAGCCCTAGAAGACAGTTGACATATTAAAAACACGCGCTACTTGAGAGAGTTATGTCCAGTAGCAAAGTTTTATTAAATCTGATCCGATTACAAAGTTCCTTACTGAAAATATCTACTCGCCGCCGGTTAGTTTGACAGATATGGAGGTATCTCCCCACAACGCTCCTAGCACAGATCTATTAATGTTTATAACGGTTTGGTATGACTTAGCTTGGCTGGTGAACCTGTACCGCGGGTACCTGTGCATCTGCGCGGGCGGCGAGCAGCAGCTGACCGGCGTGGAGCGTCACGCCGAGGCGGCCGCCGCGCAGTGCCTGCGCGAGTGGCGCCGCCTACCGCGCGTCGTGTCGCACGCGCACCTGCCGCTCCTACGGGCCGCGCAGCAGCTCATGGAGCTCAGCGAGGCCGCGCAGATACACACGGTACGTACACTGTACAGGCAGGCGAGAGAACTTCTAAGCCACAGGCCATACACCCCCACACCATATAACTCAAAACGTAGATAAATTGCTCACGCTCTAGATCCCAAGGTTGTAGGATTCAGTTGTTGTTGTTCAGTTTGTTTTAATGTTTAATACATTATCGCTATGTAGTGTGCTAACTTGACATGTGGTCGTATGTAGATATTCACAAAAGTTTATCGATAAAATATCCACGATATTCATCCTATATCTCATTTCATTTATGATATACCACCTTGGCCTATTCACGAAAACAATACTTCTTAATTTAACAGAATTTAAAAGAAAATTATTTTGGAGTAAGTGGTCTGTGTTCCAAGCAACAGGATAGCAACTAAAACCTACCAGACATTGGACGAAGGTTCAAGTTTACATCATGCATACCCATACACAAGCCTTACGGCTCATTTTGTGTGTAATTGTATTACGTTTGTTTTGTTTTTTGACCCATTTGACTGTGTACTTGTTTCCCTAGTTGGATTCAGGGTTTAACTAATTATCGCTCGACCCTATCTAAAAAAAAGGAAATTATTTTGAGCAGAAACCACGTCATAGTATCAACTTCATTCCACTTTGAAGGCACATATAACATCGGTTTTCCTATGGACTATATGAAAATGTGCTTGCCCAAAACAGATTGCACTTCGGTAGGTGGAGCGTTCCGATTGCGACGCGAACGAGTTTCTTCTGGAGTGGCTCACCTCAAATTGTAACGAAATGAGGTTGACTTTTATACCCGCACTCAGAATAGTATAGTAGATAACAAATTAGCGACTGGGTTTCAAAGTGTGAGTCTGAATCGCAGTCTGAGCTGATTGAGATTTTGTATCAAGATACGAGCTTAGTTTCAGAAGAATTGTTCTGTTTAACCATACAAATTTTCCAGGGTCTATTACATAGCAGACCGACTTCGCTCCACGACATGAAAGCGATAGTGAAGACATGGCGAAATCGTCTTCCCGTAGTCGCCGACCCTCTGTCGCATTGGGGCGCGATATTCACCTGGCGGCAACACCACTACCAGTTCATCGCGTCGCACTATGACTCGCAGACAGAGCACCCAGCCAACCATAGCATGCTAGGGGTACATGCTAGCGCTCAGGTAGACTTACTTACACCATAAAGACTTATTTCTGATATAATTTGAGATTAAGTACCTACGAATAAGTAATACAAGTACCAGATAAAATATCTGCTGTTACCTAGTTAAAAGTGGTTGATATATTATTTCCATTTCATCTCGAAATTATTGATCCACATCAACAGGCTATAAAACTCCTCTAATGGACATAAGGCCCTCTCGTGGAGCGATTTACATCGTCTTTTAACATTTGCCCTAATCGCCATGCTGGGCACCTCTTTTTCGCAGGTCGCTAATTTTTTGGGAGTTCACCACCAATGACGTTGCTTCCTATCACTAGCATCTACGAGTTTTCGATCGTTTAGTCGTCTTTTAGTACGCAAGGACGGGGTGTCTCTGAGTGGATGTCGAAAACGCCTACTAAGGCATTTATTGTAGCAGTACATACTCGTACATTGAGGAACGACAGCGCCGTTTGTGATGCTAAGAATCTATGATTATTCATATTTATTCAACCTAGCGTGGCCATATCTTCCCGTAAAAAGTGATGCAAATCGCTCGTGTACTCTTAATTTATTTGCTAGTCACCCATTTATCATTTTTATATATTTTTTTCTTTTTAGGCTATTATACACTTTGCAAAGATCGCAAGAAAACACAATTTATCTGGCGTGTGCCTCGACTCACTTCACCGCATATACACGATCCCGAGCGTCCCCATAGTGGATTGCTTCCAAAAGATAAGACAGCAAGTCAAGTGTCACATCCAAATGTCATGGACTGAGGGTAAAGACGAACTGCAGGAGGGGTTGGATATGATAGAATCGACGAATTTTAAATATTTCACGAAGGAGATGACAGCTGAGTTTTACGCGTTCAAAGGATTACTTTTGGCTCAGTTGGGACGATCGGAAGACGCCAACAAGGCGTTCGCTGCAGCCGTACAGCTACACGATACGCTTGTGAAGGCCTGGGCGCTTTGGGGCGACTATTTGGAGCAGATCTTCATTAGAGATCCTAGGCAGACCGCTGTGGGGGTATCTGCCATGACTTGTTTCTTGCACGCGTGTCGGCACCAGAACGAGTCCAAGTCACGAAAATACTGCGCAAAGGTAATTAATTGTTTTATTTAATTGCCAATGACTCAATTACTGTTTAATTTTTCTATAATGTGTTTATTACAAGGGTAAGTAAATATTGATCACGCGATGATCTACAGGTATTCAAAAAGTTTGTATATGTAGGTTTTAAAGTAAAACTGTTACGCTTGACCTGCCAGCAACTATAATTTGGGGGCGGGTTTCCAACTAGCAGGTGGACGGGTTTCCATCTCAGATCCTATTTTCAGTAAACTTGTGATAATATCTCAACGAAGGTGTCAAATATTCTAAACGACATAACTCCAGACCGGTTACCATTAGATCCATCACCATGATATCCAAATGGATTGTGTCGACCAGATTTATGGACTTCCAAAGCGTCACTACCTCAAAATATCAAATCCTTATCTTATAATGTACCTTTATTGGTTGTTTTTTTTTATTAAAGGTTTTATGGATGCTAAGCTTCGACGACGAGAAGAATAGCCTAGCTGAAGCGCTAGACAAGTACTCTGTGGGCGTGCCACCCGTGCAGTGGTTGCCATGGATACCGCAGCTCCTTGCCTGCCTTGTACAGTACGAGGGCAATGTCATACTGAATCTGCTTAGCCATGTGAGTATTATGATTTTTATAAGGAAGACGTTTTTATTTAAGTGGTTTTGTTTAATGATAATGACAGTACACACACATATTCAAAATTTGCGTAGTACACCCACTCTCATTTAAGACATACATATAAAGCGTATTTTTTTTTATTAAAATCAGTGATTTTATTGTGCAATTTAATCGTTATCGTCATCCATAACGTTAACCATACTGATAATGTCAAGTTGCGTAGCGAATAATGGAGCCAACGAATCACAGGTCACCCTGGACTACATTGTTTTATTAAATTTAAATATTCTATTGTATTAATGACAATCAGTCTTCCGTGAACCTTGGCTGTCTGATTCGGATTATGTATTCCGGTATCATGTAGTATTTGATGAATATCCTCCAAAAACTAGAATTTTTTTCTTATTATTATTCATACAGTTTGCGAATATAATATAGTGACATTAATTTAAGTAATTTCTCAGGTTGGCCGTCTTTATCCTCAAGCCGTATACTTCCCCATCCGCACCCTGTACCTGACACTTAAGATCGAACAACGCGAGAGACACAAGAGCGCCGAGACTCTAGCGGGACACACGCCACATCAAACCGCCACCGCTGCCGTGAGTTAAACTACAGCTTACTTACATCCTGCAAGCATATTTATTTATTAAAGTACCTCAATATTTTATTATCTGTTTCTCAAAATATGCCCGTGTCTCGGTCAAGCGATTCACGACTAAAATAATATAGGCCCTTAAACATTTTTTTCAATGTTCAGAGCAGCAGTAAGGTGAGCGAAGGCGCATCATCGTCGAGCGGCGCATCCACGGGCGCAGCCGGCAGTGCCGAGGCCGGCCCAATCAAGGCCACGTTGCCCATGTGGCGTTGCTCCAAGATCATGCAGCTGCAGAGGGAGATACACCCCACCGTGCTCTCCTCGCTGGAGGGCATTGTTGATCAGGTGCGTGCCCCTATATTGTTACCGGTCTCATCAAGACCACTTTGCCCATGTGACGCTGTTACGATGGATATTCTACGTTACTTTGCAATTGGCAAAATTTATACTAATGACCGACCACATCGGCCTACGGTGAACTCACTGTGGATAAACACTATCAGAACAAAAGTGTAATAAGTGCAAACCTCATCGACTGGTAGCTTGTATCTTTATCCTATAGTTTGCATGGAAGAGATCGCTGTTAGCGATAACGTCGCCTTTTTTGTACGATTAATGATGTGCTGTAATCATTTAAAGTTTTTGTTAATTGTCCATAAAGATTATTTGATTGATTGATTGAAAGGTGTGCATTCGTTTCCATTTAACCAGACCCCTACGACTATAGGTTAGAGGTGTACTCAAGTATCTAGTGAACAAAGTCGTTGTTGCCAGATGGTGTGGTTCCGCGAGAACTGGTACGAGGAAGTGCTGCGGCAACTGCGCGCGGGTCTGGCCAAGTGCCACGTGGTCGCGTTTCACCACCGCGCTGCAGTCGCCGACGCTACAGTCACACCCCACACGCTCCACTTCATCAAGAAGGTCGTCTCCACGTTCGGCATCGGGATTGGCATAAGTGAGTTGCTTTTTGTAGAGATGGATGCAGCGAAAACTATATTTGTTTGAAGTTGATGTTTGCGAGATTGTTTAGCATTGTTGGAAATCGGTTTAGCGTGGCGAAGACATGTACAGTTGCATTGTTTACCGGGACGATATTTTTCGTAGATACTCGGAGTTTTCCAAATTTTCTATTTCGCTCACGCTGGACGTCGTCGACGTAAATGTCCTGTTACTTTCAGTCCGGGAGAGAGGGATTAATCACAGATGGAAAAAGAGTTGATGTAAATTTGAAGCCTTTGTCTGTCTGTAGAGCATCATAGCTTCACAATGCATGAATATCCCACTAAGGATACTTAAATTTTAGGGTGTAAATTCCTTATTTTCCAACCTAATTAATTTTTGGATTAAATCTTTATTTTATATACAGTAAGTAGGTATTTACCTACATATTTGTATTATTGTCCTAAAATTAAGCTTTACCTTATTTATATGAAAATTACAATTCAAGTTTACATACACAAGCAATGGAAACCTCAACTGTAATTAAATCACAATAGGTTGGTCGTACTGTAAAATTATTTAATTCAAGCAATCTTGATTTGTAATTAAAATCGTCCACACAAACCTTCGATCACAGTATATATGATTGAAGGCGTAAACCATTCTTTTCTAATTATATCGTACGTACCACGGAAAAAAACAATGTCTGTAATAGGTGCGGTCAGTTATATTAGTTATATTTTTATAGCTAGTACCATTGTACTAGGTATAAAAATGTAACTAATTGCATTTATTTTCAGCTGGTTATGCATGAAAATTGTCGACAGGAGTGACTGCCACAGTTTTTTGCGATCATTATTTTATTGGACTACCCCATTTTGTATCTCCAGAATCTGTTTCACGTTGTGTAAGTGCTGCATTCTCTTCAGCTGCATCGGAGAGTCTCGCTCGCCGCGCACAGGCCACAGTCCAGGACCCGGTCTTCCAGAAAATGAAGACCCAGTTCAGCACAGACTTCGACTTCACTCAACCCAACGCGATGAAGCTGCAAAATCTTATCCAGAAGCTAAGGAAGTGGGTCAAGATTTTAGAAGCCAAAACAAAGGTTTTGCCCAAGTAAGTGATTTTCTGTGTTGATTCTTGTGTTATTGTTTACTTATTGCAGTAAAGGGTATTTTATATATGCCTCCTCCATAAATTTTCCAAAGCTATCGGTTGGAAGCGGTCTGCATTCCCGCAACCTTCATTAGGTCGTCCGTCCTGCAACGCTTGCCGTTGCATGGTAAGCACTCAAGAACTTAATGCCCCACCGGCCATCATTTCCTAGAGCTATGTGCGTACCCTGCCTACTGCCACTTCCTATTTTTGTTCTGTCGGTGACTTTCGTTCTTTCACGGATTTGTTCATTCCTGATGCAATTCCGTAGTAATACGCACCTTTGCTCGCTGCGTGACCTTGAGCTTTCTTAAAGGAGACTATGTTATGTGCCATTAGTCATTGGTAACATACATTAATTAATCAATAATCAAAGACTCATATTTAAAGAATCGTTTAAGCACTGCGGTAGATTTCCAAATTTGTCACCATCGTTATACATCTTACTGGGACTCTGATAAACAAACCTATTTTCTTTCAGGTCCTTCCTCATAGAAGAGAAATGCAGATTCCTATCAAACTTCAGCTTGAAGACGGCTGAAGTGGAGTTACCCGGGGAGTTTCTATTACCGAAACACACCCACTACCACGTACGCATCGCGCGATTCATGCCTCGCGTCGAGATCGTGCAAAAGCACAATACGTCGGCGCGCAGACTGTACATACGCGGGCACAACGGCAAGATATACCCGTACCTCGTGGTCAACGACTCGGGCCTGGGAGACGCGAGGAGAGAGGAGCGCGTACTGCAGCTGTTGAGGATGCTTAACCACTACCTCGGCAAACAGAAGGAGACGTCGAGAAGGTTCCTGCACTTCACAGTGCCGCGGGTCGTGTCCGTTTCTCCTCAGATGCGTCTCGTCGAGGATAATCCCAGTTCGATATCTTTGCTGGATATTTATCGTACTGAATGCGCTAATAGGTATGCTTCGGGAGTATATTTTTCCATATTTAATGAAAGTTGTAGCCCAGCTAATTTTATTAACCTACTTTCAAAAAAGCTGGTGATCATTTCGATTGTATTTATGTTTTTAATATCTCTGTCTTTTGTGTACCGTTTTTTTTTTAATTTGAAATGGTATATCGCTAGGGTGCCTTGGTAAAGATCTGATAGGTAAAAACTAAAGTCCGTTGTTTTGCCAATTTTCGGCAGTTCAGCTATATTATTCATATTTTTGTTTGAAATCGTCATGGTTCAAGAGTTGGTCCAAATGTGAAAAATAAGAGGAGCTATCGGGGTGTGCTATGTATGCTGGACGTATAAGCCTCTTCCGAGGCGCGACCTTCACCTGCAGAAGGTTTATGGAGGTGAATAGACAATAAATATGAATGAATCTTGTAGGGGTGTGGAGTACGATGCTCCCGTGGCGCGCTACTACGAACGTCTGGCAGCGGTCCAAGCGCGCGGTTCGCAGGCTTCTCACCAAGTGCTTCGAGACATATTACGAGAGGTGAATTAAACAATATTTATATTTCAACCCACGACCATATTCCAATCAATTTCGAATGATTCTCTCTAAATAGACTTACTGTAGAAGAAACTCCCTGGACTTCAATTGACAGCGGCTGAAACTTGTACGTCGCTATTAATGCCTTCTCCATACCACCGTCACGATCCGCGATAGCAGCAACTGATATACTTTGTATGTCATGCCCCAGCTTTTAAAAATTCAAGGTTAATTACATCTCCAATTTGCTAATGCATCGTAAATCGCTGCGGTGGTGTGGAAACGGCGTCAGAATAAAAGAAGACTGCACGTTTTAGAAAGTGCTCCCTGTTCATCATCAACAGCCTTACACGTCACCACTGTTGGGGCAAAGCGTCCTCTCATTCGGAGAGTAGCCATCTGATGGATGGCCAGTGTTTTTATGCCGCCCCTGTAGGTCAATTGTAAACAATACTATTTTTAACGTGTCCTCCGCAGCTCGGAAACACGTATTAATTTGCCAATACTGGTTACCCATCCAAGGACTGACCGCCCTTGACATTGCTGCCTGTTACTTATGAGTAACAACTGGTTATTTTTTATGTTATGGTATTACAAATGTTATTAGTTTGTATTACCGTGACATAAAAATCAGGTACAAAGTGATAGAGGTGAACGAATTTTACTTGGTCATGTAATGGTTTAATTGTTCCTCTTAGATATTTTCGAATGTTTATTGTGTAATATCAACCAAAACTTTAATCAAAAGGTGCAAGCAACTATGGTCCCGAAAGGCATGTTGAAGGAATGGGCTGCTGCCACATTTTCTTCACCAACCGACTACTGGACCTTCCGGAAGATGCTGACCCTACAGCTGTCCCTGTCGAGCTTCGCCGAGTATGTGCTCCATCTTACCAGGCTCAACCCTGACATGATGTACGTGCACCAGGACTCGGGCCTGCTCAATGTTTCCTACTACAAATTTGACGTCGACGATACCACAGGTACGACAAATTTATACTCTGAAATCTAAGGGATTGGTGTGTTGGTTCTACTAAAAATACATATATTAACATATATCCGCTTGCTTTTTATTTTAAAGGCTGTTCATTCGCTGCACTTTTTTATAAATTATATTTGTTCGTTATTTTCTTCTTTTTTGTGGTCGTTATCTAAATGCACGCTTGTCGAGTTTATCTTGTTTGTTGCTTGTTAATGTTTTTATCGCTTGCATGTTTTGGTTAATTAGAGAAAAAACTTGTGTTACCACCAAAGGATGATATGTTATGATGAAGGTCGTGTGATTTGATACGGTGTCTGCTTGTTGTTTGCTGATAAGATTGCATGATCCACGGTTGCATTTTGCTTGTGTTTGTTGTACTGATAATTTGTCTTGTCTAATGAATGTATTTTTAATTAATATTGGGTTGTGCTCCGTGAAAGACTTTTGGCTGTGCGTACACGACGGACTTTTGTCCGTGTGAGCGAAATCGATGGGGGCACTCTCTATCCCTATTACTTCCACGGATTTCCACGTCGTGTACGTAGGGCCTTAACCACTCTGCACCTTTAAACTAATTAATATTAACAAAAATTTAAGTTGTCTTTAGATAAGGCAAGTGTCTCACAATATTGAGGCTGATATTCAGATAATATCGTTAACTCATGCTCATTGTAAAAATATAATCTATATACTTGCAAATACATTGACGATTATATACTTTTTTTAAAACCTTGTACACCTGTGATTTGGAGTTTGTCCTCAGAATATCATCTGGATATCACCTTAATGTAGGACAATACATTATACATTGTTTGATATCCGCAGGCGAATTGGACGGCAGTCGACCCGTACCTTTCCGGCTGTCTCCCAACATAGCAGATCTTCTCACCACCATCGGCATCACGGGCCCTCTCACCGCTTCGGCCATCGCTGTCGCTCGATGCCTCGTCACACCTAACTTTAAGGTTCAATGCCTTCATTTATTTTATTATCTGTGCCATCGAACGTATCTTATTTGTGAACCAAAAATTCTTCTCAAATTGCATTCATTGTTTCGGTAGGGCTATCAATATCGATACGTATCTGGAACCTTTCATTAGAAATATTTGTTTTCCCTTTTCCAATACCGTCAAACATTGACAGTGGGCCATTGCGACAGTATCTTCTGTATCTTTTTTTTTCGAAGTTTGTGTTGATTAACGGTCGCAGTCCGCATCATGTCGTGATATTAAACTATATAAGTCGAGATGTTCCGATAGTCCCAGTTCCGTATTGAATGTCATATTTTCAAGACATAGTTTTAGTTTACAAAAAATATTTCTAATATTTTTTGCGCGTTGTATATTCACGGTGCAGTGAAAATGGTAATAGTCGTTTGGATGACCCTTACTTTTCCACTCCATATTGTTATTTTGACAATCACCGTGAAAAATAATGTGCAATCGCGGAAATCCGCCAAAATTTCTCACAAAATAATCATTCCAAATTTGAATTCAGAATAAAAGTTAATTAGAAATCTTTCAATTGTAACATTATTCATGGCCAGAAGGAATATTGCAACAGCATTATATTGTAAATTATTGTTGCAGATTCAATCGATTCTACGTACAATTCTTCGTGACGAGATGATGACCGGTCATCGAAAACGTGTAGAAGATAAATCTGGTTTGCCTACAGCTAGCACTTCAACAGAAAACAAACCAATCGAAATGGATAACGAAACCATAATAAACATGGTGACTAAAGCCGTTACCGTTATCATGAGCAGACTTAATTCTTTGGCGGTATTCGACGGTCCGGATAGCAAAGTTGCGACCTTAGTCACAGCGGCCAGCAGTCATGACAATCTCTGTCGAATGGATCCCGCTTGGCATCCGTGGTTGTAAATCAATCATTCAAAAACTAATCTCACGTGGAAAATTAATTACTAAGATTTCTTGGTCCTTCGAATCAATTAAATGAAATCTGACACAATTGTGGTTCACTCGTGTAAACGGACTCTTTGTTTGTGAATTGACTTCGTTATATAATTAAGACTTTCGTGACAATTAAATTAATGTTTTACATACGGTTATTTTGTATCTGAAATATGAAACATCTTGTTGTTATGTACCTTCAGATAGAACTGACATTTTATTGATTAGATAAGCTTTTTATTACGTTATATTCTATGTTGTGAATATAAGTTGCTAACGAAATACGATAAGTTGTAAAGAACGAGGTAAAATTAGAAAATTATGCTAATAAGTGCATGTGTGAATTGAAAAGTGAGTTAAGTGGTGTGTGAAATAGACAAAACTGTGATTTTAGTGTCCGAAATATATTAAAAATATTAATGATAGAAATGTTGTTTTGTTGTATATTTATTTGCCCTATTTCCTTATTCATTATGGCCTTAAATTCTTATGTATCATATTATGTTATATGAGGTACGATGTCTAGTTTGTTTTTACCAATTGGAAGGTTATTGCACCTTTCGTAGATTGTCTTGGACACTTTCGTAGTGATACCAATTCTTCATAGCAAGGCACGGATTCGTGAAGATATTTGTTAGTCGTTATTTTCTGTTTTCATTTAATGACGATGACGCATTCTAAATGAATCTGATTGCATGTGCATGAGTGAACGGAGTACCCGCATAGGTGAAAGTACTGGGACGGGCGTCAAGTGCGATGCCGCTACAAGTGTACTCTCTGCTCCCCACCGCGCTCAGCCCGCCTGCCAATCTCACTCGATCGCTGGAGATAGTAAAACTGATTTCATCACGCTAACAATGGGAAAGAAAGTGCAATAATTGTAGGATAATGCAGGAACTGCTTGTGCATTCAGTGCAGTTGTGCGACTGTGGGCTCGAGGTGTTAATGCTATGGTTTCATTATTCACTTGTCTCCGCCGTGATCATGATCTGAAAGCAACGTTTACATTGCCATATTTACTATTTAGGTATCGATTCCCGTTTAATAAAATCTTAAATAAATTTTAAGATCTTTTGATTTGTTCATGATTTGACTGACACGAGCTTTTCTAGACCGTGATTCGCAGGGCACTTCGGCTACTACGTAAAAGGTACAGGTTTCGCTTAATCTTGGGTGTCGTCCTCGGACAGAAGTCGTCTAGTTATCGTAATAACCTACATTGAGGGCATGTGATCGGTCGTTTGATGGATCCTAATATTTATTAAGTTCTAATGGCACGGGGTGTCTCGTTAGAGCAGCGCTGGTGAGGTTGGCGACGACGTCGTCACGTTGCGTCGGGCGGTCGGGCGGCCACGTACCGGGCGCGCGCCGCCCCCTCCGCGCCCCCTCCCCGCAAACTCCGCGCTGCCTCGCCAGTCCGCTCTGCGGCGTTGTGCTACGCGTTGGTGTGTCGCATCCTTTACACTCGCACCGCAAGTGTCCGACCTCTGTAGCCGGCCGTTTATGACATTCGACAACCCCGCCCAGTGCATTTTTCCCAGTTGCATCTCGATCAGTGCGAGGAGTGCGCCCGCTGTGAGCTATCTCCGACGAAATCGGTACCTAGCTCCCGCGTTTATTTATGTTGTCGTTTTGGTGTGGTGAATATTTGTGTTGTATGTACGGACGATAACCGTATTATCTGTGCGATCGTGTCGGTGGATATTTTTAACGATCGCCGGCTTTTCCGCGAAGGTGAGTGAAAATTTTGATTCGGCGAATGTTGTGTAGATGGTAGGTACGTCAATTCGTCGCGACGTGGCGGCCGCCGCCGCCGCCGTCTCGTCGATACGCCCCGGAATGCCAAGTTCGTTTAGCTGTGCACTGTGGTGAAAATCTGATCAATTTGTTATTATCCTTATCTATGCAGTGTGTTGTTATAAGCCTTCTTCGATGTTGATGTTGACACATTCTTCTGATTATCTCCTCTGGATGTTATGACGTCATCTGAAATATTATTCATAGGTACTTCTCTGAAGGGTTCATAAGTTAAATTTCCACTAAAGTGAAATGCTAATAAGATTCTTATTAGATTCGGTCCTATCCCACTACTCATATGGTGGACGGAAACGAGTGAATAAGAAACCATGGAGGAGAGCGGGTGACGGGCTAGCGCGCGGGGCGGAGCTCGGCCGGTCGGGCGACCGCATTCCATATGGAATGCCGGATTATAGGCAATGTCAGTGTGACTCGGTGCTCATACTGCCCTCGCTGCACTAGCCATTGCACATTTGCACTAAAATTTGCTCGAGATATGTGAATATTTTATGTAAATTGCGAGTGGTATTAGGTTAAAATGGCGCAAGTCTCAGTTGCGACACCCACGCTTCTATTATATACCTATCAGGCTATGTATTGATAACCAGTTTATATTATGTACATAGGTATATACACACTTGACAGTTTTGGGGCTTATCACCCGGTTAGGGATTCCGTAAAATAACTGTATTCTATTATAGGACTTCCATTTCACACCTAATAGGTAGGTAAATTGCGAATATTAAATTCTATAGAACAAAATTTAAGCGACGCATAAGTTATAGTTCTAAGCGACTTTTTGTGTCGGAAGTGTGTCATACTAACAACAAAATATGAAGTATGATACAACCACGGTTGGTCCTTCTGTTTTAAAATTTAAATCACAAAAAGTTGCGTATTATTACCACTCCAGTAAGAGTTAATGCAAACTAACTTTGCCTGTCAGCTCAGTGGTCTGCGCCGGTCTATAATATCTGGTTTTAGTCCATCACCAGTATAAGAAATCAATGAAGAACTTGGTGCAATACGTGTGTGCAAAAATATAACGTAGAAACTTAATGACACTATTCATGATCTCGTACACAACATAGTCGGTATAATGAGCTCGATAGTGCGTGCTAATTTCGAAACGCATCCGCTGTTGCTTCCGCTCCATGACACACAATTTACAACGAACTTTTAGGTGTATTATCTTCTAAAACTATTCTGAATGCACCGCATAGGTATACTACATACCTATCAGTTCTCTAGTCTTATTCTAATAGTGTTTCAAGCTTGCACTTTATAAGAATAAAGAGATCATTCCTATTAAGAGAGATGTTGTGTTGTGTGTACCTACCTAATCATATCTTGTACTTAAGTCATATTTGCTTAATATCCAAATTCCTTTATCAAATACTTAGTGTCCGGGTCTCGGGTCAAATTTACACAATCTCAGTGACCTTTAATCTCGTTTCAGATAGCTAAAACGCGCTCCTTTGTGTTAATTCTCGGAACTAGCATCGTATCTCATTGTTTCATTTACAACTATGATAACTGCTCAATTAATCAGTATAATGGCTCAGTTTTTTAAATTTACATGATGTAGGTACGCGCTCGGTTAACTATTAGTTACTATTACATTAACATATTTTTTTAAATGAAACACTTAGATCACGTGGGCAATATATTCCTGACAAGCTACACAGTAATAGGAAATCTTTGAGCGATACTCCATGGGTGTTTTAAATAATGGAGAGACAAAAGACATTCAATGTAAAATTAATTAAATCTCTTTGGTTATGCTTATGCTTGCGAAACAGGTTTCAACTTTTACAGTGTCCTTGACATATTGCAATCACTTTGGTATATTTTCGACTGTAAAAATGTCAGGGTACTATTTTAAACGTTTTGTTTGTAGCGAAAATTAAAACTTGTGTATACATTGAAAAGTTATAAAACCCCCTGATATACAAACCAACTGTGTTACAAGCTAACGGTACGGTTTAGCTGATTTCCATCATAAATAGCTAGGAATTAAATCTGACAAACACCAGCTTTCCAAAATACAAAACCATTTCTAGATCGGTTCAGCCATTTTGGTGCTACAATGCCACAGACAGACATGGACTGTAAACTTATAACACCCCTCTTTGTGTCGGGGGTTAAAAATGGAGACGACGCACAGGTAACACAACAAATATTCTCTAAATTTATGATTTTTACAACTTGTGTGTACTTCTATGTCTTGACTCACTCCCTACCTAGTCTTTCTTAATCATATTTTTAATTTATATTATAAACATCCATGACTCGGGAATATATGTACATTATTGTTTGAGGTGAATAAATTTGAAAGATTAACAGGAGAAAAAATAATGACCGAGAAAAAGTTAAATAAGGTAAATTTAATAGATAAATAAATAAGTTTAACTATTAGTTACTATTACATTAACGTATTTTTTTAAATGAAACACTTAGATCACGTGGGCAATATATTAAACTTATTTAATACTTTAATAAATAAGTTTAATCATCAACCTAACACGTCCCCACTGTTGGGGCACAGCCTCCTCTCACGACTCCTTTCCTCCTCAGCAAGGTATGACCTATAGTCCGCTACAACAGACTAGTGGCGACCTGACTGTCAAGTGTTTTAAGCAGCCTGTAGACAACCGACTTGGCTTAACCACTGCCTTCAATTGAAAACAACTGGGAGTAGCTATTTAATGTACCTACCCTTCGAAGCACGGAAACACTAGTGATCCAAAGCCTGACCGCGCTAGACATTGCTTAACTTCGCTAATCGAAAATAGCGAATGCGACTGCGCCACGAGTGCTATTCTTAGCGAGTCGATGGCAAAAACATCATTATAACACTCCTACAATTACTAACTCTTTTACACAATGTCTTTGACGTACTCTGTCAAACAAAACTCGAGGTATAGGTATCTACTCATCAATTAATTAGATATTGTTCACCTTGGTAAATGAAACTTGATATTTACTTAAGCGAAAACGTTGAATTTATGTTTTTCATTTGACTATCGGACGAGGTTCTAACACACGCTCACTACTAGGTACGAACACATTTCAAATTGAATCACATTCAATTACCCACTAAATCGGTCAGGATGTCTACTTCATGACAATGTGTTGATAAGACATTTATTTACAGTATAGTCTATTATTACGAAGTTGTAATATTTAACGTCTTTTGGGGCAAAATAGTGCAGATAGAAATTTTAATTTGGAAACAACATGTGTGCCTAACACTTTGAATGCCTTGTATAGCTCGAATCTATTATTCTCGGAAATTTCATATCTACATAAAGTTTGTATGTTTGTTTGTAAACGCTTTATTGTACAAAAAAGCAATACATTAATAAAATAAAAAGGCAATAAAGTCTCTACTATCACCAAATTGTATGGTGTATGATGATGAGTGACAAAACAAATATAATCGCTAGCAAACATATTTTATGCGGTCCAAAAATAGTGTGTTAAAAGTTTTTAACATAGCTCGTTTATTCTAGTTATGAAATCTAAAGAGATTTAATCGCATTCTGCGGTGAGACTCCCCCTCTCCCCCTATTATTGCATGCCAGTGTTGCATGCTTTTAGATACTCGTGTAGTGGGTTATATAGTGTATATGTCTGGTACTGGTAGATAGTGCTTGTACAAATATGCAGTTTTCTAATTAATTCTTTAACATAAACCCTGTTCTGTATATAATGCCATTGCATAAACCTGATATTTAGATCCTTTCAAATTGTTATGGGATGGCAAAGATTATGTTCCAAATCTTAATACACATATCTTAAAGTATGGTTGACGGCATGTTGATAAATAAATAATGACAGTTGTAGAGTGATGGTGGAAGGCGAGGCCCTGGTAGGTGAAGTAGAGGAGCGTAGCGGGTAACGGTTCCGTCGAGTTTGCAGAGGCACGGGTGTGGGCCCAAGTGTGCGTGAGCTCCGCTCACATCCAAACACACAGGCGCACAACGCTCACGCCGCCGTAGCGCGGCCGTTGAACCGAATACTCAAGGAATTTCTCCAATGCCGTCGCTTGCTTCATTTGCAGACGAAGACGAAACTACTGTAGATTGTGTAGCGATGAATATAAAGAAGGACATCTCGAAATGAAATTTATCAATTTCTGTTTCTATTTTATCTGAAAGCTCCAATTCTTCTATTTGTTTGAGCCGTTAATCAATTGCGCAGATACCTACGCTCTATCACAGCTTGCGGTGGTTAATGGGCTATGCGATTTGTCGCAGACACGTGTGCAGCTGATCTCGCAATCGACAGCATGCCAGTCTAGGGTGGGGTCTGCCAATAGGTCTCGAATCGAGAATAGCCTTAAACAAGATAATGTCACTTATTCTAGTTTAGGTGTAATTTGTCTGCGATATCTAGCTACCTATGTTTGTAGCTATATTTCAAATTGCTGTTGTAGGTATACCTATTATTTTTGTGTATTTCACCAATTCATTTTCAAGATTGTTTTCCTTACACTTGCAGCACCATATGATTTTTAGGCCCGTATAAAACAACGACTCTTCTCAGAGATTCTCGATTGAGAAAAGGATAAATCAATTAATATTTTTCGCTGAAAAATTGATGGCTATAATAATCGGACTTGAGAGTCTTCTGTAACTTATTTGTGATAGTTTGATCAGGAAGAATTCTGCTGAATAGTTCGAATAATCGAATATGCATCAAAATTTTAATTTCTTACATAAGCAATTGCATAAACGGGTTGTCATGTTGAGTTCTTAATTGCAAGTCGAGATTCTAATACTTTTGCATCATTGCTTCGTTGGTTTGTACCTTACTAATAAAAGATTGCGTCACTCGGCGCTCACTTTTAGAGTTTCGACACTAGGTATGCATGAGTTGCACATTGCACAAACATCCGGCTAGAAAGACCAACTGACGCCAGATGATAATCAGCATTTTTGACTGTGACCAATCGGAATCACCTACATTTGCATCTTATTTACACGTGGGACCTAGATTTTAATGACTTTGTTATGGAGGATTTCACTTGCTCGACCCATTTTTCTTTTTAAAGTCCATCCAATTGGTAGCGTGAAGGCTTCATCATCATCAGCTCGTAAGGGAACCTCGAGACAATCAATCCTATTTTTCAATAATATTAAACAAATTGTCTACATTATTAAATAAATGTGTGCACTGTACAGAAACGGGGCATAGCGAGAGAATGCGTAGGGGTAATAAGTAAACTTGGATGATTTCACCTAGGGGTCACGTTTGACCGATGGAAATATGACAGGTCATTAATAGCTCAAACCGTTCAAGTTGCTCTCAGAATTTGCGTTTGGCGCAAATGCCTTTAGATTCATTCACATCAATGAGCTATGCTTATTATACATTCTTATCCATCAGGGTGACAAGGCATGTGTGATCCCTGTATTTGATGGAGAAAGTATTGAAATTACCTCTGGGAGATTAAAGTTGATATTGGACAGCAGTAATCATTATTCACCACATTTATATATTTTTTTTGTGTTTCATTTGTAACTGAAATAAAATTGTGATGAGAGAGTAGAATCCAGTGTTACATACATGCATAAATAATTGAAACAACATCAACGGTTCACCTGATGAAATATACAGAAATGCTCACGTTGGGGTGAGCCCATCGCCGTTGAGATGTGCAAATCTATAAATGGTTTTAGAGTTAATTTACTAGGAGGATATGTTATTTGAACTTATTGCTTTGAACCTGTCACTAAGTCCACGCAGGGTTTATGAATGGGACAATTTTCAGGATACTGTCACCACTGTTGTACAGACGCTGCATCATAGAGGCTGCTTTCTTTCGCATTTATTATAGCGTGAAAACCATCTGTATGGAGGCACATTTTAGAGGCGATGCAGCGTCACGACAGTCCCAACAGCATCCTGAAGGCGTTGTTATACAGGACATTGTAGGTTAGGCGCGTATATGCCACCTACAGAACGCTTGGGTCACTTTGACGTCTGCACTACATCGTGCGAATCCACGGGCAAGCATATTGGTCCTCACCGCTAACGCTTGCGCATCTCTATGTCATCGTTGTCCCTCAGGTCGATGGTGATAATATGACCGAGGTACCTAAATTTTTCCACAACATTCAGTGCCACGCCATTGAGATATATAACGGAGTGCGGTGCGGCTGCTGTTTGGGTACTTTAAAACAAGTGACTCTTTCTAGAGTTGTATTTTTCGTCATGCAACTCCGCCTATGTCTTGCAGGCCGATAGTAATCTCTTCATTCTACTTATCGACGGACTGATCAGCATCATGTAGTGCCAAGCAGCACCAGCAAATTTTCATATGTTGGGGATTTCGAGTAAGTGCGTTTCTATTGTCGGCCTCATCTTCACTAACGCGCGCATCAGGTGTGATTGAACCTAACCTAACTTTGTGCATATAAAAAAAATCGAAAATAAGAACTAACATTAAATCGCGATAAACGCCAGAATTATATAATACAAAGCAATACACTTCAATTAAGACTAACGTTTGTTTGAAAGACTTTTTCCTTTCTTATGATTGTGGTTGATCTTATCGATTGATACCATAAAAATACAGGATGTTTTTTTTAAGTAAGGCATGGGACTATGTAAATGTTTGTTTTCCTTATTTTCAAGATAAAGTCCTTTGCAGGTTGCTATATTCTAAAAAAGTTTTGTTGTTGCATTGCAATGCGAAACACTCAACACAACACAATCCGTGCGAAATTCACGTACCTATCTAACGCCACCCAACACGCAAATCTTTTGGTAAGTATCGGTTGTTATGGCACAGCGGCATAAAATACTCTGATTCCAGGAATCTACAAAAGCTTTTCAGCAGTTACAATTAAGTATGCACGCATACTTATTTACGGTTTCTATAAAAATGTGTTTGTCCATCTGATGAACATGTAATAGCACATCCAATGGCATTCTGGGGCTTAATCTACTGTGGCTTTACAGATATTCGTAGGGGCCAAAATGTATAGGTATACTATCTACGTCTAGGTTTTTATCCTTAATCTGGTAGCTGGCTGGTGGTGTGTGTCGGGCTAGTGAACGCGGCGACCTTGGGCCCGTGCTTGCTCGCGGACGTTCGTTGAACGCGCCTCACGCCCCACCAGTGCCGACACCACAACTCGTTTGCGACCCGATTAATCGTAAATTAAATATAGAATTAGGTGGGTTTTTCTTTATTATCGAAGATATAAACAAACAAATTTTCCTGTTGCTGATTCATACATAACTCCAGGTCGCTCTTATTTAAGCGTAAGACAAAGATATTGGGTTTTGCGGTTATTACGAATATTGTTGTAGGTATAGTGTAGTTGTAGTAGTTTAATTGTCACGAACTAAATTTTAAATATGGTAGGTAGACAACGATTTTCATTGAATGCATCGGATTTAAAAAAAAGTTACAGTAGTTAAACCTTTTTTCAAGCATATGTAGTGTTTGTATTTTATTTAACAGCTTTTTTACGTAGGTACCTATATATCAATTGAAAATATTTTCGAAACAAACGCCGTGTCGTCGTGTCATTTGCCTGCATTATTTTCGCAGTTGTAGGTTCGTGGGGCCCGGGGCAGGCGGCGCCTGCGCTCGATCGTTGACCGCTCCACAAGGCGCAGCAACCTCGCTCCTCATCGCATATATAGTATTGATGCAACTTTACAGAGATCATACAAAGCCAGTCATAGTATACACTAATGAATAAAACAAACCTAGTATACACCTAGTGTAATGAGTACAACGAAATGTTAAGTCCAATTAATTCCAGTTTCAGGGATCAGAAAAACAGGATCAAATAATACGCTAGTACTTATCTAAGAGTATAAGGATGAAGTATTATTTTATTTATGTACAGTATTCCGACAAGCCAATTTAAATGTTTTCTATTATATTAGCTAATTTTATAAGTACTTATCTGATACTTAATACGTTCCTACTTAACTAAGTAAAAACACATTCTCGTGTAGGTACGCAATAGACTACCTATAATTACTTAGGTTCTACCTAGGTATATGGTAGGTAGGTATTAGATTAGTACTTTTAGCTCAATCGAAAACATGGCAAAAGTAATAACTTTTGCTGTCCGAAAAACCCTCAAACACCTATAACGTAAAGTGATAGTATATGCGTTTAATGAAGTAAAGCAACCCCCAATTGCGGCGTTTAACGTCTAAACAGCCGGGTGATCGCCTTGCCAAACCCTAGGCATGTTTAAAATCCAAACGTTGTAAAGCGGGACCACGCTAATTAAATCAATTTTTAGTCCAACATGTAGTAAGTATTTCAATGCATTGATATTATGTAAGTAGGTAGATAATGGTATTTTTGGAGTTCCTTCTCTTAATCTTAACGTCGTGTCCTTTACTTAAACAAAACGTTAACGCATGCATGCATTCAAACAGGATGTCAGAGGATTTTCCTTGTTGCGTTGTTGGCTCGGCGCGATGACACGTACTCGTACATTATTAGCAGGCTCCATCGCGATTGTAAATGATAATGTCATGGAACTTGCTATTATTGCTAATATTGTTTTTACTTTTCAATGGAATGTTGTTTTATTCTTACGTTTCGTAGGTACCTACATAAGTACATCATGGGTTGCCATATGAGTCCTATGATATGACCCAAGGCTTTAATGGTGCGATGGTGCAGAAGCGAAGCTAGAGGAAATGAATTGCCGAGGCATCATGTTTTAGGAGAGGTGGGAGAACGATGGAAAAGGTGCAATTGTTCCACTTCGCCGAATCAGCCAATACCTATGTTTTCATCGGTCGATGGATGGAGGGTGGCTTATTAAATATGGCCGTGAAGGAAAAGTTTGAAAGATTTGAGGAGAAAGAAAATCACAACAAAATCAAGAGATGTACATGTCTCGATCAAAGTATTACAGGCAGATTTTAAGTGAGTAAACCAGAAGAAAATACTTGTATATTGTGCAATGTTACTACTCAATGGTACTACTGGGAAATGTTTGAACAGAGTACCTATTGTGCGAATGGCGATACTGTACCAATGCCAGAATTGTACTAATTGCTCAGTGTACGAACTGATATTTTGTGTGAACAGAGATATTGTGCGAATGGCGATATTGTACCAATGCCAGAATTGTACTAATTGCTCAGTGTACGAACTGATATTTTGTGTGAACAGAGATATTGTGCGAATGGCGATATTGTACCAATGCCAGAATTGTACTAATTGCTCAGTGTACGAATTGATAATTTGTGTGAACCGAGAATTGTACGTACTGCGATATTGTACCGATGTCGATGCTTTCATTATTTCAAATATCTGGACAACGTACTATCGAAAAATGCGGTATATAAGCTGAGATAAACCAGAAAATAAGAACTGTCTTCGACTATTTCGTAAATTTTGTTCTGTTGTTCGCATGACGTCAGTCAGGCTCGCCACTAAAATATTTAACTCGTACAAAAATCAAATCTTCGAGTCCGTGGGTATATCCTTCGAGGTGCTGATATTGGTAGAAGGTAGAATAGAGGTAAATCTCGAGAGAAGACAAGTATAGTTGTGTACGTGTTCCGAGTGCCAGTGCACAGGGTAGCTAAGCGTGTCTTCGATCCTGAAATACGGAACGAATCAAGCAGCATTAGATATTTATAATCCAGTCTTCTAATTGGGAAGCATAAGACAGAAATTGACTAGAATGGAGGAAAGGTCAAGTGGCAACACGAAACATGAAAATCTTTAAGACACGTTGCACTGCAACCATTATATGACAACTGCCAGAGTTCTTTTCCCAATCGAGGCCCCAGCTTTTGAACTTAGTGATGTCAAGAAAGATTTCGGACTACATTTTGAGTCCTATTGATTATAATTATATTGTTGCACAAAGAATATTTTATTATTAATATTTTGTTTGAATTTAAAATTATGTATCATTGTGGGGTAACTATACCTAATAACAGACAGAAGAGTGCTACTAATATCATTTAAAAAGGTATTGTTAATTTGATGCTTTCTCTTTTGTGAAGATGCATTCAATGAAGCCACGCAATCATTGGTTTGTAATCTAATAAATGGACTATATGCAGGTAAATACGAGAGCGACTCTAAAAAATTTTAGAACTGGCCACTTTTAAACGATATAATAAAAAATTAACTCAAATTTTGAAAATGGAACTCTGTGCCAATATTACTGTGTATGTATTTCATTAATTTGTTATTTGTTTTACAATTTGGCGGCAAATTAAAAATTGTCTGTATCACGTCAGCATGAATTTAACGCGAGATTTTTTATGACTTTCGATGCATTTAAGTCTATTGGTCTTTCACGATGAAGCCCCTTCTCGTACCACTGTTTACAACTGGTTTAATGAGTTTAACCGTGGTCGCACTAATCTCATCGATGATCTGCGTGAGGAACGGCCTTCTACGGCAACGACCGAAGATAACATCAGGGTTGTGCGGCGTATGATAGAGACTGACAAAAGAGTGACCTATCAGGAGAATCGGACAAGCTTATGCATCGATACCGATGCCTAAGCACTCATACGAGTCAAGTGCATAAAATCCTCCTTGAACATTTAGCGGTAAGGAAGCTTTGTACCCGGTAGATACCTCATAATTTGACACGAGGCCCAAAAACTCCGTCGTGGTGATTGTTGCCGTGAAATGGTGACTCAAATGCTCTGTTCGACATACTTACGGGCGACGAAAGCTAGCTTTACTATTATGATCCTGAAACTAAAAGACAGTCTGCTGAGTGGGTGTTTCCTTCCGGAAAGTTGCCAAATAAAGTGAAGAGAGGTCGATGCGTGGGAAATAATTGTTTTAGAGGATCGAAAAACAGTTATTGCAGAGTGATACGCTAATAATTGTTTGCCACTTGTCTTGGAAAAGTTCGGGAGAAACGACCTTGCAGTAGGATCCTCCTTCACCACGACAACGCCTCGTCACACACCGCCAAGCAAACGATCGACTATTTGGCGACGTCAGACGTGGAATTATTGGATCACCCCTCCTATAGCACCGACCTGTCACCTTGCGATTTTTATTTATTCGAAAATAAAAGAAAAACTTCGAGGAAAACGTTTTATGGACGCCGAGGGAGCAGTGGCTGCGTTTCAAAAGGCCGTCGAAGAGACTCCTAAGGACGAGTGGCCAAAGTGCTTTCCCAATGGTTCCATCGGATGCAGCGATGTATTGATGTAAATGGACAGTCCATTTACATCAAAAGTTTGAAAAGTTATAATAAAAGTAATAACTTGCTAGTTTGTTTAGTTAATTCATAATTTTTAATTTCCTACATTGCACAACCAACCAATTCGTATAACTCTACGTATATTAAGTTTCGAAAATACATTAAACAATAAATTCTATATTGTAATTTCCCAATTACCTATATTGTTTTCACAGAGATCGTTCCCTAGTAGTAAACGATGTAAAGTAATTGTTGTGTAAAACGCATTGTGTTGCAAATCTTTCTGAATGGTATGTATATAATCCGTAGCCGTGGAATTGTTATATAATTAATTGCGTGTAAGTTCCCTTCACAATCTAACTAGTAATTAAAATATTAAGAGTTGTGTTTATGTGCCAAGTCACCTTCGTAAAACCTGAAAGATTGTGTTTTATATTGTTCAGACATAGTCGTAGGTACAGTATATTGTTGTTATTATTGATGGAAACGTAATGTAATAAATAATATCGGTATATGCCCTATAGTACAAATCTCTCAAAATTTCAACATAACTTACATTTAGGTATTTGAGAATTTACAAACTAAGTAGATAATAATACCAAAATGAAATGGCGTAGTACGAAAAAACACCGTTGGAAGAGTATAAAGGGATATATATACTATTCCATACTGTCAATATTGTATTGACAGATAAACTTGGGTGGGCGAATCATTTTACTTATGATTACTTGGTTCCCTCGAACCTCAAAATAATAGGTACTAGTAGTTGTTACCACCTAATATTCTGATATCAGTATTTTACCTCGATCTTGCGAACAATCAACATTACGCAATTTACGATCATTACTTACCGGGCTGCAACTTGCTGCGCATGCAGCTGATTGGCCAGCACCGGCACGACCCTCTCCGGGGCCCACTCTTGTTATCGACACCGATAAGCCGGATGTCGCCAGATTGCTCTGACCGCTTTCTTTTGTCAAAGCAAAACGTCGACTATCTAAACATTTGGCAACTAGCCACTATTTTAATACATTTACTCTTCACGGTCATTTAACGTTCGTAAGAAACTGAAAAGAAATTTCTTTAGTTAAATTATGCAATTGATTCAGTCTCAGCAACCTTATAGGCTTACAGTCGCAAAGAATTAGGCTTTGTAATGTTTTTACTTAAATTTGGCAAACCAAAATTAAATCGAATCCCAGATTTAATCGATCGTTGCTATTTTTGTACTTATTGGTAGGTATAGGTACCTACCTATAGCATATTTTTATTTATAGTTGGATGGATAGGAGCAAGCAGTAAGACCGAAGTGTTGCTCTCTCAACTATTTTGCGAGAGATGTAACAAGTGGTGCATCCATCGGAGCGGCGGATCGATAAGGGGTTGGTGGGATGGGGCGGGGGGCCGCCTCCCATGTCAGCTGGAGCCCGGCCAGGCTGCCTATCCTGACACAAATCAACCTCGCCTAGAACAAGGACAGCCAATGCAAGCGGCGCGGCTGTGTGCGTGTTCACCGATAACTATATCCAGATGAATAGGTACATATACGAGTATTATCCAATTGTGCAGATATCTCGCATGCCAGCCTCTATTATTCGGGCTGGGATTTGAAGTATCTTAATTTAGTTTATCCTCTTCTCCATATTTCTTTAAATCTCCTTATTTGAATCAAGCAACAAAACGTGATCGCCAAAATGGCTGGTTGCCTGTTGAGTTCAGCATTGATTAGGTACGTAATTACGTAAAAATTGCTACGGATTTATTAATATTCACCAAATAATTGCTACCTTTGTATTCAATATAAGTTATCGCTTTTTATTTGTGACTAGCTATTCCGATATCAGGGCGGTTGGTCAAGACTCGTATTTTATGATGGAGAGTCATGTTTTTCATAAATCTGATTAAGCAGCTGGCTACCTGTATTGAATTAAATATAAATAACAAACGTTAAGACGTTTACAACAAAGCAGTCAAAAATGGATTGTTATTTGGAGCCATCGTGTTGTATGGTAATGCAAGTATTACAATACTACTATTGAAATGTCTTTGGCCGGGACAGCGGCGCGGCGGCGGCAGGCAGCAGTGTTTTAAAAACCTTCTCATTGTTCCCTGCACTGTCGCATCATGCACCGCTCATGTTTTCCGTCGCTTACAATGCCATAAACAACTATCGGACATTACTTCTAATGTATGCGACTCGATGAAATCAAATATTGTGTGCTTACCGATCAACGTATCTGTACGTACATTAATTCGCTCAATTGACCTGAACCCAGTATACTCAGAAAAAATTAGTAGGTAGGTAGGTTGTCTTTGAATATTGAAGAAATTTTACAAAAAGGGAGTCTTTAATCAATCAAGTACACTTTATTGCACAAAAATTCTACAATGCAATTCATAAATATAAAGAAATAAATTTTTATTTCGGATCATACAATCCATAATTTATTAGTGACTTAGTAACAATTTGTACTTAGTATACTAGATTAGTATTGTTAATTTAGGAAATACGTAGGGCAATTTAGGAAATACCTACATATAGCTTCGAAAAAAAAATTGTACAACCAGGCGGTCTTATTTCTACCAGACAACCTTTCTTCAACTATTAACGAAAATAACAATACTGCATTTTTTATCGTTTGAGACGAAAATGACTTCTACACAAATGCAAGAACTTCATTCTCATTTTATGACACCACTCGATAGATTTATGCACGATAGAAGGATCTTAGAATAAAGTACCTACAAAATGCTTGACATGGAATAAGGATCGAAACTTTGTAATGTGCCACTTACGGATGGAGTATCATACCCTTTAGAAATAAATATAGATTTCATGGTATTAATGTGGCAGCTGCTGCCTTGTATCTAAATGAGAATTAGTTTGTTCTTATTTTTAAAAATAAAATAAAGTTTTCGTTGAGTACCTAATCTTCTTATATCCTCAAATCGTTTGGTTCCTTCGTAATAAAATCAAATAAATCCTTTTTCTCAAAATGTTCAAAATAGAAAGGCTCTTTCCTAAAAGTTGTTAGAGAATTTTTATAGGGCATTTTAAATGTCCGCCTGGCTAGCTACCACCATCTTATCTAAATCTGCCGTCAAACAGCAATGTTAATAACATCGTTGTGTTCCGGTTGTCAGATATAAGATAGCCAATGCCCCAAATAGGATGGGGTTTCCGGGTCAGTACGCTTCCACCTTCGGCCTCATCTTCACTTAACATCAGATGTGATTGAGGTCAAATGCTAACCCGTTGTGCATAAAAAAAATTATATCACTAGTTTTTCTCAGAAGGGTGGGTCTCTCATACCATAACTATCATTAACGATGAATAATCATAAAATTTATTTTACAGAATACCTACTTCCTTTAAATTCATGCGGTAAAACTAAATTGAAATCTATATTAGCTAGGTACTTAATTTTCACAAATGTGGGTTATTCTTGATCAAATACCGACTTAACCTTTGAAAACCCGCTGGCACCCCCTGGTGCCAGTTTACCTTGTGAATTGAATCATTGGGTATCAAGAAGATAATGTATAATGTTAATGTGTATTAATGTCGTTTCTATTACTTAGTAAGTATATACCTAGGTAATAATTCCTTTCATGTCGCAATGAGAAACTCGGTACCTACTATAGGTAATCCTAATTGAATTCTATTCGTGGGCAACTTTGTATAAATTGTAAGCAGTCTTCATTTTGGTTTTGTTGTGTTTATGTTGCACATGAATTGTGTGTAACTCCTCCTGTATAAATGTCGAAAGGGTCGATAATTCGTTGAAAAATTGCAAGCCGTAGTAATTCGAGGAAGGTGAGGATAAATAGATTTCATTAGTGGTAATTGAATATCGCTGGATGCAGGCCGCTTCCAACCGATCGCTCTGGAAATCTATGGGGAGACCTATGTTCAGCAGTGACTGATAGGTATGATGCATTGAATATCTTCGGATGAGGACTTTTCACTGAGCTACAGTACCTATTGGGTGATCTTTTATCACATCATCATTATTTTTTTTTAACCTTTGCTATACTTGTCCTATGTGGGCAACTGATTTCTTAGGTATGGCTCAAATTCAATGAGGTGATAGGGTTATTATTTGGGCCTTTCTCTGTAAAGTCTCAAATCGTCTATACAACGATGTCCCGACCATTTTTTTAATTTGTTTATTAAAATTTATACATTAATTTATAGACAACATTAAGTTATTCAAGTTACATGTGAAGGCCGGAACAATTTCGGCCGATTTTATGAGGTATGGACGATTTTTGGAAAATGCGCGACAGGGGACTGTTTAAATTACCAGGGGACTGGTTTTATGATTGAAAAAACGAATTATTATTTGAATAAAATGTTTATTTTATATCAAATTTTGTATCGAATGTTTTAAGTGTTCATATTGCTTTATTTTTGATAATAAAGCAATATGAAGGTGATACTGAAAATCGTAATATTTTCAGTAACCTCTTTTTACCCTATGAACACATGAATATAGAACGTAAGGCTTACAACATAATCAGTCAGGTTAGAATATAAAATCACGTTTTGTAACGAAATCAACATTAAAAGTAGGTGTTAGGCCTGAATCTGTGGCAAACAGAGTAAACTAAATTTCGTTTATTCTGAATGGTACCACATCTTAAAATAAAAAAATAACGTTCATCGCTTTCAACAAAACAAAAGTACTAACTAGATTTTCTTCATCTAATTATAACAATGTCAGACATAATCAACAAAACAACATACTATAATTAAACATGTCAGACATAATCAACAAAACAACATACTATTATTTAACATGTCAGACATAATCAACATAACAACATACCATATTTAACCTTCACAACAAAATCAGTCTTGCATTTGCTTTTAAGGAACTATTAAACCTTACTTAAATTTAAACTATTTTTCAAAAACAGGTACAGTAGGTTTTCAATTTATTATAGTTTTCTTTCAGTTGTACATTGAGCACTTCACCAAATAGTGCCTTCTTTACGATGTCTTTTCGATACTTAGGTGTTTCTACCATTTTTTGTAATTTTGTATTTGGCGTATTCTTATCCTGATTCTTTTTTTCTAATCTCTGTATTCTCTTCTTATATTTTTCAAGTTTCTTTTGTATTGAGTAATCTTCTCGTTTTTATTTCTAAGAACCTTTTCTCGCAACTTTTTAGCGCGTATCTTTCTTTTCTCACTTGCTGTATATTCTTTTGAAATTCGTACTTCTGGTTGCTCATGTTCTGAATTAGGCGTATTTTCCCTAACAAAACGATTCGTAATTTCCTGCAAAGCCTTGTTCTTAGCTCGATAAGTAGAGCAATGCTCCTTCCATACCTTTTTCGCAGCCCTATGCTCGCGCGGGTACATATCTTTAACAAGCTTCCTTTGACCTTTTTCTTTTTTTCTTTGGTACTTTAAACGCTCTTTTTCTCTCATTTCTTCTTTTTTGCATGGATCATTTTTAATACGTGTGTATCTCAGCCTTTCTGCCTTCCTTTTATTCGCTAATATTTCTTCCCTACTTAATTTACTCTTTTTTTAGGCGGCATCATGTATAATCATCTGAAAAGACAATAATAATCATAAATATTTGGACACTTACATCAATTAATCCCATAATAACTAACCAGCCTGTACTATGAATACTAGAAAACGCATACACATACATTAATATCAATAATTATACGGGATAAATGTTCGTATTCATCACACAAACATTTACCCCTAGTGGGATTCAAAGCAGCAACCATTAGTTTCGAAGTAATAGTCACTCTATCCACTAAATTAACCAGCCGTCCATGTACGTTGTCAGTCCCCTGATACATTAAACAGTCCCCTGTATCATTATGAACCAGGGGACTGTCTCCAGGGGACTGTTATTTTTGCATGAAATTCTTTGAATCTATTTAATTCTTGATTCTATCATGAATTAACGGTCACTGTTGTAAAAAGTCATCACTTAGCAATTTGTGCATAAATTTATTAAAAGTAAATAGTAAAAACAAAAAAATATATAACTTACCAGAGGACTGGTTGTCTAAGCAGCCCCGACACGTGGTTCACCAACAAGCACTGATTTAACTGTAAACAACATGACGCCTGCTCGCATCACTCTACGTATGGATGAACTTCAGGCCTGTTGCGTTTCGTTTCACGCAAGAAACGACCTCTACCATAGAATAATAATTTTTGGTGCAAATTCAAAATTGCCGCAGGGGACTGTTTTCAATAACTAAGGACAAGATTGAAGTGTTAGTTTAAAATATCTAAAAAGTAATAATAACCACTATTATATATTATAAATAAATGCTCAAGGTCATAGTTTAAATAGGTACAATTCAAATAACGCAATACAAAAATCTCGAGAAAATATGTTTGGTTGAACTTGCATTTCTGGGGTGGAGGACACGCCAGGGTACTGTTTTTCAAGGGGTTTGAAAGGCCACAAAATGAATCAAATGTTCTAATTATCACTTAATAAGTAGTTCGCTGACGAGAATAGATAAGGTTTTATCATATGCAATAGACTTTAAGTAAAAACATAAACGTTTAGTGGGAAAAAATTGGGAGGGACTGCGATTTTAGACTTTACAGAGAAAGGCCCATTTGTAAAATGACGAATGCTGGTCATTTAGCTGTTTATATTATAATATGGATTCATTAAGGAGTATTGTACCTATTTTATAGAGGAGATGCAAGCATTTGAGATGCAAGCAGAAATGGCAGAAAGTTATATAAAAATATTAATATGATCAGTTAATCATCTTCACTTAACATCAGGTGTGATTAAGGTCAAGTACCAGACCGTTGTGCGTAAAAAAAAAGTAACACACACAAGTGAAGAAAAAATCTATTATTTCTAAAAAAATATTTGTTAATTACTGATGGCTATATTATGTCTCTTATCATTTGCTCTTTGACATAAATAGTACAATGTATGAGTCACTTAGGTACTTTATTGGACTTTATTATTACAGTGTTGTTATTCTTACTATATTACTAAGTAGTCAGAGACTATATGTACTACAGTGTAAAATTAAGTACGTTAGGCATCAAAGATGTTTGTTCAGAGAGAATAGAGCAGACATATTAGGTACCCCTACAAAAAATGTCAATATCAAACAACATTTTTTTTTGGTAATGAGTTCTCTCTCCGATATTCCGACCAATTCCCCCATCCATATGTATTATGTATCTAGCACATTTGAATAACACTATGTTATTTATTAATGTTTTGTATTGTATGAACAATATGAGCATGTGTCAGCCACGTGTCCAGCTCCTCATATATTTATTACAGAGATAACGTAGAACAATCGTCATTGCTGTGACCATTGCGAATTTTGCACTATACTATAATATACGGCAAGTATCGATTACCAAACTTTTTACAAGCTTTTATTTAACTTTACTTCCTATGTATGGCCGCTCATTTGCAAGTCAAATTCGTGTTTAAGGAGCTGAAATATTCGTTCAGTTCTGATGACAATACATTTATATCTCATGAGGGGAACTCCTTAACGGTTAATAGCACGGATACGAAAGTTTGACATACACTGTTAGACCCGTATTAATAAACCGTTCTCAAGATTGACATGGCCTCAAGTTGACGCTTAAAAATCTGCTGCATATTAAAACAGCAAGAAATGGTCTTGAGACTGAGACGCGATGTCAATCTCAAGAACGATTTATTAATACGGGCCATAGACTGTAATAATATGTTATATTTATATGATAACCAACCATATATGATGGAGTATTAGAAGCTTGTTTTTAAAAGTATTTATAATGTAGAACTTATTTAGACTGCACAAGAATAATAATATTTTCCGCTAGAATATCAAAGGCGATTTTAAAAATCTCGTTTGAGTTTTTACGTAAAAGTAATAAAATCTAAATTGCATAAATTGCCTGATGTCCTTACCTGACTTCGCTCTCAAACTTGTGTCGGCGGACTGCCCTCAGACTTTCAATTAAACTTAACAAAAAAGTTTAATATCTTCTTTAAATACAATTATAATTATACGTATTACCTACATTGTAGGTATATCTTTCTTTGCAATCTACTAACTAGTTCGTTTAGTAGTTACTCGCAATCTGTCCAGACGAAAATTGTATTGTGAGTTCACCCGTGGACCACACTTGGGCCAAGCTTGATGTAGGTACTCGATCGATGTATTGTAACATGGTGTTTTTACAATTTTTCGTATTTAGTTCCTTTTTTGTACTAACCTAACCGATAAGAGGTGGTGGATCCGAGGATTTATAAATTAGCAACTTAGAAGGGCTGTGTTCCAATCCAAACTCAGTTGCTTTCGCTTTGTGTATGTATATACCACTGAGTACCTACTAAGTATCTATATAACTGATAGACTCAGGTAGATTCGTAGGCTATGTAATTTGCACAAAGCTTTTGCCTAGCTCAGACATGAAGGTGGTGTGTTGTATTGTTTGGATGAGTAATACACTAACAATAACAATGTAATCCGGGAATATGCAACCTACCTACGTACATACGTCGAGTAACTACATTGTATCAGCTTCAGAGCCGCCCGCTGAATGAATGAATGTTGATGTAGATTCGTGAACATTCGCATTCGACAATATGCAGATTCCATTATCATCCAATATAAGGTTAGTTTGTGCAGAATATGAATAACCTATGCTCCTTGTGGACGGGTTGATTTGATTATAACCCTTTTGCAAATTGACAAAACATACTAATGTAGGTCCTGTCACGGGTGTCATACAATAATACTTACATACTGTTTGTTTGATGTTGGAATTTTTTTCATACTTCTGTCTAAGTAGTATGAATTATGATTATAATTGCAACACCAGCAGACCGTTCGACTACGAAAACACGCGCTTGCGCTGATGAGCGTAACAGCTGAGAGTCAGCTGGCATCCTATCGGCCTCGCGCTCGTGGCATCTAATATCGCTCAGTCGGCTGAGTTCATCGCTTAAACCGTGGCGGTGTACGTACACTAAACAGTAGCCTATTGAAACTTCTGGCCGCTGTCGACGAGCAGACGTGCACGACAATTGAGGGGCCACATTTATTGGAAGTTGCACAGAACGTAGAGATATTGCGCGCAATTTATAAGAACCCTCCGTTAGCTTTTCTCTGCGCTCTGCTGCTATTGATCTCCCATCAAATGTATAAGATACATAACTATTGTTACATTATTTGCTCGAGAAGGATTATTCAACCACAATTTTGTTTGGTTGGTTCAGCAATAGTTTCATATACGCTATCCATATCTATTCTATGTCGGATGTTACGCAATGACTTGTATCGACGTGATACTATGTCTGAGAGTAGGGAGCTGAGAGCGAAGTATGCGAAAAAGCGAGTATTTAAAAGGTTGACAGCGAAGGCCGCCAGTTCCGTGTGGTGTCGCAACTGCCTGCCGGCGCAGGCTCAGCGCGCGGGCCGCTCACCTCGCCGTCTGCGGGTCACGCGCACCTTCGATTCCTTTCTAATGTACTTTCTATATCTTACACACTCGTATCGTATCTATCGCTTTGAAGCTTCCTCTTCACGCTTTTCCACTATTCTCGCATAACTGGCCTTTCGTCAAATTTCGATGGAAAATTTTCTATTTGTATCACTCTTTACGGATGCAGACCCACTCCTTACGGTCGTGCGGTCCAGTTATCTAGCGTTGTGTGCTGCGCATGCATTCTACATCAACATTCCAATAGCTACGCGTCATCCTTAATTGTACTTCGATGCGTTAGGCATCAAACATTTAGGATTAGAGTTGTCTGCACGGGACTCGCTCTCTTTGTTCTATACCCTAGTTAAATCATTGTTATTTGTAATATTGTTCTTTTTGAGATGATAAATACATCATTAGATTTACGGGCTATAAATTAAAATGAAATGGAAAGCAACCTACGTTGCGTAACTCTATTGTCCTCTGATATCTGGTCGTACATTCGTATCGTGTAATTCATCCGCAGTTTCGAGCGGTATCAAACTATCAACTCCCGTCGGACGAGGCGCTTTAATTAGAGTTGATGTCGATATAAATCCTACCACGTCGTCGTCGTCGGCTGTTAGAAAGTGCGCGTGATGTAACAATGCAGCTCGCTCTCCGCTCCGGATCGTGACCGATCTGTCGGCTCTGCCTCAGTTATGTTCCAGAACGTCTCACTTTATTTGTATCCAATATTTGATTTACCATTTATCCTGCATTTGTGTATCGATTAGCCGCATGTAGATATTTTACAATTACATTAACAATAATTTGTTTCCTCCTTTATGTTTCAAGCCACAAAGCGTCCATGACCTTTAAACTTTAAGTCTCTATACATATCTACGCTTTTCTTGGTAATTTAGAATACCCGTGGCATGTTAGTAACCAGTAAATACGTAGAATTATGTTAGCCATAGCCTTTTCAACAATTCTAGTTTAGTTTATAAGTTTTAACACTTATTCAGAGATGTTTTATTTGGTTTGACGTGACTTGTAAATTTGCATAAGGCGATTGTATAGCATGAAGGGTGTGTCGGTCGCCAGGCGAGTGTTTCGATTCGACCCACTGAGCCATGCGTAAATGTTATGAAGAACTTCCGGGTTCAAGCCCTAGCAATAACGCGCACACGACAGGTGGAGTGCCGCCATACGCACACCTACACCCGCGGGAACCGGTTAGCAAACCACTCTAATGCTAATTCTAGTTCATCCAACTCATCCTAGTGGAATTCCGCCGATAGTTTCTATGAGCTAGGATCTATTATTTCCTGATAGAGGCACTGCATCTAAGAAATAGGTTGCCATACATTATTCAGTTGCTATAAATAATCCAAATTTAAGTCCCATGAGATACATTTATCGGTTATAATAATAACTATGTTAGCTACGTCAAACATCATCCTACAGCTGTGTCTACCAGGGCTTAAAAATGACCCAATTTGTAATTACAATCACAATAGCGGATATATGAAGTGAGCTCAAACATTCTCTGATCCTATTATGGAAGAATGAAAATATCGTTAATGCTTGTAGACCTCCCCGTGAACTTGAAATGGGTAATCCGGGTAATGTATGAACAAACACACGTTACATGAATGTTGATAAGGGCTTTCGAACATTGTGTTATATGTATTATAACAAAACAAGGCTGCTTGTATTATTGTTGTATACCTTTTCAGCAATATATAGGTACCTAACCTAACAAAACATGTGTAAGGGTAAGTGGTAATAAAATTTTACTATACTACAATTTTACTTTTGTTTTATGACTTAATAAAGACTATATTTATAATATTCCAATCGTATACAATTTGGGACTTACCTACATGTAGGTACCTATCTAATTGAAAATATAGACCCTTATCAATAAATTAGGTAATGTTATATAACAACGGACATTATAAGCAATGTCGTAGGTCAATTTCCTTTTTAAGGAATGTGAATTTTATGTGAGTCAGTTTACTATAGACATGTGAATTTTTCTTAGAAACAAACAACAACCTAGAGAGCTTATCTCAACGAGATAATAATGTCGCAAGTGTTCTGTACGCGCCGCCCGCCCCGTTCACATGTTGTGCGCCAAATATTTCCGTCGGCTAATGCGAGACGTGGCAGTGAGCGATTCGGGTAGCCGATGAAACCCAGGGACCTGAAATATGTAATGTCGAGGATTCGCCATGATGCAATCACGCCTTAGGAGACTCTGAGCTTGATGTGACGTAAGATACACAATTCTCACTCGATTGAGGTTGGATTCAATTGATACCAAGCGAAATAAAACAGCTAGCGTAATAAAACTTTCGATGTTTCCAAATTGCAGAATGTATTTTACCGACTCATTGATAACGCACCACCGTTTAGCCGACGTATAGAACAATGAGGGAAATTCACACATTATGTCAAAGCGATGTATGGCTCGGTGTCGCAACAGGTCGGCGAATAATAACGTTGGCACTAAACTAAATAATGGTTTGAACTTACGCAACACAAAATATCCGCCATTATAAAAATAAAATTGTGAAATCTTGCGACGAGACGTTTTTATCGATCTCTTGATTGGTATAGTTTGTTTACTTTCATGTTATGTTAGGTACCCACTATATTTGATTCTAGCTAATCTTCTAGTCTAGCTAGTCTTCGTCTGTCTGGAACTAATTTCAGAATAATCGACGCACTCTGGAATTACTTGAAAATTCGAAATAAATTACTTAGGTATATACCAATCCAATATATTATAGTCTCTTTCTACCTAATACCAAAACATTGAAATGTATTGGGGCGTTTCAGAACTTAAGTAGGTACTTATTCCGGATTAAACTGAGGTAGACGAAGTATCCAAAAATAATTATTTATGCTTATTAGTGAATAGCAAATCTCACTAATATTGGCATTACACGTAAATTTTTTTTATGGTTATTGTTGATAAACAGTATTCCGATAGGTACGTTTTTAGATCCCGAATTTTAGGTCGCTGATAATTGCTAAAATCGGTAAACGGTAGAATTTCCCATGCAGTTGCAATTCTAAACGCCTAAACGAGTATGTAGGTACCTACAACATGTAAATAGAGAAAATAAATACAACATTGTTGTTAAGCTTACCCGACCCGTTGTGGAATATCACCGAGCACTCACAGCGAACCTTAGAAAATGGTTTTCCCAGGAATTTTTCGTTTCATGCACTTTTATCACATTCTAAATACGCGGCAACGAAAATAAAGTTTCCAACAAAGAGAATATAATTAATTTGTGGCCAAAGTTGTTTTTTTTAGTTTTAAACCATACAGCCATATCTTATTTGTTCAGTTTAGTGAAGTCAGTCTCAGTCAAATCAAGTCATTCGTCGTATACTTAGCGTCTACGCTTTACGAAAAGTTTTGGCGGATTCTTGTGGGAACCCGAAAGCTTCGTTACGCACTTTAATTTACACTTTCCTTCTTTCAAATATAAGTTTGAAGCATTGCATTGCCTGTCTGAAACCGGATCAATTGATTTGAAAACGGTTTTATGTATTCGAAAGCTGGTGTTTGTTTGCGAGATGCTGCTTTGCCAAATTTGATGGAAATGGGATAAGTCGTTTCGACGATATTTAGTTTTTAATACCTGCAGTTGAATTGTTTACTTGGATGATATAATAAAAATAATAGCCTCTCCGGTGTTTTCTAAGTTATCAAATTATATTGTAAATATCGTCTATAGTTACGAGGTTGTTACGTATTTGAATCACAAAAATCACCGATGTCAATTTACGTATCCGTACTTATTCGTTTCCACATTTTGGCGATATAATATTATTCAATATCTAAGCGAGACGTGTGCTTGTAGTTACCTAAAGTAACTACCTTAACGGGATAGTTAGGCGTTCGAATTTCAAAAATGTTCGTATTCACCTTACCTGACGTTAGTACTATATTAATTCTGTGACCTTACCTATTTTATTTTCATATTTTAGCGATACCTACAAGTAATTAGCTAATATTATATTGAACGTTTTTAAAATTATTCATTTCAGCTAATCTGAAACCTATATTCATTAGAGCCACTTTTGTGAGCGTCCATTGAATTCAAATCAATATAAAATTATTCACAACTTCCCGGAACATAAATAAGTTTAGCAGGCGTTCGTTTTGGTAGACATGATTAATTGTCTCTACATCGCTTTAAATCAAACTGGACGACGCGACCACTCCTGCGTTTAAGTCGCCAACTGGTTTATTGACATTCAGCCTAGTTGACTGCCCAAATGAATTTTAATTATCTCTTCGACGAATAATTGTGTTCTGTGACTAACTGACTGTGACTGTTCCATTATACAATACCTAATTTAAACTGCTGGATATTTTCTCTACTTCCGTTTAATGTCTTATTACGAAATCGAAAATAGTTGGAAATGTCTTAATACTTATTACACGTAAATAACATCACTGTTTTTATTTATATAAAACAATTATTTGGATAGATTTGGATCCAAAGCGGTATCGGTACCAGTTCCTTTGTCATATTGGCAAACTCCGGGTCATAAAGTTCAAAATGTTAAAAAAATAAATGACATACGCCTAACCAACAAAATTCGCCGTCATTTCGCGTACGGTCTTAACTTACTTGATGTACTTAGAAATTACTCAATAATTTACAGTAATTCGTTTCAATTAGTGCTACCACTGCAATGTTATGCCTACAATAAGACATCAATAGTCTAACGTCCCCATTCAGCGTTCCAGCCATGTTGCAACTCTCATCAGGAGAGGAGACTGTATCGATATATATTATATTACTAGCTTTCCGCCTGCGACTTCGTCCGCGTAGAAGATTTCATCAAAATCGGTTCACCAAAAAAAATTGCCTATATATTAATCCAGGTCCTAATCTGTCTACCAACCAAATTTCATCCAAATCCGTCCAGCGGTATAGGCGTGAAGAGGTAACAAACATACATACATATATACAGACATATACACACACACACACAAAACTTTCGCATTTATAATATTAATTGGGATGGTATTCGTCCGGTTTTATAGTTGCATATGTAGACATTGGCTTAAAGACTTTTTATAATTGAAAACAACTGGGACCGAACCTGCCCTCCAAAACACGGAAACAGTTGTATGGAAATGCTATTAGTGGTCGGTCACCCATTATCGAAAACGAACAGCGAATGCTTCTGAGCGACAAGTGCTTTCACATGGTACATATCCACTCTGATACGATACGATGATACAATACATACAAGTAAACTTTATGGCATAATAGAAATAAATGACTCTTCACAAAGATAAAGATGATGAAGCATTTGAGTTTAGGTTTAGCCATGCACGCGAAGATTTATGTACCTAGGTACCTACATCAGACTGGCCCGGCCCAATAGCTTGGCTTGCTATATGTTGATCAATCGAATGTAGTCCTCTTCCTGAGTACATGTACTTACTTTATTTTCAATGTACCTCTTTCGTAAGTGAGATTTAAACACAGCTTTCAAACCGGCCCCTAATACAAAACGTACCCGACTAAATACCTATGACTTTAGTCCCATCCCAGGCCAGCCTGACGAACATGAGGTAAAACCCCCTGGTAACCTTCACTAACTAGGCAGTTATTTTGAATGACTAATATGTGTAAAAAAATGTATTTTATTTTACTTTATTCGGAAAACCACAGCATAATATTATATAAATTGTGCTTAAGATACTTATTTAGATTGTAGATCAAGAATGTTTTCCACATAAATAGGTAACAGTAACAATTTTGAGAGGCGTGTCAGAGTCGTCAGAACTTACCATAATTTGAAGAAGCCGAGAGTTATAATGAATGAATGTAGATTCAAAATTCACAATTTATCTCATATAGCTACATGTATCTATTACCTATTATATGATAACGATCTTTGACCAAATGAATGATTTTTAAATAAATAAGTATTATACAGGTTAGTTGCAGCATGCATACCTAGCGCGATAGCTGGTGAACCTACCACATTGTTATCATGGAGACTTATCGCGTCATCTTTCTCATGCTGTGAACTGTTGCACTTGTACATACTTTAAGTTACAAGTAGGCAATTAATGTACGTAATTTCTTATGAACGAAATACCAGCAAGCGTACAACAACGCCTTTAAAACAACGTTATTGTGCGGTCTATGGCTTCACTGGCTGAACTTATAAATGAACGTTTACTCATACGCGTCAAAAAAAAATAAAGCGCATATAAATATTATATAGTTGTCTATGGTTAGCGAAAATATTCTATGGTATTCAAAAGCAATAACGATAAACTAAACAGGGAAGCAGTTCGAGTATGTCGAAGGTCATTGCCGCCGTCAATCCCTTGCGGCTGCTACGCGAGTGGCGACCGGGCTCCGGCCGGGCTCGACCCTCCGTTTTAGTGTTTGTCGTAATTATTTATTATCGCCCCGATTGTCGCACACTTGCCCACTCGGGATAAACAACCTGTTACACGTTCATTTTCAACATAACTACGTGCAAATCAGTTGGATTTTTTTAAAGACAATCATTTGCTTTCTCATCAGTTTACGTGCACGAAGGATTTACGCGAGCCCAATTATCTGAATGGAGACAGCATAGAAATAATTGAGCTCGTGCATTGCTAGAGTGCTGAAGATGCAAGTGTTGGGAGGGATATAATCGTGGTTGCTTTCGCGTGGGAGCTCCATTTGCGGCCGTCTTTTAGACTACGTTGCTACAATTTACTATAAAATTAACTTGTTCTTGCGTTCTCTTACGTAGGAATTTATCTTGACTGTTAAGATCTAGAGTGTCCATCCAGATACGTTAAAGTCACTCAAGCATGTATTTGACGCTTAACAGGTTAAAATGTCACTAATTAAGTCACAATAGGCTTATATGCCTTTAGGGGTACTTTGATCATGGTCGTGGAAATATTTCGTAAAAGAAAAATCTTATAGTAGGTATTTCTTATAGTATATGTAAGCATTTATAGTAGGTATCTTTAAATTTATTGAAAGGAAGATTTTGTATATACTAGGAACCTTATTGAAAAACGTATATGAATTAATTACTCACTTTGCGGAAGCGACTTATGAGGCCTGGAAGTTCATTTCTTGTATTGACATCATGTTTATCACTACTTTTCCTAAATGATGCAATATTTTTTGACACAAATTTTTTTTTTTAATGTTCTGTGAAGGGAATCTTAGAATATTAAACTCTTTAAACTTTAAGTGACACAGGTCTCAATTGGTCAATCGTACGAACAGCTCGTTTCTGCAAACCAAAAATTATATTTAGATATATTCGCGGCATTTCTCCACAGACGGATACCGTAAGACATTAAGCTGTGCAAATAACTAAAATATACTAATCTAGCAGTATTTACGTCTGATATTTGCTGAATTTTTTTAACTGCATACGCTGCATAGCTGAGCGTTTTCGCTAATTTATGGATATGAGCACCTCATAGCATTTTGGCGTCTATAGTACAGTAGCCCAAAAATACAGTAAAATCGAATAGGTTTAAACTTTAAAGTGGCTTTTTTTTATCATTATATTTGTGGGCATCACCCTAACATTGGGTAGTACTTTCACACATTTAGTTTTTTTCTCGTTAAGTAACAAATTATTTGTCGTAAACCATTCTAATATTTCAGAAATAGCATTATTTACATCGTCATTCATTAATTTTTGTCTATTTACTTTAAATAATACGGAGGTATCATCTTTAAACAATACTACTTATTTCATGTTTATTATTCTTTACAAGGTTTGGCAAGTCATTTATATAGACTAAAAATAAAATTGGACCGAGTATGGAGCCTTGTGGGACGCCCATGCAGACTGTGGACCCTGACGATGTGTTGCCACTGATACTAACCCTCTGAACTACGTCACTCATATAAGAATTCAGAAAGTCAATGGCACGACCTGTTACACCATAACGACGTAATTTCCTGATTAAAATGTGGAATAAAGTATGCGGACGAAGTCACGGGTTGAAGCCTAGTAATTTATACAAACAAATAAGCAAGCACGAGCAGATATGCTATGTAGATAGGTATATCCAATAACTGGAAGCATGTTCAGGTTGAACATCCTCATTGTTCCTTACTTATCTCCGACCGCACTTTATCTCTGCGGTCTCAGCTCTCGAACAGAAACCGCAGCGGGCGGCGGCGCGTGCGCCGGGCTTTGAGCTTTTACACCCGCCCGGAAATAGAGCCAAATTAAACTATAATCGTACATTGAATGTATTAGCCATCGAGCTCGACAGACTTCCAAAGTATGTTGATAAGATTTACTCTCTAACGATCCGCGATTCACCTTTATTTATACCTAGAGATACTCGTATATAGATACTGTAACGTAGCTATATATAATGTAAAAAGGTCTAATTAAAAAGTAAAGTTATCATTTATTTATCATTATCTTTTAAAAGGTCTGCTTTCATCGCTGTACTGTGCGCCACGTGAGCTCTGAATGGCAAACAAGGTGATGGCTGATAGATACTGAACAATGTCTTACGTTAATTGTCCATATAGTCTTTAGGTACACTGTAGTTTCATTCCAAAATAATCTCTACGTTAGATTAAAATTTGCGGACACTTACACCAATCATCATACATACTACTACTACATCTAGTTCCAAACTAAGCAAAGTTTTTACTATGGCTATTTATGTTTATCCGTTATCTAGTATCTAGTAAAAACTTTGCTTAGTTTGGAACTAGATGTAGTATGTATGATGATTGGTGTAAGATTGGATAAATATTATATAAACTACCATTACATGAATAAATGTTCATATTCATCACATCAAAATTACAGCGTAGATGCTTTCATCCGCAGGAGATAAAAGACCTTACATATAACTCTAGTTATTCATGATTCTAGGACGTGTGTGACATAGACGTTGTTTTAAATAAAATTATTTCCACCTCGCGCCTGACGCTTGAGATGACCACACTCTTCTCTATTTTCGTTTTGTTTTCCTGGAAACCGTACCATCTCCTTTATTATTTCTTGATATTTCATTTTCGGTCTTTAGATAATAATTATGTAAGTACTTGTTTAATAGTTACCTGGACGCACACAGCCCTATTTACCCTAAGGCGGATCTAGACATCCGAACGGCTATTTTCATACATAATAATGTAGGTAGGTTTCATCGAATAAGTTGCGCTTCACTACTTTTAAACACAGTAGCCGTTATAATATGATATAATAACAATTTAGGTACAAAGTTATACAATGAATCTTTGTACGATTGTACATTTTATGATTTTTTTAAAATTTTCTATGACCACTGAATTCGCTTCTTGATCTCTGAATACTGATACCCTTGAAAAGTGTAACCGATTAATTCCTTACGCCCGCCTTCATTCATTGTTGTCGCGTGAATGAGCTCCATTAAGCTATACCTACTTACATAAAATAATATGTATGTCGTGATACTGCAACTACAATAGGTCCTGTGGCAATCAAGGTAACAACCCGCGTGGGGTACGTTACTGATACCTCTATTACAATACAATGAGAGTTGTATCCGTCCAATGTCCACCACATTGTGCCTTTGCCGGTCACTTAGCAGCCCTGGAATAAGCTCTAGAATGTATGAATTTAGTTACATGCTCATTTACTGTCAGTATTTATATGGTCACTGTTGCTAATTATATAAATCAAGTGTTTTATGCAATATAAGTTAAAACGTTATTTTATTAGCTATGCTGGACTGGATGGTGGGTAATCATGTTTTTGTGGCAAGTCGAGTACAATGAGCCGCGAGGTGGGCGGCGAGCGGGGGGAGGCGTAGGTGGCACTATCGCGACGCTCGGCGGAAGAGGCACCGTATCCTGCGGAAGATAAGCGCTCAGCCTCATCTGCGGCATCGCCATTGATAACTCGTAGTGGTATTAGCACGCAATTATTCCATCTAAGTACATTATGTATGTGAGTACACGGTACTAAGGTACGTACGTCACATCATTATGAAAATCGATTTCAAAACTTCTCCGGTGAATGCATACTGAACTGACATTTTAAAAACTGGGTGTAATGCTAATGACATTTTTTACATTGACTATGTGATTGCGTGTGCGCATACCGAGCTGCACATTGTAAATAATGTATGCGGCATAGTTCGTGCTCCATTTACGTTATCATGATGGTAAAATAAAATTATGCTCGTTATTTACGACATGTGCGAGATTGCCAATAGATATATGTATACCTATCCGTATAACTAACCAGGATGCTGTGATGCAGTTTTATTACATTCTATAATGTATAACTCTTCATAATAATTCTCAAACTAGTTCACTGTTGTACATCTGTACCTACTGCCTCCCCCAAGACACGCGACAGAACGCTATGGAAATATTTCAGAAAAAGAAATGACTACGTGACTCCTGATGAAGTCGTGAACGTATATCAATGAATACCTTTGAATTTGGTGTCATTGCAGTGAAAATTTAGCACAATCAGAGCATACAATACATATTGATCATCTACATATAGTTTCGTGTATTAGTCAGTAAGTTTACCTATGTAATAGCTGTTTTGCATGCGCTTTCGTCAATAGTTTATTGTTATTGCTCAGAGATTTTTACACCAGACGAAAAACGACGGGTGTTATGTGTGTGTCCAGTCTTTGTACGGATATTTGAGGTCAGATTTTGGTTTGTTTTTTTTTTATTTAAGACTAAACAAGGGGACAGGTTATTAGCCTTATTATGTTTGATAAATCGTTTCGAAGATAATTTAGCTTTTAACACAGTGGTTTGATATATTTGAGTGATTAAAGGCTTTGTAAATTTTTAAATTAAGTTATCACGATATTAATTATGGAAAACTTGAAAATTCCTATTATTTATGAATACGCGTACCATCACGGTAGGTACCTACTAACGCGGGGCAGACGCAACATCAATTATGTGTATCAACTCGACATCTTGCGCGCAGCGCAGTGCTACAGAATGCACTGCACGTTTTTGGTTCTGTTTCGATTTGAATCCGTAGAAAACCGGAGACCAATCTCAAACTACTGTTGAGCAATCAGCAGCTTTCTTATGTGACAAAACAATATTATGGCATGTCCATATCCATAACCTCGGCAAGTAAAGAAGCTTGAGCAGTGAGTAGTAAATGAACGCCAACGGCAAGCTCCCTCGACGTTTACGTTGTCAGCTGAGCCGACACAATAACGAATTTTAGTCGAATCGTTATTTGCGATTAAAAATAGGTCTTGTGACAATGTTGAATGAAGGGGATCCATGCAATCAATGCCTAAAACTAAAGATCGCCCAAAAGAACCTTATGGTAACTTACTACAGCTTCATAAGATCTGGCGCAATTTTAACTACATAATTATGTTGTCACGAATTACAGTCAATTACGGAGAAGTTCGCAGTTAAACAATCCAACCAAGCTGGTCAATCGCTCATCGCCATTGCACTGTCTCAAACTCTAGTACTTTCCGTATTCAAAAACCTACCGTAAAAATATTCAGAATTGTCCCATCCTATTATATGCATAACTCCTACTTTCGTACTCTAGAACGTCTTCTAGATACTACTTCGTTAAGTAGTTCGACCTATCATAGTATTCTCTAAAAAACAAAAAGACTAGATCAATTTTTATCATCATTTCCATTTATGTAAATGAATGTACCATTGAATTCTTAGGAGCATATGCATCAGTTAAAACTATTTATATTTTTCCGTTTGATAGGTGTTGTGTTGTTTGAATGTTCGATATAATCTAAATCGTTTGAACTGGGACTGTATGTTATGCACTTTTGATGATATTGTAACTACATTGTCCTACTTAGGTACCTAAATTTATATTCAATTTGTATATACATAACCGCAATTACGCTATGTGATTATTTAAAATTAATGAGATGAGGAATCATGGTTAGGTAGCAACACGAGTGGGTAGGTATATTACGTACGCAATCGACTATTCACATATATACGAGTGTTTCTATCACAGGCAAATACAGTCTTTCTTTTTAAATCCGTCCGTCCGTTTTACTATATATAATTTATGTTTATTTTCTTATGTATTAATTTCATGCAATTTTAAAACAGCGTTTGTATTGTTTTTGTTTAATAGTTACAATTAATAGTTTTTCTAAAACCGAAGGTGTAGTCAGTAAAATTCACAATACCTTTATTAATTTATTCTATAATAAATTATTACCGAAATAGTTTTCTTATGTTTTATATTACTTTATATTTCTTCTACCATTGTCTGCTGTAACTTTAGCGCTAATGGCAAGCTGTCAATTACGTTTGAAAGCGTCTCGTCGTCGGCAAGGGTGCCGTTAACGTATTGCAAACTTCATTTTACCTCGGTACAAGAAAAACGGCTCATACAATTTATCAAAAACATTATCGAAACTCCTATAATAGTCGACATTACTGGTGATTTGAGCACTGGCAGTTTCTCTTTGCATTCAGCAAGAAGACTGCTGAATGCAAAGCGAAACTGCCAGTAAACGGGCATAAATACTCGTAGATAGACCGTACACTTCATTTAATCCTCTTGGTAAAACAATAGCAAACAAAATGTCACGATCGTATGTAAACACGCACATGAGTAAAGAAAAAGACACGGTTTTTCGCAATGTATATTTGAATTGAATAGTTTATTGAATCGTAATTAGGTATATAAAAATATTAGTAAATTAATAGCCTCATAAATTTGAATGAAAAATTAATTGACCTCTTCAATCATCTAATTAATATTATAAATGCAAAAGTTTGGATGTTTGTTTGTTGCTCAATCACGGCAAAACGGATGAACTGATTTAGATGGAATTTGGTATATAGGTATACCCTGGATAATATTTTTTATCCCGATAAAGTGAGTAAAAAAGCCAAGTAAGTAAGTGGAAAGCTATTCAGATAGGTACATATTTAAATAAATGTTAAACAGGCTAACGTTTCTCAAGAGTTTTTTAGTCCGCGGGTTAAACTTCTTATCTCGCCCTAGTGACTTGCGTGCAATTAGATGGCACTTGGTCCATTCATCCTATTCCGTCACCACTATCACTGACGTTATTTGTATTTATTTATTTGAATACAAAGTACATTACGTACGTTCCTACCTACTTATTATTGATATGGGTATTTGTTATTTTTTTCTGTACTGGGTATTTATAGTTTTTGGTAGGTAACTAGCTCTACAAATTACATATTCCTACGAATGTATGTGTATAGGTACTCGTACATAGGTACATTGTTATAGGAGTAGGTATACGTGACCCATGTAGATACATACGATATACAGGTAAATAGTATATGTATTTTAGTCTGTGTGGCTGACTGGATCTACATGTCATTTCATTATCGATTTTATTTTCGTACCTACTTGTGTACATTATCGTTCAAAAGTTTGGAAGCAGTGGGTAGCTTGTAATTGTTTCATACTTAGACCGCAATAATAGGTATGTGTATAAAACTTGTTATCAGATTTTGAAATATCAGCATCAATTTAAATATTAAAACTTATCAAAGATGTAAATTTAGAGCAACAGTTTATCACCAAAGGAAGTCCATTTTACACTCGCTTTGTCGTCAATATCCTTATTGCTACTAAATTTATGAACATTGTATTTAATTTATGTTACTCTAGTCCTTCTATTTTCTATTTAATCTATACAATTCTTAGGGCCGTGCCGTATTAATAAACCGTTCTTAAGATTGAGATGACCTTAAGTTAACGCTTGAGCATCGGTTGCATATTAAAACAGTACCAAAAAATATATTATTGAGACTAAGACGCGATCCAATCTCAGGATCGACTTATTAATACGGGCCTAAGAGGGGTAGGTAGGTACTCCGAAAGCGTTTTTCTTTCATGTAGGTATCAAACATTAGTTACTTACCCCACAGAGGTTATTGTTCTGATATGAGTACCTACTGTGGGTCAATAAGTATTGCCTAGTGATAGATAAGGTGGGAATATAGACAGAGTCAAAAAAAATTTTACATCTAAATTACCAACTTGACATTTAGTAAATCTAATACCTCGACTCATGGTCACGTTATACTAGTTTGTGACTCACTCACCGCATCTTTCGTATCTCATACATCGGTAGAGTTTTGGAGATAGTTTAAATACATAATTACTAGCCTTCCGCCCGTGGCTCCGTCCTTGTTGGTGAAGTTTATCGTCCAGCGGGAATTTGAAATTTCGGAATAAAAAGTATCTTATTATGTTAATCCAAGATATATTCCATCTCTATACCACGGTCAAATCCGTTGAGATATTATAGCATGATTTAGGAATAAATCCCCTATGTTTCGCATATATAATATTAGTAGTATTATGTAAGTAGTAAGTAGGTATATACAGTGATATTGAAAATATGGTCATCCTTTCAGATAAAAGTTTTGACCAACAAATTGAATAACTTTTACTATGGGATCAACTTCAAAACGCATAAAGCTTTCAGCTTTTCAATAAATAAAATTCACGTCCCATAAAGGCTGCTCGTGTTTTTTCATATTAGTATTTAAAAAAAGTGAATAGTTGCTTAGCTCGATTGTAACTTTGATAATGTCTGTTCAGTACCTATACCACATTTCCAAAAACATTATTTACCTATTTGGCAATGTTCGATTATAATAATATGTTAGTTACCTAAATTATACATGTTAGTTACTTAAGTTATACATGTGTTACTTGTGTATTATACATATGCTTGCAGAGTGCCATATAGAGCCCTATGTCAATTTAAGTATACATACTTAACCCAATCCCAATATTTAAGCTGTTTTCAAGTCTGGTAGGTACATCACTTTGTGGGGTTATACGTGGCATAGTTTTCATAGTTTTTGTTCTAAAATACATAATGGGCGTGATGTATGATAGTTGTTTTTTTTTTAATGTGAATCAAGACAAGTGATGGCGCTTCATTGCCCGTTACAATGAATCCAGAGTCGTGTTGGCCCCGATCCAGGAATAGGCCATCTACAGTTCAAGTGTACGCTGTTTCCGGCCTCTATAGTACGCCAGCGTCGGACGTTGGCGCCACTACCGTTGTAATAATTAGTATATAAGGTAACTTTAGTACCTAGTAGGTACTTATACATACCAGAAATTATTGTAATTGGAGTTTAGTTTAGTTTTTCTGTCGACCATATATACATTCAGTGTACTAAGTATCGGGAATTTGTCAATAAAACAAAAAATACAAATTATTCATCTAAATTTATTTTATCGCCTTCAAAGTAGGCTCGCTTGCAATACAACATCTCCACCGCTTCACCCAGTCTTCCATACATTTTTCATAGGCTATTTGCGGTATGGCCTTTAGCTCATTCAGCGAATTTTCTTTTATGGCTTCTATCGACTCAAAACGTTTTCCTCGAAGTGGTAATTTTAACTTGGGAAATAAAAAAAAGTCAGACGGAGCCATATCAGGTGAATACGGTGCTTGGTCGAGAACTTTTGTTGAATTTTTCGCTAAAAACTCTTTCACTATAATGGCTGTGTGTGATGGTGCATTATCATGGTGCAGCATCCATGAGTTGTGTTGCCACAAATCTGGACGTTTTCGGCGGATACTCTCACGCAAACGCTTCATGACGCCTAAATAATATTTTTTATTCACTGTTTCTCCCTCTGGAAGGAATTCGGAGTGAACCACACCACGGTAGTCAAAAAAAACTGTCAGCATCACCTTGATTTTGGAGCGACTTTGCCGCGGTTTTTTGGGTTTCGGCTCGTTTTCGAGACGCCATTCTGAAGACTGTTGGCTTGTTTGCATGTCGTACTCATAAACCCATGTCTCGTCGCCAGTTATTATACGTTTCATAAAGGTCGGATCCGTAGAAGCTCGGGAAACCATGTCTTCAGCGACATGCTTTCGCTGCGCTTTTTGAACAAAATTGAGCTCTTTTGGAACTAGTCGAGCGGCGACGCGTTTCATGCCTAAAATGTCAATGAGAATGTTGTGGACGGACTTAAAAGATATGTTCACCTCACTAGCCAACTCTCTCAGACTCATACGTCGATTTTCGAGCACTAGCTTCTTGATTCTGTCGATGTTTTCTTTGGTCGTAGCGGTTGAAGGTCTACCAGAACGAGGCAAGTCTACTACTACTTCTCGGCCTTCTTTAAAAGCCTTATACCATTCATAAGCCCTTGTTTTCGATATACACGATTCGCCGTAGGTATTTCGCAACATTTTTAGTGATTCACCACATGAAATATCATTTGAAATACAAAATTTAAGGCACACTCTTTGTTCAACAATATTTTCCATTGTAAAAATCGCCGAGGACTCAAAACTATGACCAACAAAAAGTGTAGTTTAAAACAAATTAAATGACAGATCCCGCTCAAATCAGTACAGTGCTACCAACATGCAGTAAAAAAATTAGAACGACCTCTTTTACGCGGGTCTTTTTATTGACATATTCCCGATACTTTTTACACAGAGTAGTATAAAGTTTTGTTTCTATATCACACACGGCCATTTTACCTGATTTACGTCTTTAAATGAAAAAAAAAAAACCGACCAAGTGCGTTGTCTACAACATGCAGTCCACCAAATACGTTGGTGTTCCTCACTGTGACAAATAACTAACAAATTATTATAACTTATCTATCAGGTACCATTCGCGATGAATCTCTCCCATAATTACAGCCATCTTGTTGGCAACTATAGCAAAGCCTTTAGCGGCTCTCGCAGTGCTACCTAGCTACCACTGAGCATATTAAATACCACTTACATTGTACCTACCTACACTACTGTACTACGGCTATCAGATAACTAGTTCCTCTATGGTATTTGTTCTCATTCATTATAATGTTTGAAATCAACTTTGACATTATATATTCGGATGATTTCACTGTCTACCGAACAATCTAGTCATTCGCGAAACGGCTCGATACCGGGCCGATCTGTCGACCTGGAAATGCATTTGAAATTCCAAACTTTAAATTCAGATATAGAACATTGTGAATACGACCTCGAGTACCGAATTTTGTAATTCGAATGTGTTACTACAGACATTTGAATTTCCACCGAATTTTGTAATTCGAATGTGTTACTACGGACGGACATTTGAATTTCCCGTCTCAAAAATGGGGCGTCTTTCTTTCGTTGTTTAAACACACCACCGCCCCGGCACAAATTGAAAATTGATCTAAATTTGTGAGGTTTGCTTTATTTATTTAATTGTAAAGCAGTTTTTTTTAATATGCTATAAGACTTGTAGATCTTTCTCAGATGCGAGAAAAATATGCGAGTGTAGAAACTCAATAATCGATCCCCAATAAATAATTTGCAGCTAAGATGCAAACTCCTTAGATCCTCTGAGTACTAACTTAGATCATGCAAACTCGTATAAATTTGGCTGGTATATAAAAGTACGAATTAGCTAGTACGATTTATTAGCTGTCCTTACGCGCGATTAATAACTTTATCGCGGATATGGTAATTGTTTATCCCGGGGGAACTACTCACTTTATCGGGAAAAAAATATTCTATGTTCAATCCAGGGTATGTTCAACCTATACGGGTGTAACATTTAGATCGGTCAGTATGGGAAAGTCTGAAACTATATGACATACGAAGATCTGTTCTCAGGAATCATGTCATCGATTTTAGCAACAAGAAATGTATAATATACATTTAAAAAAAACTTGTACTCAGCTCGAGAATCGAACCCGGACGGGCTTCTAGTTGCTGAGGGAGAATGGTTTGACATATCTTATATGTTTTTGAAATTGTGCGTAATACATTATCTTATTTAATTTTCCATTTCGCTCACTAACCATTGACTTTCAATTTTTTACAATTAATATACCAAATTTCAGTTGTCAATTTCTAATTGGTTCTGAAATAAATGACGGTGACATACACACGAACACCGAGGTGGTTCCATAAATGCTCCGTTTTTACACATGGAACGCAAATAATGTTAGGTACGTGTTAACTCCTTTATGTAGGCATTTATTTCTACTTTTAAATAAAGTCTTTAGATGACAGAGTTCTGTCTCGAAATTTTATATTTCAGAGCTAATGTTAATAACGTCTTATGTACAATCCAACTATACTAGCTACTCACAGACTAAAGTATGTTTACACATATAGGAGTATAGATACCATCCATAAGCATATCCGCTACTTAGATGTGCAGCAAAATTTCGTCAACATTGTTAATAGATGTCGTAGTATAGTGGACAGTAGCATCAGTCATTAAAACAAAGTTGTGCAAGTTGAAACCTCAGTAGATTTTCGAATATTTTTTTTATAATTAAGTATATAGCAATTTTCCTTTATATATAAGGAAAAAAAAAACTCCAAATAGAAAAGAAATCGATAAAAAATTGTCTTGGCAGGATTCGAAAACGGTGTCTTTTCGAAAGACGTTACCTAAGCACTCGTGTCGCTTGCCACTAGACCACGATATCAATTAGCAGAGCTGACGAAATTTTCTTACTCATTTATATGTGACATATTATTATTGATTTGGTTTGAGTGTTGATATTTTATGAATACTTTCTAATAGATGGTGCTAGAGCGCTTCGGTCCATACTTTTAGGGAGATTCGACTGTACATAATATGAAAGTAGGACATGATTTGATCCAAAACATTTGAGTGGGCGGAAGGCTATTTTGGTACAGACTCCAACCTCCCTCTTTTGACGCACATTATTGCAAAAACGCTGGGAACATTTTGTAATTATATTTCGTCTAACATTTTTTTAAATTTATCCATTCTACCATTTTAACCGCCAACGAAAAACTACGCGTGTTATGTTTGACGGCTTTGTGTCTGTATATAGTCTTTATCCGGATATATCTTACTAATGCATGGTGTGATTTAAACGCAGTTATTTTATACGAGGGGACAGGTTATTAGCCATGTTTGATGAAAATCGGTTAAGCGGTTTCGAAGGTATTTAGCATTTAACATACTTGTTTTCTAAATTTTCAATTTATAGTTACCTATTAATAGATCAGATTGTAGTTGCTTCACTTACATTTTTTAGAAACTGGTCTATGCTTACCTTTCATCTTTGTGTTAGTTATTACAACTTTATAAAATTGTATGAAATATATCTGTAACAAGTGTGTGTACGATAAAGATATTGAAGATGAAACATACACGTAATTATTCTGTAAAAGAGAACATAAGTAAAACAGGAAGGTTTATTTTTTCCTAGCAACAATTGCACACAGGCCCATTGCATTGCAATTAAAACAGGAGGGTCTATTTTTATCTAACAATAATTAATACATAGGTATGCCTACATTGTAACTAGATAATTTGTAACCTCTCTGTGAGACTCGAGCAGTCGACAGACAAACTCTACAAACGGTTTTGTGGGGCATTCCTTGATTTAACATAATGTCTATTTAATGAGAAAGAATAACAATCAAGTGTCCGTAGGTGTAAAAGCAAAAATTTATTTTCATTAATGAAAACATTTACAGAAAATTATAACAATTAATAAGACAGCGTCAATGCGTGGGCGCCGCCCGTCGGTTGTCGTAGTGGCCGCCCGCCCGGCGGCGTGCGTGGGGCGGCTGGGTGCCCGGGCGGCGCCTGCGCCTTACACCTAGCCGTATTGATATATTTACCTAAATGTTGTAGAGAATTCATAGTTATACCCACGCTCGACAGTTAGCCTGTGAAATTTTGAACATGTAAAAACGTAGAGTAAATAAAAGGCAATCGTACCGTTTAGCAGAGATTACTCTAGAAAAGAGAAAAACCCTGAAACAGATTCAAAGAGAAGCATTGATATTGATGTGTGTTCTTTTTGCGAAGTTTCCTTGTTCGTCTGGTTTCAATGTTGTTCGCACGAACTATCTTCTAAATATCTTTCCTCTTTCAAAACGAGGTGTCCAATTTAACGCGTATGTTTTTTTTATGCACAATGGGTTGGTACTTGACCTCAATCACACCTGATGTTAAGTGAAGGTGAGGTCGAAGGTGGAAGCGTACTGACCCGGAAACCCCAACACATTTGGGGGACTGGCTATCTTATCTCGGACAACCGGAACACAACAATGCTATTAACATTGCTGCTTGGCGGCAGATTTAGATAAGATGGTGGTAGGTAGCTAGGCGGACTTTTAAAATGCCCTACCACCAACGAAACCGAGTACTTAAATATGTACCCCTCTGGAGATCGAACCCGCGACCTCCGAATCGAAAACCCAATGTGGTTTACATTGGGCCACGGAGGCGGTATTCACTGTTCCTATATTGATTGCCACAATAAGTGATTTTCAAACAACATAATACTCATATTACGTGTCTGCTGTTCCCTGATAGTAAGTGTCTACAAAATTGTCCATTATACCTAGGTTTATGGCTTAAAATAACCTATTTAAACCATAGTAGGCTTAGAAATAAACTCCCAAATTGCTGTGAGGCTATCGCCCACTGAATCAGATTGATTGATAAGGTACAGCAGACTTATACTATTCACACTCTTATATTTAGTTGTGAGTGTAGGTAGTAGGTAGGTAGGTAGGTGAGTGAGTATAGGTGAAATGGTTGTTTAGGCATAAAATAGCAATTGCTGTATTTAGTTAAATATGGAACTGTCATAAATATAAAAGTACCTATCTATTATACAAATAAATATTTCTAAGGCATTGAAATGTCGAAGCAATACATATTGATGTGACCGTTCCTGTCCGCTGAACGAAAACCCGCCTGTATGTAGGTATATGCGACAATTTACAGATCCATGACTACTTAAGTAGCTATAATATTATAAATGACACCGTAGAAGCATGTAAGCACCAACCACTTTGTATGGGGTACGGCTATTCTGAGAAAACGATAGCAAAAGGTTGTCGACCGACACTATATTCTGCGGAACACAGAACGATTTCTGTTATGCGGTGCCCAACGATAGCTTGGTCTTTGCAAACTTAAAAAAAATATATAATCCCTACTGCTCTCGTAAGTGTAGGTAGACACCGAAACATTTAGTGCTTTAACGATAGAGATCCCTTTTTGACTCGAATGTGGCGAGATTTCAAATAGTTTGTATAAAGAATAATAAACTAGGGTTTAGGGCCTTTATAAGTACTGTTTTTGTACTTGTATTCTGTTTTTGTTGTTTTAGGATACAAAGTGTACACAGATAAACAAAAAATGGTCAGTTTTTTTGCTTGTCTATATAAAGCAGTCATTATTTAGAAGGGAAGGACATCGCTGGGGAGGCGGTTCGGACTACCGGGCTCGACCTCGAGGTCTCGTCTCTCGGTCGCTACCACTCAAAGGTCGCTACTGTCCTCACTCTTCACATTGGCTATGCAAATTAATGCTGAGAACGTCTCGAGCGAGACACGATCGAATGAATCTTCCTTTTGCCACTCAACGTTTGGGATTCCCACACACATACATCAGTCTGTCGGAATATTATAACGTTATCATCATAATTGATATGCATTTTCCTTAGTTAAACATATAGATTTATTTACAATTTTTAAACGATTCTATGAACTTTTACTGTCATGATGTTTGTTGTTTTCGTGTCGGGCTAGTGTAGTTCTTGCGATTTGCAAATTAAGAGAGGTTTGTTTATGACGCGACACGTTAGTACCTATATACTATAGCTAGATATAATATCTAAGTTTATGTTTCTTGAAAGCTGGTTTTATCGTACATACCTTATAATTGCTAGATCGATGGGTTGATGTGTATGTGCGTCAGCCGGCGAGATTACGTTTCGTTTCAATTACCCACCCACCGATAGGAAAATCATAAAAATGTATTTGCTAAATTGGCTATGACCTAACGTGAAATCAATAGAACGTGTATTGTTCGACGACGGTCAGTTTATGTATTTGTATTTTATTTTGTACTCGAGCCAAACGTAGGCTGTAATTTTTTGACTTCCTTTTCTAGATAACTTTCAACTAAACGACCGTAATTTGGGGACATTACCGATTTTAATAACAGTTGTGGCCGTGAGAAATCTTGAGCAGCTAACCTTCTGATACACATATGGATAGATGAATGATAGGTGTTCCACTTTTGGCCATAGAAATGGTTTATAGTAACTATAATTAAGAGGTTTATTCATGTAGAATCCAGGATAGAACTTATTAAGGATAACGATTGAGGATTGAGGGCGTACGACCGTGACCCTGGCAGCCGCGTCGCCAGCCCGAGCCGACGTTGGGGCTCATCTGCAGCCCTATTTACATAACAACGCACGGTCAATCCGACGTTAACAACAAACGCCACGCCACCTCGGTGTTTATTCAATTGAACGCGATCGAGAGCGATGAATGATTGCCTTGAGAACAACGTTGAGTCCACCCGACGCTCCTCCGTCAATACAAGTAGAGTGCTTCTGGAAATAATACTACTTTAAATAATAAATAAGTCCAAGTCAAAGTAAAAAAAATGCTTAATTTTGTAGGTACACAGAGAACACTTAAAATAGTTTTACTAGGTGTGCGATTATGGAACTATCAAATCTACTTAGAGATAAAGTACCAATGCGTGGTGTTTTACACAATTAGAAAAGGATGCTGCCCACCCATACATCGATTTCATGTTTAGGTACGTAATGATCCCAATCACCAACACACGACTGACAATGACATTTCATCATCTAAACAGTCGTGATTAAAATTTGACTTCAACACGAGTGAGCACGTTAACAGATAGGTGGATATAATACCTAATATCAGTGCGCACGCGATCGATGACATGCATGACATATACAGTGTCCCAATATAAAAAGTGCTCTATAATGGTGTCGTGTGTGTGATATTGGAGCTTTATATGAGGCATATCTAACTATTTGCCAACGAGTGCGATAATATTATGTCGTCAGCAGGTGTCAATGTCAAACTGTTGAGGTAATCCCCCGAGGATAATGTTGTGCTTGCAAATAGAACGATAGCTTCGGATTTCAATTTTGTCGTAAATTGTCAAGTCGCTGCGTGAAACAACAGCATAGACGATTGCAAGTTAACCGTAACACGGGCGAATCTTATTAGGCGTCGTTTACATGTCACAGAATTAATATAGTACTAACGTACCACTGTTAGAAAATTTAAACTCTAAAGTTTTAAGTCCTTTAATTTAATTGTTCATCGAGATTGAGAGAATCATGTAGTGGTGATAAGGAATTCTACGCAAATGAGCCGCATTACGTTCTAAGTTCTTTCAGTGCAAGTTAAAATGGTAGGTACAGTCGACCGCAAGTCAAACGTAACTTTGCCAGGAAAGCTGAGCTCCCGTACGGTAGCCCGCTCATACAATGAGCAGTCGGTTGATTACGTCTGATGTGTTAATATACCGAACATTCGCACTAACAAGTTCGATTCTTCATTCATCATCCGAACAGCCAAGGCATGGAACTCCCTTCCGGCGTCAGTCTTTCCTAAATTCTACAACCTTGGGATCTTCAAGAGCAGAGTGAATAGGCATTTACTGGGATCGCGTGCTTCATCTTCCGCCACATCGTCACTTTCCATCAGGTGAGATTGTGGTCAAACGCGAATCCAGTCAATTATAAAAAAATAAAAAATGTGTGGTCTACAGAAATTTAATTCTTTGTAATCTAACTCGCGAATGAACACAAATTAAAATCGTTATGCAATTTATACAATGCAAATATAATATGCACAATATAATTTACAATATTTTTTTTATGATAACAATAGAACACAATTACGCCGTCTCTGTCCTTAAAAGCGATCTCTTCCAGACAACCCACAGCTATTTTGTTAGCTAATTTGTTGATCAAAAATGGGTATTTTACCATTAAGTATTACAATAAAATCGATTCCCCGAAGCAAAAATAGCTACAGATCTGCGACATTTTTCATATTGTGCGTACAGTGCATCGATAAACTTACGCAAGGTTCCCCTTTGATCTATTTGCGAAATGCCATATACCTATGCCATAAATAGAATTGTAACTAATACGTATTTGAAAACATTTGATTCCTTGGTATTTATTCCCTTTTATTCTCTCTTTCATGTAAAATACATTACACCCAAACTCGTAGATGATGAATGAATACCATCAACTAATCTAATTTTTCCCATGCTTGCATACGTATATTTGAAAAATCCAGGAGTTATGCCGTGCACTATAATCTTCTACGATAAATACGTGGGTAAAAACCTCTTTTATCACTGGCGTCAATAGTGTACCGGAAATCATATTAAAGTAAACATTACCGTTAGCTTTGTAACTACATGACGGATTACCTGTGAGGTGTCTGACTGTGAGTCAGAGTCGGAGAGATATGAGCTAGAAAGAATAGTATATGCGTATCCACGTGACTATTGACGCGGAATTGATATGGTGTTTGATACTTGAAACTTTTCTTTACCTTTTATATATATTTGTATACACGACTAGCCCCATAAAATGAATAGTAATATCGGGTATTGTATATTGTGTCAATTGGAAAAATTTGCTAAACAACCCACTCCATAAAGGTTCCGTTCTCCATCTCCGCTTTCATCATCAGATCTTTACTAAATTTATAATATTTATAATACGACATTCCGAATTTTCGTGTGCCTATCACGACACCAGTCAATAGAACAGTGTTTTTGAAACTTCGGTGAAATAATAAGGTCCCCCTGGCACTAAGCTCACTTAGACCCATATTTCAGAATGTTGCTCAAGCGTAGATCTCCGCTTGAGGACAGTTAAAAATGGACAGCTTTGTGTAACTTGTATAGAAGTTACATAAATCTGTTCATTTTTAACTGTCCTCAAGGGGAGATCTCTGCTTGAGTAACATTCTGTAATACGGGCCTAAGATGCCTAAATATTCATGCAATACTTTATGCATTTACTCATAACGATAACTACCTCCAACAATGCTGCTAGGTCACCCTTTTGTCAGCTTCAATCATGTTTTCTTCAGTTAGTAGCCAATGGAGGACGTCTCTCACGCAATTCCTGAGTTAAATTGGTACGTCCACGCTTGACGTCGTTAACCAATTGTAAACAGAGGCACAAGATGGAGCTTCATTATGGAATGTCAATCGAGGTTTATCATAACTTTGTTGGTGATTGTTGAAATCACAACAATAATCATTGAACAAATAATGATGTTTTATGATTTCTGTTGTGTGAACACTTTTACTAAATAGGTGGCAGCCAATTAGTAAAAAAAGCGGGCAAGTGCATGTCGTCAGGACACGCGCAGTGTTAGGACTCCGGACTTGCTGATCACAATATGCGAATTTAGAAGGGTTTTTTTTGTTGTTTATATAAACAACAAAAAACTACATATATAGCTAATTAATAGCTTAAGCACGTAAAATATAAAATTGTTATAGAAGAGCGGTCTCCTTAGAGAAGAGATTTCAAAACCTGCAATGTTTTGATTAATTTAGGTTATTGAAATAAACTATTTTGTTTTTATAGCTAGCTACCGTTCGCTCAAGGGTCTTATTAAACCAATAACTAAAGTAATGGATTCATCTGATTTGGTGACATGAGGTTTTAAAATATCGCGTACAGTTAATAATACTACCTCCTATCTACCTTTTAATTGGGTAGTTTACTAAATGAGTAGGTATATGGATTTTGCAGTAAAGTAGTAAAATTGGACAGCCATCCTCGTTATTTTGAATGACTTTAACATTTCTTAGTTTACAATTTTTGTTTAAAATAAAGCACACCTTTACAGGCTTCGATGTAGGCAACCAAGCAAACTGTAATGGTTAGAACTTATTCGCTTTTAAGGCAATTAGTTCGCAAACTTCTGGTACCGTCTACAGAAAGTATCCCTATGGTTTCTTGTTTTTGCTCTCAACTTGTTATGAACTTACTATACTGTAGGTATTGTTCTAGATTTCTTGAAATTTCAAGGAATATTACGTAATGTTTATTTGAATCTCATTTACGCTGGCACGTTTTTCTCTCCGATGGAAGATGGAATTTTCCTTCTGCCTATATGAAATCAGAAAATTAGGTAGGTAAATAGGTAGCATGCGGTCGGTTTACAGGGAATTTGTGGTGGGAGAGTGTGGGTGGAAGTGAGTTGAGTTATAATTACTTTTCGATAAGCGTTTCGTCTGTCACCAAGACATGTTTGTATATTATATCTGTTTTGAGAAATTATCACTGTATTTCTTCTTAATTCAGATGTGACTACGCATTTATAGGACCTACAATCGAAAATTGCATGTACATTTCTTTATTACTGTGTCTCTTTCTCGCCCAAATTACCCTCTAATTTGGAGTAGTTAGTGCGTATACGAAAACATGAAAAAAGTTCACGATATCCAGTAAACAAGAAATAAATTCAAATAAATATCCTTGGACATACACACAGCGCCATCTAGTTCCACAGTATGCAATTACGCTTGTAATTATGGATACTAGATGGTTAATATACTACACGGATACCTTATTTTTGTAATAAATACAATTATATGTTCACAACAGGCGACGATATCGAGAAATATACCTAAATATAATGTTTGTCAGAAAGCCGAAAGGGGTTATTAGGTATTGCTATCGTAAAGGCAATACATTAATTTTACATTGACACATGACGTTTCCATGGTTTTTTTTTCCTAAATATTGTTTTACTTTTTAATCGTTCAGTACATCCACACCCATTTAGGTCGAGCATTAAAAGAGAAATAATGGAAAAAAATACAATCGAATTCCCCCTTTTTTCAGCCAATTAAAAATAGTTTTTATTGTTTTGTTGTAAATTATTAAATTCTTATAATTAATATATTACAACTCTGATAATCCATTGTTTGCTACGTATGAAACGAGACACCACGGAGCGAAAGACATCAACGCGTGCATCCGTCATATGATTCTCAAAAGTTACTTCGAGTCTACTTTTTTCTTTACCTTCTTTTCTTTAAGTTTAATGGGAAAATGTATTTTTTTAGGAAGATATAGGACTTTAATTACACATATTCACAGCACAGAGACGCATATTATTTCACCGTTCATCTAAACTATTTAGTTCTACATGGCTCTTATCCTACGCCAAATCAAACTCGAACTAAAATGGCGGTGCGGCGCTCTACACTAAGCTTCAGGTGAACGCAGTCGTCCTCTCCTACTCTCTCAATTGATTCTGTAGTCTGAGGTTGGCTCTCAGCCTCCCACCCTGCCCAGCTGCTGACACAGATTGTGGCTCATCCACGCAGAACTCGTGACGCGTCGCGACATCACCCCATTTAAAAGGCAAATACGGTCACGACTGCTCACGCGGATGCCTCGCTATCGACGTGGAGGCTTGTGCAACGTACCTATAATATAATACGTTAAACACCACTCAGATGCAACTTTTTATTGATCGTCAACTATTTTAACGAGAATATGAAAAAATAAAGTGATCGCATGCGTACAAATGTACAAAGACGACCTATATGTCAGCAATAGACTGTTGCAAGCGATAGCGCTTATATAATTTTTGTTGAAGTTGGTTGACCGATTTTAATGAAACATTTTTCTTTTGTTCCAGATTAAGGCGTGCATCGCCAGTGCGTGTGCGCGGCGGATGCAGCGCGGGCGCACGCGTGCGATGCGCTGCTAGAGGCCGCGATGGTCGGCGTGGGCGTCGCGGAGGGCGGAGGGGGTAGCGGCGGCCCCGGTGACGGCTACTACGGCGAGTACTACCCGCCAGAGTCCTACTACGTGCCCCAGGAGATGTGTCCGCACCCGCAGCAACATCCTCAGCATGCGCATATGTGCACCGTGCACGCTGAATATGGTCAGTTAATTATGCACACTACAAATCATTCTTTCTTCTATCTTCGCACTCAACTTCTCAGAGAACACCCCGCCCAAATCATACAAGAGTATCCAGTTATTATGTCCACGGACCTAGAGCCATTTGTGGAGGATGAGGGCTTTTCCAGATGACCATTAAAAATATATAACTAGTCTCGACAGATGGCGCTGATTTTAAGCTATGTATCAAAATCCAAGTCAATAATCCGTTTCAACAAACAATATCAACTTTTTAATAATTGATGAAATGATGAAGAATTAGGCCACATCTTGATTATGAGTACTGTGTTAGTCGATGGAAACCTGACGCCATCTATTTGCTACCGTGGAAACCTTCGTTTCTTTTGTTTAAATTGTCGCCCTGAAAACCCCTCATTGCGATGTGACGCTCAGGTTAGTTGCCATATAATATTCACTCGATGCAGTTATGTATCCAACCATATTTACCAGGTATAATTCTTAACGGTAACTGTTTGCAGGAAGGAAGGTATTTTCCTAAGCAAAAAAACTTGCTTCATTCTTTAGGCATTATTAATATTTATTATAATCATTTAATTTTCATTTATTGCTATTGCGAACATATTGGCAAAGAATGTAACTCGTAATCATTTAATTGTTATTGCATTGCTTGCTATGCAAGAGCATAGCACACATGGTTGGCATTTAACTACCGTTAATGTAAAGTAACTATACGACCATAAAATTTGTGACAGTCTGTAAAGCCAATAAATGTCGTATTTATTGTTTGATTTATGTCTAAACTACATATTTGCGTAAGTAATGTAACCTAGATAACTGTGACATTTACAGCTGCCTTAAGGAGGTGCGTTTTAATTCTTCGTATCTACCAATGACAATTTTATCGCTGCTAACTAACGCTAAGTGTGCAGAGACCGCACGGTAACGAACCGCTTTTTCAAATTAAAACGTAATCGTATCAGAACATCACTCGCCGCAGTCTAAACAAAGAGATTCAAGGCTCTCGTGGGATTCTCAGCATTGCTCAAGACTAGGGCCTGCGGTCGGTTGCTTTGCAATCCGGTCTAGAGCTATGCACAGGCGCACGTTTCCGCCGCAGGCGGTTTGCAGAAACGCAGATCATCCTCGATCATCCCACGAATAACGATTTCTACGAATCTCCAAAACGAGTTCATTCATAAACCGCAAAGTTACGGGCCGGAACGGTCGGCGTCGTCGTTGTCAAAATAAAGCAAAGCTAGCCGCCCGTGACGTGGTGTGCTCGGGCCGCCTGCCATGCAAGGCCACTAACATGCGATGTAGGTAAATGTATAATTTCCTCTACAGAAGCAACACGATAGCAAATTACTTTAAAGTATAAACTAAACCCAAATAAGATTTGGGGGTTCCGGATGAGCGCGCTTCACCTTTGGCCTCATATAGGTACCTAACATCAAATGTGATTGAAGTCAAGCGCTAACCCAGGCTGAATAAAACAATCGGGGACCGTGAAATTACCTTTAGACTACGAAATTTACATGTATACATTAAATTTTTTGTCATTGGCGAAACATAGTGTCTCGTCTAGCGCCGCACCACGCTCCCCGCTGCTATTTGTTAGTGTCCATATTTTGGTGCCGAGCTAAGATTGTACATAGATCGGAACGACGCTCATGTCTTTTGCATGAACCAAGGAGAGCACAAAACATTTATCCTTTGTATATAAGATAAGCTACTGATTATAACATAAAGTTAGAAAACAAGCAGCGCTGGAATGCTTATCAGAACTTCAGTACAATATCAGCAGAAGTCAGCATGAATATTTTCATAATTAACATGAATAATGAAAATAAGAAAACAAGAGAAGACTAGACCAGAAACAGACGACAATAACAGCAGCACTCCCAGTATTTAAAAATAAAATACGCCTCTGTTAATATCAGTGTCAATTTTATTATAAAGTGTAAAAAAAGGTCTTACAGAAATACGTGTAATTGGACGTGTGTATAAAATTATACATATAGATGAAGTATGATCACTACGTACTTTATATACACAACATATTTTTTTAATTCTATTATTTATTTTAAAAACTTAAAAAGAAATATAAAGCAATAAAGCTAAACGAAAGGATATATATATGTAGATACTTTTACTAATAAATGGCAGAAATCTAAGCAACATTCGACTCAAGTTTTGATAGGATTTAATATTTTGAATCCGAAATGCATTCATTATCTGTGATATCCTCCCCATTTCTTATTTTCGCTGTATCCATTATTCGACCTATATTTTGTTATATCGCCAATGACCCTCAAAACTGCACATTTCTCCAAAATTATTGAGTGAATATACCTACCTATTGCTGAAATGCGACATCAATGTTTGAACGGCTCCAGACACTTGCATATAAACATTGCAGCACAGGCAGTATTTTCTGAGACACCAAAACCCTCTCAAGTGTGAACGGAACAGACATGTGTCAGACATTTGTATGTACACACCTTAATCTTCACTGCATTTCGCTTGTCGGTCGATAAGCCAACAGCCATTATTTAGTTCTAAATAACTTTAGAAGAAGACGCTCACTTAAATTAAAATAAGAGAACCTGCAGAATGAGCTAAGTCAGGGTTTAAACCCTGACCCTGACTTAACTGAAGACCTCTAGTCCAAATAGACTAAGAATCCGGTTTATGCTTTAAAACTTACAGACTTGAAAGGTCGACTATTTTCAGAAGGTCATACATAATACTTCTCATTATAGAAGCATTAATCTTCATAATCTTGGATTATAGGAGGAGAGATAATTATGCAATTTTAATAAGTTACTGTATTTTTTGTGACCGATTAAAAATCATAATAATTACCTCATGTGCTCATGATTAGATAACGACGTGGATATTACTTTGTAAACAAGATATACATATATTTAAATATTACGACATAATGTGGAGTGGTGTGTGAAGTACGTAACATAATTAAGTTAATGTTGAAATTACCATAACGTAACTATACGAAATGCGGTTTAAGAAATATGATTTTTGGGAACTTATGAATAAAATTCTAAAACTAGTGTCGGAAATCAAACATGATTGATTACTAATTTGAAGTAGGTATGTAATATATCTATCTATGAGTATGTTACAACCCACATCTACACTAATAAGTATTATTAAAGGCAAAGTAACTCTGTTCATCTCCCTGTTTGTTACCCTAACCCGAATAAACCTCTGCACCGATGGTATTGAAATTAGGTAGGTATAGAGGTAACCTGGGATCTGGCAAATAACAGCCTACGCTTCATCCTGAAAAAGTCCGCGATAAAGTAACTTCACCCAAGTGACGCCGCGGGCGGGCGGAAAGGAAAGTGATAAATAAGTTACCGAGTTTGGGCAAAGATTATTTTCGTTTAGTTTTGTAAAGTACGAGCCGGGACTTGGGCAATAAATAGTACCTACCTTTTTTGATATGAAATGCTATCCAAGATTTGAGATTTATTAGCAAGGGCTATTTTCATTTAAAACCACATAACCCCTATAATCAAAAATGTACTTTTTTCTTCTTAACTAAATGACGTAAGACTCATGGGCATACGAGTAAAAAACGATCAAATGCTATGTACTAGATAAACAATAGAATCCTATTGTGTCTAGAATTTCTGGCACATTATGAGTTGTTTCGTTCCGACAATTTCGATACAGAACACTAAAAAGCAAAGTGGTAATTTTAATTAATAAAAATTTATGTAACTCTTCTTCACTCCCAATCTGCGCTAGGTCCGAAAATGGATTAATTCTTAGAGTAACCGCTGAGTGGTACAAGCTCTACAAATAAAGTTTGATAACCCATTTATTTATTAAATGCAAATCATAGCTATGTTTAATATATTTAGCAAATTCTCCATTAGCATAGGGCACACAACACCTGGTTCAACCAATTAAAATATTGATCACCCTTACGCCCGTCTTTAATTGGTCACGACCACACAGCACATTTAAAACTATTAAACATAGGTACTAGCTTTCCGCCCGCGGATTCGCCTGCGTGAAAGAACTTTATCGCGAAAATTTGTTTATCCCGCGGGAACTACTCACTTTATCGGGATAAAATATATGCTATGTTTTAATCTAGGGTATATTCTATCTATATACCAAATTTCAGCCAAATCCGTTGAGCCGTTTCCCCGTGATTGAGCAACAAACAAATAATAATAATAATAAATATTTATTATCTCACCACAAAGAAATTGGTACATTGATTAAATAGTAATGTTAGGTAAATACAAACACAAATTCCTTTGTGAGAGACTGGAGTCTGAAATAGGTTCGAAACCTGTGCTACAGACCTCCAGGCCTCACTCCCTTACTATTAGACATTACAAGAAGAGCACTGAGAATACATTATATAAGTGATGCAGTAAGATGCAACATGAACAAACAAACATCCAAACTTTCGCACTTATAATATTAGTTAGATAACATAACCCATAACTGTTGCAGGTGGAATGCCGGTAGTGACATCTGCGACCATGATGCCGCCTCTGATGCCGCCGGTGCTCGACGAGGGCATGCGTCACTATCTGGTGCCTCACCCCCACCCGCAACCACACCCTCACCACCAGCCGCCGCCGCACCACCAGCCCCACCATCAACCGCCGCACCATCAACCTCCGCCACACCATCAACCGCAGCACCACTACGTAAGTATGCTTCAGTTCGTGAGCTCCTTGAATAAATAATAATGGTTATTTTTTTCTATTTACTTCGAAATGTCTTCCAAAGATTGAGTTGATTCGATTGATTTTAGTTTAGAAGAAATAAGTAAGTTATTACAGGTTCCATGCGTGATAATTCAACTTCAATAGCAACTTCTAAGTATCTCAAAAGTCAAGTTCAAAAATAAATCGAAGGTATTGGAGTGAACGGAGCCGATTAATAGAAAATGACAATGAGATGATCATTATTGGTGTAGTGGATAGTCACCCTATCAGCGAAACCAACGGTTGCGGGTTCGAATCCCGCGAGGGGTAAATGTTTGTTATGATGAATACGAACATTTATTCACGAGTCTTGGATGTTTATATAAATATTTACGTATGTTTATCCGTTATCTAGTATCCATAGCACAAGCTTTGCTTAGTTTGGGACTAGATAATTGGTGTAAGTGTCCGAAATATTTACTTAAATATTTATTTAATTATTTATGCTGCATGCGAGCCATGAAGGTATAGACACTTGGCTATCTGATTTCCTTCTAGGTAGTGTACTATTCAAAGTAAAATTGGTGAGAGTTTACGATTTCCTCCCCTACTCTCTTACTCGTAAAGTTTGACGTCAGCAGACCAGGGAAAATTTAACTAAAGTCTACTAGCTGCCAACGAAGTTATATAGAAAATGCGTAAGGTGTATACGTATTTAATGAATGAATGACAACGTAACGTAGAAGTACTTACTTACGTTATGCAACGTGCTGATTTCCTCCTGGTAGGTTTTTATTTCTCTGCATCAGTGCATAACCATCACTAATAGCAGTATCTACCTTATGTAGGTGCCTACCCACGCCTACCAACCAATAGCAAAGCAAGTAATAAGTAAGAGGGACTATAAAATGCTGATGTACGTTTATTGATTGTAAACATCACTTAGGTAGGTACAACTTTGTAGTCTCGAAGTACAGCGCTCTGGCTCCGTCTGATGTCGCCTCACATTCTTATAGTTCAGTGGCCTACCAAGGCCGCCTCTCATCATTATTTTTACAACCCATTCACTCTATGCTAATAAAAATTTGCCATTTAGTATGTAGACGATAATTACAGGATAGTGTTAATAATTGCATTGACATTTTATCCTCATTGTGAACCAAGGAATTATCTGTGTTCATTCACCTTTCACATCACATTAAACGTAGTTACTACAATAATAATATACCTATCTACAACGGAACAAGATCGATTAGAGGCTGGGGTTTCATTGAAATATCATATTTATAAACCCAACAGACGGATGAATATCGACTCGCACTTTCAGGTCGTGCGTGGGTATGTAGGTACAGTCGACGTCATGTTTATTTTACGTGATTAATGGTGATTTCAAACTGTACCAATCGCAGTTCTCTAAAATTACCCTCTTTATAGTTAATATCTATCAGTTTAGGGAACTGCAGCTGGTATAGTTTAAATACCCAGCGCAGGGAGCTACCATAAATTATGTAAAATAGCTGTGCATGATTAATTATGGAGCCGACTGTAGCTGTAAGAGGACTCGGTATAGGTAGAGCGTTCGTTCTCTCAGTTCTGTTGGATCGGGTTGGTAACTGTCGGGGAAACATTCTGATGATCTATCAATCAACATTTCGGTAGCTGTCCTCGTTGACCAGTACCTATCTACACTTTGTGGTAGATATCTTAGTGACTTTAGTGCGACTCGCATTTCATTATATTAGCAAGGTTCTACTGCAGCGCCTACTCAATCGAAGCAAAACTCAAACTCGGCTTACAAGAGTTTACATGACTTTTCTCAAAATCGTTTTTTGAAAGAAGTCTAGAAGCGCCACAAGCAAGGCCAACTAAATTATTCAAGAACTTTACTCCTCATTGTAATTATAGGTCCGAGTTTTACCTACATTTCGAGGATTCTTCGTCTTAGGGTATGATCAACTAGCTTACCGCCCGCGGCTTCGCCTGCGTGGAATTTCTTTATCGCGGAAATTTAATTTTATCCCGGGGGATCTACTGACTTTATCCATATCTCTTAAACCAGGGTATGTTCTTTTTTTTTGGTATGTTCTACCTATATACCAAATTTCATCCAAATCCGTTCATCCGTTTCGCCGTGATTGATCAACAAACAAACAAACATCCAAACTTTCGGGTTTATAATATTAGAATAACATTTTGGATCAGCGATGAACCGAACAGGCTTGTTATGTTTTGACTTTTTTGACGTTTACGTTTGACATTTGTGCTTGTTATTTGTGTTGTGCTGTTATATAGTTTTGTTTACTTCACAAAGAATTTTCAAATTTTCTTTGATTTTCCGTTGTTGTTTAGGAAGAAGTCTGATAAATTTATAATATTTCTGTTGCATCTCATAATACCAATGTCGTAATCGTGTTTTACAAGTGGTTTTAAATGAAACTTCATGTACTACTCTTACTTTTTTGGTTCGCTCTGTGTCGCTCAATTAGGTGTTATTCTATAAATAATGACGATTACAAATACCTTCATTGATATCGACTAGAATGTCAATCCCACTGGATTCTAGATATTTGCGAAAAATAATAATCGAAAGAAATGAATAGGTACATAAGCGTTCACCTTCTGTGCAAACAATTTCCGTTGATTTATCGATTGTTTCGCTTGTAAATTTAAAACGCATACATGGACGTTTCGCTTACACACGCGTATATAGATTATCCGGCCGATTTTAGTGAACTGTGGTGGTAGTTGATTGTTGGTTTATACGGTGTTATCTGGTCGCGGGCGTATAGTATCGGGCGTGCAGCTGTACTGTCGCGTTGTTATCAACAGTTGAGAATTGGTACGTGGCGCTGACGTGACCAGCCTCGGCTAACTTATTTTGTACATGTGAAATTGAAGGAAGAAAAATGGGTGATTCTGATCCAGTGACAAAAAATCCTGTTGAGAAAGCAAATGCTAAGGTCAGTGGCTTAGTCATTTTTGTTTAGCTTCTATTGTGTCTAGGTAAATAAATAACATTGTAAACATAAGGTAGAAAAGTTTTAAAATTTTTAAATTCTCTGTTTGATATTGTATGTATTGTATTTATATTAAGTCATTTTTTAAAGCCAGTTTTAAACAAAATCTAAATTCGCAGTGCTAGAATTCATATTTGATGTTAAGTGCATGGTCACTGGTATGTTGATTTAGCATTATTGATCATGAACGCTGAGGGGAATAATAACTAGTGCTCAACTGTGCATTACATGTTGGCTTTTGTGCTTTTTTCCCTGCACCACTTCTTTGGCAGCTATGGCATTGCTTAACTGTATTGGGACTATAATTATATATAAATACTTTTATACATAATTGCAGTAAAATACAATATCTTTTATGCCAATGATATTTTTAGAAGCGCTCGTGCAGTTGCCTATGTTATTCATTCTCGATATGCGAAGTTAAGCAATTCTGGCATGGTCGTCGTTGGATGGGTGACCACTAGTGGCATTTATAGGAGTGTTTTACGTGGTCTGGAGAGCATGTTGAATATTGACTAAAAACACTGACTGTCATGTGGACACTAGTCTGACACCACATTCACTCATACCCTCTCCCAGTGAGAGGAAGCTATACCCCTACAGTGGGAATGTGTAAGGTTGTTGGATGATGGTGTGATGTTTTAGTCTAAGTGAAAAAGAATAAATTTAAATATTTAACATTGTTATTAATACTTATTAACTTTACTCAACTAAGGCATTACGATTTTCCATAGAGCCCACTATATCCCATGGGCCTTTACCTTGCGTGAGAATTTGAAAGCTATTTATTATTTAGATACTATAATTTTTTCTGTGCTTCCAAAGGTCGCCGCCGAAAGTGGCGCAGCCGCTCAAGGGGTTTGCTGAAATAAATTCCCCCTGTGAAAGGTTTAATTAATCGATCTGGTTTTCTTAGAATATGTATCTGCCAATGAGTGAAAAAGAAATACATTTTAATTTTGTTCATTTTTACTAACTTTACTGTATGTAAAAATCTATATAAAAGTATAGTAAAAATCAGGTCAAGAGTGAATTAGTACTCAGATAGACAGTTCTAAAAGTAATTAAAAGCTTGCGGATTTATTCCCCTCTAAAGGCATAATGTTTGTATGATGAATATAGATGTGTTCCCGAGTTAGGATGTTTTTCAATTAAACTATATGTATTTATTTACAAAAAAATATGTATTTGTGTAGTTTATCAATCATCTGATATCCATAATACAAGCCTAGTTGCTTAGAGTGGAACTAGATGGCACTCTGTGTATGTGCAAAGATATTTATTATTGTATATAATATGTAAATTGTAACTCCTTACTAATAATAACATTTATAAATACCCGTCTAAAAGTAGGTATTCATAATTATTGCAGCATAGTAACTGTAGCTATACCAAACAAGATTCCCCACCTCAATTTTTGACAGATACTGTACTTGCGTTATCTTCTATAGGAAGTGATCACCTAAATAGGATATCCGGAAATTTACGAAAACTAACTAATACTTAAAAGAAAATCTAAAGCATGTAAAGAGTGGTCACAAGAAATTAATAACAAAAAGTATTAGAGTGTTTTTCAATACTGTTATAAAAATATTCAGTAAATCCTGGCCAGTCAATGGGCAGCATTGTGTATACTACAGACAGCAATTTTGTAGTATGGAAAAAGGTGATCTGATGTCATTCATATCTCTTGTATATAACATTTTTTAAAGATTATTTATTAAAAACAATGGCAATTTCTCCTGAACAGAATTGCATATCACACTTAGGGATAAGTAAGCAGTACTTATACCTATCAAAAGCGGAAGCGTTGATCCCCTGACTCCCAATCTAGGTGAGAACCTTTGCCCTGGGGTTCAATGGTCTTCTGCACAATTTTTTTTCTCATCTCAAAGCATAAACTATTGATGTTATGTTTGAGTAGGTATATTTGTCTATCTAAGTATATGATATGTTATCTTTAAGTAGGTATATTGTTCTATCGGTCTATGTATGTGTATGTAAATATATGAAATCTGTTCAGGGAGTTTATATCTGCATTCCTATTTAATACCGCACAACCTACCTATTTCAAATGTACTGTCCTATACCCAAAGGTTGCCTGGAAGAGATGGCTTTTAGTGATAAGTTCGCCAAATTTTATTCTATTCTTACCACTTTCTGTAACTGCATTTGCTTTTCGGTTGTGCAATAAAGTGTATTTATATTGTATTGTATTGTATGTGCAGTAATAATTGTATCAGAAAGTAAACACTTTGCCCTTAGCAATATTTAAAGAAATATATAAAAAATAAACAAATATTGTCCCTCTATATCTCGCGCATAAGTGTTTATAGTATCATATAGTATGTATACATATAAAATTTAAATTATATGTAAAATTTAAATGAAAAGTATTCGTTAGCCATGCGACTCGACAGGTTGTCTATATGTCTTGGGTTCGGAACTGCTGAGATGTGACAGCTTCCACTAACTTGTAAAGGTGTATGTGTTTGTGCGTATATATAAAGGCAGTCTCATCAAGTTAAGCATTTCACTGAACAATTTTGAGTAAATCTTCAGTGTCATTATATGTAAGACGGAACAGCCAATTTAGCTTCAAACCGATTCAGTTCATAAATGGAAAGTAATTTATAAATTTTGTTTTTTATCCTCGAGCTTTGCGCCTAAAACTGTCTAGATATTTGCGGAAACTGTTCTACAAAACGGGGACAACGTGACAGCGTGCAGTAATACTTTCGTCCAGGGGCATGTCTGAGTATTTCCGTACAGTAGTTCAAAATACAAAATAGCTGTCTCACCATAAGAACACCACTCTCCCGATAAGGCTTTGTGGTAGGGAAATCGCGAGCCTAAGAAACGATCACCTTGAGAACTGCGATTTGCCGTATATTAATATAAACAGACATGAATGATTGCAGCCAAATATATTTACTATGAACATGCTAATATAGATGCAGGAATCTACATGATATAAATACTTTGGATGTAACAAATAATTTATCGCTTGATACACTTCTATCAGTGTGGAAATTGAGCAAGTCCAATAAGTTGGACTTGATGGATGCTCGATCAGAATCCAAATTATATAAATATTAACAAGTAGCTCTATTAAAAGTATCACATTAGCACAGAATTAATATAGTACAATTCAATTTCAATTCAATATGTTTATTTTATTCTCACAGATGATGATAACAATAAACAAAAGTAAAGTTTAAATAACAAACAATGTATAGGTGCATGCTAGTGTGTGTGTGTGTGTATGTGTGTGTATGTACACATTAGGTAATAATGTTTTGTGAATAGAAACACAGAACACGGGCCCAGCAGTATCTTGTTTAAGTTATGGAATGGCACCACACACTCCTTATCTAAATTAGATTTGGGTACTGAGAGTGTATTTAAATTTTTGTCATTGGCGACCTTCAGAATGGGACTAATTTACTTCTTCCCATTGATGTCCGATTAAGGGTTGTTGAATTCGTGAGGGTAACTGCCTGGACCAGTGACGTCAAGCAGCATTATTGGTGCAGAGCTCTCAAAATGTACAGTGCGGCAATTGTAGCAAAATCCGTCACTGTGTTGCTTATTACAAGGTGTGTCTTTTATTTTTAGGGGCCAGCAAATGGTGCCGGTGGTCCTCAGCATTTCTATGGCACAGGGTACCCTACTCATTACCACCATGTGCCTCCACACCACATGCAGCACTCCCCTCCTCCTCCAGTGTATCAGAAGGATGAGAGGACCCAGAGGCAGTACTCTAAGCTCAAGCAGAAGTTGGAACGTAAACATACTAATAGGAATAATGGAATTGGTTAGTACTTCAAGAAATCATGTAATTATCCAAATGAAATAGTAGAGAGTCTTGTATACTTATATTGAATTTACTTGTTTTTTTTTTGAGGCTAGTAACATAGGTATCATAGTGCTTCTATTGAATATATGATAATATTATAATATTTTAGGTAGGAATTTCAATGTTAGAATGAGCTATTTGATGCAACTTAATTTACAAGTGAAAGTTGTGACTATGAGCTAAAATCTAAATCAGTGTATTTTTCCGCCAAGTAAAGCCTCTATCCAAGTGTAAGCCTAAGTATTTGGCATTGTCAGTTTAGGGAAGCTTGTCATCTCATGGTGAACGTGACCTGAACCGATTTTTTTTTTCAAATTTTATAGTTCGTTGAGACCTCTACTGAGTTTTCATTAGTGGCTATTATTATGATTCATCTGCAAAAGCTCCAACAACGTCATCGTCCGCAATGAATAGATTTGAAGTAAACACGAGACAAAGAGTTGGTCCAGACACACTTCCTTGTGGTACCCCAGGATATATACGACCTGCTTGGTTAGAAACTCTGACTGTTATACCAAAAGGTCGCGGGTTCGAATCCCGCTAGGGGCATATGTTTGTATGATTAATACAGACAGACATGTGATCCCGAGTCATGGATGTTTTTCATTTATTAATGTATTTATTATTTACAAAAAATATATGTATTTGTGTAGTTTATCAACCATCTGGTATCCATAATACCAGCCTAACTAGATGGCACTCTGTGTAAGTGCAAAGATATTTATTATAACCTTACGAAATAGGAGCTCACTAACGAGGACAAACTGTACAATTAAATGTTGACGATCGATTGGTGTAGTGGGTAGTGACCATGCCTTCGTAACCAACAGTTGCGGGTTCGAATCCCGCCGGGAGGAACAGTTTGTGTAATGCATATGAACATTTTTTTTCAAGTCATAGACGTTTATATAAATATTTATGTATATTTATCCGTTATATAGTATCCATAGCACAAGCTTAGCCTATTTTGTGACCGGATAATTGGTGTACGTGTCCTGATATTTATATGTAATGTTAATGATCTTGGATCCGTGTTGCAGAACTGAACTCTGGCGCGAGTACGCCATCCCTGTCGCCGCGTAAGGAGGTGAACGGTCGCGGCGGCGGCAGCGGCGGCGCGTCCAGTGGCGCCTGGTCAGAGGGCGAGGGCTCGTCGGCCGGAGCCTCCGTGCAGGGAGACGACGATGACACGCAGGCAGTGTTGGACCTGCTCACCGCTACCCGCACGCCGCAGGTCACTACACTAAAATGTCGCGCAAATTGTGTCGAACAGCTGCGGGGTGGATGGCAACATTGTAACGCTCCCGAATCCGCTTCTGTACTTTTTAAACTATTGAACATTGTGTCGGGGTGGAGTGAGTTGTATTATTACGCCGTGGATTATCGTGCGTGCGACTTCTTTCTCAACATACCCTAATGTGTGAAGTTCGATTTTTGCATTGCGATGCGTCTTATCCCGCCCCGATTTTATATGCGTCTACACCGTGGTAATCTAAGTCATCCGTCCAGATCCCATAATGTCTAATTTCATCGCCAACACCTACGCCATTGGTAGATTATCGCAGTTGGCTATACATTGAACTTAGATATTAAGATGATAAGGATGCAGGTGCAGGCTCACTCGGATTTGGTTAAAAGATACTTTGCATTTGATCGATTTGAATTGTTCTTCCACTGTACTGTCAAAAACACAAAGTTTCTTTTATCGTGATTCATCTATACTTGCATGACACAAACAATTTTTGGCATTATACAGTCATATTTGTCGGCAAAATTTATATTCCAATTGGTTTCGTACCTTCCTTTTCGGCTTCGTTAAGTCTGACGATGAATACGTTGGTTAACGTTTCCAGGTGAGCGACATGACACCAACAAGCGCGTTAGTACAATGGAATTCACCTTTGCCGGAAGGTGTCACCCTGCCAAATGATCTAACGTACGACCTATTGCTGGGAGACCGTGGCGGACGTTACAAGGCGATCTATAGCGGTCCTTCGTTATCATGCCGGTCAGTATCTATTTATTACATTAAGTAAACGTGGTCTTCGTTTAGCACCCTGACGAATATCTGAAATTGATTTCGATGATTTTTATATAATTTTAGCTTCAATACAGGACACAAGCAATGCAATTGTTGTAGTTTTCCTGGAGTATATAAAAGAATATAAGAATAAAGTTTATTGAGCGAAATACATGTCTACAAATTTAATTTTACCTCTGGCTCCCAAACTAGTGTATCTTTGTATCTCACTAGCCAGTAACAAACGTCTTCGTTTTAGAATGATTTATTTTGTACTATGGCTTGCAATAGGCACAATTACCAGCCGGACTTGCTTCCGGTGTCATGCGTGCGCGTAATATGATTGCATCAAATCAACCGCACAGCCCTTATAATACTAATAAAGGTATCTGTCAACACACCACGATAAAATGTCTAAAAACTTGCAATCAGTTATTGGTTAGTCCTGTCAGCTTATTGCATTTTGATTGGCACTGTCAAGGCCACGTAAATAACAGCCTTATCTTTATTATATATTCTACTATATCTATGTATTTTCTATGTATCGTCATATGACCATCTGATATTCACCGTTTACTTTGCACTATCCAACTACCTATTAAAAAGCTTTTTTTACTGAGGTTGTATGGAAGAATCGCTATCAGCGATAAGATCGCCGTTGTACACTCTTATTATTTATTTCAAATATTCTTTGTATTTTATTTTGTGTGCAACAAAGGATTTAATAATAACCTTCGTAGGGTCAATCGGGATGCGGTACCCCGCCTCCCTCAGCTAGTGGACAGTAATAATTCGTTACAGTAAATAAATGCATGGACGTATCAGCAGGACTGGTTTGATAAATAAACTGTTCTTTACCCACAGGGTGAGAGACCTGCGGCCCGGCAGCGAGTACTCCGTGTGCCTGCAGATACGCGCGGGCGAGCTGACGGGCGCGGCCAGCGAGGCGGCCACGTTCCGCGCGCCCCCCGCCCCGCCCGACCGCCTGCTCCCCCCCCGCGTCACCCAGCGCGCCCGCACCACCCTCCTGCTGCGCTGGACCGCCAGCAACGACAACGGCGCCCGCCTCATCCACTACTCCCTGGAGATGGACGCCGGCGACGGGTACCGCGAGCTCACCCGCCCTCGCACCCGCCAGCACACCGTCAACAACCTGCGCCCGCAGACTCGGTATCGATTCCGCATCGCAGCGATCAACGAGTGCGGGCGCAGCGAGTGGAGCGAGGAGTTGACCGTGTGGACGGCGGGGTCCCCACCTCCGGCGCCCGCTCCCCCCTCCCTCCGCCTGGCGTCGCCGGATGCGCTGGCGCTGGCCTGGGAGCGGCGCGACGACGAGGAGTTCACTCTGCAGATGGATAACCCTGCACGCGGGCACGGCTTCCTGCCGGTGTACAGCGGAGGGGACAACTCGTATTTGTGCAACGGGCTTCATCGCGCTACTGACTACCGGTTCCGTCTCCGCTGCGAGACGGCCGACGGGCAGGTAAATTACGTTTTATGTCCGTTTATTCAAACTCTCAAGCATAGATACATTTTCGGTATTTCGGATCGGTAACTTGTATATTGAATTAAGTTTTTTCAGGACATCATTAACGTTTTCGTTATTTTTTTATTTATTTCACAATAATTACTGAGTTCAACAATAAGCAAAAAGTACCATCGAAAAACATTCTGCAAATTGAAACTATGAAGGGTTATCTGTACATAATTTTAATAAAACCTTGACCTAAAAAATATACCTTTTTTTTTATGCACGACGGGTTCATACTTGACCTCAATCACACCTGGTGTTAAGTGAAGATGAGGTCGAAGATGGAGGCGTACTGACCCGGAAACCCCAACACATTTGGGGGACTGGCTATCTTATCTCTGACAACCGGAAAATTTAAAACGGTCTACCACCAACCAAACCGAGTACTTAAACTTGTACCCCGCTGGGGATCGAACCCGCGACCTCCGAATCGTAAACCCAATGTTGTTTTACATCGAGCCACGGAGGCGGTTAAATACCTTTAGGTATTTTGTAAAAGATTGAAGTCTCGGAAACGACAATTGCGACGTTGTCAGGAGTCTCAAATGTTGGTGTCGTTGCAGGGCCCGTGGTCGACGGAGGTGACGTACCGCACGCCGGCGGAGCGGCCCGGCCCGCCCGGCCGGCCCACAGCCCGCGGCCGCGTGCACTCACGCGCCTTCCGCCTGCGCTGGGACCCGCCCACCGACGACGGCGGCGCGCCGATCGAGTGCTACACCTTGGAACTCGACAACGGAGACGGGTATGTAAATAATAAATATCCTTAAATATACACACAATGCTATCTACTGCCACACTAAGCAACTAGACTTGTGTTGTGGATACCAGATGGTTGATATACTACACAAATACATTTTTTTTTATAAATACTTATTATAAATGAAAACGTCCCCATAACTCGGGTACGCGTGTCCGTATTCATCATACAAACATATGGGGCCCTAGCGGAATTCGAACCCGTTACCTTACCAGTCAGGGTTTCTAACCACTACGCCTGACAGGTCATTTTGTGCAAATTATTAAAATGAATTGTATTTATTTATTTATTTATTTAACACTATTGTATATAAGCATACACGTCAAACAAAACAAAAAAAAAAACAGGAGAATATTAAAATATACAAAAGGCGAGCTTATCTCTATAAGAGATCTCTTCCAGCAAACCTCAGTAAGGAGACAAATTGATATATTGTGGTGTGGTGCCCATTTCCATCAATTATAAAAAAGTGTTATGGCTCTGGAGCCAAATCTTTTGACCCAGTAATTATTGAAGGTAATTATTGACAGTTTGAAAAAATGACAGTTGTGAATTTGTTTCATCTGTGAATCCAAATTTATTTAGGCAAATTGTTTTACATAAAGTTTTTACTAAAGAGAAACCAGGCTTTCATCTTAGTATAATTTGTTTCAAATAATTCAAAAAGGCTGCTCCACCAACAAATCAACGTAATTTATGCTTTTTACATTCTTTTCTCTGTGTTGATAATAATGAGTTATTTTACAAAATTATATATTTATTCTTAATTTGAATTTTGTATGTCATAATAAGGAAAGAGCTCATTTTGTTAAAATCAGTTAAAATTCGTTCCTTATTTAATTAGTGACACCATCGAATGGTGTAATAATACGGTATGTGTTTTTTTTAATGAACGGGTTCGATCCTGCCTAGGAATATTGATTTTTCAAAAATCCAATCATGCAGTATTAGTTTTCACCAAAATCGGGTCCGAGACTTTTTTGAGTACCTTTCGCTATTCCTCATAGTTTCGCATTTGGCCATGCACGTTGTCCACTTGAAAAATTTACCCTGTATACTGTAAAAAAATGTATTCGTATAGTATACCAACTAGCCTGTATTTACAATACAAGCCTAGTAGCTTAACGTGGAACTAGATGGCGCTGTATACACACGGACTTACTCCAAGGATATGAGGGGGGTGACTGAAAAACAGCGTTGACCGTGACATCTGTCCCGGTACAGCAAAGCTGATGTCACTCCCTTTTGCCTTGACTATTCAAAATTCTTATTATGTCAATAGCATTAAGTTAAATAGGAACTAAGGCAATAAATAATTTTTATTATTATTATTCTTTCAAAAGAAATATTGTGAAGAGTTGCCTGACTCGCAGGTACTGAGTTGTATTCCTATTCAAAATTTGGTTTATCTAAAAAGAAAGTGACTCTTATTAATTGTTATAATCATGTAGACATAATATAACCATGTAACTATTTGTAACTTTCTCATAAATAATTTTGTTATACAAAGCAACCTGTTGTGTGCAAGTGCCATGATATATATCATCACTAATTAGTGGAAACTGTTTTGGCTTATGTGTTGTATTTTTGTTACAAACATATTGTATTAGTATTAGCTGTTTGTTTCTCAGAAGTAAATAAAATAATAAAATAAAATAGAAATATTATATTGGTCTTGGGATACGTTTCTTGTTGTCACAAGCGAATTTCGCATACAGCCTGAGCAGTGTTGCGTCCGCGTAGGTACCGCTGCATGTACCGGGGCCCCGAGCGCGAGGCGCAGTGCGAGCGGCTGGCGCCGGGCACGGCGTACTCGGCGCGCGTGCGGTGCGCCAGCGCGGCCGGGGACAGCGCGTGGTCGGGCGCGGAGAGCGTGGCCACGGAGCCCGCGTGCCCGGCCGCGTGCGGCGCGCCCGAGCCCGCCGCCGAGCCGCGCGCGCTCAGCGTGCCCGTGCGGTGGCACGCGCCCGCCTGCAGCGGCGGCGCGCCGCTCACAGAGTACAGGGTCGAGGTAATGTTAAACAAATTGTAGATTGGTTTACACGGAGCGTCGGTGGCGGTTAAGATGCGGTCTCCCAATTTGGGTCCGGGTTCGATTCCCAGGCAGGCCATGTACCGATGAGTTTTTTTTTTAATGCACGACGGGTCGGAACTTGATCTCAATCACACCTGATTTATAACTGTATAGAGTTATAACTTATAACGCCGACACATTTGGATGATGTTTTTGAGATGCCGCACTGGAAAGACCGGGGAACAACATTAATGGCACATCACACGCCTACGCTTTGCCGATGGTTTTGTCATGACGGCGGATTGTTGCAGGAGATTGGTTAATGTTGTAGTCTTTTTTGTTATGCACTTCAACTCAATCAAATCTGATGTTAAGTGAAGATGAAGTCGAAGGTGGAAGCGTACTGACCCGGAAACCGCAACACCGCTATCTTATCTCTGACAACCGGAACACAATAATGCTATTAACATTGTTGTTTGGCGGCAGATTTAGATAAGATGGTGGTAGCTAGCCAGGCGGACATTTAAAATGCCCTACCACCAACCAAACCGAGTACTTAAAGATTACATTTATCCGACTACTCCTAAACGGTGAAGGAAAACATTATGATGAAACCTGCATGCTTGAGAAATAAAAAATTCAAAAGCATGTGAAGTCGCCAACCCGCATTGGACCAGCGTATACGGAGGGAAGGCCTATTTCCTAGCAGTGGGATGTTTACAGGCTGATGATGATGAAGATCACAAGGGAGCAAAATCATATTTTTACGGCGATGGCGCTATTTTGAATCCGGAGCGGAACGAACGATTCTTAACACTCTGGCTTCAATGTACATCGGCCGAGTTAAAAAATAATTTTGCACTCGAGTGATACACTCTACTTTTCATCTCCCTATATGAGAGAAAAAAAAAACGAAAAGCGCTTATTATGTAATGTATTAGTTATTATTTTTACAAACTATGTAATGTTAAAAAGTGAATAAGTTCCGTTTGTTTTATTTTATTTACTTCATTTTGACATCGAATAGAATCCGGTCGCTGACAGATTGCCAATGTGGAGGGAATGGCTTGCTGGAATTTTTTAGCGTTAAAAGACACTCAAAAGATATTTAACTCTAAAATGTCAGAGTTAGACAACTTTACAAAAACAGTGGTTAGAAACGTTTAGTATTCTGCAATATTTAAAAAATAATTCGTGTAGCGTTGTTCAAATGTTATATCGTTATTCAGACATATTCTTCGTGAGATTCGCGTCGCCGCATACGAGCTACATAACATAATCTATATCCACACAGGTTGCGGATTCGGAGGGCGCAGTTCGCCTAGCGTACTCTGGACTAGAGACGGAATGCGTGGTACGAGATCTGACGCCGGGGTGCCAGTACCGCGTGTGGGTGGTGGCGTGTAACCGCGTGGGGGCGGGGCCGGCGTCTGGCGCCCTGTCCGTGACGGCCGCGGCCGCGCCCCCCTCCGCGCCGCCCGCGCCCCGCCTCGCCCCCGCCCCCGCCCCCGCCGGCGCCCGCTCCGCTCGCCTCGAGTGGGACGCGCCCAACGACAACGGCGCGCCGCTCATTGACTATAGGCTGGAGATGAGCTCGACCAATGCAGATGACGCGTTCACGGAGGTAATGAATAAATCACATCAATAGCTTGAAATTCACTGTTGGCCAAGTAGCCTTCTGTATTCTGTTATAATTTGAAAGAGGAACGTGGACTCGAGGTTCCAAATTCTATAGTCCACCCGATGTTTTACGACGAGGACCTGTCCCCTTATTGTCTAACTTCAGTGGGAACGGACTCCAACGTATTTTTTTATGCACCATGGTTTAGCCTTGACCTCAATCACCCCGGATCTTAATTGAAGATGAGGACGGTGGAAGCATACTGACCCGGAAACCCGATCTTATTTGGGGAACTGGCTATCATATCTCCGACAATCGGAACACAACAACGATATTAAAGTTTGGCGGTAGATTTAGATAAGATGGTGGTAGCTAAGCCAGCGGACATTTAAAATGCCCCACCACCAACCAAACCGAGTACTAAACATGGACCCCGCTGGGGATCGAATCTGTGACCTCCGAAATCATAAACTCTATCTTGTGTCAAAACATTAATGTCAAAATAAACGTTGACGAATTAGGACCTCAAATATCAAATTCGACAAATGTTATGAATTTTATTGTTGCCATGGGCCCCAGGCTAATTAAATTAGTAGCGCATGAAAACTATAATTTAATTGTATTTATTTATCCTCAGATATACAGGGGACTCGAAACGAGCTACGTAGTGGAGCAGCTGACGCCGTTCTCGCCGTACTTCTTCCGCGTATGTGCGAGTAACCGCGCGGGGCGTGGCGCGTGGTCGGGGGTGAGGGACGTGCTGACGTCACGTGCGCCGCCCGCCGCTCCGCCGGCCCCGCGGCACGAGGCCACCGCCGACTCGCTGCGGCTCCACTGGCGCGCGCCTAACGACCACGGTGCCGAGGTGCTGCGGTATCGCCTGCAGGTGGGTCTCGTAGCTGTCGGCTCAGCCAGGGGGACGCGCTGACGTTACATACGCCTTCGTGTTTTGGTGTAAAAAATTTTTTGCTCCAATTTTTATTCTTCTTAGCGAGTCGATGGCAATCTTCACCTAACATCAGGTGTGATAAAGTTCAAGGGATAAGTATTGTCCTTAAAAAATAAACAAGGGACATTGGCAATCGGGTGTGGGTGTGACGTTTTCATATATTCTCAAATGCTCATAAAGGTTATGTAGCCTTATAAACACCCGTTGCTTAATTGCGTAGGCGAATTACCACGAAATAGGCGCGTTTCTTAATCTCTATGCCCTTTATCATCAGTAGGTCGGAAAGAGTTGTAGTAGAGGGGCACGCTAATCCGCGCAGTATTCTTCCGGGCTTCCCTGAACGTTAGATTGAGTGTACGAATTGTAACAAACACTTACCAATTTACAATGACAATACACTTTTCTCTTGTTTTGTACTCATTCATGTCCTGAAACTCATGAATTTTATATAACATGGACGAGGTAACCCACGGTCACGTTATTTACCACAGGTGAACGACACCGAGTTCGAGACTGAGGACTCGACACCCGAGCGTCTAATCGAGGGCCTAATCCCCGATACTGTCTACTGCGTGCGGGTGGCCGCAATCAACGAGCTAGGGCTGGGCGAGTGGTCGGAGGCCGCCAGCGCGGCCACGCGCCCACCCCCACCCCCACCCCCACCGCTGCGCTGCGCCGCCGCCGCTCACAACTACCTGCGGCTCGAGTGGCCCACTGTCGCCGACGCGCACTACTGCGTCGAGATGCGAGCTCCAGACGGACGGGAATTCCGGACCATCTATAGGGGGCCTGCTCGATCTTGCAAGGTAACTGGAACGTCTGTCATCCACGCGGCCATCAATCGGGGATCCGTGGAATAAGCGATCGGGATTCATGTATTAGGCGGGGCGATCCGGGAATAACATGTTGCGAAATTTGTGTACGCAGGTAATCGTGGCGCAAACTACCTTTTAACGTGATCTATTGACATTTCCTTTTGCGAGTATTGAGTTATATTATTTATGTAGACTCATACTAAATCTAAAACCTAAATTCAATAATACGTTCGGTGTACTATGGCGACTTGCCAGCAGAATACCAAATGCTTAAAAATATTCTATCGGCACACTATCAACACTCCATTAAAGCATTCCTTAATTAACAGAATTAGGGATTCGGACTAGAATCGTCATAATTTCCACGGTTTTAAGCGTTTCTACGACTCTCATTATTGGCGTTATTGATCGCGGTACCCTTCTGCTGCCGTCGCCCGCTCGCTGTATCTAGACGCACACCATACGAAAAGGGAGCCGAGCTCATTAGACCTTCCCCATATTTTTGGCCTTACCGCAATTTTGAATCTTATTTTCCTACTAACACACCCTATTACTGTCTTTAATTAGTCTGAGGGCAAAAGTAGCAATAGAGTCAGGTAGGGCACCACCTACCTTCAGTAGGCGCCGTCGAGTAACACATCAACAGTTCATAATAATAATTTATAATAAATAGTTTATTGAGTAGCAGTGGGAGAATTGAGGAGGGATTGACCACCTATCTGAGAACCGTTTGTTTGTTTGTAAACGCTTTATTATACAAAAAGGCAATACATTAATTTTACATCGATACAGAATTGAACGTGGGACTGTCAATCCGGAATCTGTCTAAGAAACTATGAGAGATCCGTTCGGGATCTATCAGGAACCTGAATACGCCTTTTCCATAAATACCTAAACTGTATTTTCCTCCACAGATCTAAATAAGTCATGTGATTTTGCTGTTTACCTTAATTACAAAAACTACTAAACCGATCGCGTGAATTTTCAGACAAGTCTGAGTAATCTGTATGCATACATTTAAAAAATGCAAACGTCCGAATGGAGAACCATTCCCATTCCTATCAAAAAGCCTCGAATGACGTTTGTAATCCTCCTCCCAGGCGAAGAAACTCCGCGAGGCGACAACATACCAGTTCCGCATACGCGCGACGGACGATCGCGGCGGGCGCGGGGCTTGGTCGGACCCCCTCAGCGCGGCCACGGCCACGGCCCCGCCGCCCGCGCCCCGCCCGCCTGACGTCACGCCCACCGCCCGCCACGCCCGCGTCGCGTGGGATGCTCCCGATGATCACCATGCATCCACCACTACCTACGTGCTGCAGTGTGCACGCGGGAAGGACAGCCTGTATAAGCAGGTACGTCACAAACCAGCTACAAGTTTAGGGGATATAAGGCCAAAAGCCCGGCTTGCGTTACTAAAATACTCGATCAGTAATATTAACTTATAAACTTTATCGAACTGTTTAAATATTTATTGTTGATGCTTCATATAAATTTTGCCGACCGACAAATAAATTTGGAACACCTAGTTCTGACGATTTAAATAATAAATAAGCATAGGTACAAATGAAACGGCAGATTGAAGAGAAAATAGGCAACAAAACTTACCTATTTAATTTCATTAACTGTGTAAAAACAGCAAAAACATAAGTCGGGCTTGCCATATTTTGAAATCGGCGGCTACTTTAATCTTACGTTGTACTTCGGGTAGTGTTATTCCTCTATGGTAGTATGTTTGACTGCACAAGAATTACAAATATTTTCCGTTTGACATTCAAATGCATTTTTTTAAATCCTAACCGTCTGAGCTGGGCATATATCCTGCGCTTTGAATCGCACTGTACGATGCTATGGTTGTTAACGATTGTGAGGAACTGTCGTCATTGCTTTCTTTTCTTTAACCACAATTCTATTGCTAACTTGGACTCCCCAAAGTAGCAACAGGATCGTATCGGACGGTTCGACTAACGAGCAATGAAATAGCATTTTTGCGGGTAGTTCGATAACTATCTATCGACTTGTCCCAGGTGTACGAGGGCAGCGAGACTACGTTCCAGCTGGAGGAGCTGGAGTACGGAGCGGAGTATATGGTGCGGGTGTGCGCTGTGCGAGGCGGGCTGGCGGGAGCATGGTCTGCTGCAGCACGACTGGTGGTGCCCCCCGCGCCGCCCCCGCCCCGCCAGCGCCGCGCCCGCACCGCCAGGCGTCTCTCCACCAAGCAGGTAACTAGTCACGGCAGTGATCTCACTCTTTAGTGATTTCAAAGTTGATAGCAGTATGTTTATCACTTTCACACTTATGAGTAAGAGCAAAAGTAACAAACCTATGGATATACAGGTAAATTTTTCATTACATGGTTGGCCAAAAACTATGAGAAAAAGCGAAAGGTACTTAAAGGAGTCTCGGGCCCGATTTAGATGAAAACTAAAACTGCTTAATTGTTTTAAAAAAAAATCAATATTCCTAGCCAGGAATTGACCCGTTCATTATTACACCATTCATAATTTCGCTAATAAGGAACGAATTCTGGGAAGTAATGACATACGGCAAACTTAAGGAAAGAGCTCATTTTGAACAGAATTCATTTATCTTACGTTACTTACCTATTAAAACTTAACTGATCAATTGTCCAAACGCTAACGAGACTCCTTTGAGTACTTTTCGCTATTCCTCATAGTTCCGGATTTGGCCATCCACGTGCACATGAAAAATTCACTCTGTACATCGATATTGAAATTTAGTCACGAAAATCAAGCGCCAGGTGGATTGTACGGTCTGCGGCCGCGCTTGGGTCGCGCTAGCGCCCGCGTCCACCAGGCAGGTCATTTGTCTCCTCAGGTGTGACACGGATTCCACTTGGTACTTTGTGAATATGTATGAAGAGTGTCTTTTAATAAGTTCTTGATACCAAAAAATATGCATGTACTCTAGATTACAAACAACGTTACAATTTTTTAAATTCAGTTTTTTAAGTAATATAAATGTAGGTTACTCATGATTGCAAATAACTTTCCTAGAGGAACACATTTTTTAAATTCATTTTTGGGAGGAAACTTTCATCTTTTGCCATATCCTAACCTAACCTGTAGATCATTAAAAATATAATTAATAAAATGCCATTTCTTTGGAATAGTTGTTTGCATATCCTTTGGTATCAAGAACTAATTAAAAGTCACCTTGTAAATTTTGTCAACCACCGCTGTACACACACACAGCCACACTTTTTTGGTTTCTGCCTGTCCCATTTCTTTTGGCGGCCATGTCGTCGCCATAATATCTCAAGTGACCTCTCAGCGGTAGGTGCTGATTAAAAGGTCAAACCTGATTTTATAGAGAAATTGCTGTGTTAAGATTCTCATGTAACCTCCAACCAAAAATACCTCAGAAAAAAGAAAACTTAAAGGAATTGTTGGCCGTGTCAGCCTAATTTCTCCAAACCCAGAGGTCGTATTCGGAGCCAAATGTTCCTATTCCAGGCGGCTTTGCTGATGGCCGTCGCATTCCTCCTGCTGGCTGTGGCGGTGGCGGTGCTGGTGCAGCGGCTGGTGGAGCCGCGGCCGTGACGCGAGCTGGCCGCGGCGCTCCCCCGGGCGTTGGCCCGCATCTGAGTGCCCGCGCTGACCCTGCCCCATGCCACCCCTCGCTCCTCTCTCTACAGGCGCGTAGGAGCGTGAGTCAAAAATGTTACTCAAATGTGCTGCACGACATTTTCATCTACGTACATGTACAGATGTGGCATACGAAGCTATACATTAAAGAATTTTATATCCTGGGTTACGTGGTAGACTTAAGTGTGATCCATACATGTCTTGTGACGTCCGTTATCTCTATACTTATGGGGTAACAAATCGAAGTTATGACATGTATGTAGTTTAATATTTTCCGAATTGTTTATTATGATATGTTTTAATGGCATATTTTATATGATACCGCCACTTCTGAGCAGCCTTTATGATGGAAATGTTAGCTATGGTGTAAGTGAACTGTATCATTATTTGTTTGAATCAGACCCTGATGTATTGGATCTTTTCAGTAACTTGATTTCGTACAAATCTTTCGCTTTTGTACTGATCGATGATTATTCGTAAAGTAAGTGTCCACATAAATTGTTATTTGTTAACATTATTTATATGTACATACTATGTAGATAATCATATCGACAGATGTGTGCCACTCTAATATAACGTTTTGTGGCACGACGTAAATACTGTCTTATTTTTATGTAGTTATTTTTTAAATAAATAAATAAAAGAGGTCGTTATTAATAATAGGTAACTTACTATGACGTCGCAGTTGTGTATTGGCCCACATTTATTTTTGTCAGAATATATTTATACTACGCGTGAAGACGTCGGCGCGTTACGGCCTAATACTAGTACGGTATATGGCGAGTACTTGTGTTGAAATTAGCTCCCGGAAATATTACGACTTCACTGTGTAAAATGATTTATGCGTAAATGTGAAGTTGCCATTTCTGTAACGTAAATTTTAGCAGTGGGAACGTCACGTCTCCTCTACGTTATCTTTTATACTTCACAATATCTTTATATCTAGTCTATGCTTGTAACTTGTTATTTCGTTTCTTATTTTTAACAGGAGATTATTGATCATATTATATATGAAATATTAATAATATATTTGTTTTTTTTTTAATAGTGATAAAGTGTACTTCCAACATTTTATTAGTCTTCTAGACTATGTTTTCCATGCGTTTGGTATTTATGTAGAGTTTTCAATCAGTCTGTTGCATGTATCATCAGATTTAAGTATAGCAAGTTAGCAAACAAGGTGCTCTATTTTATTATAGTTCTGTTAAGAGGGTCGTGGCCCCTCGCTCTGCAACGAGTTTCCAGTGTGTGTGCTGTGATCACTTCCTTATGCGAATGAGACTGATTTTAAAATAAATGCTTACTTTCTATAGAACGTTCTGTTTCAGAACGCTTTCATACTTTTGATGACGCGTAAGCTATGCTATTGTATTGAATGTGAGACGGACGAGCGCCCGGCGGACCGGGCGCTGTGGGCCCCGGCGGCTGACTCGGCCCATGTCAACAGCAAAGAGCCAGGTCGCCTTGACGTGGATAACCGATCCGATGATATACATATACTCCGAATACTTAGTTTTATTCATGTAACATGACCTTTATTGATGACATTATGTAATTAATTATAGAGTAATTTGTTTATAAAATTAGAGATTACGAATTATTGAGATTGTTACCACCCGGTGTAAAACAAGGATTTGCGATAATAAATCCAGTTTTTTAGGCAATTATATCCGAGTATAGCATTGCATTGCAAAGGAAGTAATTATAAATCCCATGTTAGTGTTCATTATTTACTGTGCATTATTAGAACAATTGTTGTCTAATGTTTCATTTATAAATATAATTTTTAAATGTCCTTATTTCATTGTAAATAAGTAAAGATGTCTATTCTGTCTATATTGTATTCGTTTATCGAAAATAGAATAATATTGTATTATTATATCGGATTTACATTTTAAACATTGATGTTTCTTAGTGTCATTATTCACTATTGAATGTTGTTTGAACGTTTTAAAATAATAAACATACATTATACCTACATAGCATTGTCATGAACACGTAGCCTCTTTGCATTCGATGTCTACTAGTTAGAACTACATATTGTAATGTTGTGTATAATCAATCGTCTACTGGGATGAGATTACCGTGGCGCACCAATAGGTTTAATATACTTCGTAAATATGTAATATTTACTTCTCCTGTGATCAGCTTATTCTATTCTTTCTATATATCTATTATTGTTATCCGAAACATTCCTAGGGTTTTGTTCATTTTCAAGAAAATTGGTTTGATTGTTATACTAATTTGTGTGGTAGCCAAAAATTCACTTCGTGCCTGTATCCGTAAGGCATAATTGAACCCGTAAGCACAGCTTACGTTGTTACAAATGAACTATATTTAATTTTCGAAAATTTTATAATTATAATGATAATGTGCAATTAACAATTTATTTATTCTTTATCGCTTAATATAATATTTATTTTTTAGAAATTTATCAAATTCTATAGTGTCGTATCGTATAGTGAACTGTAAAGGAATCAATGTTCCTAACGAATTTTACACGTTGTACAATACATCAATTGCAAGCTAAATTGTGTACTGCAGTCAAGCATTCCAACTTTATTCCACTTGTAAATAGGCCTAATAAATTCTACGACTTTTATGAATGTACATCTTGCTTTTATATTGAAGTGTAAATAAATCATGAGCTTCGTGTAAGGGGCATGTTTACATATAAACATGTATGCCAATGAAATTACTACACTGTGTTGAGACTAAACGTTTTTAAATTAATAAGAAATATAAATTGATTAACGGGGATAACATCTCATATTGTATTTGTGTTTGAATTAGTGACGTATAACGAAATGTATATGTTTATAATATAATATTTGATGATGTTATGTATACAATTTATTAAACATGAATATATCAATAAAACTATATTTTGTGTACTATGAATGTTTAATTTTCTTTCTACGTAACACCAATTAACTTATCTCGTGCTAATAGTTTTTGGAGGACAGAATTTATATAATTGCAGGCACTTAGTTTTATGTACAATACCTAATCAGATTAATAATGTAATATAAATGTAAAATACGCAATAACACGACTACAAATACAAAACAGACACAACGTTGGTCCTATAAAGAAGACTAGAAATGTTTTTGTACTGAGTATTGACGTCATCCATTACTGGATGCATACTAACCTTACATAGTTATATACACTCAAGGGAACAATTGGCACGACTGTACATTTTCGCTATATAATTCAGTATAATTGGTAATGTAAGTTTCTGGATTGGTTGCTATATGGTCAATACAGCCTTTGAAGTTATTTGGGAACAACTTCTTTGCTACTGCATTATCTTCTGATACGCCACCTAAGTATAAAAAAAAATCTAACGTTAGTATAGATATGGTATTAATTATTTCTATTGGGCACCAAATAGCACTAATCGGGCACCAAATATTGGCATATTTAGAATTCAATGGTGTAGAATATTACAATTTGATGGGACTAGGGATATTACAATTTCATTTAACTATATGAAATAAATAATAATGACCATTTCTATTTTTTCATCCTTCATTGAGGGGAGAATCCCGCAATAGTTCTACATAGAGAGCCAGTTCCACGTATTCAATACTACACCTACTATAATATGTAATATGTCGTAAAAAATTAGCCATTGAATTAAAGCCTAGGCGGATGGACACTACCGCGGAGCACACGGCCCGTAGGATTCCTCTCTGAGCAGTGCAGTTTAAGATAATGCAGGCATACATTACGATCCGGTTAGGCTTTCAATTCAATGGTTAATTTAAAACCATCTCTTTGCGACACATGAACTTTTATGTTTTCACGAACTTGCTCGACCGCGACGCTCGAAGATTTTACTATTAAATGCGCGCTCGTCACTACGAGCCTAAACATCTCGCGTCGTCTGACAAGTCAAGCGACTCTCATGACGAGTACTCAGCAACGAGTGAATGGCACACGTCGCGCGATTTCGCGACCAAACACTAAGGGATGACTGGCAGATTATTAAGTAGGAAAATGGTCAAGTTATGTTCTATGACCAATTAAGTATGGAAAATCACAAAATAAACCCTTACGTACATAATCAAAAAATCGTTAAAATTTTCCTTTAAACTTCGTCATCCCATATCTATCTAATAAAGACAAATGTAATCTCAAATGGCCTATAATAATACTCATAGTAGTCCTATCAAGTTTGTAGTATGATATAATTATTACAGATTATCTGATCGCAACCTAAGCTCACTTTGTCTTACTGCAAAGTTTATCGACAGAGAAAATATTGTCAGGGTTGACAAAGAAAATCTTTGTTGATTGGGTGATTGCTTTGGATGAAAATAACTTACCTAAAAACATGTCCACGTCATCATAATCAGACTCTGCCTTGAGGCCCGGTTCTTCAACATACGCCAACACATGATTGACAGTCAAAGTCACATTCCTGGTTTCCAACCTCAGCACCACTGTATGCCACTCTGCGTCGGCCAGGAACCCCGCGTGCGGAACCAATCGGGAGAGCGTTCTAGAAGAGTCTGGGTGCTTTGAGTCTTTAACACTGAACACTTCAACGGAGGCATTGTCGTAGCGGAACGACCATATTAGTTTGAGGTAACCGCTCTCGAGTCCGAGTCCTATGTAGTCCATATCCTGTGAGTAAACAGATGTGTCGAGACATTAAATTCATGCTACATTCAAGCAAGACACTTTTTTTTATGCACAACGGGGCAGCTACTTGACCTCAATCACACCAGTATGCGAAGTGTGAGTTTTGTCTCGTTTTTAATTTTACCATCGCGTTAGCGTTTACAAAAAATGTCCCTATGAAAAAAATCGTTTTGCAAACTATCCACTAGAGGCGCTGCACATTTCTCCATACAAATCGTCACGTAAACGTGAACGCGGTAGTAAAGTTAAGTCGAAACAAATCTCACACTCTGCCCTCTGATGTTAAGTGAAGATGAGGCCGAATGTGGAAGCGTACTGTTCCGGAAACCCAATCTTATTTAGGGGACTCCACTCCACAATTTTTGCTAATTATAGGTGATGAAAACTTGTGAACTTAATGTAATGTTATAGGTACAACCGTCAAGATGAAAAATGGTCACTAATTTAATGTTAATTGTGATATAATGGGGTTACTCGCTGTTCGTCAGGTAAGTTATAACGTGAAGTTACATACTGCAAATTAGTTACAATTTCTGCATCACAAATGGGCAACAAGGAATAGTGGAATAGCTAAACAAAAAATACCAGAGATTCGTCTCACACACAAAATATACGGATCGAAAAATAAAAACAGAAATGATCGAATTGAGAACCTCCCCTTTCTTAAAGTCGATTAAAAATATCAAAAATCCTTTTAATTGGAGATGTAGGAGTTCTGACTAAATATAGATTAAGTGTATCAGTACTATTTATTTTGACAGATAGGAAATCTGACATATTTAATGAACACTAGGTTATGGTATTTTCGATTCAGGCAGAGAATGCTACGGATCGAATATACAACAATGACTTTTCAATTGAGATATCCAAGCTCTCACAATATACTTAGAGGTTTTCAGTATTATACCGACAAATGCGAAATCGCAATCTGACGAAAAACGAGTAAACCTACATAGTCTTCTAAATCTGCGCCAAATCTATAGATCACTCACCATAACAATCCACAGCAACAACCCGTTGGCTTCCGCGGTGGTGAAGTTGAGAGAGACGAAGCAAGGACGCGAGTGTACGGGCTCCAGCCGCTGTTCACTCACGTGATGTGTGGGCGCACGGCGCCATAACGAGAGCAGACCGTCGCCGCCGAATTGCGGTATCGTCACGTTTATCTCTGGTGGATTTATGACAAAGATTTCTTTGATGATAATGATGGCGCGGACTCTTCCCATGGAGGTCGTTAAAGGCGACTAAACGATCTCGGAGCTTATACATAACAGTATAGACATGTGATAGGCAGCCAAGTTTGGACTAAATAGATACACTGCAAACCCTTGTATGGAAGTCCACCCTCAACAAACCCGAAAAGGACGGCAGTGAGAAGCATTTTGTCAGATTTTCGTACTCGGTCGTCTTATTGAGACTCATCGATCGTGTAAGCTTCAGCACTTTAGAAAAAAATAAGATACAATTGTCAAAATACGAATAAAAAAAAATTTGGCCGCCAAGCGGTGGATAGGTCAGAGACGTCTCTCGTGTAGTCGTCGCTGGACCTATAATGCAGGAAATATTATAGCGACATATATCCACCTAGACATTAAATTGAATGGCTTATTTAACCATTTGCCTACGACAGTTATACAGTCTAGAATAAAGAGCATACAAACGGGCCGGGCGTGACGTTTACCCTGTCAAAATTCGCATACCCACATTTTTCTACCTTTGCCTACGGAATCGCGAGACTGCATTGGTACCCAAATATAGTTCACTGGGATGGTAGGTGCCATCTATATTCGTATCTTGTTACTTATAATTCAGGGAATTATTTACGTTGCACATGTAACGCATCCATCAAAGAAACCCGGTAGTGCAGTTGCCAGTTGTAGTTGGTAGTGCAGTCCTCGCACTCCCGTACTATTTACACGCATCAAGGACTGAGATATACTCACTCCGGTTGCAATAGAGTCCTGCGTAACCCGCGGAGCACACGCAGCGGCCGCCGCGACACGTTCCGGCGCATAGAGTGACGTCACATCCCGCATGGCGGCGACACCGCGTGCCGGCGCAAGCGCAGCGTGCCCGCCCTCCCTCCACCACGCACGCACCACCGCCGCATGCCTCGCCTCCACACGGGGTGCCGTCACAGTCGCCCAGATTTTGACCATCTGAATTGCACAAATTTCTTATTCTGGATCGTTTATTTTCACTTTCTACTTAATACAGGAGGAAAATTCCTTTAATCTTGCATGGACAGCCTGCTGCCGCTGCGTAAAACTAGTCAGGCTTCACGTGATCCCCTTCCCCAAAGATTAAACCATATGGCTGATTTGGCGTTTAGTTAATTATACGCTCCCAGGTTCAGTAGACGCTATGCAGAGTTCAACTGCTGATCCTTACCTACAGGAGCTACAGTAGTATAAGGAGTGTAGAGACGGGTACTGTTGCCACAAAAGGACTGATATAGGTACAGTCTTTACCAAGGACTTATCGTGTTCCATTAAATTATTCGTAACTTTATTATCAAAAAATTGTATAACCAAACCAAAAATAGATATTGTAATTAGTTAAATAGGTACGGTACACGAGCAAAGATAAAAATGGAGACCGAAATTTTGTAATTCAGTTAAAAATTATTACCTACCTTGAATATTTTGCTGCTCCAATGGCAATAAAACATTATTCATATGAAGATTTCTTAAGCAACCGGTATACGATTGTGGTGGACCGGACATCACATCAAATGGCAAAGTTGCCAGGTCCTTAGCGCCGCCTGCAAATATACAATAGGTTGAGTAAAAGCTAGACATTAATCCTATATATCCTATATATCTTATCCATCCTATTAGACTCCTGGTGGCCCTGCTAAGCAAACTGCTTGACCCCAATAGCTTGCAATAGGTGTCTACGTAGGTATAAATGTTACTCGAGTAACATAGATACCTACATTTATAATTAAGACTACACCGAGAGATGATCTGGTTCACTGCCAATTGTTCTGACCTAATAACTAACTCAATGCTATGGAGGCGCTGGGATTGGTAATTGATATTGTGGTAACCGGCAAGGTGTTCATGCGGCAACATATCGCGTTATGTACACGTGCATGAGTATTGCCTTGATTTGTCCTGAGAGCGTGGTTGTATCTGTAATGTAACATCCAGTTAATATGAGAGATGATCTAGTTTGGCCACTGCCCCTTGGTCTGTCACTACACTAACCTAATGATATGGAAGCATTGGGGTTGGTATGGGGGTAGGCGTGGGCCAGCATGGCTTCTGTACTGAGAGCTCCGTCCACCCACACGTACAGCCGACTGCCGTAGCGGCCCGCTTTCACGCCGTGCCACTGTGCCAACGAAACCACCACACCGCTGCGTACTAGTGAAGTCACGCCGGAGATACGATCTGGAAATGCAATATTTGTTTGCGTTGAAAATCATATAGTACATATCCACATAGAAAACACAATACATACAGAAATAGTCTTCAATGATAATATGATGAATTTTGTAAAATCTCAGCGACTGACAGATTTCTTAAACAAGATTACTAATTGACTTGAAATCACTAACCCGTCCAGCGGTATTCCAGCAGACCGCCTTGTAGTGAGAGAGCCGTAAAGAAATGCGGCGTCTGCAAATAGATCACCAGCCCTCGCTCCTTAGTCGGCTTAATCTCCGCCTCGAGCGATAAACTGACGCTCGATACTGCACGAGGATGCAGCAGTGCGTACGATCGGGTACCCATGAAGTAGACGTCCGTTGGTAATAGAACTGGAAAATATATTGACATTTTTCACTGCTTCTAGGCCATGTGATAATGGATAGGATAGAGTAACGAAGCATTGCACTTTCTAACATGCAAAATCGAGATTGGAGAAAATCCAAAGCGATAAGAATTGAACACAAAATTCTAGACGGATAAAGGAAACCATATATATACCTCCTTTGATTGGTTAATAGGTATCTAAATGAATCTAGTCATTACGAATTTCTCATACAGATTTCGTCACGATGAGCTTTTATATAAAGCTATCGTAATCGCCAGTATCCAGATAACCACCATGAAATTGGTAGTCAGGTCAGTCCTTGACTTTCCAATTTTCAACAGGATACATTTTCCATTATACCAAACCAACCTTGGTCACAATTAACTCCAGTCATTCCATATGGACAGTCACATTGAGCGTCTCTGTCTGCGGCAACTACGCAGCTGCCTCGGCAATGCGTGACAGAACGGTCGCACGGATTCTTCGCACCTGAGCAGGTGACTCCGAACCAACCTTCATTGCAGATGCACCTGTAAAACAAGGAACGAAAAGTTGATTAAGGTACAATACATGTTAAAAATGCTTCTCTGACAACAGCATTGCTCGTCCAACTACTTCCGTTTTAGATGCAGGTCGTCGATCCAAGAGAAACGGATATCGTGACTATGATTTACAGTGTAGATATACGGCTAGTAATCCGTCAAAATAATAACGAAGTTTATAGAACCTAACATCGAAAATAATCATGTTCCATAAGTCTTTGAATGCAAGCCCCTTCCACGGGTCGCTTTGAAAATCTATGTTCAGCAGACTTCCTGTGGCAGATATGATGATGCTTAGTTCCGTGTATGGAACAGATGGTGTCTATTCCGTGATCTGAGGGCGGAGTGTGAGTTTTGTTTCGACTTAATTTTACTACCGCGTTCACGTTTATGTGGCGATTTGTATGAAGAAATGTGCAGCGGATAGTTTCCAAAACGATTTTTTTCATAGATACTTTTTGCGTAAACGCAAACGCGATGGTAAAGTTAAAAACTAGACAAAACTCACGCGCCGCCCTCTGAAAGATTACATCTCATGATTAAATCGGTCTTCTCCATATGCAGAAACAGAACTTCCAGTCAACCAACCAAACCAAAAAAAATTAAATCAACGGCTTAGTTGGTACTTGGTAAGATCAAAAGTATAGTATAATCAATCTCTTTTCCCTGGACAAACACTTTATTAGTGTACCCAAGAACATTATCTATTCATCCATGGGGAGATATCTATCAAACTATTATAAATGCGAAAGTTTGAATGTTTATTTGTTTGTTGCTCAATCACGGCGAATGGTTTGGATGAAATTTGGTATATAGGTAGAACATACCCTGGATATTTTTTTCCCGATAAAGTTCCCGCGGGTTAAACCAATTTCCGCGCTAAATTTATTCCACGCAGGCGACGTCGCGGCCGGAAAGCTAGTCGTCTATAAAAGCTACCATTTTTAATAAAATTTCAACTTTAATAACATGGACATGCGATTGAAATAAGATGATAAGTAAATACCCATAAGTGGCTGGCGAGTGTATGCAGACTCCTCTAGGCGCGTTACAGGACTTGGCGGTGCACTGAGCCACCCCACATTGCCCCACCCCGCGGCCCCCGACGGGCTTGCCTCCCCCTACCGCCTGGCCGCCCACCTCCCACATGCAGCCGCGCCAGCCCGTGTGTAATGGCAGGTCGTGGGGTAGGTCGCGGAAGTCCTCTGATGGATGGCCTCCTGAGGGTGTTAAATTATCGTCGTGGCATCAGCATTGACAGTATTCTCCGGAATTACGTTTGCAGCAAGTATCCCATACCAATGAAGAATTGAAGGAAACGTGAATGCGCAGCGTAAATTATGCACTCGTCTCACTATCATCAATATAAATAGCCTAGGAGTCCACATAGATCTCCGTGTTAGGCATGCCCTTATAATGAGCATAACGTTCCCATCTCTTACTCGACTATTACGATGCTCACTAGAAGAGATGAACTTGTCTTACTCTGCCGGGTATCACTCTGCCGTTTTGTTTAGGCTAGATCGTGTAACGTAAGCAAGCAGCATGGTCCAGTAAAGACTAATTAATGTCTAAATCAAAAATTAAAGTGTGTTCCGGGAAGATTTAGCGCATTAAAATATGATGTGCAGGTTATTTAAATGCATGTTAGTCCATGAAAAAATCTAGACTATGGTTGAATCAATCATGTCTATAAGACAACTTGCACGGAGATGGGACTGTAGTGGACTAACAATATAAGAAATTAGGGAATAAATTAATTTAATGATCTGCGTCGAGCCTTGGGAAGCTTGTGCAGAAGTTGGTATAGTCACCAATGTAAAGATAAGGCAGCAGCGTCATCTTGTTGTCGCTAGCCGGCGCGTTGCCGGAGACATTGTGGCGCGAGTCTATGCTTAGGCCGGCGCTGCGCCCGCGCCTCCACGCGCGCACCGCATGCCCGCCGCGTCTTGTCGTCAGCGGTCGCGCAGTGAAAATCCGCCGCGCTCCTGCAAACATGGGCACTAGTACAACTTACAGCCTCACAGCCCATAGACCTCTAATAACAGATGATGATGGGCATTAATTATATTAAGATAACAGAACACATGCCCAAAAACTTCAACTCAGCTATTGTTAGTCTTGTCAGTCTATTGCACTGTTCAGAACAAGTAAATAACAACCTTGGAAGGGTCCATCGAAATGCGGTACCCCGCCTACGCATGCTTAAGTAGATTACAGAATTAATTCGATACAGTAAATCAAACATTAGGCGTCCATGGGCTGTGTGGTCGACTGTTGTAGGTATACAAACTGTGTGTATACAAAACCGTAACACTCTACTTTATCATCACTGCTTAAAGGACCGACAAATAGTGCAGCTTGAGATCTGCCTACTATACTCAACGACTCAGTTCCACTAAATGAAACCATGATGTACCATTCGTAATCTAGCAATACCAATGTCACTCTGCTCTCTTTTCGAGAGGCCAACTTCAAGAGTCTATCTTAATGTTATTTTCGCGCACCCACGCACGTAAGGTAGGTACTATTCAAGCTTAATGGAGCGCATCAGAGCTATTTTTACCGGACTACTGGGAAGCCAAAAGGAGAGTAATGTATGACTACCTACAGCCTAAACGCCTCAGCCGATTTGGACAAATGAAAGGTCCCATCGAGATATGACGTCATATGGCTATGACGTCATATCTCGATATGACGTCAACTACAATATGGCGGTTAGTAGCAACCATTTTGTCACATTCGGCAACAAATCATTCCAGCACCCCATCGCCATGGGTATAAATTAATGATAAATCTCGATGTAAGAAATTCAAAAACGGGTATCAATGTGTTTTTAAAAATATCCGATTAAAATTAAAAAATATATATAAAAACCCGACTACGGTTATATACAGGATGAAATTTAATTCGTGTAAGTCCTGTTTACTGGTGCCTCCGCTCCTAATTACGAACAAGTCTCTACTAGATGAAATTGATTAAAACAATTTTAGATTACCCATAGAAAGTAAATCATTCTGAAACCACCTTTAGTATGGAAGTCCAACAAGTTTCGGCTGAATTCGGCTAAGGTTGGGTATTGTATTGGAAAGTTGTTCATAATCAGAAGTGAAGTCACCAGCTGAAAATTGTTGGGCTTCCATACTAAAGGTGGTTTCAGAATGGTTTACTTTGTATGGGTAATTAAAATTTTTTCAATCGAATTCGATATGGTTCCTTGGGGAAAAGGGTTGTTCCCCTAATCAAGAGAGGCCTCACCGTTAATGTGAATTACACTAATTCAAATTCACCCTGTATACCTACATAAGAAAAATCAAAAGCACGACAAAATAAGTCGGATGATTTAGGTCGGAGCCGGAGGCCTCTAGATGATTCCACGTTAATATTTTTTTTGAGAACTTCACCTGGTCACTGTCGTGCGTTTTGATCAAGTCGTGATTGATGTATTGCTGTAAATTTGCTTACAGGACATCGGACTGCGGCCTAAATCAATTGAGTTTATCGTCTTGATTATATTAAAATTTTTTCAATCGATATGGATAGTCACCCTATCAGCGAAATCAACGGTTGCGGGTTCGAATCCCGCGAGGGGTAAATGTTTGTATGATGAATACGATGTCTTGGATGTTTATATAAATATTTGTGTATGTTTATCCGTTATTTAGTATCCATAGTACAAGCTTTGTTTAGTTTGGGACTAGATGATGGTGTAAGTGTCCGAAATATTTATTTATTATATAAAAAAATATTAAAAAAAAAAGAAATGTCGTCTAGATCACAGACCACATTGGTCTGTGGTCTAGATAAACTAAACCAACTGTGTTATAAGCTAAATTTCTCCGAAACGGCTTAACTGTTTTCCATCGAACATATATAAATATAGACGTATCTCCAAGTTTAATCTTAAATTAAAAAAAAAAATTGAAAACTCCTGAAAGACTATGATATCACCGAAATACACCAAAAGCAGTGTTAAATACCTTCGAAACCGCTTTATCGATTTTCATCTACTAAGATAATTAAGATACGTCGGACAAACACTAGACACGCGCATACAACACCGTCAAACACATAACATCCGTTTTTCGTCGGAGGTTAAAAATAAACTGTATAGCCTGGCGTAATTCATAAATAAATAAAATGCTCACAGGCGTGCGAATGCGCGCGTGAAGTGAACAGTCTCCAATGCCTAATAGTTAAAGTTGTTAGTAAGTCTAGACACATATTCATAATAAACCTACCGTTGCCCATATTCCATGTCAACATAATGTATCCCTTCACAAACGTGAGAGCTAAGTGCTGACTGCGAGAGTCGTGTCGTCCATTCTGGCCGACGAACGCCAACAGCGCGATTTGGTCCATATCCGTGGTTTGGAAGCGCAAACGCAGATCGAAGCGGTCAGAATTGGTAGCCGACGGCGACAGCGGGTATATGAGGTATGACGAGGTCCCGGAACTTATTGGCGCTAGGGATGGTCGAGTTATTTCTACGTCTGGAAAATATTTAAGAAAATCAATTACGATATAGCCAAGACCAAAAATGTCTGCCTGTCTGTATCTTCCATAAAGTTTGTGCGGTTCGATTCTGAATCCGCGGTTAGACACCCCCTATAATTAAAGTTAATAGTCGCAATGCGGTGACCGGGGTCAATAATAACATTACTGTCTGTACGTATGCAAAATAACGTAATTTTAACAAATTAAATTACTTTTTAGGCGAACGATGATCACTGACATAGCCCAGCGGATTAGCAAGTTGAAGTGGCCGTGGACAGTGCACATAGCTCGAAGAACTGATGACCGGTGGGTTACAAAAGTTCTCGAGTCGAGACCACGTACTGGCAAGGTGAACAGTAAAGGTCGCGAGAAATCCCTGGATGTAGGCTGCTTCCAACCGGTCACTCTGGAATTCTATGGCGGTCTATATTCAGCAGTGGACGTCTTGTGACTGATATGATGAACCTACTTCTGAGAAGTCTCTATCACCGGTCGAACATATTATGTTCTGAAGGCAGAGTGTACTCGTATTATCCTATTATTATTTACCTGTAAAAGGGACTACCAAAAAAGAACAAGAAATAAGCAGACTATCCAAACGGGTTACTTACGGATACTGCAATAAGAAGTAGTATGTATCAATACATAACATGTATATACTTACTGTATTCACAAAAGATCCCATGCTTTCCATAAGGGCAGAGGCAGAGGAAGCCACTGCCAGGATGCCGCACGCAACTGCCACCCGACTGGCAAGGGTTGTGTTCGCATACCGATTGGTTGCAGTGATCACCCATCCAGCTGAAAATAATTCATTTTGATGACTACTAATGGATCTTTATTATATTCAGGAATTACAAAGGTCCATCTCATGATCCCAATATTGTAATTATACGGAACGTCAGCCTATAATATTGAAGTCTTATTTTTTAATGAGCGCACAGCGACAAGTACTCCTACATATCGACCGCTCCACTGTCTCACCACACGCTCTCTAAGCGATTTGATACGTGTCTATTACAGTGGCTTGTGAGTTGTGACTAGTTATCATACCAATTCGCTAGATTTCGTAAAGGTCCGACACAATGACATTGTAATATGGCGGCGGCCCATGTAGTATACACACAAACCCAAGTGGCTAGTCCCGTGTAAGAAATACCTGTCTCAAATTGTTCAAACGAGCTGTCGCAACGTTATGGCATGAGCCCTGAAGCTATGACACTTCGATAGCATTCACTTTTTCGCCGAACACTACGCACCATTTGCAGATTACCCGTTAACGCAGGATTAGCTACCTTTACATCGATGACCACTCCTACACATCGGCTGCTTCCACTCCAAAACTCTGCTCGAATTACCCGTTAGCGCATGAGCAGGAGTATCCCTCGCCTCGGTCGCTGCACGAACCGCCGTTATGACACGGACCCGATAGGCATGACAGCGATGAGCACTCTGACACATCAGCCGCGTCCACTGCCTCGCCGAATACTTCACGGTTCTCGCCATTCACCTACACGAAGATGTAATAGATACAGGAAATCATTCGAAATTTCTGATTATAATGAATTTTCTTACCCTATATTTATTCCAGTATTTTGTATACAAACTTTATCCGCACGGAGGCGTCAGTATATATGTGCAGCAAAAACATTTAAGCCTCCTGTTTAGGTTAGGTTACAAAAACCATATAAATTTGAATTCGAGAGTTTATAATTACTAACTATGTAAGATGACACTCCTCCACTTTTTAGTGTTTCAGAGTCAAACTAGGAAAAGTTATAGTTTCACCATGTCCGTTTGTCTACCAATCTGTATTCTATTGTGCCTGTGACAAGGTTTATGAATTATTTTGGAAACTCACCATCAAGTCTCTTATACACCCAATGAACGGTATATTCTCAGAATCCTTAACTTCCGGTGAATTGCCCAAATACAGGGTAGTATTGTAGTCGAGGGAGCTGATGTTGGCCACTTGTCCACCACTCATGGCCACCGTATCATTGAGACGCAGGGTGGCATTGCAGTGTTGCTCTTTCAAGTATAAGTCTAGCCTGAAATAGTTAACATAAAGTTCATAACATTAGTGAAATTACTAATATCATTTCTTCATTACTATACATGTTGCTTACCTTGTTTCAATTTTCATTGGATATCCTTTATTGACGAACGTTTTCAGTTCACTTAAAAGCATGGTTTGGTATCCACAAGAAAACTTGAATTTCAATAATCCAGAATTCATATAAAGTTGCATGTATACCCCTTTAGCTATATCAACGTGCATGATCTGGCCATCAGTGATGAGAGTCTTGGCATTGAACGCTATATTAATAGACGTCGTATTCTCAATTTTATGTGCTATGTAAGAGTTTCCACCGAAGGCCGCTGCTGTGATTAAGGTTTTCTCATCGCAGAATCTACCTCTGTAGTTAAAAGTGCAATGACACTGGAAACATCAAGGTAATATTTTTTTTAAAGAGGATATACTATATTTCTTTAAAAACAGTAACAAATAAAGAGATAGAATTTAAATATGAACTAGAACAAATGTAAAAAATATAGGTAATATTTAGCATTATATTATCTTTTATACCTTATGTTTTATACGAGAATCTTACAATCGTATTTTTGATTGGACTTCTTGCAATATAACTAATATACTCCTTCTTGTGGTGTTTAAAATCAAATCAAATCAAATATATTTTATTAATTCTTACTGTACATTAAAACATAAAATGTGCATAATAATACTTAATTGTAACTGTAACATAATGGGGTTGCATAGCTATCATCTGAAGTGCACTTAGTTACAATGTTGATCTGAATAAAGCATGCTTAATGTGAGGCATTAGGGATTCAGGTGCTTGTAAGATCGCAGTCTAAATATTTATAATACTTTGACAAGACTAAAAAATATTCTATTAATTCCTTAAACTTTTAGTGGCCAGCTAAAACGATAACGTCATTATTATTGTGAGATAAGAACACATGTGCGTGATCAGGACATGATATGGAGGAAATTGCGCAGAGTCAGATTATTTCAAATTTAAACTTACCCGAATACCATGTGGAGTATTTATACATTCGCCATGGTTACTGCAAACAAATTCAGTACATTCCGACTGCACAGTCGTATAATACGTGGTATTATTATCAAACACCGTAGTTACGTCCGCTGCTTCTGTACTAGTAAATATTGGTGGGGTAGGTACATCTGTCACTACGTGCTCTGTTGGTATATCTGTGAACATTCTCTCTGTTGTCGTATCTATCTTGGGTGTTGGAGTTATTTCCGCTATTACTTCGTTTATAGTACTTTCTGTTACCACTGGTGTGGCAGGTTCAACTATAATAGGTATAGTTGTCAGTTCATTTGATTGTGTCGTTGTATCTAATTTTGTTGTTTCTGGAAAAACTGTTGTCTCCGTGTCTCCCGGAAGTGCCGTAGTCGTAACTTCAGTTAAGTTCTTACAGGATTCTTTACATTCCGTTGTAGTTTCTATCCTGGAATCATCAGTTTCCATTGTCTCTGTAGTAATTGATTCTGTAGCTTCAGTAATATCATGTTTCATTGTTGTTAATTCCATAGGGAATGTTGTTGTTTCAACAGCTCCCATATCTGTTGTTGGTTCAAAAATATTTTCTGCAGTCGTAACTTCACTTGTGGTTCCAGTTTCATTTTCCTGCACTACTGTGGTAGTAATAGCGGTATCGTTGTATACTATAGCGTATGTTGTGGGTATAATGTCTGTGGTAGTAGTCAGTTCACCGTTTGTAGTATCTATTAATTCGGTAGAAGTTGTAAGGGGTGTAGGGCTGACGTATTCGCAGTTATGCGTCCCGTCATCGAGGATTAGACACTCGCACAATTCGCCAGTGAGCCGTGGGGGGCAGGAACATGTGAAGTTATCTATCCCATCGATGCATGTACCTCCATTCATGCACCTAAGAGAATATAATTCAAAGAAGAATTAACAAGAAACTCAGTTTAAGCCAGTATATCTACATAGTGTTACAACTTCAGAGTGTAATAAGCAAGTTTAATATATCACTAAGCGGTTAATGCCTTGCTTACTCGACTTAACTTGCCGGTTTGCATACAGTTTCTGTTTAATAGTAGCCGTCCCATAATGTTTCAGTTACCTAGGTCCCAACATGCACTCGTCGTATTGCAGCTCGCAGCGCTCGCCGTGGTAGTCCGGCACGCAGTAGCACACCCTCAGGCCGTCCTCCACCACGCACAGCGCGTTGTTGCTGCACGAGTCCTTGGCGCAGAATTCTATTTGTACTTCGCAGTCTTTGCCTGTGTAGCCTAAAATGGGGATGTGTTGTTAATATACATGCTGCGTTAATTTCTTTACATTTAAAATACAATACAAATATTTATTACTTTAAATATAAAATATAGTCGCTGTATGCAGGCCGCTCTGGAACTATGAAGGAGGCCTATGTTCAGCAGTGGACGTTCTGTACCTGATATGACGATCACGAATCAATCTATCTTCCAGTCATATGACGATTTCAGATGTTATTTTGATAAGATTCGAAATAAAGTAATTTTGAATTTTTAAATTTATAAAGAGCTAATACACTTTTGTGACTGTGTCGCTCTATATTTTCAAAAGGTCAGAGTTACTTAACCTTAATTTTAACCCTAACTTAACTAACTAATACAGAGATCGGTCTCCAGTATTGAGGGTACATCCTTCGACCTCTGTACTCTATTTATATTTGTTGCCTGTACTACACGTTCCGGAAACTTCATCATCCTGCGCCTTCAATCACGTCACACTCCGAGTAGTTTGGCGACTGAGTTTATTCGGCCGGTACGGGTTGGATATTTACTCTATCTATACCATGGAATGACAAACTGGGAAACAGCCCACCTAGGGGATAGTGATGACCAACAATTTATTTATTTATTTATTTATTTAACACTTTATTGTATAATAAGCATACACGTCAAACAAAACAAAAAACAGGAGAATATTAAAATATACAAAAGGCGAACAATATTCTAAAATAACATCGATCTTTTCGATCAGAAACATAAATCAGATGCGTAGTACAAATTGTCAAAGAGAGAGAACTAAGGAGAAAATCTTTCTAGATATGTAATGTCACCAGGTCTTTTTCCTTCACACGGGAACACAACAATTCCAATATTTGAGGAACCATTAGTGCAATTGGCTAGGAAAGATATTGTCTTCTATTAGAAAAATAATATTCGTTGATGTCTTTCGTATGCTATTATAATGCCATACAAAAGACTTCTATGAGTAAAGTTCAATGACTTCAACTTAGTAGTATGGCCTTGCCAATTGCCAATTAAGCTTGTTAATCATCAATTTTACCTAGGTATAAACAATGGGTTAGCCTTTTAATGAGTCTAGAGCGTCAGCGTAGATATGGTACTTTAAAAACCATTTAAACATGGCATCGTTGCAACTGCATTAACCACCACGGACAAGTTATATCGCCTCGTTGACACTGCATAGCGTTGAATCACACGGCAAGCGTTGGCGATCGCCAATCGCCATAGGCACTTGCATTGACGCCTATATGAGTAGGCTTTTAAGTCATACTTGGGAATGTAAAACGAGTTTTATAGAGGTAGTCCATCTATTTCAATTAAATTTCATATCTATTCTTACCATAGGGGCATGCACACATGTAATCCGCATGAGCGTCGATGCAAACTCCACCATTTTGGCATGGGTCCGATTCACATTCGTCGATTTGATTTTCACAATTTGGACCAGCCCAACCTAAAGAAAATGTTTGGAAAATATTATTGCCTACATAAGTTTTCTATTATAAATAAATAATAATAAATATCCTTAGACATACACAGCGCCATCTGGTTCCACAGTAAGCAACTATAGGCTTGTGTTGTCTATACCAGATGGTTGATATACTATATACATTTTTTTTGGAAAATAAATACTTAACTATATATAAATGAAAACATCCATAACTCGGGTACACATGTCCGTATTCATCACACAAACATATGCCCCTAGCGAGATTTGGTATAGTGGTCAGAGTTGCTAATCACTACAATAAACAAGTCGTCAAAATTATAAAAGAGTACTTTGTTCGCTTAAACCACATACTTACTTATACCACAGTATATCCATTTTCTCCATTATACTGTGAGTTCTAGGCCCATATTTTTTTTGACAGAGTAGTAGGTATGCGTCTAGTAGTGGATTTTGATAATACGTGCCGTGTGGTTGCGGCACGATAAAAAAATAGAACCAACCCATCTCTTGGGTGTCGTAAAAGCGACTAAGGGACTTTCCACCGAACATTCTATTTACTTGCACGTTTCAACGGCGATGAACTCACACCTATCAATGTGTGCATTTCTATATTTCAAAAGGTGCACCGTACATGTTGTTTCATGTATTAAACTTTAAATGTTTGGAACACCCAATACTTAGGTATGTTTGGGATATATCTGACCACCCCATTCGGGGTAAAGGTCATGAGGTTACCGATGTATGTATGATCAGGTACAGTGCTTCGTCGGCAGCTTACTGTACCTGATCAAATTATTATAATGTCACAAATATGCGCACTATACAAGCACTTTTATCAGCCCAAATTAAAAAAAAAACGATTTATATATAAATAAATTTTATAATTAATAGGTCAGTGGCCGGCACCTGTGAAGAAAGCAAAGCCTGGACGAAATTTAAAATTTTACATATTTATTCAGTAGTTTTTTTTTTTATAATTATGTGTGTTAAATCGTATTGTATATGTAAATTTGTATAATAATAATATTTAAAAAGTCGAAGTAAGCCGAGGACTTACGAGTACAGGTATTTTGTTGAATTGGGAACGAAATATAAGTAAGTATAACTTAAAACGACTTCATTGTCCGTGGATTAATCTTGATCTTCTGGATGTATCCTATAAAAGTATTTTATGTTAAATAATCCAACATGGTGCCCGCAAAATAGAAATTAGGCTTTCGTGATTTTAAATACTTACACTGTTTATAGCTGGGCAGAGTATTCTTACGAAGTGAAAGACGGGTGCCGCAAAGCCAAAATGGTGTAAAATAATTAAGTTATAATTATTTACATAAACATGAGCCTTGAGACATTTAAAGTGACAACCGAATTCAAAAATTAATCTAACTGACAAGCATTAAACTCACCAGTATCTACCAAACTTGAACGTTATACGATCTCTTTCACTCCTCCTTAACGTTCAATGTTACCTGCTCTAGTTAAAATTAACTAACTCTCAGTTAACCATTCATGCCACTCTCTCACACTCCACTCTCAACAGGACTCATTCCTAAAGCCTTCACACAGAACTCATGCTTCCCTTTCACCAAAGGTTTAGTCATCACATCTGCTATCTGTAACTCAGTAGATAGGTATTTCAAATCGATGACTTTGTTCTGTAAGGCATCTCCAACGAAGTGTATCTTCAAATCGATGTGCTTCGTCTGTTTGTGGTGTGAACAGTTCTTAGCCATCGCCATAGCTGACTGACTGTCACAGCACAGCACTATAGTCTTTTCCAGACTAGTAAGCTCCTCATAAAGTCTCTTCAAGAAAGTCGCTTCACGTGTGGCATTGGACAGGCTTACGTACTCAGCTTCAGCACTGGACAATGCTACCACAGTTTGTTTCTTGCTCTCCCAGTTTATAGGCGCGGAACCAAACTTAAATACAAATCCCGAGTAGGGCTTTCTATCAGTTAGATCACCTCCGTGATCAGCATCGGCGAATCCTTCTATGTCTCTTGCACATCGCTTGAACTGTAGCCCAATATTTTTAGTACCTTTCAAGTACCGCAGCTCTCTCTTTGTTGCTTGCCAGTGCTCGTCTCCATAGCAGCTGTTGAACTGACTCAAGTAGCTTATAGCATAGGCAATGTCGGGTCTTGTACATACAGCGAGGTACATCATGGATCCGATCAACTCACGATAGGGAATGTTCTTAGGCGGCTCGTAGTGAATAATTAAGTCATAATATTTATCAAAAACATGAGCCTTGAGACATTTAAAGTGACAACCGAATTTAAAAATTAATCTAACTGACAAGCATTAAACTCACCAGTATCTACCAAACTTGAACGTTATACGATCTCTTTCACTGTTATTCCATCCTTACCTGACATGCACCGGCAGTAGAATTTGATCCCCGGTCCCTCGATGCATTGCCCACCGTTGAGGCACCGAACTTCATCGGTGGTATTGCAGACGGCTACGTCCACCTCGCAGTGGAGGCCGGAGAAGCCGGCCGTGCACGCGCACATGTACCCGTTAGTCAGGTCGATGCAGGTGCCGTTGTTCACGCAAGGGTTCGATTCGCATTCATTGTAATTCGTCTCGCAGTTGTCACCTGAAGAGGTAAGATGTAAAAAATGGATTGGGAAGGGCAGTATGGCAGCATTAAGATAATGATAGCAAGCAGCAGGTCATTTTGCACATAGCTCGAAGAACTGATGGCCGGTAGGGCATTAAAGTTCTCGAGTGGAGACCACGCACCAGCAAGCGCAGCGTAAGGCGATCACTCACAAGGTGGAGTCACGACCTGATAAAGGTCCAACCAATCACTCTGGAATTCTATGGACGAGGTCATGTTCAGCCACAGACCAATGTGGTTTGTCTGCGTGTTCAGCAGTAGACGTCCTGTTGCTGATAGGATGATAATGGTCAAGTTCATTTCATTTAAAGGCTCATTCAAACAGCGTGCGTGCACCATGACCGCATCGCGGCGGCTGCGGCGCGCGGGTGGTTAATAATTTGTCAAATTTCTTTGATTCATTTCTGACAGGTAATGTATTCTGAAATAACTTACGAGCATTTTAAAATATATAGGTTTAATACGTAAAAGCCTTGACATAAGACAAAGAATCAACAACAGCGTATCCATGGTTACGGACCATGGTTAAGACGATGAGTATTGATGATGAAGGTTGTATCATTTCTCCCGGCAGAAGATTTTACTCCATCTCAGTAATGAGGCGTCTAGGTGGTCGAATGGTCCGCTGTGTACGTCTTAGCGCTGGAGTGACGGGTTCTGTTGAGATGAGAGTTCCAGCCATTGTGTCAGTTCTTTGGTCTGAATAGCACGGGGTGCTGTCATTCGTTTGAGGTGACTGATTAAGCGTAACAACGTGGGTTGAGAGGCTCGGGGTGAGGGAAGCGGTGCTTCTCATGGCAGCAGCTTCTGGCTCAGCATCTACTACCGAACCTGTTCCATGAACTGCCTTTGTCAGCCGCGGTCGTAACTGATCCGCATGTCTCCGTTTCTCTACACCAAACGGAGTAGATACTACGTACGAATATTTGTTGGTTCGTCGTTTGATGGTGGCAGCTTGCCAGGTGAGTTCAGCACTTGTACGTGTATAGACTGCATCTCCAACCTTGTACTTAGGTGACTGGTCTTCAGCATGGATATTCGCCTCCACCTGCTTAGCTTGCAACGTCCGTTTCATGCTTGGGCGCACATTATCTAACACACAGTTTAGCTGTCGTCCAAACATCATGAATGCTGGTGATTTGCTTGTGGTCGTATGTGGGGTGTTACGGTACGTGAAAAGGAAATTCTGGAGTCTTTGGATCAGGTTGAGGTTGTCATGTTCGCTAGCCGACATTCTTGTCTTGAACGTACGAACAAGGCGTTCTGCTAAACCATTTGTTCGAGGGTGATACGGTGAGGATGTAATGTGTATTATGCCTTTGCTACGGCAATAATTCTTAAATTCTTGTGACGTCAGCTGTGGGCCGTTATCTGAAATTATTATTTGTGGTAAACCGAATGTTGTGAAAATACCATCAAGTTCGTTACAAAGTGCAGAGGAGGTTATCTTGCTCATTGGTTTGATTTCTATCCATTTCGAGAGGGCATCACAAAGCACCAACCAATACTTTCCTTCGAAAGGACCGGCAAAATCTATATGCACTCTTTCCCATACCTTTTCTGGTATTGACCACGAAAATATTGGTAGTTCTTGATTGTTTGGTTTATGGGTTTGGCATTGGTTACATCGTTGCACGTACTCCGCAATATCCTCGTCAATCGAAGGCCACCAGACATAGAAACGCGCTAGACCACGAGCAGCAGATGCTCCAGGATGTCCAATATGTAAATATTTCAATACAGGTGAGCGCAATGTTTGTGGAATTACGATTCGACCGAGCCACATAACAATCCCCTTCTCAACCGAAAGCTCTTCTCTTTTCCGGAAGTAGGGGCGGATAACATCTGTATATTTATGGTGGTTCCAGCCTGTCTTGATGTGTTGAGAAACCTCTTTTAATGTTGGGTCGCTTTTTGTTTCTCCTCTGATTAGGTCCTCCGTCAGAGCTAAGTCCGCAATTCTGTCGGCATGTAGACGGGCGTCGATTTTATAAACAGCTGATTCATCTTTGCACGGTTGTTCATTTGGGTTTGGCATTCTAGAAAGACAGTCAGCTAATATGTTATTCTGGCCTTTTCTGTACTGGATATCGTAGTCATAACTACCAATGAGTAGTGCCCATCTAACTAGACGATTATTAACTAATTTTGGTAAATTACGTTGTGTCCCTAGGAGATGAATTAAAGGTTTGTGGTCTGTCACCAGTGTAAACCTAAGGCCACGCAGGTATTGGTCAAACTTCTTAACACCAAAACATATGGCGAGTGCTTCACGATCAATAACAGAATATCTGCTCTCAGCTTCCTTAAGTTTCCGGGACGCGAATGCAATGGGTTGTTCATGATCGCCCTTCTTATGAAATAGTACAGCGCCTACTCCTTTCTCTGATGCATCACACGCCAGGAATAGTGGTCGTGTTTCATCGAATGCTATCAAAGGTTTTGCATTAGCAATATGAGCTTTCGCTTCTTCAAATGAAGAATTTTCTTGACATGTCCACTTCCACTTTTGGTGACTTCCTGTCAAGGTGTGTAAGTCTGCGCAAATACTATGTAGGTTGGGAATGAAACGTTCATAGAAGTTGACCAGCCCCAAAAATGACCTCAGTTCTTTAATACATGTGGGAGCTGGCGCATTTAATATAGCTTGGATTTTTGATTTTGTGGGCGTAGCTCCATTTTTGTCGATCCTGTGACCCAGATATTCAATCTCAGATTGTAGAAATGTGCATTTCTTTATATTAACTTTTAAACCTGCTTGTCTTAATTTGTCAAGCGTGATTTTGAGCGTTTTAAGGTGTTCTAGATCATTTTTCCCTGTTAAAGCAACATCGTCGAAATAAACTGCTACGTTGGGAATATCCACTAATAGCGTATCAAGAAAATGTTGGAATATCGCTGGTGCCGTTGCTATCCCAAAAGGCATTCTATTGTATTGGAAATAACCTTTATGAGTAGTAATGGTTAAGTATTTTTTTGACTCCGGAGCTATTTGAAATTGTAAATACGCGTCTTTCAAATCAATCTTAGTGTATTTATCACCGTTAGCCAGTTTTTGACGGAGAAGGTCAAAACTTGGTACAGGGTGCGTGTGGGTAATGAGCACCCCATTAACAGTCGTACGGTAATCGCCACAAATTCTCACTTGACCATTTTGCTTGAGTACATTGACGGTGGGCGTGGCCCACTCTACTGGCGAGATATTCGGGTCTATTTTGGTAACTATCCCTTCGTTTACTAAACGGTCAAGCTCAACTTCTACATTCTTCCTCATGCTGAATTTAATTGGTCTTGCTGGTAGATGTTTTGGCTCTGTGCCTGGTTTTATATGAACATTAACGAGATAGTTGTTGACCTTTCCAAGTTTGTTATCAAAAAGGTCTGAATGTGTGTCTATTATTTGTTGAAGTGTGGGAGTTGAACTGCTTTTAATGGAATAGACTTGTTTTGGAAAATCCATATTAAACAATTCACTCCATTGAAGCCCGAATAACATAGGCTCAGCGTTTCGCATTACGATTACTGGTACTTCCTTTTGTTGGCCTTGGACATTGACTGTTACAACTGCTAGACCTTTAGCTTGTAATTTAATATTCCCGTAAGCACTTAGCCTGGGAGCGTGTGATAATTCTGGCGAACCGATCCTTCTCCAGAATTTTGTATTGATTATCGAATGTACGGAGCCTGGGTCCCAATCCATGGTGCATTTGATTCCGTTTATGGAAATATCGATCCTCTTACTGTCTTTCGTATTTTTATTAATCACATTGTGAACAGCGTTACTGCTCTCATCATCACTGTCTGTCGTGTAAGATGATAGTGATTCGACGTAGCTGCTGGTTTGGGGTTGCTTTGCTATTTTATGTAATTTGTTTCTTTGATAAGATTTTGTTGGTGTTTCTGGCGCTAGATATGCCCTTCCACTTTTAATACAGCAGCTTTCAAAGTGTCCGGCAATATCGCATGCTTCGCAGATATGGTTCCTGGCAGCACAGACATCTAGCGTATGTCTCTCGCGTTTCCCACATCGACGACATTGATCTACGCGCAGTTTACGTCCGTTAAAATTCTGCTGTGTGCGTTTATGTTGTACCTTGTTGACGCTGTGTTCAATTAGAGATGCTTCTTGTTCAGCTGCCTCGCGGGATTGTGCCACCGCGAATATTTGAGCAAAAGTAATTTCTTTAACCTTGCCGTCGTACGTTTCCTGAAGATCGGGCCATTTTTGTTTGAGGTCTATTTGTAATTGTGTGTGATTTAGCCCTGTTGCAAAGCGGTCACGTAGTTGGCGCTCGAGTAAGTTATCACTATAACCACAGTCTTTACTTAATTGTTTAAGCCGGTTTGCATATAGCTCCATTTTCTCATCTGGAAATCTTATACATTCCCAGAACTCAGTTAGAGCTTTGTATCTTGTTTTCTTAGTTCTGTACAGATCAAATAGTTTTGTTTTAATGTCGACATAAGTGCAGGTCTCAAAATTAGGTGTAAGAGCTACTTTTAGCTCATGATAAACTTCCGGTGATATGCATGTGAATAGAAGTTGTTTCTGTTGTTCTTGATAATCCTCACCGAATATTTGGCATTTCACCTCGAAATATTCTATGTAGTTTTCTACGTTTGAGGAGGTCGGATTAAATTTGTCGCAAATAAAGTTTTTGAAAATACTGTGCTTACGTGATGTTGATGTTTCAATGTTGCAACCTGTGTTCGGTATCGGTGAGTCCGTCCCATTGTTTGGTGTGGGGTTCACTGACAGTCGAAGTTGCTGTTCAGAAAGCAGTCTTATAATGTCTCCCAATTGTTGCTGTTGCGTTGTTTGGGCGTTTAAAAATTGCTCTAATTGCTGTGGGTTCATCCTCGTCGCCACATGAAATAACTTACGAGCATTTTAAAATATATAGGTTTAATACGTAAAAGCCTTGACATAAGACAAAGAATCAACAACAGCGTATCCATGGTTACGGACCATGGTTAAGACGATGAGTATTGATGATGAAGGTTGTATCATATTCGTATATTACTCGAATTTTCCGGAGTTTTTCTAACCACTAATAAGGTAACCAATACATTTTAGTCTAAAAATTAGACCAGCGAACTAGCAGCGGGGTCCGGAAGCGCGACGATGTTTTAAAGATCCGTCGCCGGGTTTTTTTTGAGGCCTCCTGTGACAAAAAAGAGCTGGGCGCTACCTCAGGCAGCTGATTAGAATTGCCTTTCAACAGAGTAATGCGGCTAGTCTTTTTGGTTCCCTCACGGTCCGGACCTTGAACACATTTCATAGTTATGGAGGTTATAGAGAGCTTGTTCGGGTCTGTTTATTACGAGTTCTTTCTGTTTTACCTTTTTTTCTTTTTACTCTGCGTTTTAATTAAGTTTCTCTTATATGAAAAAATAATAAATAATCCCCAATATATTAATTTAATATATAAATAAATATAATTTACGCTACCGTAAACTGCTTGTTATGTAGGTAGGTAGCAATACAATAGTTGTGCTTTAAAGATGAAATTGGAACGTGATTTGTAACCATGATTTTCTCACCAATAAATCCTTCAGAACATGTACAGTTATATGAGGCAATGCCATCGACACACGTTCCACCATTTTGGCAGGGGTCCGACCAGCACTCGTTCCAGTTCGTCTGGCATTGCACCCCCGTGTAACCATCCACGCAATAGCAAGAATATGTGCTGGAACGAAAATGTTAATTATTTGTACCGATTATAGGTTCGAACTACAGACATTTGAAATTGAATTTCTCCAAAGAAGGCGTGATTAAGTTTATTAATATTATAGATCAGAAATTTATTACAATTTAAAGTTTAGTTTTGCCTTTCAGATTTTATTATCAATTGAATACTATTTAATACTTGTGAATACTCATTAGTATTCACAAGTCGTATTCTTAGAAAGAAGAAGAAACTCTTCTGGTGTTTGATTAAAATAATACGAGTACAGAAAATCAAATATTTGGAACCTGCAAACGTCAACCTATTTTCGATAAAGTATAAAAACTCAAAAGTCGATCCCCTGAAATTTCTTGAGTGAAAATAAAAGTACTGAATCCGCAGAATTACTAACCAATGATAATTTTGGCGCATTTGTGTTAACGTCGATGCACATATAAACTCATGAAATAATAAGAACTTAGAAGCCTTGTTTTTGTATAATTTTGATCAGTTGATATTCGATAATTTGGCATACTAGGTATAGACTTGGCATAGGAAACTTTATATCAAATTACAGTAAGATACTTTCCTGGCTAAATCATACCTATTGATATCATCGATGCATATGCCATGCATACAAGGGTTGTTGAGGCAGGCGATACCTGCAGCAGCGACCCTCGCTAAGGCCAGCACCCACCACGCCGCCTGCGCCGCCCTACTTCCCCTCAAGAGCATTGCTGGAGATCATTCAAAGTACGCCATGCATTTTACCTATTAACTTGATCTGTAACATAATATTCAATACATTACGAACTTCATCGTTGCGAAATTATTTTTATACAAGTTTAAATTGTATCCTATTTTATGTGAGAAGTTATTAACATTATCAGAAACAACAGCTAAAAGTTAAAGCTATAGATAATTATATTTATGTATGTAAACTTACGTACAAACTTTCAGGACAAGTGCTGCGCAAGCTTAAGTAGGTTAAATCCTCAGGTTAAATCGAACAAACACAGTGAAATTCTACCTATAACGGAAGATATGCACCTCCAATTCATTACCTTTCATTTACTGAGTGAATTAGGCTTACAACTTTTAGATAACTAAAACTTTTATGTATATATAACGTAGTGAACCAATTACCGTATTATGTCTCTCTGTAACAATTTATTTGTCTATATGATCGACCGTAACACAAAAGTTCAACTGTGACCGTGTTAGAATCATCACTGGAACGATAAACTGGGTCTCTTGAGTTTAGGTGTGGTTTACTCCCCCGTGACCATGGCAACCTGTAAACATACAACACTCGTTCAGTTATTGACAAAATTCCTGGACTGACATGAATTTCATTCATTGACAAAGCGCTTCAGACTTTAAACACGCACACAGCTTATTTCTAACCGACTTCAAAAAAGGAGGAGTTTCTCAACTCTCACACTCTCATTATCCAGAGAAAAATAACCATTACTGTAACGGCTATTTTGAGTTTAACTCTTCTGCAAAGAAAAACTCGACTGGCTTCAATCAACTGCAGGCCAATTTTAGGGTTCCGTGGTCAACAAGGAACCCTTATAATTTCGCCATGTATCTGTGTGTCTGTATGTCTGTCTGTGTATCCGAGGCTTAGCCACAGAGGCTCTTAGTACTAGAAATATGTAATTTGGCATAGGTATACATATTAATGACACCGACCAGGTGGTAAAATAATATGAATTTTTTTTTATACATCCCCTACCTTTCAAGTGACGGCGGGGTACATGTTTAAGTACTCGGTTTGGTTGGTGGTAGGGCATTTTAAATGTCCACCTGGCTAGCTACCACCATCTTATCTAAATCTGCCGCCAAGCAGCAATGTTAATAGCATTGTTGTATTCCGGTTGTCACAAATAAGATAGCCAGTCCCCCAAATGTGTTGGGGTTTCCGGGTCAGTACGCTTCTACCTTCGACCTCATCTTCACTAACATCAGGTGTGATTGAGGTCAAGTACCAACCCGTTTAGCATTAAAAAAAAATCTCCGTTCTGTTTGTATCCCATCATGTGGAGCGTCGTTGGATAGGTATTTCAAAAATATTAGAGGTTTTCTTGAACACTTTTTCGTATCAGGGATCTGTATTAGAAATGTTAAGCTTTAAAGTGAAGAGTCGAGTGTCCACCCCTTCCAGCTAAACAATTGGTTTTGGAACGTGAAAAATTCACAGCAGTGGTATATATACCTAATGAAGTTAAAAAGAAAACTATCACAGATAAGTAGATTTTACAAGTCAATGTGAAATAAAGTTATAAAAATTACAAAATATAAAGTATATTTTGAATATTATATATCAAACAAGAAAAAGCCTCTTCTAAGTCCGAATATTGTGAGGGCAAGTACGGAACACTACGCTGCGTGTAGCCCTACACGCATTTAGCCAGTTTTATATCTAAATAAGGAAGCGCCTCTTACAGAATGCGTTCGAGTTTACTCTTCGGCCAGCACTGGTGTCTATTCTGATGTGCCTTCTTTGATAAACTGAAACATAATAATAATAATAATAATAAAATCTTTATTTTACTCACCACAAATGAGAATGTTACAAAAGTTGATCTTAATAACTAGATATATTACAAGCTCATTTGTGGGAGGCTGGTGCCTGTAAAGGATAAACCAGAATCACAGGTCACCAGGCCCCCCAGCCACAGAAGCGGTTAGACCAACCAATTTATAAATTTCCTTCCATTAAATTAAGTTTTGCCAAAAAAAGAGGGGAATAGGCACCAATGTCTCTTTTACATGTACAAATTAAAAAGAGTACGCACTTCTATAGTGCATGTAGGTGATGGGAGTGTAGTGAATGACATTGGGCTAGGCTATTATCTTTAACAAATCTTCTGTTTTATCATAATTTAGACTTAACAGCCAACCAACAACCAAATTTTTACAGTGAAAACGATCGAGTTCGTAGAGGGATAGTTTCTTGTGCAATTTATTATAAAGGTAGGGGCCGAGAAAAACGAAGAATCTTTGTATAAATGATGTTCTGAGGGGGCGAGATGGAATTACAAGATTATTGCGCCTGGTACTATGCAATGAGTATATCGATTCTGAGTGTTGTTTTAAAACTATGTCAAGTATAAAAAGCTGACGTACTGTTAATACCTGAGCAATTTTATAAAGGTGTTCCGTTGGGAACATAAATGGTTTAAATAGTGCAACTTTTAGCACGGCTCTTTGTGCACGCTCCAAATCAATTAAGTGGGTCTTAGCTGCTCCACCCCACGTCTCGACACAGTACGTCAGGAGAGATTGGCAAAGTGCAAAATATATAATTTATAAAAACAAGTGTAAGACTGGTACTATCGCGTCTTATAATTCCAGGAAGAAATCGACAACATTACTATAAAACTTGTTATAGCTGAATTTAAACAACTCGCCTCAGAATCGACACCACTCTTTCGCTGTGTGGGGCATGCTATTTCATGCAATATCAAAATACATGTAGTAGACATGGTATAGCGTCGCCTATTGGGATGTGATTAGACCTTCACACATCAAAAGCGATTAAAAGGTCACTAGTGGACATAAGCTCAAACGTGATCTATAATTTCGTTGCCGTGTAAGTAGGTGGCGTGGAACAGGTAAACATAGTTGAAATCCACAGCAATCTGCATAGATGCGAAAAATAACTGTGTCTGTCTGTTTGTAACCTTTTCTCCGCCAAAACCTCTGAAAATTCATTGCTCGGTTCAGAGGTTTTGGTGGAGGAAAGATTACAGACAGACAGACCAAGATAACTTACGATATTAATAAGGCCCCCATACCTTAATTACTGACTAAACCATGTCGGAAATTGGATTTTTTTGTGTGAACATTCGCGACGACGCGCGCTGGTCTCGATGCGCACTGCTGCCATGGCGAGATCGCGAGGTTCGCTAGCCGCACAGTCGTGGCGACACCACAGGACGACACCCTCTCGGCGGCTCTTAGCACACCCAAAGAGTATACAAAACCTACGGAGAAGCACACCCGTAACATTATTTTACTTAGCCGAACGCCAGTGCGCGGGGCGCGCGAGGGCGCCTGGGGTAAACACACGTGCCTAATGTCTAATTTTGGGTTATCAGTTTGGGCTTAATATAAGCATCTCTATAAATAATTAGTTACGTATATTTGAAAGTGATTGCGAATGAATATTTATCGTCCTAAGCCAATAAAAACAGTTTGTGTCTTTTATAAAATCAGTACGTTATATGCGTTCTAATTTTCTTAGAACCAATAGGTACCTATACCTTTTAAAACCGACATAGCGTATCTGTGATTTTCGAGATTGGGTCCATTGTCTAACCTAGATTAGACAATCTGATCTAGATTACATCTATCATATAATCATCTAGACAATCTAGGTAATCCTGTGAAATGAATCCAGACGTTAGAGATCATCTGAATTGAACTTGAACAGCTTGAATTTTAACATTGAATTATCTTGGGTCTATCTGGTTTTACTAAGAATAGAAAATCTTAATAATATAGAATAAATTATGTAGTGCAATAGTGCAATAAAGAGTATTTGTATTGTGTAGATATTTTAAAAGTACCATATAAAAGTATGTGTCCGTCAGAACCACGGGAATAAGTAAAAATTTTGAATTTCGAATAGCCTAAAAAGACAGCATTCTACTAGTCTCTACATTTAATGTCATTGCAGTTTTAAAATGGTTCGCCATTCCGACGCCAGGATGACGAGACCACTCACAGTTTGCCAAAATCCACAAACTGTAATTATGGTCTAAATATTTCAAAAGTTACTAGTTCTAGTTAGTACCTTAGCATGTATTAATCACAAGTTATACATTTTAACCATTTCAAATTGACTAGCATTTTAAATATTTTAGTAACAATAATCTTCCGGCGCGATTTTTCCCACGTCTACAGATTCCCAATTCTACAGATTTCCAATATTACAGAAACCCTTGTCTACAGATTGTCAATACTACAGATTCCCATCTCTACAGATTCCCATCTCTACAGATTCCCATCTCTACAGATTCCCATCTCTACAGATTCCCATGCCTACAGTATCCTATTTCTACAGATTCCCATCTCTACAGATTCCCATCTCTACAGATTCCCATGCCTACAGTATCCTATTTCTACAGATTCCCATCTCTACAGATTCCCATGCCTACAGTATCCTATTTCTACAGATTCCCATCTCTACAGATTCCCATGCCTACAGTATCCTATTTCTACAGATTCCCATCTCTACAGATTCCCATGCCTACAGTATCCTATTTCTACAGATTCCCATCTCTACAGATTCCCATGCCTACAGTATCCTATTTCTACAGATTCCCATCTCTACAGATTCCCATGCCTACAGTATCCTATTTCTACAGATTCCTATTTCTACAGATTCCCATTTCTTAAGTGCTTGAAACATTTTTCCCTCACTATTAGATCATACACATGTCATTACGTATACATTTACATTTTGCATACACATTTTGCTAAGGCAATTTGCATTTTTTTGTATGCAGTAGGAACCACATATAATAATTAATTCATGAAATAATTGAAAAAGTACGCAATAATTTTTCAAAGTACTAATTTTTAAATGTACGTGAATTCAAATGAATTAGCCGGAAAAGTTTAAGGCCTATCTCATTTCAATTAGACAAAGTTTATTTGAGGAATACTCCTAATATAATTCTATTCATAGGTTATTTATTAGATTAATGTTTTTGCCATCGACTTAAGAAAAGTGCGAAATAATAGCATGGACACATTTATTGTAACATTTCCACCCTATTTAGTTGGCATCATCATCAACATATTTACAAAAGTATACTCTGTGATCAACATAATCAGCCCCATGACCTCCACTGCTGAACATAGGCCTCCTCCATAGAATTCCAGAGTGACCTCCAATTATTATTCACTTCACTTTTTGGGTATTCTATCACAAAGTATGTAGTGCTATAGTAGTTTATCAATTTATTTCACTTTCACTTTTTTAATTTAATGGCAACTACTATGTACTTTGTAGTAATTATCAATTTATTTAATAATCTAAATTTTTAAATATTCCCGCTTCTTTTCAAGGAACAAATAGGCCAATCGGAGCACAGTTTAATAACACACATACGCATTTCACAACCAATAAAATTGTTCTGTTTGAACCATCTGATTACGGCTGTCATAGCAAAGTTCGTTCAGAACATTAGGAACTTGAAATAAATTTTTAATCACTCGTTTAAATCTCCTGTAATTGTTAGTAATAAAAATACTATCATACAAAATATTATTTATTACGTAAATATAATAAAACAAGATGTCTAATTATATAATGAAAGATCTTTTATTTGCTTCACATCGTCGTTTTGTATAACTGTTTGCCAAATAGTTTACGCTATAATTTTATAGATTGTTAGTTTCGAACGTTTACTAAAGGACTTCAAGATGTGAAAGGTGGACTGACCGTTCTTACTACAAGATTCCAATTAGCTTTTGTTTGGACAGAAGCTTGTACGGCTATAACTTGTGACTATAATTTGCATAAGGTTCCTCAATCAATCGGAGGTAAAGCGGAAACCATCAGGATCAAGCGTTTCATTGAAAATATAACAGCATTCTGCATCTGAAAAATGGATCCGGGTATCCTTTGTTTCCACCATTGTGATCACAAAGTATTTTGTAGTATTATACCTGAACAGTGCCCGGTGTGTAATCAGAAACTCGATAGGTACGACTACAACTTGCTGCCATTCAGGTTAGTTCACCATTTATTGATTATAATTCAATCATAATGACTAATCCGTTGGTGTTGCTAAGTGATGCTTTGTCCGCTCCAGGGTCCCATATCCCTTCGTGAAAGCGTCGCAGCATCCGCGTGCGATTGTAATGAAGCCTACCCATGGAGATTTCCTCAAGTAAGTATCGAATATGTTACTTGATAATAGTACATTTTTATCTTTTTATGCCACCTTGAGGCTGAAGGTTAATTTGAAACTTATTAAGGATAATGCCATTTTTTGTAACAATTTAAATCATAATAGTCAATAATATTTACACTTTAATATACTTGCATAGTCTTTTTTTTGTGCCCTCTTATTGACACCGACATAACAATGGAAATTATGCAATGTTCATTCATAAATAAAACACTCTTTAAATCCCTCCCTATCCTGTTCTTCTTAATGTTTCTGTCAACCTAGACTCATAGAATCACTTTGAACATGGTGAAAAAGTTAAACCCATTTTTGTTTGTATTACAGTGACTACTATAACTCCAAAGACTTGCACATAGGGGTAACCAATTCCCATGGTTATGTAGTGGAGTTTAGTGAGGAGGGAATCCGGGGTGTGGACCCTGGCACGAGGAATTGGAGTGGTAGTCATATGAGCATTGACTGGGACCAATGCCTACTACTTGAACAGTTTGATGAGCTATGGAATGAGATTTGGGATGGTGTGCTATTAAAGGTAATTCCTCCATATAAGTTTACATTAGTCTACTAATTGTAAATGGTCATTGCCAACTTTTGGAATGGTGGCGACAATACATTTTTGATATTCAATTTATCTCCTGCTCTTATGGATGAGTCATATGCACTGTATCTGCTCAGTGAGCTTATCCATAACAATAAAGTTACATGAATAATAATTGTATGTAGTTTTATACCAACAACTATTTAGTTTCAATTGTAATCTCCAGAGGTGACCATTTGGCTATCGTATTATCTATTGGTACTCTAGTTACAATAGAGTTAAAAGTATCAGAAAATTTTCACCAATCACATACATAGCTGTCTAAGTCACCCTTTATAACACAAACCGAATTGAGGATAATATGATGTTATTGTTGTCTGCCTATTATTTCCCTGTTATTAATCATTATTGACTCACTATTGGTGACCTGAACTCGGTGTAGCAAATTTTAAGGGTTCTCTATCAAATATGATATTTTTATATTGAGTAAAGTTTTGAGTTACAATGATTTTACAAATTTTGACTGCTATACTAAAAGGTCCGTGTTCGAATAAGAACATGTGCACCCGAGTTATGGATCATTACATGTATTAAACTGGCAAATGTGTGTAATTTGTATATCCCACTGTAACTACTCACTTCAACAGAATAAAATGTGTCCTATATTCAATTCCGCAGCATATTCTACCTATGTACCTTTCCAAATCCGTACATTATTGTATGTGATCCAGCAACAAACAATGAAATTTTAAAATTTTCGCATATTATTGTAATATTAGATGGATATGAAAACCATACATCTTCTCACAAGTGTGTCGTAAAAAGCGCCTAAGGGATCGGAATCATAAAGATTATTGATGGGCAGTAACATCATTTTACCGCCTCTGTGGCTTGATGTAAACAACATAGTGTTTACGAATCGGAGGACACGGGTTCTATCCCCAGTGGGGTACATGTTTAGTACTCGATTTGGTTGGTGGTAGGGCATTTTAAATGTCCGCCTGGCTAGCTACCACCATCTTATCTAAATCTGCCGCCAAACAGCAATGTTAATAGCATTGTTGTGTCCCGGTTGTCAGAGATAAGATAGCCAGGTCCCCAAATATTTGGGTTTCCGGGTCAGTACGCTTCCACCTTCGGCCTCATCTTCACTTAACATCAGGTGTGATTGAGGTCAAGTGCTAACCCGTTGTGCATAAAAAAAAATCATTGGTCAGCTTTGAAACATTTATGGTCAACCCAACATCCTGACGAATGGTGAACTGATTTGGTTATGAAGATTCGCAGCATGGGAGATGATTCTGTCCAGCAGTGGACTATTGTAGGCTCTTGATGATTATAATAGGTTTACTTATGTGGGTGTGGTTTAATACGAACATTTACACTAAGCATCATACTGCATCACTTAGATAATGTGTTTTCAGTACTCTTGATGTAATGTCTAATAGTAAGGGAGTGAGAGCCTGAGATCTGTAGCACAGGTTTAGAACCTTTGTGAGACTCCAGTCTCACACAATGGAATTTGTTTGTATATATTATTATTTAATCAATGTACCTATTTCTTTGTGGTGAGAAAATAAATATTTATTATTATTATTATTTTAATTTTTCTAGGTAAGCTTAAGTCCATTATGGGAAGCAGAAAGATACAATGAAGAGAGACACAACTGTTTCACTTTTGTACTGGCTTTCTTACGAGCTCTGGACTGTGGGGAACTCTCAGAGAAGGCTCACGACCCTAAGCTGTTCTGCAAACAGTATGTTGTCCCCCGGACATCTGCCGCCGGGAAGTACATCTCGCTTTACAGACAGCTCAAAAGGCAAAACTACTTCATACAGAACCAATGATAGCCTATCAGATGCTAGGTTATTCCATGTATTTACTTATTTATTCAGTATTAACTGTGATGTTTAATGTTTAGATATAAATCCAAGTGCATTTAATTTAGACCAAATGATAGTTTATTTTTGTCGCATTCTAAACTATATTTTTTGTTCCATATCTATGTAATAGATACATTATTTTATAAGTATATGGATGGATAATAATATTATTTTACTGATTTGGGCTATTCACGTTTAGAAAATTTATGAGTTATATGGTTTAGGTACACCTAACTGGACCCATCTGTTTGAATTTGACTACATCTTGCCAATCATTTGTGTCATTCCATTATTATCTAAGTTCCTGTATATTTCATCATTAATCATTATTCTAGGCTTATTCCCCTCCTACCTTAATAATTATAAATTACCACATATCCTTACTACACTGTACAATATAATCTATAATACAATAATATCTATAATAATTAATAACTGTAATTGTGATTGTAACCAAGGGATTAATATTAATAACGTAGCTGTCAATTAGTATTTTGAACCATATATCATCTTCCATAGTTTTTAGACCAAGTGCCGTGGTATTTATGCTACAGTCTTATATGACGAATGTATACACTACTATTGTCATACTTCGAGTATTTTATATATTTGACGGGAGTAGAAGGGGGAATGGGCGCTTTTAAAATTTGCCGCCCCACGGAATGTCTCTACCGTCTCGATAAAATGGGAAAGCAAAATATGCCGTTGTCGTCGGCGACATCTGTAAATAAATTTGTTTTTCTACATACAATACTGTACATTCTGCTTTCCTATTTATCGCGTTTGGTAAAAACGTGATGCGACGACAAATTATAAAACCGACCGACAGGCATCACTATTAGTTTCGTCCAACTGAGTCTCAAGTCAAGCCCAATCGTTGTTGTGTGTTACGTGTCACTGAGCAGCACTCACTAGAGATTGGCCTATTGGCGTGAAAACCCCAGTGTTTGCGCTGGACGCTCAAAAGTATCGAATACCAAATATCGAATTTAGTATAACTGAGACTTGACGGTTTATATGGTAAGTGTTTACTAGAATGTGTATGGATGTAAACGGAATTGCTTTTCTTTGATAGGTAGACGCAAGCTTCGTGTTCAATTAAGATTATTCAAAGACTTACAAAGCAAGCAAGTCGAATATCACCTCATATCTCGTCGAGGATACCGTAACTCACTCTAGCTTTAACGGGTTGTTTGCATAAGTCCTTGAATGCTGTCTTAGTTCCTAATCTATTCATACTTATTGATTGAGACTTGACATTTTGTAAAAGGATCTCGAAGACAAATTTCTAGGTGCTATGATTGAAATAAATATTTGTTAAAATGACCAACGTAATTTTTTTCTCAATTATTATAAGGTTTCAACAGTCAACATTTCGTAAACGAATGAAATAGGATTTAAAAAATTATCATCAAAATTTAGTTGTTGTAAGTTTGAAATAGTATAAACATTATTTTGTATGGTAGAAGAAATGAGGCTTTCTATAAATTGAACTCTGAACCATGTTAAAATAAATAATGATTAAATTGTTAAGAATATAGTTAGATAATGTACCTGTAAATTTGGAGTTATCAACGAATCAAAAATAAGATAATAATAATAGGTTAACCAAACATTGCAATAAAAGTTATCATTGCCTAAAAATCAACAAAATGACCCTTTCTCAACAAGTCTCCCCTCAACAAGTCTCAACAAGTGTAACTACAATATGAAGAATTTTTGACCTCCAACTTAACAAAAAATATTTTTTCCATAAAACTGCTCTTTAGTAATATATATATTATTGAGATTATTTTAAGAAGTTAAAAAAATATTTATACCGGATGAGTATTTTTATGGTAAGGAAAAAAATGGAGCATATTTGGTAAGTGTTTTTCCTCAATTGTTTCATTCATTTTTCTTCATTAGTATGCGATGTTATTTAGCGAATGTTTTTCTTACACAATCAATACTTTTCACCCTGAAAATAGTCGACGAAAAAGCTATTCCACACAGGTGAACCCGTGGGTCAAACGCTAGTATTTAACATTATAAAACGTACCATGTATGTACCTACTTACGTCATTCATTATGATTATAGTCCAATTTATATGTAATAATAAAGTCTACCATTTTATTAAAAATAATAAGATTTTGCATTTATGGTTTTTAATATTGCGTGAAAAAATACATGGCAGGTCGTGCTTCTTATCTACAGTCCTTATTAAATGATGGCCCTTATTTAAAGCAGGTACCTCGAGAGCAAAGGACCTTAAAATTGGGGTAGTTGTCATAAAGAGGAGAATAAATATTACAAAAAGCATTTATTTTTTATATATGAGTATCCAACTTATAAATCTTATTATAATACTTTCACAGTCAGGTTCTGATACTGAATTTTGTGCATAAAATATATTTATTCTAATTTCAAATATTATTATTTAGTATAAGTAACTTAAATTAGGCAGACACTTTGACGGGTTCTGATTCTACGCCCACCCAGAACACGGCACCGTTGTAAGCGATGGTCGCCCTGAAATCAAAATAAAAAAAAAATGCATCAGAAACTAGTAAATTATACAAGTGCTAGTTTAGGGTGCGTCGTAGTATGCTGGAGAAAATGAGAGGGTTGCAGGACGGAATTAGGTCGAGAGTTAAGATCTTATCTAACGGTAACATCATATTCTGTAAAATGTGAATAGAGATATAAAAATTAGGATAATAAAGTTTAAACAATACCTATAACCCTAAAAAGTATTAAAAATAATAGTGACAATAATTTCTCCCGAGAGAAATATTACAGAGGTATCGATCGTGTCATTATTAGATATAAGTACTTGCCCGCGACTTCGTCCGCGTGGAAGATTTAATCAAAATCGGTTTAGCAAAAAAAATTGCCTATATGTTAATGCAGGTCCTAATCTTTCTACCCACCAAATTTCATCCAAATCAGTCCAGCCGTATAGGCGTGAAGAGGTAACAAACATACATACAGACGTACACTACACACACACACACAAACTTTCGCATTTATAATATTAGTTGGGAATAGTTAGTACAGTCGATGCACTAATACATTACCTCCGCTGAAAACCTAGATAGCCAAAATGTATGAATATATCATATCATATATAATATACACACAGCGCCATCTAGTTCCACAGTAAGCAACTATAGGCTTGTGTTGTAGATAAATACATTTCTTTTTGTAAATAAATACTTATTATAAATTAAAACATCCATAATTTATGAGGTTTTACTTTTAAACATTTTCAGAGAAATAGTGTAGGTACCGAATTTACGTCGCAGCAAAGTCATTAAATCGTAATTGACATTAATTTGGTTTAATTTCAACGAATTATCGCGAAAACCTCGACCTAATGTAGGTATAATTTGTTACAACTCTATTTTGATTAGATGGAAAATATATTCAACTGCTTTAATTATACAAAAACGTATAGATGTTGATTTATCACAAGTCTAATGTCAGTGTTAAACGAAGACCTTTATATTAATAGCAGCCTTATAGACTGACCTCTCTAACTGACCTATGCCGTTTGTATTATGTATCGAATGTTATTATGAACACTTGCCGTTCTCATCACACTTTTCTCCATCTTTTAGATTCTTTAAACACGTTCCAATATTTATTCCATATATTACTTATATTCCCTATAAATCGCTCCACCTAAGCGCAAATGCTGGGAGTGATGTAGCGCAATTGGAAGAAAATGCACTGAGTAAAATACATAACCTATACGCATTCTATATTCGAAATACAAGTCCAAAGAGATGATAAAACCAAAGATGTTTGAAGTTAGGTACTATATTAATTCTGTGGTTAGGGACTAACTTTACCTAGTAATCTGTGTGGCTACGGCGCCAATATCTTTTCATCAGCTTTTCATTTGTTTTGAAATAATACACTAACCTACCCTAACGCTATATAACTTTTTCTAAATCTATACAGGCAATTAGTGCTTCAGTTCTTAGTTCGAAACAAATTATTTTAGTATCGCCATCACTATTCTTTATATTCTTCCATGTCCCGATTTGTATACAATTTTACAGTAATGTATAACTTGAAACACCAGACGGTTATGGTTGACTTATTTTGTCGAAACACTACAACCAGTTTCGATGCTTTGCATAACTCATGCACCCTCTGTCCACACATGTGGACGGATAGCAGTAAAATCACTAACTAACCTGAATTTGATTTCACCATTGAAGCCGGCTGGCGGAGTCCACGTGAATGCTACCGACCGCTTGTCCTCGGACTCAGGGTGCTTTCTGTGGGTCACCGCGTTCTGCAATCAATAAATTAAGATTAACCAATGAATCATACAGTATACCTAAGATGATTAATGCATTTGTCGTAGGTATATGGTTAAATTGGTCATTGAATTGAATGCCTAGGTAGATCGTAATGTAAGGTATACTGTGCTGCTCAGTGTGGCTCCTTGGGTTCCTTTGAATACTATCTACCCCTAGGTAGTCTCATGCGGTGGAGCTCCTCTCTGGGCAGGTCAGTATTTTATAATGCAGGAAATGTCGGCTAGACTTAGGATCTGCCTATAGGCATTCAATGGAATGACAAATTTAACCACTTTTCTACGACACATATAATAGTCACTCAAGACAATCATATCTGCAGATCTAGGTGTACTGGTGGGGCCCGATTGTTATTGTTATTTCGGACTACCCAAGAGTCTGACCTAGTATTTTTAAGATGTATATAGGTAGATAGGTCGCTAGCTCATTCATACAATCACTGTAAAGAGACTCGTAATGGTGACATTATTATCGAATGGAATTTATAGAGGTATTCTATTATAATTTACATTCTAAATCAAAGGATCGTGGTGCTTATACAATATCCTAATATACATATAAGTCCCAACCCATTGAATAAATGATTGCGTAGGTCCAAAGTGTTCCAATTGTTAATAAAAAAAATAATAAAAAAGACCGACTGCAATTTGAGAGCTGTAGGGGTACTTTTCATAGAAACGTCGGGTGTTCCTTTTTAATACTTTGAACCTTCAAAGTCACGTTTCCAATGTATAGTTATTAATAAATTAGAACCTTATAATAAACTTGCATATAAAATGGAGTTCGTCTGGGGCCCCGCAAAGTCTATACCTTTCGTATATTGACTTAGGCGTTTTGTACAAAAATTCAAAAAACAGTTATTCATAATTGGAAAGCCGTGTAAAAATAGCATAAATATATTTGACATGTAAGTATCACAAACAGACATTATTCCTGGAAGTGGCTTTAGCGACAGTTTCCGCCCGCTTGGATATTTTTAAAATTTTCGCGCGATGTGAAGAAGGTATTTGCCTACTCTCAGACCCTTCAATTATACATATGCAACAAGTTAAGTTACATTATTGATTGACCCCATCCATAGTGTTATGAAAGAAGAACTAGGTAATAATTTCCCTTTCGCCTATGTATGATTTCTTTTCAGAGTACAGAAAAATGTTTTAATGAGATATTCTAAAAGATTGTCATAGACAATTTGTATAGCTGTAATTCATGACAGCCAACATATCCTGTTATTTACGCAGAGAGGCATTGTAAAGTAGGTACAAGACTTCAACATCCTAATTCTGGTCAAGGTTTCAGGCTTTGCGACCTACAGTCATGGTATAAGCACCCAATGATAACTATGTAGGTAGGTAACATGGCGTTTACGTGATGGAATTAGACGAAATTATGTGTAGATTATAGGTAAGTACCTGTTATTACTTGGTTTTAATTCTCAATTTGATTGACTTCAAGAAGTTGGGTACTTGGGTATTTAAAAGTATAGTTCTTTAGAACACAGTATTTATAGCAACTGTGTGTGTGTGGTTTCACGCAAAAAGAATAGAACAAACCAGTATCTTCCCGTGGGTGTCGTAAAAGGCGACTATGGGAGTTTCCACCAAAAATATCTATAGATTTGCACGTTAACGGCAATGGGCTCACGGCGAAACGGATGAACGGATTAGGATGAAATTTGGTATATAAGTAGAACAAACCCTGAATTGAAACATGGGATATTTTTTATCCCGATAAAGTGAGTAGTTCCCGCGGGATAAACAAATTTCCGCGATACGGTAATCCACGCAGGCGAAGCCGCGGGCGGAAAGCTAGTATTATTATATTTCAGTGAGGTGGAATATTTCTATTGAGCGTTATATGTATAACGCTCGTTAATTTGGGGTATATACCCCAAATAGTCGTAGGTACTTATTCTAAATGTAATTTCGCCAAAACATCTGGGTGACCTATTGTTGTCGATTTGTAAAAACTACAATAAGGTTTATTAAATGTTAAGTAGATACTAAATAAACTGTGGCTATGTTGTACCTACCTATAATAACGTAAATTGAACATTTACCGAGTAACTTTCGACATAATAATTTCTTCCAGGTAAACGAAGCAACTGTATTAAAGAATTAGTCTTCGAAACAGCTATACCTACCTCAAATATTCCTAGACAGGCTTCAAACTTATAACAAATTCAAACTTACTCTTTTTGCGTCGAGGTTTAAAAATATGAAGAGTCTATTAATTCAGATGCAAATGCCGAGGCTCGCCAACATTTGCCGTCTGTGGTTATCTACAGCCATCTATGACGAAACAATATGCGATAATGCGCTAGGGCCGCGGGTGCTAATGTACCTACCCCGTGTGAACAGGTTCTAATAAAGCGATTCATGAATTGGTTTTTACGATTAATTAAAATGGCTGAGTAATGTAAGTTTAATCTGTTTTGTTATTAATGTATTAAATAAACATAATTAAGTTAAGTAAATACCATCAATCAACGTGGCGAACCTACCTATCTGATATGACCTCTTGCTATGAATCTGTAGCCTTGGGTGAAGCAGATGCAGACGTTCGTCATTTGCATTAGGAAATCTATTGTACCTATACCTGCATAATATACCTACACGAACATCGTGCTTAAGACAAATATTACTATTTATTCGAATTAATTATTATTGCACCACCATAGCATGCAGGTTTAAAATTATTTGGTTCATTGACAAAGAAAATATTTTTTTTTTAAATGTGCTATATTGCAATTGTAGGATTTGATTGATTGTATAATTTTATTTTTATCAAACTTTAAGAGTTATACAATAATTTATACTTCAACATAAATCTCTAATCTCGGTACACTTATTACAAACTTTGAACGTATTAAATAGTTGATACATGAATAAATAAATAAATATTTAAGACATTTACATCCATTACACAAACATTTACCCCTCGAGGGATTCGAACCCGTAACCGTAGTTTACACAGGCAGGGTCACTACCCATTACACTAGTGACTGACTAATAATACGGAAGCACTGATTGTTGCATTTTATAAAATATCAATGGATGATTTATTTTATGTAAATACATTTAGTAATAATTACTAATTAGTTAAGTTTCTTTGTCAGCAGAACTAGACAGATAATGTGAATTGACACGAAAGATTGGATCAGCAATAACCTGTCTACTTTACGCTATAGATACGTAGATAAATCTTTTATTAAAAAAAAAGGTAGTGTTGGAAACGTGCTGGCCATACTGCATAATGCCTTGTTATAATTTTTACTCTCTTTCATATGAAATATATTTAAATTTAATTATAATTATCGATATTGTTGTATGACACACTATACGGGAGCGGCGGCGGCGGCGATTCTGTGCTCTGTGCTACAAACCATATTTTATTGATAACAGGGTAGGAACCGTACTTCAATATAAACAAATTCGTGCTGTAATTTTTGGATCATTACACCACGGCAATCTCGTGAGGAAGGATTGAGGCGAACTTCGCCCGTTTCAGAAAAAGCTCGGCTGGAAATTGAACAAAACATCTGAGATCGCTTGTAGCCACTCAACCGTCGGCGGTTACACCCGTTACCAAAAAGAAAGACCAGTCTACTGTCCGTGGTTACAATAGTAAGTTCGTTCAGTCAGTTATCTGTAGGGAACAGTGTTCCAACATTTATGTCGTAAGTAATTATATTGTATTCACATATTTCTGGGCTTATTATATAAATGATCGTGAGGATTAGTACTTTACGATTATGCATAATTATTACAGTTTCTAGCGATATTTCGAGTATGATTTCAATATCAATTTTCATGGATGTTTTACAGATATCTTATGTTATACGCAGCTTTTAGTACTCTAGAATAATATTTTCTGTATTCGTATATATATTGTTTTAATCTATAATCCTTCACCTATATTTACGTTTTTTTTTGTCGCTATAGCTGTTATAGTTTACCAGATATGAAGGTTTTTATTAATAACGGCAACGTGCGCGCAGCACAAAAGTGCGACCGCGCGGAGCGGACAGTAGACCGGAATTTGCCTACTTACCTTGTTTACTATTGTATATTTATAACAAATTGAGTGTCGCAATCCAAGAGATGGCGCCACTCAACTATGTGCTAAATTAAAGAAAAGATCTCAATCACAATTATTATTATTTGTTATAAATATACAATACTAAACATATCTATTTAACTCGTTATATGGTTAAGCAAAGAGTAGTTTAAATAACAGGAGGATGAGAGTGCTTTCACTTCACGTAGTATTTTCAATTTTTGTGGACTCCTAATGTTGTTTTGACCTGACGCCATCTATGAAACAGTGCCTATCCTGATATTGTAGCTCTAAGTATTATTTATTAGGTGTGAACCAAATACCTATGGCATCTCGAATTAGCAGTAAAGACCCTCCTTATCATGCAGTTCCATTCTCATGTTAACATAAATATCATCTACAAAAAATAATGTATATACGGAACCATTCTTCAGAGCGCGAGTTCCACTAGCACTTTTATAGGTAAGTAGGGACTTTTTTGTGTGAATTAAATATAGGTAGGTAATTATGAACCAACGTTAAATGCAAACGTACCTGCGTAAAACCTTCCAAATTTAAAAAACAGCTGCAATATAAAAACTGTCATAACGTTATAATGAAGGTCTTTTAAAACCAGAAGTTCCCAATTTTTTTTAACCTCACGTAAAATAAGAACACAATGGGTTAAGGAAGTTTAACAAACACTGCTTTATATCGAAACACTTGTGTTATGGCTGGTATTGTGTTATTGTCACGTAACGAAACGTCACTATGAACGTTTGAGGTTACATTACCTATGCTTGAATCTAACATCTACATGAACATCAACAAAGGTCAACTATTGAAGGTTCATTTTAGCTTTACTTCATCACTTATGATTTGTTTAAGGTAATTTTACAACGAAGTACAATTTCACATGTTAGTATTATTTTTTAATTCTGCACTTTCACCTAATTATTAAAAGTAAAGAATTCCCTACTTATTTTATAATAATTTTCTCTCTTACATTCCTCAACATTATTAACTCTTATAGTTTTTTAATGGTTTTAAAAACCTTTCAAGCTGTCTCTAAAAAGTCTGCCCTTAGATTACGTAACTTCACCGGTATCGTTATCAATTCGTTGACCAACGAGAAACCGTCAAATTGCCGAGCGAGCGATGAGCCAACCAATCGCATGTCAGAATGTAACCGATGACAATAACGATGAAATTATGTAATAGAACCCCTGAAATTGACAATTTGATGTGGATGGATAGATATAGTTAGTTAAAATCTTCTTTACAGTAGTAAAGAAGATTGTGATGTGAATGTGATAAATTATTATCACATTTTGTAACCGCCTCCGTGGCTCAATGTAAACAACATAGGATTTACCAACCAAAGGTCGCGGGCTTGATCCCCAGCAGGGTAAATGTTTATTACTCGGTTTGGTTGGTGGTAGGGCATTTTAATTGTCCGCCTGGCTAGGTACCACCACCTTATTTAAATCTGCCACCAAACAGCATTACATTACTGTGTTCCGGTTGTCAGAGGTAAGACAGCCAGTCCATCAGTACGCTTCCACCATCTGCCTTATCTTCACTTATCATCAGGTGTGATTGGGATAAAGTGCTAACCCGTTGTGCATAAATAAAAAAATACGTATCTATACTGCAGGTTGTATGAGCGAGACGACCATTCTACGGGGATTAAATGAAAGATTTTTTTGAGATAGTATTTAAACAAAGCTGGACAGCAGCGGACGTCCTGTGGCTGATATCATAATGATCCATACAGAACACTATGTAGTTAGTTACTTACGCCTGGTTCTCCGCAGTCCAGGAGTTGAGCGAAGCGATCGTTGGGCGCTATGGTGAATTTTCCCACGATTTTGTCCCCGTGACGGGCCTGTAGCAGCAGACCTCGGATGGTGTTCGATGCGTCTTTACCCGTGATTGACACTTCCATTGGGGTGCCAGATTTGACAATCTATTCGCAAAAAAGATATATTTTTAGCATTAATAAATAAGATTGGGTAGATTAGATCTTATTTATCAATCCTATGGCAGATAATAAAAACATATTTAAATCTTTGCAACTAACGTGCGACTATTCTTAAAGTTAGGCCTAATGCTAAAGTAGAGATCAAATTGTAGCATAGCGTCATTATTATCTTATAACTACCTATATTCTTTATTGCACATAACACAAAATATTAACCGGTAATAAGGATGGGAACTTCTACGAAGAATCAAAAAGGGTATCTTCACTACACTACCTGATGCTACCTGGTTCTAGGTTCTAGGTTGTCTAGTCACAGTAGGTATTGTTCACTAATTTCAAAATGGTACCGGGTGAATACCGCTTTTTGAAATTTGCGCTTCCTGCATTGAAAATGAGGCGAGATCTTTCTTTTATTTAATTGTTTTTTATTCTTTCTTTGTATTTAGATTGAAAAGTGATTGGAATTTCATACCCACGTTTTGGTAATTTTGTTGTCTACATATTTATTTAGTCTTTGAGAAAATAATTTAAAACAATAATACTTATAACAACAAACTCAAATCATTCCCCAGTGTTTCCAATTTAATTTTGCCAAGAGACCGGCTACCACCCTGTAATGTATATAATAAACAACTCTCAAACAGAGCAATGTGCTTCGAATGAATCGATGAAAAAGGAATCTATAAATGTGAACGCCATAGTAACGTTAACTCAGATGAGCTGCATGCTTATTTGTCATACCTTGCCATAACAAAATATATATTAAAATATTGCTGTGTAATGAATGAGTAAAAATCGTTAGCTAGGTTCATGTTCTTCTCCGTGAATCTGTATAATGCTAATATGTTAATATATTAAGATTAGGTACCCTAGAGCTGGTCTTCAAGGTATACGGCGGTAGCGACTTCTGAGGCGCTACAGGATGACGCGGAACCATGTCCTGGCAAGCACCCTGTGGGGCACCATTCGAGTTGGCGTCAGCGTACGCCATCACTGACACCACCATTACGACGTAAATGAACCACGTCATGTTGTTTGCTGCAGTTAAACAAAAAAAAAAACATTAATTTATTATTTCATTATGTTCTGCTTAGACCGCACCGACCGCACGAAATGCACGGCCATAAGTAGAACGAGCTCCACACAGGGTCAATCTGAAACTTATCTCAATATAACCATCCTTAATACATTGTGGAACGCAACAAAGAATTGAATTGAGCTTTGCCGATATTCTACGTAATTCGAAGCTAATAATCAAAAACAAATTTGAACATAAAGCGGGTCATGGTCCTTTAATCTTCAGTTCTTAAGTTTCAAAGCTTCTCGTCTCGGAGACAGGTTCTTAAACCTACAGCCTACACGTCAGATGGCGCAATCCAGCGAGAACGACAAACGCATTCGGCAATCTATTGCACAAATATGCAAAATACATAAACTAAAAGCAATCCACATCAAAATGTGAGAAATTCAATGTTAACACTCCTATCAGCCATGACCTTGCCTTTCTTTTTAATTTAGAATAAAATACAGCAATGTCTAATTTGATTTATACGTTTAGATTAAGGCTCTACATGCAACTCTGCATTTTAAAGACTAGTTGTAAACAAATAATTCATATTTCTTTGATTAAAAATTTAATCAGTTTACAAATGTAAGTCATAAATAATTCTTTTACAGGAAATAAATAATTGTTATTACATAAACTCTATCCATATCCAATTTTTTTTATAAATTTTAATACTTTGTACAGCCTTAACTATATCATATTGTAGTGTTATTATTATTTATGTAAACAATCTTGAGTAGACTTTGTAATTCATATTTGTTTGTATTTGTGTTGTTCATTAAGTATAATTGTTTTAAGTGCACATTATAAAAAAAATATTTACCTTCAATTTTAACTAATTTACTGGCTTGTAGAGTATTCGAATATGTACTTCGCGAACCGTGAACGGTTTGAAACAGTGCGATCTCGCAACGGCTCTGACTCTATTATATAGTTCCCCCGTTCTGTATGGAAGGGCAGAATGACACGCCGGTATCGAGTCAGTTAGGCATACGTCACATAATGAAAAAAATAATTCCAAAACAAAACTTCAATTAGGTACCACCCACTATCCTCGGATCACATCAGATACATTAGACCCTTTCAATCAAAAAAGAATTATCGTAATCCGTTTACAACTAACGGAGATATAATGGATTATTCACGTATACATAAAACCATTAAACAAATCAATTGAACTGAGAACTTGCTCCTTTTTATAAGACGATTGAATTTCGGCTACATTATCTAGTCTTAAATAAAAGAATAATAAATAATGCTTGACAATATTATATCGATTGCCTGACTATACTTATATCTTATACCACCTAAAGTAACTAAACTTCTATCCAGAACACCCATACCCTTTTGTACAATGTATGTATTGCCTTTTTGTACAATAAAGCGTTTACAAACAAACAAACAAACAAACCCTAGAAAAGCTTGAAAGTCTGTGTTTACCCGACTGCCCAAGGAAGGAGGGGAATGTTTTTCGAGTGTATGTATGTAGGTATGTATGTATATAGATTTCTATGTTAACTCCTGTAACCTAAACGGCTTGACCGATTTTGTAATGCATGATGTCGTTGAATTCGTCTTGATCCCTGGAATGTCATAGGATACATTTTATGATAAAAAATCCAACATGGCGCCCGTGAAATGCAAATGCTGTCGGGTTTTTTGGTTTTTAAATTTAAATTGGTCCCCAAACTCAAACTTAATCAACAATGCCCCTTTACAACAACTATACTATTTCTTACTTTACATAAACAATTTGTCTACATGATACATTTTGTAAGCTGTTGTCCCATCTACCCATGTTGACGAGTCCAAGTGTTCCAATGATGCTCATGGAAATAAAGCATTATGAGTAAACTCAAAAAGTTACTATATTTCGTAAGTTATAAAAATAACATTTGAAAACGTCATGCATGACATACAATTTGCATATCAGACTCCCCAGGGAAGAGCGAGCAAGAAAGTCAGGAGTTACTTTTTTTAAATAAGTATTCTTACAATTTATGAATTGACAAAGAAAAGAAAGAAAAGAATTTCACTATTATTCCTAAATTTTGGATGGCTCAATTTACCGGGGGCCCATTTGCCTGGTCAGTGGATAAAGATCCATTTGCAAAATGTCGGAGTCGGAAATTCGGAATAACATGTCAGAATCCCAAAGGGTATTTGTAGGGTTACGTACCAAAATAGTACAAAACCTCCTATCTGTCACTCCACTTTATGTCTTTCCACTAAGGAACTACATAAGCTATCGACTTGAACTTTGACCCAGTTATAGAACTTACTTATCCGCACCAGTTGATTGAATTATATTTTTATTAAAATAATGACTTGCACATGCAATAGACCATTGTCACGTGTGCATTTCTGTACCTATATTTCGAAAAGTGAACTGTGGGTGTTGTTTCAAGTGAACCCTACACTTTAGTTTGTGATATCTCTGACTACGCGATTTGGGATATAGGTCGTGAGTGTCGTGACTTTATATGTATTTTACTTTTAAGTGACGTTCGAAACGGAGGGTTGAAAAAATGTGAAGTTCGTGTATCGCATGAAAGGGTTTTAACAACGACAGGCTTAAAACGTTTTTCTTTGACTTGTGTATACGAAGTTTAGAATAGAAAGAATAATCTACATGAAATAAAAATTGTGTATTTTTAGACACACTGACACCTGGAGCACCTAGCTGCCGTACCATTTCTATACTCTTTTTCAATTAATCTGTTTTTGAGGTAAATATTCATTTCTGAAAATGAAACCGTCACGTATTAGTGGCGTTCTTTCTATTGTAAAAATGGTTTTTCCATTTAAGACAGGAAAACCGCATCTGGATTAAACCAGAGTAGGTCGACACCTATAGGGAAATTTACAATATTGCCTAAGATGCGGGTGCCGAGTAACATGCCTAATTGCTTAAGTATAGGTAGGTACATACCTAAATAATAATGTCGGTACATCTCGACCGCATTAAAATATGACATAAGCTCTATTGTTGTAAATTCATCCTTATCATGTCAGCCGAAAGACGTCCACTGCTGGACAAAGGCTTCCCCCAAAGATCTCCACAACGATCGGTCCTGCGCTGCCCGCAACCAGCGGCTTCCCGCGATCTTTGCAAGTTAGTATAATCTAACCTAACCCTCTTGTTACAGGTTAGTATAACCTAACCTAATCCACCTCCATACCCTCCCACTGCAACTCCTGTGTAGCTAGGATCACTTAGCATACTCAAAAATAAGCGGGTCCCGTGAAGGTTACCCTGAGCGCCAAAATTATTAAGAAAGAAAAAAAAGGGTGTAATGAAGGGAAATATATATACAGGGCGTCCCAAAGTTATGGGACATGAAGGGGAAGTACCTTAAATATCGTAGATAGTGAATTTTGCTCAAAGAAGACTTTATGTTATTTTTAAAAGTTAGTAATTCTGCATTCATAGATTTTCTAAAAATTATTTGCTTCGGCTGGGAATCGAACCGACTCAAATGTGAAAAAAAAAACACCCTACTTTTATGATGCCAATCGAAAGAATAGCTAAAAAATAATAACTCTGCCTAAGTAACATAGTATTTTAAAAGAAAGGAACAACGTGAAATTAATCATTTTAATCAAATAAAAAACATACATGAAACTGCCGTAGTCAATTAAGTAGGTATTTTTTTGTAAATTAATTAATTAAATGCTCAAAATGTGATCCCTCTTGTCTTACGCAAATCGCCAATCTTTTAATGAGCCCGCTGCCTGTTGATTTTCTAATCATTTTATGGTGAACACTCGATGTGATATGGCACAATTCTGTTTGCAACTCGCCTACGTTCTCGTATCGCTTTTTGTATAGCATATCTTTCACGTATCCCCAAAAGAAGAAATCTAATGGTGTGAGGTCCGGGTTTGACTCAATCATTTTATGTTGTTCCTTTCTTTTAAAATACTATGTTACTTAGGCAGAGTTATTATTTTTTAGCTATTCTTTCGATTGGCATCATAAAAGTAGGGTGTTTTTTTTTTCACATTTAAGTCGGTTCGATTCCCAGCCGAAGCAAGTAATTTTTAGAAAATCTATGAATGCAGAATTACTAACTTTTAAAAATAACATAAAGTCTTCTTTGAGCAAAATTCACTATCTACAATATTTAAGGTACTTCCCCTTCATGTCCCATAACTTTGGGACGCCCTGTATATACAATGACGAAGAGGACTAGAACTTGTTCCGTCTGATTTTTAAGGTTCCATACCTCAAAAGACAAAAAGGGGACAACTTGTTTACCGACGTCTGTCTCAAGCTAAAACTATTATATCAATTGCTACGGTATATAACGGTATAACGGTATGATGTTTTTGCACGTACCTATTCAACAAACAAAAACGTTTTGAAAAAAAAATTTTTTTTCTTTAAATTGAAATAGTTTTTAAATACCGCTTGCTTAGTAATATTTCCTACTCCTAAATCCAAGTTTTCAAAACCAATTTGCATTAATATCTGAACTTACATTTAGCAAATACTAATAGTACTGAACTCAGATTATTTTAAGGCTCGTATAAATCGTAATTGAATTAACGTGAATATATTTAATCTTGCTTTAGCAAAAACTGATTGTACATAGTTTTCATATAATAACTTATGGCTCCCAGTTCTTTGGATTCTCTTTACTAAGACAAATTCATTCTTTTAGTCGTCCGAATAGTAAGTTTTAAGTTTAATTAGTTTTAATAATTTTTATCTTGAATTCACTTGTTCTGTTTTGTTGAATCATGTCACCACCGCCGGCACCAATCAAACCACAATTAAGAAAATGTCTAGCATATTGGTATTACGTAAATCGAATTAAAGAATATGTACAAAGTAAGTAGTCTTAAGTTGTACTGCATGAACTCTGTTTTAAATAGAAGTTTAGGGAAACATCTACTACATAGGATTTTATCGATCCCAATTTGCTCTAACTTTTTCTTAACTAATATTACGAAATCATTAATGTCTGAAGTCTTACTACGTTAGGAGAAATAAGATTTAGCGCCATATTGTGCAAAAAATAAAAACTATGCCAATTCTAAATTATTAAAAAATTGCTTTGATGGATGTCAAATTTATGAAAGGGTAATTTTAATTATATTTGTAACTCATAATATAATATCATATATAATAACATAGAAACGTTTGGATTAACATAATACAAATATGACATATTTATAATAGACTAGTTAGTAAGATGATCGCCATTTTAATCATAATCCTTCGTGAATTGTTTTATTAAGCCAGTTCGCCATCATTTATTCTAAAATATAACAATTTGAAGTCAATAAGTTTTATTTTAATTATTTAAGTCTTGTTGGAATCTGCATAATTGCTAGTTTAGTAGGCTTAACTGGGTATTGTAGATATCTTAAAAACTAATACTTTGGATTAAGATAACCTTCAGGATATCTTGAAGTCAGTTTTAAGAACTCTCTAAAACGACACTCATATGTAGGGCTTTTATCTAAAAAGTAGAATGACGTTCCTCTCAACATTCTCTTTAAATCTGTGCCCACTTTTACTTCACATTGCCTTGAGGGGTATCTGCAGGATATGCTGAACATTATAGTTTTATCCAAGTCTAAGGCCAGAATTAGGCATTTTGCCTCTGAGATATCTACAGCACTTTTTTGCTACTTTAGCATACTTTTGGCATTGCTACTTGGGTGGCGCAGGGACTGATCATCAAAGATAAGTAGGTACTTGTCGATGACGTGGATTTTTGGAAATTGGCATGAAGGAAAGTTTCATAGCTCAATTAAAGAAAAAAAACGGAAAGTCAATAATTTCTGAAAGTTGTATTCGGAGTTGTGACAAATAATTTTTGTAGTTTCTAATAAAATACATCGTCTAGATAACTATGACTACATATTATATTAGTTTGTATAAAAAGTTTATATGGTAGGTAAGTCATATTTTTTAGAGTTCCTTAGTGTCAAGTCATTTTTATACAGGGCCGGATTAACCATGTCGGGCGGGACCTCTAGGCCATGCACGTACGGCACTTTGCTAATAACATCTCATGTTTATAATTTTATTCGTAATTACTGCTTTTTACTACATTACGAAGGTACGTCATTTGTTTAAAAAATACAAAAAAATATTTAAACGGATGAATATTTGCATATTTTTATTAGATAGTTTTCTTAAGTATCTACTTTAAGTTTAAATATTACATTTAAAATACCTAATAACAAGATTGGTTGTAGGTACCATCCAAAGATACTGGGATGTAATACATACAAAAAAAAATGGTCATTCAAATTGGCACAACAATACCGCCATTTTGCTTTTTTATCATTCTAACGAGACATATCGTTCATCAATATCGGTTCAACCGTTTTTAGTTACGTGGAATCATAGAGACGGACATACCTACATACAGGCAAACATAACCCTCCTTTTTCGGATTCGCCGCAGTCGGGCAAAAAAGGTAAATAATTTGTTGCATTTTTTATTTTTTAAGTTGCATAAACAAAACCGGATTCTTCGACTTAATTAAAACTATTAATTTCATATTGGCAAATTCATGTTATCGCATTCTACAGTTTTCGTCTAAAATCAATTTCAAAATCCATAGACAATATTATTTGAAAGACTTGACAATGTTTTGGGTGCTTCTTTCATTGTAGTTGGAAAAAGCAGATTACAAACCTCGTTTTATATTCCTTCTACTGGGTGGAACAATTATTATTGAATATCGGGCTAAAATAATCAAATAATAATTTTATTTTCATTCAACCATTCCCGCCACCGCCAAACACTATATTCCCGCCATCTTGATCTTGTTGATAATAGAGAGAGGCGATAAATAACGTTACGATGCGAAATTAACTGTGATCTGCTAAAACGGTATGTCACAGTGATTTTTCCGAAAAGACAACGTTTCAAATTCACTGTTTGCATTACAATGATGTTGTACGTACCTATCATTGTAAGGTATACTACTTACCTTCCAATAACGATAAACAAATACCATATTCTCTTCACATAACTTTGCAACATTCACATCGTCAAATTATCGTGGTAATCAGGAACTTATGAAGGAACTGGAACGCTAAACGTTACAAAATCACAGACATGACAAAATCGTAGTGATTTTTCACCATGAATATGAAACAAGAGTAGGGTGTTTATGAGGCTTCTGGGCCACAATGTGCGTCTCTTTCTGAGGCACGTGTGGGTGATTGGTTAGAGAGAGAGGTGAATATGACAAGGAAGTGTTCGATCTCTATGCGCCTGTCGTGATATGTTGTAAGGGGTCAGTGGTGGTTGGTTTCTGGTCGTAGTTTGCGGTGGGTCGAGGCCTGGTTCGGCTGGTTCTGGTCGATGTTTGTGTGGGCGGCGGGCCTAGGTTCGGCTGGTTCTGGTCGATGTGGTTGGCCTTCAATTGTGTGTAGTAGATGAATATATTGGGAAAGTTGATGATAAGCAATTTATAAAAATACTGTGTTAAATGATATGAAATGTAAGTAAAAGGGAGTCTCTTTGTTATTAAATTTCATTCATTTACCTCATGCATCCTGATGATTCTCTTTTGATATACAATAATCTGTTTTTGATAGTGAACATTCTGTGTATAAACATACAATTACAATTTATGGTTTTGAAAAGAACTTTTTTCAATAGCTATAAATAAAGTACTTGATATACAAGTATTATGATGATATTATTATGATGGGATTAATAGGCAACATCACCTTACATGTTGGAAATGATTAATGTCTTAAACATACTGAAGTATGTTGTGAGTTTCATACTTGTACTAGAATAGCAAACGATATTATTTGTGGATGTGTTGTGTTAACTGGTAACTTATTTTGATAATGCATTGTTGCATTTAGTATGCTATAATATACCTCTAGTGAATAAAACAGTAATCGGTTTAATGAAAGAAGAAAGCAATGGATGTATTATTAAAGAATTTGTTGGTTTACGTTCTAAAAGTATGCTTATACCCTACAATGTGATGAAACCACCGAGGTTAAAAACAAAACTATTAAAAAAAATAAAGGCGTCTCTGCTCCAATTGTAAGAAAACTGCCGAACCTAGGCCCGCCGCCCATACAAACATTGACCAGAACCAGCCGCACCAGGCCTCGACCCACCGCAAACTACGACCACATACCAACCACCACTGACCCCTCACACCATACTAACGACAGGCGCATAGAGATCGAACACTTCCTTATCATATTCACCTCTCTCTTTAACCAATCACCCACACGTGCCTCAGAAAGAGACGCACATTGTGGCCCAGAAGCCTCATCACAAAACAATACCAGTAACTAACCACCACTGACCCCTCACACCATACTAACTATAGGCGCACAGAGATCGATCACTTCCTTATCATATTCACCTCTCTTTCTAACCAATCACCCACACATGCGTTAGAAAGAGACGCACATAGTGTCCCAGAAGCCTCATAAACACCCTACTAACAAGCGTGACAAACGTTAATTAGAATCGACGTGACAAAGTCACTATAATTTTTCACCATGATTTTTATAGGACCGGAACAACAGGCACTATAATAGAAAAATAACGCCTAACCACAACTCTAGTGGACAAGTGGACAGGGCCATGCCATAGTGTTTTTTCTTTTTCAGTAAAAATTTTGTGTTGACTAGCAAAAGGAACTTGACCCATACAGCCAGATCTTCTTTTTCATAGATATGACCGAATATCGATCTAAAATCTAAGCCCAGTGCTCTTCTGTGCCGTAATATTTGAGCAGTATGCACGTAGTTGTATTTATACTTATAAATTACCCTAAATATTGATGAAAGCTTTTCCTAAAAGGATGATGTTATTTCCTTTCTTCATTTTTAATTCTTTGGAGGCGAAAGAAACAATCAATCAATTAACAATCGGGTTATGCGTAGTACATTGTCTTCACTAAGCCTCAGTATTGACAATGTCTTATTGAAGATTTTGCGGCTTAATTACACCGCCTCCGTGGGTCAATATAAGCAACATAAGGCTTACTTAATCGGAGGCCGCGAATTCGATCTCCAGCAGCTGGAATCCAGCTACATGTTTAGTACTTGGTTTGACTGATATAAGGGCATTTTAAAATGTCCGCCTGGCTAGCTACAATTATCTTATCTAAGTCTGTCTCCAAACAGCAATGTTAATAGTATTGTTGTGTTCCGATTGTAGCCCGATAAGATAGCCAAACCCTCAAATAAGATGTGGGTTCAGGTCTACCATCAGGGACATCCACTTTTGAACTCATCTTCACTTAACATCAGGTGTGATGGAGGTCAAGTGCTTAAAAACCAAAACATTTTTTACTTACATTTCCCTTCACTTGAATACAATCACTTACCTTCACGGTTTCACCAACCATCTATACGCCATGCATTCAAGAAAACTGCACGATAAACAGACTGTATTGAACAAGATTCTTTTGCCTTATATAAGGATAAATAAGAAGAAAGGTTACCTGTCAAAAATGTTGTTTATGCTTTAGTTGGCGTTTCTTCGGTGTGGTGGTCGATTTTAGTGTAATTTTCGTGATATTCCTCGATAAATCTAGGCGGGAAGTCGTATTTCTTGATATAACGCATCGAAAATGAGCGTCGAAGAGGATGTAATGAAAATACAAAAAAAATTGACTAAGATGACTTCGGATGATGGAACGGTACGTGTAAATTGTAGAAGGCAGAAAAATGGTTTTATTTCAGTAGGATTTTCATTCTTTACACTGAGAATTGTCATATTATTATTGTTTATTTTTCTTAATTAATACCAACGATATCCAAGGAAGGATTACATGTACATTTAAATTAACCGGTACACTCCTAGTCACTCTTATTGATATCCTGGAAATCTTTGTTCTAGGGCCAAGAAGAAGCGTTAGAGTTGCTGAAAACTCTCCAAACTATGGCGATCAATTTGGATGTATTAACAAAAACCAGAATAGGTATGACTGTCAATGCTTTACGTAAATCTAGTAAGGATGAGGAGGTAATATCTTTGTGCAAAACTTTGATTAAAAACTGGAAAAAGTTTTTATCAACACCAACCACCCCTTCAAAAGACTCTGGGAGTTCGTCAAAGTCCAAAAGGGATGGTAAGGACAAAAAAGACGACAAAGACAAAAAGTTACCGGCTTCATTCCCACCACAGACAAATACAACAGATGCTGTGAGATTGAAGTGTCGTGAACTGTTAACACAAGCACTTAAGACTGATGGTGAAAACCCCAACTCATGTGGCACCCCTGAAGAACTTGCTGAAGAGCTGGAAGAATGTATTTATTCTGAATTCAAAAATACAGACATGAGGTACAAGAATAGAGTACGATCAAGAGTTGCAAACTTGAAGGATCCAAAGAACCCAACCCTGCGTACTAATTTCTTAAACGGTGTAATCTCAGCTTCACGTTTAGCAAAAATGACTCCTGAGGAGATGGCCAGCGATGAGATGAAAAAGTTGAGGGAGAAGTTCATTAAGGAGGCCATTGATGATGCTCAACTAACAACTGTACAAGGGACCAAAACTGAGATGCTCAAATGTGGCAAGTGCAAAAAGAAGAACTGCACTTACAACCAACTGCAGACCAGAAGTTCTGATGAACCGATGACCACATTTGTGCTCTGTAATGAATGTGGCAACCGTTGGAAGTTCTGTTAAGGCTGCTTTCAAACTCATTTAGTAGAAGTAATGTAGCATTGTCTAACATGATACATTTGTATCAATTTATTATACTACGTGATTTACATTGAATTATGAATTTGTGTTTTCTATTGTAATTGCATTGACCTTACTACTGTCACTGACTGTGGAATCATTTTGAGTAGATAAGGGAATTTTAGTTTAACTTAAATAAATTAAGCTGCTTTAAGTGAATCTTCAAGTTTTATTTAAAAAATTAAAAAGTACTTTATTTCATAGGATAAAATGATAATTAAATATAGCGCTCATTTATACTGCTGTAAATCCAGAGAAGGATGAGCAAGAAATTCAAAGGTTTCTCTTTTCTTCAATTTTATATAGGTGAAACAATACCACCCAACAAGTTTTAAGTTGAAGGTTTATTGTTATTTAAGTAACTGTATTTTATAGTAACAAAAAATTTAAACAATCTTATTTATTTCATTATTTTTATTAAATTACTTATTAAAACAGGAATGTGTCCCATAGGACTGTAACACAAATTAATTAATTTCTTATAAAACTGGCACTGTTTACAAACTGTTATCCATTCATTATTATAATATTGGTCATCTAAATAGTTCCAAATCCTAAAACAACTGCTATGAGCTGTTATTTTATAATTATTCTTTGTATCATACAAAAATGTCAAATATCTTATTTATTGTCTGATGAATACCTATTGTAATGTATTTTTTAACTGGAATATAATCAAGACTTATTTTTAAATCAAAGAGTGATTTGGTTGGTAGGTTACTCATATTAGGATTAAGATAAACGTAAATAGTTAATAATAAACAGTAATGTGGTACAATATGTTTACAAATTGGAAAGCTGACATTTTTAGAATAATTATTATTATACATTATAATAACTTTACGGATCCTGGAAATAGAGTCAGATTATGTCTAAGCATGTACATAGATTCTAAGTTTTCAAGCAAGTATGCAGTAGCACTAGCTTATGTGACCCATTGTGAGCAGAGTAAGATTGCATTTGTAGTTGGTGGATAATAAACCCTAGAAAGATTGCATTTATAGTTGATTTATAAAATATCCCTATAGACTTGCTTCGCAATCAGCCATATGCTTATTGTTAAACGACATATCCACAATGACCAGGATAGCTATAATCTAATATGGCAAGCTACACTTTGGTGAATATCAACAGTTTTATATTTTTTGGCTTATATCTACTAAATATTTATTTAGTGTAATCCTTACAACTTATGCTATTTCTATTTATAAACTATTCATAATTAAATATAAACTTAAAACAGTACAAATTTTTAATCAACAATAAGTTCTCCTGTTTTTATATTAACGAATTGTTTATTTTCATTGCACCTATAATTAGTACTTTTCATATCTAATATGAGATCAGCAGAAACATTTTCGTCGTCGATCTTTGTAATGATAAAACTTACGTCTTGATTAGCTACAAAACATTCGGGAGTTAAGTTCTTCTGGTAGTTAAAGTGAGTTTTCAAATGCTCTCTAAGGAAATGTGACTGGACTACTACCAGATCACAGTGTGAGCACTTGTGGGTTCCTGCATTCAAAATGTCATTATCGTCATGACGTCTATAATGATTACATAGAGCATCTTGACGTTGGTTTGTATATGGGCACAACACGCACATGTGTAATTTTCGATCTTTAGCGGGTGACTGTTCAGACGTATTTAATTCCTTTCCAGAATTCATAGAACGTCTACGCTGTAATAAACGCAGCGTTTGTTGATCACTAACTGAGAATTGTTGAAAATCACTTTTGGGCGCTCCTTTCGGCATAGTTTTAATTGCTAATTTAATGTTATCGGTACAGTCTTCCAGTTTATCTTCTTGGCTCTCTGTTTCCGTAAACTCACTGTTTTCCTTTTTTCTTTCTGCTATAGCTTCATCATTCATTTGATGTTTCCGCATATGCTGAACGTAATTAGCGTAATATTTGACCGAATAGTCGCATAATTCGCACTTGTATCTCTGTTTCGAGCCATGTAAAGACAAATGTATTTTGTACTGCTCTCTTTTTTCAAAAGCTGAAGGACATTTGTGACACTTGTATCGCTTTTCCTTTTGTCGACCATTCTTCAAGTATGTAGGGTATATGAACTCAGGATTTCCGTGCATTAAATAACCAAATTGTGGATCCGCTTGAAGTACGGGTGGAAAATGATCATTAGGCTTCACTAACTTATCTTTATCAATTAACACTCGCTTCTGTGCTTCAGTCTTTCTTTGAAATAAATCTGTTCCTGATATTGGAATATACTTATAATCCATGTCGTCCCCAGATTCGTAATCACCAGACTTACCTTCATGTTCGTGCAATAATTCATGTTTTGCCAAATTTCCTATGTTCTTCACTGCATAGTTACATTTCTTGCACTTATAATCACCATCCCCTCCATGTAGTCCCATATGCTGTGTCAGCGCAGAGCTTTTGAGGAATTTCGCTGGACATTCCTTGCAATAATATTGTTTAGGCGTATGTTTATCAGTCGATCTTTTATTACACGATTCATCGAAGTTTTTGCCTGGATTTGTAACCACCCACGAAATTTCTGATGTGGCAGTACAGTGAACTAACTCTAATTGCGGCTCTTTGTGCGCTGGATGACTCATATGCATAAATTTAAGCATTTTTGTTTTTGTATGATATTCATCAGAATGGACGAAAACATGTGCAGGGAATTCACTCTCTTGAGACACCGAAAATTCGCAGTTTTTACATTTATTTGGGAATTTTAAATCATGAAATTTATCATGAATTTTTAATTCACTATCCGTGAAAAATCTTGCGGGGCATTTCTGACAAAAAAATAATAGTTTTATTTCTTTATTCTCTGGAGTTTCTTCTCTTGGGAGGTCTTCTGCGTTATTTATTTTATCACTTTCAATAACTTTACGTAATTTGGCAATCTGTTCTTCGTCGGGAATATCCTCCTCCACCGGACAATAAATTCGGCCGTATATTTCACCGTGAGCTTTGGAGTGTTCTGCTAGTCTGCCCGCATTATCACATGTAAATTTACATTCCAAACATTTATACACTGTTATTTCGCTGTTGTCGAATACTATACAATGAATTTTTTCATGGTTAGGAATTTTACATTTCTGGGAATTGACATAAGAGCAATAGCGACATTTGTACATTTTATGAAATTCATTCTTCGCTGACACCCACACGTAGGGAATTTCAGCCAATAATGGGTATTCCGTTTTAATTTCGTTTTTAAGCGAACTTGAAGTGGTAGCTTCTAACTCCCCTTCAATTTCACTTTTTTTTGTGAAAATTCCGTGTACCCGCAAATGTTGATGGAGCAGATGCCGTTTTGATACGCTGTAATTACACTCGGGGCACTTGTATGGTGTATCTGCAGGGAGGCGATGAAATTGTTCATGATACATATACTGAGATTTGCTGTTAGTTTCGTAAGGACATTCACTGCATTTGTGTCTTTTACCCGTACCTGTATGTAGAATATTCATTCCTATTCCATCACCAATAGGGGATTTGCATCCCATCGCTTTCGATATGTAATCCTCTGGATCCGGGACACCGTGCAATGTCAGATGCTGTATTAATTCATGTTCATCCTTCACGAAGAACTGGCAGAAGTAACATTTGAAGATAGATTGTGGCGAGGGCTGATGTTGTTGCATGTGAGAAATGAATATTTTTTTATCAGTAGTTTTGAATGGGCATTTGTGGCAGTTATCTATAGGAAGCTCGGCGTTTGGGTCGGGTTTTGGTTTTACAGTGGTTATCACTTTTATTATTCCATCGTGCTTCAAACGGCAGTGTCTCTGAAAATAGATAATTTATGCAAGATATTAACAATTCTGGTAATGATACTTTATAATAATTTTTTACTTGTAAGAGGCACCAGTTTTTGGAGGAATTCTAGTGTTGGCATACTAGAACCATTTAGCTCAAGCTGCTTATTACACACACAGACGAGAAAAATGGGGACACATATTTCAAAACAGTATTCCACACGAGACGTGAAGTGTATTTACATATTCATGATTGGATCCCTGAAACTACATAATACAGGAGGTCGCGACAAATTTGGTAATGACATCACTGATTTCTGGAGATCCGAATACACGACCTTGATAATCAATTTATACACAAGACAGAACAGTAGTTTATTTGTCCATTCATTAGAATCCCGTACGACTGTTCAATAATCGGTGTTCAGAACATTCGATTCGATATCACTCCAAGTGTTGGAGGTGAATGTCTTCTAATCCATAGACATATCTGTTTCTGGGGTTCGAGCGTGTCTCATAAAATCTGGTGTCGTAAAAGGTCGAATAGAGACATCCATGTAGATCTGAGTACATGAAGTACACGAATGCCGACGAATTTAAGTAAATTAGGTTGATTTCAAGGTCATGCCGAGCCGGCCCTGACCGTTTGGCGCTAACAGGCCAGTATACAGGGTGGAAAAGGCAGTCGGTGCCTTAAATATTACAGAGGGCGGAGTATAAGTTTTGTTTCGACTTAACTTTACTACCGCGTTCACGGTTACGTGAAGATTTGTATGGAGAAATGTGCAAAATTTGGTATATAAGTAGAATATTCCTCGGATTAAGACATAGGATATTTTTATCGCGATAAAGTGACTAGTTCACTTTAGTTCAGTAGTATAAACAAGTTTCCGCGATAAAGTTATTCTACGCAGACGAAGCACCGGGCGGAAAGTTAGTACGTATATAAATGAAAACGGCCATAAATTGGGTACACGTGTCTGTATTCATCATACAAATATATGGCCCTAGCCTTCGAACCTACGACCTTTTGGTATAGCAGTCGCAGTTTCTAACTACTACACCATACAGGTCGTCAATGTGGGTTACCAGTTGATGACTTATATATAAAACTGATACGTGATATCACACTATGGGCCTCATTAGAAAGCTGAAGGTCACGCAACGAGCTACGGATAGGGCGATATGCTCGGCGTTTCACCACGAGATCGATTCAGCAATAAGGTCACTGACATAGGCCAGCGGATTGGTGAATTGAAGTTTCAGTGGACAGGGTACATAGAACTGATGGCCGCTTGGGCATTGAAGTTCTAGAGTAGAGACCACGCATCGGCATGCGCAGCGTAAGACGTCCACTTACAAGGTGGACGGACGACCTAAGGTCACCCGTGAGAAATCGCTTGATGCAGGTATCCAACTAGTCACTCTTGAAATTTATGGGGGAAGGTTATGTGATGACTGATATGATGAACTAATTATTTCAAAGGTAAGGATTAAACCTCAATTATAAACATTGTCTCCAATTAACGGAACACCATGAAATGTAACATAATAACGCTTTAAATTATATTTCAAATTTGAATTGTATTGAAGTTATAATAAGATAAATACTGAACCCTAAAAATAAACTATAAATGCAGTATGTCTAAATTTTATATATGAAATAGAGATAATTTTTCATCCTTAATATTTAAGATACTTTTCCTCCATCGACCGCCTTTTTTACAACCTGTATGTTATTGCAATATAATATAGAGTTTTCCAGTGGGACTGATTTCTCAGCGCTCGCTGGCTAAAACAAGAGTGTCGAGCGTCGTCAGCGTTAATGGTTAAACTAATCTGTCAATTCTTTTAAGAATATTCGTTTTGAAAAACCTATTTAAGAATTTTAGTGGGGCTTCATTGGCTTTATAGTCGCTGTACTTCCTGTACTACAATATGATTATAATCATATATTTGGAAATGATTGGTTACCTACCTGTATAACGTGTTTCCAGTTGGACAGTTGATTGCAGTGACCGCAGCGGTAAGCCAAGTCTGCCGGGTCGGGGGTGTTTTCTGGCTTTTTGTTCTTCGGGTCATCTTGGCTACCCTCAGTATTGGCGTGCTCTCGTACGTGCTCCAACAAAGCCTCTTTAGATGGATCTCTGAAAAGTCGCAAATTGTGAAAATTTGTATTTTATATGATTTCTGTATTTATCCTATTAATCGCCTCTGTGGCTCAATGTAAAGTTTATAAAACCGATGTCTCAGGTTCTCAGCGGATAGGGCATGTTTCAATACCCGCCTGGCTAGTTACCACCGTCGTATCTTCATTTGCAGCTAAGCAGCAATGTTGATAGCCTTGTTGTGTTCAGATTTGAGACCAGATCAAATTAGTCCTTCAAATATGTTGGAGTTTACGTACGGGTGATGTTTCCACCATCAGCCTCATTTGCATTTCATATAATGGTTAATATTAAGGTCAGACATTTATAACCCTTTGTACATTAAAAAAAATCTATGAAGGTATTACCTACAAAACAACTTAAAAAGGTTGTTTGAACTTACTCGTAACTTACAATGGCATAAAATGCAATAAACTTACTTGTAATTACATTTCTTGCATTTCCATAAAGTCTTTTTTGGTTTCTTGGGATCGTCGATTCTATTGTCAATAATATACTCGTTATGTTGAGTTTGGAGGTTGAGGGGTTGCATATCAGTAGCAGGATTGCTGCCGTCCTGTAAGTCATTCGACTCATCAATCTCCATAGCTGCATCAACCGCCGTGTTCGGATCGATGTAGTGAAATTCATTTTCTCCATTCTCATTTAAAATGGGCATAGCTAAGAATTTGTTATATTTACTGTAGTTCCTTCTCCCAGTCTCATCAGTCATCAGTACTTTTGCGTCGTTGTGTTCTGGATCCCTTGCGGACTTAAGCTTTATATGTTTAGTGATATCCCATCGCCAGTTAGACTTATATTTGCATAAGGAACATTCGAACGGTTTTTTATTCAAATGACCTACTATATGAACATGAAATCTAGATGCAGTTGAAGCCCAAAACGGACAATGTGGACATTTAAAAACCTTTTTACCAGCAGCTTGACTTGGTGATAAATTCATGCCTTCATTATCGTCTATAATTTCTGGGTCAAAGCTTCTATGAAGATCTGGTAGAGTGGAATCATCGTTAATATTTATATCAAGCGGAGTGTCGAACTTGTTAGAGTCATGGTTGATGTTATTCCAAACAAATACGACATTTTCCATCGGGTGGGGTTCTATTTCCTTCTCTCGATTTAGTGGTATAATATCATTTTGATTGTAACTTTTCATTTCTGGCAACTGTTCTCTTCTCTCGCTCCTTCCGCATGTTTGCATATGAATGTATAAATCGGCGCTGGATTTGCATCTATGCCTACAGTTTTGACATCGCGTTGAGCTCAGACTTGAAACAGAAGCGTTTGCTGCCAAGCGATTGGACAATGGAGAGCAATTTTTCTCGTGTACAGAATGTTCTGATAAACATTTACTTTCAAAACCACAATTTTTGCAAATGAGAGAACCCTCCTCACCAGTTTCGGTTAGCAGCCTTTCTTTAAGTCTATCGAAAAATGACTCGTTCTTTTTTCGAACTACACTTTCTTTTGGAATATTATTCACGGGTATCAAAGTGATATCTACCGGTAGATTTTCGTATTTCTTGCTGGATTCTGGAAATGTTTCTTTGAACTTTTTCTGTGGAGGTTCCCCGCTTGTTTTATTTTGACATGGTGTTGACGTATTTAATGGTATGAGCGGTGGTAACGGTCTGGGCTTTTTCCTATTCTGTTTCTGTAATTTTCCTTCATCTGTCGTGAGAGTAGGGGACTGTTGACAGTGCGCATCTTGTGCCAAATGTGAGTCGTCTCTCTTGGCAGCGGCCTCGGACGCGGTGGCGTCGTTAGAATCACTGTTGCAGCTCACCATTTCCCTCTCCGCGTACTGTAGACCCATGTCCTGAAATAACAGAAAATATATAATTAGTGTCTTTATTCATCCAGATTTTGGTTAAACACTAAAATGTTAAAGTAGGTATATGGTAAGCAAGTTTAGTTCAACAAAATAATTATAGTCACGTTTTAAATACATGAACAGTCGAATACAAGTTAAGCGTATGACAGGTAGGTATTTATTTCTTATTACGCCGCGCTAAGGTTTCTAATTGAACCCTGTGACACACTTGAGACACCGCTGTGAGCAAGCGGACTGTACAACAACAGAAAATTAACACTACACGAGAGTAACAATACTGTGCCGAAACGTAAATAGCTGTGTGAATAGTAGGATCCAAAAGTGCACATCATGGGACTGATATGCATTAGTAGTTTGAGCTGGAGCCCAAACGATTAATATTTTCAAGAACGTCTATAAATTTCTAACCGAAAATAAATCGCTACTTGCCAAATATACAAAGACTTTGTACGACTGGAACTTATGAATCTGATTGTACCATGGAGTAAGTAATACTACGCCGCCTGACCGAAAACTTTCTTACCTAAAAAAAAATAAGATAATTAACAAGTCCGATCGGATCGGGGCGCGGAGGTTACTCGTACCAAACTATTCGGCGCAATTTTTGACTCCACTTTTACCCTTTTAACCTTTACCTTTGTATTTAAAAGAGGAAACCATAGTAATCAGTTTTCATACAAATTGTAATCAACCATATCTAAAATAATATAAAAATTAAGATGGTGAGGTCTAGATTGCATGAATGTAGTGATGACATAAAACTATTTTTTTATTATAATTGTACAAACACATTTATTTCATTGTATGAAATCACAAAAGTGAAGAAATAATTCCACAAAAAAAATTAAACGCAAAAAATTTATATTTCATTTATTTAATCTATTTCATACACTTTAACTTTTATTAGTAAAATATCGCTTAATTTTTTACATGTAGTCGATTTCAACTTGAATGAAAACTGGTAACTATCGGGCGATAAGTCGTCAGAGCTCCATCCTGCTCATTCGTGTGTATGTTTATATACTGCTCAAAACAATTAAGAGGAACAAAATTTTAGTACTTTCGATTGTATAAACTATAATTAGGTTTTACATATATTTTATGTTGTTTAATTCCTTGCTATTTTTTTAATTACTACAATTAATAATTGCTTTCCATCAGGTGACCCGCATGCTCGTTTGCCGCCCTCTCATATAAAAAAAAAAAAAAAAAACTTATTCTGTATTTTTTTTACTAAAAAAATAAAAATGTAGGTGAAAAATAATTGGTGACGAAAAAGGTCCGTCAAAGAAATATTGTTTTATGGATTCGTCTTTAGTAACGTTGATTAATGTGTGTGACCTCCATGAATCCTCTTCAGTGACTTTTAGTAACGTATGTGGCCTCCATGAGCCCTAATCACAGCTTGACAACGACGCGGCATGCTTCGTATGATCCTCCGAATATCTTCTTGTGGAATTCGCTCTCATTCTTGAATCAACACTTCAGTGAGCTGCTGCAGTGTTTGAGGTGCAATAGAACGCTTCCGGATGCGCCTGTCAAGCAAGTCCCAAATGTGTTCAATCGGATTTAGGTCAAGGCTCATGGAAGGCCACTTTATTACACAAATTTCATGATGTCGTAAGTAATCTGACGTGATGGCTGCAACATGTGGCCTGGCGTTATCTTGCATTAAAAGAAAATCTGGGCCATTACCGAATGCTGCGGGCAAAACATGATCTCCGAGCACGTTTTCTATGTAAGCTTGAGCACACAAGCGCCCGGGAACACTGAACGGAACGGGAGATCTGTACGCTCGTCCAAACTCACTCCGCCCCAAACCATCACAGAGCTATATACAAATTTATCATATTCCTGGAGTGTCGCTGCACTGTATCGCTCGCCTAGGCGTCTGTAAACACGGAGACGACCATCGTAACGTGTTAAACGGAAACGTGATTCGTCAGTAAAAAGCACTGGCCTCCAATGTCGAAGTTGCCAATTAGCGTGATTTTGAGCAAACCGTCAACGAGCTTGTCTATGTTGAATAGTCAGACGTACAACCTATTTCTTACCGTCTGGTCGGATATTTCTACACCAGTAGCCGTCCTTAGTGTATTTTGTAGACCTCTTGCAGTTGTGGTGCGTTTACGTAAAGCAAAGTTGACGGACGATGTAGCGATCTTGCAAACGTGTAGTTTTTCGCTTTCGACCTTGACCACGTCATCGTGAGTATTCCCCGTCTCACGGTATCGCTTCCAAAGTCTGTAGATAACAGAAGGGGCTACTCCTAGATCATTTCCAACATAGCGCATAGTTCGACCCTCTTCAAGCAAAGCGATAGCTCGGGAGACTTGCAATTCAGGCAGATCTGGCATTATGACGTAAACTCACTCGCTTCAATGAATAACGATACTCAAAAGACTCACTCAAAAGATTTCTGTTAAGATTCAAAAAAACCAGAAAAACCACTTTAAATGTGTTTTCTGTGATTAGCAAGTAAAGAAAATTCAATGGCGTCACTTTGTTTTTAGGTGTTCATAGACTCTTGGTCACTTTATTGAGAACTACTAACAAAACGCCGATGCTCTTTTGTTTTTAAATATCTTCGACAATGCCTCTACATTATTTAGTAGCCAGCTATAATTCAAACCTTAAGCAAAAAGTTTAGTTCTACTTTGAAATCTTGTTCCGCTAAATCTTTTGTGCAGTATATACGAGTAAGTCCATACCGCTCATTCCGTTTCTCTCGCATTCAAAAGTATATTTTTGAAAATGTAAAACTGTCACTACAAGATTGGTTTATTTTATTATTCAAAAATATATTTAGATAATATTTAGATTATAGAGTCAATTTCAATGAGTCGAGTTTTCGTAACATATGATCACGATCAAGAATCCTGTATTTTATTGACTAATTAATACAAAGTGAATGCTTAGCGCATTGTTATAACAACGGGGCTGGTCCTAAGCCACGTGAAGTCTAGTCGCTCCTCGAATACTATTCTTATGTATGTACTACATCCTACCGCACCAAAATTAAATGTATCCATTTTACGCCGTTCGAAAAAATGTAAATAATATGAGCTGGGAATATATACATTTTTGAAGTCAGTCTCTACGTGGCTATTGCATTCCCTAAAAACTGCTAATAATTTTTAAGGGTCCAACGTAAAAACGAACCCTAAATAATTTCGTCATGTCGGTCCGTCCGTCCGTACATCACAGGCTCATAAATCCAATTTCGCATGAACTGTAATTAAATTTCACAGGGAGATAGGTGTCTTTAATAAACCGCTACGCATACGTTGAGTAGTTTAATTATAAATAATAATAATATATTTATAGCTGGAGACCATACATACATAAAACTTAATAACAATTAAAAAATCGATAGATATTTTGTATTTTGAGGACACCATGTTGGATTTTTTACTACATAACTATAAATTAAAAATTTAGAATACCCCGAGAGAATAAATGATTATATCTTCCACATTGCCAAACGTAGGCTATATTAAGTCACAAGCATTTCTGAATCCTTTATCCACTGAATCGAATTTCTATAAACACTATGTATCTCTAAAGTTTGCTGGTAGAAAACTCTAGCGGAGTTAAGTTCGCCTTTGTACATATTCTGTAACAGTTGTGTGTAAAGATTTTAAGAAGAATTTTGGCCATGGGCCTAGTACCTACTTAGTGCATGATGAAAACAAAGAAAATTAATTCTAATTAATGTTTACTTACTCATTTTCTAATAAGTTTAAATGAAGTAATCATTAATTATACCATATTGTTTACCCTACGCTAGTAGTATTAAAGAAGTAGATATCTCCTCCGTGGCTCAATGTAAACAACATAGGGTTTACAAATCGGAGGTCGCGGGTTCGATCCCCAGCGGGGTACAAGTTTAATACTTGGTTTGGTTGGTAAAAAAAATACACAACATCGTGATTGACTAAAGTACACTCAAGTAAAGTGTCTTTTAGAGTTTCATAATCAACAGCCTTACACGCTCCCACTGTTGGGGTACAGCCTCCTCTCACTAGGAGAAAGTATGGGCCATAATCCACCAGGCGGGGCCAGTGCGGATTGGTCGATTTTTGTCAGATTAGTGAGAGCTTGAGGGCCCGAAATTCACGGAGGCAACGGATCAGAACGAAGGAAAATCGAATAAGTCTTTACAACAAAAAGTTTAATTTATTGTCCTTGGTTCAGGTATGAAATTTCGGAAAACCTTTTGTAGTAGCTCCCCAGAATTAGGTTCTGCGTGTGAGTGCGTCTGCGTATGTCGTTATTTGTTAGAGTTTTATATAACTAAAAATAATACTATCCTTTACGTTAGGTGTTAATCAGTTGTGCATAAATCATACATAAACGAAAAAAAAACATATTAATATGATTACAAAAGTTTCAAACACATTTAATCAGGTTCTCCACGAAATTCTTTGAGAACTTTTTTAAGTGCATATAATTGTGCCAACTGAAGAAAGTGCGTAAAAATGTTAAATACAATGCAAACCAATGTTAGGTCCAATATACAGATAAAAGGATGCAAATGTGATGCAATACGAGGGGCCGTATATGGCGCACAGCAGTGTTGGAGTTGTGATAACACCGGCCGCGGCAACTGTGTGACGTCACCAGGCGCGGCCCCTCGCATCGTAGGCTACACACTAAACTCACTACACTCACCGAAGCAGAGTGTGAGGACCGCGAGTCGCCGCTCCCTTCGTCCTCCTTGGGGACGAGGGCGCACGCTGCGTCGACAACAGCCATGTCACTGGCGCCCACCCGATTTCGGCGGCGGCTCAGACTCGATTGGCCCACGGGCGGTGTGTGATGATTCATTTCGTGCACAGTCAAACTTTGCTTGATGTCCGCAGTGAAGTTGCACATAGAGCATTGGAAGCTGCCGCTACCGCCGTGATTCTTGTTGTGGCGATCTAAATTCCATTTGTACGGTGTACGAAAGTCGCATATAGTGCACTTAATCATTGGCATCGAATGGTATTTCACGTGCTTTGTGTATCTTCCTTTTATATGTGTTACATAATTGCACTTGCTGCAAGAAAAGAATTTACTTTTGTCTTTCGATGATTCGGACGGGGTTGCATCCGTTGTAGATCTATCATCTTCAGTTTCACATTCAACGTATCGTTCCAATAAGTCTTCGTTGCAGTCATCCAGTTCCATCTGATCGTCTTCACACTCTTCAATTTCTTCGAGGAAATCCTCAATTCGTTCTGACAACGGTTCCGTAGTATCAGCGAAGGAGACTACGTCCATATCCATCTTGAGAGACAACTCTGATAGCGGTCCCTGATGCACTTTCATATGCCGCACTAGTTTCTGATGGTGCTTAGAAGCGTATACACAATGTGGACAGTCATAAATTTTAAACTTTTCAAAATGGATATCACGCACGTGAACGAGATAGTCGCGAGAGTTCCGCGTATGAAATATGCACTTAGAACAACTGTAATTCCGTCTCGCCTTGCACTGCGGGAGGAACTGCTGGAAATCTTCAGCGGAGGCGTCGCACACGCGGCCTTCGAGGGAGCGCACGAGACTCGCAACCTCGCCGGCATGCGCGCTCGGCGAGGACATCTGCTGTAGCATACTCCGCTGCAACAAAACAATGCGCGGTGTCGGTTAAACGTTCCGAGACGGGTCGCGCGGAGTGCGACCGACCGAGGGGTGCGAGAGGAGCGCGGCGGGGGGTCGGCGCGCTGCAGCGGGCACGTGTGTGGTGCGCGAGAGCGTCGCCGGCTGAATGAGGCGCGGCGGGCGACGGCGGCCGGCAGAGGCGGAGAGTCCGACCGGCAAGCGTCCGCTCGCGCCCGCGGCGTGGCGGCCGGCGGCGGCGGCGGCGGCGCGGCGGCGGCGGTCGAGCACGAGGTGCGGGCGGGATGGCGGAGGGTCCCACCGATGTCATGCTTCCATGTTTTCATCCTCCTCGCTAGCATTTAGGGGAACCGAGGCAGGCGACCTGCGTGTAGTCTATGCGAGTAATTCTGTGTTAGCCGGTGACCGAGTCGCTACGTATACGAGTAGGGCGCAAATATAATGCGGCTACACTGATTAATTAGTATGTGACATGTGTTGGGTTATTGACACGAGCATCACATGCAATTTTAAATAAAACCGAGCGGCTATATGTGTCTTCCCAATTATACCTGTTCTGCATGATCTCAAAGATTACCAACATTACCTATTATAATGTGCTAGCGATCCACCCCGGTTTCACACGGGCGCAATTACTTTTTATATATATTTATGGATTATAGATAAAAAACCCTTCTGGGAAAAATTCTCTAAATGAGTTGCCTTTTAGCGGAGAAACAGACAGGCTGACAGTGACTAAGTTTTATACTATTTAGTGATTAACTACAACCTGGGTAGACGATGGATGACATACGCTTAAACATCTTTCTCCGGCCCTTCAACTATCCTTGGGCAAAAAAGTTAAGTCATTCTGATGCTCCGCAAAACGTGTAGGAACGCGAACAAATAAACAAACTCACTTTTGCATTTATAATATTAAGTATGATTGCATTGTAGTAGGTGTAGTAACAGAAGATTATGAAGTTGTCATGTTCAATGTTAAAGCACAGATTACCTAATAAAAACTAAACTCATATAATACCTATTAAATAAACAATACTTAACTCTACAAAATCACAGTATTAATTACCGTAGACTACGTTGATGTCTTTTGTTAGAGAGTTCATTAAAATGACAAATAATAATTTTATTCATTATGATTCATGATGAAGCACTTGTGGTGCAGTCGCATTCGTTAATCGTCTTCGATTTGCGAAGTTAAGCAACGTGTGACGCGGCATGTGCTTGGATGGGTGACCACGAATGGTCTTTCCACATGAGGGTTTCGTGCTTCGGAGGACACGTTAAAAAGTCGGTCCCAGTTGTTTTCAATTAAAGACAGCCGTTCGGCCATGTCGGTTTGCAACCACTGACTGCTAGGAGGTTTCTAATCTGACACTAATCCACCAAACATGGATCCAGCACGTGTTGGATTATGGCCCAAATCTTCTCCTAGTGAGCGGAACCTTTGTCTTAACAGTACGTAACTTAGAGGACTGTTGATGTTGTTGACAATGCCTTTATTAGTACTTATTAGAGAGCTATCGAATAGATAAACTAACTTCAAGATAGGTATGTAGTGTCAAAACCATTTATTTGTTCAGAAGTATCTACTGAATCTAAGTAAAAATGGAGTAAGAACTATGATACGATGTAATCGCTTGCCTGGAAGAAACCATTACCGGTGCCGCTATTGTACAGTCGATGGCACAACACTACCAGTGTAAGTAGGCCGCGCATCGCTACCGGAAATATGAACACTGCGAGACCTATTTATACTGGAAGTGTTAAGATTGTCGTGCCGCATGTACTTTGTTATGCTCATTATCTTAGAATTCCTATCTCCTGTCATACATTTAAATGTCCTTTAGCTATTCTTTATTGCTCTGTGCATACCTATAGGACAATCCTCACGCTCGTATAGACATGTTAAAAATTGAAGAAATGACACTAAAATCCAAATTAAATAGGTACAAATTTCTTAGTAAGTAGATAGATACCAGTGGCGTGCGCATACAGGCAGAAAAACAGTGCCTACCCTAGTAAATTGTAAGCTTTCCTGCATTGTCAAGATAGCTGATTCATATTGATGTGAACAGAAATATTCTAAACAGTTGCGAGGATTGCCATAAGAGCAAGTTATTATTTTGTAATTGTATTTTTTCTAATTTAATAGGAAATGTTATTTTGCTGCCTACCCTGTGACAAAACGCTGTACACGCCACTGGTAGATACTTTATATATCTGAATTATAATTATATATACGAGTATTCCGAAAAAGCACTAATTAGTCACCGATTCTAATTTTACTAAACTGTAAGCAAAGCAACAGATTGCTGATGGAAGGTATGTATTAGAAATGAGGACAAGTCCACAGCTGGGGGCAAGACTTAAAACGGCCAAGTAAAGTAGAATATTTTCAAATCAAAGATTTGTATTCTGAAAGAATTCTGAAAAAATCCTTCATATTGCAAGCGAAATTTTTTTTGCAGGTACTGTAAAAGATCTCATTACAAAACCAATAAATGACAAATATTGCTTTTCTAATACAATTTTTTTTTAAGGATTTTTTGTTTGCATATACATATAAACAGTGCGGATGTTATTTAGGAATGGGTTGGTGTATGGGAATTCAAACCAATCGACTGCATTATTGTAATTTTTTATGCACAACCGGTTATTGCTTGATGGGGTCGAATTAGGTAACCTATAGTAGGTAGTTAACCTGTTCCTTGCACTCCTTATTGCCACCGTAATGATAAGTGCAGACTCAAGATATCCAACCACCCCGAGAATGCACCTTTTATCCTAACACGGGCGCTGTATGAGGGATCACCCTCCCACTCCAGTGTGTGTATGATCCCTCATACAAGGTTAAGCCCGTAAAAGCACAATAAACTTGATATACAGCCAGATGATACAGAAACCAAAATAACCGACTGAATACAATAAACTTTATAATTTATTGAATAAAGCATCTTAAAAAGACGACCACTACTACTATCCGTCAAATTTTAACCATTCCCTTGAATATTTGGAAGCGCGGATGCCATTTTGGACTCTTTACCATAAAATGTATCCTTGATAATCTGGAGATAATAATAATAATAAATAAATATCCCTAGACATACACACAGCGTCATCTAGTTCCACACTAAGTAACTAAAGGCTTGTGGATACCAGATGGTTGATATACTACATAAATACATTTTTTCTTTTGTAAATAAATACTTATTATAAATGAAAACATCCATAACTCGGGTACACATGTCCGTATTCATCACACAAACATAATAATAATAATAATAATAATAAAAATCTTTATTTGCCAAGAAAACAGTAAAAACTAAAATATAAAATGACCTTATAATTATGACAAAAAGGTCTGTAGCTCAGCATATGGTCGCTGGGAACCAGCGGCCGCTGATTTTCAGCCACAGCCTGCAGTTATGTACAGTCCACCACACAGACATGCCATCTGGTAGACCGTACATATATCACTTATGTACTAATTGGACTCAAGTGACACACATAAGATAAACAGTTATTGGATTAAATTTAACATATACTCAACAGCGAAATTCGTTACGAGTCGCCACAACTTCGGACTGCTGTAATAACAGCCATTTTGAACATCGGGATCTGAATGTAGAAAGCGAAACCGATAACGAGCTCCGTACAGGTGGAGGTAAATCATTCCAGATCCTTGATGCCGCAAATTTGAAACAGCCAGAAGTTGCAGCGAGAGTATAAACTGGTACAATAAATAGATGTCCTCTGTCCCTGAGGCGGGAAGGAATCTTTTTAAATTTAATTTTATTTAACAAATAACATGGTGAACCCGAGTTACACAATGAATGTAAAAAGCATGCATATTTCAATCTCCTTGTATTACTCATATTTAAAATTTTTTTTTCAATAAGGTAAGGGGTATATGCCCCTACATATGCCCCTAGCGGGATTCGTACCCGCAACCTTTTGGTATAGTGGTTAGAGTTACTAACCACTACACCAAACAGGTCATCTATCACCAAACAGATCAAGATGAATCTAACAACACCTTGTTGCACTTCAAAATTGGTGACATGCAAAACAACTAGAACGCATTAAGTCGATCTCATGGCCGATTGGTCTAGTGGGTAGTGACTATGCCTTCGAAACCAATAGTTACGGGTTCGAATACCGCAAATATTTATATTAGTATTTACGAATATGTATCCGTTATTTAGAGTCTATAAAAATAAAATAAATGTCCGAAATATTTATTTATATATTTCTTGGCCAACGCGATGTGAGTGGAATATGTACAGTCGCCTGCAGCTAAATGTATACCCCTTGTTCCCTAACGTGCTAGCATTATTTATTTCGTTCAAGGCAAAACAAGCCATTGGTATAAACTTTAAACATTCTGATGACACCATCCATGGCCCATGGCTTGTTTTGAATGCATGATATAATTAATATGAACGCCATAGATCAAGCGTACTATAGGGAACGTAAAGATATACCTGCAGGTGACTCTACTACAAATATCGATTGACAATATAAATAAAGACGTAAAATATAAGGAAACCCCAGAGACAATTAAATTATCTAGAAAAGCAAACTATCTGTGTTACAAGCTGGAAACGGCTGAACCGATTTACATCAAACATGGTTAAAACTATCCTGTATATACCTACCAGCTTTCGATCAGAAAAAACCGCTTCGGAATCGGTTTTGCCATTTTTACGCTACTATGCCACAGACAGACACTGTCTTCAAACTTATAACACCGCTGCTGGTTTTTGCATTGGGGGTTAAGAAGGAGTAAATATCCTCCGATTTTTTTTATCCACCTCCGTGGCTCAATGTAAACAACATAGGTTTTACGAATCTGAGGTCGCGGGTTCGATCCCCAGCGGGGCACATGTTTAGTACTCGGTTTGGTTGGTGGTAGGGCATTTCAAATGTCCGCCTGGCTAGCTACCACCATCTTATCTAAATCTGCCGCCAAACAGCAATGTTGTGTTCCGGTTGTCAAAGATATATTTCCAATAGGAACCATAGCCGCATTCGATCAAAAAAATTTGGCTTGCCCATACAAAGTAAATCATTCTGAAACCACATTTAGTATGGAAGTCTAACAATTTTCGGCTGAAATCGGCTATGGTTCACCAGGCGAAAGTTGTTGGACTTCCATACGAAAGGTGGTTTCAGAATGGTTTGCTTTTTACGGGTACTCAAATATTTCTTGTTCGCGAATTCGATTATGGTTCCTTGGGGAAAGTTGTTCGTAATCAAGAGTGGCGTCACCTGTTAATGGGAATTACACGAATTCAAATTCACCCTGTATAATCGCTAGTTTCCTCGGGGATTGTCAAAATTCAAAAAAATTATAACTTGATGCGGTTTTCAAGGTTCCATCCAAATGGCTACATGGAGCTCTGGTGCTGGAGTTTTATCTGCCCGTCCTAGGGCACTGGTTATAAAAATTTGTTTTTTGTCTGTGTTCACTGGTCTATAGCGGATTAAGTACTATAGACCTGAAATTTTGATTATTTTCATTATTTTGTATAGAATGTTGAATTGTTGAACCAGAACTGAATATTAAACAAAAATAAATAATAAACATTTTGGACATACACACAGCGCCATCTTATGCCACACTACGCACTAGGCTTTTATTATGGTTACCAGGTGGTCGATATATATATATTATACACAATAATTTTTTTTGTAAATTTGTACATATTATAACTGAAAACATCCATAACTGGGGTACAGTGTCCGTATTCATCATACAAACATACCCCTAGCGGGATTCAGAACCGGGACCTTTTGCTATAGCAGGTCAAGGTTTCTAACCACTACACCAAACATATTATAATGAATTAGATATTCAGTCGTCGTTACCTGTAGGTGTACAAGGGCGGTCTTATCGCTTATAGCGATTTCTTCCACACAACCTTAGTTATAGAAACTTTTTAATAAGTAGTTGGATAGTGCAAAGTAAACCTATGGTTATTGAAGGAACTAAATGACATTGGGTTATGCGTTATTCGGTATATTGGTATTGTATTGAGTTCAGCTTGGTTTACTGTTGGGATTTTCACAATAACAAAAATGTAACTTTTTGTAGATTATGTTAGGTTTAATTTATTTGTTTTCGTACGTGTTGGATTGAATTTAAATCGAGATTGAGATTAAAATTAAAATCAAGAGTAAATCGTCATATTGAATTAGACATACAAATAAATTGCTATGCGTGAAAAAGAAGCCGAAATCAAATTTTGTTTTCTTCGACACACAGATTGTATGTCTGACATAGGCTTTAAATTATAATACCCCTCTTTTTGTCTCGGGGGTTCAAAACACCCATTTATGATTTTGATAGTGTTCTTCACTAATATCAGAGGTTTCTCTGAACACTTAGGAATATATTTATCTACTAATGGACGGACATGGGCAAGCCTTGTCGACGTGACGGTTCATTTCACTAACCAAAAAAAATATATAGCGTAGCAGTTACATGATCGAGTTCATGAAGCTAAAAAAATATGCCCGCCCTGCAACATTTTTTTTTCTTCATGATCGAATCACTCTATCTACTGGATAAGTTTCTCTAGTGCTGTATTAGTTCGTTCTTGCAAATTAAAAATGTTAAAAAAGATCCATTGCTAGAACAACGGACCTAAGACAGATAGTTAAAAAGGTTGGCGCGCGCGTTTTTCATAAAGCCATGATCATGACAATTCATTAAAGAATGCAGCAAAGTGATCACCACAATGTGACTAACTACCTTCCAAAGTAGGTAGAGTACCTACAACATTACAGAGTGAATGGCTCGTTCGTCCTCATCTGTAGAATGTTTTATCGGAGCGCGTCGGTCGTGTGAAGCACTTATGTAGTTAGAGGCAGCTGGCGGACGTGCCCTGGTGGGCCGGGGGGAGTGCGGGGCGCGCGGGGAGGGTCGGCTCGTCGACGCAGACAACTCGACAGGGTCGAGGCAGGAAACGGCCGGAGAAGGCATCCCAGCCGAGTACAATGGAGCGGGCGCGCCGCAGGGGGAGCCCTCGCAATCGATATGGCGTCGCTAAGGTCCGCTGGCCGCTGCGAGCGGTTTGGAGCGCTCTGCAGAGGCGGATGCCCCTCGCTCCGCGCGCCCCGTACCCCGCTCGCCCACCACACCTGCTGTGTATTTATAGAGTCACACAGTCCGGGGATGCAGGGATGTCGACTCTACCACGGCCATCGACATCTACCTATGTAGAGTAGCTGTAACCATACACGCAATGTTCGAACGCACGCCACCTGCCGCGCCCGTGCGGGTGACGCCCGCGTGTTTATTATTTGTCAAACGAATATAAATATAGCACTCGCTCGTTCACCAGAATGCTGTGCTGGTGTTCGCAAAGATTCGCTTGCTTATTGCGCGCACGTAACAACTGTTGGTTGATGAATCCACATTAACAAAGTAAGGGCCTTCACTGCAACGTAATCTCATTATGACACAGTCGATTGGAATTTCAAGCGTGTTGCCAAACATTAGTTACCTATTTTGTACTGAAGAAATATTCATGTATCCGTCCGGACAGAGAGCAAACCCTACTAAGAGCAGACATATGTGGTTTATAGACATGGATAGGTTGTATATGTAGAGTCGTAAGGGCTATCGCAAAAATGTGAGATATAGCACTGCTCACGGAATTCTCTAAACACATGAACCAATTAAACTAAGATTAACTTTTATCAAATACAAAAAATACTTAGTGTTAAGAATGTTTACCACGCACAACTTTGTGCCCGTGCCAATAAAGACTCGACTTGAAAGTGGGATTTTACTTATGGATTTTACATGTCCTTTAAAATATCGCCGAAAAACTTGGGACTAAGTACCTAACTATAAAAGATTTTTGATAGATGTTTATCAAAACAATCCCGGATTACAATTTCAACAGAAGTACTATTAATGTTGGTTTATTCACACAACCGCTACATTCCTTTCACTCTCGTTTCTTTCAAGTTCGATTCCCGTGACCATCGACTTTATCGAGTCATTTGGAGAGGTATTGAGGACGCGAACGCTTTTGCTTTCATTATCACAGCCATCGGTGTTTTTTTTTTTATCTACACCGGGTTAGCTCTTGACCTCAATCACACCTGATGTTAAGTGAAGATGAGGCCGAAGATGGAAGCGTACTGACCCGGAAACCCAAATATTTGGGGAACTGGCTATCTTATCTCTGACAACCGGAACACAAAAATGCTATTAACATTGCTGTTTGGCGGCAGATTTAGATAAGATGGTGGTAGCTAGCCAGGCGGACATTTAATATGTCATTTAATATGACATTTAATATACCAACCAAACCGAGTACTAAATATGTACCCCGCTGGGGATCAAACCCGCGACCTCCAAAACGTAAACCCAATGTTGTTTACATTGAGCCACGGAGTTAAATGAGAGTTTTATGACAATGAGACCACGCGTATACCGATATCAATTAGCATGGATCCATTATTTGGTCCATGTAATTACAATATATTGACGATATGGAAAAAAAACGCAGTTTTTGAACTCGTCTGTCTGTGGAATACAACTAGTGCAACGAACCCTTGATTGAAAGCCGGGGCCCTATTCAAAAATACTGTGTATAGGCATCGTAAAGGTCGAGTGGGGGAAATTATTATTTCAACCCGCGTCAAATATATGTAGGTGCAATTACATTGTGCAATTGAAAAACAAGTAAATTAGTAATGAATCTGTTTATGTAATATTTATTCGAATAGAAAACTTTTTATCTACCGGATAAAGATTTCATGGTATTTGCCGACCGATTAGTGTTGTGGTAATGCTCTGCCTTCGAAAGTAATGGCTACGAGTTCAAATTAAAATAGGGGTAGGTAGAAAAAAATAAAATCAATATTTCGGACACTTACACCAATCATCTAGTTCTAAAGTAGCAAAGCTTGCACTATAGATACTTGCTAACGGATAAACATACGTTCGTATTCATCACCCAAACATTTACCCTTAGCGACATTCGAACCCGGAACCGTTGGTTTCGCAGACAGGGTCACTATCAACTATATCAATCGGTCGTCGAATAAATATAAATATTCTTGCACATACATATAAATATCCTTTGACATAAACACGGCGCCGTTTAGTTCCACACTAAGCAACTATATGTATAGGCTTGTATTATGAATACCAGGTGGTTGATATACTACACAATTTTTTTTTGTAAATAAATACTTATTATAAATGAAAGACATCCATGACTCGGGTACCCATGTCCGTATTCATCACACAAACATATGCCCCTCGGGATTCGAATCCGCGACCTTTTCGTGTAGCAGTCAGTGTTTCTAACCACTACATCAAACAGGTCGTCTTCAAATGTTTGTGTGATAAATACGAACATTTATTCCCGAGTCAGTATATATAAATATTTTATATGTTTATCCGTTAATAGTAACTATAGAATATGCTTATTGGGATTAGATAAATTGACCGAAATGTTTCATCATCTTCATCACCCCATAAACATCCCACTGCAGGGATATAGTCCTATATCATTATACGATGAGGGAGTATGGGCCATACTCCACCACGCCGCCCCAATGCGGGTTGGGGACTTCACATGCCTTTGAATTTTTATTTTTCAGCTATGCAAGTTTCCTCACGATGTTTTCCTTCACCGTTTAAGAGCAGTCGGATAAATGCACATAAGTAATTAAATTTAAAAGTCATTGGTACATGGCCTGCCTGGGAATCGAACCGGGACCTCCCAAATTGGGAGAGACCGCGTCTTAACCACTGAGCCACCGACGCTTCTCCGTTATTACATAATATTTATATTATATTATACTATATGAAGATACTTCCATGGAATTTCGCTAACGAATCCACGGGATAAAGTTAACACGTTCAGGGATACGTACTCAGATACAATAGACATTTTATTGTTAATGAACCCTACATAGAGGCGTGATGGATCCCGGAATGTGTTAAGGTATAAAACTATAAGATGCTCTGTGGTTTTGGCACGTTAAAAGAATAGAACCAACCCGTCTCTTCCCGTGGGTGTGGTAAAAAGTGACTGTGGGACTTTCCACCAATTGGCTCACCCCCTTTCACGTGGGTATTTCTGTATATTTCGAAAGGTGAACCGTGGAAGTTGGTTCAAGCATAAAACTTTTAATGTTTGAAACACCCAAACGCTAATGTTTGGGATACCACTGACCACTCCATTTAGGATATGAGACGTGATGTTATATATGTATAGAACACGGAATGGTATAACAGTAAAGCTACATTGCTGCAAACGAAACCATTAGGTCCATTAAAAAAAATTGTACAGCTTCCCCCGATCCGTAGCCTAGCCAGCCGTAGGTCGCGCGCGACGTCGTAGGTACTAGGTACGTACGTATACCGATCCTTGTTACGTACCCCTGTCGTGGTAAAAATCCACCTCTTATTATAAAAGCAACAGTTTGGATGTTTGTTTGTTGCTCGAAAAGTGGTGAAACGGATGAACAGACTAGTATGAAATTTACACGAAATTCATACGAAGTCTTTATTTTTATCTAATTTTTATTTACCAACTTCACAAAATTATTTTTTAATTAGATATGATTATATACAGGTACGGTGGTCCGCAACTCTGTTAAACTTTAGTTCGATTTACTAGTCTATAGAGTATAGAGTAAGGGTAGTCGACTGTACGTACTTACATTCTTATGTAGAACATAGCTTTCCGCCCGCGGCTTCGCCTGCGTAGAACAACTTTATCGCGGAAATTTGTTTATCCCGCGGGAACTACTCACTTTATCGGGATAAAAATATCGTATGTTTAAATCCAGAGTATATTCTACCTATATACCAAATTTCATCCAATCCGCCCATCCGTTTCGCCGTAATTGAGCAACAAACAAATAAACAAACAAACATCCAAACTTTCCCATTTATAATATTAGTTAGATGACGTGAGTGTAATGTGGCTGTAAAATATGGGATTACCCTGCTTGTTTGTAAGCTTTCTATTGTACAAAAGAAAATATATGAGTTCTTAAAAATAGTTGAACGACACGAGCACAGTGGTGGACTTATCCCATATATGGATTTCTTCCAATCGGCCATAGAGTTAATCAGACAGAAGATTGGGTTTATAGAAATCCTTTTACTACTTCCATCCTACATGCATCTTTGTCTGGATCACGTAGGAATTATGCGGGTTGAACCCTATTATCCGAGTATGTAAGTAGGAACCCAGATTAAGAGATGCGAGTTAGTCATGAATGTATATGTATGAAGCTGAGTTGGCTATGGGCAACTCATTCGTCTTGGTATGGGTAGCGTCGTCGCTTGGTTCGCTCTTGTAGGAGTTGAGACGGCGGGCGTAGGCATTCCGAGCGTGACTAACCGCAGTCGCAAGTAGGTAGGTGCCTTGGTGAAGCGCTCACCTCGCTATGGCCTCCACAACTACTTCTTGCATGCAAACCCGTTCTGTTCAACTGGCACGAATGACACTTCCCGTCGACTATAGTAGGTACCTACTTACGTGCAACTCCTGTTGCAACTTAACCCTAACACCACCTGTGAGACATTCATTATCATTGTGACATGCACTATATGTAAGAAATCTGTAGCAACATATTACGTATAGTGAATGTGTATCTACTTGTGACGTCCGATAAGAATGCAAGCCACGTTGTTAAGTATAATGGTACCTACGAGTTCCTTTACAGTTTATGGTATCTATATTAAGTAAAGAGTAGTAGGTAGGTTTAAGATTGTCAACAACCTAGTGGACATCTCAATACCTATAACTAGATTCTGTAGGGTATCTATCAGTGGCCTATTAATATGTTGTTTGTTTGTCGTTGTAGAAACGCGATGGTGCAGCGATGTTGCGGGTTTTGCGACGCAAATAATTTTGCGCGCCAATTGACCTTTCGTCGGTCGACGTCGCCGGAGCTGCGAGGCGGGCGCGGTCGCTCCGGCTCCATCCAACACGAGCTATATATAGCTTCGCGACAACACACGCCGAGCGAACACCCGCCAGGGGCCGACTACGTAGGCAGTTTTCCTTTATCACCCGCCCGACAGCCTCTAGCCTGGATTTTACGGAAGCGTCGAGAGCCGCCGCAGCGGAGACGTAGGCGACGGGATGCCGACCCACACCACCCTCCCGATCGATACGGATGGTCGCCGTAAGAACACCCTAGCAAGACTACGGATGTAGTAGAGTAGGCGGTACGATTCGAACGTTAGCTTAGGTTAGCATCGGATAGTTTATCCGATGTTAACTTATATTATGTCCACCTTCATCACTAATTAATTTTACGACGATGACGCTGCCATTATAATGAAAATGAAACTAAACGATCGACATCTCATTTAAAATGATAGCTACGTATCTAGACGTTCAACTATTATGTACCTATCTTGTTTACGAGTGTGTTAACAGTACGACTGGTAATTAACATGACCTTGAGGAACCCGTCCGCTAACGAGTCTGGTCGTCGTCGCATAATGAAAGGAGTGCAGCCGCCGACAGCCATCACAGCAACAGTGTTCTCGAATGGAATTCGTATACAGAGTGGCGATGGCGGGTGGCGTGCGCTGTGCTCGTTTAAAGATGGCTGCGATAAGGCGCAATGAAATGACGCTCCTCGGGCGCGGGCGTCGTCGTGTCGGCGGTGCGGATGTGTGCGTGCCGGTGTGTCGGCGTGCTGACGCCGCCGTCCCTGACGGTCCCACCCCGCCCCGCGCCCCGCGGCACGTTCCGCAACATGTGCGGCGGCGGCTCTGCCCGCGTCCGCACCAACACCCGACCGCAGCCGCGATCATGACGACCCTCCCGCCCCGAGGCCCGCTGGCTGATAAATAAGTCTTATCATACCACCAGATAGCAGAGGTGCTGCTCGCTCGTTTAGGTGTCACGGACGCCTCGCTCTGATCAACGTCGCTCGGCTCGTGCATCAACACAATCACGTAGACTTGTTTGTGTCATATCGATTTACCCGTTATAAGTCGATACTTATACTTTATTTCCTATAGTAATAGTAGTAACATATAAATACGTAGTTAGGTAATTAATAAAAAAATCTCACCCACTAATCCTATTAATGTCACAAGTACACGGATGTACTCTCATTATTCCATTTTTTGACGTATGACATGAGACCATTATAGTCTGGTCTAAAGATGATTTACTTAGAGAATTCTAGCTTTAAATAACAGATTACACGGGGTAGAGTTTCTGTCACAAGTTGTAGATTAAGATAATAAATATGTGACAAGAGTCTATCAATGATGTCACTGTGGTGTTAAGAATACCATAATTATATACATATAATAACAACATTCAGGTACTATATCATGTTAAAGAGTTGACGACAACACTTTATACAACAATGCCAAGTAAGGTTTTAGGTGTATAGATGACATAACAATTTTTTTTTACTTTGGTGCAATTTTTATACGACTGAAGAGCGAATCATTCAACACACCTACCTATAATAGTAGTCCTATAGTTAAGTGCACACACAGAATACTATATGCGAGTAAAAGGAAACCCAGGGAAGCGGCTGCAATGTGTGGCAAGAAGCCGTTGAAGTAACATAAGCGCAGCAAATTATCAGGGTCGTGCGACGATGCCGTCGCCGCCGCCGCCGGGCGCTCGACGGTCGCTGCCTACGCGCCAACCTACCTATAACTACGTATATATAAGTACCTACATGTGCCAGCTACTCATGGAAACCGCCACGGCGAGGGCACACCGCCTGCTCGTAACACCGACGGAAAAATACGATCACGAACATGCCAAAGGACGACCGCTTGACAATGCGCTCCGTCCGGATAACAAAGCGATCCAACATTCAAGCGCTCGCTTCTCAGAAACGGTTGTTGGGGTGTTATATCTTTATTGTTTTGCATGCGTCTGTATTCTGCAATGTTCCCGTAACAATAAACGCCCTCTTTTACTGAAATCATCAATAACCACGGTGCTATCTATGATGTTAATGTTATTGTGAATGATGCTCATTATTTCGCCAGATAGACAGTGGTGGTCGGCCATATTGAATCGTCTGCTTGGAAACAAGTTTTGTTGTGCGCAAGCGCAGGCAGCCGGCCGCCAGCTGCTCTCGTGTCAGGTGGTGCGTGGCCTCGCGCACTCCAATAAGAACCACCTCTATATCTGCACTAACTAGCTACATAACGTTGTATGACGGACGAACACTAATTAACGTGTTACAGAGATAGCGTGGTCAATTAAGCGACGACCGACAGAGCGCCGGCTGTCATCAATGCAATGGCTCGTTCCTACCCAAAACCCACTCATAAAGACCAAATTACGCAGCCAAATTTTGAATTGCATTTCTTTAAACGCCAAAATCTTCCAACATAATTATCATAATGCCACGTGAAAAGATACACATAACATTATTATCATAATTGCGAGGTTAACGGAGAATCAAAAGTAATTATACTAATGATTAAATTAATTCCTACAATGATATTGTATGCATCATGCATGTGATATCCAAACATACAACCAAACAAATTGGTAGTTGTGTAGAATCTACTTATAATAGGTATTACACACGTGGACTCTCTTGCGTAATATGATGTTGATCGGAAGTTGTAGGACAGTTCAAGCGCAAGTTTTTCTGTCTCTACCATTTTAATTTCCATAACAGAGATCCTATACAGGGCGTCCCAAAGTTATGGGACATGAAGGGGAAGTACCTTAAATATCGTAGATAGTGAATTTTGCTCAAAGAAGACTTTATGTTATTTTTAAAAGTTAGTAATTCTGCATTCATAGATTTTCTAAAAATTATTTGCTTCGGCTGGGAATCGAACCGACTCAAATGTGAAAAAAAAACACCCTACTTTTATGATGCCAATCGAAAGAATAGCTAAAAAATAATAACTCTGCCTAAGTAACATAGTATTTTAAAAGAAAGGAACAACGTGAAATTAATCATTTTAATCAAATAAAAAACATACATGAAACTGCCGTAGTCAATTAAGTAGGTATTTTTTTGTAAATTAATTAATTAAATGCTCAAAATGTGATCCCTCTTGTCTTACGCAAATCGCCAATCTTTTAATGAGCCCGCTGCCTGTTGATTTTCTAATCATTTTATGGTGAACACTCGATGTGATATGGCACAATTCTGTTTGCAACTCGCCTACGTTCTCGTATCGCTTTTTGTATAGCATATCTTTCACGTATCCCCAAAAGAAGAAATCACTTTAGCAATAAATAACTTTCTTGAAATTTGACTCAATCATTTTATGTTGTTCCTTTCTTTTAAAATACTATGTTACTTAGGCAGAGTTATTATTTTTTAGCTATTCTTTCGATTGGCATCATAAAAGTAGGGTGTTTTTTTTTTCACATTTAAGTCGGTTCGATTCCCAGCCGAAGCAAGTAATTTTTAGAAAATCTATGAATGCAGAATTACTAACTTTTAAAAATAACATAAAGTCTTCTTTGAGCAAAATTCACTATCTACAATATTTAAGGTACTTCCCCTTCATGTCCCATAACTTTGGGACGCCCTGTATATCATTAACATCAGGCGTCAGTCAATAGGGTATAAGTTCTATTTAACTTCGATTTAAATCCTTATTAATGCGTATTACGAATCAACTATTTTCGTTTCACTTACAGTCGAATGTACCTACAAGTTTTTTAGAAGTTCTAACCAACGAATGCTTTTAAGGACTGAAAAAGCATCCGATTAACAAATAAATAATTTATGCTCATTAAATACATTCATTGTAAAGCAAAGTGACAGAAATCGTTCCATGACAGAGACTTGTGTCCACAAGTGGACTTCTATTTATAAACTGTTTATAATACATATGCCAATCGAGTAAGTGATTCTGCCTTCGGAACCAACGGTTTCGGGTTCGAATCCCGGTAGGGTTAAATGTTTGTGTAATTAATGAAAACGAACATTTATTTCAGAGCCATTAAATGTACTATTTCTTTATGTTTTGGCATGAGATAATTGGTGTGAATGTCCGAAATATTTTATTATTCAACATGCGTCCGTTCATATGTATAGTAAAAGTTAATTTAATTGTAATTATTGCAAGCAATATGCAGTCCTATGTAGGGTTACCAGATCCGAAATAAGAATTGCTGACAAAATCACTGACATAATGTTTTATGCTGGTGTAGGCGGGCAGGTGCGAGATTTTAAAAACTTTTATTTTGATTATATGTGATTTGATCCACTGTTTTATTCAAAAACAACTAACTACCTAACTCAATTAACATTTTCTTTATTAAAATTACATCAGTTAAAATTTCTTACCCCTTTCAAATTCCGCCCGGTTTGCTCACAGAACGTCAAACCAAATTAGCGGACTGTCAGGAAAGTTACTGTTGTCTGGTAACTATATTAACTGTGCCTGCAGTCGCACAACATTTACTTAGATAAATTATGTTTTGACAAACTATTTACCGCGCCTCGTCGTCGATTAAATTGACGCGAATATGAAATGAAGCTAAAGCTAGTAAACAATGGGTCGGTTGCGCTTAGGTCATTTTAGGTGGTGCGTTTGGCGCCTGAGTGAGGTCACTGCGAAGTGCTAACGCCCGTCAACAAACAACACATGGATATTGATACTGAGCGAGACGAAGAGCGACGCCACCGAGCACGCTTACATTACGTGCCACCTACAATACTGCCTATCTATACAGATTACGTGGTAGTTATAGTGCTGTTGGCACCGCGCTCCGCTCATTGTTGGCTGGATGCGACGCCGACGCAGGCCACACGAGGCGCGCATAAACGACCTCTTTTCGTTTCAGTGACAGCGCTGACACGACTCTCCAGAGAGGGGGCGGACCATACCTCGGGCGGACACAGAATATCTCTACATGTGAAAATGAAAGCATCCTGTACGACCTCGCTGTGGAAACGGGTCATGAATGATTAAATCACTTATACCATTGTAACTCAACTAAAGTACAACGCTGATGAAGAGAAAGGCTTCACGCTTAAGTCATTTGCGTCGTTACGTATATGGCTGTTCACAGAATCTCCTCACCGAGGCTAAAGCTGATAACGTTATCTCGGACGAATGCCGGCGACAGCGACTCACAACAGCATCTCGACGCAATCGATTTTTCGACCGATTACATATCATTCCGCCAACACTGGCTCGCCACCCATGCCACATATCTAACATGGTTAATAGTCCAATTTCTCGCGTTACTTCAGCTTATCCTACCACTGTACTTTAATATATGTTTAAAACATAAAACTACGCCCACAGGTGATATATGAAAACTACGTTAAATGTTTGGATGCCGTATGCTATATGCATTAGGGCAGAGACGATCATAATTGCGCACGATTATAGGTAAACACTATTATTTGTAATGCGCAAGTAGACAGTGATTACCAATTAATTAAATGGTTAGGATAGAATTGACTACGCAACCACAGTAACCAATGCTAATTGTTACGACCCATGTGGTTTATTAATTTCAACTTTCGGTCGAAGTCTATCGCAGAGTTATGTATGTATGAGCTTACGGCGTTTACATACCATTACTTATTCTGCATTACACAAAGCTAAATCAACACTCATCAACAATTTCTCAAAACAGATTTCCTCTAATTGTTATATATAAATATTTGTTACATTTCTAGAAACACATAACTAGTCTAAGGCCCGTATTAATAAACCGTTCTCAAGATTGAAATAATCATAAGTTGACGCTTGAAAATCTGTTGCATATTAAAACAATATCAAAAAAATGGTATTGAGACTGAGACGCGATCTCAATTTCAAGATCGATTTATTAATACGGCCCTAAGGTTCACAGCCCAAGGATGACCTAAATGTTTTACCAGGCTGCCAAGGACGGCAAAGCGACGAGCCTATGTGGCTACAGCTACAAGTATAAAGAAGGATAGCACCCCCTACCTCGCTCGGGCCTGCGGGAACGACGGGAGACGACCCAACTTCCACTCACAATCTAACGTCTACCTACGGCTTATACTCGTACATATATGTTATACATAGGTTACGTCGCTGTATTTTATGTGCCATTGATAACGCTGCAAAGAGTTATTTGGTGTGAATTTGAGCTGGAAAAGGGAACGCCCCATAGTCATTGTAAACATCAGTAAATCGCAATAATGTATAAAAATCACAGCGTACTTACATAATAAATTAAGAATAATGATTGGACCAGTAAACAGATAAACACAATCGTATGTCGTCTCATTACACTTCCTCTTTGTTAATATTCCAAAGTTGATAAAGTAAAGACGATCATACGCTAATCTTAACATTGTGAAGTTTGAACCGATTTGCCTTGCATGATGTTGACTTACGAGTTCCCTACTTGAAATCGAAGGGTCTGCTAATCGAGACCCGCTATTGCTGTATTAGTATTGGTGTGTACAGTTTGATGCGTGGTCGATCGTACCAATGCCCACCAAACATTTCTCTACCTATACGACGACGACCTGTTTGGTGTAGTGGTTAGAAACTCTGCTACTATATCGAAAGGTCGCGGGTTCGAATCCCACTAGGGGCATATGTTTGTATGATGAATACAGACATATGTTCCCGAGTTATGGATGCTTTTCATTTATATATGTATTTATTAAAAAAAAAAATTATTTGTGTAGTTTATCAACGATCTGGTATCCTAGGTGCTTACTGTGGGCCTAGATGGCGCTGTGTGTATGTCCAAAGATATTTATTTGCATGCTTATCTATTGAGAAATTCAATAACTTATCAATTGGCGTAGCCAAAGCCAAGGACTCGTAGATTGTACGCAGAAAATACGCATCATGCAACCATAGACTTAACTAACATTCTTAGAACATTACAATGGCATCTGTTTATATTTACCTTAGCATTATGAGTATGACTATACCTATAGATTATAAAGGTACGTTGGAGCATGCATAGGATTTCCCGATTTGTGCACTGTGCAAAAGGAGCAAAGGCAGATGTCAGCTGCAATGCAGCTGTCGCGTGAACGGCGTTGGGCCGAGCGGCGGCGGGTAGCGGAGGTTGGACTCTACCACTGCGCATTACCAAGCGAATTATTCAACTGTCTAACACAGGTGTCACGCTAACGCTGCCGTTTGATGAGAAAACGGATCAAAGTGTAGAAAAGGGCCAAAGACAAATGAAACCCGTGAAATATCGACTAAACGGATCTAATACATACCTCGCATCTCTTAATCTGCATGGGTACTTACTTACATACTCGGATAATATAGGATTCACACCGCATAATTCCTACGTGGTCCAGGCAAAGATGCATAAAGGAAGGAAGCAGTATAGAAGGATTTCTATAAACCCAGTGTCTCTGACTACCTCTGCGCGGTTGACTGGAAGAAATCTCTATATGGGATAAGTGCACGTATTCGTGTCGTTCAACTATTTTTATGAACGCATATTTTCATACCTGTTTTTGAATTTCCTTCATCGAGATCTACCTATCATTTGATGGGGTGCTGGGATTTTGTTGTTAATGCCTACAGGGGTCTGCCATATTGGATTTATCATGACGATAAATGTATGTCGCATGCAGATCGTGAAATTAGCCATGTCATGAAATGCCTAGGCGGATCGTTTGTTGTATTATTGTATGTATGTAATAACAATGTATCGCCGTTGGCTTCTCCTAAATAAATAAATAAATATAAAATGTAAAAAATATATAAAAATTATTGTAAATTATTTTGCGCAATAAAGAGTATTTGTATTTTTATCGTTATGTATATGACATAGGTATCTTCTTATAATTCATATATTTATTGCATTACAAATGTCATAGTTACAATACATAGGTAAGTACTAACATACACATGTACCTTGTCAGGCATGTCAATTCTTCTTCAATTTAAGAGCTATACTCTTGACATAGGTATACAGGGTGAAATTTAATTCGTGTAATTCCTGTTTACTGGTGACTCCACTCCTGATTACGAACAACTTTCCCCAAGGAACCATAGTCGAATTCGATTGACAAATTATCGATTATCCGTACAAAGTAAACCATTCTGAAATCACTTTTAGTATGGAAGTCCAACAATTTTCGGCTGAATTCGGCTATGGCTTCTAGTGGAAAGTTGTTCGTAATAACTATATGTATAGTATTTAAAAACCAAAAAACCCGGTAGCATATTTTGTATTTAGCAGGCGCCATGTTGGTTTTTTTACCATAATATGTATCCTATGGTCTATGGCTCTCTAGGGATCAAGACGAATCGAACGACACCTTGCACTTCAAAATCGATCGAGTCGTTTAGGCTACAGGAGGTAACATAGAAATATACATACACTTGAAAAACATTACCCTCTTTTTGGGGCTGTCGGGTAATTAGGAGTGGAGTCACCAGTAAAGAGAAATTACACGACTTAAATTTCACCCTTACATCTAAGTAATTTTAAAGTATAGTTTCGCTTCTAGCCGTCATTGTCTGACTCGATTTCAAGATAGGTCTGAAGCTGTACTACGAGTTATTTGATCTTCTGTATGATTGGTGCTATAGTGATATTAAAACACAATCTTATCTAAGGCACCGCTTAACAGCAATGTTAACACCATTGTTGTGCACCGCCAATATAAGATAAGATAGTCAGGATCCTCATTCTATTTAGTTGAAATTTTTACGTATTTTTCGGATATGAAGTGTACCTATGCATATTATTTCCTATTGTATATTAATGTAGGTGTCATTATAAACTTAATAATAGATGTGTGCTCGGCCAATACACACTGGCAGCTTGTGCGGACCTGTCAGAGTAGAAGAAATTCACAACAACTGAGAGAATTTGATAATGTACTAAGCGTCGCGTCGGCACAATCAACACAATTAAGTACAGTCGGCAACACAATTGAGGTAACAGGCTTAAATTTTATGATATGTTTTGGAGTGTCTTGGTTGGATTTTGTTTTAATTTTCATTACATCTTGTTCGGTGTAAATCATGTGATTAAACTTAAATAACACACATACATACATAACGTCATTCAGATCAGATTGTTAAATGATATATTGGACGACCTGTTTGGTGTAGTGGTTAGAAACTCTGACTGCTATATCAAAAGGTTGCGGGTTCAAATCCCGCTAGGGGCATATGTTTGTATGATGAATATAGACATGTGTTCCCGAGTTATGGATGTTTTACATTTATATATGTATTTATTTACAAAAAAAAGTATTTGTGTAGTATATCAACCATCTGGTATGCACAACACAAGCCTATAGTTGCTTAATGTGGAACTAGATGGCGTTGTGTGTATGTCCAAGAATATTTATATTATTATATGTATTAAAGAAATTACTATACATACATACATAACGTCTCGACATCGATCTCAAATGGGCTGGTCAGAAATATTCCAAATAATAGTGTCTGGGTGTTCCAAAAATTAAAAGTTTAATGATTGAAGCAACATCCACGGCAATATACTGAAATACAAACGAGACAAGGGGTGCAGGGAAAGGTGCAAAACTATAAATATTTATTGGTGGAAAGTCGCCTTTAACGACTCCCACGGAAAGAGAGGGGTTGGTTCTATTCTAACTTAATTTCCCCTTAGACTTTCTCCTACATATATTTATAAATAAAAACCTGCTACCTTAATTGTGTTGCCGACTGTATCTTACGGGTCTATCTACAGTTTTCACTGCTATTATTTTCCCTAATAAATGCCACGTCCCTCTCGAAAGAAATTGTTGGTTCACCTCGATAGCCTGGATATTATTGGAAATGCAAGTATTGGCAAAATTTTAAATGATCACTTAATTTCAATTTATCCTTTATAGTTGCTACGAAACTAATTAAGATGTGGGATAAAATAGTAATGACTTAAAAGGGTTTCTTCCGTCCAGTGGTGCCCTCATGCTCAGGCGCATTAGTGGTAGGACATTTTCAATTTCCGCCTGGGTAGCTACCACCATCTTATCTAAATCTGCCGCCAAGCAGCAATGTTAATATAGCATTGTCAGAGATAAGAGAGCCAGTTCCCCAAATATGATGGGATTTCCGGGTCAGTACGCTGCCACCTTCGACCTCATCTTCACTTAACATCCGGTGTGATTGAGGTCAATTGAAACCCGTTGTGCATAAAAAAAATATCTGTAACTTCATCGATATTCTTTATTGTAAAACAATAAGAAGCATAACACAACGATAAATAAAAAGGGGATAGTACAATTTACAACATATAGCAATAGCCCCGCTAATATGCACTCGGCAAGTTTAAAAGCTAATCATAAATAATAAACCTGCGAGAATTTTTATTATTTATAAAACGAAATAATGCGAGATTTATAAAAGCGGCAACTTTTTTCAGTAATCATGAATCCTGGATTTTTTTTTATTTTTTTTTTATTAAAATCCTGGTTTCGCGTTTGACTACAATCTCACCTGATGGAAAGTGACGATGTAGCCGAAGATGTATCACGCGCACCCAGTAAATGCCTATTCACTCTAGACTTGAAGATCCCAAGGTTGTAAGTGGCGGGAAAAACCGACGCGGGCAGTGAGTTCCATACCTTAGCAGTCCGCATTATAAATGATGAAGCAAAGAGCTTAGTGCGGATGTTCGGTATGTTGACAACACATGGATGGAAACCCTCCCCGCGCCTGGTTGTCCGAAGATGGAAAGAGGACGGTGGAATAAGATCGTGCAATTCCATCGCACAATAACCGTTATCAAAGCTATTTAGGTATTACGTATAATTTTAGTCTTCTCGAGTAGAGGTCAGGGGTTTCTTTTTATTTATTCTGTATTTAAAAAGAAATCTTTTATCCAATGAGAGCGCCACTGGACGGAAGAAACCCCTATAAGTGACCATGTTTTGAAAAAAGCAAAATACTTTCTATCTTTTCAGTACGATTGCTTGCAACTCACCTACCTATAACCACTAAGCGATAACAAGCACGCTACGCTACAACTTCAAATGTTAAAGAAATTACTGCTTCTGAGAAGTCAGGGAGTTACCTAGACATGCGACGTGAATTAAAATGGAGGTTTTTATAGCCAGGAAAAGGCTGCTGTTAGTGTCTTAGATGGTATGTCTGCTCGTGTAGCACTGATCGATCAAATACAGGACCGATTATTGTGCAGTATGAGCTTACGTTGATTCTAATGATAATTCAACTCAAAGAACGAATAAATACGTTAATATTTTTTATTTTCATAGGCAAAATTTACACTAGGAATGGTCGCTTTTGGAAAAAAAACCCAAGACACTTAGAGGTTCTTCCTTTTATACCCGATTAACATCAATAAGTTCGATAAGCCCTAATGCAAATTAATGCGATATCTTGACAGTTAAGGAGTTAGCTCCATGCTTTTTACTGATAAGTAATCGGTTATTTTATAATATAGCCCTTCGCGCACAATAGTTTAATATCTATCAATCTGAACAAATAGAAATCAATACAATCAGTTTCCAATCATTTTTAAGAAAGTTGATCACTACTACACCAATTTCCTTGTATAAAAAATAAAACGTATACGAGCAATTGGTCGATCATGATCATGACATTACGGACAACTTGAATTTTGAATTTCTGTAATATCAATTGTCCAAAGCAAACGCAGTAAGGTTCCGAGGTCAATATTCGGTTTTATCTCAACAATATGAAACACCGAAATTTTGGAATTATGAAATATTTCATTTCAGAGCTCTCACAAAAACCCACGAAAGAAATAATGTTTGTTTCGGTCATTCATCATCATCATCATCAGCACGTAAACATCCCACTGCAGTGATATAGGCCTTCCCTCGTATAATGGGGGAGAGTATGGGCCATGCGTTCTCCACGCTGGCCCAATGCGGGTTGGGGACTTCACATGCCTTTAGAATTTTTATTTCACAAACATGCAGGTTTCCGCACATGTTTTCCTTCGGCATTCAAGAGCAGTTGAATAAATGCACATAAGTAATTAAATTAAATTTAAAAAGTAATTGGTACATGGCCTACCTGGGAATCGAACCCAGACCTTCCAAATTGGGAGACCGCGTCTTAACAGCTTCGGTCATTGTTTACAGTAAAGTTCATTATGAATCAAGTTTCCAGTAACTATCAATAGTACATAATATAGATACAGAAATTCCAAATTCCTGACTAGTTTAGTTTTGTGGTTCCCTAACAAAATCTCGACGTTATCATTGCAGTGTCATAGAAAGCATACAAACGGCCCTCCTTTTTGAAGTCGGTTAAAACATCATCTAATAGCGACAACTTTGACGGACCCCATTTCTTTATTTTTGAAGATAAATACAACAAAAATACATTTGTACTTTACTCAATGAGTCTAGACAATGATATTCCAGGAAAAGAAAGAAATATTTCTTCGGCTTTTCTTTCGTGTTGGATTGAGTTTATAATTTAATATAACACATTCCGTTTACGAGCTACAGACCAGTCACATACGGACGGAATGGACAGACAGAAGAGTGACAGCGATAGGATTCCGTGTTGCCCGCTGAGTACGGATCCCCAAAAATGGGTACCACACCTCTACAACGGATTTACGTAAAACAGGGTAGGTGCCGATTTCTGAGACTAAAATAGTTATTTCACCTGCAGACATTCGAAATAACTACACAAATTTAATAATTTCTACATTATAAAATATTTAAATAAGCTTTTAATACTCCACCATGATTATCACATATTATTCTGGTCTAACCATTTATCCTAGTTTATGCACAACGAGTTAGCACTAAACCTTAATCACAAACTGATGTTTAGTGAAGATGAGGCCGAAGATGGAAGCGTATAAGATGGTGGTAGCCAGCCAGGCGGACATTTAAAATGCCCTACCACCAACCAAACCGAGTACTAAAAATCGCGAGAGTCAGTCTTTCCTGAATCCTACAACATTGGCATCTTCAAGAATAGGCATCTACAACAATGCAAACAAATAACAAGATCGCGTGCTTCATCTTCGGCCATATAGTCACTTCCCATCTGGTGAGATTGTGGTCAAAAGCGTATCCCGTTAATCGTAAAAAAAAATAATCATGTTTAACTATCAAAACTAACCGTGTCTGCAAAATGTATTATTCGGGCTATTAACCATTAAGGAGTTTCCCTCGTGAGTAGACGACCCTGGCTGCAGTATCAGTTCAAGTCTACCATTTAAATGTATTGTTATCAGAACTGAACGATTGCACTATTTCAGCTCCTTAGATAAACAGGAAATACATTTTGAAACGGACAACTTACTTACGAATATTTTAAGTTAAATAAAAGCTTGTAAAAATAGGGAAAATTTAGAAAGTAATTTATTTTACACATTATAATAGACTTTAAGTAAGTAGATTATTTATTGTTTCCTTCCATAACAAAAAACTTAGTGGGTATTGTTAAAATTATTATACTTCGTCGTTACATCCTCGACATTTAAGTTCACCAGGTAGTACACTCTTCTATGTACTAGGCATCAAGCACAATTTCAGAGCTGAAAATGCTAAAAAAAAAAAAAGTACAAGTACCCTCCTCCCGCGCCCCCACCCGGCCCCGACTCGTGCGCCGAAACGTCATTCGCTTTTTTTGTGCGGGCATCAAAGCATCGAAATTTTTTTCCTTACCAAAATTTTAAGTGAATATCTGTTGTATCGTGCGATATTACCGCGTGTGATTGTGTGGAGGTTTTTTCCGGGATGGGGAAACGGAAACAAGAATTTCGACGAACATATTAAAAGGAAAATAAGGCGCCTCGAAAGGCGACTTAGGATGCGTCATAAATCTAGTGACGAAGGTTAGTGACGTGATTATTCATACTTTGTATTAATTTACTGTTCTATTTATTCTTCCGACACACACGGAATCATCTCATATACTTATCTTGCGTAGTACATGAACTACAATAAGTAGTCATACTTGGTCACATCACCGGAATTACAGAAAATTTTTTTTTTAATCTACCGCCCAATAACATTGGATTTACATCGACTGTTTCTTTAATATTTTTCTGGATACTTTGTCTATTTTGAATTATTACGCTATAGAAATATTTAACTTTACAATAGTATCTGAAGAATTTCAGCTCAGTTTTCCTATATTATAAAGAGAAATCTAGCTCGTTTGACTATGAACGATGTTGCAAATTGTACTATGGCGAGATCATGGTCGTATATTATATAGAACCAGTATAAATTATTACGCTATAGAAATACTTTACAATAGTATCTGAAGAATTTCAGCTCAGTTATGCTTTATTATAATGAGAAATTTAGCTCGTTTGACTGTGAACAATGATGCAAATCGTACTATGACGAGATCATGGTCGCATATTATATATAACCAGTATAAATTATTACGCTATAGAAATACTTAACTTTACAATAGTATCTGAAGAATTTCAGCTCAGTTATGCTATATTATAATGAGAAATTTAGCTCGTTTGACTATGAACGATGATGCAAATTGTACTATGGCGAGATCATGGTCGCATATTATATAGAACCAGTATAAATTATTACGCTATAGAAATACTTAACTTTACAATAGTATCTGAAGAATTTCAGCTCAGTTATGCTTTATTATAATGAGAAATTTAGCTCGTTTGACTGTGAACGATGATGCAAATCGTACTATGACGAGATCATGGTCGCATATTATATAGAACCAGTATAAATTATTACGCTAAAGAAATACTTAACTTTACAATAGTATCTGAAGAATTTCAGCTCAGTTATGCTATATTATAATGAGAAATTTAGCTCATTTCACTATGAACGATGATGCAATTCGTACTATGGCGAGATCATGGTCGCATATTATATAGAACCAGTATAAATTTATTTAACGTGGTACTATGACGAGATTATAGTCAAACGTATTCTTACCAATGAATACTACGGCGCGACCGTAGTTGCATACTTTCCTATTTAGTACTGTGACGTGATTACAGTCAAAATGTCATGCCGTGATCATGACTTTGGTATCCTGTACTTACAGAATCAGGAAGTCCGAGGGCCTCTTGCTCAAGATATAGAAGTCTAAGTCCAGTACCCTTATCTATTAGGTCAGATAATGCGGGCTTAAGCCCTATCATGCGGTCAGCCATAACCGTGGTCGATTACGACATAAACAAGACGAGAGATGCCACAGGGGATCCACCCGACTTACCAGCTGGCCAAGCTCGCGTAACCGATCTCCCGGTGACAGCAGACCAGTCTTCAACTGAAAGACCGGTAGCCGCCTCAGTCGAGCCATCAACTTCTACGGCTTTACCAAGAAATATTTTAGAGGCGTTAGGCGATTCGAAGGTTAAACAGGAACTCTTCGGATCCAAAAATCCATGATGACGTCTCTAAACGCTGGGGTCGGATATTATCGGAAGGTCTGAATAAGGACCAAAGTAAAGCAATTACAGATAAATTGCTGATACCGGAGAATTTTCAGCTTGTGAAGGCGCCTAAATTGAATCCTGAAATTTCGGCTGTTCTAACAGAATCCGCTAGGAACAGGGATAAGCGCTTAGAGAAAGCTCAGCAACATCTGGGGCTAGGTATAGCCGGGCCTTACTAGTGTCACGTCGAAGCTTATGGCGATGGCGACAATATAGAAAAAATCGAGCTTATTAAAAAGCTTTCCGAAATCGTTATCCGACTCTGTCGAAAGCAGCAGTTCCCAAATCGACGCCCAAAACCCAATAGAGGTGAGCAGTCACATAGGCCGATTAAAATATTTTATTGATAATTGGAGATCCATTACAAGTGATCCTGTTATTTTACAGATCGTATCTGGTTATAAGATACCTTTTAATCGGCCAGTTACTCAAATAACAGAACCAGTTGATAATGCATTTTCACTTTCAGAGAAACATAATTTGAATTTAGAGATCTCAAAGTTAACCCATACTAAAGCCATTTTGCCATGTGCTGATAAAGCGGTCAGCTCATATCTAAGATATTTCTCACACCAAAAAGTGACGGTGAACATAGATGCATACTTAATTTGAAAGCATTAAATAAGTGTGTCGAAAGACAACACTTTAAAATGGAGGACATTCGTACAGTCACGAAATTAATGTCCCCGTCGTGTTTTATGGCAAATATCGATCTCAAAGATACCTACATATTTTTTAATATCGGTGCATCCTTACTATCGGAAGTTTTTAAGATTTAAATTCAACGGCCAAACTTATGAATTTCAGTGCCTTCCGTTTGGTCTACGATCAGCCCCATATGTCTTAACCAAGTTGCTGAAGCCGGTTGCATCTTTCCTTGGGAGTAAAGGGTTACTCTTAGTTGTATATTTGGATGATATTGTGTTTGGGGTATTCGTATAGGGATTGCCAAAATTGTGTTTCTGAAACAGAAACATATTACACTTTCTGGGGCTGGCAATTAATACCGAAAGGAGCCACTTGTTACCAAGTCAAATTTGTACGTTCTTAGGATTCGAACTGAATTCAGTTGACATGAATATGGGCTTACCCTTAAACAAGCGTAATAAAAATTTTATCTCTTGTTAAAGACATATCAAAAAAGAATATTTTGACGATTAGGGAGTTCGCTCAATTCGTCGGTGTCCTCACCTCAGCTTGTCCAGCCATTGCCTACGGTTGGGTATACACAAAACGTTTTGAAAGTGAGAAATATCGAGCATTACCTACAACGATCTAATGATGATTATGACAAGAAAATGGCCATTAGTAAAGCTTTACTACCTGATTTTACATGGTGGGAAGGACATATTATGTCTTCTAAGAATCCTTTGCGTCGCGGTCAAAAGGTTTTAGAAATTTTTTCAGACGCCTCCTTATCAGGGTGGGGCGTAATGTGTAACAGGAAGCGCGCAAGCGGATTTCGGGAATATTCCATATAAATTTTTTAGAGCTTAAAGCGGCTCTTATGGGTCTAAAATGTTCTGCAAGCGAAATGCACGATTCAGAAATTTTACTTCGTATCGATAACACTGTAGCTATTTCATATATTAACAGAATGGGTGACGTACAGTATAATCATTTAAATGATATTACACGCGAGATATAGTTATTTTGCGAAGAGCGTCGTCTGTACATTTTCACAGCATACATTAGATCGAAAGACAACACCGAAGCTGACGAGGAGTCGAGACGCACCAATATTGATGCGGAATGGCATCTCTCACAGACTGTCTTTAGAGACATCGTAAGCAACTTTGGGCAGCCTGAGATAGACCTCTTCGCATCTCGTTTGAACAACAAATGCTCTAAGTACATAACGTGGAAACGAGACCCGTCCGCCTTCAATATTGACGTGTTTACACTGGATTGGAGTAATTATTACTTTTACGCCTTCACACCATTCTCACTTATTCTCAAATGTCTGCGTAAAATTGTCGACGACGAAGCCACAGGCATCATGGTTGTGCCTTTCTGGCCAAGTCAACCATGGTAGCCATTGCTCCATTCACTGGCGTGCAAAGACCCTGTGTATTTTCATCCCGACAATCAGTTACTGATGTCTCCTTTCAGAGAACCGCATCCCTTTTGGAGAACCCTTATCCTGGTGTCGTGCCAATTATCAGGGAAGCGTATAGGCGACGATCACTCAAGCCAGATACAGTAGATATTATGGTGTCTTCCCTTTCAGTAAATTCCCTAAAACAATACAATGTGGCATTGAAAAAGTGGTGGCAATTTTCCATTGCAGAAAATATTAACTGTTATATATAACGCAACCGTTCTTCAAATTCCTGAATTTCTAACAATTCAATATAATAAGGGAGCAAGCTACTCTAGCTTGAACACTTACCGTTCTGCTCTCCGTATAATATTTGGCAAATGGTTCAGTGAGAATGACCAAGTGATAAGGTTTATGAAAGGCGTCTTTAAGCAAAGACCTGCTTTTCCGAGGTATCAATTTACGTGGGATCCTAAGTTAGTTCTTGATTTTGTAGGAAGTCTATATCCAAACGATAGTTTGTCTTTAAATAGAATTTGTAAAAAGACAGCGTGTCTGCTTGCATTATCTTCAGGACAACGGGTCCAGACCCTATCCCTTATTAAATTGTCTTGCATTACATTTAATCAAGACATTATTGAAATAATAATCTTTTATTATTATTTCAATAATTAAATAAATTTGATTAAAACTTCGGCACCTCGTCGGCTAATGCCACGTCTTATTATTCCTTTCTTCCCGATCAGGAAAGAGATTTGTCCTGCAAAGGCACTTACGTCATATATTGAGATTACGAAACAGTTCCGAATGAACTCTAATACTGACCGTTTATTCCTCACGACAAAAAAGCCGATACTTAACGCAAGTTCCTCAACCATCAGTCGATGGATCAAGGAGATAATGGAAGAAAGCGGCATAGATACTGACACCTTTTCTGCCCATAGCACTCGTCACGCTTCTACGTCGGCAGCCCACCGTAAAGACGTGTCTATCGAACTAATTAAGAGAACCGCAGGTTGGACGGGCACCTCCCTTGTTTTCGCAAAATTTTACAATCGGTCTCTCTTGATGAATGATGGAGAATGTGCATTTGTAGAAGCAGTATTTGATTGTAATAATTAATATTATAATAATAATTAAGATATGTAATTTGATAAAATAAAAGTTGATTGTCAAACGTATAACCAATGTTCTAATGTTATTTCGCAAACGCGCTAAACATCTACCTGGTGAACTTAAATGTCGAGGATGTAACGACGAAGTATAATTAAAGGTTAAACAAACTTACCTAAGTGAAGTTTGACCATAATTATATGAGTCGTTACATCCGAAGGCATTTAAGAACCCTCCCATAACCCATATCCCCCACATAAGTTTGCGAAATACCAGTAAACTCTAAAGAAATGACGTTTCGGCGCACGAGTCGGGGCCGGGTGGGGGCGCGGGAGGAGGGTACTTGTACTTTTTTTTTTTTAGCATTTTCAGCTCTGAAATTGTGCTTGATGCCTAGTACATAGAAGAGTGTACTACCTGGTGAACTTAAATGCCTTCGGATGTAACGACTCATATAATTATGGTCAAACTTCACTTAGGTAAGTTTGTTTAACCTTTAATTATAGGGTATTCTTACAACAGCAATGTTATGGAGAGAACTGGTGCCCGAACTAGGTTACCCTGTGTCTCGGGTAACCAGGGGTTCTATTACACAAATTCATCGTTATCGTCATCGGTTACGTTCTGACATGTGATTGGTTGGCTAGTCGCTCGCTCTGCAATTTGACGGTTTCTCATTGGTCAACGTAATCGATGACGATACCGATGAAGTTACATAATCTAAGGGCTGGTCTCCCCCCTTAAATATTTGAATCTTATTAGGTATCAATATTATAGGTAATGTGTTAAAATTATTTTATGGATAAGTAAACAAGCTTAATTATATAATAGGGTAATTCCGGGATAGATGGCCATAGTTTTCCTAAAACGCAATAAAAATAAAAACTTACATATTACCAAAGCTATTTTTGTTTGTAATTAAACTTTAAATAATTAACTTTACGATATGAAACTAAAAAATAACAACTTCTAACGAGATCATATTAAAAAAATATTTAAAAAAAAATCACAGTTGGCCATCTCTCCCGCAGTATCTGGGTGTGATGGCCATAACGTTAGAGGAGAGATGGCCATAACTTAATTCTAGCTTTAGCATTGATTTTAGCCTTGTTTTCTCTCTTGTATCAGTCTCTTTTTTTCTGGACCGCATTTAGAACATACCTATATCTTCAAATTCCGTACAATTTTCGTGTATCCGAAATTGGCATGCTGTACACTGAATCCAGTCTTCGACTAAAAGTGTTTCATAGTAATTTTCTCCACATCCGCGACAGTTGTCTTTTTCATTTAACTTCTTTGTCTTTTTTTTGTCTGATAACATTTTGAATAGAACATCGTCACTATTATCAGATAGTCTATGGATAGCCTTTCTTTTGTTTGCCCTGTCATATTTGCCTCTTCTTCTTTCTCTTTCTTTGTCTTGTCCTTTTTTTGTTCTTTCTTTTTTCATAGATTTCTCTTTTTTCATAGAATTCCCTACAGCAAGTTTTCTGGTACTGATGTGTTCTTCTGAAGTCCATAATATTCCAACGTGCTTTGCCCGTTTACGAACTTCAATTATTTTTTGTGGAACAGGTGATAGATCCTGTAAAATCCGAGATGGGGTGTAGTCACGGTCTTTATTAGATGCAAGTTGTTTTGGAGTATTTGGATCTGGAATATTGGATGCAGAGGAAATATTAAATGAACTTTTAGATTTTTTGGGAACAATTTCGGGGCTATAGCTCATGTCTCTTCTGGCCTCATTAGAACAACCTGAGTTAGATGCGTCGTTATTGTCCTTCACTGCAGACGTTACTAGTGGAGTTGTGCGTCCAATAGGAGAATTGGAGGAGTTACCTGCAGATTCTTGAATGAACGCGTATTCTGAGACTGCTTCTGGATTAAAAGGATAAACTCCCGTTGCTTTAAAGCCAGAAATTGCATTTTCCGCTTTAACGGCCACATGGCCATCTTAAACCAACTACAACTGGCCATCTCTCCTTTTTGTCTGGGACAGATGGCCACACCTACAATGAAAACAATTCAAAACACAATTACATTTAATTTTGACGTTGGAATGACACATTGCTACTATATTTTGCAACAAATACAAAAATCACCATTAATTCAAGAAACTAACATCACTACCATGTAAAACATGAACACTCTAAAAAATATTTCTACTGGTCAAAACAATACAAAAGGAATTTACTTACTTTTTGTTTTTTTTTCGCTAAAATTCCGTACGCACAATAGCTCTCACGCACGACGCGCCTCGAACTGGGCGGTAACTAGCGACATCTAGCCAACGGATCTATGAAATATTTCACCGGGCTATCTCTCCCTTATGGCCATCTACCCCGGAATTACCCTAGTACGGAATAAATTTAGTAAGTAGGAACTAATAATAACAATATAGATATTGTTATTATTAGTGTAAGTGTAAAAAGGTGAATGGTCGGTTACTTTAGAATGTTTCTGAGCTACGAGCGAAACTGTTTAACTAAAACTCAAAATCCATCATCTGTGCTCATTATCTAAATCTATAGACTAAGTCCCTCGTTATCGAACACGAGTAACAGATAGAACGATCGTTTGTTACGAGAAAAGTTTGTGTAAACTTTAGTAGGTGAGTAGTGGTAGTGCAGATGGCAAAAACAGACGATACCTACAGTACGTTAGTACCTACAAAGGGTGTCAGGAAAAGTACTTGAATGTATGTTATTGACATCATCATCTCAGCCCCTAAACATCCCACTGCAGGGATATAGGACTTTCCCTCGTATATATAGGCCATAGTCCACCACGCTGGCCCAATGCGGGTTGGGGACTTCACATGCCTTTAGAATTTTTGTTTCTCAGGCATGCAGGTTTCCTCACGATGTTTTTCTTCACCGTTTAAGAGCAGTTGGATAAATGGACATAAGTAATTAAATTAAATTTAAAAACTCATTGGTGCAAAGCCTGCCTGGGAATCGAACCTGGACCTCCCAAATTGGGAGACTGTGTCTCCTCCACTGAGCCACCGACGCTCAATTATTATATTATGTAATATTTTTATAAATATCTTACGAGAAGCGTATCCTATGAGCTGCATAATCTACTGTGCGTTTAACGAAATGCGTATCTGACAAAATACACATACATTACAAATACACTTTATTGCACAAAAGGAGAATATACATTTTACACACATTGTGTGAGTTGAGCACCTGTTGCATGTATGTGTAAAAATTAGGAGAAGTACAATGGACCGCAAGACGAGGCTAAAATTTCCAGTATCAGCTGAACGCGAGTCACTATATTACAACGTATTTTCAACCAGTTTAACCTGAGCCTGTAGACAAGTGGCAAATACAATCGCTTGATTATACTGCCAGCTGATTGGATGTGAACTGTTCGCGGCTTATTGACACCCAATCGCTGAGAAATGAAGTATTAGCGTTTGTCGTTATAAGAATTTTGGCATTTGGCAAAGTGGATGGTCTTACAGGATTTATATTTTATTGTAGCATACTTCAAGTGTTACAACTCAGACGTAATACTTCAATCTTTGGACTGTCTGCGCGTTGTATGAGTACGCTACCGTACGGAAGCTCAGCATATACTGGCAGTGTTACAATTGACCTGCGGTCCACTGTACAACAGGAAAGAAATAAATAATTCAATTGTATCAAACATGGTTAATAACCTTTCCCCTAGTTTAATTTTATAAATAAAAAACCGCACTCAAATCGGACCACGCATTTTGACACACATCCGGACAAAGACTGGACACACACTACAACGCCGTAAAACATATAACACCCATAGTTTTTCGTTGGGAGTTAAAAATACCCAACAGTAATTCTGACTCTACACCAAGCTTAACTATCAAAGGTCGTGGTACCAATTTATGCATAATTTATGAGACTCAAAGGCGTTTTCTACAGACATGAAGTTTAAGTTGTCCAAAAGTTTCTTTGAAACCGATTGAAAATTGAATAATATGTTTGCCAAATGGCAAAAATGGAATTCGTGCATTCAATTACGTAATGTTTGTCCGTATGTCACATCCTCATAACTCTTGCAGTTTAAGTTAAATCGACATAAAGCTTCGTAGGAAGATGAAGTGGCAGGGGAGCGACGCCAAGGCGGGTCGCTAGTAGTAAACAGTCTTCCTATTGTCAAGCAAAGGTCACTCCGAGAGTCTACAGGGCTTCGCCAGCACCAATTACTAACTATAGTCATTACGCCCGAGTTGGATCCGTACTCATTATACGGCCCCCTACATAATGACTTAGAATTTCCCTGCAGCCTGAGAAAGAATGAAAATGTCAACGATAGTGGTGTCGATTCTGAAGTGGCCTCTAAAACTTAAATTTTAATTTAGAGTGGTCTAAACCGATTTTCTATTTTACGTCTTATCTCTAAAATTTCGACGTTTCGAAAATTTGAAGTTTAAGCTAATCAATTCAATTTAGGTTTTAGCATAGATATTATAGGAAATGGATTTTAAATGAGAGATTTTTAGATTTAGATTAGTTTAGCGATTGCACGCCAAAATCGAGCAGATCTTGGACCTATCCGAACAACGTGAAGTACGTACCGTATTACATAAAATTATAATTTATAATTATAATAACTTACTCGTATAAAATGTAATTCAATGATACGGTCGAGACTCGTCACTTTGGAACCTCTGTAAATTCATGTCGGGCCGGTACCAACCTCCAACTGTCCTATCCTACCTAAAGCTGTGTTTGATAAATTTAGGAAACCGATTGAAATATCAAAATATTCCTTGTTCGTCAGTCCACTTCATCGTTGTCGTGTTGTTACGATACTGTAGCCAGCGTTAACTCACTTAGCGAGGCAATTTAGCGGACTCGTGACCACTACCATGTTCTCGTCCTTCAAAGGTTTCATTTCGTAAAAAAACATTTTCCTCGGACTGGCGAGATGTAGGAACATACTGCCTACACCTACCTACATACGCAATAGATCTTATACCGCTGATATAGAAACCCTCCCGTTTTCCTCAAGCTCGCATCTTGCTGCTGTGTACGATTTGCGTAGTGTTATCGTTCAATTCTGCGTTTATCAACTTTTTACTGAAGTACCAAATCAATGTATCACGTGACACTATAAAATCCTTCCATGTATATACGATTGTCGCCGTTTTATAGTATACAGAGATACAGTCATAAACAAACGGTGAATTCGATGATTACTATATGCAAGTTATAAATATACTCTCAAGATTTAGTGCCTTCCATAAGGCCGCCTAATTGTACTCTTTTCAGTATTGTGCTTTGTAAAATGTATATTCTCCTTTTGTGCAATAAAGTGTATTTGTATTGTATTGTATTAATATTGAGGGAAAAATCCAGCAGTCGACATTTTTTTAATTTTTTTTATATATCGCCATTACTACCTAATACTTACTCTAATTTAAGCAGTCTGTTTAAAAATATATTTAGCTCCAAAACATCATTGAATTCGTAGAGCCAGAGCTGGGGCCGACAGGGTCTCTCCCTGTGCAAGTAGGTCAGAGCATTTGCTTCCCACATAATCCTACGGCTTCTTGTGTATGTGTACAGTCAAACATAGTTTGCTTGCCATGGTGGATTTATCATGCTATCAAAAAAAAAAATATAAATGTGTTAGATATCTTGGACAATAAATTACTTGTGAAAAAACATTGTAGGTACCGATATTCGAAAATCCCAACACGGCCTGGTAAACAAACTGTTTGTCCGACTGTACCACGCCAGCCGGCTTTCCTGAAGCTTATAGTAGCAAAAAACCGCGAATATTTTTAAGCAATGTGAATGCAATAGAAAAGAAACTTCCGTTGACTAAGTAATTTTTGGTCTTATTTCGCGTCAGAAATTGTTATTGTGCCTAAAAGTTTAATGAAGGTACGTGTGTGACTGAAGAAAAAAGATGTTTTATCTATGTTAATTTGGTAATGACATCGAGAGTCCTAGGCTATGCGATACGCCCACTGATTTGATACATTTTGTCTAGAAATAATTAGACCTACTCTAATTGGGTTCTTGAACTCAACAGTTTCGGTTACTTTATATTGTGGCACGCTTTGGTCAATTTCACGGCATAACCACGTTAAAATTCAGTCAGGTTATTTATAAACAAACTAAAAGTCGCGTAGAACTCTACAAGTTATTACTATTAAGTATAATGGTTAGTTGTACCTATATTCAAAATTGATGGATAATACGAGAGAGATATGAGATAGGTTGTCGTGTTGATTCTTTTTTAATAGGCAGGTACAGAAAATTGACACTTTTGTTTGAAAATGTAATTCGCTTTTTCAACGTCGTCTTTCGGTAAAAGCAGCAGATTTAGCAAATCCTAGTTGGAGGTCCCGGGTCGACCACTCCTGCGGGGTGTGCCGCCACCCCTCCTCACCCACCCCCCGACTTTCACTCTTGTGCGTCGGGGATCTCGACCCTGCTGCGATACGAAATACTGTTAGCGCCCTAAATATGCTTAAGCAGTTTTGGCTCTACCACGGTCGGTATAGACGCGAGATTCGGGCGCACCCGAATGGTACGAGGTCGGAAGCACTTTGTGCGGTGCGTGTATAGGGGGTAATAAGCGTCGACACGTCAATGCAGAGTTTTGGGGCCTGTTGCGTGTCCAGTAAAGGCGAGGATCGCGTGTTGCGAGACTATGGCACGCACGGGTAGCTGCTGCCGAAGACACCGCCGGTCGGCCGGATCCCTCGTCACCGGGCGACCCGCACACACGTCTCAAATATTTCATAGCAACTGCTGGGACAGAGATACCGATTAAAGAATTCTCGGCTGCCAGGAGCGATAACGACGTACAAATGTTGTTTTCGATGTTACACGCGCGCGTATTAGATAGACTCTACGTCACTGCAACAAACAACGGGCGAGTAATATTCAACAGCTAACAAGTTCCAATGGATAAGTCACGTTGCCATTTGGCACTGTGTGAGTTATATCAGACAACAGGCGATATTTGTCAGTGGTCGCCCCAAGAGCGACCTCGATAATGTACATAAGTAGATACTCGTACATATACCTACCTACCTATCCATGTGATGACGTGAACGTGGAGCATGGGTAGCTATCTCTTGTAAATCGATTCAACGTGGCATTATTTTGAAAGAATAATGGGTCTTAACTCAAATGAGTGACCTACCACGAACTAAAGTAGGTATTAGCTGCTTAGGTAGAATAGTTTCAGTTTCAAACATTTATTGCAATATCAGTATGCATTTCTTACAAGTAGATAATCTTAAGCAAGTACCTAGGTACTTGTACAAATAAAGATTACAATATAATTTTTTTCTACCTTAAGTCAAACTCATAGAAATAATCATGTGACGCCCCGTTTTGGGCATGGCGAATTACAAATAGAACGACTATAGTAACTAACTTTTCAAAATATTCGAAGGCGGTAGATACCCAAAAGCATTGAACAACAACACATCCTGTCATGATTGGAGAAAACGGTTACGAATATTTTTGAATGAACTAATTAATTGGACGAAGCGGGTAGGTAGCGCGTGAGTACAGTTTTAACAGTTCTTCGTGCAATAAGTTGGCTGAGGCTAGCGATACTGTCGCATAATATGTGTCGCCATCGCAATATACGAGTGCGTTATATACCTATGTATGTTTGTGTATAGTTAATAGGAACGACGCAAGAGCAGAGCAAAGACAGAGCAAGAGCCGGAGGCCGGGCGCGCCCGCCGCGGACGGCACCCAGCGTGTTGCCGCGCGCGACCCTACGACCAACGCGATAAGGCACACTTCGCAGCGCGCGCTGCTGACCTCACCGCACCGCCCGGCAAATAATAAATATGTAACACTGATAAAGCCGCAGAAGCGATGACCGGCAAGTATTTAGGGATTCTCGTTTGGCAAACACACGACACGGGTCGTCGCGCCCACGCCTGAGCCACCAGGTTCGAGGAAGAAGTTGTTGAAGATGAACACCGGCTATTTCTGTTCGGCACGAGCGGCGCGCCGGAACTACATAACTATAGTTGCCGGTAACTCCTCCAGCGTGTTGTCGAAGAAATGGTAAGTAAATAATAATGAATGTCACGTGTAGTGATACATACCTGTGTGCGCGGTGGAGGTGTCGTCACGCGGCTCGAACAACTCAACTCTCGTGTCGGGTGGCGCGCGGCTGACTGGCGCGGGCAGCAGCGAGCGACGCCGCGGCAGCAGCCGCCGCCGCCCGCGCCCCGCGCCGCTCCCGCTGCATTCCGTGCGTGCGCCCGACGCCGTCGGGAGAGCCGCCGCCGCTAGCCACTTCCACTGACATCAGCGCCGCCTGACGCCTCCCCATATCTCGCACGCACGCCTGTCACCTCTACGTGACCCTCGTCTCTACCTACGGGTGTCGCTATAGCTGGTCTATATAGGTAACATTACAGGGACGATGACTACAATGCTTCCATCGACTAAAATATCAGAGGTAATTACGAGTTAATTTAAGGCTACCTACAACTTCTGTGGGCATTACCTGAATACCCAAATCAAAAAATTTTGAAAAGAACTGATACAAAATTTACTCGAATTGAACCCGGAACCTTTTGTCGTGGTAGCCGCGAAACCATTACGCCAAGGAGGTCTTCAAAACAAATATGACTCGGAATAAAGTTAAATAATAAACTTTTGCTTAAAAAACGAAGGTCGCGGGTTCGCTTCCCAGTAGGTAAGTTATAATATTATGAGTGTGTGGAAGTGCACTCATCTGAAACTCTCAAATTATTTAGTTGACTGGCTATCTTATCATAAACAGACAATGCTATCAACATTACTGTTTGGCGGTAGACTTAAATAAAAAAGATATCTGCCAGGCGGACGCTTAAAAATGCCCTGCCACTTAACCGATTACTAAACTATTTACATCGCTGGGAATCGAACGTGTGACCTCCGTTCTGTAAAACTTACCTTAGACTGTTACAAATAGGACAAAGTATTATGTTATATCACACGGTTTGGTCAGCCAAACTTACAAATTCATTTAATAATGTTAACAAGATTCATTCAGGAAACGCCCGCAAGGTTCCTTCTGGGCAAGGTTTTTGGAGTATATTTTTTATTTGTAACTAAGTGCTCCTTTGTATTGTATTTTTAACCCCCGACGAAACATGTAGGGTGTTATGTGTGCGCGTATATGTGGGTATGTTCAGTCTTTGTTTCTCCAGTGTATCTCAGTAAGGTCCAATTTGAGGAAGGTTTTTTTATAAGAAAGTCTAAACGAGGGGACAGGTTACATATAGCCATGTTTGCCGAATATCGGTTAAGCCTTTTCGAAGAATTTAGCTTTAAACAGTTTTTTTGGTATATTTTGATTTCGGGGGTTTTCTAAATTTTTTATTTATAGTTACACTAACTTTTGCCCGCGACTTTGTTAGCGTGCACCATTTCATCAAAATAAATATCCTCGGACATAATAATAAATTTTCCTTACACACAGCGCCATTTAGTTCCACACTAAGCAACTAGGCTTGTATTATGGATACCAGATAGTTGATAAACTACACAAATACATTTTTTTTGTAAATAAATACATATGTAAATGAAAAACATCCATAACTCGGGTACACATGCCCGTATTCATCATACAAACAAATGCCCCTAGCGGGATTCGAACCCGCTACCATTTGGTATAGCAGTCAGCGTGTCTAACCACTACACCAAACAGGTCGTTCGGTTCAGCAAAAAATTTAACCCACCAAATTTCTTCCAAATCTGTCCAGCCGTTTAATGGTGAAGAGGTAACAAACATAAATACAGACACATACACATAAATATTAGTTGGATAACTTGGATTATGGGTGCTGTGTGGTTTGCGAATAGGACCAACCCGTCTCTTCCCGTGGGAGTCGTAATTTTTTTTATGCACGACGGATTCGTACTTGGCCTCAATCACACCTGATGTTAAGTGAAGATGAGGTCGAAGGTGGAAACGTATTGACCCGGAAACCCCAACACATTTGGGGGACTGGCTATCTTATCTCTGACAACCGGAACACAGCAATGCTATTAACATTGCTGCTTGGCGGCAAATTTAGATAAGAATGGTGGTAGCTAGCCAGGCGGACATTTAAAATGCCCTACCACCAACCAAACCGAGTACTTGAACATGTACCCCGCTGGGGATGGAACCCGCGACCCCCAAATCCTAAACCCAATGTTGTTTACATTGAGCCACGAAGCCGTTTAAAACAAAAGGCGACTAAGGGACTTTTCACAAAAAACATCCATAGATTTGCACGTTTCAACGGCGATGGGCTCACCCCTTGTCACGTGTGCATTTCTGTATATTTCCATAAGATGAACCGTGGATGATGTATCAATCTTTTAATATTTGGAACACCCAAACACTATTTTTTGGTATATCTCTGCCCACCCCATTTGGGATAAAGGTCGTGACGTTATGTATGTGGATTATGGATAAGTATACATTATATTTATATCATTATAACAATCGGGGCATACAGGAAATCAATGTGTAATGGTGCAGAGTGATACCGAACGGAAATAATTTCTAGCGTCCTATACATCTACAAAGTAATATAAATTACGACCAATAATGAAACCTGCGTAAAGTGTAATTCAGCTGTTTTGACAATGTCAAAAAACTGTGCTCAAATAGTGCCCAATAGTCCCCAATAGTGCCCAATAGTGTTGAGTGGAAAACTGAAATAATGGGGTTGTAAAGGAATATGTTATAATTAAATTAAAAAGACTTCATTAAAACTAATTATTCGTAATGTTAACACTTGTTCTCTAGAGCAGCGGTGACCAAATGGTGGTCCACGGAACCTTGGGGTTCCGTGGGAGGGCCACAGGGGTTCCGTGTCAATTCCGAAAATTGACCAAAACATTCCTAGAAAACAGTCATCATAACATAGCCACTATTACCTACAAAGAAAGAGGATGCAGCTTCAGATATTCGCGTTCAATTGTCAGATATTAAGCCTAATTTTAGTGCTACATTAGCGGTCTCCGTGGCCAAAAAAAATGGGAATCGCTGCTCTAGAAATCTACTTTAAAATCGTCATAGGCATTTTTTTTTCTCTAGGAGTACAATTGTGAATACTCCCACTAGTTCTACACACGGAACTAATGTGTTGCAGTAGTTCCATGTGGTTTTCATACATCTTACATTGCCGATTCTCTCAAATTGTAATCATAAGGAGGAGTCGGTATACCCATCCCAGTAACCATGTAGCCTTTCAACTCCATGCATGAATGTTCAATAGTCATTCAACCGAAAGACCAATAATATTTTTGCACTTCTTCACTTTCAAATTCATCATCATTTCACCATATCAGCCACATGATGTCCTTTGCTGAACAGGCTGCCCGACCACGGCAGACTTTTTCTAGGCCCGATAATCGGGCCGATTTTTTCGTCAATACTTTTATCACCGATATTGTGACCGACTTTTTTCTTCTTTTTTTATTTATTTATTTGAGAGACAAACAGTTGCTTACAGAAATTACATAAGTAGCTCATGTACTCTTGAAATATTACGTTATTTGTTAACCTATAGTCTCCTACATTTAGGGTAGCCATACCCCCCGTATATAGGGGACTACCGTATTTGACCATCCCGTCCCGTATTACTATATATCCCGTATTTGTCCCGGATTTCGACAAAATACGGAAATAGAATAGAGAGGTGAGGGGCGCGAGCGCTATAGCCACTACTGTGGAGATCAAATCTAATCAGAGCAATACCCATCTGTTAGAAAACTCATACTACGGGCACGCCCCGTATTGACTTCTAGAAGTCATGGCAACCCTACCTACATTACATAATCTAAGGTGCATTAAGTAAATTACATAACATAAAATAAAATCAAATGCCGAAATCTTAACTGATGGTTAGGTAAGTAGGTTTTTGTAGGACGTAAGCAATGAAATATTGCAATCAGTATGTTCCATTTTTCTCCTACAAAAAATCGGCCTCTGATTCTCGGTCGTGGGCTGGCAGCCTAAGACTTCCATAAATTTCCAGAGGCTAGTCGGAAGCAGCCCGCATCCATCCGAAGAACTTTAAATCATTAACACCCGACGAAAATCGACGCATGCTATGTGTTTGACGGCGTTGTGTGTGTGTGTGAGTGTATATGTTTCCAGTATTTGTCCGGATGTATCTCAATAAACTGGTTGAAAAGGGATAGATAAATTAATATTTTTGCGGCGAGACAGAGATTATTCAGACTTAAGCGTAAGCGCAAACAAGGGACTTTTTGTCCACTGGTCAAACAATCGAGATTTGCTGCAGCATATGCCGAGATGGAGTCCATTTTTGACATCACCTGCACTCACCCCATTTCAAAATCTCCCTGTTTTCTGTAGTGTTTTCATTTTCTTGTTATTATTAGGTAATATTGTTACTATTGTTGCTGTTATAGTCTGGTGTCAAACAAATATATATCTATGTCTAACATGTATATCCCGTGGGAACTATTTACTTTATCAAGATCATAATGTCCCATTCCAGAGCACATTCTATCTGAATGACCAAATTTCATCGAAATCCGTTCATCCGTTTCGCCGAAACAAACATTCAAATTCTCGCATTTATAATATTAGTTGTAATGGATAGTTCGCCACAATCGGCACTGACTGTGACTGAACACAGTTATCTACAGAGATAGTTTTCTCACTTCATGAGAATTGATATAATGCCATAATATAGACATTAGACAAAAAGACTTCGTATGTTCTGCCCCTTTTTACGAAAACATCTAAATAACTTCGTTGTTTTTGCAGAACTATTTATGAGACTATTTATGCACAATTTTTTGAGATATAAATTCTAATCATATGTATAAAGCAGTATCTGCTTTCGAGGAATGAGGATTCCACCAACACGTGACGCCAGAATACTCACTTATAAATTGAATAACTCTTAGGCCCGTATTAATAAACCATTCTCAAGATTGAGAACAGTCTTGTATCTGGTCTCAAGTAAACGTGTTCATTAATAAACCTAACTTGAGACCTGACAAGCCCGTGCACACTCAAGCGGTACTCACTTGAGAGGTGCGCGTATTAATAAACGAAAGTGAAGCCTGTTTTCATTCGCCGCTGAGGCGTATACTTCAGAAGTGATCCCAGCTGAGTAAATCTCAAGATTGATTTATAAACTAGCACGGAGCTTGAGATAGCGTCAACTTCTTAAGACGCATCTCGGGTGATACAGCCTTAAGTCTTGTATTGAGATTAGTTTATTAATTCGGGCCTTAAACTACTCGTACAGTGGCACAGATATTTTCCTTTGGGCACTATTTGGCACTAATTCAACACAATTTTATGACATTATCAAAATAGCTGAAATCAACAGTGTAGTCTAGCATTACGTAGTACATGAAACACTAACTCTTTTATACTTTTTCCGTAGTCGGATATAACTTTTCGGTCGGATATAGCTTTTATGGCTTCTATTTTTATTTGACAATTTCTAGTACTAATTGTACTCAATCTTGATAACCTTAAACCTCTGCATAATGGAAACTCATAGTCCCGGACTTGTTACATCTGAATACGCGTCTAGACCTTTTAATTTTGGGAAAGCGAAATATAATGTAGGAAGAGACATGGCCTTACTAACCAGCGCAGCGAGCTATACATCTACGGATGAAAAAGCGCCTGCAGATAATGTGAGAGCAAATCAACAACACCTGCTGCTAATACTCTTTTAGTAGACTATTTCTTTCATCGTACGTCCCAATAAGCATAATTAGATTTACTACAATTTAGTTTAAGCACAGAATAATTAATAGTACTAAAGGTAAGTTTAATTTAGACGCATTTTTTCGAGTTTGGTACGAAGAGTCATAATTTGGACTTTCTTTGTTAATTTGTCTACTTAAAACAAACAAAAGTCTAATTACAATTCTTTTTAACACCACAATCATGATTGATCTTATTTTAGTAATTTGTTTTTATAATTTACTGTATAAAATTGTGTTTATTAGATATATGTAACTAATATTACAAAATGCGAAGGTTTGGATGTTTGTTTGTTTGTTGCTCAATCACGGCGAAACGGAAGAACGGATTTGGATGAAATTTGGTATATAGATAGAACATACCCTGGATTAAAACATAGGATATTTTTTATCCCGATAAAGTGAGTAGCTCCTGCGGGATAAACAAATTTACGCGATAAAGTTATTCTACGCAGGCGAAGCTGCGGGCGGAAAGCCAGTTTTTCATAAATATATTCCAAACATTACGAGTTTAGTGCATGTTAACGACCTGTTTGGTGTAGTGGTTAGCAACTCTGACCGCTACACCAAAAGGTTGCGGGTTCGAATCCCGCTAGAGGCATATGTTCGTGTGATGAATACGGACATGTGTACCCGAGTTATGGATATTTTTCATTTTTTTTTTATATGAGAGGGCGGCGAACGAGCATGCGGGTCACCTGATGGAAAGCAATCACCGCCGCCCATGACACAAAAAAAATGTATTTATGTAGTACATCAACCATCTAGTATTCACAACACAAGCCTATAGTTGCTTACTGTGACAGTAGATGGCGCTGTGTGTATGTCTAAGGATATTTATTTATTATTTATTAATTTATTAATGAAACAACACAGATATAGGGTAACATTCACGTTTCACGAAATACACACGTGACAGGGGGTGAGTCCATCGCCGTTGAACGGGCAAATCTAAGTATAGATCTTTATTAGTGGAAAGTCCCTTAGTCACCTTTTACGATACCCACGGGAAGAGACGAGTTGGTTCAATTATTTTTATGTGCCGAAACCACTCCGTATCATCCAGAAACTAATTACTTCTATTAAAAATTTCCATCAAACGTAACTAAAAACTATCACGCAAATATCAGTTTGCGAAAAAAAAACTTATATTGGGTCTTTACCTATGAAATTGGAGTTTTTTTTCTTCGTTTTAATCATATGTACCAATTCCTGCGATTTTCAAAGCTATATCCAAATTTGCTTTTTATTTGGAAAATGGAATCAAATTTCAAGGTTTCACATTAAATATTTTTTTATTTCTAGGCTAAATCACATAATAAAAAAAAATTCAACAGCTCTTTTCATGTGCTTCCCATAATCATTTCTTAGATTCGCTTAAACTTTTATAAAGCGGTTACTTTTAAAAATTAACGCTGCCTATACTTAACTTAATGTTATCCGATAATACACACAAAGTTTAGCTAAATTTGGATTTGCGGTTCCCAAAAAAAAAATCCAAAATGTTTGTATGGAGAAAACAGTCTTAATGAAATTCTTCATACAAAACTCCAATTTCATAGGTAAGGACCTAATACATTCATCTACTCACTGAGTTCTCTCCGGCTAAGCTATCTAGACACTGTACTCTGCTAATTAATTAAAACCGACACGAGACTCGAACCCGCGCGCACAGAAAGCAGGTACACCATCAGATTTTGAGCTAATTGGTCGTCATAAAGAATGTCGGATCTACATTTATAAAACTGTTCAGTATTTTTTTAACTCTATAAAGTATAAGGAAGAACAGGAAATCATTTTTTTTTATTGTGATAGGTACATAAAATATAAATCTACAAAAAACCTACAGAACTGTAAATCAGTTTCCAACTACTGTAATTGTGTTCTGTTTTGTTATCAAAATCAAAATCAAATAATTTATTTGTGATACATAGATAAAATAAAAATAGAGTGATGTTACATAAAGAAGTGACAGAGCTCGATCCGCACATTGGCATACAAAACAATTTTTCTACATACTATTATACTAATTACTTAACTACACCATAGATGGAATAGTTGTATTAAATCAATTATGTCATATTAATTATTATAAAAATATCAACTAATAAAAATACATTTATAAAATAAAAATTAGTCATGGTTATGGTAAATCGTCATGTAAGATAAGTCTCATCTTTTGAACCCGTTCCCACCATTTTGGTTGATGTTTTCTGTGAGCATGAAGCACGGCGCTGCATGCTGCATGGTTTGTTCGAACAAAGACTTTCGGGAGTCTTTGAATCTGACAAAGCTCGATTTTCTTCATAAACCAATCACAAATAGGCTAACCGAATTTATGAAACGTTGACATGCAGACCTGCCAACGAAATTCGTAAAATGGCACTTTGAATCGAAACCGAAAAAAAAATTGTGTCAAATCTAAAGAAGATAAAGTTCAAGGACGATATTTAAGTACTGCATTAAAAAATCCCGAAACGATTTGGCATACACATACGTGTTAGTAAGTATTGCTAGTTCCGCCGACACGACGTCCATCCAGGAAAGGAAATTGCGGTCATTGCACCCCTCTGACGCATTATAGGTTACGAGGTGTGGTTCAATGATATGATATACCTACTTCAAAATATCATTGGTGTGATTACAAGAAAATAAATGTTTAGGTGTATTGAGGGAAGCAATACTGTTGTGAAACAATAGAAACCATACTTCTCTTCCTGTGGGTGTCAGAATGACGGGAGTTCGATCCGTCAGTATAACAATTTGGAAAAAAAAGCCAAACATTTCGACTATCGATCTACTGGTAGGACTGGATGGAATAAACCGTTTTATTGTGGGCTCAACAGCAGCCTGATATTTGATATTTGATTCTGTATCGAAAAGTTTCAATTTCAAATGACCGAATTGAATCTCATCAAACTCATGCTTGACAATCTAAATTCGGATATCCGGCCGGTATTAAACCGCCACAATTTCCGAGCGTTCAAGCGCTCCTGCCATACCTACTATTGGCAATTTTACCTACGGTAGCCTTCTGGTTACCCCATCATCAACGCTAACTGCGGTCTGGCGCTGTCCGTGGTGTATTAAATTAGGGAGTCGAGCTTCACTTGACTCTCTCCCCCATGGGGTTAGCCGCTTTGGCTTTTTGCGTCACATTAGCTACACTTCCATTTGCTGAGGGGGAGGTGGGACTTTCTTTCTTTCCTACTTTTTCACCCTTAAATTCTTTCTTTAATTAGTCTGGGGTTCAAGGTAGCAATAGATAGTCACGTAGGGCACCGTCTACCTTCAGTAGGCGCCGTGCAGAGTACCACTGTTGATCTTGGCTTACAGGAGTTACAGTGGGAGGAGAGCGGAGGTGGGATCTGACCTAATTGAATATGCCAACCAATAGTGCTCTCATAGCCCTAATAATGCCCAAAGCACAGAAATGGTGCTACTGTATTTAGGAGATATTTAGGTCTATCCCTAAGCAAGGCAGTGTCATCGATAACATCTGTACGTATCGTTATGATATATAATGTCTATGAATAGTGTTGGAATCATCACTAATAATATATAATCTGTAGGTATCCTATGTTGCCATGGTGATTTTCCTAACAATCTTGTCAATCATTTACTCAATAAATATAGTTATGATTCTTACCAATTGGTAGCAGAGCGTGGGTCGTTCAAGGAATGATGTCATCGTCATATCGTATCGAACTGCTTAGCAAAAGTAACTCATCTGGTGTGTGCAAGCTGAGGTTATATTAATAAAAAATGAGCTCCAGGAATACGCGAGCGGAGCTGTCAAATTATCCGCCGGCGCAACTACTGAGACAGAAAAATTTACAAAAAGAGATATTATGGCTCGTGCTGAGATCTTGTTGTTGATGTCTCCACCGCAACTCAAGCAGGTAATTGGCTGTAAATGGAAGTCGAGATAAGAAAGAACATTAAATCTCCACAACTAGACATAGCACTTTTTTGTTTTATTTTCCATAGAAGTACTACTAAGTACTACTTCTACTCTAAAACTCCGCCGTATGATGTTTTTGATAACAGTTTTATAAATGCGGTTGATGAGTCATATGAAAATATTGATGAGACAGCAGTAAACATAATGAAGAACGTGAGTTGATCAAGTTTATGATGATGCCAATACCAGAAGGCAATCTCAAAGAAAAAGGCGAATAACAGTTTGGGCAACACAATAACGATGAGGAAATGTCTATCAGTGAAATTGATCATTTATGTGAAGAGGAAGAAGTAGAGGAAGATAATAAATACTGGCATGATGCTATTAAAGCTGAAATTAGAGAGCACGTAAAGAATGGTACGTGGAAAAAACGAGAAAAGGACATGAAGCCTGTAGATTACAAAATGATTTTAAAAAAGACAGCTGGACCCAAAAATACAGAGATAAAGAAAGCGAGATTAGTTGCAAGGGGATTCAGGCAAATACCTGGAATCGACTACAACGAGACATATTCCCCAATTGCTAAGCTTAGCTCAATTAGGAGCGTTATAGCTATATCAGTGGAAGAAAATCTGAAACTAAATCAAATGGATGTTACAACAGTTTACTTGAATGGAGTATTAGGTAAAAATATAGTAATGGAGATGCCAGATTATTTAGAAGAGTATGTGGCAGAAATAATGATTGAAGAAAGCGGCAACGATGACTTGACCGTGTTCAATGAAGGCAAAGAAATGTTGGAAGGTTTAAAATATACAAAAGGAGAGAAAGTATGCCTACTTCGAAAAGCCCTCTATGGCTTCAAACCTGTGTATCTGAAACTGAATAGTGAATTAGAAAAAATGGGTTTCGTCCCATTGGAAGCCGATCCTTGCGTATACATATCATATCATAATTGCTATATATGTAGATGTTTGGCTAATAGCTTATTCTCATGATAGAAAACTTAAGGAAGTAAAGGAAATACTAAATTAGCAATATGAAATGAAGGATCTAGGTGAGCCTGAATTACTTATGGGAATGCAAATTAAAATGCAAGGAGAAGGCGAAGTAAAATTATACTAAGAAAAGTATATTGATAAGGTTTTAAAGAAATGTAATATGGAAGAGTGTAACCCAGCAGTTACATCCATGGAATTAAATCTAAAGCTAGAAAAGAATGAGGAGTGTGATGAGAAGTTGCCTTGTCAACAATTGATCAATACACTATCATATGGCTGTGGCTATAAGGCCTAATATTATGTTTAATGTGAGCTATTTGTCACATTTTTTTTATTCACGGGTTGGTACTTGGCCTTAATCACACCTGATGTTAAGTAAAGTTGAGGTCGAAGGTGGAAGCGTACTGACCCGAAAAATCCAACACATTTGGGGGACTGGCTATGTTATCTCTGTCAACCGGAACACAACAATACTATTAATATTATTTAACAGTTGTTTTGGAGAAATACATTTTAAAAATGCGAAGAGTGTACTCCCATATTTGAAAGGAACCAAAGGCATGGGTCTGTATTACAAGAAAACAGAAATGGACGTGTACGGTCAAGCTGATGCAGATTTTGCATCATGTACGATAGATCGAAGGCCTTACAGTGGATACTGTTTTAAGCTCGCCGGTGTTCCTGTTAGCTGGGAAAGCAGGAATCAAAAGAACGTAGCCCCATCAACGGCAGAAGCCGAGTACACGTGTGTGGTTGAAGCTGCAAAGAAGCAGTTCATCTAAGACGTCTGATAAGCGGCATGTCAGAGTGAAAGCAGTCCACCGTCAAAATTTTAAATACAACCAGGCTGCCATGCACTTAACTAAGAACTCTGTGGTTGGCTCGAAAACCTCACTTGAATCCTCCTCACTTGAACTATTATAGTGATTATGCCAGTGATGAGGAGGCTTGTTGGAATACATAAGGGCACTTGAAAACCGAATTTTGTTTTTTTTTTATTTCAACGACTCGGTTCATAGTAGGTACGCAGTAACTATAACTCTACATACGTATATTATTGAGGATTTATTTTACCGTAACAGTGTGAATAGCGTAAGCCGAATTCAATGTCTAAGGCGGTCTAAGGTGAAGGTTTCAGAACGAATAGGTACTATTGGTATTTCTTACACATTTATCTTTATTTATTACACGACTTTGGCTCTGCCAGAGTTGACTTGTTGTTCTTGCTGTCTACTTTATTGCACACGCTAGAATTATTAACCTCGAATCTAGGGCAGAACCAAATAGGTAAGCAAAACCGACCTAGGGATGAACTTTAGCAATAAAATCTCTTTGCATGTAGGTATGCCAAGCTCTTTGTAGTTTATGTTGCATTTTGTCTAAATTTTCTGTAATAATATATATGTATATACGAATATTGGCGAAAAGTTTCCTACTCTGAGGAACCACAAAAATACAAAAGATTTGGCTTTATGGAATTAGTACTTTTGCCTGTTCATAGATGTCATGCATGACACTTCCTCATCTTTGCCAGATTGGGCGATCTGCCGCCTTTTAGGCTATCTCCGAATATGATTGGCAACTAAAAAACACATCTCAGAAATAATTTAGAGCCGCTTTTGATAAGGCTAATATTTCTGGGGTAAGGGAAGACTGATTAAAAGAAAGATATCTTGGTACGTACTGACAACTATAATTTTTCTCAAGAGTGTCACTGTTATTTTTCTTTAGTCTCTAGGGCAACTACATTATAATAGGCACATAATTACTAATAAGTACTTATAGCTACTACGCCCTCTTAATTCTGTGCCTATAATACAACAGTATTAACATAAGCTCATAAATCTAAAAAGGAATATCATCAACTATAAGATCAAAACTTACCAAAAAATAATAATAATATAATTATGTAACCAAAACTATTCAAAAACTAAACCTAAACCATGCATACACAAGTAATGACTACATTTAGGTAACGCTTTAGTCAATATATCAGCGAGCATCGAATTAGTAGATATGTAGCGTAATTCAATACTCTTATTTTTTCCTAATTCATGCCTTATAAAGTGATATTTCACATCAATATGCTTAGACAGAGCATGAAGTACTGGATCATTCGCCAAGGATATCGCCCCCCGATTGTCCACATGCAAAGTTACACGACCATAGTCACTTAACCCAATTTCATTTAGTAAACTATTCAGGTACATCGCATCTTTCATCGCCGTACACAAACTTACGTATTCTGCCTCACACGTTGAAGTTGCTACACATTTCTGCTTCACAGACTTCCACGACACACACGCACCAACTAGAATAAAAACATACCCTGTATGTCTATCAATGGGACAATTCCCCCAGTCAGCATCTGAATAACCACGTATATGCTCACCAGTCTTCTTATTAGTCAATCCGCAATGACGAGTTCTCTTCAAATATCTTAAAACTCGCTTAGCAGATTTCCAACAAACCGAGTTTGGACAATTTTATTGCTAAATTGTGCTAACTTTATCACTGTATTGGCAATATCAGGTCCATTGCCAAATACATTAGGCTACCGACCAGTTCACGGTATGGCCACTGCTCCTTTTTACTGTCTTCCATCTTATAGAATTTCTGTCCTACTTCCATTGGTGTAGAAACAGTTTCTTTACATTTTTCCATTTGACACACTGTGTGCACTGATTAAGGTACTTAACTCTAAATTATTTTTTCATACATTTACCTATTTGTTTTATTGTTCTATCGCTAGAGCCAAAAAACATTATCATCCCGAATTATTTATCATTTGGTTATTCACATACATAGTATTTTAATTTCCAGGTAAAATTAGAATTCTTTAACCTCTTAGAATTTGTGCATTTTAAGATTCCGATTTTAATGCATACAACATCTTTATCCCGAATTAAATCACCCAAGCGAAGCCATGATAAGAAATATATTTATGTACGAAATACATACATAGGGCCGTGAAAGAAAATAATTTTTTTAGGGTGAGCATAAAAAAAACTTCTTTAGCTTCATGAGTACAACGAACCACTTTGACAAAATTAATGCGATTCTAAGGGCGATAACTGGTATTTTGGCGACTTGATGCGGCCCGGATACGGCAACTTTATCTGTCAGGTCAGTCAGCCAGCTGGCTGTCATAATCTCCCGCGAACGATAACATCGTGCGCGCGCTAAAATAATTGTGAATTTTACTTTACTTAATTTTTATTACCACCGTTTATAACAAATACAATAAAGTAATTTGGAAATCAAAATGAACATTACAATAACTGAATTTTCGAATCCGTTTTCATTTTTTTGTAAACTAGAAAATGACTGCAACTTCAACAAGGATCTTTGTGTTACAAATCGTACAAATACAAACAATAAAAACTCCTGTAAAAGAGATGTTTCAGATCTAAACCATGGTCAAGTGAGTTATGAGTATCTCGTTTACGTATATTTACAAAATTATTATGATTTACGATATTCCATCCTCTATTGTTTCTTTTTGTTCCGATATATTTGTGGGGACAATAATATTTACACAGAAGATAAAGGTTGGGATATGTAGTGACCGTCGTACTACGGAGTGATATATCCTCAATGAGGACTACTTCCGGCTTAACTAATCGGACACTTAAGGAAGGTACCGAAGGACTAAAAACATAAATTCCGACACTTTTTTATTAGCATAAAAATCACTGCGTTGTTACGTTCACATACTATTTAATGTGTATGTGGGTGTATTTGTTGTTATTGCAAGAAATCTGAGTCGCAGTGTAGCCTTTTCTTGAATGAAGTCCAGGTGTCTTCTAACCTAACCTATTCCTAAGGAGAACTCCCGCAATGGCCTTCACATGTTACCTACTCTTTGTACCTCCTTATTGAATCTGCCTCTAACCAATAACAGTCTTCTTTGGTTTATTAGTATGTTGCAGTTCTATGGGACAACAAATGGACCCGTGGTGTTGTCACTATGGAATCACAATTTTTGATCTGGTTGATTGATTATGGCAAATATTTGCGTGCTGATGACAGAACAGTTTATATAGAATTACCTGCAGAGTACAAGAAATATCCAACAAAAATATTTGAAGCCAGTATTCATGGGGTGGCACCTGTCGATAAAGTAAGTTATAGTTAAGTGAGTTTAGTCCCTCTCGATCTCCTCGAGCAAACCTATACACTGAGCTGTAACCTGTTTGAACGGCTGTATGAACATACATGCATTGACTACCTGTTTGGTGTAGTGGTTAGAAACTTTGACTGTGAAACTAAACGATCAGGGGTTCGAATCCCACTAGAGGCACTCATTTATGATAATTATGGAGACCTGTACCTGATTTATGGATTTTTACATTTATTATGTATATACATATTATAGAAACTAGAATCATTTGTGTAGTATATCAATCATCTCGTATCCGTATTACAAGCCTAGTTCCTCAGTGTGGAACTAGATGGTGCTATGTATCCTGATATATCCTGTGTATTGTAAACTGTACTTGTTCATTCTTTGGTGTAACTAAATGCAGGAAACATATCATCTATCTACCCAAAAATTACCTGGAAGAGATCACTTTTATTGACAAGGTCACCAAATAGTATTGTTTACTTATATCACAATAAAGTGTATTTTGTTTGTTTGTAAATAGGGGTTGAAGGAATGCTGGGGTCTAAGAGTAATTGAAATTTCTGATATTTTATTCATAAAACATTGGATTTCAATACTTTCCCCATATTTAGATGACAAACTTATTACATATTATTGGTAGCAAAAGTTAATACCATAAATAAATTATTTTTCAATTATTGTGGCTGTTCAACTCAAAAACTTCAGAACTCAGTTTGACGGGCTCACATCCCACTTAGTGACGGTTAATAATTTATTGTGCTATTCCTGTTGTAACATTGGTTACTTGCAGGTCTTAACAGAAGACTGTCAAATAAGAAATGAAATCACTAACATATGGAATAAGGGCACTATGGAGAAGGCCACATCTCTCATCACGTCTGCTACCAGCATCTACTTTGTTCCTGTTGCATTATTGTCTACTAAATATAATGATGTTGTAAGTGTACTATTGCTGTGTTCTTAATAGGTTTAGAGGTTGAAACAAGACATATTACTTACATGATGCTAGAATAGACAAAGTGGAATTCAGCTATTTTGATAATGTCAAAAAATTGTGCTAAAATAGTGCAGTGATTTTTTCCTTTGAGCACTAAAGGAAAAAAATCAGTACCACTGTAATTTAAGAGTTATTCAATATAATTTAAGAGTTATAATGAGTATTCTGGCGTCACGTGTTGCTGCAATACTTATTGTCATATGCAGAGACTGCTTATACATATGATAAGAATTTAAGTCCCAAAAAATTGTGCATAAATAGTTCCATAAGTAGTTCTGCAAAAACATCGAAGTTATATAGATGTTTTTGTGAAAAGGGGCAGCATAGACGAGGTATTTTTGTCTAATGTCTATTATGGCCTTATATAATCATATCAACCTTTTGGTATCCACAACACAAGCCTATAGTTGCTTACTGTGGAACTAGATGGCGCTGTGTGTATGTCTAAGGATATTTATTTATTTATTTATTTATAATTCTCATGAAGTGAGAGAACCATCTCTGTAGATAACTGTGTTCAGTCACAGTGCCGATGCAGTGAAACTATGCATTCCATCTAACATTATTAACATTCTAAATTAGAGAATTTGAATGTTTGTTTATTGCTTTATCACGGCGAAACGGATGAGCGGATTTCGATGAAATTTTGTCATTTAGATAGAATGTTCTCTGGAATAGGACATATGATCTTGATAAAGTGAGTAGTTCCCACGGGATATGCATGTTAGACATACGCATATATTTACTTGACACCACACAATAACAGCAACAATAATAACAATATGAAAAATATCAAGAAAATTACAACACAATACAGAAAACAGGGAGATTTTTAAATGGGGTGATTACAGGTGATGTCAAAAATGGACTCCATCTTGGCATATGTTGCAGCAATTGCGCCCAAATTACACATATAAACAATTTCAAACGCCAGTGAAATACTAGTTTACCATAATTTGAACGCACTGAATTTGTACTGGACACCGTTTTTGATTGACCATTATAGAGACAAACTTTTGTGATAAAATATCAGCGAAATTTGGTTTTTCAACACAAACATTATAAATGCGAATGCGAATTTTATTTGTTCCTCCTTCTTTCACGTCGTACATTAATATTTTGCACAAGTATATTAGAAGGGTCGAGTACGACAATAGGTTGCTTTTCTACATTGGGATTCGGTATGTAATGTATTTTAGAATTGGCCACGTGGTTCATAGCAGAATAAAATACGACCAACCTGTCTCTTCCCGTGGGTGTCGTGGTCGACACTGGTCTATCACTGGATGGGCAGCAATGTGATTGGTATGGAGCTTCGTGTATATCGGTGTAAATTACTCCATGGAAGAGATTTTGTGTACATTTGTAGAATTGGACTATGCAATACTGCTATAAAACAAATGTACCTATAATTTGTTGTAGGTGCTTGGCGATGTCTATATAAAGACGGCAAAAAAAGAAATTTTTAATATCGTGGAAGCACTGGAGCTATGGCCTGTGTTCTTACAACAGAACAAAGAAGCCTACATTGAAAGTAACCTATAAATTTTTTTGTCATTACGAATCATTTTAATTAAGAAAGTTGTGTTTATCTTAATCATTACTTGACGACCGGTTGGTGTAGTGGCTGTCCGTCCCAGTCCCTGTCAGTGAACCAACGGTCGCGGGTTCGAATCCCGCGAGGGGTAAATGTTTGTGTGATGAATACGAACATTTATTCCCGAGTCATGGATGTTCATATATATTTATTTATGTATGTTTATCCATAGCACGTGCTTTGCTTAGTTTGGGACTAGATGATTGGTGTAAGTGTCCTAGTAAATATTTATTTACTATTATTAGTTCTATGCTCGCAGTATAGTTGTGAGTATTACAGCATATCCCAATGGTGAGTAGCAGTGTCATTAATGTGGAACTCTGAATAAATCTGCGGCCGGTGACCCGTATGTCCAGCTTGGCGATTGGGGCAAATCTGTTCATGAAAATACAAAATAATAAGGATGCCCACTCTTTAATATACAGTGTATTATTCATAATGTTATTTTCAATTCAGACGACCGATTGGTATAGTGGACAGTGACCCTGTCAGCGAAACGAACCGTTGCGGGTTCGAATCCCGCGAGGGGTAAATGTTTTTTTTTAATGCATAACGGGTTAGTACTTGACCTCAATCACACCTGATTTTAAGTGAAGATGAGGTCGAAGGTGGTAGCGTACTGACCCGGAAACTTCATCTTATTTGGGGGACTGGCTATCTTATCTCTTACAACCGGAACACAACAATGCTATTAACATTGCTGTTTGGCGGCAGATTTAAAAAGTGGTGGTAGCTAGCCAGGCGTACATTTAAAATGCCCTACCACCAACCAAACCGAGTACTTAAACTTGTATCCCGCTGGAGATCGAAACCGCGACCTCCGATTCGTAAGCCCAATGTTGTTTAGCTACGAAGGCGGTTTGTTTGTATCATGAATACGAGCATTTATTCCCGAGTCATGGATGTTTATATTATAAATATCTTTGCACATACACACAGTGCCTTCTAGTTCCACACTAAGCAGCTAGGCTTGTATTATGGATACCAGATGGTTGATAAACTACATATAAGTATACATTTTTCTTTTGCAAATAAATGCATAGTAGGTATAAATGAAAAACATCCAGAACTCTGGAACACATGTCTGTATATTTTCGGATTCGAACCCGCGACCTTTTAGTATAGCAGTCAGAGTTTCTAACCACTACACCAAGCAGGTCGTCAAAAATCCGTTATCTAGTATCCAGTCCTTTGCTTTACCGTGCCATAGTACCTACAAGCTTTGCTTAGTTGGGACTTGATGATAGGTGTAAGTGTCCGAAATATTTATTATATTTATTTATGTAGTCTCAGGTCCGATTTGTATGGTAATTATAAAAAGTAGTCGGGCAAGTGCGAGTTTGACTAGTATGTTGATAATTAGTATGTAACCGCAAAAAATATGATAGACGTATTTCGGAATTTTCCTTTACTTGTGCTGTGCTTTTTGTCATTAGATCAACGGGAAGTACTTAGGTTTTGATTTATTTGCGAATGTTAAAATATGCGGCATAAATAACCATACTTTTTGGTTGCGTTGACTTAGAAACTTCGAAGTTTCCAAGTTTGCAGTTCGAAAGGAGCATAGATCTAAGTCATCATCATCATCAGCCCGTAAACATCCCACTGCAGGGATATTGGCCTTTCCTCGTATATGAGGGAGTATGGGCCATAGTCCACCATGCTGGCCCAATGCGTTTTGGGGACTGCACATTCCTTAGAATTTTTTTTTCTCAGACATGCAGGTTTACCACACTATGTTTGCCTTCACCGTTTAAGAGCTGTCGGATAAATGAACATAAATAATTCAATTTAAAAACTCATTGGTAGATGTCTTTAAAAATACAAAAAAAAATCAGAAATATTTGCTATTCTCAAATAGGACTCCCTTTAAATGTATATATTTTTTCAATATGTTACAGACTTGGCGACGTTTTACACAAGCCGTAGGAAACATAGGGCATGCCAGCTCAAGCCAGAATTTCCAGATGTCGAATTACCTACAATATCTCTCGAAACAACATTGGATGAATACAACACCATTTGCAAAGCTATGCAATTGGACCTAGCAGTGGAGTACGATGCGAATTCCGATGATGGTGCCACTGCTATTACTACACTTTGTACTAACAAGGACGAGAGCGCTTACAAACTGACACCCGCGGAAATTGAGAAGTATTCTTGTATGTATATAACGGTTTGCGGGCGGGAATATAACGTTCTTAGTGTTTTGTTAAACAAAATAAGGGATTTAAACATTTGCGAACAATACAAGGATCATGATCTGAAGTCTGTGGGGAGGGCTAATTCTCGCACTCCCATGTAATTTAGTTTTTGTGATCTCCAGTCTGTAACACATACGTAAGTAAGTGCCAATATTACCTCCATAACATATTATTTATAGATGTACCATATACATAACGATGACTTTTTTATGTAAGTTCATGATGAATCTTTTTTCGGGCTATGAATGGGTATAATGTTATTTATTTTCATTAGAAAATTACCACCAGGTTAAAGTAAATAAGTTTTATTACAAGGCTTCTAAATATAGGGTGAAATTTTATTTGTGTAATTCCTGGTTACTGGTGAGACCACTCCTGATTACGAACAACTTTCCACTAGCAACCATAGCCGAATTCAGCCAGAAATTGTTGGACTTCCATACTAAAGGTGGTATTAGAATGGTTTCCTTTGCATGAGTAATCGATTTTTTTTTAAATTAATTCGACTATGGTTCTTTGGGGATAATTGTTTGTAATCAAGAGTGACGTCACCAGTTAAGGGGAATTTGTGTAGTTCACTCTGTATAATATGTATTTGAGTAGTGTCCAACCCCCGTATTCTAAATGGTTCGAATATTTGATTTGGTATTGGCGGGTTTTAAATTTCGAATAGGTACGTTTTTTTTTCATAGAAACGCATTCGAAATTCGAATTTGATGCCGACCGAATATCGACGACATTCGGACCTATACGGGCCCGTAGAATAAAGTTATTTATCATTTCATAAAATCATAATATAAGCCAGGGATGTCAGGGTACAACTTGTGTTCTGTTTAGAATAATTAATATTAACTGATAACGAAAACTGAGACTGGTTAATTGATAATTAGAATTTATAGACGCTATTTAAGGGTAGTTCAAGCAATTAAATAAAATTGAATTACTTGAACTATCTCCAAATAAATTTTAGTATAAGGGCCGACCTAACTTGAAAATTATGATGACATTTGAGGCCGGTTTAACCGATTAAATAAAGTCCTAATAAACTTTAGTATAAGGACCGACCAACTTGAAAAAGTCATAGTTTACCACAACCTTAACTACATCTAAAGTCTGATTTTTAATTGCACGGAGTTCTGAGGTTTCGTGGTGTGACCAGGGCAATAAGTTAGTCCCACTATTAAAGATAATATATATTTTTAAATACCTCTGTAGTTTAACCCACTCTTGCGTAGAACTATTTTTGTCTGCGATATCTTTCATTTTTGAATAGGAATTAATAAATTAAAGCGGCAATGAGCAGGGCGCACATAACTCGAAGACCATTCGTTATGACAATAAAGTTCTCGAGTGGAGACCACGCGCGGGTAAGTTCAGCGTAGGACGTCTACCAAACGGTCGCTCTGGAAGTCTATGGGGGAGACCTATGTTCAGCATGTTCAATACACTTAATACCTAGTTGGTATCTTTAACAAAAAATGAGTACTATTGTATATTTAAAGTGGCCAGCCATCCTGTCATAACAATGAGCGGACTACTCATAGTTTTCCAAGATTCACAAGCTGTAAAGATGATTTAAATATCTCTCTCTTAAACTCTGTATACCTCAAAAGAATTTTCAGCTGCTAACTAGTGCACTAGGACTAACTATAAGTACCTAAATATTCATAAATTCTTTATTTTGTATATACACCGGTACACTAAAATACTCCAATTTAACATTTTTTAAGCTACTGCTACTGCTTGGTCAAGAGCAAATTTTTAAAAGCAAATTTTCAACACTATGTTAGTACTATATTAATTCTGTGACAACACATCACACAGACCTCGAATCTAGCTATTAGCTAAAACAACGGGCATCATTAAATTAAGAAACTTAAAATTGATTTTATTCAAAATAAGCCCATTTAATTAGTTTACCTTTTGATAATCATCATATCAGCCATCGGACGTCCACTGCTGAACCTAGGCATCTCCCATAGAATTACAGAGCTAAAATATGAGCGATATAAGCGGCTTGCATCCAGCGCTTCCCTGCTAATAATACTTACCAAAATTTTCATTTTTTTACCGTTCACCAGACGGTAGTGTAGCATTTCATTCTAATGCTACACTACCGTCTGGTTCAATACATTTTTTTTGCGTAATCATCGGGCTCGATCCTCTCCTAAGAACATTAAGTTTATAAAAAAGTAATGATGTAGTTTTTTTTTTGAGCACTTTCTGCTATTCCTATAGTGTCGGCTTTGACATGGCGCCTTTGTAAAATTGACCTGTATATTTGTGAACTGCTTGGACAAACTTAGTCACGCAGTTGTTTGGTTAATTTTATTAGATAAGAATATTATATAGGTAGTATACAGGGTGAAATTTAATTCGTGTAATTCCTGTTTACAGGCAAATATACTCCTGATTACGAACAACTTTCCACTAGGAACCATAGCCGAATTCAGCTGATAATTGTAGGACTTCCGTATTATAGGTAGTTTCAGAATTGTTTACTTTACTTATTTAACAATTTATTGCATATAAGCATACATATCAAACAAAACAAAAAACCATTACTTTGTATGGGTACCTAATCGAAATTTTTTTAATCGAATTCGACTATGGTTTCTCGGGGAAGTTGTTCGTAATCAAGAGGGGCGTCACCAGTTAATAGGAATTACACGAATTCAAATATACAGGGCGTCCCACGGCTATGCCACATGGAGGGAAAGTACCTTGAATTTTGTAGATGGAACATTTTACTGAAAGAAGACATTATTTTAATTTAAAAAACAACTTAAACTGCATTCATAGATTTTTAAATAAGTACATGGTTGAACCGGGAATCGAACCCTTTATTTATAAAAAAAAATTACCATGTAGCTTTATCATACCGATCGAAAGGCTTCATCATAAGGATTATTTTTTGCTAAATAACATAGTGTCAGAAATAAAAGGAAGACCATGAATTTTAACATTAGATGTGCAATTGCGTTCAGAAAAATGAAAAGCTGACATTATCATTACTAATACTAATTACCCACTCGAGAAGTATGCATCATTTCCCTATTATAATTTAAGTTCATGATAAAATGATAAAGAGATACGTAATTAGTAAGTAGGTACCTGGTTGTATGCCGTATCCTGAATCTGCCGAAAGACGCGTAAATGATTTTCTCCATCGTAATGCGGCTGGCTGATTACATTTTTTTTATGGGGTTATGTAAAAAATTTAGTTTACAAGGACCAGTATCAAAGTGTCCACGAGCTACAAACAGAACTTCGACGTATTATTCTAAATATCCACCACAACATGATCAAAAAATCGACAGGGAGCGAAATAATCGAAAGAGTGCGACTTTGTATTGAACAGGAAGGGGCTCATTTTGAGCATTTGATAAATTGATTAATTTTGTATTAAAAGTGTTAAAATTCATGGTCTTCCTTTTATTTCTGACACTATGTTATTTAGCAAAAAATAATCCTTATGATGAAGCCTTTCGATCGGTATGATAAAGCTACATGGTAATTTTTTTTTTATAAATAAAGGGTTCGATTCCCGGTTCAACCATGTACTTATTTAAAAATCTATGAATGCAGTTTAAATTGTTTTTTAAATTAAAATAATGTCTTCTTTCAGTAAAATGTTCCATCTACAAAATTCAAGGTACTTTCCCTCCATGTGGCATAGCCGTGGGACGCCCTGTATATAACGCTATATTTTTTTTTCATTTAACCCCGAATTGTAATTTCTTCAGTTATTTTATATATTTCAACAATAAGAACAATATCGATTTGTTGTTTAAGTCGTAAATATTGTATTTCGTTTTTGTAGTAAAGATTTAACATTTAGAAAATATGACATTTTGTGGAAGTCAAACATGACGTTTTGTGGAAATAAAATATGACATTTTGCGAATATGACATTCTGTGCATAATAAGTACCTATCTTTTTTTACCAGTCCTAATTGTTGGTGATAACTATTGATTTGCTATAAGCAAACATTTCCTATTAAGAGTATTACTTTCACAAGTGCGGTTCTATTTTTTTTGTTAACTATTGTATTCTGATTCCATGTTACAGGATAATATTTTAGTTTAGGGAATACCATTTAACAAAGGAATTGCATATCCACTAACTCTAGAATAAGGCGCATGTTTTAGAATCATTACTGGATCGATGGTACGGGCTGAAAATATCGCAATTTCTGTCATTATTTCGGCCTTCTGCAACATGAGTAATGATTAATAAAAACATTTTTTTTTTAATTTTCGTTTAGATATTTTGTCAGATGGAAGTTTCTCTTGGAAATGCCAGAAATTACGAGGTTGCTAGTTATAATGTTTTTGCCAAGTAACAAAGATCTTAACATACTCTTAACAGAGTTATTATAAGTGTATTATGTGGGGTGTTATGTTTGTTTACCAGTGTTGTTGGTAGTCATACTCTTAACAGAGTTATTATCATTATGAGTATCTTATGTGGGATGTTATTTTTGTTTACCAGTGTCAGTTGTTGGTAGTCATACTCTTAACAGAGTTATTATAAGTATCTGATGTGGGGTGTTATTTTTGTTTACTAGTGTTCTTGATAGTCATACTCATAAGAGAGTTATTATTTGTATAAGTATCTTATGTGGGGTGTTATTTTTGTTTACCATTGTCAGTTGTTGGTAGTCATACTCTTAACAGAATTATTATAAGTATCTGAAGTGGGGTGTTATTTTTGTTTACTAGTGTTCTTGGTAGTCATACTCTTAACAGAGTTATTATAAGTATCTGATGTGGGGTGTTATTTTTGTTTACTAGTGTTCTTGATAGTCATACTCTTAACAGAGTTATAAAAGTATCTTATGTCAGGTGTTGCTTTCAGTCACAGTATTAATTGGAATCTTCTGTGGGGTGTTAATTTTTCTATGTTGTGTTATGATACAATTATGACATTTTGCAATTTCTGTCATTTATTGCAACATCAGCATGCATTTCTTATAAGTAATCTTAAATAAGACGTTTAGAAATAATCATGTGATGCCCCGTAGGGCATGGGTATTTAGTCATATCAAATAAAAAGAAATTACCTATGTTCTTACTCTAGAACTGATCTCTTTATTTGGCAAATAAAGTTTTTTTTTTTGAGATTACTAGTGCCTATATGTACATATGTACAGTACGGTATTACCTAGAGAACTAGGATTAATCATTAATCTATCTTTTCAAGAATCCACGATGTTTCGTAATATATATTATTTATGACATATTGTTCTAAATAAAACTAAACGAATATTTTTTATTATCTTTTATTTTATATACAAATATAAATTCTTCACTTAGGTAAATAAACCTAACTTACTTTAAACCTTAACTACTATTACTGTACAATAATTATGTACGACAGATTAGGGCAGTGCGACTGGAGGAGATTCCAGTGTCGTCATGGCGAAAATTGAAATGTGCGGGTGCTTGAAATAAATACTGTGAATGTTAAATAAAATGTTGAGAAATTGTCTAAAGGACTCTGAATATCACGTGAGCAGCCCTGTGTTTGGTTCTACCGCACTGTGTGTGCTGCGTTTGAAATACGATTGAAATTTATTATCAGTATAGATATTGAATTGCAATATTCAAAAATTGAGGGTAGATACGCGCATAGAGCATAAGGACGATTTTTTAAATTTGTTAAGGCATTGGCTACCGAGACATCAGCCGACTATGTATGAGTTTTCAATCATATTTCAAACCACCCCCGCCACCGCGCACTGAGCGCTCAATATCTATTTCGCCTAGTTTCGTGAAGTTGCGACTCGTGATAGGTGACAGTGTCTCTGCTACTGAATTTTAAACTAATTCTTATGAAATCACAGACGGAGGCCAGGGTTGGTGCTGGCGACGTAGTTGAGAAGCTCCTCGGAGTCTTCGCAGACGACTGGCTTCTCGTGATAGCACGCGACGTCGTGCCACGCGATGCCGTCGTTGTACACGTTATTGAGAACGCTCAAGCACGACTCTGTAGTGCCGTTGATGTCGAACTCAGCGTTGTCTGGCTGCCGCTGCTTCTTGTGACCAGTCTGCGACCAAGGGTTGTAGCCCCAGCCGTTGGGGATCTGAAAGTTATGTCATTTTATGTGAAAATAATTATATAATATTATGGCGGATCTTGCATCGCACCGGCTATCTGGAGCATGATGTGGAGCTACGTTACATGTAAGTATCGCAAGTTGTGTGTTAAACCGGCGTTGCATATTTATATAAACATCCATGACCATGGAATAGATAAATGTTCGTATTCAATACACAAACATTTAACCCCAATGGAATTCGAACCCGGAACCGATGGTTTCGAAGCCAGTGCCACTGCCCACTACACCAATCTGTCAGCTTGTAGCCCAGTCGCATTCGTTTCGGTATTCGTTGTTAAGCAATGTCTAACGCTAGCAGTACTTGGATGGATATCCACAAGTGGCATTTTTATGCGAGTATTTTCGTGTTTCAAGGGCCACGCTAAACAGTCTGGCTTATTTTCAATTGAAGGCAATCGTTAAGTCAAGTCGGTGGCCTACGGAGTGGTTTGAACACACTCGCAGGTGGTCACTATTGCACCAATTGGTCATAGAATAAAAACATATCTGACTACTAGACGACCTGTTTGATGTAGTGGTCAAAAACTCTGACCACTATACCAAAAGGTTCGAATCCCGCTAGGGGAATATGTTTGTGTGATGAATACGGACATGTGTAACCGAGTTATGGATGTTTTCATTTACAATAAGTATTTATTTACAAAAAAAAGTGTACCTATGTAGTATATCAACCATCTGGTATCCACAACACAACCATATAGTTGCTTACTGTGGAACTAAATGGCGCTGTGTGTATGTCTAAGGATATTTATGAATTTATTATACCTAGTATGAATATATGAACTATGAATAGTAAAGTTAACACAAAGGTAAGGCACTAACCTGGTTGGTTGCTGCTAGCTTTTCTCTGTTCGCGGACCAAAACCAACCGAAGATGTTCTTGGGCTCAAGGTCTTTGCGCGACTCGCAACCCTTGAAGTCGCAGAGACGTCCCGAGGTCCAGATGTAGGGCACATCGTCTGTAAACAATCGCCATTGGTTATGAAATAAAACCCTCATGTAACTAGTTAGCGTCAGGATGGCTAGTCACCACTCGTATTCAGCTTCGAAATGGTTCTGGAGAGTTGCTACCTAGTTGCTACTAGTTGCTACCAATCGTTAAATAGTTGCTACCTACGCATTTTGGAAGCTAGACTACTTTTTGCGGTGACCAGCCATTCTGATGTCAGGATGGCTGGTCACCTATCCGGTGAGCACAAACTGAGCACTTTAACCGAAATATTCTTTCATCAGTAGTTGCTACCAGGTTGCTACCTTCAGATAAATCACATTTGGATCACATAGCTTCTAAAAACAGAAGTCAGCCATCCTGACGCTAACATGTATGTTATTAACTAACGCTAATATATGAAATGTAATATTGTTCTAAATGTATATTGTTTCCACGAACTGGGTGGTGTACAAACATAGTCCTTATTTAATAAACCTCTGAATAACAATAATCACCTAATAATATAAATGCGAAAGTTTGGATGTTTGTTTGTATTTGTTTGTTGCTCAATCACGGCGAAACGGATTTGGATGAAATTTGGTATATAGGTAGAACTTACTCTGGATTAAGACATAGGATATTTTTTATCCCGATAAAGTGCGGGATAAGCTAATTTCCGCGATAAACTTATTCCACGGGTGGAACCTCGGTCGGAAAGCTAGGGTATATAATATATATGACTTGATTATTTTGTTGGGGTGTGAGAGCTTGTTCTATGTTAGGTACCAACATGTTATTCAAAATTGTTTTCATCGAACCAATTATGTAGCTTGAGTGATCTAGCTGTAGCTATGATCAAGAAAATCTTGTGTAAGTTTGCCAACAAATTTCACGAATTTGATTTTTTTAAGATAGAATATGAACACAGCTCGAAAATTATCTTCGATTATGTTGAGGTCAAATCTGAAAGGAGTTTATGTTACTAATAACTCTTGACACAGTGTTATTCCATCATCCATCACCTTGAGATAAGTTTATTAGTGACGGTTCGAGTTTCATAAATAGTAAGTATAAATACTTACCTACCTAGATAGGTAGGTACATACAAATTGAGACATATAATTCCGAATAAAATTACATAGGCCCATAGACATATTAATAAACCGTTCTCAAGATTGAGAACAGTCATGTGATCGTTCTCAAGCATAAACGTTTTGATGAATAAATTTAACTTGAAATACGAAAAGCACATGCAGACTTATGCAGTATTCATTTGAGGCGCGCCGTGTCTCACCGTATTAATAAATGAAACTTAACCCTAAAGATATTTCTTATGTTCTCAAGTAAGTGTATTACGTACGCTTAGAGCATTTAACCTATACGTACGCGATGTTAGAATAAGTACACAAACTGGAATTCAACTATTTTCAAATTCTCAAAAAATAGTGCTAAAACCGTGCCAAATAGTGCCCAATGAAAAAAAATAGTACCTATGTACCTACCACTGTAGGAATGGTTGTTATTTTTAACAAAAATATATTATGTATATATATATATATGCGGAAAGTAATGACCTTTATTTGTATATTCTGTGGTATATTTATTACATTTTTATTAATACACTAGCAGCTTTAACCTGATGCGTGTATATCACTGCACTTGTGTTTGCACTAATTATTTTTTTAAATATCTGTCCAGTCTGTTTTTGAAAGAGTTCACCGAGGGTGCACTGATGACTGACTCTGGTAATTTGTTCTACACTCGGTTTGATAGGAAATGGTGATTAGAATTGTTTGCACTTGGTGAGAGTGATAGCTTGTTATTGTAGAGTGAATTTTTTTTTAAATAATGATCTATATCGATAAGTTAACTGAACGATTCGATAAAGTTGGTCCTATATTCTGCTCTGCCAGAAACCACAGAGACATTGTCTTAGTGGTATGGCAATGTCGCTGTGGAATCTTTTTTTTAAGCAAGAAAGATCCTATGCTTGGCTAATTTATATCAGCTTTAGGAAAATGCACGAATTTGTACACCCTGTAATCTTTCCATCATCGTCACCTTCGTGCCAATACTCACTTTGTTGGATAAGCTTGAAGATTAGATTGTTCTCCTCTTGCGTTTCCATTGAGACGAGGTCCATGCAGTACTCCCTGCAGATGTTACGGCCGTCCAGCCAATCCACTTTCCTGTTGGCGAGAGCAGGAACATGGCCGCTGTAGAAATAGTGGTGCCCCCGGTAGAAGAACTCCTTTGGTCCTGGAAAGAGAGGTAAATATATACTGTAGTTAGATCTGCAAGACCTTTCTTTTTTTATGCACAACGGGTTAGAACTTGACCTCAGTAATACCTGAGGTTTAGGTAATATGATAGCAGCTAATCAGGTGGATATTTAATAAAATGCCCTACCACCAACCAAATCTAATGTTAAACCTCCGACCTCCGAGTGCGACCTCCGATTCGTAAACCCTAAGTTATATACCTATGTGCAATTAATTGAGGGTGAAGCAGGATGCTCAAACAGTACTCTAAACCCGCGGAGTACGCAGATTCGAGAAAAAAAGTTTGAAGACCTGTTGGTGTAGTGGTTAGAAACTGCTACTATACCAAATGGTCGCGGGTTCGAATCCCGCTAGGGGCATTATGTTTGTATGATGAATACAGACAAGTGTTCCCGAGTTATGGATGTTTTTCATTTATACATGTATTTATTTACAAAAAAAAATTATTTGTGTAGTTTATCAACCATCTAGTATCCAAACACAAGCCTAGATGCTTACTGTGGACCTAGATGGCGCTGTGTGTGACATTTATTGCATTTATTTATCTACAATTTGTTAATAGGAGTGTACGTACCTAGTCAGGAGTGGTTCGAGATGGTTACGGGAGTCACCATCGCTTGAGCTCGAGTCTCCATAAAAACGTAGTCGAAATGTAAGTAAAACATTTCAGATGACTAATTTTGTTCGCATTTATTATTTTCCAATAAAAATCATAAACCTAGATATCGAATCAAACTACTTAATATAAATGTGTGAAAGTGTGTGTGTGTGTATTGTTTGTACTTACTCACGCCTAAATGGCTGGACGGATTTGGTTGTTAGATAGATTAGGACCTGGATAAATATAGGCAACATTTTTTACTGAACAAATTTTGATGAAATGCTCCACGCGAACGACGTCGTGGGCGACAGCTAGTTTACCATAAGATTATCCATGGAAAATTTCACTACGAAGGATGTAAGCTTTTACAAACGAAAACGGAACTACGTTTGCATGAAGACTCGAGCTTACATCAGACATAAAGTTGGCCCTTGGAACTGTGTTCGATTGAACCAATATGACTTGCCCCTTCCAAATGGTGGCCAGCATAATATTTAGTAATATGCAACAAAACAATTTTCTTTTACTTGGGCACGTTTTAACCTCACGTATTTGAACTGCAAGATGAATATAAATATCTTTCAATGGGTAGTGTATTCAGCGCTAATCAGTGGTGACCCCCACGTGCGGGTCATGTATCCACCAACTCCCATCACGGTCATGACATTGGCAATTCCTTTACTGTCTAACTTGTGCTAAATCATTATAAGGCTGTCGCAAGATTGTGGAAGTCACTTCTTATATAACATTTAGCGTGTGTCAAGTTCTGGCTATACAACCGTCATATACTTAGATAATATGTAAATAAATAGGACGCTACGAGGTTTTTCAAGATATTATTACAGATATCTCATTGTGAATAAGTCGTTGTCCTCGTAAAGTAGTGTATAATATTTTTGTAATTAAGCAACTGTCACTGTATTCTGTTAATTATAATTATTTTTTTGTGCGTCTTCAATATTAATTTGAATTTATGCAGTTTATGGTTGTTGTCATGCTCTTTAGTTCTTGGCTTACACCCGCAGAGATCTGTATTTTGTAGTACCTCTAAATGAAAAAAAAAACAGTCAAGTCGCCTACAATCACATGACGATTGATTTACCTCCGTAGTATGGACGCGAGAATGGGACAGTTGTATATTTTATCCAAACGAATGAGCAGGAGAAATTTATCTCGCGCGACATAAACTTGTATCGCGTCTGTCATGCTCCTAGGGCTGGGCTCCTATACATCGACCAATATATTCAACTCGTTCATTCAGCCATTTTAACATTCAATCCAAAATAATCAATTTACCCGTACTACATTCTTACTGAGTTTTATCAAAATCAATATATGGAGTTCGTTTGAGAAGGTATTACATACAGAACGATCCTCAGTCTGATTAATACTGCCCTTTCTACCTTTCTCGCCGCCAGAATATGAATTTAACTATCCTTTTCAAATAGAGATTCCTGAATAGAGTCGCTTTAATACGGGCCTAAGAGTGTCGCCAGTACAGGCGCCGGTGTTCTGCAAACACTATTCTCGGTTACGCTGTTCTCTATCTAGGCCAAGGATTGTCTACCGGATGCACTTTTTGTATCTACTTCTTGATAAGTTGAATTGTATTTTAGCCGACATTCGTGGTCCTGCACGTGAGAAATCATAACCCTCCACAAGAGAAGAAACAGCCAGTAAATGACCTCTACCATGTTAACTAATAATTACCTATTAAGTATAATTTTGTACAACGAAGCCGGTTTATTTAAATTTTGCATGCATTTTTGTCGCCTACTTTTCAAACACCTGGCTGAGTAATAGATATGTATTACTATTGTATTGTAAAGTAGGCGTCCGTCGTCGTGGGTCGTTAGAAAATTATAATAATGCGTCTGTTCACGAACAGCCTAATCAGTTTACAAACGCTCGCTGTTTTGTATAATACGAAGGCAGATTGTTGATGTATTAAATTGCTGTTATTTAAGGGTGACCTATAGAATTCGTATGAAAAAAAAACATGCCTACGTGTTTATTGTAGTGGCCATTTATATATGTAAGTTGTGTTAATAACAATCTGACTTCTTATTTAATAATTTAACTAATTACTAACTTCGGAATTTTGTAAACGATACGATATTAGAAAATGACGATGCATTTTCCTATTCTGCCTTCGATACAAAACAGAGAGCGTTGGTAAATGCCGTTTGTGAACGAAGAAATTATACCTATAAATTGCTGACGTGATAGAGCAATCCATATTCCTTCTTTCTACAACATTGCGGTATACGTATTTTAGATACTCTTACACGTACGACTGCATACAAGTCCATCAATAATTTGTTTTTAATACCGAAGGAATGTAGGAGCACCTATTGGATGCGAGTTCTCGAAACCTATAGTGATACATACATACTGATGATTTTCATTACGATGGTTAATTTTCCCATAGTACCTATAGGTGCCTATAATTGCAAACAATCGTACAAAATATCTGTAATGAGATGCGATTGTAGTTTGAATGCGTTGAGATTCGCACGAGGCTCGCGTCTTGCGGGCAATTATTGCGGCTGAGACCTTGCGCGGTGACAGACTGACGGGCGATTGTTTGACGATCTGACCAAACAAATAGGTATGGTTTTACCTAATAGATCCTTTTATACGCACATCCTGTTTGAGAAAAACTTAAATCAAGTATAATAAAATTAAACAAAGAAATTGATATGGTTTTACCAAATAATTAGTACCTACTTAATTGCTTTTATACGCACATCCTGTTCTACGAAAAACATTAGTTTTAATCGTCACTTGTATTTCAAAGGCTATTTGATCTTCATTAATTCCTGAATGAAAACTCAAAAACATTTCCTATGTTTTTAAAATTAAGCAGAATTAATGAGGGATGAGTTACTTCTATGCCTACCTACTTAGTTTTATTTCGTTAGATGAATCGTAAATAAAATATCACGTAGGTACCAACGCACAGAAATTATTAAATTATTTTGATCAATTAAAGGCCCTTGAAATCGGGCATAATAGGTGAATATGGGAAAATCACAGCGCAATCGATAGCCTACATGGCTACCTATTAGGTATAACTAAATGAAGGCTAGCGTTGCAAAACTCAGGTCTTCCGATGTTATTGTAGGTACATAGTTATTGTGAACATAGCAACGAAAGACTATTTGGTAACTGCTGTTACCATAGCAGGCATAATATTGAAAAAAATCATTAGAGGCACTCATGGTCCAAGATACCAGAGCCCTACGTCATTTTAGCAAAAACTCAAACGTTTTTTACCTACATAGTAGCATATTTATTGTCAAAATCTTAGCTTTGCTAATATTAGGTACACATCATTTTCAGTAAATTTATTTCGTAAATCAATATGAGTACGTAGGTAACTAACTGCAAGCAAACACTCAATTGATAGTTATTTACAATACCTCTAATATTTTAATAAATTACATGGACGTGAATGAAAAAGTAGATACCGGCGCGGCTCAATGTAAACAACATAAGGTTACAAATCGGACGTTTCGGTTTCTTTTCCCAGCAGGGTGCTGTTTAGTACTCGGTTTAGGTGGTGGTAAGGCATGTATAGGCAAATGTTCGCTTGGCTAGCTACAACCATCTTATCTAAACCTGCTGCGAATCAGCAATGTTAATATCATTGTTGTGTTCTGGTTGTTTGTGATAGGATAGCCAGTCCTCCAAATAAGCTGAGGGTTCGGGTGAGCGCGCTTCCACCTTTCGGTGTGATTGCAAGTAATAACCCGTTATGCAAATAATGTACATGTATGTACATACGTTATATTGAACTAAACACAAAAAAACAGTGCCTATTTACATATACAAAATACAGTCCTCTGACACACTGACTGACCACACACTTATTCATCAAGCGTAAAAATAATTACGTCCTATATAATATATTAAAGAAAAATATGCTTTTTGTTGTGCCTACGTAACAGTGGCATTTCATTCAGAAATCGAGTAGGTATTTCGCCTGGGGGCTGTGATGAAAGCTCGACCACTTATTGTCTGTCCATTGGCATTTTATGACCTTTAGTGACGAAACCAAACCATCGATATCCCCATCAACAAATTGTTGCAATTATTTAAGGGTTCACGTAAACAACTTACTTTCACTTAAGAGGGTTAAGTATAATCTAGTAAAATAATTATAAATAGAGAAACTTGTTTCAAAGGAACATAAAGTCTATTGTTAAGAACACATACATGTTTTCAAGTCGTATTTATATGACTTGAACGAAAATTGGCCCAGTCACTTTCCTTTAGGGCGCAGAATTCCATGGCGAAGAAATAGGAATTAAGGACTCAAACCAGCTTATAAACTGGTGACGGTTAATACCGTCAATAATCTCCGAAATGAAAATATAGAAAGAAGGATATAACTAACTCAAATCATGAATTGACTGATTCAAACATACTTCTAAAATACAATATGTTCTACATGTAACGGTATTTTAACTTGATATCCTAAATTTTATTTTGTAATTTGAAACGATGTTATAAAAGAAAGATATATAAAATAAAATAAAAATAAAATATCCTTGGACGACAGCGCCATCTAGTTCCACACTAAGCAACTAGGCGTGTGTTATTGATACCAGATGGTTGATACACTACACAAATACATTTTTTTTGTAATGAAATACATATATGAATGAATAGTTACGAATTTTCTGAATTCCATTTCCGATTTTTTTATTCGAATCTATGCTTGAATTTCTGGGGCTTAGGGAGTTTTTTTTTTGTTTTTTATGCACAACGGGTTGGTACTTGACCTCAATCACACCTTAAGTGTTAGTTAAGTGAAGATGAGGTCGAAGGTGGTAGCATACTGACCCGGACACCCCAATACATTTGGAGGGCTGGTTATCTTATCTCTGACAACCGGAATACAACAATGCTATTAACATTGCTGCTTGGCGGCCGATTTAGATAAGATTGTGGTAGCTAGCCAGGCGGACATTTATAATGCCCTACCACCAACCAAACCGAGTACTTAAACATGTACCCCGCTGGGGATCGAAACCGCGACCTCCGAATCGTAAACCCAATGTTGTTTACATTGAGCCACGGAGGCGGTAAAAAGTTCCGGGATACCAAATTTAGCAGGTAAAAAAGCGAGACAGGGCGAAAGAAAGATTCACTGGCTCGGAACCATTTTACTACTAATTTCAACCTCAGTGACAAAAAATAAACCAATGTTTCATAATTAAAACTCAAGAAGTAACGGAATAACATCAAGAAGAACCGCCAATCCATACCGAAAAAACAACAAGACCACTAGTGTATATTTTGAACCTTAACATTAGCACTTTGATAGGTATAATCACAGTAGATACCTAATCCTCTCATCGCCTCTTGCTGATTACTCCTATTAATTGTAATTGTTATTTGTATGTACATTTGTTGATCACTGTCCGTGCGTCATTTGGAGGCTCCACTGAAAACCAGCGTTGTAGTGAACGGCTACAACCCATGCTGAGTTGTTGATCTTTTTGACTCCACCTTGCGACACCGACAATTAGATGGCAAACACAATGTTATTTTTTGCATGTGTCGCGACTGTTTAATATTTGTACCTGATTGTTTGTGTCATGAGATGGGTTTAAATATTTTTTTCTTTCTTTCTAACACTGCTATCGTTAAGATTAATTTCAGACCCTTATTGCATGAAGTTCGATAAAGGCGAGAAACCACTGTCTACTCTAGACTAAGATAAAAACGCCATCCCAAAATCTCAAGGTTTTTTAATGGTGTGAAGTCTCTGTTTATGTTTATGAAAAAATAAATTAACAACACGACGAATAAATTAGGTAGGTATCTAGTTACTGCTTACTTATTAAAATATTATATTAACTATGAACTTGTAGATTAATAAGATCGTGGAACGCGGAACCATAGCGAATTCCTACCGTTGTTGATATCCGTAATAAGCCTAATTTAGGTATAATAAAAACCGGCGTCAACTTTATGAATATTAAGCTATTGACGACAAAGCTGTTAGTGGCAGAAGCGCTTGCTGGTTGGCCCTGAGCCCAAACGAGAGACCACGTTTACTTATCACAAAATTATTGATTCCGACTTAATGACTCCCCATTAAACGTGCAGACAGAAGTCTTAGTAAAGATGTCTCGAGTTGTCAAGGCAGCGTTGCAAAAGCTGAAGATAAATAACGTCTGCTAAGATTATGGAACTCGTGTTTACAATGTATATACGAGTGACCACTTACGTATGGACCATCGCGCTACATTTAGCTAGACATCGTAATAGCGAATTTATTTTGCTGTTGCAAAATTTTTAATGGTAAAAGAGTAGGTCCGCCTCCGTAAACAACATAGTGTTTGGTTGGTGGTAGGGCATTTTAATTGTCCGCCTGGCTAGCTACCACCATCTTATCTAAATCTGCCGCCAAACAGCAATGTTAATAGCATTGTTGTGTTCCGGTTGTCAGAGATAAGATAGCCAGTTCCCCAAATATTTGGGTTTCCGGGTCAGCACGCTTCCACCTTCGGCCTTATCTTCACTTAACATCGGGTGTGATTGAGGTCAGTGCTAACCCGTTGTGCATAAAAAAAAAGTAACGTCCTCTCCGTCAGGTATTGTTCACTTACATTGTGGTAAATGAGTGGGATTTAGTTGTGTCAGTGGAACTTGCTCGCTCAGGGCTGAGAATACCAACGATGATGACTAAATTTTCAACAAGTCGTTGAGATATATACATCCACATATTATTATGTAATCAGTAAAGGCCTGTGTTCATTTTTTCTGGATAAAAAGTGTACACATAATTTAGGTTGAAGTTAAGCTCGAACCTACAATTTCAACGCTCCATAAGCGTTAATACATTAACAGGCTAAGTTTCGCCCGTGCAAATCTTCCTGTCAACTGGGATGCGCCCAAATAGGTGATTGGTATCAACTAGCTGACCTCGACTTGACGCGCCAAAATAAGGCTCTTAGGTTCATTGCTAAATTATAGGAACGCTGCTGTCATAAGGTCGCCTGCCTATCAGTATTTTACAGAATGTATTTCAGTGAGTGTGCCTTAGAATTGTATGATCTTATTCTACCATCGCCTTACTATCTTAACTACAAGCTGCGGGGAGAGTTACCACCCGTATGTCGTTGTCGTAACCGTTTTGGCCCTTGATTAAAATGCGAACTTCCTTCTGGCGTCTATTTTCCTTAAATCAGGGAGGTCTACTACCTCTTCGATCCATAAGCCTTGTGATCTTAAAGACCATGGGAATAAGCATGTTTGAGATAGCGTGCTTCATCTTCGACCACATCGTCACTTTGGTCATACTTGTACCCACTCCAACATAAAAACACAACATCGCTCGTGATATTTATAGTATAAGTGATGATTATAGTATAAGTACTATAACGATTAGCGAATTTAGGCACAATCAGGGGGCCGACCGCGCTAAGTTTGAACGATAATGCTAATGCTAAACCATAACCAAAAGCATATTTTGTATCGCGCTAATCATTAGAATGGAACTTAAACTAGTCTTTTAAATACTCGTGGTTAGCTCTAAACATTTTGTTGGTTTTACTTTGGTAGCGTCAACGATATAATCGTTCACAAAAAATAACACGGTACCATTTTTTACTTCAGCTAAACTAAAGTTAAACCAAAACCAAAAACGTTCCGTTCGAACGGTAAAACCGTTGTAAAATAGCGCGATCCGTCCCCAGTTCTATATTGGATGACCGTTCACATTCAAACGCACTGTCTCCATAATTCAGAGAGTACTTGTGTCAGCTTGGCTTAGATGGAAATTGCTGTCAGGAGCATTTTTAATACAAATTCATCACGTACTGGGCCCGCATAGTGGAAGGGGCGTACCTACCTACTCTGTCTTTGTAGCAGGAGACAGTGCGTGCCCCTGCAATGATGACGATAGGCTGTTGATGTTGGTCTCACACGGATTTAACCCGGAAATGCATGGTATAACTAACCAAAGAACACCTTCGAAGTATAACTACGTAGTGTAATGTGTTTTACCACTCAGAAACGTTTTGTTAGGCAGTATATTTAATGTGTTAAAGTAATTATTAGCCTCTATTGTAGATATATCAGTCATGGCTATTGATTCACCTCTGAACCGGAGACCTTTCGGCCATCAAATACTTACGGCTCAGACTCTCCGAAAGATGACGCGTAAAATTAATGTGCAATTTTGCAATTACAGCACTTTTGTCATCTTTCTTAGCAAATTCTAGTAATAATTTCATACAGATCTATTTAAATGTTTTACAGTTATCCATTTAAAATATTTTTTTTTAGAAATTCGTGCATGTAAATAGAATTTTAATAAATAAATAAGATAAGATATTCATTCGGGACAACTAACAACTGAACATAATTTCTTATACAGAAATATTATTTATTTATTTATTTCTTATTTCTTTCTTTCTTTTCTTAGTCGAAACTTTAGGTCCTTGGGGGCCGGGCGCTCTTAAATTTTTCTAGCTAGGGGTATATGTTTGTGTGATGAATACGGACAATTGTACCCGAGTTATGGATGTTTTCATTTCTAATAAGTATTTATTTACAAAAAAAATGTATTTATGTAGTATATCAACCATCTGGTATCCACAACACAAGTCTATAGTTGCTTACTGTGTGACTAGATGGCGCTGTGTGTATGTCTGAAGATATTTTATTTTATTTATTTTATTTTATATACAGTCCACGGCGTTATCCACGGATTATATATATACGGATTTACATTATCTTATGGTATTAATTTAAGGTGTCTCTTTTCTATTAAGTCGAGCGATATCCCATTGTCTACGTATAGTATTCTAATATTTTTATGTGATCCTAAGCTATAAAAGAGCAAGAAATAATTACAATATTGATTAAAAATGCGAGTTTTACGGGTAATATATGTTTGCTATACTTAAAAGGTACTCGCATGTTTTTTGGCCATTTTTCTGTGGTAAGTGATAAATTTTTTGTACAACATAAACATCTGTTCGCAAACGAAGTCGATGTATGACTGAGTTCCCATTGGTTCTAAACTCTCGTTTTGACAACAATAAAACGGTGCCATTTTGATTGTTTCAACGCCCCGGCCTCGATCTATGCGTAAGTAAATAAATTTTAGACGAAAAAGTACTTACCTATATCTATCACATCTTAATCTATTGCCTAGACGGTAGTGTTATTCCTCTATGCCTAGACGGTTCACTTCATGGCACTCCCCCTCACAAAAAACTTTTCGGACTATATGACACATTATCCTTTTATTTGTACCTCCATTCACACACATTAATGCCTATCTTACACAATAAATATAGCAAAAAGCGGGACAATAAATCCCAAACGTTGCCGCAGTAAGTAAGTGGATACAAAAAGGCTTGCACAGTATTTAGCTTTGTTCAGAGGAGCAACTGCTATTCTGCTAAACCTCAAGGCCGGTCATGACATGAAACGTAACTGTGAGTATTAAATGGGGTAATATATTTGACACATTAATCTATAAATTGAAAATTTAGTAAGGCCCCGAGGAAATAAATGATATATCATCTATAGATATGTACCAAATCAACTATGCTACCGGTATTTTTTTTATGCACTGTTAGAGCTTGATCTCAATCACACCTGATGTTGAGTGAAAATGAGGTCGAAGATGGAAGCGCGCTTACCCGTAACCCCCAACTTATTTCGGGGACTGGCTATGTTATCTCAAACAACAGAAACATAACAATGTTATCAAAATTGTTCCGTGGCGGCAGACTTAGATAAGATTGTAGCTGGTCAAACGGACGTTAAAAAATGCCCTACCACCAATCGAAATAAATACTAAACATAGGAATAGAGCCCGCGACTTGTAAACCTTATATTGTTTCATTGAGCCATTGAGCGGTTACAATATATGATAATCTATTCTAGTAATGTAAACAACAATCGAGAAACTATATTTTTTCATTGGGTTACGGAGAAATCTTTCACACTTCCTGTTTTCCCTCAGACGAGATTGGTTTGTGGCAAAATGTCTATCACTTTTATTATTTCCCTCGTGACAAGGAAATGTAACAAAAGGCGTTTCGACAGTCGACGCACAATAACGATTGTGCGACGAACGAAACAAAGTACATATAAAACTATTATGCAGATCGTTGATAACTATTATGTGGGCCACTAATTACTGCTGTTAGATCTAGTTCATTAAAGTTTTTTTCAAGTTATGCAATTCCAAACAAAAGGCTAGAAATTCAGAAAAGATCTTTGAGATTCGTGAAAAATTCAATTGTTAACTCTTGACTAATAGGTACCTTCGTAAATTATGTAATAGGCATATCTAGTCGTTAATTATACGATTTTTGCGCAAAAAATGAAAGCTGGGCTTCCGCTGTCTTTGCAGATTATAAAACATATTCAATTGATCATTGAATGGTGTATAATAACCACAGATGCTAAATCTTAATGTCTGGGTAACGATTTTGAGTTTCTACACTCCAGACGTTTGAAATTCAATTCAAAAACGGCTTGTTTTACTTGCTCTAAAGACAATCTAATCTAACTAATATTATAAATGCGAAAGTTTGGATGTTTGTTTGTTTGTTGCTCAATCACGGCGAAACGGATGAACGGATTTGGATGAAATTTGGTATACAAGTAGAACATAACCTGGATTAAAACATAGGATACTTTTTATTCCGATAAAGTGAGTAGTTCCCGCGGGATAAATTTCCGAGATAAAGTTATTCCACGCAGGCGGCGCCGCGGGCGGAAAGCTAGTACATGTTAATTGCTACGAGGTATAAGGAGTTTATTATCCAGATGTTTAAAACAATTGGAATAGGACTTGCAGGATTTTTCCTGAGTTGCGAAACATGCGAGTGCAGAGAACAAAATTCTCACGTGAGTCTTGGTCTGTCCGACCCCATGACTTTGACTTACGAGATGTGTATCAGTCGAATTCACTCCTATTTCTGAACATGCTTTTGGTTGTTGAACGACCTGTTTGGTGTAATGGTTAGAAACTCTGCTACTATACCAAATGGTCATATGTTTGTATGATGAATATAGACATGTGTTCCCGAGTTACCGATGTTTTTCATTTATACATGTATTTATTTACAAAAAAAAATGTATTTGTGTAGTTTATCAACCATCTGGTATCCATAACACAAGCCTATTTATTGTGCAAAGACATTATATGCACTTACTACATTCTCAATCTATAAAGGCACATAAAGGTGTCCGGGCCACCCTAATCTACTGCCTTAGAGCGACGAAATAGTAAAAAAAAAAGCTCACGGATGTAATCGAGATCTTTCATTACGTACATAGGTCAGTTTTCTGTTAGATCCGTGATTCACGGTATTCACGTTATGGTGAACAATTTGTCTCGCCTAGTGAAGTTACGAGCTCCATTATAAAAACGTTAAGCTTTTTTATTATAAACATGACTCGTCGAATAATTTGTCGTATAACTCGGTTACTGTGTTACCTAAGCATTAAATAAATAAAAAATCAAGCGTCAAGTGTCTTCAATCAAAAACGAGGAAAAATGGGCCGCTAAAAAATGGAGTTTTACTTAATAGGTGTAATTTATTCTACGTAGTTGAAAATGCTGTAATAAACTTTTTTGGTTATTGACGTAGGTAAATAATAATTGTAGTGACATTATAGTTTTAACCGACTCATAAGCAAAGGAGGAGCTTCTGAATTAGTGTACCTAAGCAATATATTACTAAGTACTTAGTATCTTTTGGAGTGCCTTAAATAAGACTAATCGCAACACCATAATATCCACCTTGTTATTGGGATTTCAGTTTTTTGCAAAATCACTTTTTATCAGCCTATATAAAGTGGGGATCATTTTAATAGCACTTCGTCATAGTCGTACAAGTTAGCTTTACATAGGCTTCATTCACAGTTCAAATAGGCTTCTAAAACCACTGTGGTAGAAAAGGTACCGAACGAGAGATATGAAAAGTGCTTTCCCAGGCACCATCAGGGGGAGGGCCCGGCGGCGGGGGACGGGGCGGGGACAACGTCCTCGAGTCCGACCGTGACCTTGGCGGTTAATGATCCGGCCGGGAACTTTTACTTTTCTGTTACATAATCTAATCTATACCTACAAATAATAAAATTGACAGTCGACTATCTGTGATTTCAAAATGAGTACCGGTATCGTAGAATGTTTGTCTGGCTTGTTCAGAATATAGGTACCCTAAAATGCCTAAACAAATTTAGATTGAAATTCCTCCACGTGTTAAGTCTCCGGGGAGGCCGTTTTAGTGGAGCGGTTGACAGTTTTCACTAGTTATTGTTACTTTGACACTAAAAACAATTCACGGTCAAATATAATTTCCTCAGAGCCCCGGGACCACAAACTAAATTCACGCGCGCCATTTTGATTTAGTCTAATAAAGATTTTTTTTTTTGCTAATTAGACTAGGGCTGCAATAGATAGTGAACAAGAGCCTTATGTTCCCACAATTGCGGCAGAGCCTCCTCTCACTTGTGGAGTGTTTGACCCATAAACATGCCCATTAGTAGATAATGTACGAATACTGGCCGTGTGGTTCGGAACAGAGTTAGAATAAAACCAACTCATTTCGTGGATGTCGTAAAAGGCGACTAAGGAATCGTGAGCATAACGCAGTATAGACCGGTGATGGACAGCACAATGCATTGGCTATTCTGGGGGCACGGCAGTGCCCCCGCCAAGTCGAGCGCGAAGCAAACACTGCCGTACCATCCTTTACTGGAACCATTTCGCCCCTATTTTAGAACCTCTGGATAAGACTAGAACGCAGAAATTTTCGTCATCCAGTAAGCTATAATCACATACTTAAAATTCAAAATTTCAAGTCTGTAGGTCATTTAGTTCCGAAGTTAAGCGAAAGCAAAGTTTCGCATTTATGACACTCACTCACTCACTCACTCACTCACTCACTCATGATCATCAAAATAGAACTAGTACTTCCCATAAACTCAGAGAGCTGAAATTTGGTACAGAGTTATGGTTCAATGGCCACATAAAGGGAAAACTATAAAAACTAGGATAATCGAAGATATGGAGTACCTGGTGACCCTGATTAGGAAACACAAGAGCCCAACCAAACTATTAGAGATCGACATAAACCGCCTTTACAAAAAATATTCAACTTGGTGGGCCGCTTCATTTGATGTCAAAAATCGAAGGTCTGAAGTATCTGATGAAGAACCCTCAGCTGGTCTCAGCTGTTATTAGAGATATGGTAATGCCCCCTTCTACTATTGGTACATAGAAAAATCGACTGTCATTGCAAAAATCCAGCGTAGTGGGACACATCTTCTAATTTAATCTAGCCTATAGCATCCCACTGCTGGGCGCATGCTTCCCCTTCTGCTTATAATACGCATATAAATAAAATTAAAGGAAAACTCAGGATAAGACTACACTGGCTTTTATACTTATACTTACAAGTTTACAAGAAGAAATAGTCGAACGATTAACTTTATATCTGACGAAGAACCCTCAGCTGGTCCCAGCTGTATTAGAGATATGGTAATGCCCCCTTCTACTATTGGTACATAAAAAAATCGACTGTCCAGCGTAGTGGGACAAATCTTCTAATTTAATCTAGCCTATAGCGTCCCACTGCTGGGCGAATGCCTCCCCTTCTGCTTTTAATACGAATATAAATAAAATTAAAGGAAAACTCTGGATAAGACTAGACTGGCTTTTATACTTATACTTACTTATACTTATTACAAGTTTACAAGAAGAAATAGTCAAATTATTAATTTTATTCTACTCGAACATTACACAAATTAAATAAACAAACGAAAATTTGGTCAAAATATAATGCATTGGCTAAGAGTGGCGGTGATACCCGCACGCGTCGCTAGATGGCGTTGACTGTATTTTAAAACGCGCTTACGTTTTGTTTTTCCGATAACCTTATATGGCAAAGTGGCAACCGGCCGCGTTACAGTCGTTTACGACATTCTTCTATTGCGCTTTTAAATGTTTGCTAGGGATTAGGAGGGATTATTTGCATTTCGTTGATTTCGCTGATTATTTCGTGAGGTTTGCTAAGGTTAATTGGCAGGTTGTTATTATATTAATTCAAAGATTTAAACAGGTTAAGAATTATATGGTTAGTGAGGGATTATTGATTATTACTTAATTATCAGAATTAAAAGAAGTTTCAATTGAATACTTTATTTAATTGTTAATTATTTAGTACCTACTTTTAGTTTTCTAGGTTTAATTTACAGTTAGGCAGTACTTCGAATAGCGTTCGTGTTTATAAGTACTTTTCTAGTATTCTAGTTTAGTTTATTTAGTTAGATATTACTTCGTTTCGTTTAAAAATATCATTAATTTAGCTGTGTTTCAGTACTAGGTAGGTAGTACCTTTGGTAGAAAGTTCATTGATAATTAATTATATTGACACTTGTCTAATAATTAAGAGTTAACGTTTTGCTTATAGTTTGTATAGATTGAGTAGGCAGAGTAATATTTTCTTTAAGTGTTTTTTATTAAGACAAAAGAAGTCTTAAAGATATAAGTAGGTTTTAGTCTAAATATTATCGGTATTTCTGATTTGTTGTCCATATACTAAAGGTCGTTGAGTTTAGTTGTGTTTGATTTCGCAAGATAATAATTATCCTAAAAAATGTCGATAATATTAAAAGACGACGATGAACTTAGTGGCTACCAAGTAGTTGGTATGCCCAAAGACGGGTCTTGTCTCTTCCATTCAATATCTTTCTTGGTGTATGGTAGAACTGACTCAACTTGCAGTATCAAGTATATTTGTAGAAACGTGGGTATATATAAAATATGCCCACGTTTCTACAAAAAGAAGTGAAATCCCACCAAAAACATTCTGTAAAAAACTAGCCAAGTCTCGATGGAGCTGCTTGATTATCTCTAAAAAGTAATGAAATCTATACAAAGTCGGGTCAAGTGTAAGGTTCCTTACTGCGATTTCTTTATTATTATAGTTAATGTTGTGTGACTTGGCCGTTGAAGGGTACACAGGGGTACAAAACCAGGTGCTCCATGACACCATTGCACCAATCTGTCGCCAGAACCGCTACGCATTGACGATGGAAAATTGCCACTTGGAAAACGTTGATTCAATAACCAGTCAATTGTAGGCTTGATAAAGCCACTAACGTATAAAGAATGTTATGTAAACGCCACACAGATTATTCGCTAATAGTTTGCCGTTGAACATTCTTAATAACATAATTAATAACATTAATAGCGGTTCTGGCGACAGATTGGTGCAATGGTGTCATGGAGCACCTGGTTTTGTACCCCTGTGTACCCTTCAACGGCCAAGTCACACAACATTAACTATAATAATAAAGAAATCGCAGTAAGGAACCTTACACTTGGCCCGACTTTGTATAGATTTCATTACTTTTTAGAGATAATCAAGCAGCTCCATCGAGACTTGGCTAGTTTTTTACAGAATGTTTTTGGTGGGATACTGATTACCTCTAGCTAGGTGAATTCTAGTCGGTTGATATTACAAATTTTTAAGTGTCTTTGTGATAGAAGATAGACTCATCCTGGTGATCCTAGACTCTTTGTTTGGACATTCTATTCAGGTTACGAAAGGTTCTCACAGTTATATGACCCCAATTAATTACATTCGTTATACAAAATAGAATCTATTATATTTGTGATTTATTATTAAAAATGACCCTGTGATACTCATTTAATTGCCTTTATACATATCAGCAATTCGACACGGTTTATAAAGTCGTAAATAAAATCATTTAACTAAACGGAATGAATTTAATTTGGCCATCGCAAGTGGTTGTAAAATGTCTGTGAAAATTTAATTTTCTAGTATTTTGTAAGTCTTATCTGCGTATTCAAAAACCAAAAAAACTCGAGTGCATATTTTGTATTTTGCGGTCGCCATTTTTGGTTTTACACCATAGAAGTATCCTTTGATATTGGGGTTCAAGACGAATCTTACGACATACCTTGCGCCGTTTAGCTTAGGAGGTAACATAGGCATCTGCATATATATACACCTGAAGAACATTACCCTCCTTCCTGGGGCAGTCGGGTAAAAATTGTTTCAACTATATTTTCCAATTTAACGTTAATATCGTAGTTATTAGGTATCGCAGTTAGTTTGTATCGTAATAAACATATTTTTATGCATGCCAGTCATTTAGAACTTGAATATACAGGGCGTCCCAAAGTTATGGCACATGAAGGGGAAGTACCTTAAATATCGTAGATAGTGAATTTTGCTCAAAGAAGACTTTATGTTATTTTTAAAAGTTAGTAATTCTGCATTCATAGATTTTCTAAAAATTATTTGCTTCGGCTGGGAATCGAACCGACTCAAATGTGAAAAAAAAAACACCCTACTTTTATGATGCCAATCGAAAGAATAGCTAAAAAATAATAACTCTGCCTAAGTAACATAGTATTTTAAAAGAAAGGAACAACATAAAATGATTAGATTTCTTCTTTTGGGGATACGTGAAAGATATGCTATACAAAAAGCGATACGAGAACGTAGGCGAGTTGCAAACAGATTTGTGCCATATCACATCGAGTGTTCACCATAAAATGATTAGAAAATCAACAGGCAGCGGGCTCATTAAAAGATTGGCGATTTGCGTAAGACAAGAGGGATCACATTTTGAGCATTTAATTAATTAATTTACAAAAAAATACCTACTTAATTGACTACGGCAGTTTCATGTAAGTTTTTTATTTGATTAAAATGATTAATTTCACGTTGTTCCTTTCTTTTAAAATACTATGTTACTTAGGCAGAGTTATTATTTTTTAGCTATTCTTTCGATTGGCATCATAAAAGTAGGGTGTTTTTTTTTCACATTTGAGTCGGTTCGATTCCCAGCCGAAGCAAATAATTTTTAGAAAATCTATGAATGCAGAATTACTAACTTTTAAAAATAACATAAAGTCTTCTTTGAGCAAAATTCACTATCTACGATATTTAAGGTACTTCCCCTTCATGTCCCATAACTTTGGGACGCCCTGTATAGCCATATATTCTAAGCATTATTTTTATTATTAAATTATTGTGCTATACCTAGGTACATTCGGTAGCATAAACAAGTAGTTTGTTTTAAAGTCATACAATATGAAAAGCTCGAAGCAGGTAGCGCTGCCGTTGTTAGTGTGGGTAATGCAGTGATAACTGACAAGTAATAAATTTCTTTATCTGCAATATTTTTAAAACCGCATTCCATGCTGTCATTTCGTTAATACAATTTGGATTTTGGCGGGAATTCGCTGAGCGATTTTGATTTTTTTTTAAATATTTCCTGCATTTTTTTATATATTTGAGCTTTCGTGTCTAGGTACCTAATAAAATCAGAATATTGTACAGCAAAGTCAGTGATTATATGCGATAGTAATTGTAAATACATAGTGTATGACTGAGCTTTCGTGTTCCCACAAGAAGCCGCCAAAATGTTTCGTAAGACACTGTCACCTAACTGGAAATCAACGAAAATACGAATAATTTACTCACGCTAGTTATTATTACAATCGACACTAACATAAATGTCGACCAATAGTAGGATGAAACAAAATTATCTCCAAACCCAGTAAAACCTTGAAGCGCGTGATCTGATACGCACTTGGCCAATTTTTAATATTCGAATGCTAAATCGCAAGAACAGCGTGTTTAATTTTCTTTAATATTTTAAATTCGTATGTAGCTTTTATTTCACAGATTTTTAGAATCCAAGACTTGGTTATGCCTATGAATATAATTATGTCTAGCAAGGAACGAGGGATCCCTTTTTTTGTGATTGACCACAATCTCACCTGAAGTGACGATTAGGTCTAAGATTAAGCGCACGCAATCTCAGAAAATGCCAATTCACCATACCCTTGAAAATTTCAGAATAGTAGTACTTCGAAAAAAACTGACGTCGTGAGCAAATTCCGTTGCTTTAGCTATTCGGATTATGAATGAGGAACCAAACTGTCCCGTTCGAATATTCGTCTCTCAAAACATACGGGTGGAAGCCCTCCCCGCGTCTAGCAGTCCAAAGACGGAATGTTGATAGCGGAATGAGATTATGAAATTCCAACGCACATTCACCGAAATGTAATTGTACTGATAGACAGGCGACTTTACAACCTAGGTTCATCCCGAGCGAAGAACAAAAAACGACGTAAAATCGTTAATCTAAGTTTATCCCATAAAAACCCCAAACGTGAAACATCATTTCTGGTCGTCATACTACCACAAACATCATCAATCCTGTATAAGGCTATTTTACAAGACTAATGGTAGCGTGATGCCTAATCAAGTTGAACCAACAGCACTCTCTAAAATAACCCTCTTAGCTAGTCTATCATATTAGAGAACTTGAATGATTAATAATGGAGCTCACTGTACATTAAGCACATTTTATGTAGGTACAAAGAACCGAACAGGGGAATTTATTTAAATTGCCAGTAAAATATGCGAGTATATGGATACTTATAAAACAACCCTCTGTAAGTATTACCAACTACGAAAAGAGGCCTGAGTATTTTTTTATTCGGAAACCGCGGACATCAGGTGTTATTTATGAATAGATAAGTAGTTAATATCTTATTCATAATACATATCCCTAAATGATCTAACGAGGTTATGCGCATATTAACTGTGTAATAATTATGTAATTATTAATTTGATTACGTGTCCTATACGACACTAACAATTTAGGTTTGTGTACCGGGTCATTGCATATTATATTTAGTTACTTACACATACATGCCTATATTCTAGCCGAGGTTTTCTATTAGCAAAGGTTAAGTAAGTGTAAACTATATGTTTATTTTCCATATGCTGATTGGTCTATGATGTCCCCAGGGCTTTCCGGATATATTTATTGTAGGTACCTGGGTATTAGTAATTTCTTTACAATTCTATTTTCGTTATTTCAAATTTCGAGCCCGGATTAGAAACTATTACTTAATTTGTGCCCTGACACAATTTTTCAGCTTCTACTCTCCATTTCTAAAGGGATTATCAACCCATTCAAATGATTCTAAAAAAACTAAATTTATAGGGTTTATAGCCTTTTGGCTATAAACCCTAAAAGCTACCCTAAAAACTTCGTCATGTTTATATGTCCGTATGTCACATCGTTAGTGAAAATTATTTTATTAAGGATAACATACTTTTTATCTATCTATCTATCTAGCATACAGGTATTATATTAAGACGAAAACTTTATTATATGTAGAATTTGGGTTATATTATACATTGGCAGATGTCGTTACACCAAACCCTACCTCTACAAGTGTACACACATTGCAAGTGTACCTACACACTGAATCTAACACGGTTTGTAGTAAGCAAGTAACACAATACTATTTTCAGCATCCAGAATTGAATTGAACATGGAAAATTAGGAAGACATATAATACAAGAAAGTTTGAGATTGAAAAAAAAAATTTGTTAAGGATATCATGTGAGGTAGCTATCGTTTAAAAATCTTTCAAACGCATTATGTAGAAAATGTCAAATGGTTTTTTAAGTGTCACTTTGCCCTATGACAAAATTTTGAATTACATTAGGATAGCGACTTTCACGTTTCATTTTACTGATCTAGGGCCCGATTCCTAAAATTTCGTATTTTTGAAAATCATCAGTGATTAAACAAATCATTTCTCTATGATATTGAATGAAACGCATGCAACAATTTTGACCTTCATTCTAACGTATTAAATTCTTCACCTAAAATCAATATTTGGTTTGAAGTCGTGCATCGATTTATGAGAAAATATTGTAACATATAGTGTGTGGTGAGTGAAATGAAGATTTTATTTATTTAAAAAAAATGCGGTTTTTCGAAAGGTATGGTCTCCAATTCCTTTGGTTGTGCTCAGTGATTTAAACAGCTATTCCAGGCGAAGTCGTTTCGCTACTCGATTTCGGAGAGTGAATTTAAGCAATGTCTAATGCGATTAGTTCTTGAATGGGTGCACACTAGAGGCTTCGGCTGGTAGTTAGGTATGTTAAATAGTTGGTCCGGGTTGTTTTAAATTGAAGGTAGTTATTAAGCAAAGTTTGTGGCCTACAAGGGCGGCTTAAAAACAATGATTGTCAGATGGGTACCTGTTTGATACAAATCCAAAAATCCTCACTGGGCCCGCGTGGTGGTTGAAATCCTGTGACCTTTGCGTTTGAGGCTGGCTTCCTAAAATCTATATAATAAATTTATTTTGAACACTTACTGTTGGCGCACTTTTGCGGCACAGGGAGAGAGAGGAAGCGGCCGGGCTTCTGTGCAGCGACGAGAGTCGCAAGCGCAGCTGCGCACGCCACCACCAGCCACGTGTGCATCTGTGAGTAAAGAGTATGAGTATTAAGTATAATTGAATCGTTCAATCAACATGCTTTAGTGTTTATACAAAGAAATTAATAATTAAGCCATTTATGACACGAAAACTGCAAAAAGCGGTAAGCTCAGTGGTGGAGCAGATAACGTGCGTGACATGATACTAAAACATGCACAATTGAATTCAGCTATTTTGACAATGTCAAAAAACGCTGAGACAGTGCCCAAAGCAAAAAATTTGTGCCACTGTATTCAATGATATTATATGTAGTAGTTTTTCAACATTTCTGGCGTCACATGTGCTGAAATCCTCACTCTCATAGCAGAGACTGCTTTACCTATGATTACAATTTAAATCCCAAAGAACTGTGCATAAATACTGTTACCTAAATATATACAAGTCCCATAAATAGTATTTCAAAACAACGAGGTTATTTAGATATCTTTTTGAAAAGGGGCATTTTTTTGTGTTGGAATGCCATACTGTCAATTGTCCGACTTGTTGTTTTTGTCCGGCCTACAAAAAGTCCCAGTCACAGACATTTAAATAATTTCGTTGTTTTTGAAGTACTTATGGGACTTGTATATTTCGGTGGCACTATTTATGCAAAGGTTTTTGGGAAATAAATTATAATCATAGGTAAAGCAGTCTCTGCGTATGAGCATGAAGATTCCAGCAACACGTAACGCCAGAATGCTCGCTTATAAATTAATATATGCATAAGCCATAAACTACGGTGGCACATTTTTTTCCCTTTGGCACTATTTAAGTACAGTTTGTTGACATTCAACCGCCTCCGTGGCTCAATGTAAGCAACATTGGGTTTACGATTCGGAGGTCGCGGGTTCGATCCCCAGCGGGGTACATGTTTAAGTACTCGGTTTGGTTGGTGGTCGGGCATTTTAAATGTCCGCCTGGCTAGCTATCACCATCTTATCTAAATCTGCCGCCAAGGAGCAATGTTAGCATTGTTGTGTTCCGGTTGTCAGAGATAAGATAGCCAGTCCTCCAAATGTGTTGGGGTTTCCGGGTCAGTACGCTACCACTTTCGACCCCATCTTCACTTAACATCAGGTGTGATTAAGGTCAAGTACCAACCCGTTGCGCATAAAAAAAAACATTTTCAAAATAGCTCAAACCTTTGTGAATTCTAGCATCACGTACGTATAAAATGCCATTGAACCCTAATAATGGTAAAACGCCTTCCAATCTAATCTAGCTTTATGGTATGCCAGAATCAGAGTATATAGTCGTAGGCAGATAGTTAAATTGGCCATTCAATAGAGTACCTACGCGGATCGCAATAAATATATGGCGCACATTTCCTGCATTACAGAAAACTGCGTTGCCCAGAGTAACATAATACAATCTGATCAAAAGAAACGAACACAACCTAATCAATTCGCTCTGAACAGCATAGTTTTCTGTAAAAGCGGTCATACTTTACGATCCGCTTAGGCATTCAAATGAATGACCAATCCAACGATCTGCCTACAACATACGTATCACGTAACTCAGACTTTCATGACCGTATCGGCCATAGCTCGGATCGATCGAAAAGGTACCTATAACCTATATCTTATATAATCAATTTTCTGGTTAACTTACGAGACTGACACGTGCGGAACCAGTTTCTTTAAAAACGAGTAAACCTTTTGAATTAGTAACGCACCAAATTACCGCCTTCGTAGCTCAATGTAAACCAGGGTTACTCAGTTTGGTACGCGACCCCTTAGGGTTTCGCCATTTGACGGTAGGGGGATCGCGACAAGATTTACGTAATGGCGGCTAGTCAGAATTAAGGTTAAATTTGCGACAGGAAACAAGTATATATTATTGTTTTTGGCACTTTGGTATTTCTTAACGTTTATTTAATAAAAGTTATTAAAATAAAAAAACGCATTTTCTTCTACAGTTAGATTTTCTTTTCTTTTGGGGTTAGAGGTTCGTTGTCGTCTGGGATCTTCCACAGGGGTACGTGGGGCCATAAGTTTGATATACAACTTCGATTCCCAGCGGGGAGATGTTTAGTAATCGGTTTGGTTTATGGTAGGGAAATTTTTATGTCCGCCAAACAGCAATGTTAATAGGATTACTGTGTTGTTCTTTGAGATAAGTTATCAATCCTCCAAATAATTTGGGGGCTCCGGCAACTCTACATCAGATGGACTGAATACGAGTAGCTACCGCAAAGAATTTTGTTACACATAAACAAGCCACGTGAGCTCATAAAAGCGTGTCTACATCACTATAGGTCGCGAGATCCTGCTCCTTGCTCTTGCGTATCTCCATTATAATTCTCTAAATGCCAGTGTGAGGTTAATAGATGTTTAATAACCTGGGTAAATTCACTGGAATGATGTGCGAGGCGCAATCGAGTCGCACGATTGACTTTTGGTACCTACTACTTGCGTTCGTGAGCCTCTGTGTCGCAACCCCCATCACTTAAAGTTAATTAAAATCATCATTTCTATAGTTAATAAAGCCCTTTAAGGTCTGTACAATTTTTTATTTCTATTAATCATCAATAAACTAGCAGACAATTTTGCACCGCAACTTTGGCATATATAATATAAATATTATTGCATCAGGGCAATAAATATTTACAATTTTTTTTAAAGCTCAATTCGAAAGGCTGTCATCTGAGAGTGTAGGTGTGATAAACGGGGGCACTGCAGGACCAAGGCCAGTTGCATTGTAGTTTGGACATTGAGTAATTCGCCATTTTTGTTAAACATGACAACCTATTTACAAAATACTTGAATATGGTCACTTGACACTGGCAAAATTCATAGGGAAACCAAATTGGATTTGGGAAGGTTTTGGGAAGGAAATTGTATTTTGGAGAGAAAACTATACAGGGCGTCCCAAAGTTATGGGACATGAAGGGGAAGTACCTTAAATATCGTAGATAGTGAATTTTGCTCAAAGAAGACTTTATGTTATTTTTAAAAGTTAGTAATTCTGCATTCATAGATTTTCTAAAAATTACTTGCTTCGGCTGGGAATCGAACCGACTTAAATGTGAAAAAAAAAACACCCTACTTTTATGATGCCAATCGAAAGAATAGCTAAAAAATAATAACTCTGCCTAAGTAACATAGTATTTTAAAAGAAAGGAACAACACAAAATGATTGAGTCAAATTTCAAGAAAGGATTGCTCGAAGATCCAAATTTTTTGGATAATATTATTTGGACAGACGAATCTAACTTTAGCAATAACGGTATGTATAACCGCAACAATAATCGTATTTGGTCTAAAGAAAATCCCCTACGAGTGACTGAAACTAATAACCAAGTGCGTTTTTCACTCAACTGTTGGTGCGGACTTTTAAAAAACCGGGTTTTCTTAATCCATTTTTACCAAGGAACCTTGAACACAGAAAAGTATTTAGGAATACTTCAAATTTTAAGGGATAAGATAAGAAACCATTCCGCGGCGGAGCAAGAAAACTTAATTTTCCAACAAGATGGAGCTCCGGCTCATAATAGTCGGAGAGCAGCAGATTTTCTAAATGAATGTTTTCCTACATGGATTGGTACAAATGGACCGATTAGATGGCCGGCCAGATCCCCGGACCTCACACCATTAGATTTCTTCTTTTGGGGATACGTGAAAGATATGCTATACAAAAAGCGATACGAGAACGTAGGCGAGTTGCAAACAGAATTGTGCCATATCACATCGAGTGTTCACCATAAAATGATTAGAAAATCAACAGGCAGCGGGCTCATTAAAAGATTGGCGATTTGCGTAAGACAAGAGGGATCACATTTTGAGCATTTAATTAATTAATTTACAAAAAAATACCTACTTAATTGACTACGGCAGTTTCATGTATGTTTTTTATTTGATTAAAATGATTAATTTCACGTTGTTCCTTTCTTTTAAAATACTATGTTACTTAGGCAGAGTTATTATTTTTTAGCTATTCTTTCGATTGGCATCATAAAAGTAGGGTGTTTTTTTTTTCACATTTGAGTCGGTTCGATTCCCAGCCGAAGCAAATAATTTTTAGAAAATCTATGAATGCAGAATTACTAACTTTTAAAAATAACATAAAGTCTTCTTTGAGCAAAATTCACTATCTACGATATTTAAGGTACTTCCCCTTCATGTCCCATAACTTTGGGACGCCCTGTATATAATTATACATTATGGCAAAGTACTTGGAGCGCGCATATACTTTGACTTTTTTTTTAATTACGGTTCAAATCACCTACATGCTTGATCTGATAGATAATGAATTATATGTTATTATAATGTCCACTGACCTATTTTCTCTGATCTTTATGTATAAATTCATTCGAAACACATTACGTTAACGTAGTAATTAAGTGTCTAATTAATTTTGTCCATAGATTATAAGTATTTAATTCGATAGTTGAAAGCAAATTTTAGATATTTGTACGTACCGTATGTAGGTAAGTGCGTAAGTACCTTGTGAGTACACACATTTGCAATTTAAAAGCGTGTTTTATGTGATTTATAAATAGGTATATAAATAGAAAGTTGATTAGTCGGGTCTGAGATTCCATCTCGTCCCTTATTTATTGTAACTTTTGTAACAAGCTTTTCAACTGCAGCTTCGTCTGAGTGGTAACTTTATCGCGGATATGTATAATTTGTTTATACCGCGGGAACTACTGACTTTATCGGGATAAGAAATATCCTATCTTTAAACCAAGGTATGTTCCACATACTGCCTCATATACGAGGGAAGGCCTCTATCGCTACAGTGGGATATTTATCGTAACTTTTGTAACAAGCTTTTCAACCGCAGCTTCGTCTGAGTGGTAACTTTATCGCGGATATGTATAATTTGTTTATACCGCGGGAACTACTGACTTTATCGGGATAAAAAATATCCTATCTTTTAACCAAGGTATGTTCCACATACTGCCTCATATACGAGGGAAGGCCTCTATCGCTACAGTGGGATATTTACGGGCTGGTGATGATGATGTTCCACCTCTATATCAAATTTCAGCCAATTCCGTTCATATTAGTTATATTGGATTATGTAATACCTACTAATACTTAAGTGTAAGGCAGTCCGTTTAATACTTGTGCACAAGAGGTTTTAAGAACAATTTTCCTAAGTATGATGTCACTGTATAGTATGTGACATCTGAAAATAAACAGTTCGATTGTTTTATGACGGTCAGTGCCGTAAGGCTGGTGACACATTGGACGTACTTACATAAGTCGTCGCGCGGAGGTTTGTCACGACTTATGACACTACGATCGCCCGTGCGACACGTAGATGATTAGGTCAACAAACATTTTGACCTAATATAATAACTATCTACAAACGTGTCATTATGAAGCTTTTCGTTTTAGAAAATTAAAGCAATGTACGAGTGTTTCCGTGTTTCGTTTGAAAACAGAGTCCAAGAAGCAAAGTCAGTATCCTACAGGTATAAGATACAAACCGCAATGAGCTCGCATGGAGGATTAATATCTATACTCTCTCCTAGAAACAGCAGTATCTCAGTGGAAACCAAAGGCCGTTGAATTGACAAGTGAAAGGCTAACACTGACTCCAGCATATCGATTGTATTTATATTATGAAAAATAGCTAAGAATGCTGCGGTCAGGCTGTTGGTAATATTATGTATACAGAAGTTCCTACCACATTGTTTATTGATCTAGTCTTCTATAGACTTCGCATGGTGTTTTCTTTCCGAACAAAACATTTAAAATGAGTTTGAAGTACGCGGTCTGACGTTGCTTCCTCGTAGACGCGAGTGTGTACACGGATTTATGGCACACATTAATCAAACATAAGCTCAAGTCATGTAATACCTGCACTTAGACAAACACGATATCGACTTAAAAAACTGTCGAGATTATCAAAGGACTCACACGTCATACTCCGTAAGCGGCGATGAGGTAAAAACCTGTATAAATAATGTCGTGAAGTGAGCGTATTAGTGCTTTGCGTACCCGGAATTGCTTGGTTGCTGGGTGATTAATCACGAGTACTTCCAAGTGTGGTACCATAGCATAGCAAGCAGTGAGAAGCAATATTCAAATTACATTGTTCTTTGAGCAATTTAAGAACATTATACACACAATCGACACTAAATATCACCGTAGTATATATAAAACCCCAGCTACAAAAAGATGTATTAAATGTTAAATATCTTCGTGAAGGCTAAAACACCTCGCAAACACCAGCCAGCTTTCGAAAATAAAAGAACATTTTCAAATTTGTTCAGCCGTTTTGGCGTTATAATGCCACACGCACACACAGATACACATAGATTTGAATCTTATAATACCCCTCTTTTAGTGTCGGGGGTTTTTGTTACATATTGGTGATGGACTCGTCATCGAACTAAATCCTCTTTCAGGTTCGTATCTGTTTGAGTTGAGATCGGGTCAACATCCTACGGGGCCACCGTGCGTTGTATAAAGTAGTCTTCTTACTGTTATAAGATTACTACGCGCACTATGCCAAGTGTGCGGTACCGGTGACCTTGACACTCTTGTGCGGATGCTAACTGATGCGATGACCATAAGCGGATAATTGCGGAGCCACTTCATCAATAAAATATAAGGAGCGCGTCATCACGCTCCAACATTTTAAAGATGCGGCTGTCAGGGTTGCGTTAATTGAAATCCTCAGCTGGATATGGATATCATTGTTAGTATCACTAATACATAGGAAAAACTCTAAGAGAACTGGCTACTTCTAAACAATACGTGTAACTCGTGCAAGTCACAGAGTTCAATGGTATTCTTCGCGGATTTGTGTGCCAATCGCAAATTTAGTGCGAGGTTCTCTCTAATTTAAACAATGTATTTCCACGGGGTGGCGCAAGCGCGACGCAGCGAGGCCGGTCGTCCGTCTGTTGCGGTCACGATCCTGTGGCGTGGCGTGCACTCCTTTGCACTCTACCTGCCAATATTAACGCCTTTGCCTAACACTTCGGGTGTGCCCTCCAGTCACGTCACGCTTAATGTATATCGCTAGTGAAATCGGTCAAGTCAAAAAGGTTTAGGGTGCCTGCTTGTATATAATGCTACTGTTAGTGAACGGTGTTAACAATATTGGTTACAGCGGGATCGCGGGGTCAATACACAGAAATCACGTAGAGTAACAGTATACAGCAGAGCCCCAAAAGATCTGCGATCGCCAACCTGCCTTCGCAGCATGCGATTATGACAAACCGAAACGAAAATGACGATATGGGAGCATAGTAACCTATAGAATCTAACAATGGCTATGTGAGACCATGCGGCCGTTATCTTGACCACAGAATACATAATCTTTACTAAGCCTAACGTCAAATAGCATTGTTATATTTCGACTGTTTGCGATAAGACCCAGTCCCCTTTGACCTCATATAACATCAAGTATATGATTGAGGTCAAGTGCTAACGTATTGTGTATAAAAGTAATATAACTAATGATTTTATATTAATAAGACATATTAATCGCATGTCAAATGCTAGTTTATTTATCATACCAGTATGTATTGCAACAGTAATTTTTGGCAATATTTACATCTATGAGGCGAAGCTCTGTCGCAAAAACAATAAAATAAAAGGCGAAAGCTGCTTGTGCGAGGATAAATTGAATGTTTGGATTCAAGACATGTGTGGCCGAGACATTGTTTTAAACGGTACTACAACTGAATGTCATTTTACGAGTGAAACTTTTTATTACTTTAGAGTTTGAAAGTTCGAAAACTTTCAAATATGGCAGTGTCTTTCAGGAGTCTATGAGGCATTAGTCTCAAAACGAACACGGTACGTTTATTGTTCAGAAATTGTTGGTATGGTCGCATTTGGAACATACGCTGGTGTATGACCGATCGTAAAATTAGGCACGCCATGTAGGGCTTGCATATTAAGATATGGTGGTATTCATAGCATGCCCAGGTACCAATTTTTAGATTCTACTCGTAAAGGGTAACAATTGCTTCATGTTTCGCTTGTATACATAGATATTCAAATTGCATGTGTGTGTTTTTGCTTTATTAAATTATTACAATATGACTTAGTATGATTTTTCTCAGATGCGAGTGAAATATGCGATATTTAATAATGGATGAAATTTACTTTTTGACGAAACATTGGCCACGTCTATTGAATTGTTCAATAATGGGGGAAAACGTGATCAATAGAAAATAAATCCACGCATCAATTGTTTTCGATCGCGAATTTGAATCATTAGTTTTTAAAACCAGCTTTCGGAAGGCGTGGGCTAGTGTAGTTAGCAATTTTTTAATATTTATTTGTTATCGGACCACTAAGGGTCCATTGTCTACACTGCAAAAATCGAAATAGATTATTATGTCAAAAAATATTTTTGTGATACGTTTCTCAAACCATTTCACTTGCTGCGTCTCGTTCTTTTCTACGCAATTCGATAGTGACAACAATGGCTAAGGTCATTAGCAGTTATCAACCTCTTATATAACATTGTATTATTTCCGTTTCTTTTGTATGGAGCAACAAGACGTTTCCTCTTAAATATTGATTACTTGACCAACCATTCGACCTCAAAGGTTACGATTTAATAGACGACTAAAAGCTTCCTCATCGCTAACAGTTTCGACAAGTTCAATGTCACGTGTTTATTACAACCTCACCGCCGTCATCTCTTGAATCGCGTGATACTGTATGTACACTAAATGCACAAAAACCTGGTAATAATCACCGTTACCGATACTGTATTTTTCTCTCAATTACTTAATAGATATTACGTCGTCATGAAAGGATATTGTGGTACACCAACTGGTGGAATTCAGTATGGTAGGGCATCGATTTTTGTAAAGTAACTACAGATATGCTTCTTTAAAACTTTCTCTAAAAAAGTCTTTCCAATATCCCACGAGCTTGGGATTTTCCAGAGCAGGGTGAACAGGCATCTGCTGAGATTGCATGCTTCATCTTCGACCACATCGTCACTTTCCAAACATCAAACTTTGTGGTCAAACGTGTAAACAATCGTTTATAAAAAACAAACGAAGCAGGAAAAGCTTTGTTTTCCAAATTTTCACAATAAATGGAATAGGACTTGTAGATTTTTTTCTGAATTTCGAATATAAATGTCTACTTTTACGTTACCTCATCTATTTGTCTCCTTACTGAGGTTTGCTGGAAGAGATCTCTTATAGAGATAAGCTCGCCTTTTGTATATTTTAATATTCTCCTGTTTTTTTGTTTTTGTTTGACGTGTATGCTTATATACAATAAAGTGTTAAATAAATAAATAAATAAATAAATAAAAACTTAAATACTATCCTCAGAGAGAAAGGGAATTTCGCAGGAAAATATTGAACCTGAATTTTTTTTCCAACCAAATAGGCTAGCAAAACGATCTCAAAATTGAGATAAACTTAAGCCGATACTTGGGATACCATTGTGCATAGTATAAAAATGTATTTGCTGCTCGGTCTCAATTTTGAGAGGCCCTAGACTCTTACATATGACAGAATACACAAATCATGATTTCTACTTGGAACTAGTTAAAAAGGGATAGATAAATTCATATTTTTACGACGAGAGAGAGATGACATAATACTAAGACTTTAGAGCTATTCGGACGGACCTTAGCCTTTTATGCAAATTTTCCATACATACTACCTCGGCCCTCGTTTTAGTCAGCGGTGAGCAGTGTAAACCACTATATAGTAACAATACTGTATACGCCGATCAGCGCTAAATGGTCAGCGCCAACTCAGTGTGATTGGCCAATTTTACCGGACTTAATTTCCCCGGCTCCTATAAGCCATCGCCAAGTTCAATGTCGCGTGTTTATTAGAAAAACATATAATATGACCATATTATGGCAGCTCGCGTGACATACGGAACCTTTGGCGGCCCGTGCGCCGACCTCGGAGACGAATCCAACGGAAGTAGACCTTGCGATCTGTTAACTAGAACGTAAAGACGACCCCATAAATATTTGTTTTCTATTTATTTATTTCACACGTTACATATGAAAAATGTACGAGGAATAGACACAATCGTCAAGGTGTATTTTTATTACGTATAAGTAATTGAAATATGATCTATGGAATGGAATTTATTACCAACATTATAAAACATTACAATTCCAGAGGTTTACCGTCTGCCAAATGATATTAGGGAGGTCATTTTTCTACTTAGTTAATAAGATTGAGATCTAAACGGAAGAAGAAAGAAAACACACAACATTAAAAATATACGAAAAACAATTTATACGTTGTAGCAAGGCATTGCTGGATTGCATTGCTCATCGCTTGGAGCGATCTCTTCCAAACAATCATGGCAAAGTTGAAAGATGCACCCTGCTGCAAGTAAGCATATCTACTAATAGAGTTTCAATACATTTTATTTAATGCAGTTTTAAATACACAACAGTGTCAACTTAAGTTGAACTCGTTTTATAATACGAGCCATGCATTAAGAGAGACATTATGTGTGGGTTCTATCGGTGATGAAAGGTTGGCAAACCTGCAATAGATCAAATGGTCGTCGTTTTGCTTGCAAAACTGAATAGCATCATAGTTACCACTATATATAATTAGGTATATAACCGAATTTGTAGTGGAGTTATACCGTATAAACTCAATATTTGTTGCGGTTCCGTACAGAAGACATCAATGCGCGCGATGTATAAAATTATAAGTTATTTTTAGTAGCGTTAAGTGCATTACGCGAACGAGGAAATAATTTATAATTACATCCTGCTAATAGTCTTTAAAAATATCTCCAAGTATGTGCTAAGCAAAACCCGACAAGCGGATCTTCTTCTGAAGATCATAAGCGTAAAAACATAATGACAATCGTGTATATTCATGAGACAGAATGTCGTTTCGCTATAAAACACCTCTGTAGTAGCCTTGAACTGTTACGAAACTCTGACATTTTGCAGACATCATATCGAGTGTCGGTATTGTCAGTGTCCGCTGTGCGTGTGAGCCTTTCGAAATGTACCGGTCACCCGATTTGAGTCGTTACGACAGGTAAGGCAGATAATCCATCGGATCTGCGCAGACGCAGGAGCTGCCGCTGCAGTGAGATATCGCGTTATCGAACTAATTCACTACGAGTCGCATTGCCCAACCCGTCCTTCTGCTCATGTAGCTAGGTTTAATTGCTGAGTGGTGTATTGTGCCCCCCCCACCCCAGCGGCACCGGCCGTGGGACACACTTTTTGTCGATGAAACCAAAGTTTAATGAGCAATTGAGTTGCAATGTACCGGCAGTAATTTATTACGATATGAACACGCCTACTGTCATTAACGTTGTTCGCGACTCGCGTGTGGCTCATTAGATTATTGCGTCATGTAATTGTCTATCCATTTCGGTAAGTAGGTAATGATCGTCGAATTAACTCGATACAGCGTTTTTATATCAGATATCTTCATCGATTTGTAATGAAGTCTGAGGCAATGGAGAGTAACTTTTAAACTTTGGAAATCTATATCAGAAATGTCGGCTATTTCTCAGGTTCCTCTCAATTACAAAATAAATAATGGATTCACATTAATTTGGCTAGTCATTAAACTAAAGTGCCATTTATGCAAACGTTTTTACATTTCCATTTAAAGGACGTTCGTATTTCTCATCTTCATTATATAAAACTAATAAAGGTATTTTAATCATACCACAGTTAATAAGGCAAATAATGCAAGTCAAAACTGTGATAAAAGGGTGACTTAGCAAAGAGATTGATTTTCAGTCCCCCCACCACAGTAGGTACTTGCTGCTACTAAAGATTGCTAGCAGCTTAAAAAAATATCGATTTCATCAAAACCGGTAGGGCCGCTAAATTGCTTCAGATAATTTTTTGAAATTCTAATGTCTTTATTATCCATATGTATAATAAAATCGTATAGGCAACAAATCTGTACATTGGACATATTCGGGAAAAAAACCACCCAGGGCGACTAAAAATCAGGAGATTTTTAAAATTTTTGCAAACGCAAAACTAACCAACGGATTTTAATGAAGTTTCCACGGATATATGTAATTAAGTCCGGATTAACATTTAGGTCCTCGTGGCTCAATGCAAATAACATAGGGTTTAGGAATCGAAGGTCGTGGGTGCGATGTCCAGCATGTTTAGTACTCGGTTTGGTGCTACCACCATCTTATCTAAGTCTGTTGCCAAACAGCAATGTTAATAGCATTGTTGTGTTCCAGTTGTCAGAGATAAGGTAGCCAGTTCCCAAATAAGCTGGGATATCCGGGTCAGTACGCGTCCATCTTCGACCTCAATTTCATTAACATCAGGTATGATTGAGGTCAAGTGCTAAACTGTTGTGCATAAAACAATAGGCTACAAAAACGCGCTTAGGTAAATGTAATCAAAATTATTTTTTATCATTTCAAACTTTAAAATGTTCTAATTGACATTCACTAAGTGATATTATGGAATCACATTGAAATAAATACTCGAAATTTGAAGTTGTACAAATGACATCTTAAGGCAAGAATGTAGTTAAATAAATATCGCACCTTCAACTTGGGACCGTGTGGACATTATTGTCATAGGAAAATTGTTATAAAATATTATTAATTATCTTAAGTAATCCATTAACTTCCGTCGTATAGTTAGGGGGTTCCAGAATATTTTTTAGTGTTCAATACGTAACACTTATGAAATCACCTCCGTGCTTGTCCCTCTGTCACGACCATTAGTTCAGAAAGACGTCAAATAGACGTAGACGTTTGGTTGTAGAAAACGGTGGATTTGAATTGAATGAATTTCGGGGTATCTTTACGGGGCTAAATGGATTTTTTTGATCGTTTGAAGTGTCGTATGAATGCTTATACAAGGTTATATTTTGTACAAGCCGATAAACCACAATTGGATATTTTGTAATCAATATGGCAAAATAAAATAAAAAATAGATTGTTGCGATTGTTATGTTTCCGCTTGTAGGGTGTTTATCATTCGTTATTTAGATAATTGAGGAAAAAATTATAACCCCATATTTTTATAGCCATCATCGATTCTCTCCGGGCTTCTGGCAAAACTAATTTCATGTTTTAGGTATACAATAAATAATGTTATAGTATGTGTTCCGTACTAAATTTTTGAAAAAACTTTTCAAAATTGCTGCCCTCAGCTTATCTTTAAAATATGTCTTAGAGAATTATGATAAAATCATGGACATCAGCAGCGTGGGCCAGCGTGGTGGACTACGGCCCATATTCCCTCATATATACGAGGGAAGACCTACATCCCTGCAGTGGGATGTTTACGAGCTGATAATGATTGGTGTAGTGGATAGTGACCCTGTCAGCGAAACCAACGGTTGCGGGTTCGAATCCCGCGACGGGTAAATGTTTGTTTGATGAATATAAACATTTATTCCTGAGTCATGGATGTTTATATAAATATTTATGTATGTTTATCCGTTATCTAGTATCCATAGTACAAGCTTTGCTTAGTTTAGGACTAGATGATTGGTGTAAGTGTCCGAAATATTTATTTATTTAAATTTATTTACCTTGGACCTACTCAATCACGTGTTTAATAGCTCGGGATTAATAAATTATATTATAGATAACGGATAATCATACATAAATATTTATATAAACATCCATGACTCGGGAATAAATTTTCGTATTCATCACACAAAAATTTACCCCTCGCGGATTCGAACACGCAACCGTTGGTTTCGCTGACGGGGTCACATCCACTACACCAATGGTCCGTCAAAGTATTCCAATAATAATACATAATAATAAAAAAACCGGAGCGCCTACAATTTCAGTGCTGCATCCGTAGATTCGCCCAGAACTTCAGACCTCTTTATTCAAGATTAGATGACTTTGTAAAATCCATATAAAATGATTTTTATATGCACGCGGGTTTATTAGAAGATTATTGATTCGATTTAAGGTCAAATTTGGTTTATTTCTTTTTTTATAGGGTTAGTTAAAGACCAGTAGATTGGACTGGCTATCAACTAGAAATATAAATTAGCATTTAAAAATGTAATTCTGACTACGAACTTCTGCGCGTTGTTCAACACGCACTTGGCCTGTTTTTAATATAAAGTTGAAATGCCAGAAGTAATGTATTATGTGCGTGGTGCGCATGCGTGTAGAGACAGCGTCTAAGCCATATTCCAAGTCTATTGGTCAGTGTCGTGAGGTTTTCCTGTGACACAGATACATAATGCGGCAGATGAGCCGGCGTCGGCGAAGGCTGTTGCAAGCTTCAAGCGGGTGTCAGTATGTCTGTCACACAGTAACATAACAACAGCGACAAAGGCATGCGTAACGCAGCTGTACGCTAATTACCGAAGAATATTTAACAAACCTACATGAATTTAGCGCTCATTGAGACTCACTCAAACCAATTATATTACTAATTTCGAATAACATGCGAACACAAAAAGTTCCCTGGTACAATACTCTTTTTAAATTGGCCTCGTATTTAAGCTGTGCCTTTATTTTATTATTTTTACATAAAATTTGAAACTAAATCTTTGTATCAGTATGTAGTCCCAGTAGGGATGAGCGATATTTATCGATATTGGTGGAATACCGATACTAATGTCAAAGATAACAATATTTAAATATCTATTCTGACATCTCTAAAATATCGAAATATTGTTATTATTAAATGGATATTCGATTATCGCTAATATTATACCAGTTATATAGTCCCATTGTTTTTAGACAATACTTCAAATTCTCATTTTGATTTTTTGAACTTTTTCGTAATAGATTCTAGGAAAAAGTATTATATTACTTACAATATAAATTGATCACGGACTTTTGATATCATGAAGCTTATTCGCGCCGTATAAAACGTGTCAAAAAGCATCGATATTCGAAAATATCACTAATACATACATACATAACGTCACCCCTCTTTCTCGTAGGGCTAGGCAGATTTATGCTCGATATTATCGAAATTTTCGATATTATGCCATTCAGCCAGTTCAAAGTCGATCTTTTATCAATATCGCCCATCCCTAACCACAGATGTTTGGATCTTGAGAAATTGTATTCAAATGGGAAATTTATTTGATATTAATGGATACCTACGGATTTTTGTTAATCAGTTTTACCGATTAACATTTCTGATAATCACTTTAACATGATAGAGGCAAAATATAACTACTTGGCATGGGTTAAATTAACACTGTTGTGTTATCAACAGATTGTTATCTGCCGCAAAGGTTTGCCTTTTCGAACAATGTTACAGTATATAAATAGCTATTAAATTACGTTAATAAATGCCAGTGTCATCGTAGAACGATGTATCGATAGTGAAGTCGATTACTCTACTCTGCTCATTTATATTAATTAAGTTGTAGTACCTTATGATGATGATACCTTGTCAACTCTGAAACGCTGAATATTTAGATTCGTTGAAATGATTTTGCACTTTGCCCCTCATTATCCTATACACAAGTAATTAAACACGCCCTGGACTTCCCTTTATAAAAATATTTGAATTCTGAAAGCTCCTTAAAATACCTAATTGTTAGGAAGTCGGACGGTATAAAAACAACGCGTAGACTGCGGTAAATAAATCGAATTTTAAAAAAAATCTGCATCGATATCTTGCACGATATCTTTAACGAATTTCATTAATATGTTAAAGTTTGGATCTTTGTCCTTCAATCACTCTATATCGGTTGAACGGATTTGAATTTTTGTCCTGGATTAATATAATCCATACATTATATTAATCCATACTTTGCATCACGAATTTTTAAGTAAACTTTGCGGGATGATAAACACGTGGATGGAAGACCAGTTAAGAATATTTATAAATAAAAGACCTCAGAATTAAAATGTCAGACAATGTGATCTACATTACAAGACCGGTTCCAATACTCGTAGATTTAAAATTACTACAAATAAATTGCAACTTCTCTCGTATGGAGGTGTCTATAATTACTTAGAACAAAATAATAATAATTATTTAGATAATGTTAACTATTCCTTCGATTGCTTTAATTTAATCAGTTTAGCTTATCCATATCTGGAATGTTTAATGTTAATAAATGAATGAAAAGCAGATTCTAAATTGCGGAATCTGTTATGAAAGTGTGTATGGAATTCCACAACAATAAATACTCATTGACATTAACAAAAATAATGAGAAAAATCCGTGATACCACTGACAATGAGCAGAACTCAATGTACAAAAGCCGGAGCCGGTACGCGGGCTAATTAAGCTCGAACAACGAGGCACATAATTAGATTTTAAGTTATTTATTAAGCACCCATCAGTTGCAGCTGTCAGGTGATGAAACTACACCATAGAAAAGGGCTCTGAGCCATAATCTTAGCATCAGCGGTATGTGTTGCAACTGCGGCTTGACATACATACGGCGTTCGATGTACTCCGAGCTGACACTGCGTACGGATTGTGAGGAAGGACGCAACAAGCCCGCGGTCTAAGATGGTTTTCCATTTGAGTGGATATGCGTACCTATTTGGCTTATCCGTTTAGGTTATTGGATAGTTTTTAGATTATCTTTTAGTTTAATAAGTTAGATATTTTTTTAATAAAAGTCACCTCTCTTAGTTGCTACAATGCCTAGAATGATTCGAGAAGCTTAATTGTTATTATAATTGAAATTTTAATTACTTTTCGTTGTAAGAATCCATTAATATTTTAAATTTTTCAAGTTATAATAATACAGGATTAGCTTTTTCATAAATGTTTACACATCCCGAATCATCCCTCCGCATCCCTAAAACCTTCGCATCGAGTTCACTTACCTTTAAGTTGAATAAAATAAATATGACGGCGGGAAAAATCACAGAGGCACTGTTGTAATAGCGCGCGGCTGGTTTGGGCGAAGTCTTTTATAGTCGTCGTAGCGGGGATGCGCGGCGCCGGCGCATGGGGGGACGAGACGCACCAGACACGTACTACCACACGACTGACCAACTAATCTGACCTCTGACAATCCGCTGAAGACCCACAATTATTTATCATTTCATAATTCGAACGTAGAAGACGCAGGAGGTCTCGATAAGTGGTTATAATAGCTGAATGCATCCAGGCGCACGATCACAAGATTTTTGTTTTGGTTAACCAATCAATACTTTAATCGATTGAACCTTGTTTGTTTATTGTTTTCCGTAATCTTTGTACGGAAATGTAATGCTGCTGATGCATCACTAAATAATATCAGAATTTTCCAATATGCAGTAAACTTCTTCATTTGCCTGGAATTTTTCCGGTTTCCCCAACCAATTATTGACCGAAATGCTAAGTTATTGTGGTCCCACCAGCAAGTGGTTTCGACTTCTTAGAAAAGCTTAGTTTGAGTACTTATTTGTTCAATTGAACATGTAGACAGATACCTAGAAATACATTTTGACCTAAAGGCATGCTTCCTCTTAGATTTTAATGTAACGTAAATTCTTTTCATTCAGCTTTTGTGGTGTGATCGTAATCTCCAATAATAATGGGTATGATCGTATTTAACGTAATAAAGCAGTAATGCGCGCACGACCTTTGCGATAGCAGTAGTGGCAGCTTCAGAACGGATCTAGACGGGAGGCCATGCCACTGCCCCCAAAACCAAAATATAACAAACTTACTGCAAACTATTTAAAGAACTGTCAACGACTTCTGACTCATCATCATGTCAGCGACACGACGTCCGCTGCTGAACATAGGCCTCCCCCATAGAATTCCAGAGTGACTTCAGACTCATTATAGTTTAATTGGAAAGCATTAATTAATAAGCCACATAAAATAATTCCTGTGATTTCCTTCACCATGCCCCAACGAGGTCTAGCGGCGGTCGTGGAGCTTCCTAAGGTCCAATATTGCCACAGACGACTGAAAGTCGGATTAAGACTTTTCATAAAGAAGAATTCGTCTCGATAATAATTAGCAAAATTTCACACACGGAAAATTAAGAACTGGGAACTAGTCGCCGACTTCGGCAAGAGAGCAATTGGTGATGCAAAATGCACAACTCCTCCTAAGTTGGCGAACCAAGAGGAATCCTACCATCGGGTCACAAACTGCTGTGGACGATCTATGGAAGACGTTAAATACCCTGAAGTCCGATGTTGGTTGCTGGCAGTAGCGTGCCCTCCGTATAGGCAGAAAGGCAGTGCCTACCCTAAAATTGTAAGTTTCCTCAAAATGCATTGTCAAGACTGATTCATACTGATATGGAACTGAAAATATTCTAAACAGTTCCGAAGATTGCTATTAAGTACGAGTATGTTATTATTTTGTAGTTGTCAAGTTTTCTCATTTAATAGCAAATTTTATCATTCTGCCTACCCTGTGACAAAATATTGTGCACGCCACTGATTAATGGAGAGCAAACCGGCGAATTGGATGTTGTTGTGTATTGCTACTGTTGTTGTGGTATTTATTTAGTACTACACGGGGAATTGGATTTGTGAACTCAGTTTCGTAAACTCTTGGAACACCATAAGGTTTACGAATCGGAGGTTGCGGTTCGATCCCCAGCCGGGTACATGTTTACTACACGGTTTGGTTGGTAAGGTATTTTAAATGTCCGCCTGGCTAGCTACCACTACTAAGTTTGCGGCCAAGCAGCAATGTTAATAGCATTGTTATGTTCCGGTTGTCAGAGATAAGATAGCCAGTTCCCTAAATAAGATGGGGTTTTCGGTTCCAACATCAGGTGCATGCAACATTAAATTTTGAAATATTTATCTCATTTTAACGTTAATCAGCTAACACTATTTTTAATATCGATGCGGTAGTGATAAAACCTGTTGGTTTGTGGTCTGGAAGTTAGGTTAGGAACAAAAAAGACGTGTATAATTGTAATTTAGTGCGTATCTTTTTGGTAAATAGAGATACTAGATTAACGATTAACGGACTTGGGGAAATTTAGCGGAAGTTAACGAGTCCGTTAACATTTTTTAAGTTAACTTAAAAGTCCGGTGATCCACATTCCGTTATAGTCGAAATGTTAACTTCGTTATTTAACGATTCGCGGATTAACGAGTTAATGTCCAGCTATTCTATAGGTACGGAACACTCATTCTCCTGAGTCCCGACTCGCCCTTGGCCGGTTTTTATTTCGTAATCACAAATTTCTGAGATCTTCAGGTCACAGTTGTTCGTTACATTTTTCTTCACTGTTATTTATTATTAAGAAATAAAAATGTCACATTCTCATTGCAATTAAGAGTAGGTATGTAGAATGTTTTATATTAATTGCGTATTTAAGAGGGTCCATCATTTGATATATTAAGATTTCTTTTCAAATGTTACGTAAATAGAAAATCTACTCGAAAACCTCTCATTTTAAATAATGCTTAAATAAATAGCTTTGACTCGTTTGAATTCTCAAATATAGTAGGATTAAATATTTAGATATTATCAATTTATTATTATATAATTAATAATTAGCTTTTAAACTTTCGAGTGGACCCAGTGAGTTAGCAAGTGTACTCCACAAAAAATATATTGCGCTTCCAAGACGAACGTTTTCCATACAAATTGTTGTTTAAAATATATAGGGAGAAATTTAAAACATAGTCATCCTTTCAGATGAAAACTTAGTCCAGAAAAGAATAGACTCTGAAATCTAACCTGTTGGCCAAAACAAGATCTACGGTTCCATTGAAATGATAATTTCCGCCTCGCCCCAATTTTTTTTCTAATGCACAACGGGTTAGCTCTTGACCTCAATCACACCTGATGTTAAGTGAAGACGAGGCCGAAGGTGGAAGCGTACTGACCCGGAAACCCAAATATTTGGGGAATTATTTTTTTCCCTAATTTCAGAGTACCCCATTGTGGAACCTGTTTAGATTGATGGTGTAAACCTCCATTTGAAAGGGTGGTATTGTTTCAAATTTCACCTAATATGATTAATAGCCCCCCTAGAAAAGTCCCAAGTTTGTTGTGGTAGGTAAAAACTGCACTGAAATCCGACCGACACATGACTGAGATACATACTTTTTAGATCTATATATCCTGCTTATACGTATAAAGTTCCATTAGGATCGATTTATTCATTCGGAAAATTTGGACTCGAAACTTTATATGGAATGCAGTATGGGATAAACTCTTTTAAAGATAAGTAGGTATTAGGAAGAACTCGTAACAGTTATTTATTTACTATGCGAGATCGAAACGCACTATACAATGTACCTCTGACTATAAAGAACTTCCGCAAAGTCGTATCATTGTTGTTGTTTTATTTTACGATCTTTATTCGTGGGCGGAACCGCGGGCGGTGTAAACAACTTGCAACAGCACACGTCTTAATTGCATCGGACGCGTTCCTGACATTGAATATAATATGATAGACACTCGATCGAGTGGTGTTGAAATCGCCGCCCAGCATTGCGGATCTCCGGTTTATCTCATCTCATAGTTGGTACGTACTTAGATCTGTTACCTGCATATATAGGTATAAACCACAGCGCAACCAGTAAATAGTTTTATTTGTTGACGTAATAAACTTACTTTATTCTATTAAGTAGGTAATCGACATTATTAGGATTCCGTTCCGTGTGAAAAAAATCCGTTACCTATAGGATCACTTTGTTGCCTGTCTGTCCGTGTTTCATGGCCCATTATCTCAGAAACAAATGGATAAAATAAATAGGGGTGTAAAATTTCGCGGGGTTACGTATGAAATGTATTCCTGCATCGAAAAAAATTGAACATTTTTTTAATGTCATTTCATAGCTCTGTGTGATGTAAGTACAACCATACCAAATTTCAGTTATTAGTTCTAATAATCTTAAGAGTAAAACCACTACGACATAAAACGGACAAACAGACATGCCACTTTAACCTCCGCAAACTGTTAAATATCAATTTAAAGATGTTATTTTAAGCTTGTAAGGAAAACAAAGTTTCTAGCCGTAAGTAACCAAAGAATCTGGGGGCACGGCCGTGCCCCCACCAAGTCGAGCAAAAAAGCGTCACGGCCGTACCATCCTTTTCTCGAAGCAATTCAGACCATTTTCGACCCCCTGTAACTTCGTTGTGGATAAAAATAGAAGACTGAAATTTTCAGTAACTATGCAGGCATTGCAAAGACACGTATATTTAAAATTTCATTCAATTTGAACCAGTATTTTTAAGAATTATAACGGGTCAAATTTCTTAATTTTGTCACTCACTGACTCACCGATCATCAAAATTCTAAGGCACTTCTAGCAGACCTAGAAGCTTCAAATTTGGAATATAAGTAGTGTTTGGTGTATGAATCAAGGAAAAACTAAAAAATCTAGAAAAGACAGCAAAGAAAATTAAGCCCATACAGCCAAGTCTTCAGTTAATTAAATTTTTCAATATTGGCTTTATTCGTAACGATGTTTTATTATTTTACGGCAAAAATTGTAACATCAAAGCCTCCCAGAAAAACCCATAGAGACAGGGAGTGGGCTCTTAGAAAAACTGTAGCTGAAGCTCAAGAAGTAGTACCGGAAAAGAGAAAACGGAAGGCTACCTACAAAAATAAGAAAAGTTCATAAGTCAGAGAGAGGGCTTTAAGAAAATTCGTTGCTGGTAGATATACATATATACAATAAGTAGAAGGTACCGAAAAGGAAAAAAGTAGAACTGTCTACAAAATACAAAAAGAAATGAGATCCCATCAAAAACAATACTTGTCAAAAAAAACCAAGTCTCGCAACTCAGTTGTTCTGCGGTAAAAAGTTGTGAGATCCATGTAATACCAAGTCGGTTGTTAATTTATTCAGTCTCTACTTAAGCGACTTTCTGTCTTAATACGTCCAGTCTCTAAGACCACGATCGTGGTCCATAACAATTGAAAATCAATTGTGTCTGGAATCTCCGTACTCGAAGCATTAAGTTGTTACGTAATAATTAACAGCATCTTATAGTGACGCATATCAATATTAAAATTCTTTAATGTTTTATATAAATATATTGAGACTTGGCCATCGCCTGAAAAGACGTGTAAATTCAATCGCCTGAAAACACATGTAAATTCAATTATTTAGTGCGATGGCCAAGTCTCGATATATTTATATAAAACATTAAAGAATTTTAATATTGATATGCGTCACTATAAGATGCTGTTAATTATTACGTAACAACTTAATGCTTCGAGTACGGAGATTCCAGACACAATTGATTTTCAATTGTTATGGACCACGATCGTGGTCTTAGAGACTGGACGTATTAAGACAGAAAGTCGCTTAAGTAGAGACTGAATAAATTAACAACCGACTTGGTATTACATGGATCTCACAACTTTTTACCGCAGAACAACTGAGTTGCGAGACTTGGTTTTTTTGACAAGTATTGTTTTTGATGGGATGCTATTGTCTACTACGAACCCCTTGGGCGCATGAATTATACTCGCACTTGATAGGTTTTAGGGGAACTATCATCACTCACTCTTGCCTACAGCTTTAGGTACCCCACGTTCTTAACAAGGATTTCAAGGATCAGGAGAACAGTTTCCAGAACGCCCTTGCATTTTCTGATTTTCTAAATGAAATTCGTTTAATCTTCGTTATTCAGAAACTTACATAAACTTCTACATAAATTTTTGCTCCAATGCAGTAAAATTTTAAGTAAGTGTCAACCGCAGGCATCACATACCAATCTACAGATGTGCAAATGGAATAAATGCATGCATAATAGAATGCATAAAATATTCATGTTGAATGTTCTGGAATGTGTGCAACATGTTAATATGATATAAGAGGCAATGTCTGCCCGAAAAGGATCTCGAGGTCTCGCGGACAATAATGTAATTGAGCAATAAAAATATTAGTAACTCGAACCCCAATCAATCAGCGGGCAACCGGCGCCTGCGCCGTTCACCCCACGGGCATGAGTGACGACGCAATAATGTCACGGGTGACTACTTACTTGAAACAAGTTCAAATTCCAGTACCCTATTATCTGTGATGTACAGTCACCCACTCGATAAGCTGCAAAAATGTATTTTCTTAATGACATCCACGACAGTGGGCCAATCACGCAAAATTTGAACGATATTACTAAAACTAAATCACAACTTTTTCAACACAAATTAGTCAAGTATTTTTTAATACTCGTGATAAACTCTAAATTGTCATATTATTATGCAGCGCCACACACGATAGAATTTTTATTGTTATGTGCCACTTCGGTGGACTACTCGGTGAATATAGGGTGCTGTTAAACGGCTATCGACTCTAAACTGGATATGCACTTTTGACTTTGATTGTACAGGTAAAGATAGAGACAAAATTTGACGATCTGTTTGGTGTGAAGACCTGTTTGTTTAGAAACTCTGACTGCAATATCAAAAGGTCGCGGGTTCTAATCCCGCTACGGGCATATGTTTGTATGATGAATACAGACATGTGTTCCCGAGTTATGGATGGTTTTCATCCATAATAATATACCTAGTTGCTTAGTATTCTACACTAGACGACGCTGTGTGTATTTGCAAAAAAAATATTAAAACTTGTCAAATTGGGTAAAATTTAACCAAAATACTTATTTTAAATAAAACTTCGTAGGTACATAGAATAATGATCAACATCGCTTTGCTGCGAAGTTATTTCCCCCAAAACAATTGCCAACCTATTGTGTTATTTAAATAATAAAAAAACATCTCTGCTTCGTGGGAAAGCGATTGTCTGAAGTCGAGAAAATTCATTACTACTACTCGCAACTCCTGTCAACTACGAAATGTAAACAAATGTACATCTGTCCTCTACACTGTTAGCACAGCTAACTAAAGAATCCAAAACGCATGTCCTAGATATCGCTATCACCTACTCTTATTTTAGCTAGAATCGTAATTAGTTCACCTTCGACTCATGTTGATTTTAGCCTTCGAATACCGCAATCAAATGATACAAAGGCAAACACTGAGAGACTTAATGAATATCAAAATACAGTATTTTACTGGTCATAATAACTAGGTACCTATTTATTTAAAGGTGTCTATTGTACCTATTTATACATGACTTACACATATCGTGTTTTATTGGTAAATTATTTTATGTCTTCTTGTTAAACACTTTATTGCATATAACATACACACAAGGACAATTACTAATAATATACCTATGAAATTGGCGTTTTGTATGAAGAATTTCATTAAGACTGTTTTCTCCATACAAACATTTTTGATTTTTTCTTTGGGAACGGCAAATCCAAATTTAGCTAAACTTTGTGTGTATTATCGGATAACATTAAGTTAAATATAGGCAGCGTTAATTTTTAAAAGTAACCGCTTTATAAAAGTTTCAGCGAATTATGGGAAGCACATGAAAAGAGCTCTGTTAAATAGTTTTTTTATTATGTGGTTTAGCCCAGAAATTGAAAAATATTTCATGTGAAACCTTGAAATAATATTCCATTTTCCAAATAAAAAACAAATTTGGATATAGCTTTGAAAATCGCAGCAATTGGTACATATGATTAACGAAGAAAAAAAACTCCAATTTCATAGGTAAAGACCCAATACAAAAGGCGAGCTTATTTGTTTAACAGATCTCATCCAACAAAAGTTAGTTTTTTGGGTTCTCCTAGTAGACAAATTTATAGTTCACCTGTATCAGGAGAAACCATCTTTAGGTACACGTCTTATCTTACATAAAACTGGTGCATCGGATCCGAAAAAAACAAAAAACCCGACAGCATATTTCGTATTTGGCTGGCGCCATGTAGAATTTGTACACTCTGGGAAAAAACATTACCTACCCTCCTTTCTAAGGCGGTCAGGTAAAAAGTAAAACTAAAAGTAAGTTTTAAAGGGCACGTGAATATAGATGAATAATGCGAAATAAAGAGTTATTTGACGATCTAGAGATATAACTATTTTAAATGTCTTTTTCAAAGCTGCTTACCGGTCAATAATGTTATCAAACGAGTAAATCAACGTTGAAGCTGTATGTACCCGGCGATTTGCAAGGCGCAATCGTCACGACTACACGCCCAATCTCTCTTCCACTTCAATCGCACAAAACAAAGGTTTACTGAATCTGATAGGTATTCTTTTATCAAAATACCATGGCCATTGTATTGTGAAACAATAAAGGAATTAACTCGATTTGCCTAGAATGTCCCGAGTGGTCTTAGCGAACGACGCATTGCAATCAGCTGCGAGCCCTGAATGCCAATCGCAAAAGGAAAAAAATAACCATTGATGGAACAGTGTGCAGACATCGCATCGCAACTGATAAGGCAATGCAGAATTAATCGCAAGCTTGTCATTCATTACTTATTTTATTTCTTAATCTTTATGTCTTTGTTTAGGTGTTGTGTCTCGTACGTACGAGAATAAAAATTGGATTTAATGAGTGACTGATATGAACTGGGGGCCGATCGCGCTAAGTTTGAACGATAATACCAAAGCTAAACCATAACCAAAAATGTTACGTAATGCAATTTCGTATCGCGCTAATCATTTGAACTGAAATAAACGGATTTTTTTTTATACTCGTGGTTAGCTCTAAACATTTTGGGTTTGGTTTTACTTCGGTAGCGTCAACGATATAATCGTTCGAAAAAATTAGGCCCATACCATTCTTTATTTCAGCTAAACTAAACCTAAACTAAAACCAAAAATGTTCCGTTCGAACGGTACCAACCGTTGTTAAATAGCGCGATTAGTCCCCTAAATTCTCAACATTTCTCCAGTCGTTCTGGCTTCATGTATATGTTTGTGAAGATGTTTCAATGTTTGTTTCTCAAGAGATAGCCCATATCCTGGATTAACACATTGGATTTTAATTTCGGTTCAAGTGGGAAACTTATAATAATAAATTTTTATTTCAGATCATACAATCTGTAATTTATTAGTGAGTTAGTAACAATTTGTACTTAGTATACTAGATTATAGAACTTAGCAATGTTCTTTAATTTTGATGTTTTTGCTATGGCAAAAATAAATAAATATCCTTAGGCCTACACACAGCACCATCCAGTTCCACAGTAAGCAACTATAGGCTTGTGTTGTGGATACCAGATGGTTGATATACTACATAAATACATATTTTTTTTGTAAATAGATACTTATTATAAATGAAAACATCCATAACTCGGGTACACATGTCCGTATTCATCACACAAACATATGTCCCTAGCGGGATTCGAACCCGCAACCTTTTGGTATAGTGGTCAGAGTTGCTAAGTCGTCATCAAAAATGGTATGGTATTTATGCTATGGTATTCCATATTACGTTTTTAGACACATTTAGCACAGCGATATAAACATAAATGTCATGTAATAACTCACTCGGCATTTTTTGTCTAGTTCCTCCGGGATGTTTTTGTTCTTTTCAAGGTGTTTGTCGCTCAATTACTTATGTTGCAATGGTTTGCAAATTTTGATGACACTTCTACAAGTTATATAGCGTCCTGTTTTATACTTTTGTATCCAGACAAATCGTTCCCTTAGGATAACTTACAAACCTGGTTGTTACTCTCAAAATCATTCCAAAAGTACTTTAAAACTTGGATAATGGAAAGGTGGCTTGTAGATACAATATAGAGAAATAGCGTACCGTTATTACAACACGCCTCGCCTTCCTACGTGGCAACTGCATGCTCTTAAGCCTTCCTTAGGGAACACACTATCTACATACCACTGAAAATTGCCTGAAAAATACGTAAATCCATTCTGTGGACTAGGAGATTTGAAATAACAGATAAACATTCTAGGCAACTTCTTTTTATAATTGTAGAGATGCCTCTACCCATTATTTTGGAGAGAGGCCTGTGGCCTTAAGTTCAACTTAAGTTACCATACAATTCTCACTACTACCATATAATATGAAACCGTAAAAATATCGTCTCTGGATCCAATTTTGAAGGCCACGCAGATGAAGTTACAGGCAAAAGCTCAACCAAGTCAATGAAATGGCTCATACTATTGGTTAGTAGTTGGGCAAAACGGATAATATGTGTTCTTCTTCTTAGTAGGCCCCAACAAACTTTCTGTTTTAGTGTATAGTAAAGTATATAGAACCGAAAATGGGATCCAGAACTTTGAATGTAAGACAGGGGTGTAAAGACTTATACCTACTACAGGGCTGGTAGCTATGCGATGACTGATTGTAGTATGCTCCTTGCCCAGGAGGGTCGGGCATAACGGGTAACAGGCACTCTTTTTATTTTTTAAATTTAGAGTATGCGTAGGTAAATAATTTAAAAATCAATAAATATGGTGCAAAATAAACGATTTGTGTATTTTTTACAACCTTAACATTATGCGTTTTGCCGGTTTTGCCCGGGCTTCCCCTCCATAGGTGGGGATATTCCTTACAGATGGAGAAAAACGTTATCAATAAAACGAATTCTGAAATAATGAGATACCTATTTAATCTACCCACCAAAAAAAATGAATAAATCAAGCCGTTTAGGCTACAGAGTGTGCCAAAAGAACGGACGTACATACGAGTACATACATATATACACTCGAAAAACATTACCCTCCTCCCTTGGACAGTCGGGTAATTAGTTATATAACTAAACGTTTACATATGTGGTAGGTACTAGGTAGAATCAGATAGTATAATAATGTGCAGTGACTATGAATATAATTACTCTGAGTGACTATAGAAAATGACTTTTTAACGCACGATCGCGAAGGGTCTAATTTGAGTGCCACGACGCGATTGTTTTGGGATGCGCGGTGACGCGGCAATGATTGGTCCGACCTTAGCCCGCTTACGTGTGCTTGGGTGTATCGGCACGCGGACGTACAGTCAGCCACGGGCCAATCTACCACAAGCCTATAAACATCCCACTGTCTGTAGGTGGTTCCCACTATTAAACTGAATTATTACATAACATACAAAATAAATAAATTCATTACTTCGTTGTCTTACAAACGTCTTTCATTCACTCCCCTAACTCAACATGTATGTATTAGGTATGAGACCTTGTATAACTTGGTAATAAACTCCATGGCCATCTCCTTCACCATTGTGCTCTACTCGAATTTGACAGTTGAATGCCTACTATTCGTTGGATTTGACAGCGATGATGTTCACTATCATGGACATTAGTCAATATGGGGGTTTGCAAAAAGAAATGAACTAAGTTTATAGCGTTTCGACATTTTCTCGTTTTCAGAGTTATTTCCCATAATAAAAGTTCTTCAGTTCGGTGTTCTAAACCGTCCTCAGATAACCAAACCAATCCGGCATGCTCTCGTCCTATACTCAGTTTCTTCTCTGACACACAAAGTTCTAAAATTAAACTCTGTAAAAAAATAATGACAGATGGCTTATTACTCGTGGATAGTCGATAGGAAAATAAGCGTATTCTTGTTATTAAAAGCAGAATTCTAGTAAATATCACCAATAAGCATTCTTGTCAGAATAGGAGAAAAGTCGTGTGATTGTTTAACTACAATAGTACGATGTCATTCATTACACACCCAAGCTTGTATTCTTAGGGTATGTTTACACTCGATAAGGTTTTTGTAATACCATAAGTACTTAGTACGTATTTGAGTATTTGAGGAATATTGTAAATGACCTGACGTCATCCACTTTAGACTATGGTTTTAACTCAAGAAAATGTAGGTATAGGAGTATCTTGCTCGACTTGACGTGGACGCTGTCATGCCTACAGAGATACGAACACTTCTTTTTTATGCACAACGGGTTAGCACTTGACCTCAATCACATCTGATGTTAAGTGAAGATGAGACCGAAGGTGGAAGCGTACTGAACCGGAAACCCCATCTTATTTGGGGGACTGGCTATCTTATCTTTGCCAACCGGAACACAACAATGCCATTAACATTGCTGTTTGGAGGCAGAGTTAGATAAGATGGTGGTAGCTAACCAGACGGAAATTTAGAGTGGCCTACCACCAACCAAACCGAGTACTAAAAATGTACCCCGTTGGGGATCGAACCCGCGACCTCCGATTCGATGTTGTTTACTTTGGGCCACGGCGAGTTCATAGTCCACTCACAAAAGTCAACGCGTTTTGCTTGACATGCCGTCGACTGTACTGGCGTCTGAGAAGTGTCGTTCCATTTGACGGCCAGATGCATCGCGGGCCAAGTTTGCGGTTTCAGGAAAGGTCACTGACTGTACTACCTATCTATGCAATTTCAATTACCGTTGTAATGTTAATATTTGTTTGTTTCGTGTATTGTAATGGATTCTGTTTCGGTTTTAAAACAATGGGAGCTATAGGTACAACTTTTTACTTCTTAAAGCTTTATAGTTATACATTTTAGTGTAAAAATGTACAGTCGATAGTACGACGACCGGAACAGAACCAGCAATGTAGTGTAAGTAAGCTGACCACGGGACGTTTCAGGATATAAATGTGAAACCCAGCGCAGCGAGACGGGGATCCGATTCTCGAGTACTTCTTTGATATTTCGATATCCATATATTGTTGTTAATGTATATTTCTTTCTTTCATATTTTTTTTTTTCATACTTTAATGTTTATTTCTTTTTCTACATATAAATTAAATATACAGGGTGTCCCTGGAAGTACGGATCAAATCGAACAGGGGCATGGGGAAGGTCATTCCCAAACTTAAGCTGAAAAAAAAAAAAAAAAAAAAAAAAATAAGAAAAAAAATAAAATTAATTAATTTTAATTAAAAAATTAAGCTGATAGCTTTGCTAGTTTTCTTTTAAAAAATTTTTTTGTATAAGCACTATTCGATAATATGAAAATGTAAAAAATTGATCATAACTTTTGAACCGTCAAAAATGGCACCGACATTCATAGGGTTAAAAAGTTTGGGAATGACCTTCCCCATGCCCCTGTTCGATTTGATCCATACTTCCAGGGACACCCTGTATAATGTTGAGACTTCGTAGTAAGTAATATAAAACACGTGACAGCTAGCCTCGCTCCTTCATAACAAACTTTTATATACCTATATGAGAAATAATTACAAAAGAAGCATAGGTAGGTAATACAGTTATAAAGAAACATGTCCTAACTTTTGGTGAAATGTGTGCGTGTATGAGTTTGAGTGTGCATGAGTGTATATGTATACATGCGTGAGTGTAAAAGAGAAAGGGCGCGTGTAACTAACTCCTTTTCAACCTTGAAATCTCAAACGCATGAGAATCCCAAGATAAAGTGGTGGTCAAAGTCAAAGTCAAAAATGCTTTATTTTGTAGGTACACAGGATACAGTTAAAATAGTCAGATTTTTACATTTTTAAAGCTACTGCTTATTCAAAAGGCAATTTTCCCCTGAAAAGAACAAGCAAGAAACTCGAGGGGTTGCTCTTTTTAAATAAAAGTGTTTATATTACAAAAGGGCACAATAATATGTCATTATTAATTGTGAAATAGTCTGGTTATGCGAACGAGCTGGTTATGTTCATGGATGTTTATAAATAAGACTAAGTGGAAATGTTACTGTTATCGACATACGGCGGTGTGTACACAGGTAGACTTATCCAAAAATGGACCTCTTACAGCAACCTAACATGACACAATTGATTGTTATACACGAGAATATTAATTAATTTTTACCTACTTAACTGCTTATATAATTAAATTAAAAATGCCAAAAAGTATATCTAAATAAATTATGCACATATACTTATATCATAGAATACAATATACTAATGTAAAACAGATAATAAAGCAATATATTATCTAATTTACAGGGTGAAATTTGATTCGAGTCATTCCTGTTTACTGGTGAATCGTGAGAAGTTTCAGGCATCTAGCCAAAACCGGCCAAGTGTGTGTCGGACTTCAAACATTCAGGATATGAAAATGAAGAAATTTAAAAGAAAAATTCAGATTTCTTTTTTTTTTCAATATATTGGTATTTGTTGATAAACTATAAGTAATAATAAACATTATCACCTTTCAAGTTCATAGGTCAATTGGAAGTCAATAAATAGGTACGTCGTTACAAAATTTTGGAAGAAAACTGACTTTGACGGCTTCTAATATCCTTTGTTTTCTAATATTTTCTAAAAACAAAAAATACAGTCTTTGTCTATATAACAAGCTCCACACAATAATATTTTTTTTTCTCTTTAACTGGCTTTGGGTCAGCAAGACACTCTTTTGGTGCAAATGAAAACTGTAGCTTCAACGGTCAATTAAGCTGCTAAAGCTTTCTTTGTCACAGACGACGAACGTACAGACAGACAGATGGTTTCAATTCCAAAAATAATCATTAAGTTAAAAAAATAGTCGCATTATAATTTCGAAGCTACAGCTATAGATTGGTGAGAATGCTGTGTTCAAGCCAGAATCCTTACCTGATTTCTGCAGAACGCTTCTTTGAACTTTATGTCCTAAGAAATCAAGGAATAGTTGCTTTAAACTAGAACCATTTCGACCTGGCTTATTCTGTAGAAGTATGTTAAAAACCCGTGTATTATAACTATTATTTGGCGTTGTCAAAATGATTTTGATTAAGATTTCAGAAGTGAGCATTCTGTTGGACACCATTTATCTCATGTAACATTATACCTATTCTCATCTTTATTAATTCTGTGGTTATTTTAGAGAACTGCGGGTGGTATAACCATGCTGTAATATTTAAAACAGTCCTGTATGAATAATTCATTATACATAGAGTCGACCCTACGAAACAACCGCAAATATATAGGGTCCTCAGTTACCTAACCGGTTTACATCTCAGTAATTGTATAAAACTAAAAATACATACTTCTCATTTACATAATATTCAATTTAATCCGAATTGTTCCTCATCTTCAATATATCAAAACGTAGATCAATCAAGTCTTGTTAGGTCACGGACTTCGGCTAATTCACGTCGAATAGCTGAGTAAATTTAATTGAAAATAAGTTGAGGTGTTCAAAATTTGGGTGTGATTTATAGGCGCTTTAAATAGTAGTTTGCAAGTTAAGATTATAACGGTAGACTGCACAATAAACATATAGAAAAAGAGATTGCACGCGTGAGCAGTTGACTGTAAACAAGTAGATTGCCCCATTAATACGGAAAGTTTTCCGGGATAGAATCGGGTTGCTCTTGTCAAATAAATCTTATAAAATTAGCGTTTTTTTTTTTTTTTTTAATTAAAAACTGGTTTCGCGTTTGGCTACAATCTCACCTGATGGAAAGTGACGATGTAGCCGAAGATGTATCACGCGCACCCAGTAAATGCCTATTCACTCTAGACTTGAAGATCCCAAGGTTGTAAGTGTCGGGAAAAACCGACGCGGGCAGTGAGTTCCATACCTTAGCAGTCCGCATTATAAATGACGAAGCAAAGAGCTTAGTGCGGATGTTGTATGTTGACAACATATGGATGGAAACCCCCCCCGCGCCTGGTTGTCCGAAGATGGAAAGGGGACGGTGGAATAAGACCATGCAATTCCATCGCACACTGCCCGAAATGTATCCTGTAAAACACTGAAAGGCAAGCGACCCTACGGCGGTGTTCAAGGCTTTGCAATTTGCCGGTGACCGTTGAGTCATCGCCTATGAGTCTTATGGCGCGTCGTTCCACAGAATCGAGTGCAGCCAGTTGGTACTTGGCTGATCCGTCCCAGAGGTGACAGCAGTATTCCATGCACGAGCGGATCTGAGCTTGGTAAAGCTCCAGCAGTTGCTTTGGTGTGTAATACCGCCTGACCTTAGAGAGAATTCCAAGCTTCTTGGCTGCTAGTTTCGCTTTCGATTCGATGGAGCGCCCAAAATTCAGACTCGAGGTTAACTCCAAACCCAAGAGGTTGAGATGGTCAGAGATTGGAATGGATACATCCCGGAAAGTCGAAGTGAGGTGGAAAGGACTCCGTTTGCTAGTGAATAGACACGCCTGTGTTTTAGAAGAATTGAACTCGACAAGATTGGCGTCGCCCCAGTCGGACACTGCCTTTAATGTCGAATTCGTACCCTCCACCATTGACTCCCTGTTAGAACGAATCTCATCTCCACTAGATTGTGCACTGGATATGTATCTCTCTGACGTTGTGGTATCGTCTGCATACCCATGGGTACCGGGTTGGAGCAGATCGTTGATGTGCAATAAGAACAAAGTAGCAGAGAGAACAGACCCCTGAGGTACACCGGCGTTAATAGCCAATAAGTCAGAAGAGCAGCCGTCAATGACTACCCGAACTGACCGTTCGCTCAGGAAATCAGATATCCAGGTACACAATACCGGAGGTAACCCGTACGCTGGAAGCTTGCTTAACAGGCTAGCATGCCAGACCCTGTCGAAAGCCTTAGAAATGTCGAGGGACACAGCAAGAGCCTCGCCATGTCTCTCAATGGCCTCACCCCAGCAGTGAGTGGCATATACGAGCAGATCAGTTCCGGCGAAAACCATACTGCCGATCACTGAGCAGATCGTGGTGTTCCAGATATGCCATCAGCTGGTCGTTCAATACACGTTCCATGACTTTACAAAGTACGGAAGTGATTGCGATAGGTCTATAATTGGCAGGGTCGGCACGACTACCCTTCTTGGGCACAGGCTGCACGTTTGCAAGCTTCCAGGATTTTGGGACTTGACCCGTTCTTAAAGATATGATATGTCAAGATAAATGAAAAACGTCATCGAGAGGAAGTGCTACTCTGGAAAATGCTTAAAATATTTATATGGAAAACGGCGTTCGAGAAATTTATCAATCAAAGTGAAATGCGATTTGGGAAAATACTGCAATTAACCATCTTATCTAAGTTGATGCTTGGCAAAGGCAAGCAGCAACGTTGATAGCATTGTTGTATTCTGGCTGTTTCAGATAAAGTACCCAGTCCCCTAAATTAGTTTGGGGGTTCGGCTTCATATTCAATTAACATCATTGTGAAGGTCATGCACTACTTCGTTTTGCTTAAAAAAATATCATAAGTACCTATTTATCATCTCCCGTGTCTACTCTGATTACGGCGCAAACTTCCCAACTGTTCACATAATCAGAGGCAACTGCAAATTAAATGGCATTTATTCCCAGCGGGCAAAATATTTAGTAGAATTAGTATGGATTGTAGTGTGTATAACGTTGAACTTGACATCATAATTATTATGAATTGGTATGTAATGTATGACGTGACAGTGATATTATCAGATAATTTTAAGATAGAATTTTTTTTTTTTTTTTTAATTAAAAACTGGTTTCGCGTTTGACTACAATCTCACCTGATGAAAAGCGACGATGAAGCCGAAGATGTACCTATCACGCGCACCCAGTAAATGCCTATTCACTCTAGAATGTAGGTAATGAAGTAATCATTTTTATATAATGTTAATAGTAATGATTTATTTAATAATGTAGGTAATATTTATAAGCCTATTTCACAAGTAAACACAGTATTCTTGTAATTGCATAAATAAATTGGATTGAATCCACTTTTATAAAATTACTAGCTATAGGAATTATTTCCTAAAACTAATAATATTGTTTGCGAAATATTATAGATACTGAAAATTACTACGCTTTTTATTGCGTTCCTCCTCAGTAATAATATCCAAAGAAACTAACACAACTTACTGGGTGCGCGTGATACATCTTCGGCTTCATCGTCGCTTTCCATCAGGTGAGATTGTAGTCAAATGCGAAACCAGTTTTTAATAAAAAAAAAAAAACCAAAATCAAAATAAATCAAAATCAAAAATATTTTATTCAATGTAGGATACAAAAATATCACTTATTGAAAGTCAACATGTTATTTTTTTTTTAACTACATCGCTTCACAAGGTGTTATGGCTAGGGAGAAGAAGCGACAAGAAACTGCGCAACAACACATCTTTTCAACTAGTTTCCATCTTTACAATAATATTACATTTTATATTACATATTACAAAACAATAGCAATTAACATAACGACCAGCTAACACCAGACCTCCTTATCGCCTAAATAATCATCTATCCTGTAATAACCCTTCTTACACAGAGTTTCTTTGGCGTTGTGGCGTTTAAATTTCTGCTCTGTTAAACTCAATACATGTTCTGGTATTTTATTGTAAAAGCGTATGCTGTGTCCCACAAAGGATGTGCTAACCTTGCTAAGTCTAAATTGTGGAATTTCAATTTTATTTTTGTTTCTAGTATTCAAATTATGATTATCAGAATGTTTGCGAAATAGGCATATATTTTTGCGTACATACATTATACTGTCATATATATATTGGGATGCAACAGTTAAAATACTTATTTCTTTAAACAGATCTCTTAGAGAATCACGGCAGCGTAATTTATATATTGCTCTGATTGCTCTTTTTTGTAGTATCTGCACCTCTACCCCACAGTAGTATACCATAAGACATAATGCTATGAAAGTAGCTAAAATAAACGAGCCTCGCTGTTTTAATGTCAGTAAGTTGTCTAATCTTACGAACAGCATAAGCAGCTGAACTGAGCCTGCTCGCAAGTGTCTCAATATGCGACCCCCACTGTAGTGTGGGGTCCAAAGTAACCTAATTGATCTCAGCAGCACATTTTCTGTAAACGCCGGAAATGTTCGCCATACATAAAGATCCGTCAAGGCATTCAATTGAATTGAAAACCTGATACACATTACCTGATATAAGGTAATTGAATTAAACATATCAAACACATATAATCTATAACTACATAATTGTCAAGAATCTGTATTAGCAGCAAAAGATTTTATTGTTATCTATTGTTCATAAACGGGTTTTGTAAACGTCCAAAATACAATTTCAAATCCAGTAGGTACTTTTTGCCACCATACTATGTTTCGTTCTTCATCTTCATCATTATATTACCCGAAAGAAGTGTGTACAGCTGTACAGAGCCCCCCCAAATATCTCCACAACGATCGGTCCTGCGCTTCTCGCATCAGCGGCTTCCCGCGATCTTGACCAAATCGTCGATCAACGTAATGTTATGAACATTATTGCTCGACGACAGATTTAGATAAGATTGTGGTGGCTAGCCTGGCGGAATTTTAAAAACCGCCCACCACCAACCAAATCGCGTACTAAACATGTAACCGCTGGGAATCGCACCCGCTACATACCTTTTGTAAACCTTGTTGTTTACATTGAATTATGGAGGCGGTTAAAGGTAAAGTCGACAACGATAATTCATGGTTTCTCAATTGCGATCGCTCTTGTCAGCAGTATGGCCGTGGGTTGTATGACCCACCTACGTCTTGCAGCAATGGACTAGGCCTGTAGGTTAACGAACGATAACCTTATTTCGGTCCAGTAGATCGTTGTTTCCATTCGGCCTTGTCCAAGGTCGCCGGAACCATGATTTCGTGTGTTATAATTTTATCATAATTATGCAGATTTACAACTGCGTGTTAAATTGATTTTTTCGCAGGTCGATAGGCACTTCCGAAGCCGTATAATGTCAGGGTCTAATAGGGTCGCTGTCATGAGGCTAATGTCAGTACCCCGTAATCCGTTAATTGAATTCGAGCGTTGATCGTGCCAGATTATATTCGATGTTCGTAAAGCGCCTGCTTTAGATTTGTAGGTTAAACATGAATGGACTAACTATAAAAACACTGTCTAAGATATTGCGGTAACCCTCTCAAAACAACTGTTAAACACTTGTTTAGGGTTTTGTAGTAAAGCTAAAGTTTACTATGGTAGTCATTAAATTATAGTTAAAATTTTATAGCACAATATCTGGAACTCAAACTTCTAGAAGATACATTATAACCATTTGTCCTATTGTTATTTCCAATGATTTACACTGGCGTCTAAGTCAATTTAAATAATTAGAAATAACAGTAGGACTTTTGCATTTTAGGTTTTGTATTTTTGAATATGTCAGTCGATATGTCCAAGCTACTATTGCTTCGGAAAGTGAAATCGCCTGTGGGAAAGAAGCGGCCCAAGTTACGAAGAAAGATCATTGCTGTTGTTCTTTTTTTCAATGTTGCATATCTGAATTCTAGCCTTGTCGAATTCGCACAGACGAAATCCACAAATTTTCGATATAACACCATCGATAGTAATTTTATATTTGTTTTATTCCTATAAACGTAGTTCGATTTGGGTGCGTAGTTCATATGAAAAACTGTTCTTAGCCATTTTTGTAGAAAATCGATTAAGCAGTTTCAAAGATATTTAGCTTTAAACAAAATATTTTGGTGTATTTGGATGATATCATAGTATGTCAAGCGTCACCTCCGTGCAAGCGCTGCAGTAACGTGATTTAATTAATATTTTTAGATTTAACTAAATGTATGAGCTACTAATTACTTGACCTAAATGAATATCTCCTTGTAACGGCTATCCTACCATGTGGCAAGCAAATCAATGAATATGAATAAATAAAAAAATAGTATATTCTTTCGAGGGTTTTCTTTTTTTTTATTGTATATTGAAGATTAAAGCCGAAGATACGTTCTTAGCCTTGTTTGATGGAAATCCGTTAAGCTGTTTCCTTCGTATTTAGCTTTCAACAATTTCTTTTGGTTTAATCTACGTATACAGGGTGAAATTTAATTTGTGTAATTCCATTTTAGATACCCATACAAAGTGAAACATTCTGAAACCATCTTTAGTATGGAGTTCAACAATTTTCAGCTGAATTGGGCTGTGTTTTTTAGTAAAAAGATGTTCGTAATCTGGGGTCTACTCTAACGAAAATAGCTTCGGACGGCCGTAACTTCGGACTTTTTCTTTTGCAGTTTGCTGTCAATTATAAACCAATCATCATTATTTTACTTTTGTTGTATATGTTCTTGATTCCCAATGATTCAATTCACAAGGTGAACTGGCAACAGGGGGTGCCAGCGGGTTTTCAAAGGATATAGTTGGACATCACAAGTTAGTACAGGAAGCATGGAACGTCTGAAGTTATGCAAATAAAGGATTCTTAGCAAAAGAAAAAGTTCGAAGTTACGGCCGTCCGAAGCTATTTTCGTTAGAGAGTAGACCCCCAGGAGTGAAGTCACCAGCCGAAAATTGTTGGACTTCCATACTAAAGTTGGTTTCAGAATGGTTTACTTTTTATAGGTAATCGAAAATTTTTTGATCGAATTCGACTATGGTTTCTTGGGGAAAGCTGGGGTACACGAATTCAAATTCACCCTATATAATCATTTGTTCGATAAATGTTGTTGGGGTCTTCTAAATTTTTAATTTACAGTTATGTACTACATTTCTAACCCTATACCCTATAACTACTTTACGTAACTAAACTTTTTTCAATCCCTTTTAAGATTGGAGAAATAAGGTCATTGTAGCAACCCTAACCGAAGTCCTCAATCGGCTATGCAGTAGTGCAGCTTTTAACAAACTGGCATTGACATTTATATCATATCAGTTAATAGTATCTTTAGAACTAAATTGAATCAATTTACAAATGAAAGATAAAGTTTTTAAAAATAATTTATTTGCGAATTCATTAACGTATATAAACTTAAAAATAATCAGGTCGACTTATAAACTTAAATTATGTTAATTCTTAACTAAAACATATACGCGCTTAGTGCGTACTTTACAAGATCATAACGCCAGACGAAACTGTACAATTCAAATTACTTTTTAAAATTTATATATTGTTATATATTGCTAAGTTTGGGACTAGATATTACACCAATCATCTAGTCCCAAACTAAACAAAGCTTGTGCTATGGATACTAGATAATGGATAAACATACTTAAAAAATCCATGACTCGGGAATAAATGTTTATATTCATTACACAAACATTTATCCCTCGCGGGATTCGAACCCGCAACCGTTGGTTTCGCTGACAGGGTCACTATCCCCTACATCAATCGGTCGTCAAAATTATGGAAGTACTATGAATTTTTATCAGGTTTCTCCGATCGATTCACCGGATTCACTTTGCATGTGATCTTGTACGACTCTACTAACTTCACGGAGTCTCGCACGAGGATAGTTGATCGGATCGTGAACGAGTGCGAGAAGCAAACCGAACAGTCACACAGCGCCGTGTGGAAACTTAGATACAACCTATAATGCGTCTTATTCGTTCTCTGTTTCAGTTTCATTTCCACGCGACCTGGTAGCTTGTTACCTTTATGCAGACTACCGACAAACTCGAAGTCGTCAAGTGTTACATCTTTGTTGTTCTCATCTCGAACGCAAACGTTCCAATTCTGAGGCGCTCCGGGCGTGAACTTTACATTCTTCGTGTCAGCATCCAAACTGACGTTGAAGTAAATAATCAAATTGCCACACTTCCTATTAACGAAGAGATCGTTCTTGTATAGTATCAAGTTCTCTGGCTCGGTGAACTTTAGATCTGGAAGACGAACTTTGAATTCTTGACAAACATTTTTGACTACATTTAAAAGTTTTACGCTGTGGTTGTTTGTGTCAGCTATGTATATGTATTTGCCGTCAGGTGTGATGGCCAGGCCTGAGGGTTCGTTGAACCTCACTGGATCCGTGCTCTCGATCAATGTTGGGTTCAACGTGGTTATTTTTTGAAGGCCGATGTCGACTTTCTTTATCTTGTGATTATAGGTGTCGGCGACGTAGAGCGTTTTGTTGGAGTCGCAGTATGTAACGGCGAGGGGATGTTGGAGCTTTGCTTCTGTACCGATGTCGTCAACGTCACCGAATGCAAAGAGATTCTGAAAAAATGTTAAATTATTTATTGACTAATTATTCATGAAATAAAAATGTAAAATCGGAAATTTATGGGTCAGGCCCATGTTCAGCAGCGGACGTTATTGATGATCATGTGGGGACACATGTACTTGTGTATTAGAATATACAATGTGACGTCAGCTGCACGGTGCATAACTCGAGATTATGCGCCGGAGCTCAGACAGTTGTTTCCCACGTCGCGCCCTCTGCACTCGCCCTGTGTTTCCGAATGTAATATCGGTGATTAAGTTATAGGGTTTATTAACCTGGACTATATCTTTTATTTGGGTATCCTGTAGCCATCCAATAGTGAATATAATCAGACAGTCTACCTGCACCATAAGTTACCCTACAATCACATCAGTGTGTGATCACCAGCAGCAAAAAAAACGGTTAATTGCTTGTCGGACACGCGTCATACTCCATACTATCGAGTTTCAACCGAAAAGCTGATCTGAAATTAAGTCTGTTGGTAACTAAACATTGTGGAGATCAAAAAAACATTTTTGCATTGTAGTATTCACAACCCAACCGCTATTCTGATTGCATTCCGATTTTTGACATGGCTAGTTAAAAAGTTATGGCGCCTAACGTAACAGACATGGCACATACTTTCAGACGATTTAGAGTTTCGATCTCGCAAGAGATATGATTGGTTAGTTCATTTCTTGCTCGATAATTAGACGTTCTCTCATTGGACAACATTCTCGAGGGCTACAAAGGTGAAATCATATTATTATATGATCCACTGATTTAAGATAGACAGATAAGATGTTTATTTACCAAAAAGGACCATATATAATTATACATTTACTATAACATCCACACTAGGCTAGGCCTGTATTGTGGATGCCAAAATTTCCATAATAGAGAAAACAATTTAATAATCATTACATTTTATAAGTAACATCTGTTAAATTAGACTTAAGGAGATAGACATGCACGCAGAGCATAAAAGTGGAACTAGGCTTAGATGTAACTAGCACATTAGAATTTTACAAGTTGCATGTGCGCACGTGTGAGTGTGAGATAATTTATTTAAGATTTACAAGCTTCTGCATATTAATAAAAAGAAAGGCAAACTAACTAACATAAATATGTTTCCAAATTGCAAGAGTAAGCGAGTGAATGTGTGTAGCAGAGGATGTGTGAGGGTGCATGTATGGTTTGTGTCCATACGTGTGTGTGAGGTAGAAATATATAGACAGGCACCATATTTGAACAATTATGGATATTACCTTTAATAGACATCTATATCAATTTTCAATCAATATGTACGTAAGTGCATAGCTAAGCAACAATTCTTAAGGAGTCTTCGGCATCTTTATACGACCAACCAAGCAAGACATTTTGAACCTTAAACTTCACTTCAAATACGTTTAACTCTCTGAAGTCAAGCTCCCTCATAAATTTATTGTACGGGTAAAGAAATTTTTGAAAATAAAACTTCGTCTTTTTAAAAGGTCGATTTAGCCAGGCGGGAAAGTACTCGTTTATGCATTTCCACCACCACCTTCAACAGATATAAGCCTGGGAACACAAAGCACTTGTGCCTCTGCATAAAGTAAGAGAAGTCGGAAAAAGAATAGGCTTCCGCAAGGATACCTTCAGCACAGCTCTTTGGGCTCTCTCAAGGTCGATAAGAGTGGAGGTATTCCTTCCCATACACAAATTTGATGTCACAAATGTAAAAAATAAATTATACGAACCAATGGATTGCGATCACCACCACATAGTGATGTAACTTGCCCAGAAGAGAGTGCTAACCGCCTTATAGTAGAACTTTCCGAATCTGCTATAAACACTTCCGGGCTTGATCCTACGGCATAAAATAAAATATTAACATAAATCTTTATCCTATTTTTGTATTGCTACTTCTACGTAATAGGAATAAATGATGTTCTATTCTTATATTTATTGGACACCAAATAGCGTGTAAAGTGCGTAAAACAAAAAAACTAACCTTAATTTTTTTCATTATATTTGCAAGCACAGTGATGTTCATTTTGATTTGGTACGACCAGTGTCTACTGAGATACTCACAAACTAAAAAAAAAGTTATTTTATACGATAAAAATATTTATCTGATAATTATCCATCTCTGATCATTCACAAGGCCAACTCTACACAGAAGAATGTGCAAGAAAACAGGTTGTGATTCGACATTACAACAAAACTATCCTGACACTCTAGGGATATCAAGACGAATCGAACGACATCTTGCACTTCAAAATCGGTTAAGCCGTTCCTAAACTACAGTAAGTGAATACAAAAGCGCAGAAGCCTGGGCAGGCTTATTATAAAAAAAAACATTATGAAAATAAAAGAACAAAGCAAGCCATGAACCTAGTGTAAAAAAATAATATAGTGATAACCACCTCCGTGGCTTAATGTAAACGACATAGGGTAAAAGAATCGGAGGCCGCGGGTTCGATCCCGAACGAGGTATATGGTTAGTACTCGGCTTGGTTGGTGGTAGGGCGATATCCCCGTGGTTAGCTACCACCATCTTATCCAAGTCTGCCGCCAAAAAGTAATATTCATAGCATTATTGTGTTCCGGTTGTCAGAGATAAGGATAGCCATTCCCCCAAATAACAACGCTTCGACCTTCGGCCTCATCTTCACTTAACATCAGGTGTGATTGAGTTCAAGTGCAAACCCGTTGTGCATAAGAAAAAATAACAGAACAATCGTGTGAGGTGTGCGCGGCGCGGGCGGAGTCCCACTGCCCCTCTGCCGCCGAGGGCGAACCACAGCATTGTTCCGTGCTGTGGTAACAGTCAGCAGTACTATCAAGGCCATTGTGTTAGATCACGTCATGAACTCGGCGATCAGGCGTTTGATTCTCGCTCACTTGAGATTGCAATATCAATAGATATCTATAGGTTTGTCACTTTTGCACACGCTTATAAGTGTTAAAGAGATAGATATAACAATGTCTGTTGACAGTGAAATGTCGAATGCGTGAGAATCGAGGTCCTGAGATGTGAGCGTACTTTATGTAGATAAGTTATAAACTCGCAACACTTGGAAATAATTTGCAGACCTTTAGTTTTCCCGCTATGTCAGATGACACGTCTCATAGGTGATTACTAAATATTATTTTGCTTTACACTATGCCTCAACTGTGACTTGGAGTCATTATGTACTTACCGCTCCTGAGAGCCAGTCCGGAGGGTTGCGCGAAAGCAGCGGTATTGGGATACGCACTGTTACGCGCCGCCTCCGCGCCTGAGCCCGCTATACATACGCATGTACCTACATAACAATATATAGTTTGAATTATATTCTACAACAAGGTTCCCATGGATATACGGAATCTTCCGCTTAATAAATTTAAACTTATTATAAAACAAAAATTATGTAAAAAGGGATATTACAAAATTTCAGACTACATTAATGAAAGTAATCCATGGGATTAAACGGCTCCTCTACACGATATATAAAATTGTTGTAACCTTTCTTGATTGTAAATGATTGATTGAAAAGAGACAAACCCTCTGAGTTTCTCGCTAGCTCTTCTCAGTAGTGGTCGCGTTTCGAGCTAGTGGTAGTTTAAAAAACAAATGACGTTCATAAGTGCATATTGTATTGCCTACATGAATAAATGATTTTCATTTCATTTCATTTCCAATTTTCATTGGTTTTGGAGCCGAAAATCATGTATTACCAAAAATGGTATGTCCATATTATCTAAGATAAAGAGATGTGAAATTGTTCTTGACGCTAGAACATGTAGTAACGCTCTCTTAGCCACACTTAGAATGGTATGTTATGTTTGAAAGGTCGCTAATTCGAATACACTAGGGGCTTATGTTTAGATAATGAATACGAAGATGTTTCCAAGAGTTATGGATGTTTTTCATTAAAATATGTACTTAATTACAAAAAAAATGTATTTGTGTAGTATAGCAACCATCTGGTATCCATAATACAAGCTTAGTTGCTTAATGTGGAATTAAATGGCGGAAATAGTGGTCGTCGGGAATGCGAATATCTGTAATTTTCGCTTACGCATTACAAAGCGCCAGATTCAATCGTTCTCCAGGATTGATGAACTCACGTTTAATATTCTATTCTGTAAGTCTTTGTAACCGTCTCTGTGGCTCAATGTACCATAATGTAAGATAAGGTTTACAACTCGGAGGTCACGAAAAGAATAGAGACCCGTCTCTTTCAGTGGGTGTCGTAAAAGGCGACTATGGGACTCTCCACCAAAAAATATCTACAGATTTGCTCGTCACATGTGCATTTCTGTATATTTCGTAAGATGAACCGTGGATGTTGTTTCAACCATTGAACTGTAATGTTTGGGATATCTCTGACCACCCCATTTGGGATAAAGGTCGTGACATGACTTTATGTTCGGAGGTCACGGGTTCGATTCCCAGCGAAGTATTTATTTAGTTATCGGTCTGCCTGGTAGTAGGTTATTTTTAACCATCTTATCTAAATCTGACGACAATCGGCTATGTTGATAGCATTTGTTGACTTCCGGCTGTTTGAGATAAGAAAGCCAGTCCCCCCAATAAGTTAGGTTCCGGGTGAGTGCGCTTCGACCTTATCTTCATTTAAACTCAGGTGAGATTGAGATCAAACCCTGCTTCGTCGTGCATAAAAAATGTCTATTTTGTTATTATTGTAAGTTATTATGATGGATGATACGAACCTTCGGTGAAAGTCTTGTACTTCCACCATATGGTGTTGTCGAGGAAGAGGGCCCAGATCTGGTGCGAGCCAGCGCATGCGATTAGGAGCACACGACGTTTCTCGTCCTTCTTCTCTTTCTCCTTCTCCTTCTCGGTGGTGGGCAACGCCGTTCCCAGCGCTCCACGACCTAAGAGGATCAAGGGTTACTCCAACTTCTCTATTGGCCTATCTGCATACAAAAAATAAATGCCAGAAATACAATGTTAACTTCCAATAACGTTTAGTGATATAATGAGCATCATCAGCCCGTAAACATCCCACTGCAGGCTTTCCCTCGTAAATGAAGGAGTATGGACTGTAGTCCACCACGCTGGCCCAATGCGGGTTGGGGACTTCACATGCCTTTAAATTTTTATTTCTCAAGCATGCAGGTTTCGTCGCGATGTTTTCCTTCATCGTTTAGGAGCAGTCGGGTAAATGCACATAAGTAATTAAATTTAAAAACTCATTGGTACATGGCCTGCCAGAGAATCGAACACGGACCTCCCAAATTAGGGCACCGCGTCTTAACCGCTGAGCCACCGACGCTAGATCTAAGTATTTGATATTAATTTCAACCTGATACGTCCTCGCATTTCTGAGAAAATAGGTCTTGACAGACAGACGGACAAATGTTAGAAGAGCTCCTTTTGAGGAACCCTAAAAATACTAAGAATAAAATTTTTCTTGTCTTTAAAAATACAAAAAAATCTGAAATATTTGCTACTCTCAAACTCCCTTTAAATGTATATATTTTTTAAATATGTTACCGACTTGGCGACGTTTTACACAAGCACACAACACAATTCTTTGATATAATCAAAATAGCTGAATGCCACTGAGAATTCTATCATAATAACTAATAAGAACGAGAATCAAACTTGCATGCAGTTAATTTGTCTGGTGGTGTACTACTACCGTCACCTGTTGCCTCTGCCTTGTCGGTCACTGCGCCGGGCGGGGCGGGGGGCGGGGGAGGGGGCGGCTGCAGCGGCCGCACTGACATGTCCATATCGGGCGTAGTATACAGCAACACATCCCACGGCGATGATAGCTCTTGGAGGCCGAGGCATTTGCCACCTGGTCGATAAATTGTTACATCTTGCGTGAAAATCGAAGAGGCGCGCGATACACAATCCTCACTTAATATTATAAAGTTTGTGCGTGTGTGTGTGTTTGTATGCGTGAATGTTTGTTACCTCTTTACGGCTGGACAGATTCGGTTGGTAGGCAAACTAGGACCTGGATTTATATATAGGCAACTTTTTAAAAGTGACTGGTTGCTGTAGGATAGGTATTATTAGTGGAAGTGCTTTTGAGTCATAGAGTGCCGCATTTGGTAGTAGAATAAATTATAGGCGTACGAAACCGCGGGTAACAACTAGTGTGTATATAAAAAGATTTTGTTGATTAAAGATTTTTTATTTCCCCCTATGCTTGAGCTCCTTATGTCAATAAATGGCAACAACTTATAATAACATTCGATAACCACAAAAATATTCCTAAATAACGTGTACTGAAAATTTAATTAAAAAATACCCACACAAAATAATTTTTAATTAGATATATAAAATATAAAAATAATTTCCAAATGTTTGCAGTATTTTTTAGAATGAAACTGTTTGTCTCGGAAAAACGACCCTATAACCTATTTGTTAATGCTGTTTGTTAATCTACATCTAATTATGCTTGAAAAAAAATTTACATTCAATTTCAAACACTTCTTTTGCTATGCGCTAAAAAAACTAACTTATTATTATTTTTCTAATTAAAAACGATTTCTCATGGCTATTTTCTTATTTAATTTTCTGATTTTATAATTTATTTATTCGCATTGTAATACTGTGACATAAAGTTAGTTTTTTTCAATTGACTGACCGTAACTATAATTCTTGGACTGGTAACTTCATAACAACCACGACACAGCTTTCTCTAGTATGGGGTTAAAGGTTACTCCAAACATTGTAAACGTGTCTTGTTAGCAGGTGTATCAATATAACTATTGTACCATATTAGAAGTAAATATTTTTCATTTTCATTTACGATTTACTGCTTTTCTGTATCGTGTTGTCGTGTCCATAATAAATTATTCTTATTGTTACACACCTTGATCGCCATGCGCCCCCTGGCGGCCGGTACCAGCCAGCACCTCCACAGTGCCCTCGTCCAGGTGTATGGCACGTACCGCGTGGTTGTCCGTATCGCACACCGCTATCACGCTACTCGACAACCAGCAGAGCCCTTGCGGGGCGTTGAACTGCGCATCGTTCAGTTCTGAAAACAGGAAACGTGCAATTGGCGAAATGTCTCTGCCTTGTGAGTTACTTTATTTAATTATTTATTTACTTTAAGGTACATTAACAGTAGCACATATATTATAGTCCGACGTGACATGGTTTTGTGGTACAGTTCTTATATGTCTACCAATTACAAAATGTACTCAATGTTAATGATAAAAGACAATGAAGAATCAAATGAAAAAAAAATGAGAAACGAATAAGTACTAGATGCGGCACTTTTCAAAGGGTCAACGGATCGTAGTTTGTGTAAAAGGCACAAAGACCAGATCTCACCAGAGCACCAGCGTCGTTAATGAGTGTTCCCAAAATATCAATGAGCGCTAACGGGGTGTGCTCAGCCTGGTGATTATAGCAATAATCATGAAAAGCGATTCAAATCGGGCCATATAGAAACTTATGTCCAGCAGTGGACTTCTATAGGATGTTGATGAATGACCTCAATTAACGACAACATCAAGTTCATCTACTACTATAGACTCCGAAGTTCAAATGACAATGTTAGAACATCTACATCAAGAACTTATAGAAGTCCACTGTTGAACATAAGCCTCTCCCTTTGAGCGATTTGCGTCACCTTTCATAGGAAGGTCTGACCTAATAGTCACTTGTGCAGGCGGGTTTGCGATCGCAGAATTTTAGGAACTTCACACCAATGAAGCTGCTGTTCATCATCGGGCTTTCTGTTATATTATTTCGGGTTATATTTGTCGTGATCTCTTAATCGTCTTTTAAGAGACAGACGGAAAGAGACGGGTTGGTTCCTATTCTGATGTGCCGGGAACCACACGGCTCGGTTTGCGAGAACACTTAGACAAAGTCTTAAACTGTCTTATTTATAGAATTTTTCTGTGGTATAAAAGTTATTGAAACTTTATTCTCCATAGAACTATTGAAATCTCATTGATTGTAAATCAGCCCCAGCATGACATCCTTGGCGCGCGATGTAGGAGTGATAGTAGGATAGTTGTATATTTCGTCCAAGCGAAAGAGTAGGACAAATATTTAAAATAATTTAAAAAGATTACAAACTGCCATCCTTGAAGCCAGGTTCGGGTCCGCCGATGATTCGCAGGATCATGCCGGAGCAGTCGGTGAGCAATACCCGATGGTGGCCGGTGTCGCTGATGGCCAGGAATGGCTCATCCACGCGACCGCGGTACGAGGGATTCAGGGCCACCTGATTAGCATTTATACATTTGTTACTCCATACGTCAGCTAGAGACGCGTGTATCATGCACAAACAAGTGGGACTATCGCCGTAGCATACACACTCACTTAGCTAAAAACCCGTGTACGGGTACCCGCTTTAAAAAGCCTCTGCCATAAACTTATATATTACTTTACTGCGTACCTCTGCCCAAATTATTACCGACACGGAATTTAGCGCTCGGTATGTTATATTTATTCCATATAGCTACCAAGATGGGAGGACAATATTCAGACTTGCAGGGGCTTATTAGACAAAAACCCCAGGTAGAACGACATGGAAATTTTTTTGGATGTCCATGATGGAGAAGAAGTATAGAACTACAAATCGTAGTTTTTAATTAAACAAGTTTCATGAAATATATAATAATGAGCTTTTTTTGAGAAATTTAATTTGGTAATTATTATCCAATAATAAAGGCTATCTTTATTTTGTATAACAGTATCATAGCTGTTGGTGATGTCATACTCAAGAAACTGGGATAAAGTAAAAAAGAATTTGTAGGGAGCAATCAAGTAGTATACGGGTGTAGAGGGGTGTCCTTTAATTGGCATAATCTAATTGTCCTAATATAAATCCGCATAACAGATTTGGCATAACGCAAATGCGCATAATATTAAATCCGCCTAATAATAAAATCACATAATACAAAAACTGCATAATAATAAAACTGCATAATAGTGCATATCATTATCTAGTATAACTTTAATATTTATAAAATCAATTTACATTTTATAAATTTTTCTAAAAGTTTCTGTCAACTGTCAAACATAAAGAACATAGCCTCCGTGTAAAAGTGTTACAAAAACTAGAAAAACGAAGCGGATCGTCACAAATACCTCACTAACCGAAAATTCATATAAGGTTTGCCGGTCAATAAACGTTTTCTAGTGGAAAAATGCACCCCAAGAGGAAAACTTGTGAGTGAAAAAATCCGTAGACCAAAGTGAGTCAGCCATTTTTTACCACCTAACCTCAAAAAGACAATTACTGAGCAAAGTACCACTTCGTTCAAGACAATTGCCAAGTTCGGATACACACAAAATCTGCTCAGGCACAGATGATAAACACGCATAAAGGATATACCAGACAGACTTGAGTGTTACCATATAAAAATAAAAACCACCAATTAGTAGATTTTACAGAAGTGCGGAGCAAAATGAGTCTAGATCAACAATTGAAATTTCTGTTAGCGGAAATGAAGGTAGAACTTGTAAAACAAACGGCAAGTATTACGGAAAACCTCACTATATCACTATCAAAGACCTTAGATGAAAAAATTAAGCCACTTTTAAAGGAAAATGAGGCATTGAAAGCACAAACAGAAACTTTAAAAATAAAAATTGGGAACTTAGAAAGAGCAGCAAGAGAAAAAAACATAATACTGCATGGTGTAGAAGAAAAGGAATCGAGCACCCTGGAACTTTTGGAAACCGTGATTGAAACCTTCAATCAGGTCAGCACGAAAGGAAAGCTAGATAAATGGGACCGCTGGGAAATTAGCAAAGCACAGAGATTAGGGAAACGAGTAGAAGGAAAAAAGAGACCTATCCTAGTGTCAGTCACTTTAGTTTGGAGGAAAATAGAGCTACTAAAGAACAAAAAATTTTTTCCGGAAGACATATATATAACAGAAGACTTCCCACAAGATGTCTTGAGGAAAAGAAACGAACTAAGAAAGATACAAATGGAAGAAATAAAGAAAGGCAACATTTGCTATATTAAATACGACAGACTCATAACAAAAAAAAAGGAAACGAATGATAAAAGAAAAAGGTCACCAACAAGCTCCCCCCAACCCCAGGACCACCAGGCAGATTTTTCGAACCAGAGAGCTCCAGCTAAAATAAATAAAACAAAGGCGTTCAACGAAATACAACGAGCTAGATCTCATTCAGTCTCTGAAAAAAGCAGCATTTAACAATTATTACCCATCAGTAACCAAAAGACAACTCAGACGGAAATAAATAAAACTAGAAGAAACAAAACATTCCCCAACCCGGCTGGTCCCCGTGGGGAATTAGACCAAAGCCCTCTAAGATTAAAAGAAGAAACTCTCGAGAAACGTAAAAACAATATGTACATAGCAACATTAAACACCCGCACCCTAAGAACTAAAGAGTCACTAATAGAACTAGAATCCGCCCTGAAAACAATAAAATGGGATGTACTAGGACTCTCAGAAGTCAGAAGGATGGGAGAAGAGATTAAGGACTATGGAGACTACATACTATATTATAAAGGTGAGACACCAGGCTTGTATGGAGTGGGGTTCATGGTCAATCACAAACATCGCGATAAGATAGAAGAATTCATAGGTTTATCCGAACGCATTGCGATACTCAACATAAGGGTACCAAACTATAATGAAAATTGGTCTATAGTCCAAACATACGCACCGACAGATCAAGCAAACGCCGAAATTAAAGACAAGTTCTACGAAGATCTGAAAACAGCTATGAACATGACACACAAAACCACAATTGTAATGGGGGATTTTAATAGTCAAATCGGTGTGAGGAAGAAAGGCGAGGAAAGAATGGTAGGTCAGTTCAGTACCGGAAAAAGAAACGATAATGGAGATAGACTATTAAACTTCGCTCTACAAAATGATCTGAAGATACTGAATAGTTTCTACAAGAAAAAACCCAATAGAAAATGGACGTGGATCTCACCCTGTGGGAGAGTGAGAAATGAGATAGATTTCATACTAGCGAGAGACCAAAAAAAAAATATTTCGCAATGTGGAAACAGTGAACAACCTGAACTTCAACACTAACCACAGAATGGTGCGAGGGATTATAAGCTGTAACTCCCGCAAAAAACATAGACTAATTACACCACCGTGCAGCTATAAGCTGCCTGATATCCCCGAAGATAAACTGCTAGAACTAAAACAAAAATTGCGACGAACAAAAAACCAGAAAAGCGTCTACGAGAAATACAATATACTAGAAAAAGAATTAAAGGATTTCGGAAACAAAGTTCGACTTCAAACGACAAGGAAAGATAAAATTGGATGCGAAGCAAGACAGCTAATTGAAAAAAGAAAGGAAATGCTCCAAGACAGGAAAAATAGAAGAAGCGACATATCAAATATTAGTAAGAATATAAACCTGTGTATAAGAAAACATAGAAACAAAGCTAGGACAACGATGATTAACCATCATATTGAAAGGACGGGAGGAGTGAAAAAAGCATTAAAAGAGTTATGCGAATCAACAGCTTGGGTACCAAAGCTTAAAGACAAAAACAAACTGGTTACTAAAAGAAAGGATATAATTAAAACGGCAACAGATTTCTATAGGCAACTCTACACAGATGCTCCCACCTACAATACTAACACAAGAAACATGGATCCGGACACAGATAGAGTCCCTCCCATATTAAGACAGGAAGTAATCAGTGCTATAACGTCACAAAAAAATAGAAAAGCTCCAGGGGAAGACAGAATAACAAATGAAATCCTGAAAGAAACAACAGAAGCTACAGTAGACACCATCACAGACATATTTAATGATATTTTAGTGTCAGAAGAAATACCAAAACAATGGACACGAACAACGATCGTCTTACTACATAAAAAAGGAGATAAAGAACAAATAAATAATTACAGACCAATAAGCCTCATGTCTAATATATATAAAATATTCTCAAAAATAATACTGGGACGAATGACCAAGAAATTAGACGAAAATCAGCCTATAGAACAAGCGGGCTTTCGAAGCAATTATTCCACAATTGATCACATACATACCTTAAAACAAGTAATTGAAAAATATAATGAACATAAGAGGACTTATTACATAGCATTCATAGACTACAACAAAGCGTTCGACTCTTTAAAACATCAAAACATATGGGACACACTACAGAAACAGGGAATAGAGGGCAAATACATCAACCTCATCAAACAGATCTATAGTAATGGCAAAGCCAAAATTAAACTAGAAACCAGTGGTGAAGAGTTCGATATACAGAAGGGAGTCAGACAAGGTGACCCTATGTCCCCGAAACTATTTTCAGCCGTACTAGAACAAGTATTTAGAAACTTGGATTGGAGCACAAAAGGACTCATGATAAACGGAGAACATCTACACCATTTGAGATTCGCAGACGATGTAGTACTGCTGTGCACAAGCCCAATAGAAATGCAAGAGATGCTGGACCAATTAGCCACAGAAAGTGAAAAAGTGGGGTTAACAATGAATTTGACAAAGACTAAACTATTGACAAATGGTCAGAAAGAAACAATAACACTGAAGAACAATACTACTATAGAGTACGTGGACAGTTACGAGTACTTGGGACAAACCATATCTCCGACAGACCAGATGGATAGGGAGATCGATAAAAGAATATGCAACACTTGGAAAAGGTATTGGTCACTGAAAGAGATAATGAAGAACAAGGATATTTCTCCCGCTCAGAAAGGCAAAGTACTGGACACGTGTATAACACCATGCCTTTCATACGGATGCCAAACGTGGGCCCTAACTAAGAAAAACTTAAGAAAACTGGAAGTGTGCCAAAATGCAATGCAAAGGAGTATGGTGGGTGTTAAGTTAAGAGACAGGGTAAAACTTACAGATATAAGACAAAAAACCAAAATCACCCCAATAACCTATGTAATACATAAAACGAAATGGAGATGGACGGGACATATGATTAGAGGAACAAATAAATGGTCACAAAAAGTCACATACTGGTACCCTAGAGAGGACAAGAGAAGAAGAGGGAGACAGATGCGAAGGTGGGTGGACGATATTAAAAGGGTCGCAGGAGCATGTTGGACGAGGAAGGCACAAGACAGAAAGGAGTGGAAAGTCTTAGAGGAGGCCTATGTCGGAAGACAAACTGCTGGGGTTACTGATGGAGAAGAAATATGGAGCTGCTAAATTTAAAGATTTTCAATCAATTAAATTTAATAATAACAATAATTGTACTTATAGAAATGTAATTTGGGGAAATTAATTTGTATGAATTCGATAGATATAAGTAAAATTTTTTAATTTGAAATAATAACAATTTAATATGTAAAAATAATAATTTAATGTGAAAATAATAATAATAAAAATAAGCAAAAGTAATTGTGCATGCCAATATGTAAAAATGTGTAACTCTGCCAGAAATAAAGGCTATCTTTATCTTTATCTTTAAAACTTGCTCATCATATTGTGGCGAGCGAGCAAGATGGGTCGGAGCACCCCGACACTGTTGGTTAAGTTCAGAAGGTTATAGCCCGCCTTAGCCTTCAATGTTAGGTTGAACGTATAATATAAAAATAGAAGCTTTATTTTAAAACAAATGACTTACTAGGTATAATGTACGTTAGTCATTATTAGCTGTGCATTAATATAAAAGCTTTACTTGTCTCTCACAAAAACTAACATTATACTTATTAAATTTATGCTTTGTTATTGTTATTAATATTATGCACATTAAGGTTATGCGTTCGCATTTTATAGAAATTAAGATATACCTTGTAAGAGTCTTAATTAAACCATTGATGTCTAATGTAGAAGAAAACCGAGTAAAGAATAACTTATTCAAACAGATTACTAACCCTCCCAGGGAAATGCAGAACTTCTTCCTCCTTAGCCTTCAAGTGCTTTGTAGGTGACATGGGAAGAGGAGTGACGGAGACCCGGGGGCCAAAGTGTCGTATTGCAGCCCCTACAAACCACACCAGCTCATCTCTGTGCCCTTCTCCTGTTAGCACGAAAATTGGCTTGTTGCCTGGGCCTGTGAATGAATTGATTGTAGTCAAACTCAAAACTGCAAGGAAGGTAGGTCACTCCTTATTCTATCTAGAAGGAAACATTAATAAGTTATATAGTGACACTGGTATTGTGAATGTCAAGTAACATGTTAATACATAGATAAAGTTGCTCATGTACTTTTAAAAACAAATAACTTAAAATAGAAATTAAGAAAACCCCTAAGAATCTATGACCGTATTAATTTAATCTAGGTAAATAAATCACCTGTGTAAAAGTTAAATATCTTTAAAAGCACCATACCCCAATTTGTGATTGTGGCCTTGAGGAAGGATCCACAGACCATATATTCTTTAACTGCCCTAATCAATCAGTTTCTTTGTATGATATTCTCCCCCCTGATATCCCCAGGCCCATTAACATGAAATCCCTATTGTTATATACAAATTCCACATTTGTTAATATTTTATCTAAATATATTTCTACATATAATATTAAACTATAATATTTACTACCGTACTTGTGAAGTCCTTGTGTTGTTTTACTTTATGTATATTTGTGTTCGTCCTTTTTGTTTTAGGTGGCTCAAAACAGGACACAGACCAATAGTTTGGCTTTGGATTTCTTACTGGTCAACCTCAGCCAACGTTTTATCCGCACAACCGGACACTGGCAGTAATGGTTGTCGCATTAAAGACGACCGATTGCCATAAAATATAAAAATAATAATAAAGCACCATAGGACCGATCCTACAAAATTATTTTCAAATCAGCCCTTATATTACGTTGACCAATGAGAAGCAGTCAAATTTCCGAGCGAGCGATGAATCAACCTACCACATGTCAGACCGTAACCGATAACGATGAAATTATGTAATAGAGCCCCTGTTCAGCTGTTTTGGCACTAAATGCCAAAGACAGACATAGTTTTTAAAATTACAACACCCTTCTTTTTGCATTGGGGTTTAAAAAGAGAATTTAAATCAAGCAAAAACTTTGGAGATATGGCGAAAATTGTAGAAGTGTAAAACAATTAAAATTCAACAATTGAAAAATCTTTTTCTATGATTGAACATAAATTCCTGGCTGGTCACTTGTTGATGGGTGGTATTGTATATCAATATTATATTGGAAGTGCCTTGAATAACATTATTAGACAGTAGTGGCATTACAGTTTAAGTACCAAGTATGAGTAATGTTGGCCAGCATTTCACTCCGAGGGCATCCCACATACAGCTTTGTGCATCATTTACAACTGGGTGGTGGATGTTGTACCGCCGGACAGCTGCCAGAATGTTGGCGGAATCTTTTTCATTGTAAAACTTAGCACAGTGTACACCAATCTGTTAAAAAATAAAAGTGTTTCGTTCAGCAAAATGAGAGGGGAGAAGGGAAGGGAGACATTTTAGGGCTGATATTAGACAAAATCATGATTACATATTAAGCATACATATTACATATAACCCATGACCACATTCTGGTTCTCAAGAATTTGATGATTTTGCCATCAACTCGCTAAGAAGACATATAATCCTTCCTTGTTCATGTGGAAAATCAGCTCGAAAATGTCTCCCTGTCTCTTTTAATCATTAAGTTTGTGTATTTTGTTAAAAGAAACTTTAAAATTTGTTAGGCATGCGACACACACATATTACGGTTTGGCATGTTTGGTTAGCAAGTTTGTCAATTCTGACCCCCAGATGTGTTCTAAATGTTCCAGCAGTAATGTTTATGTAGCATGCATTATTCAGAAATATTTTAGTTGAATAAAATCGACTTCGTAAGTACATAATTAGTCGCCGCTTTTTTTATAAGCACTATGGTTAAAACCATTTAGATTTTAGTTTTACTAAGGCAAATATTGAATACTATCCCTGTTTAGTATATTCCACCAGAAGAAATGTCATTGATGTTTTATTAGAATTAATTTTAAATTGATCAAGTCAGTAAGAGGTATGATGTGACTGGCTTATACTCTTTGTATAATAGTACTTAAAACAAAATTAGAAAGAAAAAAAAGAAATAAGTGTACTTCTCTAGAAATTTAACATTATTTTAAAAAATTTAATTCATTTTGATAGGTAATTGCCCTGCTCGTGTCAAAACTGTAAATATAAAGGTGCTTGTACAAGGTGTAAGAAGCTGGAGCAAGTGAAGGTGTGGGTCTTGAATGGATGGTCACGTCAGTACGAGCTAAAGTCACTGGACCTACTTTTTTATTTACACAGAAGTTTACATAATGCATGTAAAAGTGTGTCAATATGTGCATGTTAACCCAAACAGTGTACAAGAATTATGAGATTTTTTCTTTCCCAAATAAATAAAATAAAAACAAAAAACAGGAATGATTATATTCTAAATACAATTAGATAACCCCATACCACCACAAGTCCTTGTTCTACTTTATGTAAATTCTCTAGGTGTGCTAGGTCCGGGAGTACATGGTAACAGTTGATACAGCAGTAAGTCCAGAAGTCCAAGACAACAATCTTGTCTGAGCAATGCTGTGACAGGGATATTGGTTCTGATACATTAACCCAATCAAGACCTGAAATTTAAGGGAATTTATTAGTGGGGAGGGAAGAATTATATTAGAAAGTCGGTGGCTCAGCAGTTAAGACAGGCTCTCCAAATTTAGGAGGTCCAAGTTTGATTCCCAGGCAGGCCATGTACCAATGAGTTTTTTAATTTAATTAGTTATGTGCATTTATCCGACTGCTCTCTTAAACAGTGAAGGAAAACATCATGAGCAAACCTGCATGCCTAAGAAATAAAAATTCAAGGGCATGTGAAGTCCCCAACCAAACCCAATTGGCCCAGTGTGGTGGACTATGGCCCATACTCCCTCATATACAAGGCCAGGCCTATATCACTGCAGTGGGATGTGGGATGTTTACGGGCTGATGATGATTAGTGGGGAGCAAAAGAAATTTAAAAAACTTAGGTTAAGATTGTATCTAAGGGATGGTTATGATCAAGTTTTTTAGTATGCCGCTTTTCAACATTTTTCAAAGATTCTAATTTGTTTAGAATTCAGATACATAAAAACCAATAAAATATCAAATTCAAAAACAGTGCTACTAACAACCCCTGTTACAAGACTAGGTTGCATATTCAAAATTCTCTCAGTGCCTCCCTATTGGCACTTTAGACCCCCACATTTCAATATCAGTGTTGAACATGGCACAAATACAAAAATAATGATGATAAGTGAAGATAAGGCTGAAAGGTGGAAGCGTACTTCTCCCATGTAAATTACCTGATATTATTCCTAAGATTGATTTATAGAATAATTACGATAAGTTTATGAAAAAAAATATAATTAACCTATATCAAAAACCTTTAAAAAACGGTTAAGATTACATGTAAAATTAACCGGTTTCAAGCCCTGATCAAAAGTCATGCCTCTTCCTCATCAGATTCAGAAGAAGAAAATACATTACTTTTTTTGAAATCATCAACAGGTGTGACTATAGACCAAACTTTCTTGATATGATTTGTTATGAGAGTATCTCGCTCCGCTTCGCTTGCAGTTGCACCCATTGCTTCAGTTAAATCCATACAAGCTTGAGCCACGAAATCTAAGGGACTCGACTCCATTCTGATAAAGATATCCTAAAATCAAATGTTAGGAAAAGTGGAAAAATTTAGAAAAATCATGAATGATGGATCCTTTTTTTAATTTAATTTTTTTAGTTTTATTTTCTCCTCTGGGAGAAGGCAAAGGGATCTAGCCCATAAAGGCCATGTCTAATTTATCTTATTTCTTCAGTTTGTAAGTCAGTCTCAGTCAAAACAAGTAATTCGTCGTATACTTGGCGTATACAGAGTCTAGTCACGGTCAAGTCATTCTTCAGTAAAGTGGCAGAATGCTTTACAAAAGATTTTGGCGGCTTCTTGTGGGAACCCGAAAGCTTCTTTACGCACTTTAATTTACACTTCCCTTCACTTGTACACCATCACTAACGTTTGCTGCACAATATTCTGCCATTATTAAGCTACAAAAGTCAGAATGCACAAATTATAAGAATTATAAAGAAAAATGCTACTTCACTCGCAGAGTTCCCGCCAAAAAGCCCCTTTTTTTTTAATTAGTTTCGGCGCGGTTGTTTACTCAAAGTGTACTTCTTCGGTTCAAACCCACAGATTAGATTTCTATATGTTTTTTTTTTTATTTATATATCTGGGGTGGTATATCTATATCGAAGGCTGTATGGCTATGCTCCTTGGCCTGCCTATCAAAAGGCGAACATTATTAAAAAAAAAAATATCTATATCGAATTTTTTTCTTTCTTTTTCTTTGTCACTGGTGACCCAAGAGCTGGTTATTTCCTCGCTCAAGTTTAATCCCGCTAAGGGCATAAGTTTGTATGATGAATACAGGCATGCGTTCCCGAGTTATGGAAGTTTTTCATTTAATCCTATACATTAAACGCATATATTCCACCTGACTCGAACGCATTCGTACGGTCCCAGTAGTCTAGCGATGTATGTACATAAAACAACAAATTTATAAAACACTGAAGAAATAAGATAAATAAGACATGGCTGTAAGATCCCTTTGCTATCTCCGAAAGGAGTGATTCAATAAAAAAAAAAAAAAGATACGTCACGTCAACCCGTCAATTGTCTGTCATCGCATAATTGTTTTTGTCCGTTGTTTTCGTCGAATTTATTATTTTATTCCTTCTAGTTTTTTAGTATTGTCTGATTGTGTTTTCAAATTATGTTTGAACATGGATGCCGTATTTGATATCTGCTACTTATCAGAGGGTAATGCCGTTGAACCTGATGATATTCCGAAGACAAAGGATAATGTTTGGGTTTTAGGTAAAAAATACAGCGCTGTTCAAGGTATGCTCTAAAAAATAATATAAATAGGTGTCAACGACTTGACCGCAGCGTTACTAATCCACTCAATTGTTAAATTTTTCATACCAGATCTGGACCGTATACGGCGCGACATCACGTCTATCATCTGGTGTACTTACAGAAAGGGGTTTGTAGCTATAGGAGACGAAGGTCTCACATCTGACAAGGGATGGGGCTGTATGCTTCGTTGTGGCCAAATGGTCCTCGGAGTGTCACTTGTGAGAGTGCATCTGTGTGCAGATTGGGTGTGGACTCCTGAAACCAGGTAATTTGATAATACCATAACTGAATATACAATAATAGGACTGAATTTATAATAAATTTTTACCTGATTTTTTTTTTAACCACAAAAGGTGAGTACTTGAGCTCAATCACACCTGATGACCAAGTGAAGATGAAGATGAACTGTTTGCATTTTAACAGTATTTTTTTAATTCTTGGCATGACATTATTAAGGCAAACTGAAAATGTGTCGCCTTTTTCAATTGAAAATCAGCTGACTGATCAACATCTATCAGTCAGTCTCAGTCTTCTAACAGCATCAGACGCAATAGAAGTTTTATTATCAAGAGGCAGGATGTGTCCTGAATGACCTTGTTAATTTCACTAGCTCTGTTATCTTTCACTCTGGCATGCAATAGTGCAGGGGAACAAATAATATAATAATAATAATATAATGCTTGGGAACAAATAGATATCCTAAGTAAAAGGAAAGAGGTAAAAAAAATGTGACTTTTAATTTAGATAACTATTTGCGATACATTACTCAGAATATTGGTGACTTGTTACTATCATTGTAATAAGTTTAAACATGGCCAGCCCCCATAGCATGACGTCGTTTGTCGCGCGCGACGTAGGAGTGAGAGTGGGATAGTTCTTCCAAGCCAATGAGCAGGACAAATATTATCTCATGCAACATAAAGGTTTGTCGCCCCTGTCAAGCTACTAGTGCTGCAATGTATGCCAAGCTGTCACAATAAATGGCATAATAGGATACCCATTTACTCACTAACGTAGTACACTTAATGTTAATGTAGTCACATTTTTGCTTGTTATCAACATTTACTAAATTCTATCTCATTGTTATTCAGAGATCCAACATACTTAAAAATAATACAACGGTTTGAGGAGAGGAAGCAGGCACCATACTCCATTCACCAGGTTGCCTTGATGGGGGCTTCAGAAGGCAAGGAAGTTGGTCAGTGGTTTGGACCAAATACTGTGGCACAGGTTCTCAAGTAAGAATTTGAATAATTTTTTCTATGTAGCATACAAAGTACAAAGTCATTTACGAAACTTCATTTTCATCTTTAAAATATTATTTTGAAGTGGGCACGCAATATGTTTAACGAAAAATTCTCAAAGGAGTCTCAAAGAATTTTAAATGAAAGCTAAAACTATATTGTTGGATTTTTGAAAAAATAATTTCCCTTGCTTAGAATCCAACCTTTTAAGCCCACAATTTTTACTAATGATAATCTTATTTTTGTGCATATGGATAGAGTACTTATCAGTGATAGAATTAAAATGTTTCCTAACAAATAGATTCAGGATGCTAACCCCAAAATTTATGTGTAGCTACTTTTTATATTTTTAAAGAAAAACAATGTAATATGTAAATACCATCTATTATCCTCAATCACATCTTCAATGATTGTACTTTTCTATGTCTGACATCCCTTTGTATCAGCTTTCTAATACTTTTCTGGAGTCCTACTTGCTCTGATGAAATGTTTTCTTGTCTTTTCCTAGTTAGTTAGAGTGTTTATACTTGTTGTTTTATTTATATTTATTGCAGACCGCTTCCAACCGGTCGCTCTGAAAATCTATGGGGGATGCCCATATTCGGCAGTGGACGTCCAGTAGCTGATAATGATGATTATATTTATTTTTTGTAAATCTTCATCAACATCCTTAACGTTTTCCAAGTATTTGAAACTGTGTTTAGGCTTCAATTGGAAGCATTCGAAACCAACGCCAGTTTGGTAATGTGAAAATATAATCGCGACTGCGCCCGATAGTTGTATGCACATAAGCCCCTTCTGTGGCGCGACGAGCATCGCTTTCCTTGAACGGATTTTTGAGAGCTTTGCACTAATGAGTAATCGTCCTTTGCAGCACACACGGGAAGAGACAGGTTGATCTAGTACCAGAATTTAGGAATACCTGCAATCCTACCTATTACATAGTAATATCTAATTTTTTCAGGAAATTAGTAGTATATGACACTTGGAGTTCGTTGGTGATTCATGTTGCTCTGGACAACACTGTTGTTAAAGAGGATATATGTAAGTAATACTCTCATTTATATGAAAAAAAAATAGTGGTTTATGGAACTGCAAAAGGTCATAATCACAATCAACATGAGGGTTGTGATGTGATTTTATATTTATTTAACTATGACATTGGAGTTTTTTTCTTCATTAATCATATGCACCAATTCCTGTGATTTTCAAAGCTATACACAAATTTGTTTTTTATTTGGAAAATGGAATATTATTTCAAGGTTTCACATGAAATATTTTTTAATTTCTGGTCTAAATGACATAATAAAAAAAATTTGAACAGAGCTCTTTTCATGTGCTTCCCATAATAATTTCTTAGAATCGCTGAAACTTTTATTAAGCTGTTACTTTTCAAAAATTAACGCTGCCTATACTAACTTAATGTTATCCGATAATACACACAAAGTTTAGCTAAATTTGGTTTTGCCGTTCCCAAAAAAAAATCAAAAATGTTTGTATGGAGAAAACAGTCTTAATGAAATTCTTCATACAAAACGCCAATTTCATAGGTAAGGACCTAATATAATTTCGTACCCTGTTTGTCCACCATGCAATAATTTTATAAAAGCAGCGTGACATTTCAACTCCATTACATCTGTAACTATTTCACTCTATTTTGTACACCTCCATGATTGACTCTGGAACTTCTTTTAAGTTTTCTTCTTTATTGAATGTTTCGCCTAACTCAAATATGTTTTACAGTACAACAGTGTATAGTTAAGAATGACAGAGGGGACTGCTCCAGTACTCCTGACAACGTGATTGTGTCTGATTGGATGCCTCTGCTGCTAATTGTGCCTCTTAGACTTGGACTGAGTGAAATAAATACTATCTACATTAATGGACTCAAGGTAAATAAAACGGATAATTCAACAGGTTGTTGAGGAGGTTTCGCATTTATATCTCCAGACTACATCATTTACATGGGACTGGTGGGGCCCCCTGAGGATAATACAGAAGTGAATATCATTTATGCAGACAGTAAATGTTTGTGTGATGAATACGAACATTTATTATGTCGTGGATGTTTATATAAATATTAATGTATGTTTATCCGTTCTATATCCATAGTAAAGCTTTGTTTAGTTTGGGACTAGATGAATGGGTAAATGTCCGAAATATTTATTATTATTATTTATTGTTTCAGATGTGCTTCCAATCCCCACAGTCCATTGGTGTGATTGGTGGCAAACCAAACCAAGCTCTCTATTTGATTGGTTGTGTAGGAGATGAAGTAATTTATTTAGACCCCCACACCACTCAGAGATCCGGTCCAGTTGAAGTATGTAAAAATTAGTATCTTTACTGTTTTTTATGGAGTATGTGTTTCAACAGATTGTACATTTATATATTTTTTTTAGACCAAGACTACTGATGACCAAAAAGAAATGGACTGTACTTACCATTGTAGATATGCATCACGGATACCAATAATCGCTATGGATCCATCAGTTGCTGTCGTAAGTTATATTTTCAATTGTTCTAAAGAATCTTGTTTTCGTATCGTCACAATTTCTAAGCTTAGCACTTGCGGCAGCCTTGTGCTACTGCCCCGCCTACTGCATTTAGGTACAATCCGTGGTGTATACATAAAAGAGCGGGGGTCAGCTGCACTCGAGTGCCGTTTCGCATTTCATTGGCTACACTCCCATTTGCCAAGGGGGAAGTGGAATTCTTCTTTGTCTTACTTACCTTAATTAGTCTGGGAACCAAGGTATTTGCAGTAAGCACCATGTTGAGATCCGGTGTTGATCTTAGCCTATAGGAACTATCGTGGGAGGAATGTAGAGGTGGAATTGTTCTAAGGTTTAATGGATTCGAACAATGTGCAATATGAATTAAATGTAATATTGTAGAGAAATTGCCACATATTAAAAAGTTTTACACTTTAAAAGAGCGTTAAGTACTTTGGTTAAATAATTAATGTATTTAATATAAATATACATTATAAAAATTTATAATAAATATACATAATATTATATAATTATATATATATATATGTATAGAGCGTCAAATACTTTTGTTAAATAATTAATATATTTAATATATCTTGACGACCTGTTTGGTGTATTTGTTAGAAACCCTGACTGCTAAATTAAAAGGTCGCGTGTTTGAATCCCGCTAGGGGCATAATGTTTGTATGATGATTATGTACATATGTACTCGAGTTTGGGATGTTTTTCACTTATAAATATGTATTTATAAAAATTTTATGTAGTATTATGTAATTTTATGTATTTGTGTAGTACAACAACCATCTGGTATCCATAATACAAGCTTCATTGCCTACTGTGGGACTAGATGGGGCTGTCTGTATGTGCAAGGACAAATAAATATCCTTGAGCATTAATACAGCGCCGTTTAGTTCTACACTAAGCAACTAGACTTATGGATACCAAATGGTTGAAATACTATACAAATTATTGCATTGCAAAGATATTGAAAAACACCTATAACTCGGGTACACATGTCTGTATTCATCATACAAACATATGGACCTAGCGGTATTCGAACCCGCGAACTTTGGCTATAGCAGTCAGCGTTTCTCACCACTACACCAACCAGGTTGTCAAGGATATTTATTGTTTGTAAAATGATTGTAGAAGTAGGAATACGAAATACAAACCACCGACGAAACTAAAGTTCGAAAGATGTTACGACAAATTGTCGATTATAAGTTGTAGTTATGCATCTTATTTCATTTCCAGTGTTTTCTTTGTCGGACAAGGAATGACTTCGATGTGTTGTGCAACACCATAGAGAAGGGCCTGATGGCAGAGAGCCAGCCAATGTTTGAGATCTGTGAGAAGAGGCCAGCACACTGGGGGCCCAACGACATCGACTTGCAGAACACTACGCTTTTCACAGGTAACAAATGAATACAACATCGTCTCTTATGTGCATAAATTGGAGTAATTAGATCGATTTTACTTAAAAGCTAAAAATTCATCCGTATTAATAACTATCAAAGTTAATCAACATTTTTATGCAACTTACATCCTTTTCAAACAAAAAAGCAGTTGGTTTTTCAAAAAGAAAAACCAACTGCATTCTATGCTTATTTTAACGTCTTTGTCTTTGCACAAACACACAGCACCATCTAGGTCCACAGTAAGCATCTATTTTGACGAGACATCTTCCGATCCAGCCATTGTCATCGTCATTATTTGCCACATGTTGTTTTTATTTCATCTTCAAGAACATGTTCTTGACGTCGGACACAGTACCTTATGTAGTTTCGGACCAATCGCAATCAAAGCAAACAGTCCCCACACTACGCTGTCCTTAAATTTGGAACGTGTACCTCTACGCGTCGTCAAAATTACTACTACTGACGTTAGTGTTGTGCAGTTATCGATAGTATTTTTTTTTCATAATATCTATAGTCTTGTTAGGTAAATGACTTAGTAGAAACTACTGAACCGATTGTACTGAAATTTCAAACTTGATAGTATCCCGTTTCATTTACAAAAATCACGCAAATCAACCGCCGAATCCCAGAGTTATAGGTATAAAAACATGCAAACGGCCGAATTGGGTACCTCCTCCATTTTGAACTCGGTTGAAAAGTGCTTCAGGTAGTTTAAAACCATTAACAGACTTCTACATTTCGGCTTGACATACCCTTTTTGTGGAAGCCCGGGACAGAGAGGCGTGGAGAGAAAGGAGGGAGGCCTTTGCTCAGCAGTGGGACAGTATGGGATCCTAATAATAATAATACCATTTTTATTTATATATTGCACATAAAAGAAAACACATTTTTATTACATATTGTATAAATACGCTAAATAAACGTTGTTTGTTTTTTTACAGAATTTGAAGATGTAGATAGGCAGTTCGACGATTCAGACGACGAATTTGAAATCCTATGAATTATGTCGTTATGATTTATTATAATATATTTCATTACGTTAACTGTAATTAAATTAATTATGTTTCTGTTTGAAAGTTATACATAATTATAGTTTAACACAGTGCCTAGACTATACAATGGTACCGTTTATCTGAGAGGTCGGCTAGAGGAGGACCATTACGTAACTATTATTGAATTTATGCTATTGTTAGAGCTTACGACAAAATGTAAGTTTTGCAATAATTAAGACCTGGCATCTACGTTAGCTGTTACATCTATTTTGCAGTGCCTTTAATAAAAATGTTATTTTTTACTTTAGTGTATAATCCCTACAATTCTTTAATATTATATTAACATTCCTATGAAAACTTCCTTGAACTCCTTTACTGAATTTGATAAATTATCTTCAGTTGTTTATTATTTCTAGTCATAGCGTATGTAGATAGGCACAGATTGATATTAATTTCGGGCTTGCATTACAATAAAAAAAGCGATCATCACAAGGCTTATAGTCTTCTAATTGCGCGGATGAGATACATTATATATATTTTTTTTATTTTTGGCGTCAGGGACTATTTTGTATTTTTATACAGGTATGTATGTAAAAGTCTGATTTTTACAGGAAAACGCTTTAAATGTGTGCGTGTGTACTGTTGTTGCAATAGGGTTGTGTTATCTTATCTATCATTAACGTTTGATCAATGCATGAAACCCATACAATTAAAGCTTTTTCTTTACAAAGAAATCAGTCTGTACCTACGTTTTAAGAATTTTACTGGAGTTCCGCTCGGGGCTCCATATATCGGCTCGTCGGAATTATTGAAATATTCGGGGTTAAAACCTTCAATGTTAATCCAGGGCGTAGTCTATCTGTGTACTAAATTTCATTCAAAACGGAGCAATAAAGTAACGTGATTTTTAAAAGCAAATAATTGAAGGAGATAGTCGATATTTTTGTGCCCGGAAAAATAACGCGGGCGTATAAATTAAAAAAAAAAACGCATTACGGTAACTGCATGCGTGGAATTAAAATAGATAGGTATTGTTTTTTAGGATATTAGTTGATAGAAAATTATATATGTATTTTAAGCAAAAATTCATTATGAAATTGGGCAGCCAAAGACTCGAAATACATATTTTTATATAATAAAGTTACAAAACTTATTTCATTTTTAACCCCAGATACCCCCATTTATCAAAAGCGCCTGTCATACCACTTTTGAATTGTGGCTATTTAGAATAAAAACATTATACTTATAGGAAACTTCCCAGTGACCTAGAATATTGAAATTTAGCACGGTGGGAGGTCTTGTGATACAAGTGAAGAAATAAATACGAATATAATTCCTTAATGTATTCTTAAATACGAATATAACTTCTTAGTGTAGTACCTATATACTGGTGAATTTTTTACCGTAAGGAAAAAATAGGGCTTATACAAATGAATGTCGAAAAAACAAGTGAATATGTATGTTTGTATGTATGTCCGTTCCTTTGGCGCATCCTGTAGCCTAAATAGCTTGACTGATTTCGATGTGCATGGTGTCGTTATATTCGTCTTGGTACCCAGATTGTCATAGGATACATTTTATGGTGAAATATAAGGTACCTATTGACATAGGTAGTTTTTTTTTTTCAAAACTATCATAGAAAAAAGCGTTTATTGTGTCATTTGACGTTTGCGTTTGTGGCCTATTTCATATAATTACATAATTAAATGAAGTAAATAAAGAAAACTTGGAGAACATGTGAGTTCAAAATAAACACAAGATAGTAACCTTGCAACTCTTGGTGTACACAATTCTTGGTGTAGTCGATTCCCATAACAAAATCGGTTTTTGTAAATTGACTTCATCCAAATTCTTTTTTTTTTTAAATCATTTCGTTTCCTTTTTTTTTATAGTCGTGTGTAGCAAAATAAAAGCAAAAGTTGCTGCGCGCATGTACGACACCATCTTATCTTCGCTCTCAACAATATTCCTTACTCTCAACCACAGAGTACTTTTTATATCTCTCAACTGAGCAAATAAGGCTCGGTCTGCTCTGGCGAGGCAGCCTCGCGGTGTAAAGTTATCCGACCGAGCGTGTCTCGTGCGAGGCTGCTCGCTTGGTGTAGACCCGCCTTTGGAAAAATTTGCCTCTGCCACGGTACTCAGAGAATGTTTTAGGGACTTTATTGATATTATCATAGCGTTTACAGCATGCCAGACCCTCTAAATAGACCAGATTAAGATCGGGACTAGATAGGAACAACAGTGACTCTACAAGGGTTCTGTCCTGGTATAGTTATTTTACTCTTTGGTCCTGTCTTACCCAATGCCGCTCCTCACTCAACAGATGAAGTGCAGATTATCACTTAAACATCACATAGATGTAAACAAGAAACACCATTGTATTTTTTAACATTTATTTACGTATGATATAATATGCTTTGGTACATTACAGCAGCGAATGATTAGATAATTACAATTAGTCGAGACTTACATTATCACATCAGTTTGTTAGTTAACTACTAGGTAATAGGTATACGCCAGAATTTTGTAATAAGTTCTACCTATGTAAATATAATAATATTATGCCACATGATAATCACAATTAAGGCGGTCAACTTCTTTTTTAAAAGATGTAGGTACTTTTCGTCCATGAGTAACAACACAAACCTATTAACAATCTAAGATGCGTAATATTTATTTCGGCAAGGACTGGCTAGGAAATGCAATTTAATCCATTTAGTAACATGTTGGTGCGGTCACACAATAATACAATGGATACTACATTGACCATATACAGAGTGGAAACATTAAGTAATTGCGTTATTATAAGAAATGTTATAAAGCTTTATATACAATTATTATTTAAGCTGTGTCCGCAAACAATTGATTTTCAATTGTGTCTGCGTCGCGGCAGTTAACGTGTTTATTTAGAAATCTTAATTTGACCTGCTTTAATTCATTTCTAATGCAATTTCAACATATCGACTACGATTATTGTGTGTGCACATTTTTATGCATTTAAAATAGAATAATGATGTACAGTTAAGTTTCTCTTGCAAGCAAATCCTGCCTTAATATTTATTTTTTAAGATAGTATGTTCAGTAAGTAGTAACAGTACGAGAGCAGCAAAAGTCAAAACTTTGGTCATAATACGTCCTACAAATGACGACGTTAAGTATTTTTTTTTAATACACAACGGGTTAGCACTGGACCTCGGTCACACCTGATGTTAAGTGAAGGTAAGGCCGAAGGTGGAAGCGTACTGACCCGGAAACCTCATCTTATTTGGGGGACTGGCTATCTTATCTCTATTTTGTTCACTAGATGACATAGCTTCGATCGAGTGTAAAGTTTTTGAATAATGATTATCGCCAGAAAGAAATACTTAATGTTACCACACTGTATAAGAGTATATCTCGAATTCCGAAATATTGACATGATACACGCAATGTAGATGGTACATTGCTTATTAATTTGGCCCCTATTTTATGAAATACAACGATAGAAAGGATGGCAACATTCTATAGGCCTATAAATAAATTATAGAGCATTTTTCAACAGAAGAATAAAGTTATCTAAAAAATGCTTATATACCATATTAAAAATATTTCATTTATGAGCCACCTTGACAGTTTATATTTATAGTGTTAAGCAGTTCCATAAGATTATCATTATGCACAAGTCAACATAAGATTACAACTCATGACTAGCACCAAGAGCAAATGAATAATGCACATAGACTTCCGGGCATGTCCCACATAGTATCCCGACGTAAGAGTCTCTTATATTGGATTCTAAATACAAATTTAATAGATACATTTTTACTCATACAATGATTAATGAGAAGATACATAAATAAATTGATAATATCAATACAATTACAACAATACACAAGAATGACAATATTCAAATGCATCCTATAGTATTTATAAATACAATCATCAGATGAACACGTTGATTTAGTTTCTTATTTCTTAGATATGTAGAACCGATGTTTACAATTTAGACACTTTGTATTGACGCTAACACCTTTTTTTTTATTTTTTTTTTATGCATAACGGGTTGGTACTTGACTTTAATCACACCTGATGTTAAGTGAAGATGAGGTCGAAGATGGAAGCGTACTGACCCGGAAACCCCAACACATTTGGGGGACTGGCTATCTTATCTCTGATAACCGGAACACGACAATGCTATTAACATTGCTGCTTGGCGGCAGATTTAGATAAGATGGTGGTAGCTAGCCAGGCGGACATTTAAAATGCCCTACCACCAACCAAACCGAGTACTTAAACATGTACCCCGCTGGGGATCGAACCCGCGACCTCCGAATCGTAAACCCAATGTTGTTTACATTGAGCCACGGAGGCGGTTAAACCTTATTGTTATACTCAAGAACACACCTTTTCTAATATATTAACCAAAATAATATAAACATGTTGAGTAGGGCAGTCTGAAACTATTTGAGAAAGAAAATTTTTTTGAAAGGAACCATAATTGTGCTGATGTATTAGAGACTTTTATACAATTTCGAATATTGATATTTTTATGCAGAAAATTTAAAAAATATTTCTATTCAGATTTCCTCAACACTATTCAATAGATATTTTGAATTTTTCTATGTATACATCAATATCCATTGTTCCTTAACTTACATTTCTCTATCTACAAGTTTCGAACTTTTCCACATTGACTCGTCTGAATAAAAAACTCTGCCTATTCACACAAATCAATAACAAAAACTAACACTCCATACAAAAGATAACGCCTACTTAATTACATTACAGTGATATATTTTTGAGAAAATAAGGGCTAGACCTTATCACGAATCTGCACCTGTGTATATTGCTTCCCACACTGCAAGCTAAAGATGGCTATTGCCATATATGCCCGTCTTGCCGCAACTGATAACTAATGTATTACTATCTCGTTCACAATTATATATGCCCTGCCTTCCAGGCAGTAGAGGGAAGCAGATATGCGCAAGTGTAGATCGGAGTTGACAGGTGTGGTAATATTAATAAACTAATACAATAAGCAACAGAAATCATTCTCTCAAAGTCCTAAAACACAATCTTTTGTTTTAGAACATCTCCTGTGTCCACAATCACAACCATCCATAAATTCCAAATTCTTTGATTTCAAAAATATAATACATTGCTAAACACGCTTAAACTTTTAAAAATATAAAGGACTCTTTTATCTAAGTAATAGGTTTAAAATTGGACATTATATTATACATTTTATAAAATTCCATATTTTATGTTTAACACATATGAATAAAATATTGAACTAAAATATATTGAAAACATTTATGAAAGATTCAAAATGCATTTCTTTGTGAGAAAAAAGATATTACACAGTTCTATAGATGTTATAAAAAATAAACATGCAATATTGTTGTACATTTTCTGTACTTATTAGTTGCTTAAAATATATTATTGCACAATGTAGTGCACAATAAAATAACCATGATCAAAGAATGTGTCAAACACCATGGGTATTTGTAAAAATTCATATTCAAGATTGCATGGTAAAGGTTCAAATTCTTATTAATTGATAGAAGCCACAGATAATTTATTATTTAAAAAGTTAATAATTAGTACTGTTATGTTATCCACAGATCCTCTGTAATATGCTTGTAGTGTTAAGCTTTTGGCCCCATAGTCAGGTTCATCCAGTCGCTCCTTGATAAATTTGATAGCTTCTTCATTTGAAAAGGTGTCCCACAGGCCATCTGATGCAAGGATTAAGAACATAGGCTTATGATCATCAAGGTTGAATGTAAGAATATCAGGATCTGCAATAACAAACTTTTTATCTTTCAGAGGGTAATCACCCATGGCACGAGATGTTGCCAATATGCCAGCCACTCGCCATACCCCATTGAATGCTATATAGCCACCAGCTGCTTCTATTCTTTTTTGTTCTCGTACCTGAAAATATACACTATTTTAATACAGCAAAGTGAACAACATAGTGTTCAAAAATAGAGGTTATGATTTTGATCTCAGTAGAGTAAAATTGCTACTTTGGCTGGTGGCAGGGTATTTTTAAGAAAGTTTGTCTGTCTACCTCCGCCTTATCTAGCCAAACCAAAATTTTACCCTAATACAATACAAAAATATGCTATTTTCTTCACTTATACATTAGAGTGTACTTATACGTATATTGTAATACATCTAAGTCAAATAAAATAAATGCAGTGGAGCCCACACTTAAGTTTTATAGAAACTTGTTTTGCGGGTCTCTAGGCTTCCAACATGTGTCCTCTCACCCACCCACTCTCTCAACCACCTCTACAACATGGTGTATGCTGTTTGAGATAAGACAGCTAGTCTACCAATCAATTGAGGATTCCAGGTGAACTTGCTTATTTCTAGGTCTTCTTCACTTAACAGCAAGTGTGAGTGAGGATCAAGCACCATCCTGCATAAAAATTTATTCATAATATAAAAATATTTTACCTGTTGTGGTTTGTGGTCAAAGGACACTGGAATGGCATTACCACGGGAGTCACACATGACTCCTCTGGAGTCCCCAACATTAGCAACTATCAAATGGTTTCCTTCCATAATGGCAATAAGAGCTGTTGTACCAGCTACATTCATGGAGCGTTTGGCAGCTTCTACAAGCAACCTGTCAGCTGCCAGCACTTCATCCGTGAGCAGCTTTCCAAAATTAATCTTGCCCTTGTCCATATAGCTAGATAATGGTATAGCAATATTTTTAACCGGCTTTGCAGTGGGTCTCACTTCTCTCGTGATAGGTCTTGTTTTTGAGAGCTGAGCTAACAGCTCAGGGTCAGTGATTTCTTTCTTCAGCGTATCATCAGCAGTACTTACAGATTTTTTAAAACTAGTTTTTCTCTCAACGTTAACACTGCCTTCTTCCTTTGGTTTCGCTTCTTCAGGACTCTCTTTAGGAGGAGTATTAACTAGTTTCCCATCTTTAAATGCATTTAACTCTATAACTTTGTTAAAGAGATTTTGAATAAGGTGTTCTTTTGCGTAGTTGGCGGCAAATTCACCGCCGTGTCCGTCAAATATTGCGAATAGTGAGATGCCAGTGTTATTAATGTTTTCATTAATAATAAATCTATCTTCCATATGCAGTCTCCTACCTTTTATGGCGTACGCCGCACTGAGAGTACCCTTCAATTCCCAGCTTTGCTTGTCTACATCTGAGCCCTCAATGAACTTCATCCTTTGAACTGCACCCAAAGGACTCATAGCTTGGGACAGTCTGCTTAGTAAGGTGCGACTCCATAGCTCAATAGTTTGAAGATACATCAAAACTATAATAATGCCTAATGTGATTACCACTACCTCTGATCGAAGTAAATAAAGACGTACCATTTTCCATAAATAGCTCACCGGAGCATCAAATGGAATACCGCTTGTAAAGCGAGACAAGAGTTTCATAAAAGATAAATACGTCTGGTGCAAAACTCTGTCCTCTAACTCGTCTTCCATGTCCTTGAGAAACGGTAATGTTTACGTAAGAAACCTTTTAATGGATAAAGAACACGTTAGAGAAATACGCTTTTTTGTAAACATGAATGAAAGAAAGAAAAGTCAAAAGGGTAAGTCAGGGGGGGCACACTTCAAATGTCATCAATTTTCATTGCAGACTGCGACCTCTGAACTGCGGTTGACGAACTAACCGTTATTAGTGTTCTGTAGCCGCAGCCGCCATCTTACCGGTGGATGATGTCATGTTGAGCTCTCAGTCAACGTCGATTTCCTTTTGAAAGTTTTTGTAAAAGTTCAGATTTTTGTTAATTTGTTGTTTGTTTTTGTTATACTTGTTTTTCATAGCTAATTTAAAGAAATTAGTTATGAGAAATAAAAATTTCCTCATAAACAACAATACCTATTTCTAAACCCAGTTTCTACCTATTCAGTGTACGTAGGTATGTATAGATAGATTTAATTCCTCAACCAATCGCTGGCAGCAGCACTGTCTATACATGCAAATTTAACCACGGAGTTGCCACTCTTTCTCGGTAAATAGTTACTATACTCTTTGGGGTAAGTATAGTAGGTAAGTAGCAAGCTAGCTAGGCAGAGCTGCCAGGTGCAAAAATTCAACAATCGTAAGTCAGCCTTGAAGTCATATTCCCAATATATTTTTGATATTTCAAATAAAATTATTGTTTGCAATAAGGTTCAAATCCTTTTACATCTAATATCGGAGTAAGCCTTCCAGATAAATTCCTTGGTGCGAGGTTTATATTCTATAAAATAATTATATTCTATATATTCTATAGAATATATTCTATAGAAACTTTTACTTTACTATATATATTTTCTTTTACTATATATAAAAGAATATATAGTAAAAGAAAGGAAACGCGGTTTAGGAGAGACTCACTTTTCGGTCGCTATGTCCCCGTCATACAGTATGTATAAAATATTATATGTATAACATCCGTGGACATAACCAGTTTTTAATGGGCAACCTGTCGAGTTTCTTGCTATATTCTTCTCTGCATTTTGAACAAGCGGTAGCTTAAAATATGTAAAAATGACTATTACATTTATATTGTATTACAGAACACTGTAACAGTATCTTTCAAATAAAAAAAGTAACAAAAATAGCTTTTACGCCCAAAAAAAAATTGCATATTTAGGGCGTTTACACCCAAAAAATCAATGGATGTGTGATATTGTAACCAACAATGAATGACAATGAATGATGGTTGTAACTGACAATTTGCCTACTAATTTTATTAGTTTGTAGACAGTTAGATACTTAGCTTTCTGCAGTTGATGTTGAGTGTTTCAACCGCCTCCGTGGCTCAATGTGAACAACATTGGGTTTACGATTCGGAGGTCGCGGTACGATCTCCAACGGGGTACATGGTTAAGTACTCGGTTTGGTTGGTGGTAGGACATTTAAAATGCCCTACCACCAACCAAACCGCTTTCCGGGTCAATACGCTTCCACCTTCGACCTCATCTTCACTTAACATCAGGTTTGATTAAGGTCAAGAACCAACCCGTTGTGCATAAAAAATGTACCTAATATCAATTAAAGAGCGAAAAGAAGAAATTATTTTCTTCTGGGTTCATAAAGTCCATATTTTAAGCATCAAGTACCTAAAGTGATGCTTAAAATATGGACTTTATGAACCCAGCATACGTATTTATTAACTCAGATTACACAAATAATTATTGATTTTACCTATACTTAATTGCCTGTTTTACCTAAAAACTATTGAAAAAATTGTCTTATTAACCGATTTCAAAAAGGAAGAGGTTCTCAATTTGACAGTATGTATGTTTTTTTTTGTTACATGTACAGGTTGAATTTGAATTCGTGTAATTCCCATTAACTGGTCCACTCTTGTTTGATTACGAACAACTTTCCCACACCATAGTCGAATTCGCACGAAAAAGAAGATTGGCAGGCAACCATGTATGAAGATTGGCAGACGACCATGTATTTTCAGTACCGCATAAAAACTCTGCGTTTCTCTAAGTCAAAACTAGGATCTTAATTGCTTTGATTAAGTGTAACAAAAAGTGTAATCGTAACATATGCCTAGAAGTTGGGAAATATAGTTAATTATGATTAAATTACCTAACCTCAAAACAATCCACCTCGAACCTAATACAAAATATCAAGCAAATAAGTAGGTAGATGTAGGTTATTTAATTTACAAGGTACCTAATTCTACGTATTTTCTGGTAGGGTTTTCTCGTCCCAAATATCTCAGTACTAAAAGACAAATCAATGGTCTTAGCAGTACTGACTCTTAGCATTGAAACGTGATCTCTAATTATGGGTCTCATAAGAAAGCTTATGGTCACGTAAAGAGTTACAAATAGAGCGATGCTCGGCGTTTCACTACGTGATCGAATGAGTTTATTCCAGAAGGCGGAGTGTGAGTTTTGTTTCGACTTAACTTTACTACCGCGTTCACGTTTACGTGACGATTTGTATGGAGAAATGTGCAGCGCCTCTAGCGGATAGTTTGCAAACCGATTTTTTTCTTAAGGACTTGTTTCGTAAACGCGAACGCGATGGTAAAGTTAAAAACGAGACAAAACTCACACTTCGCACACAGAGGTTTATTCTCCAGCAATGTTGGAAGGCAAAGGGATCAAAGCCCATTCTGCCCAATCATTTTTGGAAAAAATGACGAATCATATTATTATTTATAAAAATAGATATAACTGCTGTAAATTGTTACAATGGAAACACTGACATTCTGACAGTTGTATGCGTTTTGTTTTTGCAAGCATTGTACATTATGCTCTCTAAGTTGCTCTATAAAATAATCCCAATGTATTTTCTTAAACATTTATTACCTCCATGTGCTATAAAGATATTTCTTGGTAAATACCTATATAAGAATGATCTATAAATTGAATACAGCCCGATTACGAAACGTTACCGATTTCCCCGATTTCATGGGGTACCCCAACTGCCAATAAATATTTAACAGACTATCCTTTGGAATAAAACAAAAATATTTTTTTTTGCGTAAATAAATTTTTGTTGACAAAGTCCAAAAGTGACATAATGGTAAATCTAAAGATGAATGTCTTTTTAAGAAAAAAATAAAGTAAAGCGAATATATCACATTTTTTGCAGTATGCAACGCAAAAAAATAGAGCCAAAACCCACACATGACGTTAACCATATTGTTAACCATGGTCCTGCAAAGGTTTTCATGTTTTGAATCAAGTTATCAGTCTGAGCTGCGGATATTCTCACACGTCCTTTTTTTTTTTTTTATATGAAAGACCGGCAAACGAGCATGCGGGTCAGCCTGATGGAAAGCAATCACCGCCGCCCATGGACACCCGCAACACCAAAACAAAAGGGTCACAGATGCGTTGCCGGCCTTTGAGGAAGGTGTAGGCTCGTTTCTTGAAGGTTCCAATGTCGTACTCGTTCGGAAATACCGCTGCCGGAAGTCCGTTCCACAGGGTGGTCGTACGTGGTAAGAAGTTTCTTGAGAAACGTACAGTGGTAGCCCGTATGTTATATTACTCTATGAGTGGTAGACTTCCACTCGTCCAGGTGATGTGGATGGAAATTTAATTTTCGGCGAGAAGTATATCGGATAAATTGAGCAGCGGGTATTAGCTCGAACAGTTCAAAACACTACAAACCACTGCTTATCTTCCCAGAGCAAATGTTCTCGAGCCCACTAAAGATTTTTAAACCGGCCAGTATTTTTTTAGTTTAAGAACTTTATGTAAAATATTCTTAGCCCAGGGAAAATACCTTGGAATAACGAATAAAGTGATGCAATAATTGTAGTAACAATTGCTAAAAATTAAGCATTTGTAAGAAACGCAAGTACTAAGTAACTAACCGAATAAGCTAAAGTTGAAAATGGTTTTTCTTTAAAAAAAATGCTCAATTGATGGGTATTTCTTTACATTCAAAACATTTATGGAAATTATCGTTACAAAATATTAGTTCTCATTTTTACTTCTTAAGTAATGCAGCTCGACGACATTTTCAGCTAAAACACAAAGTCATGCATGGCTAAATATAACATGCCTAGTTTTTTATCCATCAATAAGTTGACTGTGTTTAACTAAAGTCTACCTAATTAAATATCAGTTAGTATTTATTGTTAGATGCAAATTAAATAGGGTTTTCTAAAAAAATCTAGACTAGACTAAGTCCAATCGTTTTTTTTAAGCTTAATTATTTAAAATGACATCTCTAATATGCCTCTATAATATAGTAATATGTCGGTTCTGAATTATGTCTAAGCTTAGCTAAGCTAAGCTAACTTTTTACCGTATTTTCCCTAGGCTATTCCTAGATTCTGTTGATGTGTGTACATACGTACACTCAAAATACACTTTGGGGTTGTCGGGTAAAAATAGGAACATCGAAAATTATGCAATATCACCATAACGCTACAAGAATCGTTTTTCAAGTAACTATTTGAATTTGCTTCTAATCGAAGCAATTATTCGAAGATAGCAGTAATGTGCTGGCAATATTCATAAAAAAATCACAGCCGTAAAAATCTTAAAACCAAACGAAGCAATAGATTGAGCTTATATACTTATACTTGCGGCGCAGTCGCTATGAGCAAAAAGTTTGGCTATAAGTTTTATATACTCTTTGGTCATGTTCCTTGCAAAGAGTAGAATAATACAACCGGAAGTTCCTTGCTTAGGTCGCTATAGCGATGTTAGCAATGTCTGGCGCGGTCAGTCCTTGGATTGGTGACCACTACGAGTGTTTCCGTGCATAGGAGACCACGTTAAATATCGGTCCCGGTTGTTTTCAATTGTTGGCCACTAGTTTCGCAAATTCACCAATCTGTAATGGGCCCGCGTGGTGGATTGTCAGTTGGTTCGGTTTGATTTTTAACCCCCGACGAAAAACGACGGGTGTTTTGTGTTTGACGGCGTTGTGTCCGGATATATTATTGTATTTTGTGTACTGTTATTATCTAAGATATCCCTTAGATTAGGTAAATAATCTAAGGAGATATTTCTGTTCATTTACTGATACCTATTTTGATAATGCCCAAAGAATGTTTTCTTGTCATTAATTAGTACCACTGTATACATCACGCTACGCTGGAATCCTCATTTCTCATATCCGATGGACATAAAGTTCGTTGTGGCGCCTTACTACAAAGACACCTATAAAATTTCGTTGTTTTTGAAGTATTATTTATGGAGCTTGTGTTTTTCAGTAGCACTATTTTCGCAGTTTTTTGGGACATCAATAATAACTATAGGTAAAACAATCTTTGCATATGAGGAATGAGGGTTCCCGCAACACGTGACGCTAGAATGCTCACTTAAAACTACAGTGGCAACATTTTTTTCCTTTGGCCACTATTTGGCACTATTTTAGCTCAATTTCTTGACATTATCAAAATAGCTGAATTCCACTTTATGTATTTTAGCATAATGTACGTAAAATATAAAACAAAGATTTCCTATGAAGTCTTTGATATAAACCAAAGCTAGCTAGCTTCGATAGGGTACAATTTGGGGCAATATTTTCGACTCTCTTCAGATTTTAATTTCTACTTATTCTACTTCTTTGCAAAATAAAAAAGAAAGAAAATTTATAAAATGTATTAAAACAGGAAGTTCAGATTACATTTAGGTAGAAGATATAAAAGTCTTACATATTGCGTGCATACAATTGACTATAGGACATATATTTTAATTATATACTTACAATACTAATTAAAATGGCATACCTATCAAGTTTCACAATTTGACAACTTAATTTAAAATAGATTTCTTAAAACTCAAAAGCAATCCATGAACTATGTAAGTACAGTAAAGTTCTACAAAAAGGTTGTTCATCATCATATCAGCCACAAAACGTCCACTGCAGAACATAGGCCTCCCCCATAGAATTCCAGAGTGATTAGTTGTTCACATCTTAAGTTTTAAAAAAATATTTCACACATCACATCAACAGCCTTTAGCAGTCCACTGTAGTCAGAAATTACATGTTGGATTACAGTAGTAATAAGTTTTGTACTATTTTATAATGGTTCCTTTAATTAAAGTTATGATATAAAATAAATCTACGTGAAGAAACAGTGGAATGAAAAAAGTATTTGATAAGAATCATGTTTGTGGATAATGACTTATAATTCCGTAAAATTACAACTTACATTAAATCTTAGGAAGAAATTCAACAAAATAAATAAAACAAACATAGAATCTTTCAGTACAAACTATGTTCATACATTTCTTAGTTATTAATAATAAACAGCATTAATTAAACCACAACGGATTTGGGCGTGAAGGTTTAGGAAAATTGGAATACAATAGAACAGCTACATTATACATATAAGGTAGATTTTGTTTCCTTGCGGAGAAAGCGGAAAGAAATATGCGATCGAAAACTAGGTATTCCACAGCCGACAATATAGCCAACACCAACATCGGTTCCGTATCAAAAAGGAAACGCCATTTAAAATATAATTCAGTCATATATAATTCAGTTATATATAATGACCACGAAACAAGTTGATATTTTTTTCAAATTAATTTCAGAGTTTCTACCTTCAGAATTGTTTGAAATTGAGCTGTCATTGACTCTGTCATCATTACTAAATTAATGAAATACCTTTACATATCCATGAGGGTCTACAGAAATCTCAAATTGAACTCTAGTTTGTTCCTGTCCCAAATCAACATCACACTGATTACTGAAATAAAAAGAATTTCGTTCGGGGGCTGTAATATCAGAAATTATTAAAATAAAATGGCAATTTGAACAGTCCATATTTACAAATAAAAGTCTAAAATCGTCTGCGTAGGTACAGATTAATAACAACCACAATACCAACATAACGCTAAGCAGAATCTTAAGATATTTTAACAATAATAAACTGAAGTATTCAAGGTATTCTTTATTTAAAAAGCAAGTATTTTAACTTTCATTTTAAATAACATTATTTGTTATGTACCTTTATGGCAAATTGCATTATTGATTTATTTTGTATTGGTAGTCAGTATTGTAATGTTTTACATTGTGACTTGCACAATGGGTGCCGATTTACCTTTTTCTTTTTTTTATTGTTTCATCATTTAGTCATCTTAAAATTTTACGTACATACAGCGCATACCTCGGAACTTTACACAAAGGTGCTTGACATCTAAATGACAAGTCACTGTTATTTTTTAAGAACAAAGGAATCCAATCTATTATTTCAATACAATATTACTTAACTTCTTCAAAAATAAAACATTCATATCCTTAAAAGGTTAAAAGTAGGACAAAAGATGATCATTCTAAAATGAGATATTTTTAGAATGATCATCTAAATATTGTTTCTGACGACCTGTTTGGTGTAGTGGTTAGCAACTCTGACCATTATACTAAAAGGTTGCGGGTTCGAATCCCGCTAGGGGCATATGTTTGTGTGATGAATACGGACATGTGTACCCGAGTTATGGATGTTTTCATTTATAATAAGTATTTATTTACAAAAAAAATGTATTTATGTAGTATATCAACCATCTGGTATCCACAACACAAGCTTGTAGTTGCTTAATGTGGAACTAGATGGCGCTGTGTGTATGTCTAAGGATATTTATTTATTATTATTATTATTGTGTAATTTATGCAAAAATAAATAAATATATCACAAAAAAAAGGCAATAAAACGTTGAGAATGAGTCAAATATTAAATATAAATTACAATCTAAAGGGAATTACACTAATAGTTCTAAATATAATCATAATGGCAATAAACTAGATTGATAAATAGAGGTAAATCTTAGGTTTAAAATTTAAAACTGGTTTTTTAAATGTTTTGTAAATGTGTATTTATTAAACATCAATTATTGTTAACTTATGGTTTAATTTTGTGCTCATTATTGCAGTTTATTTTATTATTATGGCACTAATTAAAATATTTTATGGTGTTTCCTATAAAATATCTCAAAAAGCTAAATAGTAGTCTTATTTAATGATCTGTGGTAAAGGTTTACGAAATTTTTATTTATAAATTGCTTGATATGAATTTGATCGTAATTATGACCCAGAGACTTAACTTTAGTAAAAACGTACAAAACTGTGAATTGTACTGTCTGCAGTCAGGGGCGTCATTAGTAAACCAACACCAGATTAATAACGGGATGGATGGAACCATTAATTGACTATATATTTGAATCTATCATTCATTATATTAAGTACAGAATATACCGACGTTAATTTATAGTGTTAAATGTGACTCAATGTTTTTAGGGTTGAGCGCCACTTATCCGCATCGAGCCACAACCGCGTATACGTGATGCACATGGCGAGGGAATGTGTATTTAACGAGATGCCAATATATCGGCTACCATGCACATGTGTGTGCTGGCGATTTCGCTTTCACATTTCTTCGGCTTTGGGCAGTAAGCAGCGTGCATTAAGTTAGAATGAACTTTAAATATTGTAAAGAGTTGATATTTTTCTTTATCCGAACAAATTATCTAACGCCACGATAACAGCAAATGTCACATAGTCGGCGCATACGCTGGGCTGTTATTCTATCTTGACCCTTAAACGATCCATAATGAGAGACTCATGCATGTAGGAAGATGTTATTTCTGTCCACTGTATTAATGATAAAATATCTGAAGACAAACATTTGCTAAAGAGTCTCCAAAACATCATTATATCTCCTTTCCGGAAAACCAAATATTTCCCATTCATAATTCCTTCGTCAACCCCTAACCTCCTATATTTACGCGAGATATCTCCATCGACGACGACGAGGATCGACCAAGTCGATCGCCACAAAAACAGTAGATACCTTTCAAGCATTGCTAGACTCGAGCTCAACACCTGTAACGGTTGTGCTAAGGTTCCCGTTCACTAGGATATCGTGCAGAGGTTGCCCCAGTATGGTTGACAATGAGTCGCTTAGCTTGTAGTAGTTGGACTCGAGCGCCTCCTGATAGGACACTTGATCGGAGCTGATCAGCTTCGCGTTCAGTTGCAGCGCCGAGTGGCATATCGTCAGAAACTCCCTGTAAAATAATTATTTGAGGTCAAACAAACAGACTTATGTAATTATTAAGAATGTAAACTTTATACTAAGAAGTAAACGCTTCGACCGCGTGGCCTTTTATCTAGACCTCGCATCTAATCTAAAAGTAGCCTATGTTCTTCTCCGGTTCCCAGGGTACCTCGGTGTTCCAAATTTTCAATACAATCGGTTCATAGGTTTACTCTTGAAAAGGTAAATAATACACATACAGAGAGACAGATACACTTTTGCATTTATGTGGTGGGCATGGATTTAACCGCCTATTATATCCATGAATCCATCCAACCGACTTCAATACGTTGTAGGTAGGAAGATATGGATTGCATCATCAGATCCTCACTAAATTTATATGTGACCACCCTGAAGGTAACAAAAAACAATTATTGAAATCGGTTGTGGAGATTTCGGGGAATATAAATAACTATAAATTGAAAATTTCGAAAACACTCGACAACATTGATGGACTAAATGTTTATATCGTCCAAATATACCGAAAGATAGTGTTAAAAGCTAAATATTTTTAGACTAGACTCCACCGATTTCCATCAAATCATCGTTTAGCCTTTAATATAAAAAAACTTCACTCAAATCGGAGCACGCATTACTGAGATACGTCCGGACAAAGACTGAACACACTACTGTTGACAGCATTACTGTCAAACACATAACATTCAACGTTTTTCGTTAGGGTAGAAATACAGTAGAATGAAACACCTCATGCTTTTTGGATGTTGCTTAAAGTGTCTGTCACTTTTATAATTTTACCTTATTTACGTCTGTCATTCCAATTTTACAGCGAATCGCGGTGGGAGGCGTGTCGTGAAGTGAGCTTGAAGTGCGTTCACTAAGAACCTTCAGCATATAAGGAAGTAAGCCCCTTAAGTAAATCTAACTATTTTCTATCTGCAACCGTAATAGCTATTGCTGTTTGGCGACAAACTTAATTAAAATGATGGCCACTACCGATAATTAATATTATATACTTGCTTACTTGAATATTGCCTTAAGTTTCTCTACCATTTCATCGGGATACATCTGCGCTAGCGTGGGATCGAGGAATGCGTTGGCGTAGGCCAGCGGCCCGGCGTTCACTTGTACACACACACTGCCCTGTAATCTGTAAACATTTAATAGTTCAAGTGAAGAGCGGAAACAAAATATCGAAAAAAAAACAAATGAAATTATAGGCATGTTTAGAACATCAAGTAGCCAGTCATTTAGATAATTTTATTTTCTATTATTATTTTTAAATGCCTCAGTATTTGTGGCCTTAATATATGTGCCTTGTAGCATGACATCGTTTGTCGCCGCGACGTAAGAGTGAGAGTGGAATAGTTGTATATTTCGTCCAAGTGAATGAGCAGGACAAATATTATCTCGCGCAAATATAATCTATTTTATTTCTTTGAAAGCGTTTTGCCCCTAACTAGGGCGCTAAGGTCTATCCGATCTACTGCAAATGAGGAGTAGGCAACGTCGTATTTTTACGTGTATTTTTCGATTATTACATCATATCGTCAATGTGGTTACTATATAATTACTCGTGGCTTAGGTTTGGGCAATTTTGACTTAAATATTTATTTTATTTCGAATTAAGTTAACCATTAAGAACCAAAGTACTACTATCAAATCTGTAAAAAGTAATTATAGAGGTATAGTAATCGTATTGACTATATGTATTTTTAAGTATATTAAAGAAAAACTCGAAAAATACGCTCTCAAACCAAGTATACCTGAGTTGCAGTTTCTTGATGTCAGGCGCCTTGGCGTTGACTATTTCAGCCAACTCTGCGACCTGACTCTCCATTTCTGACGCGGCGACTTCTATCGGACTTTTCTCCTCAACCTGCGTCTCGATCACTGGCACACGCCGCTTTACGTAAGGGAACCAGGTCTCAGCTGCAAAAGAATTTTGAAATATTTTACGGATTCTGTCATTTATATCTCAATCCATACATATTTGGGTCACCAATTATCTGGGTCCAAACTTTTGTCAAGTTTGGACCCAGATAATATAAAGCCTGGATTATAGAATATTAGATAACGGACAAACACACAAATATTCATATAAACATTATGTTCGTATTCATCGCACAAATATTTACCCCTAGCGGAATTCGAACCCGCAACCGTTGGTTTTGAAGATAGAGTCACTGCTCACTACACCATTCGTTCATCAAATATAAATCATAGAATTTAAGTGCAGAGAACAGTCTACTATTATAAATTAACTAACTTAATTTTTTTAACACATGACTTTTCATCATAAATCATCTATTGTTTTGCACCTTTTAACGGCGATGGACTCACCCCTTGCCATGTGTGCACTTCTGTATATTTAGAAAGGTGAACCGTGGATGCTGTTTTAAACATTAAATTCATATATTCATGTTATGAATACCCAAACGCTAATGTTTGGGCCATCTCTGACCACCCCATTCGGGATATATGTCGTGATATCGTGTCGTCGTATATGTATGTAAATATAATGTATGTATTTACATGATAATCATCCCTGGACATAATCAGATCGTTCGCATGCCAGGCATCACAATTAATAATGAAATATAAAAACCTTTGTGTAATATCAAAACCTTTATGTAAAATTAAAGCCTGATTTTAAAAGAGCAACCCTTCGAGTATCTTGCTTGTTCTTCTCAAGGGAAAATTGCATTTTAAACAAGCAGTAGCTTAAAAACTTTTAAAATTGACTATTTTAGTATACCTACAATATAAAGCACTTTGACTTTGATAATTCCGCGTAGAAAGAGAGAGAAAACAAAAACCACTAAGCTGTAGCAATAGGTTTCAATGAATTTATAAATTGTAACGTAACTACAGGGCTCGTGTAAAACAGATTTTTATTAAATTGTATATTCAATTAAGAAACGATTTTTTAACGAGTGGCGCTGTGCTCAAAGCCATTAAGAGCACGTAGGTCTTTAAGTACCTAGGTTTTTAGTTTCTTTTTAAATCCTGGTTTTGTTTGTTAGTGATGTTTATGTAGGTACTTTCGAAAACTGATCTGACATGTTGAAATCTGGGAGAAATAGAAAGTAACATTTTTATTAAAAACAACGGTGCATTATTGGATTAATTTATTTAACAGGTCATGTTACTTGTCAGGTCAGTTCGTTGATAATAACAGTTCACTGCAGACCCCATTCATACATTTATTATGTATGTAGAGACATGTTGATCTTGATGATTTTTTACTTTGTCTGAAACCAAAGTTGCTGCTGCTGATAGTGCACTGCCTGGCTCGTACATGAAGCGTCACATGTTTAGACCTAACGATGTACGAGATGATGGTTTGGTCGGGTAGCAGGATACTAGCTGGCAGCGACTTATCCCGATTATATTCGGGTGAACTCGGGCCAAATACGAACGTTTTTAATTATAAGTGATGATTTTGTACTGTAATGTTGTTACGCTATTAACAAAACGTAAGGTTAATATCATGTTCTATGTATGTTCCTTAATTTATTCATAGAATTTTTTAACCCTTTCTACATTTTTCTTGATTCGGCGGTATATTATTTTTCTGAATCTTTAAATTTATTGAGAGGACGTTTTGTTTATCAATGGGAACCTTATTGAAACGTAACTGAAATGTCAAGTTACCGGTGAGGTGGGTAAGCCGCAGTCGCTGGTGGTGCACCGGCCCCCTGGCGGCCCCGTCGCGCGTGAAGGGTGTGTCGAACACGAAGCGCCGCACATTGTGCGCTCGCTCGAACGCACCCTCGCTCGCCGGGCCCGACGTCGCCGCGCCTTCTGGCGCCACCCGGACAAACGTCACTTGGATATAGGCCAATTTGCTGTCCAATTCATCGCGATCCACCTAAGTAATAATAATAGAAAAGACTCAAGCCTTAGCCAGCAGATTCTGTAGATATAATGGATCACTCATGTCTCTAAATGCAGAAATAGGAGCCCATAAGCAAGCATAGTGATAACAATTTAGGTCTTAAAAAACCAAAATATTCCGACTGCTTGTAAAAAGGGATCTAAAATAAAAACACCCTTTGCTCCGAAGCACCCGACGCTATTTTGGATTTTGCGGGTCATGTTGGATAATTTATACTATGACCCTTAGGAGTCGAGAAGAATCTAGCGACACCTAGCGCTTCAGAATCGCTTAAGCAGTTTAGGATACTGCCCCCGTAGCTTGACATCCTATGTCGCGCGCGACGTAGGAGTGAGATAGTTGTATATTTCGTCCAAGCGAATGAGCAGGACAAATATCTCGCGGGACATAAACGACAGTGGTTTCAGAGTTGGGCAAGCCCAAGTAATATTTTATGAATGATTTGTGGTTTTTACACAGGTAATGAAGTTAAATACATCTTGTTGCCTTTCTGTTCAATCTGTAGGGTCATTTGCAACTGCTCATTTGGTACTGTTTAAAGATTAACAACGTTTGATGTTGATGTTCCTGATCGAGTGTTTTATTAAGGCAAAGGCATGCCGGGCTTTTGGGCTTATATCAAGGTACCGTCACTGAGTACAGGACAGTGCATACTACATAGATATCTACATACATACAAACGCTCAAAAAACCTTACTTTCCGTCCCTGGGAGCAATTGAGTAAATAAATTGTCAATCGACAGGGAGTCTGTGAGCGCATTCTGTTGGTCCACTCAGAGAGCGGTCCCAATAGTTGCTCTTCATCGCATTTAGATTTATGTCTCTATGTATTGGATCTGTATAATATAATCAATGCCAGACAAATACACCCATTGCATGCCCTCAAAGCCTCAAACTAGTATACTTTATATACTGTCGAGAACCAGGCAACAACTTCTGGGACCCACAACACCTAGACCAGAGAAAACAAAGTTCATTTAATAAATTGTGTCAATCGGGAATATTGCCTGGGACCTTTAACGAGGTTTGAAACCAATACGCAACGGACGACTTACAAACCAGTATCATCCTCAGCCATAGGACGTGCACTAATTAAGTATAATGAATATAATTTACTCTATTTCACTCACCGGAGCGGAATCCATGATAATTTTGACAAGACCTGCGCCGAATTTCTGTTCGTAGAAGTTTCGGAGGTTTTCTGAGATTTCACTGAGTGATGTTAACTTGGGTTCCTTGTAGATAAACTCAATCCCTTCCTCGTCTTCTCCGAAATGCGCTTTTCCGAAGAATGCTACTCGATAGAACCGTCCGAGGAGACGTTTCCCTGAGTTTGTTACTTCTATAACTTTGGCGTAGGCTTTGGTGAGGTGTTGGTAGCAAGCTAGGAGGGCTTGGTAGTCTTTCCTTCGCTCGTAGATAGGGATGATGAGGCGATAAAGAGGACCTAGGAGTTCGTATCTTTCAGCTTTGTCGATATACTCCGTGCATATCATCAATTGATCGAGAAGAGCCTGCTCGTTGTATTGAACGTCAGTCATACCTAAAAGTAAAGTTAAATATGAATTAAATGTGAATAGTGTTAATCTAGCATTCGCATGCGAGAGATAAGTTTATCAACCCGCAGGATTACTTGCAATTTTGTTCTATAACAAGTGCCTCATAACCACAGACTTATAATACTAGGAGCAGACCTACGTAAGGCATAATGTTACGTAACCATCAAGTCTTCTCCTACACCGATAGCTACGTTCAGGCTGAAGGTTTTTATACTCTGGTCATCGACAACGAGAAGGCGCTACGTTTTCGTACGCGTATGGGGAGTTTATATCGGGTCGTTGGCCAAATTATACAGTAATCGCCGTCACCCTCTTTAAATAAATTATATCGGTGCGTTCCGGCAACGAGATCAGGACAGCGGCAGGACAAGGTACCATTCGTATCTCAACTATTGCTTGGTTTCCAGCGTATATAAGCTTACAGCTTGAACGTATCGGCGGTGCTCATTCATCACCATTCGCGCAGCACCGGGTCGGTGCTGCGCGCGTAGCGAGCGTATCCCCACGGTCACGCTCCAGTATAGATTATTGAATTCGGTTCAGAACTGGCTGATTTCGCGGAACAAACAAAAATAGAGACATTGAAAACCTCCTGTTTCTTGATGTCGGTGAAAAATAAGTTAAACATGATTATTAACAATTATTCATCGAAACACAATAAGAAAGAAGAAAACAGATAAATTGGTAAAATTATATCAATAACCAATTAATATGCATAAACACGGGCTAACAACCCCCAGACATTATCTTTACAGTAAGTAAAGATAATGTCTGGGGATAATGATAATGTCAGAAAATGCATGAGGAATGAAATTTAATTTGGCAGCTAAATTCAGAATTTTGGATTAGATTTAAATCATGAATTTGAATAAAAAATGCTTTTGACCCTGTGGTTATGAAAATGTATGTAGCGAATTATATTTGTCATTTACGTTACAAAGCCGTTGTCACAATACAAGGAGATACTCGTAATCACAAATTGTTCCGTGTTATAAATATTTATTAAATTAATCACGGAGAGGCAGAGGTTCAGTACACTCAAGGCTAGGGTTGCCAACCGTATCGCGTGAGGCGGACGCCCCGTTTTCAGGGCTCAAATAATGCGTCCGGCGAAACATACCCGCGGGACGCTAACTGTCCCGTTTTATGGCAAACCTAGATTAGACAGAAATCCCATGCAACAACTTTATTTATGATTAGTTTGTAATTAGCATGTACCTAATTTTATTTGAATTTTAAATAAAAGTGGTAAAAAAATATATTACAAATTGTTCGTTTTTCGTTTCTGTAGATTTCTAAGCAGGTCCCGCTTCTAAATTTCTAGTGGGAGACTAGAAATAACCGTGAATAAGAGTTGCCAAGCCTACCAAGTCTACTCACGGCCTGTAGCAGAGCAACGTAACCGAACGAATAAAATTTACAAATGTTCAGTCCACAACATAATTATATTACCTACCAAGTTGGTCAAATAGCATTATAGAACACTAAACCTTAATCACATTGAAGTAAAGTTATTTTTACTTGGTATTTCATACCATAAAACTTGATCCCATACATAAAGAAACTAAAATAGTTTAGTTAGTTTAGTTATTGCCATTAACGAAACTTGGCTTCAAAAAGGCCATGATGAATGCGCACCATTTGTACCGGGGTATCGACTTCGTTATATTCCTCGTCCCCGCGGTCTTCGTAAAGAGAGGGGAGGTGGCGTGGGTTTCTACATCAAATGCGGTCTCTCCGTGCGCTCCTGTTCTCATTCCATTACACATGCTGAGGTTGAGCAACAATGGTTATCGCTAAATTTGAACGGGAAGCGTTTGTTAATTGGAACTGCGTATCGTCCACAGTGGGTTAATGCCAATAGTTTCTTTGACTCTCTTACCGACTCTGTAACGTCTTTCTCACATGCCGACAACATTATCTTGTTGGGTGATTTCAATATTAACCTCCTTGATACTAACAGCGGCAACACTTCATGTCTTACGCAATTTTTACGTTATACCAATTTGAATAACATTATTACACAGCCAACTCATTTCACAGCGAGTAGTGCAACTCTAATCGATTTAGTTGTGACGAATGCAACAGCAGCTAATACCAAAGTTACCCATATACCTGAACTAGGCGGTCACGCGTTTGTACTGGCTGAATTTAAAATAGAAAACTAATCTACAGACCTCTCAAAAATGTAAACAGAGAAGACTTTGATAGGGATCTTGAATTGGTTGACTGGGACAGTATTGGCGATCTGGATAGCGTTGATCTCATGGTTTCCCTTTTCAATGAGCGGATCATGGAATTATATCAAAAACACGCACCTGAGAGAGCTATAATGATTCGGGATAGGCCGCTACCTTGGTTTACAAGCAATGTACGGTATATAATGAATCTACGCAATAGAGCTCATGCTAGATATCGTCAGACTGGGGCAGCCTCTGATAAGTCACAGTACAAAAATTTTAAAAATCTCACTAATCAAAGTATATATGCTGAAAGGAAGGCCTATTTCGATGAAAATATTAATGCTAATCTTAATAATTGTACAACTTTATGGAAAAATTTAAAATCATCAGCTCTGCCTGATTTCAATGATACTTTTGACTTGCCAGAACATTACAATGATCCGGATCTTGTTAATCGCCATTTTCTAAATGTTCCAGGTGACAATACTATTGATGCCTCCCTACTTAGTTACTTCGAACACCACCGACATGGCCCTGCCACTTTTAAGTTAGAACGAGTGCATGAGAACGTCGTGGCCAAGGTTATTATGGGTATTAGGTCAAACGCTCAGGGTATTGATCGTATAAGCATGGATATGATTCTGTTGACACTTCCGCGTACACTATCTATCATCACTGCAATTGTCAACAAGTCAATAACACAATCTTTGTTTCCCACTGCTTGGAAAACTGCCCTTGTTCGACCAATACCGAAAAAGAAAAATCCCGTGGATCTAAAAGACCTTCGTCCAATCAGTATTCTTCCCTACCTTTCGAAGATTGTTGAGAAGGTGGTACACTACCAAGTAGTGAAGTACTGTGAAAGCAGTAATATACTCCCTGAACTACAATCTGGTTTCAGAAAGGGCCGCAGCACCGCTACAGCACTGCTCGATGTTGTGGACAATATTCTCACTTCTATGGACGACGGCATGAGCACTCTTCTCACTTTATTGGACTTTTCTCGTGCTTTTGATTGCATCAATCACACTTTACTGTTGGCTAAATTGTCTTATTACGGTTTTTGCGGTGCGTCGGTAAAATTTTTTCACAGCTACCTAAAAGATCGTTATCAACAAGTTGTAATCAATAAATCTAATGGCGGCAGTCTCATTTCTGAACTATTACCGGTCGAGAGGGGTGTTCCACAGGGCTCTATTTTAGGGCCTCTTCTTTTCATAATATACAGTGCTGATATAACGAAGTGCTTTCAAACGTGCAAGTTCCATCTTTACGCCGATGATGTCCAAGTATACACTCCAATTGCCCAAAATGAAGTTGATGTTGCCATTAGTGACATAAACGAAGATCTTGGTCGCGTTTCTTCATGGTCCGTTAGTAACTCTTTGGTTCTCAATCCGTCCAAATCAAAATTTATAGTGATTGGCACCAAACGCAAGGTACAAAAAATTACTTCTCAACTTCTTGATGTTAAAATAAATGGGCTGCCTATTGAGCAAGTATCAGAAGCCCGGAATCTAGGTGTACTATTGGATAAACATATGCGATTCGAGAGTCATGTCGTGGAGTTAGTTCGATGCTGCTTTTACAGGTTGAAGGTTTTGTATCGTATCAGACCCTTTCTTAGTCTTGATTTACGTGTCAAGTTGTGTGACACCATTATTTTATCCAAACTCAACTATTGCATAACCGTATATGGACCGTGTCTATTTAAAAAAACTCAGCGTTTGATACAGAGAGTGCAAAATGCGTGTGCTCGATTCTGCTTCTCTATACCACCCAGAACTCACGTGACCCCCTATCTCAACGCTTCTGGTATTGTTAAAATGGAAGGGCGGCAAAAAATCTACTTTGCAGCCATGTTATTTGACGTGTTGAAATCTAAAAGCCCAGAATACCTATACAAAAAACTCGTATGGCGTTATGCACAACACAATTACGAAGCGAGATCATGTTCATACGTCTTCACCATACCTAGTCACAGCACGGCAGCATTTCGTGGCAGCTTCCGATATCTCGCTTCTAAATGTTGGAACGATCTCCCGCCACCTCTGCGATGCATTACGAGTCGAACTGGTTTTAAAAAGAAATACCGCGAACTTATTCTACTGCAACAGAGATGTGAGTGAGGCGGACTGCCCTGAATTATGTCGTTCTTCTTCTTTTTTTTTCACTGGTAATGCTAGGAGGGTCCGGAGGGAAGTGACCGGGGTTCATATAATGGCGTGGGTATTGTGTGGAAGTGGTATGTGTCCAAACATAGGTATACTATTATTTAATTCGTATTTATTAGCTTATTAGTAATTAATTTATCTATTAACTAGTTTATATTATTTATCATCTACTAACAAATTAATCCTAATTGATATTAGTTAAGTCTTACAATACAATACAAATACTCTTTATTGTGCAAAACAATTTACAGTAATTATTAGTTGTTTAAGTAAGCCGCGAAATTGGTAAAATAATTGTACGATTGTGATTTCCATTGTTCTTTTGCGATAATTGTGAAATCATACAATTTTGTGTGCCCTGAGATGCGCACATACGAGTATCTCAATGGTTCTGGCAGAATGAACAACGCTGCGGGTTTCTACCCACAAGCACATGCTGAGTCTGGACCATTTCGTTGCCCCTGATATGGGTCACGTCTCCGATATTACTTTTAACTGTATACCAACTCATATTGTATGTGTATGATGTAGGTTAAGTGACTTGTGTCATGGTCGACGAATAAATGTATTCTATTCTATTCTATAGTTAAAACACGCTATATTTCCACCATCCATCGCCTGGCTCCATCATCAGATCAGCTTCAAGATACCAAATTATAGTATTGTCATCGGAATTACATATATATGCAAAGTTTACTATTATTATTTACTATTACTACTAATACTTTAAAATCTGTCAAGCCAATCGCTGGAATTCTTGGAAACAGACGCCATTTTGAACTCTGCGAGTCAAGACGAATCAAACGGTATCTTACAACTCAAAATCGGTCAAGCGGTTTAGTTAACATAGAAAAACTTGAAAAACTTTACGCTCCTTCCTGTAACAGTCAGGTAAAAATGTATTATATTGTAATGGCGTTAATGTAAATTTTTTATAGTAAGGTACATTTGAACACTGTGACAACTAATATAATTTTGATGCTGACTGTTAGCGACGCGCTCACATTAATATTTACAATACCCTATATTAATTTAGGACATTTAAAATATTATAGGGTATTGTAAATATTAATGTGAGCGCGTCGCTAACATTGTAAAGGCAATAACAAATGATAGTTATCTTGACCAATTAACATTTCAAGTTTCACACTGACTATACATAAAAGGAACTTCTCTTATAAAGGATCTAGGTGTTCTGGATAATTCCCCTAGAAGACGTTATCAGGTTCTCATATTACAAGTATCCTAGTTTAACGCGAGTTTATTTGCATAATATGTATAGCTCCATATCTATAACTAATCTCCTTTAAAATTCTAGCGATAATGTTGCTCTATGACTTTGGTTTATAAAATAACTCTGTAATAAAAAAAGATTTACAATTACTCAGTCTTAGAAACATATGGTCACATATAGGAAGCAGTCCTGCAAATCATTTAGCAAGACTACCGTATCAGCGGTATCATCCTGACCCTCTTGTATAGCTATTCTATGTTGTATCTCTATATAAACGGAGCAGAGTCAACGTGTGTTGCAGTCGAAAACGACTCGCGAAAGCGTATCGCCGATAAGTGACGCTTGATAGATAAGGAAGTAAATAGAAAATGGAATTTGTTATTGTGACGGTGTTGATGATAATAGTGGTAGCTGGTGGGGATGAGCCCCCCGGGGGTTCGATGGTGAAGCCAGTCAGCACAGTGAATTCGGTAGACAACGGTCTGGCTAACACAGATTTATTGCTGGCTTTTGTGGTAATGTTCTCTAGGTTTATTATTATATAATTTTCTATGGTCGATACGCTATTCAGCACACGTGTATTCAGTTTTGATTGATGAAATGACTAACTAGCTTTTGTATAGAGTAGCAGTCTCGCTATTCAGCCCGCCCGGTCACGCCTGATTGGCGTGTCCCGCTCCCCGACTTCCTATACGAGTCGTCGATGGCTCATTCAATAAGTATCATCGACTATGTTTGTTGCTATCCAAATGCTCAGCAAAAGTTATAAATTTAGGTTTAAATATTCACTAAATTTCCGCCGGCTGCGTTGCCCCGGGGAATCGATTTTATTTTAAATTAAAGATAAAAAGTACCGCTCGTCCATCTCTGTACCAAATTTTATCAAAATCTGTGCACGCTTATAGCGTGATTGAGGAACATACATCCAAACTTTAGCATTTATTTATTGGGATGAAATGAAATGATGTTTATTTGCTTAGATTTTGTGTACATAATATATTGGATGCACATTATGAATAACTTTCTACATTATTTCTTAATGTTTTGTACCTATATCTTTTTATTATTTTCTAAGCAATAAAGAAGAATATTGATTTAAATCATCATTGCGTCAAACATTTACACAGGTCTTTCGACATGGAGACCGCACGCCGGATTTGGATGAACTGGAATTATACCCCACAGAAGAAAAACATTCCAATGTCTTCTTCCCCTACGGGTTGAAAGCTCTAACGAATGTAAGTGTAACGTATCGTCTGGACATTCTTCATTAATCTGTGATGGTGAGAAGAGAAAGAACGAAACTAAATTCTCTATTTAAGTTTAGTCATTTCCGGTAATTATATTAAAAAAAATATATTTGTGTAACGATTAATGTACTAGAATATAAATAAGTATAACGAATAATTGTTTGGATCTATGGACAATATAAATAAAAATACATTCTGTATGAAATGAATGATGCGAGCGGGTGAGAATAAGTATTTTAGGAACATAAATGAAGATCTGTGGTCTCTGACTACTCTTCAGGCCTATAGGGAGGCAGGCGGGATTTTATGTATGGGCCTATCCTTAACATATTTATTATCATTTTGCCAAAATAGGAATTGTGTTGTGTCTTATAGATTAACGGCAGACTTTGTTGCAGAGGCGCAATATTTTGTTACATAAATTACTTTTATTTCATTTGGACAAAATGATAAGAACTGTCATCGGGTACGAAATAATGACACAACGCCTTTGAAAGAACAGACGGTGCAGCAAAGAAAATGTAGGAAGCTGTAAGAAGATAACTAACAAAACCAGTAAATCGATTGATATATTGATACTAATGATGAATATATTGGATGAGTTTTTTTACCATAAGGAAAAGAATAGGGCATATTAAGTAAATGAAATAGAAGGTATTAGCATAGGTAGTTATTTTTTTTTTATTATCATAGAATAAAGCGTTAAATTGTGTCATTTGACGGTCGCGTTTGTAGTCTATGCCACATAATTACATCATTAAACTAAATAAATAAAGAAAACTTGGAGAAAATATGAGTTACAAATAATTTTCTCATGATAGAAACCCAAAGAATCACGCCAGTCGCATATCAATCACGGGCCGACGAGTGCCTTTTTGAAAAAAAAAAAAAATTAAACTACCATGCCAATAACTTCTATTTCACTTACCTAATATGTCTAATTTTTTTCCTTACGGTAAAAAAAACTCATCCAATATATTCATCATTAGTATCAATATATCAATCGATTTACTGGTTTTGTTAGTTATCTTCTTACAGCTTCCAGCAGTTAATTTTGATCGGCCTTTTTGGCGCTACAATGCCATAGACATACAAACAAAGGCTTGAAACTTTTGAAACCACTCATTTTGATTCGGGGGTTAATGAAACAAAGACAAACATTGATTTCCTCTTCTTCAATTTAAGAGATATGCTCTTGTCGGTGGAGTAATGACCACGTCTGTGCTTTCCGCCCTTCGAAGGTGAAAAAATTATTTTATACATACGAACATTTCGGATATTGTAGCCATCTCGGGGCTTAAACGCAACGCAAGAAACGCACAGAATAATATGAATTTATAATAACCGAGTAGGTATTGCTTAAACCAAATTTCCACGATCAGAATAGTAATGGTAACTTAATTGTCTTAGCAATAAGGAGATGCTCAAATAAATAACACAGTGAAAAGTTACAATTATGCATCACAATCACTGGACATAATTTTTGCAGAAAGGCAAGCAACGGAGCTACCGCGCTGGTCTCTACCTTCGGAAGCGCTATAATGGGTTTATCTCCCACTTCTATCTGCCTGACGAGATTACCGTACGTACGACGGACATGGCGCGCACTAAAATGACAGCTTTGACAGCCCTAGCCGCGCTGTATCCACCCCCACCGGCCCAAAGATGGAACCCAGCCTTGAACTGGCAGCCTGTGCCTTACGACACACTCCCTTATGAAGATGACGATGTAAGAAATTTCAAAAGCAAACAATTTGGTTACTCAAAAGTATAGTTAATAGATCATTCATTAGTCAAAATGGCAGAATCTCGGCTTTCTTTTGTTATTATTATTTCGGTCTATTTGTGTTTGTTTCTCATGTGTTAAACAGATTGATCATCCATCGTACATAACTTGTTGTGCTAATTTAAATAATTACCTCAAACGCCTACTACAGACGCGTGATTTGGTCCGAGCGCGTGACAGTCGTTTTTTAAACGTGCTTTATCGAAGGAAATTATTCTGTACTGCGCCACGATTATGAAATGTACAATAAAAAACATGACAAATAAAAAAAAAAAATTATGAAAGCGTTTTCAATGGGCATTGTCAAGTTTTTTTGTTTATCAATACAATTGATTTATTATTATTATTATTATTAAATTCTTTATTGCACACAAAAATAAAATACAAAGAACATTTAACATAGATGATGAAGTGTACAAATTTTATTTAATTTAACTTTACACTGGTGTCGATTTGGATGTACACCAACTAAACTAAAACCAGTTTTGGAGTGGTGCCGTCGCATCGTACTGTTCCAGGGAGAAAGAGACAGTACTAAACTGGTTTTAGTTTAGTTGGTGTACATCCGAATCGACACCATTGTTTGTTTCTCTTAATGATGTCGCCTACGTTTATCAACAGCTGCTCTACTACTACAATTGTCCCCGATATATTTTGATGAGAGATCAAATGTATGGAATGCCCAAATTAAGGGAAGCCCTCAAGCCCTACCAAGGTCTCTATAAATTCTTGACTGATAAAACAGGAACGAATATCACCACACCAGAAGATGTGTTTTACCTGGACAATCTTTTCCAAACCTTGGTGAGTATTTCATGGAAATATTAAATCTATTAATGTAATGGGAGTCTCTTAGTAACTACAATGCGCCAGTTATGGTGCGAACATGGCATGCGGATTTTGATTGCAGGGTGGAAAATACAGTGCGGATAGCAACTGTCGTTGGCCATACAGACATGGGTAAACCACAATCGCCAACACCTCTTGTGGAGTTATGGCTTCCGAAAATAAATTTAGATTCTTGCGCGGACAGACATTAAAGATAAATTGGTGTAATAAACGCCGAGAATGGGTCAAAGGTCAATGGGTTTGTTTGATTACATAATTACATTAATATTGCTTCTACAGAGTGGTGGTGGCGCATAGATGTTTGTTGCTATCGTAAATCAACTGTTAATAACTAAGGAATTGATGGGGGAGGCCTATGTTCAACAGCGTACGTCCAGTGGCGAATATAACGATGATTAAGGAATTGATATTTCAGGAAAATGTTGGGATAAGCCCTCCCAAGTGGGCGCTTGAGGTGATGCCAAAGATAAGAGAGGTGACCAAGTTAGAATATGCTGCAGAGTTCTACAATCCTGAATTAATACGATTAGCTGCAGGTACATACGATATCAATGGTAACTTTAAATAAGTCACGAAGCAATTTTATAACAACATACAGCAATAACTTTTAAGCGGATATGTTTAATTTGTTTATTTGGCGGGAACTACTCACTTTATCGAGATAAAAAATATCCTATGCCTTAATCCAGGGTATATTCTACCTATAAACTACCTATCTCCTTACATATAAATATAATAAACCTATAAATAATAATTAATCCAAATCCGTTCATCCTTTTCCGATTGAGCAACAAACAAACCTCCAAATTTTCGCATTTATAATCTAACTAATACTAATATAATATCGTTGTTGATGTTTCGAGTTGTTTTCGCTTAGCATTTTAATTCAAACATACAATACTTTGAAGTAGTTTTTTTTAATGCACAACGGGTCGGTACTTGACTTCAATCAATTGGTTTCTTTGATTGTGATATAATATTACCGCAGGAGTGATGATGTCGGAGATAGTAAATGCAACTAAAGACACCATCGAAGGCGCGGAGTATCCCAAGCTCCACTTGTATTCGGCTCACGAGAATAACGTCGCCGCTCTGATGGCAGCTGTCAGAGTGTTCTACCCCCATCAGCCACAGTACGGGTCCACCTTCTCCTTGGAGCTGAGGAGGCGGCGACTAACTGGCCAATATGGATTTACGGTATGTGTATATCTGTCTTGTTGTCGGTGTGTGTATATCTGTCATTATCTGGAACTACTTTTCCTGAATAATCGCTTCGTTGGTCCATTATACACTTAACGATTTTAGTGTGTTTGAAAATAAATTTACTATGAAATCTATAGGACTCCACCGACAAGAGAATAGCCCTTAAATTGAAGAGAGAGATGATATATACTATATAACCATAAAACCCTCTTTGAATGAATGAATGATACGTTTTCTTTTTTTTTTCTTTTTATGAACGACGGGTTCGTACTTGACCTCAATCACATCTGATGTTAAGTGAAGATGAGGTCGAAGGTGGAAGCGTACTGACCCCGGAAACCCCAACACAGTTGGGGGACTGGCTATCTTATCTCTGACAACCGGAACACAACAATGCTATTAACATTGCTGTTTGGCGGCAGATTTAGATATGATGGTGGTAGCTACCCAGGCGGACATTTAATGCTCTACCACCAACCAAACCGAGTACTTAAACATGTACCCCGCTGGGGATCGAACCCGCGACCTCCGAATTGTAAACCCAATGTTGTTTACATTGAGCCACGGAGGCGATTGAAGTATACTTTACCGCATAAATATATGCGTATAGCAACATCATACATTTTATTATTGTATAAGTATCACCAGTCTTCGTATTAAACGTTACCTAATTACTTTATATTTGAAAATTTTATCTATACATTTGCTAACTAATTACGTCGGCACATTTAGGTTTACACAGTTAGATTGGCAAGTATCAAATTATCTATGCAATTTATCTATTCCATTTTAGGTAATGTTTCAGACAACCTTTTACAGACACAGTAAACTAGCTTGATCGCTTATTTTTTAAATAAATTACGTGGTTCAGTGAAGCGACAAATTTATCGCTAAGTACTGAACAATAGGCATAATCAGTTGGAATCAAATTAGAGTGCTCAGAGTAAAACTTTTCTCAATTTATAAAAACCACAATTGATTAAAGCCTTTCGAGAGTCGAGGTTCATCATCATCATCAGCCCGTAAACATCCCACTGCAGGGATATAGGCCTTCCCTCGTATATAAGGGAGTATGGGCTATTGTCCACCACGCTGGCCCAATGCGGGTTGGGGACTTTACATGCCTTTGATTTTTTATTTCTCAGGCATGCAGGTTTCTTCACGATGTTTTCTTTCACCGTTTAAGAGCAGTCGGATAAATGCACATAAGTAATTAAATTTAAAAACTCATTGGTACATGGCCAGCCTGGGATTCGGACCCGGACCTCCCAAATTGGGAGACCGCGTCTTAACCACTGAGCCACCAACGCTCTTTATTAGGGTCGAGGTTGATTTTAAAAATCTATTCTTATGTTTTTAACAATAAGAAGAGTGATTAAAATAAGGAGTTTTAACTATAATTTGAAAATTTTGAAAACCCTTTGAGAAACCAAGCGGTTAAAACAAAACGGCTGAAACGATTTTCATAAAATATTTAAGAACAACCGCTAGAAAACCTACTATCAAATAAAAAAAAACCATATGCAAACCAGTTCACCCGTTTAAGAGCTACGGTGCCATAGACGTGTCTGTCTACGGCTACTTAGCAGTCAAACTTATAACATCCCTCTTTTTGCATCGGAGGTTAAAATCAGTTAAAATAAAAACGAACACGCAAACAGACTCGATCACGTCCTCTACTCTCCATACTATGAAAGGTAGAAAACGTGTGTGAGATCCGAACCATGAAAATGCCTAAAATCACTATATGATAAGTAGTAATAGACATGAAAACTGAACTGAAGTATTATTTTGCCAACTCTGGGTTGATTTTACACGTAAATCTTACAGCACCATGAGGGTGCAATACAATGACGCATTTCGCATCCTCATGAGACATCCGCGTTTCTGTAGTGCGTCGGGCATGTTCGCTGAGGCGAGGGTACCTGACTTTTTTGCTGTTATGAGAGCACGCGTGGCCTCTTTTTGGGAGAGACTTCGCTGCTCTGATAACAGCATTCTCAAGGCAGTGTGTGAAGGACTGGACGGTCCAATTTTTAAATATTGGCTAACTGTACATCGGAGCGAGAACCGAAAGTGAGAAATATGTGAAGTATACCACATTGACACCAACATTGGACTGACGAAATTTTAATTTTAATTTTAATAGTATTATTTACAATTTTACGCAATTTTACGCATTATTTTTGTACCTACTATGGCTTTATAGGCTGCAAATAAATGATTTTATTATTATTATTTTATCACAAACGGATGTCTCTCTCGTAAGTCTATGGTCTCTGCCTAGCCCTATGGGAAACAGGCTTGACTTTATGTATGTGGATGTGTAGCTAAAGCTCGATTTATATAGTTTTCATGAGAGGAGTTGCTATATCAACGGGAGCAAGGTGGCAATTACAGATTTGTGTGAGCTGAACCGTCAGGATTGCCGCCTATGTATTGTTTACGAACATCGGTTTAGCTGGTAGGGGGTGCACGTAACAAAAATTGCTACACTAAATTGCAAACTAAACAGTTTGAAATATAAACGGGTCGAAAAAGTAAGACAATCCCCAATAATTTTGATAAATCTATTTAACGATACCCAACACGGCGGAGTATGAGAACATGTAGAGGGGGGAACCCTAAAAGGTTATTTCAATATTTTATAAATCTGTATAAACATATTGCCATATTTCAAATTTATAGTTTTAATTGTTTTCGTGTAAAACAGGTGTGAACACATATAGAGATGGACATGACGAACCTATTTTCTTCTTCACAGGCGGTATACTCTCCTGACGCTGGAGGACCGGGGAAGATTCTCCCGATAGAGGGCTGTGGTGGACTACCAATGTGCAACTATGAGACTTTTCTGAAACTTACGCAGGACTTCGTATTCACTTTCGACGATTACAAAAAGCAATGCCAAATTGTTTCGGATCTATCAACTTAACAGAAAATGAAACATTTTTAAAGTAGATAAACTAGCTCGCGGCTTTATCGCGGGTATATTTAATTTGTTTATCCCACGGGAACTCACTTTATCGGGATAAAAATATCCTATGTTTTTCTACCAAATTTCATCCAAATCCATTCATCCGTTTCACCGTGATTGAGCAACAAATAAACAAACAAACTTTCACATAATATTAGTTAAAAGATCTAGATAATCTAGATAAGAAAATAGGCAATTTATTTATAACTGTAGAAAAAGCATACTAGGCACCGATTGTCTGTAATTTGAGTTATTAGGACCCTGTCTGCGAAACCAACGCTTGCCCGAATCATGGATGTTTAGATAATACTTAATACTATGGATACTTCCATAGAACAAGCTTTCCTTACTTTGGGACTAGATGATTGGTGTAAGTGTCCGAAATACTTATTATTATTTGAAATTTATTTGATCTGAATATGTAATTACCACTTACAAGTTAATAACAATACCAATGTCAAAAACATGATTATACCGGTTCACCTATATACATACAAACGTTGCCATATCTAGTAAATTTAACTAAAGATAAATTGTTAGCACAACCAAACACAGTTAATTTTGTTTCCGTGTTTTTCCCGTTATGTTTAAAGCGTATTTATTTAAGAGTGTTATGTATCTAGTTGTTCGCAGTTATTTCTGTTTGGGAAATATTCAAGCAAAAGAATAAAAAATCAACGCTCGTAAATACATAGTACGATAGATTTATAGATAGATGTAGAGGATAGTGCTGTAATCAGTGTTACGAATAAAGTGGCTGTGAATATAACTGAGTTTTACTCGACCTTCCAAATTCTACCTCTTTCAGGAGACAACGGTAGTTACAAGTGAAAGAAGACAAGACGAAAGTTACAACGTAGGGAGCGTATTACATTAAAAATTATACGAATTCTAACACAATAATTTGTTCTAAATAAAAACACGACCAAAGAACGTGTCAAATGATTACACAGGCGCGATTCTTACTAAAATAATGCAATTTTTAAAGTATATTACAAATGATTAGTGTGTAACACACCGTACAGGCAGTGATAATAGAATTTTCATGTAAATTATCTCGTATGTACATACATAGATTTCAGTTTGCTCTAGCATTCAAGCAAGGTAGACGATGAAAGGTAAACTTACTAAAACCGTGATTGGTCTTATCGAGATTTTATTGTCTGAAGTTAATTTATACATACGTATGATTAGATATAACAAAGTAAGTAACTCAGACGGTAACAAAAACAGATATACGAACAGTCGACTACATACAGCTGTAATTAATTCGTAACACCTTCACATGTGTGTTCAGATAAGCTGCTGCAATGGTGAACCAAATAAATATTTGTATTCAGTGAGTATTCATAATTTCTAATAACGTACCAAATCAATTTGAGGTTCATGCTTTTGCAGCCTACAATGTTATGTTCATATTTTGAGACTATTTCAATTCTAATTTTAGCTCGGACTGTATTACTATGTCTTAGCGATTATGTGACCAACAAATTAAAAACCCTTGATTTCATTTATAAGCGTTATGAATTCATCAATATTGTAACGTAATTTTAAGAGTTTCTTCCCTTACTTAACAATATCTATTTAACAAAATAATGGTATATAACTTATTTTAATTAAAAATGAAACAGGAATTGAGAATGCAATGGTATTACGTAAATCACGTCATGTGATGCATGGTCACAATACGTTAATGTATCAAAATCGGAGTTTCCCATTCATAGAGCCAAGGGCATTACCGGGAGCCCAGATGAGAGCACTCATACAAATAGCGATGCCGGACGATACGAGCGAGGTTCTAAATAGGTACCGTGCGACAATCGATTGGACAAAGTCAATCATCTGGGCAGGCAGGTCGCGGCGACCGTGAATGTGGTCGAGCGTCCTGAGCAAATCAGTGGGAGCCCGCCTCGCGCGCCGTATACTTCCTGCCTTATCATCACCGAGAGCAACTAAAAAGTTTGTTTTACCTATTATAAACTGATTAATATGTACCGTAATAAATAAGTGACAAAAAAGCGAAGTAAGGATTAGATCAACATGTAGAGCTGACGATCCGACGGAGAAAAATGTGAGTGATTTTGATATGAATTGCGTTTTCCACCTCAATTTGCCGGTTACATTATTTTTGAAAGATATTACATAGTTACATACGATGTGAAATCATGTGTACAAACGTTTAAATAAGAACAACAGAACTTAACATTGCCAGTACTTATTATTGCGTGGTGAATGAAGAGATGGAAGACATTCTATAATATGTTATAGAATTTCAAACCTAAACGGTTGTGGCCTTTTATGGATTTGGAGCAAAATAGAACACCTTGAATTAAGGAGGCAGGCAACATGAAAGCAGGGCAGGTCTACTGCGATGGGCTTGTTAATTTTAAGAGTAATACCGAGTTCGAAACGCTGAGCGATCTTTCATAATATGTTAGCCTATTCTGACTATATTTCTATTGTTCGATAGATTCTTAATTTATGGTTAGATAAATAGTCAAGGTGGTGAGCTTAATTGCCTATGCGCAGGGAAGAGGGCGGTCGCGAGGAGGGGCCGACCAACACGGCGGAGGCGGCTCAGGGCATGCGCATTGAACACACCTGCTGCTGCCTCGGCGTCTTGGTGGGCGTCTCGCTCATAGCCGGTAAGTATCAAAGGTTTTCCTATGTACTAAGAATGCCCCTATAGTGTTCTGTGACATAGTCTGCCCTACTCTATACAGATCCTAATATCAGCCTATAAGCGCCTTATTGTGCAAGCCTTCCCTCTTGAGGTAATAAGAACCGGCAGATTGACGGACACTTTAAATACTGTAAACATGTATCATCATCATCAGCCCGTAAACATCCCACTGCAGGGATATAGACATTCCCTGTATATGAAGGGAGTATGGGCCCGTAGTCCAATGCGGGTTGGGGGTAAATTTAACCTGGTTAATAAATTAATTAATTAAGTAAGTAAATTAAAAAATAACATATAAAGGGCACGGACTGACTGATTCTAATAAGTTTTATGGAGCGATGGCTGTACTTTAGCTAAACAAAGAACACAATTATCAACTATTCGCTAGAGGCGATGTTCATTTTTTCATGCTTGTTAATTCGAAACAAAACTTGCAGCTCGCATAGAGAATGTCACGTCCAGTAATAAATTGCGCAGTCGCCTTGACACTGTTTAGATGAGGTGGTGTACAAAGCCCAGTACTTGAACCACGACATCAACTAAAGTCTGGACTGATATAGTCTGGACTGATATAGTTTGTAGACTTACGAGGGATATCAATGTTGTTTATTATTATAGTAATATTTTATAAAATGGTGTAATAAAATAATAATATTATTTTAGCCCTTGTAGCTGTCATCCTGATGAAGGACTCTACAGTCGAAGTAACCATACTCAGGCAAGTTCACGTGGTAAGTTACAAGTAAGCAAGTAAGTATATAGCGTAAGTCCATATGGGTTTTAGGACGTTGTGTCTATTTATATTAGCAGTACCATTATTTACGAACTACACCCCAAACTTGTGTTGTTAAGTCGTACAAACTGAACCACAATCATTTTGCTACCACATCGGCGCGTAACACTTTATGGATTAAGTAGCAGGCACTTAAAAATTTTAACAGCAAACTTTTAACTTGTACAGCAAACTTTTAAGTATACGCAGATCTGATAATAAAAAAAAGTATATTTATAAAATGGCTAGTATATGTTGTTCAAAACTTTTTTGGGGTTGTCACTTTATCCAAATGGAGGGTCAAATTTTCACGACTTTATTATTAGGTCCTTACCTATGAAATTGGCGTTTCGTATGAAGAACTTCATTAAGACTGTTTTCTCCATACAAACATTTTTGATTTTTTTTTGGGAACGGCAAATCCAAATTTAGCAAAACTCTGTCTGTATTATCCGATAACATTAAGTTAAGTATAGGCAGCGTTAATTTTTAAAAGTAACCGCTTTATAAAAGTTTCAACGAATCTAAGAAATGATTATGGGAAGCACGTGAAAAGAGCTCTGTTAAAATTTTATTATGTGATTTAGCCCAGAAATTAAAAAATATTTCATGTGAAACCTTGAAATAATATTAAATTTTCCAAATAAAAAACTAATTTGGATATAGCTTTGAAAATCGCAGGAATTGGTACATATGATTAACGAAGAAAAAAAACTCCATTTCATAGGTAAAGACCCAATATATTGCTACATTACCTTCCTGCACGAAAGTGCAAAAAAGACAAGATCGAAGTGTATAAAATCATAATTAATGTTTTTTTTATAGCTAATGTCTCACGGTGAGCGAACGCCCAGTGAGCATGAGTTAGCTATGCTAGGGGCTACCCCGCCCGAACATGTCTTCTCACCATATGGAGCTGGAGCCATGACAAATGTAAGTTATTCAAATTGTGGACATATCACAATGTCTAACATCAAATATAGGCGAGGCACAGGTAAAGATGGTCAAGAAAGCAGGGGTAAGCAACGGTGGCATGAAACTAATGTATGTGTAGATTACTCAAGTTGAGAAAGACTAATATAATAATATAAGTATGTATTTACTATTCAGCATAGGTTGAACAGAGGACGCGTGACAAACACAGATTGATAATATTTTTGACGTACATAGTTATTATATTGTAATCAATTCTATAGCGCCAACAAGAAATGAATTCCATTGTAAACAAATTAGTTGATTCCAACGAATTAAGTGGAACAAATTATGGATAGGGTACAAACGGGATGCACTCTTACAATCTTTTGTATTGCGCGATAATCAAGTAGAATTAAATCACTCATGAAATTGACCTTAGTACAATAAATACAATGCAATGACTATTTGACCAGAACTTTAAGTTGGTGTGTAGCGTTTTTTGTCATTTCATTGTCAAAACTTGAAAATTCGCAATAACGTATGATTCATTTTTGAAAGTGATTTTTTTTGGCCTTACACACAGCGCCATCTACTTCCACACTAAGCAACTACGCTTGTATTATGGATACCAAATGGTTGATACATTACGCAAATAATTTTTTTTGTAATTAAATACATGTATTAATGAAAAATATCCATAACTCCGATATATCTGTATCCATCATACATGCGTTGCGGCATTCGAACCCGCAACCTTTTGGTATAGCAGTCAGAGTTTCTAACCACTACACCAAACAGGTCGTCATTGTGTGCTCGATTCTATTTGTTTCACATACAAAAGTGATGTACACGTCATTCATTGCCATACATACAGCAATTATTATAATAAATACCTTATCATCACAATAGAGGAGATTTTGGTAGTACGAATACTCGTAATCCAGAGTAAGTATACACTTACTCTGGATGCAGGCCACTTCCAACTGGTCGTTTTGGAAATCTCTATAGGAGGCTTATGTTTAGCAGTGGACGGCTGATATGATAATGATGATTTACTTACTCCATGATTAGGTGTCGATGTTTGTTTACAAGTAAGACGGGCTAATAAAAATTATAAGGTAGTGGTTCGACAATTATTCGTGACGACTACTGTAATTACTAGATTTTTATTCGAGAAGGTTTTGCCTAAACATTTAGGAAATTACTTTCTATTCCATGTTAGAAGAAATAGCTTCAGAAAAATGATAATTTTTAATTAACCAATACAAAAAAATCACAGGATATATTGGGCCGAAGAAAATAGCCCATTATAACCGTTTCTAATTAAGGATAGACGTCGACATCAATCCGGATATAGCGGATCTTTATACTCATTTACAATAGGGTTATAAAACGTATTTAACAATAGGTTAACATCAATTTGCATTGTGCAAATCAAACTTTAACAAATGTAATTCAAGGGATTGTAATAAAATTGCAACTACAATCCGAATTTCATATGAATGTGTCATGGGAAAATCAAGGCAACAGTAATCTGCAATAATAGAGTATCTATAGCGTAGTTCCTCAATATAGAATGAATTCGACTGCAACGAATTGTTGTTCCGGACATACAAAGTGTCATATCAGAGCTCGTGAATGGAGATATTGCGAATGTTGCGGCTCTCTCTCTAACTTATGAACTATTACACCAAACAAATATAAATATTAGATATCTGGTAAGAGAGATAAAAAAAAACCTGTAAAATGCAAGTAAGTAAGAGACTCTAGTTTCGACTACTATATTATTTTTTTTACGATAAAACAGACAACAAAGTTATATAATCACGCGATCAGGAAGAGTGAGTAACATCCGTAAAGCCGCGACACTGAACTTGTACATCATTTGGAGGGACAACCCGAGATGGATCTCTTTATAATGAACCGTCTACTTCCCGGACCGCGCGGGGGGAGTCAGCTCCTGAAGGTCACGAGGTGCTCTAAACAGGAACGATGTGTCGGCACAGACGCAGATTGCCGTCGGACACTAATAATGATTTATTGCTCTGCACGTCACTGCCCACTATATGAGATAGGCGCAGGCGTGCGGGCAAAGGGGCGCGCATCGGTCAAACGTGACGTCCGAATGCAACTTTGTCACATCATTTGTGCTGAGTGGAATGAATTTAAATTTAGCTCGTGTTGGTCTGCGACCGGAAACGTTTTTCTAAGATTATTCTGGATAATAAAATTTTTTGATCATCGCTACTGTATACGACAGACGACGATATTACTCTGCTTTAATACGCAATAAAATACAGGCTTCATGTTTCGAAAACACGATTCCTTCAAATTTTCTAACAATTATTTTTTGTCTCAAAGTGCAAATAATTTACATAATTACATTATGTAGATTCGCGAATCTTTTAGTCAAAATTGAGACATATGATCTATATACACCCATGTTTTTGCGTGCACGAGAAGCGGATTGAGCTGTATATAAACTCTGACCATATATTATATAGTGTTAAATTTATTTTCAGGAAGGAAAAATGTTGACATTCGAAATGGGCGCATTACTTAGGAAAAGATATAATGAGTTCTTGGGACTTTACTACGACCCCGGTAATTATTTTTCGTCTGTTATTTTTCCTTAAATGTAGTTATTACGGCATCTCCAATGTTACGTTCCCTTTCAGAGACGAGTATCGTTATAACTTCGGATACTGATCTGAGTAAGATGACAGCGCTGCTGATAGCAGCCGGGTTGTGGCCGCCACCGGAGGAGCAGACATGGAACGATACCATGGTGTGGCAGCCTGTGCCCTACACATACCCACCAAGGGGCGAGGACTTTGTAGGTGTACAAATATATAATATAATAATTTCAGACGAGTTCGATTTCTAAGAGAAGAAAATTATTATTGGATCTTTTACTATATGTATTTACTGTACTTTCATAATTTAATTAATTTAGTGTAACAATACACAATAGCCTTATTATATTCTTCAAGTAAAAATTTCGATGTGGAAACTGTGTATTCATTTTCATGGGGATTTTTATTTCAGTTAATGTATGAAGAAAACTGTCCAAGGTATAAACAAGAGAAAGAGAGGATACTGAAGGCCTTCATAGAGGAAGGCCTACTCGTGCCCTACAGAGATCTTTTCCATAAGATAGCACAAATGACCAATACTAATTTCAGCACGCCGCAGGAAGCATTCAATTTAAATAACTTATTTATAATACAGGTGTGTGAACTTCTTATTTTGAAGTCGTTGATTTAATTATTCATTAGACAGATTGCACTAGTTTTATATTATTCTAGATCAAGTTTTTCAAGTATTATGTAATAGCGCGTTATCTGTCTATCAAACACGTTTTTTTCTAGGATGACATTAAAGTAGCGAATCCAAAGTGGGCTAAACACGTGAAAAGAAAACTAATGGATGTTGCAAGACTGGAATATTCGATGATGTTTCATAATAATCTTTTGCGGAAACTTAGCGGTGGTAAGAAAATTAATATTTATTTTGGCGTAATACATATTACAGGATTTTGCTTCTGTCTGAGGGTGTGTTTAACGGAATCAAAGGAATAGTCATCATTATGACTGATAAATTGCGCAAGTTGAGATAAACATCTGAATACATTTTCTACTGATACCAAGGCGTCGCTATTCCATGACTTTCCTTAAAAGAAAAGTTTCCTGTTGTACTTTTCTCATACATGTATGCGCGATCGGATCGTTTCCACTTCCTAGGGTAACCCATTTCTTTCCATAGTGTGTTGTATTTGTGTATTGAATATGTCTAGCCCGTTTTCTACGCAGGAGCCATACGCAACACTTACTAAATCCTACATAATTTTGAAAAAGATTAATTAAGAAATTTCAGAGTTCTGAGTGGCACTTCAATTCAAATGTCTTCCTTTATTATCATATCACTTTGATATATTTTATTATACATTCCAGAATTGGGCCCACAAAATACTCTCAATTTCTATTAAATGATTGTACGAGTATTAGCACAGCGTAATAATTATATCATTAGAGTGGGAAGACTTCATTCAGAAGTTTCGGATTGCTGCCCGCTGTCAGACGGTTCTAGGGTTGTCAAATTTCACATTACCAAAGTACTGTACGAGTAGTTGTGGTAGGAGCGTACGAAAAGGCGAGAGGTACGTCTTTACTAGAATGGACCGATGCCCCACACCCACTTTGATAACCATCTGACCGTGCTCCCCCGAAAAGTTACCCTTCGAAACTCGAGAGGTGACTGCAAGGAGCAAGGATTGCTAAGCTTACACTCGTTCGAACATCGTGTTTGACATTTCAATCAGGATGTAGAATATTACTGTAATGTCTACAGGGGCGCTACTGCAGCAAATAATAAAAGAGGCGGAGTCGGTGATTACGGAGCAGTCGACGCCGCGCGTGCTCGTGCGCACGGGCGTTCCGCTGTCTGTGGCGGCGCTGCTGTCAGCGTGTGTGGCGCCGCCCCCGCGGCTGCCCGACCCCGGCGTCGCCTTACTCTTCGAGCTTCATGAGAGACAACCCGCTAAGGATCAGCTCGTTTTGAACGATGGGCAGCGATTTGGGTTTAAGGTAAATGGAAGATCGTAGTATCGTTGTTGTTGCTACTTTTGTTATAAGCGCGGAAGTGCAAGAGTTTAGAAATAAATAGCTACGCTGTTGAATAGCACGGTCAGATTAGCACTGGGGGTTATAATATGTAATTTCATTGGTTGGCTTATCGTTCGCTCGTTATCATAATTATAGGGCTGGCATGCAATCAGTTTATACGTTAATAATATGCGACATCGTTAATTTGTTTCATGCACAACCATTTTGCCATAGTTGTATCTCGTTATTTCGTCCTGATTATCAAGTGCAGACGTAGCAATACAAATTCTAGTCTAGGTATAGCCAACACAGGTCGGGCTACATCGTGGGAAATGTGCGAGGTTTCATGACAATTCGGATACAACTTGTGAAAGCAAGGTTCAGTTCTATATGTCCAGAGTGCATAATTAAATCTTCACCAGATTTATATGGGACCATTCTGATGATATTTCTAACAAAACCTTTTATTACCCTTTCAAACAATGATTAATTATTGAAATCAGTTTACAAATGTCATTTAAAAAAGCAGTTTAATGGATAACTTCCTCATTCAGTTTTTGGCAGAATTACTACAAAGTAGTAGTTGCCATTAATTAAAAAAGTGAAAGTGAAAGTGAACTTCCTCATTTTTGAGCCTCGATTGGAAAGCAAGTTGCATAAGATGTATTTACCCGTCTTCCTAGCTCGGTCTGTCTCAGATGGTGTCTGTTATGTATATTGTTAATTATCCGTGTTTACTTTCAGATCTACTACTGGGATGACGACTCGGCCGAACCACGCCTGATGGAGGTACCTGGCTGCAACTCGTTCTGTCCCTTGGATACTTTCAAGGAACTTACGAAATACACAGTGTCGCATACGTACGAGAAAGACTGTCAATTGGTTCCTACTGCTACTAAATAATAGAATAGCGTAATAATAGTGTTCGAGCAATTATAAACTGTAACAATATCTATTCTTCATTTTCTGCATAAGTTTGACAGTGAATCGAAAGTGATAAAGGCTGTGGTAATATAAAGTGGACGTACGAATGGAATAAAGTATTCTATTGTGTTATTAAGATGTTTTACTTGCCTTCGTCGATTTTGAGGCTGGTCTCGTCCTTCGGTATGTTCAAGGATATTTCAGCGAACACGTCCGCGCCCCAAGTCTGCGTACCGCGTAGTTTTAGGTATTCTGCTATCAACGCCGCTATGTGAAGTTGACAGCACATTGCCTGTTAAGAAAGTAGTCTTGTTAATATATTTCTTTAAAGTAATCATGGTATGAGGTGAGGCACTCGTGGCGCTGTCGCATCCTCTATCCGTTTTTGACTAGCGAAGTTAAGCAATGTCTGGCGTGGTCAGTCCTTTGGGTGAACACTACGAGTATTTCCGTGCTTCGGAGGGCACGTTAAATTGTCGGTTCCAGTTCTTTCCAATTAAAGGCAGTCGTTAAAACAAGGGCGGCTTAAGAACACTGCTGTCAGGTAGGACAGGAACCTAGTGTAACACAAATCCACCAATCCGCACTGGGTCCTTGTGGTGGATTATGACCCATACCCTACCAGTGAGAGGAAGCTGTGCCCTAATAGTGGGGACCTAAGGCTGTTGATGATTCATGGTACAAATGAATATTGACAAAGTCACAGCGGTTTTATTACATTTTAAGGTATAAATAATAAACTCTTCTTCGAGATTCTCGACAATGTGTAATGAATAGGTTTCGCATTAATCCATGTCATTGACGTTTAAATGCGCAAGCTGAAAGAATTTTTGCTAAATCACGCTATGAGTCTAAACGGATTTGGATGAAATAAGCTAAAGAAAATTTCAATAGTATCACATCACACGAGTGTTTTAATACTGTTCTACTAATCTTGTACTTTGTAAGTAAAGCTGTATTGTTTGGAGCTCAAACAGATCAGATAAGCTTTTCTTCCAACTACAACGAAGAAGCATTTACAAATCCAAATTTTCACTCGTAATAACTTTTCACAAAAACCTTACCAGATTTGTTCAATGGGTTTCAATTAAAATTTAAACAAAAACAACTGTGCAGAAGAGGAAGCTACCTAGAGACAAAATCCTCCGTTTTTTTTTGGTTGAACTTACTCCTCTCGGAGAAGGCAAGGAGAGCTAAGCCCAAACAGACATGATTAGTTTTTCTCTTATTTCTTCAGTTTAGTCAAGTCAATCTCAGCCGTTTTGTCATGTCTTGTCAAGTCATTTAGCCTAGTCACGGTCAAGCCATCCTTCAGAGAAGTGGCAGTATGCTTTCCGGAAGATTTTGTCGAGTTCGAACCGAAAGCTTCGTTACACACTTAAATTTACACTTCCCTTCACTTGTACACCATCATTGACTTTTCCCGTACAATAATCTGCCTTTATTAAGTTTCAAAAGTCAGAATGCACAAATTTCAAGGACAACAACAAAAATGCGACGTCACTCGTTTGGCTCCCGCCAAAAAGCCACAAAATCCTTCGGATACTTCAGGTCTACAGTACTATATGGCGTCCTGAATGACGCAGGGTAGTGCATAGGAGAGTAAGCGCTTTCGAGGAGCAGCGTAAAGCTGACCTCGACGCTAAACGCGACGAGCTGAAAACCTGTCCACCCGTTGCTATTCAATATCACTACGTGGAGGGTGTGCTTGTGCGTACCCACGTTGCGTTAGACATCTTCGAGTGCCAAACCGATTAGGAGTCGAAGTGGTCGCCATGGCCGAAATCGGTCGGAAACATCATCACTATATGGTTGAATGTTTACCTCGTCGTGATCGCCTTGCCGCGTGTTGTGCTCCGCCAGATTGGAGAGCCACGCGTGCCTGAGCCGCGGGGTCGCGCGACAGGACGCCGCAAGTGCATGCTGGAGTTCCGCTAGGTGCACGCTACCTGCACCTGTCAACCAACGTATCATGGTAACTCTCTTTCTCTTCTTATCCATACCACAGCTTAACAAGAACAAGTCTTACAGTTAGTTAACTCTGGAGTTTCGAAGGGAAATTCAATCAAGGTGTATCTCTCATCTACTCGTACCCTAATACAACAACTTTAGGTTCGTCTGACAGCTGCCAGCAAAGCGAAACTTGTTTATGAAGTCTTCTCACTGTAATTGTTACGCAGTGTCTATACTACAAGTCCGGCAATTGAAAGATTCCTGAGCTGTCAGTTTTTTCCGGTTGATGACTTTGTAGTATCACACTTAAAAGAAATGTGATATATTCTGTAATGTTCTGTGATATATAAGAAAACTATTAATTTTCAATTCGTAAAGCCTCGATACAATCTTTCTTTTTCACTCCTTTAGTGTTCAAGCAGCCATGATGTGGAATAAACTGCCAAAATTAATTCAGGATAGCCCTTCAATTGCAGTATTTAAGAAAAGGCTAAAAGAGCATTACCTCTCCCATCTTTCGTGATATTAGTATGTGTATGTAGGTTTATAGTACATATATATATATAGTATATATGTATATAATTAAATTATGTTATGTATATATTTCGCAGTAGGTATATGTAATATATTTAGTGTAAGTTTATTATTCAGTTATCTTTTCTTTTTTTTTATTTGTTTTATTATTCGTTATAGGATTTTTTCTTTTGCACACAATTTACTGCTAAACCCCAAATTTACTAAGTTTCCTATTTCAATGCTCAGGTTGGCTGGAAGAGATCTCTTAAAGAGATAAGTCCACCTTTGTACGTGACCTATTGTTTGTACTCTGTTATTGTAATATTTTGGTGCAATAAAGAATATATGTACAATCGTACATCGTGTCTCTTTTTGATAATAGTTTAGATTTAGTAGATGTAGCTTATGATATTTAGAAATAATCATGTATTTTTTTTTATTCTATTTTGGCATTTAACAGACATTGAATGAAAATAACAAAGACAATAAACCATAAAAGACTTGGAGTGCCCAAAAGTTGTTAAATTATTTTATAAAGTAGTCTTAGTAAAATTATGAATTTTACTAATTTTATGATTTTAGTTACTGATAGTGAAGACGACATCATTAATGAAACCATGTTACAAATCACAATGTTCCAAAACCTATTATCAATAACAGTTACCTAAAGGATTTAGTTGTTCATCATTACATCACTATGTGTCAAGTCGGTAATCCTCGCGACCGTTCTATAATGCAATGTTAGGCTGTATTAGAACATTCCGTATTCCAGTTTACCTGCTCCACCGCCCCCACCCACCCCTGCCAGGCGAGCTCTCGCTCCCACCACGGTTCGCACGCGACGCATGAGTTCCGCAACTTCGGTCGACAATCCTGTTTGAACAATAAGACAATTTCATCAATATCGATTTGCATCATTACAGCTTTCAAGTTGTTGATGATAATTGGCATCCGTCAACGATGACATTGAATGATATTATCAATGGCCTCGGACACATAGGATCGCTGGAAATGAGTCCTCCGGCAAGGGGCAATTTCTAACGAGTACAGCACATATTCCGTATAGGTATCTGACCTCAACACCAGAGACCGAAGGAGTAAAGCACCGGGAATCGCTATTTCATTATTTTTCTGCTGTTTTACTTTACTAACTAATTTTGTGATGAATAAATGTATTTTATTTGAGGGACTTATCTCAAATTTTACACTGAACATGTACCCCACGGAAATTGAAGCCGCAGCCAACAATTTGTAATTTTGACAAAATTTCTACTTCAGATGTTACGGCTGACGCTCAGCCCATAGACCCCTAATAACAGGCGTGGGGCATCTGCCAACACATCAACATTATAGAACAGATGCTCAACTACGAATCAGTTATTAGCTAGCCCTGTCAGTTTATACAACACACTGATTGGGTCTGTCAAGGACAAGTAAATAACAACTTAGCTAGAGCCAATGGGAATGCATTACACCGCTCCCCCCCGCCCATACCTCAGCTAGTTGACAGATTTTATTTTGTATTATAAACATTAGGTGTCGATGGCTGACGAAAGTTCGTTTTCTGCCAACCGGCCCTTAGATTACGTAATCGGTTTCATTTATCGGTATCGTTATCGTTTACGTTGACCAATGAAACTGTAAGATTGTCGAGCGAGCGATGAGCCACCCAATCACATGTCACAACGTAACCGATGACGAAAACGATGAAATTATGTAACAGAACCACTGGACACGTAGTATGGAGGTCCGTTCAAACCCCTCGGCAATCGTATTAATAAAATCTATATTTCGGACAAACGTATATTTTGGAACAACTGAGATTTTATGTTATATTACATACCGGTCCCTTTCATAGCTTTGTCACCGGTTGCGAAGCAGTTGATCACAGATAGAGATTCTTGGAAGCGCTTGCAGTTGAGTGCGGTCGAATTGTCGAGTAATTTCGACACCGCAATGATGACCTAGAAAATAATTCGTTTTAAATTTCTGAAATAGAATTCTAGACTTCTCTAAACTAAAAGAAGTTTTAAACTGGTACTGTCGCGAAATATCATTACAGCCCGAAAAAGACAGCACTACTTTAAAACTAAACTAACATTCTATGGAACATGCTAACTATGTAAACAAACCGCCATATTGAAATTGTCTCTGAATAATTAATGTACTAGTGATAGGCAAGACTATCGAATAATAAAATACCGAGAGTAAAGAACAAGTAGGTATGAGAAAGATATGAGATCGTCTTTTGTTTACATAGTACATCATCATGTTTCCTATTATTATTGTATACCAGGGGGCCTACAACGATCATTTTAAAAACCATCATGTTTCAGGAACGTTTTGTTTCAACAAAACGATGAAACATTGAAATGTTAAAGTAATATTACTCAAATTCGTACCGTGATCATCTAGCGATAATACAAAACAATATTGTTTTACTCCTGCTTAGAGACGGGAAAGAACGAATGATTTGTCTATTCCTTGTCGTCAGAAGAACGAGACAACGTTATACCTTTGTATAGCGTTATCACTTTCACACCTCGAATAATAATAGCGTTCCGGTATACGCAATTATTTAAATATTGTGCATGATTTTTGTCGTTTATGTTCATATTTTTATTGTTGAAATGCATAATTAAAAATAAAAGTTTTTTATATTTATGCATGTATAAATTTAAATATACATTTTCATTGAAGTAATGCAAGAAAGCGTAAATTAAATGTAAAGTAACGCTGCCGCCCGCCGCCGGTGTCGTTCCGTAAAATGAAACATTGTGTCAAAGTAATAAGCGCGGCGCTTTCTTAATTTCATAATCTTGGTATAAAATTTTTATTTGTTTGAAATTATTTTTTAGTGGTTTTATAGAATTTATATTATGGCGACTAGAGAGTAAGTATATACAAACTAATGTTTTAGTGATTTTTGTGCATTTATAGAATAAGCAAGCATCCTAGACAAAGAACTCGTCGAACAAATTCAGCTTCGTCAATATCGAAGGGATTACATTCTTCACGTAATCGCCTTCGACGTTGGATCTTCTCCGACAAATCCTCTGCGGCATCGTCTTCCAGAAACTCGAATAATTCGTAATCATTGGCCATCTAAAACCACATCACATTTAATGTATTTCTTATCGGTTTACGCAATGAACACAATGTATTTATAAAGAGTTATTGTGAAAAACACATCCACTTACTTTTTTAAGCGAAAATAACGGTTTATTATCCTTATACCACTAAAACAATAATAAAACCATCACAAGAGACTAACTTTTTTAAGATTGTAAAATTTGACGTTTGAGCAATATTACTAGCTGTCAAACGACCGTTAAACAACGATGATGGTACGAATTGAGCGAATGATTCAGCGGTGACGTCACAAAACTGCTTAACAAAACAATATTGTAATAAGCTTGTTTTAAGGCGGTCGGGGTACGAATTTCCAAAGTAATATTACTGTAATCTAAATATATAAAGGAAGAAACTGAATGACTGACTGACTGACTGACTGACATATCAACGCACAGGCCAAACCGCTGGGTCTAGAGTTTCCAAATTTGGCACGTAGGTTCCTTACGAGGTCTAGGGGAGCACTAAGAAAGGATTTTTCAAAATTCAACCTTTAAGGGGGTGAAACAGGGGTGGGAAGTTGGTATGAAGAAACAGTATAACTTGGACATTTCGACTATTTTCGACTCGAAACTTCGCAAGAGTACTCCTAGGAACAAATAAGCTAATACGTGTTTTGAGATTTTTCGAAAAACAACCCCCTGGGTTGTGAAATGGGTGTTAATACCATAAAATCGATATTGGTGTCGTTATTTAGGATTTATGGGATGTTGATTATGAAAATGACATTTATTTTAAGCTAACCCTCTAGGGTTGAGATAGGGGTGGGGGTTGATACCAAAAAAGTCAATATTGGTGTCATTATTTAGGTTTTTTGGGACGTTGATTACGAAAATGCTATTTGTTTTGAAGCTAACCCCTTGGGGTTAGAGAATGAGCTAAGGCTGAGTTAAGATTTTTCGAAAAACAGCCCCCTGGGGTGGAAATGGGGGTTGAAACCATAAAATCGATAATTTTGTCGTTATTTAGCTTTTTTGGGATGTTGATTATGAAAATGACATTTATTTTAAGCCAACCCTCTAGGGGTGCGATAGGGGTGGGGGATGATACCAAAAAAGTTGTCGTTATTTAGGTTTTTAGGGACGTTTTTTGCGAAAATGACATTTATTTTGAAGCTAACCCCTTACGGGTTGCGATAGTGGTAGGGGTTGAAATCACAAATTCAAATTGGTGTCGAAGTCGAAGAGTCAATGTCGAAGATTCAAATTCGAAATTCAAAGTCGAAAGCTCAAAGTCGAAGGCTCAAATTCGAAGGCTCAAAGACGAAGGCTCAAATTCGAAGGCTGAAAGTCGAAGGCTGAAAGTCGAAGGCTCAAAGTCGAAGGCTAAAAGTCGAAGACTCAAAGTCGAAAGCTCAAAGTCGAAGGCTCAAAGTCGAAGGCTCAAAATCGAAGGCTCAAAGACGAAGGCTCAAAGTCGAAGGCTCAAAGTCGAAGACTCAAAGTCGAAAAGTAAAATTCATAGTCAAAGTCATAGTCATAGGCAAAGTCATAGTCAATGTCAAAGTCATAGTCAAAGTCATAGTCAAAGTCAAAGTCAAAGTCAAAGTCAAAGTCAAAGTCAATGTCATAGTCGAAGTCAAAGTCATAGTCATAGTCAAAGGGGTGAATAGAGTTTCCAAATTTGGCACGTACGTTCCTTACGAGGTCTAGGGGAGCACTAAGAAAGGATTTTTCAAAATTCACCCTTTAAGGGGGTGAAACAGGGGTGGGAAGTTTTTATGAAGAAACAGTATAACTTATACATTTCGACTATTTTCGACTCGAAACTTCGCAAGAGTACTCCTAGGAACAAATAAGCTAATACGTGTTTTGAGATTTTTCGAAAAACAACCCCCTGGGTTGTGAAATGGGGGTTAAAACCATAAAATCGATATTGGTGTCGTTATTTAGGATTTATGGGATGTTGATTATGAAAATGACATTTATTTTAAGCCAACCCTCTAGGGGTGTGATAGGGGTGGGGGATGATACCAAAAAAGTCTATATTGGTGTCGTTATTTAGGTTTTTTGGGACGTTGATTGCGAAAATGACATTTATTTTGAAGCTAACCCCTTACGGGTTGCGATAGTGGTAGGGGTTGAAATCACAAATTCAAATTGGTGTCGAAGTCGAAGAGTCAATGTCGAAGATTCAAATTCGAAATTCAAAGTCGAAAGCTCAAAGTCGAAGGCTCAAAGTCGAAGGCTCAAAGTCGAAGGCTCAAAGTCGAAGACTCAAAGTCGAAGGCTCAAAGCCAAAGGCTCAAAGACGAAGGCTCAAATTCGAAGGCTAAAAGTCGAAGGCTGAAAGTCGAAGGCTCAAAGTCGAAGGCTAAAAGTCGAAGACTCAAAGTCGAAGACTCAAAGTCGAAAGCTCAAAGTCGAAGGCTCAAAATCGAAGGCTCAAAGACGAAGGCTCAAAGTCGAAGACTCAAAGTCGAAGACTCAAAGTCGAAAAGTAAAATTCATAGTCAAAGTCATGTCAAAGTCATAGTCAAAATCATAGTCATAGTCAAAGTCATAGTCGAAGTCATAGTCAATGTCATAGTCAATGTCAAAGTCATAGTCAAAGTCATAGTCAAAGTCATAGTCAAAGTCATGGTCAAAGTCATAGTCAAAGTCATAATCAAAGTCATAGTCAAAGTCTTAGTCAAAGTCATAGTCAAAGTCATAGTCAAAGTCATAGTCAAAGTCATAGTCAAAGTCATAGTCAAAGTCATAGTCAAAGTCATAGTCAAAGTCATAGTCAAAGTCATAGTCAAAGTCATAGTCAAAGTCATAGTCAAAGTCATAGTCAAAGTCAAAGTCATAGTCAAAGTCATAGTCATAGTCAAAGTCAAAGTCGTAGTCAATGTCATAGTCGAAGTCATAGTCAAAGTTTTAGTCAAAGTCATAGTCATAGTCAAAGGGGTGAATAGAGTTTCCAAATTTGGCACGAAGGTTCCTTACGAGGTCTAGGGGAGCACTAAGAAAGGATTTTTCAAAATTCACCCTTTAAGGGGGTGAAACAGGGGTGGGAAGTTTGTATGAAGAAACAGTATAACTTGGACATTTCGCCTATTTTCGACTCGAAACTTCGCAAGAGTACTCCTAGGAACAAATAAGCTAATACGTGTTTTGAGATTTTTCGAAAAACAACCCGCTGGGTTGTGAAATGGGGGTTAAAACCATAAAATCGATATCGATAAACTCTACATGGTAATTTTTCTGCTGAATGTATTCCCGTGGGAAAGTAATAAAGTGTTGATTCATGTAGTCTACGCGGACGAAGTCGCGGGCAGCTGCTAGTATTGCTATAAGAGGTGATTGTAGGCCCCCAGTAATGGTTAAATGTGATTGCACATATAACTAATATTATAAATGCGAAAGTTTGGATGTTTGTTGCTCAATTACGGCGAAACGGATGAACAGATTTGGATAAAATTTGGTATATAGGTAGAAAATACACTATACTATACCCTATGGACAAACAATATATCCGCGATAAACTTATTCCACGCAGGCGAAGTCGCGGGCGGAAAGTCAGTTAGAAATATGTAGACACCTGAAACCACCACATTTAAAACAATAAAGATTTCTATTCTATTGTATTCTGAACTTGGGAGAATACGGATTTATTTAGCTTAGTTTAGGAGTTCGTAACCAATACACCTGGGGCTCTAGCACACAGATAGACAGCAGACAATGCATAGCTAGCTAGCAATACACTGTCTGTCCTTGTCATTGCGTTACGATATATCAAGGCCGGACAGTGCCTTGACGTCATGAACGATAACAATTCCCAAAGAAATTGAGTTAGGCGGTCTGACTGCTTGCCAGTATAGTACCTGCAGATGTACGCGGGTGAGGTTGCCCCCGCCGCGTTGGAAATTGGCCCGCATCAGCAGGTAGAGCGCGGCGGCCGCCTCCCGCCGCAGCCAGGCCGCGCGAGCCTCGCACAGCTTCACCACCGCGCTCACTACGCCCGCACACAGAGTGCTGCCGCCTGCTGACCGCAAGTTCACATTAGAATACTTATATAACTCCTTCCTTCCTCTCTTGCTACTATTACCATTGGTCAGCCTTTCTGCCAGTGTCGACTGTAATAATAACATATTATAAAAGCGAAGTTTGGATGTTTGTTTGTTGCTTCAATCACGGCGAAACGGATGTAGATTAAATGGGGTATATAGGTAGAATATACTGTGGATTAAGACATAGGATTTTTTTTATCCCGATAAAGTGAGTAGTTCCCGCAGGATAAACAAATTATACATAAACGCGATAAAAAAATTCTAACGCAGGCGAGGCAACGGGCTGAAAGCTAGTCATTCATATTTTCATTTTCTGTGCCTTACGGAAAATTTGGGCGGTTTCTTGTGGGAATGGTGTAATCTGTCACTTTTTCTCGTTGGTAACAAAATATTGGGTCCATACCCATGACATTAGCGTTTTGTATCAAGAATTTCATTAAGACTGTTTTCTCCATACAAACATTTTGGATTTTTTTATGGGAACGGCAAATCCAAATTTAGTTAAACTTTGTGTGTATTATGGGATAACATTAAGTTAAGTATAGGCAGCGTTAATTTTTAAAAGTAACCGCTTTATAAAAGTTTCAGCGAATCTAACAAATGGGAAGCACATGAAAAGAGCTCTGTTCAATTTTTTTTTATTATGTGATTTAGCCCAGAAATTAAAAAATATTTCATGTGAAACCTTGAAATAATATTCCATTTTCCAAATAAAAAACAAATTTGCATATAGCTTTGAAAATCGCAGGAATTGGTACATATGATTAACGAAGAAAAAAAACTCCAATTTCATAGGTAAAGACCCAATATTATTATAGTCATCGACAGCCCAATTTGGTCTAATGCTCGACATGTCTCTACAGAATCCAAACTTCGGCTTTACTTATCCTGCCGCATACCTACCCGCTACATCGGTAAAATACGTCAATCATTAACTGTACAGAGTTGCAAGGCAAATCATCATCTCATCCCGTAATTTACGGGCTGTAAACATCCTACTGCAAGGATTTTCCTTCAGGCCTTCCCTCGTATAATGAGGGAGTATGGGCCATAATCCACCACGCTGGACCAATGCGGGTTGGGGGCAATGCAAATGACGAAGTACATTTACCTCGTCATTTGCATTGCAACTGCATTCACTTCGGTTGCACTAATCGCGTCATTAAATTTTCTTTTGACTAGCGATTTATTTCCGGAATCCAGTTACCATTTTGTACCACAAAGAAATGTGGGAAATATTAATATATTTTAAATAAGTCCCCGACAAATCACCTTCAAATAGGGTTTCCGAAAACTGATTGATGTAAGCTCTTAACGCCGCAAACAGATGTTTATACAGCGTTTCACTTTGCGGATACTGCAGGAGCTTTAAGTATGGCTTCGCCGCGACACCATCGGCGGCTCCCAGGTTCTTCATGAAGAGACAGGCGCGGTCTATAATGATGAGACCCACTTCAGTTCCAAGGCAACCGGCTGATATAACTGCGTGCTCTGCTATTGCTTCTAGTTCTGAAAGTGTATATAAATTATGTACCTATTTACAGAATAGGTTATAAATGGATGTGTTGTGAAATGCACTTTTTAATTTTATTTAGTCTAGGAAAGCTCACAGCTAATTTCATAATTGGAGATTTTCGGATAAACGTCGTGAGATGATGTATTTATGTATATTCACCACATTCACACTGAATATACATAAATACATCATCTCACGACGTTTATCCCAAACGCGGTGGTCAGAGATATCCGAAATATTAGAGTTTGGGTGTTCCAAACATTAAAAGTTTAATGTTTGAAACATCATTCAGGGTTAGTTCAAAATAAGCCGCTTAAAGGTTTCTGGCTGTGAAAATGTTGCTGGCTTAGAATCATAAATTTTGTACCAACTCTTAGCTTGTTCGCTGAGATCGAGGGTAACTACGGCTTATGACTCTTTCAGATGTGCCAATGATTACTATCGGAAATAAAAAACTAACAATAACAACGAAACATAGGAAGCCAAAATACAGGAATCACAAATTTTATTTACTCTCATTGTAATCTGTCTCGGTGAATAATATTATTTACAAACTACAAATTCTACAAACCTGAAGTAACGGTAGCAGCGACAAGGTTTTCCCGATTTACAGTGTTATTTTTCTCCACAATAATAGGAGGCTCCTTAGAGAAGTCAGGTGGGCTCATTCGGGCGGGGAGAGTTCTGGCTTTCATTGGCTTAGGTTTGCCGTTGCATTCTGGAGTACTCGCTTTCAGCTCGGAGAGAATCCTCTTCCTGCCAACGTACTGAAACTGTTCGGCGCATATTCTGAAAATTAAATTATCCAACTAAATTAGTAAGTTTAGATGAAATTGTCACACAGGTAGACCAATACATTTTATCTCGAAAATTTAAATAAATTGATTCGACTTTAGGGTTTGGTATCATTTTATTTAGAGTTTTTATCCTGCCACGATAAAACCCGACGTTGTTAAAATTAAGACAAAGAGGCAGGTAGATTTAATAAAACAGTATTGACATCCGACCAGAATAATAATAATAATAATAATAAATAAATATTTCGGACACTTACACCAATCATCTAGTTCCAAACTAAGCAACGCTTGTACTATGGATACTAGATAACGGATAAACATACATAAATATTTATATAAACATCCATGACTCAGGAATAAATGTTCATATTCTGTTGTGTACTGAATGTTTGGGAGAGGGCACTGTTAAATACATAAAAAAAGGTCAAGGTGTCTATGGTTCACAGTCCACTATCGAAATCAAGTACTTCCTTTTGTTACTGTTGGGAGTTATGTTAAATACATAAAAGAAAGGTCAAGGTGTCAATGGTTGGCCAAATTTTGTATCTATGATTTTTTCTTCTTTTATTTCTTCTCTTCCAATAAATGGTGTCAACGCACGCACTGCATTTTAATTAAATGATTAACAAGGCCAAATCTCTTCAGGCACTAAACCAAGTATCTAGATACTAATTATCTTCGAAGTAGTTCTAAACTAGGCAAAGGCTTTACTATGAACAAAACCTACTAAATTTTTCTGTAAATATATGACTCAGGGGTAAATGTTTCCATTCATCATACCACCTTTTACTCTTAGCGGTATTCGAACCTGTAACCGTTCGAATGTCACTACCCACTGGACTAGGTTATCCAATGCTCAGCAACGGATTTATTCATGCTGATTATAACCACCAATATTAATTCATGATGATGTACTTACTCCAAGACATTGAAGAAAGCCTGCTGCTGCGGCTGCGAGTGCGACTTCCACCATTCGACCAGTCGTTCCTCGTCTAGGTACTTCAACACAAACAGGAAACACAAAAGCACATCGCGCACCTCCTCCGCGGACATCACACCGAATCTGGACAAGGGACACGGACAACATACCAGTCAATTGATTACTCGCAAACAATAAACCTTTCAGATTTCAGTCAACGTTTGTACATATGTAGTAGTGACTGTCTTCTCTGATACTTTTAATTGATACTGACAAACATGTTACCACTACATACAATTGACGTTATCGATAGAAGGGTGCTGCCTATATATTTTTAATTGAAAAAAGTGATCAATAATAATTATATGCAATTCATCATTTAATCATCACAAAAAAATAGTAAAGAAATAAATACTCTTGTAAATATTTGAAATCACGGATATTCCATCCGTAGCGTATATGTGCTTCTCGTTCAAGCTTGCAAGACGAGGATATGTGCTAAAGAGACGAAATGCCAATATTAGAGGGCGGCCTGCAATACGTATATTGTATCATCGGCTTGGATGGAAAGTCTCTATGAAATAATAATGAGGTTTATGAGATAGAATTGCAATGGCAAATGGCCAGCCCACTTCATATCGATACACGGTTCACATAAAGAAGACAGCCACAAACACTATTTACCTGTTGACTTGATCGCCGATTTCGCTCAAGTCCAGACGAGTTGTGTTCCGAGGCAGGGAGTCTCCGCCTGACATTGTTGAGACCGACTCTAGTGAGCTTTGCGACACACTATTCGCTTGATCTACGGACATACAAGGACTGGTAGGTGTACATCTAACAAACATTTAAGTAACACGACGACGGGTTTTGTAAAAGTTGACCATTTCTAGGTAGTAAATAACTAAATAATCATTGCTACATTTTTTGATAACCGAAAATCGTCATCGTTAAGCAGTAAAATGCAAATGATCAAAGCATTTATAAAATCGTTAAACATAATTTTTCTATTTTCAATTAAATACTGCCTAGAAAAGATACATTCAAAGGAAAGGATACACAAATAACATTTAACAAAAACCTTATACCTTGTGGGCCATTCCACACTAGGGCACAATTATAAAACGATATCGGCACAAGTTGTCCACTAAATATGGCCACCATGACATAAACATAACACAACAAACCTTTGCCATACAGATGATTCGTCTGAATAATGGGTGGTTCCTTGAAATGAGTCGAGTGTCTCGCAGGCGTGTGTTCGAAGTGCAAAGTCAGCCTGTTCCTACGCGGTGTGCTACTGGCTGATGCGACTTCTTTCTGTGTACTATTGAGAACAGGAATGACTGTGGCATCGCCATCGACCTTATCATGACCGTTCTCTAACACTGGACTGGGTAACGTCTTCGTTACCAATCGATGGGCGTTCTCTGCAAAAAAAATATATTTCAAATGTATAGAAGAGTAAAACGTTGAGTTTACTTTCCTAGTCATATTCTTCAAAAGTGGAACATGTATGATTTTTAAATTTGCTGAATTAGGAGTGATGAGTTTAAACAGACTGCAGACATAGTACATATTTTACAGTTCCAGTAGCGTGTGCGCTAGTTCTCGTGTCGTGTTCATGCAGATAGATAATGTGATTATGGGTTACACTTCAGAACAATTATTATTTCAGCTACAGAACGTCCACTTCTGTACATACGCCTTCCCATAGATTTCCCGCGACCTTTATCATAATCGTCCAAAGTAACACGTTGTTCTACATGTTGTGTCGTGCCCACTCATGTGGTTATGCATCCGCTTATTAATATCGCGCGACTATTATTACATTAATTTTAATTCAAGAATTAAAAGAAGGTAGTTTCGCACTCAGTGAGCAAAGATGGTTCTTAGTTGAATGTCTTTCGACGAGTGCGTGGGCTTGTTTTGTTAGCCAATAATCAATATTGTGCAGTAATGGATTTGCACACAATTTTATTGCACTGGGGCATTTGTGATCATCATATCTTCCGCCAAATTTGTTTTGTTAACGTTGTTATTTTTTTAGCTGATAACTCTTAATCAGAATACGAATACCTTTTAATGGCTTTGTTGAAACATCTTATGTACAGTCGACACGACGACCGTAACACTACCAGTATAAGCTGACCGCGGGACGCTATCGGCAATTTGAATCGCATATCCATTCGGCCTCATAAAAGTGTTAAGCTTGTGCGGCCTACTCTACAGTGATTTTCAATTCGTGTAATTTCCATTAACTAATGACGCCACTCGTAATTACCAACAACTTTCCCTAAGTTACCACAGTGGAAGCCCAACAATTTCCGGCTGAATTCGGCTAGGTTCCTAGTGGAAAGTTGTTCGTAATCAGGAGTGGAGTCACCAGCAGAAAATTGTTGGACTTTCATACTAAAGGTGGTTTCAGAATGGTTTGCTTTGTAGTGGTGATCGAAAAATTTTTGATTGATTTGACTATGCCTAGTTGGAAGAAAAGTTTTGTTTGACAACATACCAAGTACGATGGTGAGCCAAGGCCCGTAGAGCTGCGCGAGTCGGGCGCGACTCTGCCGCGTGCGGTACCGGTCGTCGTGCTCGTGTTTAGTGAGGAGTGCGCGGAGCACGCCCAGAGCTGTTCGCCGCTTCTGGGGTGCCTCGCGAAGGGACTGCTCTACCTGCACCATGGATTATTATACTATAATTAACCCCCGACGAATAACGACGAGTGTTACGTGGTCGATGGCGTTGTTTGTATGTGTGTATGTGTGTGTCCAGTCTTTGTCCGGATGTATAATAATGTGTGGTCCTATTTGGTTGTTTATATATTTATGATTGAACTCGGCTAAATGTTCTTACGACATGTTTGATGAAAGGTTCGGCCGTATCGTAGATAGTTAACTTTTAACACAGTTGCTTTGTATACCTGGATGATATTATGTTTAATGAATCAAATCAGCTAAACCGTTCGTCGAAATAATGCAATCAATTCGAATACTATATAATAATTTTTCACATGTTTTGGAGGTAGAATTTAGGATTGCAGTGGATGGATTCGCAATATTGACTTAAATTTCTTTTTTTTTTGATAAGTAATCTATACTAATATTATAAATGCTAAAGTCTAATAACTAATATTATAAAGTGCAACTTTCACGCCTTAACTTTGGCAAAGAGGTAGCCTGGGAACCACAAAAGGACAGGATAATAATTGTCATTCTGAAAAACTTCGCTTTAAAATAATTTCACGCGGACGCAGCTTAGCAACGGAAAAGGTTAGACTGGTTTATAATATATAATGAATAAACTTTTGCCTTCATTTATATTCGTGATCTGTATTGACTGTGCGTATATAGTATTATCATACCAGTCTCAGAAGAATCCCAGCAAGGAAATGTCTCTTGACGAAGTGCTCGCATAGTTTTAATTTCGCCGGATCTGAAAGATAAGTTTTTCTATTGTATAGTGAAACCAGGAAAATGTGCCCATTCTTTATGTAGATGATTTACCTTCATCTGAATCTTTGGCAAGTTTATTCGCTTGCAATGGCAAGTTGAACGGCACGAAATGCTCGTGAGAGCATATCGTTTGAAGGAACGTGAATTTGAAGTCGAAAAGCGCTTTAGGATCGCAAGCTTTGAACTTATCGAGATACTTCTTAATTTGGCGGAACACAAAACCTCGATCCATGAAAGACAGACAAGACTGAAACAAAATACATTCATTAATAATAATATACGCAATTGATAATACCTTTACATTCATTACTAACAGGTAGTATCCAAGATTACAGGCCTTCCTTCACCAAAAAGCAAGTATAAGTACCTGATCTAACCGATATTTCCCTGACTGTAACCAAAGATGTAAAATGTAAATAGCACACATTATTACCTTGAGGAAAACGGCAAGATTCTTATTGAATATGTGTGTTTGCATCGGCTGTTGTAACATATACGCCGGCTCAACCACAGTCACCAGTTTGTCAATGTTGTCAAGGAGATCAACGTGAAACCTTTCATGGCGAGACATCTGGACACAGACAAAATAGAAATAACAAGTTTTAAAATAAGGCATCCAATGGAGATATAAATAGTAATTAAGGTAGAGAAGGTGCCAAGGGTGGCAAGATTACGGGGCGGCCTCTAGCTGCCTGTAACGCCATCTTCACCCTCACATGGTCATGATACGGAAAAGATATTTGAACGATGATATTTGCCTTTATGAAATTTTTCACTCTGCCCCCCCCCCCCCCCCCTTTAAAAAAACGTAGATCCGGGGCTTACAACAACATGTTATTTAAAATGCCACTAGTGGTCACCCACGAGGGCTTACTGAAGAAAATTGAAACGAGAAGGAAAATTAAATACTTATTCGATTAGTGTAATGTTGAGGTAATCCAACGGAAACTTACTTTTATTCTGCCTGTATTGATCAAATACTGAGCCATACTTTTAACGATGATGTCGAAAAAAAAGCTAGAATACTGCATGAATTTATGTCCTAAAAGAAAGTCCTGCTGATTCGGATCCACGAACATATGTAGTGGGGCCGTCAAAACTGTGTGAAGCTTGAACTCTACGCAGTTGAACACGTACTGAAAGACAACATTAAAAACATTTATTTTTGTAAACAAAAAGAACCCAAAAACAAGAATTGGCCATAATATATACCTTTACGTAACTGTCCAAAAGGTCCTTCCGCCCGTAATCGTGTATCATGTGGACGAAATGTACTATAAGCTTCACAATTTGATAGCCCATGTCTTGAGAGTAGCTCTTTTCAACAGTCTGAAAGAAAGTATACTTAATTAAAGCACAAATATAAATAGGCAAAAATTTTCCAAACTCTCGCCTTCAGTAATGCTCAGTTCTCGAAAGTCAGTTAAAATTAGAGGGATTCCTACTTTAAAATACATTAATAAAAAATAAGTGGTTGAATTTAATTATATAAAGCCGTTCGGTATGTGAATTAGATATGACACCTCTACTATAAAAAGCGTACGCATGTAGTCGCACCGGATAAAATTTAGCTGCTGTCTTGTTCGTACACTCCTTTTCCATGCGACAAGGAACCGCATTCATATATGTACAGGTCTGCGCAGATGTAAGTCAAGAGCTTAACGTTAACTTACCATTAACTCAAACAGTTGATTCAAAATAGTCGGTAAGAAAGCCACCAGCGAGCTCAACCTGACCGCGTGTGCGGCCTTGAGTGCATTGCAGACGTCGTTCCAAGGCGGCGGAGAGGGAGAGGTGGGAGGCGAGTTGGCCTTGATCAGTCTCTCCGCTTGGCTGAACAAGTTATGCAGGTGGGAATCCCTCGTCGCCACCGTGGAGTCGAGCACCAACTGGCAGCGGAAGAGTTGCTTCTCGCCCTCCACCCACACCACTTCAGGGCCCGAGTTCTATGTAAAAGTTGCCAGGTAAGCAAGTTTGAGCAGTAACATTAACAATGATACTTGTTCGCGTAATCGAGCGCACAAAGTCACGAACAAACATTTTATGAACAGTATTATACGTATTATCTATGAAACAGACAGTTATTTATTACTTTCGTTAAGTTTTGTGGATTTGATCAACGGTGAAGGATATTCTGGAAATTATAGTTTTACAAAACAAATCATTCAACAAAACGACCACCGGGGCTAGCATATCCCACGTTCCGAATACGTTTAGAAACTTTGCATCACTCTTACTCCCACAAAGCATGAACGTGATAGCAGCTTTTTCGTGTCGTTCTAAAGCATGGAACTAATAAGTACTACGTAAGAGACAAAGGGTCGTAGATTACAAATGATAAAATTCAACTTTTTAAGACAATTTTAACATTTGTCTGGCAGACTTCATGTCCTGAAATTCCGCAGAAATCGAAAACGACATAACAGATAGAGAGAAAGCTTCATGTTACAGAAAAAACACAAGGCCACTTAAGTAACCTACTAATATTGGGTCTTTACCTACGAAATTATATAAAATATATTTATTTTTTAATTTTATTTTAACACTTTATTGTACACACACACAAAGAAATGGTCATTAATAAAGATTTTAAAAAAAATGTACAAAGGGCGAACTTATCTCTATAAGAGATCTCTTCCAGCATATAAATATAAAATATGTACCAATTCCTGTGATTTTCAAAGCTATATCCAAATTTGTTTTTTATTTGGAAATGGAATATTATTTCAAGGTTTTACATGAAATATTTTTTAATTTCTGGGCTAAATCACATAATAAAAAAAATTGGACAGAGCTCTTTTCAAGTGCTTCCCATAATCATTTCTTAGATTCGCTGAAACATTTATAAAGCGGTTACTTTTTAAAATTAACGCCGCCTATACTTAACTTAATGTTATCCGATAATACTCACAAAGTTTAGCTAAATTTGGATTTGCTGTTCCCAAAAAAAAAAAAAATATGTTTGTATGGAGAAAACAGTCTTAATGAAGTTCTTCATACAAAACGCCAATTTCATAGGTAAAGACCTAATATATTAGTACCTAAGGTGTCTCTAAAATACTTGACTTTCACTTACCCCTTTTCCAAGGCCCAGCGGTTGAATAGATAGGTATCCCGAAGGTAAATGTGTCGCTATCGGCAAGTTTACTATCTCTTCAACGAATTTATCATTTTTCAATAACGGCACCCACGCATAGCTGGCGATAAATAACAATGTCTTACATAAGTATATATAAATGTAAGTACATACATAGCAATCGAATGTATAATCGCAATTTTTAAAATATAACAAAGGAGCTGGACTGATTGATCTACAGCCCTAATTACTGTTGATAGTAGTTACTTTGAAGATAAATATGTTACATTCTTTAGTAAGTTTAGTAGGTATTATATTTCCTTCGAAAACGGGTTGAAAGTGAGTAATATTGAATCACGTTAACTCAGCATCTAGCTCGGAAAATGCTTCAAAGTGATTTCGCGTTTCGGTATCTAACAGGCTCAACTCCGGGTCGGGAAAATCAGACATTATTATTATGTAATAACAATAAAGTATATCTGGGGAGGGCTATGTTCAGCAGTGGACATCCTGTGGCGATGTAATGATGATAAAGTAAAACCTAATAACAATGCAAACTTACCCAATGCAAGTTTCAACATTAGCATCAATCTTCTTGGCAAGGTCGCAAGAGATGTGATGGAATGTGAAAAGGAGGTGGTGATTGGGTGTGATGGTTGCCGGGAGCCGTATTTTCGTTTCGTCGCACCACGTGGGGTTGGCATTATGATGCAGTACTGAACATCTATACTGCGTTGACATGCCCGCCCGACCATATACCACCTGGCAAGCAAAATTTTGAGCAGGTTAGATTGGTTTAGTTTTCACATGACATCGCTGGTTAAAGTTTTCTTTTAGAAGCTTTATTTATGCATAAGAAGTTTAATCCTAAATTGATTGTATATTTGTAATATACCTTGTATATTACAAATTATAAGGGAAGGAGGGAGGGGAATCGGTGATTGGTGATTATCATGAAGTCGATTTTTACGCAAATTAAAATTGAGCTAATTACAGTTTATATATATTTCTGTAGAATAACTACAGAATTAATTATCCAATGAATTCGTTATACTGTAAAATATGGTTAATCGCTAGGTACACACACTCTGAAACCTTCTTAAACGCCATTGGACGCCGGCGCACTGCTCCTCTTTTAACGCAATCGTATTTCTGCTCTCTAATAGAGCTTTTTAGAAAATTAACGTAAATGAATGGTTTTGTCAGGCAACCAGTCGCTTATACATAATTAATTTATTGAGTGAACTAATTTCATGTTCATCTCAGTTAAACAATCTACCTTTTTCAGTTTGTATGCCAGATAATAAAATCATTAGAATGTGAATGTCGATGTTACAAGGGTGAGTGACTATTTCATCAATCATCATTTTATAGAAAACTGTGTTCACTTACCTGTAAAGGCTTGTGTTCGCCCGAGTCGCTATCCTTCAATTCTATAGAGCAAGCGATATTCCTGGCGCGCGCGAACATTTTCTGCGACTCGAAGTTGAGCGCCAGCGGGCGTACATACAAATGGTGTATGAACGCCGCGTAAGGCTGTTCGGGTTCCACATTGAGATTTGCTAGCTCCAGTGTGAGCGGCGATGTGGGGGGAAGTGGAAACGGCTTGAGGGCAGCGTACGCACTCGTCATGCAATCTGTAGATTTATTGAGTGTATACGTTATAATGTTTATGTTTTACGATAGGGCGCTATGTGGTACCAAATTTCGTGATCAAACGAGAATGAGAATGAACTGGGGTATTGTTAGAGAAAATAAACAATTAATTTCAGGAATTTCTTCTTAAATTATATTATAATGAGACCTTCGGTTAGTTAATTGTCTGAGTACAACTAACTTATTTTTCAAAATCATAAAAACAAGAGGGTTATGCCAAGGGGAGTGAAGTCGTCTTCGATAGGTTCACAATGCGTATAACATTTACGTTATACATAGCGCCGCAATTGTTCACAACAGAGTTCTTTTCAGACAAGTGATTTTGTCTGAGTAAGTGACAATGAGAACGTTAAATTAAATGTAGGCAATACACATACGGCTTAGAAGCGGCGACACTAGAACTCAAACTAATCTACAATGACAACATATATCCATTGTGTTTATGATTTGAAGATCTTTCCTTTATTTCAGGTTCTCTAAACATTCATAGATAAAAACTTAGACTCACTTGGAATTTGTTCATTACTCTGTTGCACATTTATACTCAACCAACCCGGTATCACAGTCAATTTTGCCAATTTCTCTGGTTTCCGGTAGTCCGAGAGGATCTTCAGTAAATCGTCGTCAGACATCTTGTTCGGTTCTTGTCGGTAAACAGCAGGAAATTCGGGCGATGTATCGAGATCATTACTATATAACCTACAATAAAAAATAAGAACTACGTAAGAATAAAATAATGCATAAAGTAAAATCCCAAACATATTGCTAATCTTACCTAAACAAAGGTTTGGCAGCCCATGCGAACGGCATCCTAAAGGTTCCGACACGGTTAGCGTATGCCTGTACAGTTTTGTGCACTTTGTGACCTAAGCGAGGGTCCTTAGTTGCCTTGAGGTAAGGCTCCAATACTTGACTCACATGTCCTTGCAGAATTTTGTCAATTTTCACTACTATAAACAAGTCTGGATGGGGATTGTTTATTGATATGACTGCCTAAAACATACAAAAACAAATTCATAAAGCGCACGGCTAATCAAACCGATCAATGAGCATTTAAATACGACTTAATCGCTGAGCGATAGTTCTCAAGGAAACAAAACAAATCATTGAAAAAACCTTATCATAACATTTTTGCAATTAAGTAATTATTACTAACCTGTTTCTTCGATCTAAACCAATCTTCAGATATTTGTTTAACATCTAATTTAACATCGTAGCTAAAATTCTCAACTAATGAATTCGTGCACTCGGTTTCTTTGACTAGATCCTTCACCGCTTCGTGATTGAGGTCGAAATAGAAGTTCTCGGTCACCTTTTTGCAGCTTCTCGCGTCGTAGAGCGCAAGGTGAGTGAAGTAAGGCTCCACCTGACACAATAACTCTTTATCGCCATCAATTGGCGCTTGTAACCTAAACTTTAAGCTTTCGCATTTGAGCAATATTCTTTGGCCAAAGTGTTCTCTGAAAAAAGATTTTAATGCCGTCAATTATCAAAGCACAAGGCTGTTTACAGTCAGTGAAATTAAATGCTTTAATTCTTAGTGATAGGCAAACACTCGATATTAGTGATAGAAGACGTCATTTTTATCTATACCAGGTTACAGGTGTCACGAGCGGCAGTGATCGTGGGCCTACTCATATTACAATGGACCATCCACGGATAGTAGCGTCATTCGAGCAATCGGTATCCGCTGTCGAGTAGGATATCTAGCGAGTATAAAATAAACCTTATTTTTATAAGAGTACAAATCAAGTGGCGACGGCCAACGGATATATTGTAAAAGTTTTGGAACTTAAATAAAACAACTGCCAGTACGGTACCGAGCCGAGTGCCGAGAAGTATTAGGCCGGTTTTTAGATAGAAAATAAATTTCGACGAAAAAATATTGGTGTCCCATAAAAGAAAACTATCGCTGATATAAAATAGTAAATTTCCGAAATTTAAAAATAAGAATAATTATCTCAAAAAGGGCTATGCCACAAGTACATTAGTCTTTGCAGGACACCTTGTATGTATTATGTATGTTCGTAATTATTTGGACAAATAAATACAAAAACATAAAAAAGTCCGAGATTTACTTGAACGGTTCTAGCTGAGGTTCAGGCGAGGGCGTTCGCTTGTAGGGCATGCTAAAGATATTGGTGCGGCACTCGCTGCGAGCGGCGGCTATGGATAGGTCAGTCTCCCGGGAGTAGCGCATCAGAAGCGGGTTCATGCTGTGTTCGAGACCTTTTAGCGTGCCGTATGTCGGGGGCGGAGGCTCTGCTGTCAGAGACACATCTGCATCTGAAAAACGTTTACAGACATAGTACATCGACAGTAAGCTTTATGTCTGATTTACTGTACCGAATTAATTCTGTAAATAGGTGAGGTAGGAGGGAAGTAGGGTACCGCATTGGTCTCCTTAACAGAGCCAATGCAAAAAACTGACAAGACAAACCAATAACTGCCCTTAAATTATGTAACTTCTTCGGTATCATTGACATTGGTCAATGAGAAAACGTCAAATTGCTGAGCGAGCGATGAACCCACCAATTACACGTCTGAATTTAAACGATGACGATATCGACGAAATTACATATTAGAACCCCTGTTTGGAAGTTTTCGGGCATCTGTTCTATTATTCTGATCGCATGGGACAGTTTGCCCTAATAGGAAGGCGAGTTGGCAATCGCAGATTTCTTGGTAGCGCCGCAACAATGACGCTGCTACCCATTACTCGTATGGTATTCTGCTATCTCACGAAACATGATCCCTTATGATGGTAGCCTTTCATTGCGGGGCGGGCGGGTCGGGTGCTTTTCAATCCACTCTATTGGACGAGACCCACACGGATTGAATTTAATTATTTGATTTCTTTGGTGTTACTGGGTAGGACCAGAACTAATTTGGTTTGTGTTATTGTTGGGTCAATCTAAACGGAAGAACCAGGCGCAATTCACGTTTTGTTATTCAAACTAGACCAGAAATCTTATGGAAGGCAACTAAACTACGTCGTCAACATTACAAGTCTTACCTTTATCTAATACTTCATCGTTCTGGTGACTTTCCTGGGAATCCTGGCTTTTCTTCAGAGCCGCCTTAAAAACGTTAATCCACTCGTTCATCTCTTCCTCGTTATCCGCTGAGAAGCTATAACCTTTCCCGCCGGACATCCGCAATTCGAAACTAAATCTGCCGCGTTTTGAATTCTATACAAAAACAAATCTTCTGTAGATTTGTAACATAAAGAAAAAATACAGGAGATTGTAAAGAGTGTGAGGTAAAAACAAATATATACTCACTTTAACAACATCCGAACAAAAATCCATTACAATAGTGAGCTTAGTATCAGTTTTCTTTTCGTCCTTGTATACTTCAAGAATATACGTTCCATCTGCTTCTCTAACCATTGAGCAATATCGTTTCTTGAAGGACTTCGAGGCCAGGTTACTAAAAATTCTGTCCGAGCCGATTTCCGGTCCTTTATGTAGATAACCCTCTTTAGTACCGAAGTCCGCTTTCGCTTGAGCTTCATTGTCGCTTTCAATCTCAGCGTCGAGGTCGTATACTTCTTCAGGTAATTTATTGTCCAAAGGTCTAAAAATATAGGGTATAATTTTTCAATATTATTGTATAGAGCTTCGGAGATTCAGCGGTTAAAACGCGGTCTCCCAATTTGGGAGGTCCGGCTTCGATTCCCAAGCAGGCCATGTAGCAATGAGTTTTAAGTTTAATTTAAAAGTCAGTAAGTTTCCACCTTCGACTTCATCTTCATTTAAGATCAGGTGTGATTGAGGTCAACCAACCCATTGTGCATTAAAAAAAAATTACTTATGTGCATTTATCCGACTGAAAACATCCTGGGCAAACCTGCATGCTTGAGAAATACAATTGGGCCAGCGTGGTGGACTATAGCCCATACTAATTATATGCGGGAAGGCCTATAATTCCTGCAGTGGGATGTTTACGGGCTGAGATGATGATGAATATTGCATAGCCGAGTATCCTGGTAGGTAGGTTGTGGATTCTAGGTAATGTAAGGGGTAAATGTTTGTGCTATTATTATGTATGGTTTATCCGTTATCAGTTTTATTAGTACACGCGATCGCACGACGATCGTAACACTTCCATTATAAGCTAGTCTAGCTGCGTCCATCTCTGATAACGTCGCGTGGTCAGCTTATACTGGAACTGTTACGATCGTCATGTTGTCGACTGTACAAGCATTGCCTAGTATGAAACTTACATTAGTTTATAAGGAATACAATTTATTAATATTAAGTATGAAATTCAATAATTTCAATTCTAAATAAAGACAATTCTTTAAACTTTTTTACATCGACCCTTGTAAAGAGATTCCACTACTTTGCATAATCAACTACAAAGCGTATTGTGTAACACATGCGTGCGGATACTCATGCATGCAGTAGTGTCGCAACAAGGGTTCTCTGATTTTAAATATATCTCTACACTTGACTCTTCCTAGATTAAATCACTACCTGGTAAGTTGAGCTCCACAATAGCAGGTATGCAGTAGCTGAGGGTAACGGCTACTGATGAATGACCACTTAGCAAGTGGAAAATTGCAAAATATTTGAAAAACGGACATGTACATACAACTTTTTAATCAACATAATTTATTGTTTTATTTAATTATCCTGTTGTTCCATTCATGTATAGGCTAGGAAATGATTCACGATTAACGCGATATGAGACGGCCTTCAAAAACGATCAAAGTTAAAACTGTTGTAAATGCTCTCACGGCCGTGAAATGTATGTTAATTGTGTTGCTAATGAGAGTATGAGTTGTTTTGTTATTTCAACCAATGATTTTAACATAACGCAAACTCCTTTAGCGTTAGTAATTACTGCAATTTGCGTAACATGGTAATTTCCAAATAATTTCACCCAAAGGATTAGTATATTCTTGTCATAAAACATGAAAAATTAGACAACCTGTTTGGTGTGATGGTTAGAAACTCTGACTGCTATATTAGAAGGTCGCGGGTTTGAATCCCGCTAGACATGTTTATATGATGAATACAATACGTGTGCCCGAATCATGGACGTTTCCATTTAAATAAATATATTTTTTTAATTTAAAAAAGTTCAGCTACAGTTATACTTATTACACCATTTCTTAAACTTTATTCAAGTTTACAGTTTGATTCCAGAAGCACAACTGCACAGCTAGATATGTGCATATTAAAAAAAAATGTATTTGTGTAGTATATCAACCATTTGATATCCATAATACAAGCCTAGAAGGAACTATCCATGCTTTGGTTGTTGTTATTAACACTAATTATTTCAAGGTGAGACTTTGTGAGATTAATTAATATCGGATTGTCTATATGAGTGACTTCTCTGGCATTTGTGTGAGAATGACTAATATTAAGACTAATTTAAGAAATTTCACCCTATGATTTCTTTCAATTTCTAGATTTTACATATATTACATTTGGATAAGGCTCAGTATAGCGATCGGCATGGAGCGGTGGTACTGATCGACGTCGATCTTTTTGTGTTACTATACGAAATCGATCAGCCATCAACTGCACAGTAGTCAAGCACAGCAAGCATGTCGACATATCGATCAGGGTATTCATCAACGTCGGTTATAAACCATTACGTCGAACGAAGGGTGATCGCCTATTACTAACACTTAATTGATTATACCGTTGATATGACGAATGGTCTAATAACGCCCTAAGGCAATTCCTAAAACGAAACTGAATCGGATGAGGAAAAACCAATTATCTAGTACCAAACTAAGCAACATTTGTACTATGGATAAACATACATAAATATTTATATAAACGTCCATTACTCGGGAATAAATGGTCGCATTTACCCTTACTTATCCCTAGCGGGATTTGAACCCGCAACCGTTGGTTTCACTGGCAATGTCACTGTACAATACAACAAATTTCTGTTTTTTTTTTAATGCATAACGGGTTGTTACTTGACCTCAATCACACCTGATGTTAAGTGAAGATGAGGTCGAAGATGGAAGCGTACTGACCCGGAAACCCCAACACATTTGGGGGACTGGCTATCTTATCTCTGACAACCGGAACACGACAATGCTGTTAACATTGCTGCTTGGCGGCAGATTTAGATAAGATGGTGGTAGCTAGCCAGGCGGACATTTAAAATTAAATTAAAACCTGCAAGATTTCTGTAGTCGTATTGATCTATATTTGTTTGCTTGCTAATTTAATAATTAAACTTAGCAGGGTTTTCTTAAAAGAAAAGACTTGACACTGATTTGGATTATATTTTTTTTTATTCCAACACTGTCCATAGAACTTTTAACTATATATTTACCTTGGCAAGTTGAGGTAAGTCCCAGAGTAACTGTTATACTTGTAGTGTATAAGGTTCCAGCTGGAGGCGTAGCTGAGCAGAGCCTGTCGGGTGAGCAAAGGGCACGACGCTGCCGTGCGGACGTCGGGCACTGCTGTCGTGACAGTCCGCCAACGCCGTGGCAGCACTACACTCTGAAAGGATACGTGAATGAAATGACATGCCACAACAACAATTATAAGATCTAGGATATATCCAAAATAAATAAATCTTTAAAAAGTGTAAAACCTTTAATAAGTTTCCAAATGGTGTATGGTTATTATCATCATCATTGTGGGGTTATGTAATTTAAAATTCTGAAAATACAAAAGGTTTTGGAAATATTATACCTATTTTTGATATACCATTCCATTTTACGTCAACTCACATAAAAAGCTGGTCAAGTACGTGTCGGGCACGCTCAGTGGATATTTAAAAGTAAAAGTTATTTTCCTTTTAGGTTAGGTTTAGCTGTAACCACTTTCGTTCACTATAATATTACCACAACCCAGTATCTAAAAAGTTATCCAGACAACCTCTTTTCGAAAGACCCATTCAACAATACCCTAGGCAATGGAGTACAAAATCACATGTACTAAAAATTTTTTTTTCATTGCGCATTTGTTTTGAGTAGTTTTTTGACGACGCCCTAAGAGAAACATTAACATAAATGGCAAAACAATTGATTATGTGGAAAACTATGTCTATTTAGGGAAACAAATATTCTTTTCAAAGACAAATAACGAAGAAGAAGTAACAAGAAGAGCCAACATAACTTGGAAAAAGTACTGGTCCTTGAAAGAGATTTTGAAGGGCGACTACAACATGTCGATGAAGAAGGTCGTACTATAGAGTTGCCTTTTGCTTTGCTTGGCTTACGGCGCACAAACTTGGATTTTTACAAACAAAATAAAAAACAAAATTAGAACTACACAACGAGCAATGGAAAGGAGTATGCTGAGCATAAGGAAAAGGGACAAAATTAGACACACAAAAATTAGAGAAAAAACCAAAGTCACCGATGCTCTTACACACGCTCTAAATCAGAAATGGAAATGGGCTGGTCATATCGCTCGGATCTCCGACAAAAGGTGGACCATACTGACTACGACCTGGCGAGGCCCAGATGGAAAAAGAAACGTCGGTGGGCCCTACAGGAGATGGGTTGACGATATAATACATACTGCAGGTAGACAATGGCTATCTAAAGGAAAGGACAGAGAAGAGTGGAGAAAATTGGAGGAGGCCTTCACCCAAAGAGAGATCCATAGCAAATAAGATAATTCTAACAATAACTAACATAACTCATAAGTAAAATCATACTAATACTAACAACATTTGATATGCAATTTAGAAATATATATCCAAATAATTATTTTTAATTTGTGTGCAGAAAGAGACCATGTTTTTATATATAACCACCAACCAATAGTTTTTATTTTAATATTGATTACATATTAGTCATTTCTTTTTCAAGGGATATTTAAGTAAAACCTTGACTCTAAATTATTTGTTAAAATCACAATATTTTAATTGGTTTACTTATTCGTAAAAAGTGGTAAACAGAAGATAAAAAAACAAGGCTGAATTAGGTTTAGTCTTTTTCTTAAGTTTGGATGTTTGTTTGTTAATAAATTACCGCGATAAAGTTATTCCACGAAAGTTATTATTATTATTATTATATTATTTTCTTAAGTTGGTAATTACTCTTACAATAACTTAAAACAAAATCATCGCACCCTGTGAGCCATGGATGTATTTTGACAACGAAGTTTGATAATTCAATTAAAACCCATATCAATTTGAGATTCCACAGAAAGTACGAATTAATTGCTACCAGTTAAACCTTCGCTTTTCAATCTCCCTCAAAACCTTACCTACATAGTTGTATGGACATTATAATTTCAGAATTTTAAACTTCATACGAATATATCTCTACAGTAAATCAAGTAATGTAGGATATATTGAATTTGAGCTGCAATATTTTTCCTGATAAATTACGAATCACCACAGAAGTTTCATTAAAATTTTCATAAAGATAGTACAGCATATTCTAAAATCCTTCTCTTAATACATTATTATCTCTATTATTTTGATAGATAAAGTTACAATATAAAATAGGTACTTACGGATACATCATCAGTTGGGTACAGCAAAATGTCTCTGAGTGGGTCATTCAACAGCAATGTTTTATTCTCTTGGATATATCGTTCAAAATCAAGAGCGGAGCATTTGGTTGCTATAATGTTCTGTAAGAATAATTTAAATGATGATTATGCAGATCTGAAGTATCTCTTTAATTTGATTGAAATTTACATTAAAAATAAACTGGTATTTTTAAAGAATGTACAATCTGACAATTTGTGTGCATGGAATCAGTTTATCATCCTGCAAGAAAACCATCCTGGTTTATAACATTAGTGGGATGAATCACACTATCTAACTAATATAATATTATCAACGTGAAATTGTGTGTTTGTTACCGCTTCACACTTAAATGGCTGGATGAAAGGTATCTATTAGTATCTATAGGATTAGGACCTCGATAAACATATAGCAAAAATTTTGCTAAACCGATTTTGGTGAAATGTTTCACTCAAACAAAGTCACGAGCAACAGCAATTGCTTAATAAATTCCACTGACGTCATGGTTTCAGTATGGTAAGTATAAGATTGGCCCTCTTATTTGCATAAACATTTATAGTCATATTTGCATAAACTTGAAAAGCTAAAGGATGCTATGCGTTGCACATTATGATAATTAATGATTGATTTCATAATACATAACGGAAAATAAACAATTACAATTTCTAGGAAAAACGTGACTATACTTCCATTAGTAATGTTTGATGTTGACAAGGTACCTCAGGCACTAAGCTGATAGATAGATTAATATTGAAGTGTTAATTCAACAAGGAAATACCCCAAAAATTGTAATTTGGAATTACCAAGGGTAGATTTGAACATCAGGGGACTTTTTTGTAGTCAGGATGTATATTGTTAGGATTGTTAGGTGCAATCAGTGTTAATAATATGTTCAGTCTGAAACAGAGACACCTACAGGCCTGCATAATACAAATTAGGTTTACTCAGGAAACCATGAACTATATTTTTTTATTTATTTACACCAATTACTGAGCTCAACAATGTAATAAAACTACTATTGAAAAGTATTCATGAATTCCTGAAGAATGTTGATTGTTTTATTCCAGGCTGGAAAGTTTACCTGTTTCAGAATGTACAAACAGAGATAGGCATTCAGTATCTATTACATGGTTTTACTGATATAGTAGATTCAGTCCGAATGACAATGTTTGTCACATACAGTAGGTTCTAATGGTTTCATTTAAAATGAAGACCTCTACCTATAAATCAATGCTTAGCTCTCGTCCTAATTATTAAGACCAATACTGGACCAAAAAGGTAACAAATGTTAAAGACAATTTTTAGAGATTCTATTGCCTATCTTACATAAAACTTGACAATACATCAAAATATTGTAAAAGTACTCATTGTAGTTATGTTAGCCAGTGTCATTACCACTTTGTTTACCTTATTGAATAGATAATGTTATGTAAATACTGAGTCTTAAGTCAGTCTATTATTGACATGACTGATGTATAGAAATGATGACTGAAAACGAATAATTCATTCTACTTGAAAAATGTATCCATTTGCTTAATTTATTTGAGCAAAATAAAAAACCCTTTTTTGCGCTCCCCGACACTGACCAAATAAATAGAAGATATTATTTCTTGGATAGGCAATGAAAAACACTAATTATTATGATGTAGGGAAGTTCAAACTAAGCCTAAACGAGGATATGAACGTATCTAACGACTGTTAATCCGAGAGGAAATAAAAAGCAGTAGGTAATAAAAAAGCGTCTAAAAATATTGGGGCACATTTTTACCTCGTATTCTGCGCCACACTTCTTTGCCTTGGAGTTAACCGGAGGCATGTTGCCACACACACGTTATGCACGAAGCATAAAAGTATGTTATACCGACAATGTCTCCAAAATATTTACATCTTGCACAAATCTACATAAAAAAGCCGAAAATCGCAATGAATAGGAAACAATACAAAAATCGAAATCCCGAAACGGCAAGCACAAGCAAAACGACTGACAGCCAACTGACAGAATTGCCAAGTCTGGGCCAATCAGAGACGCCAAAAATGTAACGCGAAGTTTTTTTCAGCCATCCTAATAATCTCTCGTAGATATGATAGATTAGCGACGGAATTTATAATTTGAGCCATCGCATATACAGGGCGTCCCAAAGTTATGGGACATGAAGGGGAAGTACCTTAAATATCGTAGATAGTGAATTTTGCTCAAAGAAGACTTTATGTTATTTTTAAAAGTTAGTAATTCTGCATTCATAGATTTTCTAAAAATTATTTGCTTCGGCTGGGAATCGAACCGACTCAAATGTGAAAAAAAAAACACCCTACTTTTATGATGCCAATCGAAAGAATAGCTAAAAAATAATAACTCTGCCTAAGTAACATAGTATTTTAAAAGAAAGGAACAACGTGAAATTAATCATTTTAATCAAATAAAAAACATACATGAAACTGCCGTAGTCAATTAAGTAGGTATTTTTTTGTAAATTAATTAATTAAATGCTCAAAATGTGATCCCTCTTGTCTTACGCAAATCGCCAATCTTTTAATGAGCCCGCTGCCTGTTGATTTTTGTTGTTTCTGTTGAATACAAGTTTTATCATTTCATCTACACGTGCACTTATAATAAGGAAAACTATGTTAGTACCTATTTTATGAAGTGGGTACTTATTTACGAATAATCAATGCTATCTTTGGAATGATAATATCGCTACTTTTCGAACGTCGTCGGCAATAAATAACTTTCTTGAAATTTGACTCAATCATTTTATGTTGTTCCTTTCTTTTAAAATACTATGTTACTTAGGCAGAGTTATTATTTTTTAGCTATTCTTTCGATTGGCATCATAAAAGTAGGGTGTTTTTTTTTCACATTTAAGTCGGTTCGATTCCCAGCCGAAGCAAGTAATTTTTAGAAAATCTATGAATGCAGAATTACTAACTTTTAAAAATAACATAAAGTCTTCTTTGAGCAAAATTCACTATCTACGATATTTAAGGTACTTCCCCTTCATGTCCCATAACTTTGGGACGCCCTGTATAGTGTAGTAATAGTTTAGCATAGTACGCGGTTTGCTACTGGAAGTGAATAAGGTGGCGCTGGTATCAACTGGTACATGGTTTACATGTTAGGTCTGCACATCGATAATGATCTAACTAATATTTGGATGTTTTTGTTTATTTGTTTGTTTGTTGCTCAATCACGGCGAAACGGATGAACAGATTTGGATGAAATTTGGTATAGAGGTAGAACACACTCTGGATTAAGACATAGGATTTTTTTATTCCGATGAAGTTATTCCACGCAGGCTAAGCCGCGGGCGGAAAGCTACTCATTCATAATGCTACTGGCCGTTGAAGGAGATGGACCAACACTTAGCACATCAACGAGCTTGGTGACTTTGATTACTTAATATCTCCGTCGAGAGGCAGTATTCGGTGAGTCATTACTTGATAAGAAGCTGATTATGGAATTTGAGCAGGAGGGATTCCACCTTTGTAGACAGGATGAATCCCATAGATTGCATGCGAGAGCTAAGTTGGGTTGTGTGAGGGGCACGCAAATGTTTACCTATCACTGGTAATCATCTCAGGTTTCATTATCAAAATTGAGTTATTATTTGTGTGTGAGTAAGTGGTCTGTAATTGTCTCCTCACAGAGTTTAAGGTGATCGGGCATGTGTTCTGTCAGTGGCAGACAATTACCACGTCCTATTAAATCCTAGTGTCATTCCGATATCATATTCACCTATAGTATCTTCGCAATTGCCCGAGCAACCATATACCACGACATGTCTGGCGACGTCCTGGTCGCTAGCAACACCCACATTACCAACATATACTAATAATGTGGAGACTCGACAACTGTCAGCCGTCATAATACGGAAAATTTTTGCGTTCCATCACTAAAGGTACGACCTAAGCGCCCAACAAGTATTGTACATGTAGCTGTTGTTGAGGCGTAGGAGTAGGAGAGAAGTACTTACACCTTGACAGAGAGACAAGCTGCTGCATGGTGAATCGGCCCAAGTTACCCTTATAAACTTCGCATGGTTGTTTCGGGATAACAATGTTGTATATATTAAAATCGTCAAATTCTAAAACGTCAAAAATTCAGCATAGGGCGACTTTAAATCCCGAAATTATTTGAACTATAATAATAAATAAAATAAACTAAAAGTAATGCCAACGATCTCGTTGGCATTACTTTACCGAGAGTCGGAGTAAACCGAGATCCGAGGTAAACAATCGGACCGTTACTGAGTTAAATTGGGATAGCGAGCGATTATTATCTCTGTCCTTATCTCTCGTACGCAATAACGGCGTCAGTTGGTCGACGACAGCTGTCGTTTCGTGATTCGTGGTACAGGAAAGCAGTCAGTACCACAGTTGTCAACACTTTGTCAGCCATTTTGTGAACAAGTTCATTCCTGTTTGGATTGCGTTCGAAGTGATACGTATTGCTTACTTTTTTGTTATTTTTAATACGTTGCTGGTAGCTTTTTTGTTTGTTTTGCTGTTAATGTGAATAGTTGTTGATTTTAATTATGGAATCACAGCCTGGCAGCTCTAGGCAACCATTGAAAGATATCAATTCAATACGCAAAAAACGTCAAAATGCAAGCTAACTTATTAATTAATTTTTCCGCACTTGAACCACTATTATATGTTCGATTTTTAAGGTTCCGTACCAAAAAGAAAGATTTTATTTTATAATAATTATTTATTTACTAACTTGCTGCAAAGGCATCCTACAACATTTTTACAGAAATTCAGCTACCTATACAATACTTACTATTTATATTATACTCATAATTTGTTAAGTATTATTGTTTTCGTGGGAACGAGTAGTTTAGATATCGTAGTACAGCGCACGAGTGCACTTAAGAGGCAGCCGCCACTGTTACCCACTAATTTTTGTTTACAGCGGACTTATTTTACATCGAACGCAAAAGAAAATGGTCGTTAATGTGCACTAATTCGTGAAGTAAACTTGGTCTACTGAAGAATATCCGTACAAAACAAGTATAACGGAGAAAATGGCGAGCATTTTGGGCATCGGTGTAGCTTTCGATTTTAATTATTGCGAATTACCTACATTAAAATAAGTACTCCAATCTGTCAATGAAGATGAAGAATAATAATTTTTATATAATTTTTTCAAATAAAAATGTTTTGAACCCCTGAAACTTTGTTTACATTCTTTATCTCGAATCCTTGGCCTTACTTTTAGTTATGGATAAAAACGTAAGTTGTCAACAAAACAACAAACAATTATAAATATAAAACCATATCACATTAAAAGGCAGGCACTTCGGATCGTCGGCAGTAGGATCAATGAATAGGAATCTACTGAGACCGCGTCGTTCATCTTCGTCTATATCGTCACACAGGTGAGATTGTAGTTAAATACAAGATCAAGAAATCACAAAAAATGTGCTTATTTTAATACCGTTTTAAAGTAATAAATTGGTTTTGTTTGAATAATACTATTTGTAATCATTTAAGTCAATAAACTATTTTTGATTTATTTGTGTGTGTGTAATAAAGTGGTATAATAATAATATTATCTATGGTACAATCTACATTAAAATTACAATATCTATTTATTGTTCTAAAGATGCTAATTTCCCATGTTTACCCATTTCGCATTCCATCAAAACAAGATCAAAAGAAATTCGTCTTCACTGACTCGCTCAAAATAGACTGTCATTTCACTTTTTGATTTCCTATATTGTTGGAAAGCATAGGAAATTATTATAAATTGCCGATTTTACTTATTACTTTATTTACTACAGCTAAATTGCCTAAAATCACCCAAATTATTTTTTCGACAAAATTCGACCCTTCGAAGAATTCGGAGATAGATTAAAAAGCGATAAATCTTCCATTCTGGCAACCCTGACAACTGACACCAATGACAGTTTGAGCATGTGTTGCTGTAGCCGAAAACCTGAAACTGCTATGTTTATAGTAGTAGTTTAGTTTTGTCAGGTATGTGCTTCGGTCATGTAGTTAGTGAACAATTTTGTTGTTATTCTGAGACAACTATATTACATCTCTATGGCATCTGTCCTAACCTTAGACACAGTTTAAAGATCTTTTTACCTTAAACGAGTAATCCGGCACGCCTATTTAACCGGTCAAGTCCTTGACCGATTACGTCACGCACTCCGGAGACCCCCCGTCCCGCGCGCACTCAAGGGATCAAATTACACGGTCTCAGATAAACACATCTGGTTCACGTTCTATTGCGTCTAATCTCTTTCTGTAAACTGTTTTGGCCTTTTGAATAACAAAGCCGCATAACTATAAACAAATCAGGTCAGGTATTATGTTACTAAGCAAATAATAACCTGTTGATTACAGAGTACCTACCTGAGAGCGGCACGAGTTGAAAATTCAAGATTTGTGACAAAACTAATGTATCAAAGTAAATGAAATTTTGGAATGTACATTATGAATAAATAATGAATCTAACTACATTCTTTTATTTACTACTCCCTTGTAAAATTTTCAAAATAACCAAGGTTGAATTTTACGTAGTTCGTATAGGTTGACGCAGTATAACCTATAATTTTGGAATTTTGGAATGTCGTCATCCAAGACAAGTTTGCTTATTTTCTTCAAGAAAATACAGAAACATACCACAAATATCATAATAGTTTGAGAAGTAAAGGATGAATCGTATAAAAGGGCGTATAAAATCATAAAATACTAGTATTTCATAAATATGGGAGTTTTTTAGGTATCATTCTCAAAAGCCGTTTCCGTTAGGTACATTTACGTTTTGGAACACAATAATAGTAAGTAATAACTCAAACAATAATAGACTTCACCATTTCTATAAACACTTACCTAACTTACACACAAAAAACTAAAGATATCGTCATTTTTAAGAGGCATGTTTTTTGTGTGAATTCCCGAGTCGCCGGAACATTCCATTGTGCGGGGACCGGGTGAGCGAAGATATCGATAAGGTGACGAACGAAATCGAGTTGGAAAAAGAAAACATTATGTTGTTGTGACATACTTATTCTTTATTATATAGGTAGGTTATTTCTATTTCACTATAAATAATAGATATAATATATGCATACAGATCAAACAACGTTATTTATTATAAAGAATCTATTAGCTACACAATGTTAGTTATATGAGCCAAACTTACACCAATTACAGATTCATATTTCATAATATGACAATTCCTATATTTTTATTTAGCTTTTATTTGTTTATTTAAAAAAAATACAATTTGTAATTTTTACAAATATTTATCGGAAATTGGTTTTATTTACTATTTCAAGAAAGGAATTTATTTATTTATTTATTTATAGTTTATTGTACACTAATCATAAAAACAGTACAGCAATAAAGAGGATGTACAAAGGTGCAAGCTTATCTCTAAAAAGAGATTTCTTCCAGCAAGACCGTGAGTGACAAGAGTGAGAATTGAAGTGGATAGACATACATACGTGTACAGATTTAACAATAATAAATACCTAATAATAGTAATATAATATATAATACTTGTATACACATACTTATATGTACAATACATATACCTACTTACATATCTAAATAGATAAATAAATAGTAATATATACATATATAAATACATATTATGTACAGAATATTTAAGAAACCTATAGTACCTTTGTGTTATAAATACCTATATCTGCAATACAATAAAAATAATTAATTGTAGGCCAAGCCCAAGTAGTGTTCCCTTAGTCGCTTCTTGAAAATCCCGAATGCCGAATGTGATCAATAAAAGCAGTTTTCTTCGATAGAGAATATTTAGTTAACTTTTAATTTTGCCTCCTAATTAGATACGAATATATGACAATTTTTTTTTTATCAATTACCTACAAATATCATTGAGATATAATGTACTAACGTACGTACATTGTATCTCGATGATAAATATACAATATTACCATCGACAGAATTACGTATAGTGAGTAAAAAAAGCTAACATTTTTTACAAATATGTTACAAAATGAACCCAGCTTTCAGACACTACTAATATTTTTCAGGGTACTTTTAAGAATAGTGTATTAATTAATTATTAAATTTGGGAGGAAATCTAATGTCCCCTGTAAATAAATATTTTCATATGGTGAGATAAGGCTTTTTATTTTTTTCCATGCATAGAATGAATCCATAAACCATTAAAAAACATAAAATAGATAGGTAATCGATTTACTTTTAAATATAAAAAAAGTTGAAACATAATTACTTTAGGTCAATGCCAAAGTTTACAGCTTAGTATACTCATTCAAGAGTTGTAAATGACATCATATGGTCATACCATAGCTATGTTCAACAATAGTTATAAAAACAACACTTCAGTTTACAATCTTTGGGCTCGGAGTCATAAACTTTTTTATGAAGGCGTGCGGCAAACGCAAAAGTCGGGGTACACCATCTGGCTGGCACTCTACGGGGGCGCTAGCGGTCTGGCACTTTAGCGGCTAGAGGATACGGTCTTTTTTCGTTTCCAAGATTCTTCGATGATGACGACGACATCGTAGCTGAAAAACAAAAGTATACCTGAATTTCATGGAATTATATTTTGACAGTGGCAGTGGGCGGGGCACATAGCTCTTCTTGAGCAAGATCTTGAGTGGAGACTGGAGATCATACACTGGCAAATGCAGCATAGGACGTCTACCCGCAAAGTGGACAGACCACCTAATGAAGGTCGCGGGAAGTCGCTGAATGCAGGCCGTTTCCAACCCGTCACTCAAGAAACCTATGGAAGGGGAGGCCCATGTTCAGCAGTGGACGTCATGTTGCTGATATAGTGATGATAGTACTGTGTAGCTGAAAGAGGTAATCTCAAAATGTGAAACGATAGAAATCTTTATGAACTAGTACAAAAACACAAGTAACTTATAACCGCCTCCGTGGCTCAATGTAAACAACATTGGGTTTACGATTCGGAGGTCGCGGGTTCGATCCCTAGCGGGGTACATGTTTAAGTACTCGGTTTGGTTGGTGGTAGGGCATTTTAAATGTTCGCCTGGCTAGCTACCACCATCTTATCTAAATCTGCCGCCAAGCAGCAATGTTAATAGCATTGTCGTGTTCCGGTTGTCAGAGATAAGATATCCAGTCCCCCAAATGTGTTGGGGTTTCCGGGTCAGTACGCTTCCATCTTCGACCTCATCTTCACTTAACATCAGGTGTGATTGAGGTCAAGTACCAACCCGTTATGCATAAAAAAAAAAAACTTACAGCAGAGCTGAGGCGTCCTGGGCCTGGGGAGAAGCAGGTGCCTGTAGGATACCAGGCGCCGGAGGAACAGCCGAGTTACTGCCAAAAAGTAAATTGTTATCATTCAATCAAATAATAAATAGATTCATATATTTTATAACACTGTTTGCTATTTATTACTCATGGGATGTCGACGTCCATGGATAGATACATGCCATCCTCGTCGTACATCCCGATAATATCCCCCAGGTGGGACGTGTTATCATCATTCTGCGAAAATTATAATTTGAATTGAACTTCTACTTTTCGGTGCAATGATACATAATTGGTAATGAAATAGCATCTGTCACATCACATCATCAGTTGTAAACATCCCACTGCAGGGATAGAGACCTTCCCTCGTAATGAGGTAGTATGGGTATAGTCCGCCACGCTGGCCAAGTGCGGGTTGGGGACTTCACATGCCTTAGAATGAAAAAGTATCTGTATACACCACTACATTTTAATTACCAAAAATATTAAAATAGAATATGTAGTTTGATTATTGTTTTATAAATAAAATGTTTTCAAGTTGTAATATTTTTTGGGTTCAATGTTTTGAATCCTCTTATTACGAAAAATTAAGACACCCTAGTTCACAGTACGATAGAATTTTCCTGCATTCATTCATCCCAACTCTCACACGCACGTTGTTTATGACTACTGCGAGCGACAGAGACCGACCGCTTTCAATTGCCGAATACCTAACAACTTACGCGAATACGCGGTAATGAGAGACGTCTACCTACTCTACATGACAAGTAGGTAGGTACAAGGAATACACCCAATGGCTGGTTGATTACTCGCCGCGATAAGAACGAGTTCGATATTTACGCTAAGCAATTTCTTAAGGAATTCGAAACAAAACAAAAAAATCAAAGTACGATATGCAATTAATTGTTTTAAAAAAATAGATTTTAACTTTCCCTTCATACTTTCCGGGCTTAGGACCGGCAAAATTACTTCATCTGGTGGGCAGGTAAATGTGAAGCTACTTATTAAAGAAAACAATGATAATTATTTACATTATGCGAAAAAAGTTGAAACATTTCAGTGGAAGTAAATTATGTAATTTTGGCGTATTTAAAAAGTTAAAATCAGCTATTTACAATGAATGATTAACGAAAACTAAAATTCTAAACATACTTACAAGTACCTTCTTGTTCGATACACACACGCGAACGTTTTGTCAAATTGTTTACGTTCCTTTCTACTTTTACTTGGTCAAAAGCCTCCCTTATCAGCTGTTTTAGTTCATTTACACACACTCTGCATTGTGCTAAAGCTCAGCTGTCGAGCGTCTGGGTACAAGTCACGGTACATTTGCAACGCTGCACTTACATTTTCACCAGATAGGAAATACGCTCGTAACATAAGCGTGTACTCGCGGAAACTAAATTGATAAGCCATTGCAGTGACTCAAGATAACAGACACGCGCTCGTATCAATGTCTGTTGCTATGCGTGCACTGACTCACAAAAGTCCGGCCGGCATAGGCCGAGCTCGGCGGGGTGAGAGTTAATTAGAGTTGTGGCGCGCTGTTTTATCGATGAATGTTTGACGTATTTTAAAGTGTAAGATGACAAGGCGCGAACCGCCTGTTTTATTGATAAATAAGTAAACCAATTATTACGATTTCACTAAGACAAAAATTTGAAAATTCGGATTTTCTCAAAAAATTTGTTAATCGAATGAGTAAATGATACTGAATACCTCATTTTTTTTTTGGTAATTAAAATGTAGTGGTGTATATGTGCAACTGAATACAAATAAATATAAAATATCTAACACCTAAGACAGTAAAAAGTAATATAAATTAACATGAAATGCAGTTACATCATATGCATGCATTAAAAAATCGCCCCGTGATATCGCCACGTACTATTTCAATTATTTCAAGAGCAGTCGGATAAATACACACAATTAAATTATGTAATGGTACATGGCCTGACCGGGGATCGAACCCGGACCTCCCAAACTGAGAGACCAACACCAAAAAAAAAACGAAAAATAAGCACAAAACCGAAGCATCACCACTTATCTGTTCCACTAATCTTTTGTTGTCTGTTCGCGGTCATATATCCAACTGAAACGTAAATAAATAGTTTTTTTTTTCATTTGCTAGTTGAAGGTGAGTGATAGCTGTACAGTTAGCAAAGTGACCATTTTGATAATAATTGACATGTATCTCTATTGTTACACTTGATATGTAGATTTTGTGTTGTACAATAAAGTGTATATAAACAAACAAAAACAATTATAGAATACTCGAAATATCGAAGAGCGCACTCAGCGACTTGAAGCCGAATGTAACGGCATCACCCCATAGGAACTGTCGGTAACGACGAGTATAATTTTTTTTATCACTACACTTACAGTGGTGTGCGCTGACGTTAAGTATTTCCTCTTCCTCCAAATATTCTACTTCGTCCAGGTCTGAGAGATCTCCGTCGTCGTCGTCTTTTACGACGTCGTCGACCCGGCGTTCCAAGCAGCCATGACTGATAAATAAGAAAATTATTGTATAAAATTTGAAGAGTTCCCTCGATTTTTCCAGAATCCCATCATCAGATCCCGACCTGATGACCACCTGAGAAGTACATCCTTTCAAACAAATAAAGAATTTTCTAAATCGGTCCAGGCGTCTCCGAGTAATCGGAGAACTAATTCAGACGAATTTTATAACCTCCTCTTTTTTTCGAAGTCGGTTAAAAATGTAAATTTCACATGAAATAAATATAATGTATTACTTCTCGTAAGGAAATTCATAACAGATAAGATCGATTTTTTATCGATAGTGGTCCATCGATATGGGTACGCCCTACGAGTGCCTACGACTAATAAACGGCCGAGTCCGCCATGTCATTTCGTAAACAATGGGAGCTCTCTTTGTAAATAAATAACCTAATTAGTGAATAATAGTTGGAATTAGCCTTGACCGAGTAAATATATGAAAGTTTATTAGTTATTGCGCCATTACTAATCGTTCTTAGGCTAATTCAATGACAAATTCATAGAAAATATGCCAATCTTTTGCACGAACATATAGGTACAAAATTTTTGTTGGCACATAAAAATATGATTTACGACAAATTTACGACAAACCTTGCACTTCTAATTATCTAAATAGTTAAAACAATCACTTAGAATGAACACAAATCCACTTACCGTGCACGAAAATCCAATAAAACACACAAAAAACACAAATTTGTCGCAGCAGGGCGTAACGGCCTTCGCGCAGTATGGGGCACTTTTTGACAACTGATTTTTACTCTGATTCCACTTCAAAATTCATTTTATTTATAGTCTATACACCGAGTACGATTAAGGACCGGAGCTCAGTAAGCTGCCAGACAATATAAAACCCTAAATTTCAAACGATAAGGTTTAAAGTTGGGTCGGGTCGACTGGTACCGATCGGTACCAGCGGGGCTTGAGTGTATGCGCGTTTAAGTGGTACCGATCGGTACCAGCGGGACTATAGCGAAGCCTTATGTATGACGAATCCAGCCGACTATTACACCCTAAAGCCAAGAAACGCCACAACATCGCCACGCCCGCCGCCGCCTGCCGCCGCCCGCACCGAACCGCGCGCCCGCGTCCCCGCCGCCGCCGGCCGGTGTTTTATAAATGGCAGGCACTGTTCGTTGCCAGTATCACCTAACCGCTTAAATAATTTAATTGGATTTAAAAGGTATCGACAGTAATTCTTTGACTATCTTTAGTTAGGTGACAGTTCCTTTACTGAGGATTTTGGTGGACTCATATGGTAATACGAAACTTCAATCATAGATACATTTATATTAAGTAGGTACCTAATAATAAGTGAATAAAACCAACAATATCATAACGTGCAAACAAAGTTTTTCTATTACTAAAGCAAGGCGCACACTACTGATTTAATACGTGACTAGAAACTACTTATATACGTCACTACTACTTGGTTATCATTCATTCATTACCGACACAGGAAGGAGTGGATGGGTGATCTGTGATTACCGAAGTCACGGTTGTAGGGGCGTAAACCCTTGGTAACCTTTTGTAAGCTATTAGCTTGCAGCATGAATGGGCCGGCTCAACCGGGGAAGTACCACCCTCTCGCAGAAGACCGACGTCTGAGTACTGGCATTTTGCCATTGCGCTTCGTCCGGTGAGCGAGGGCGCCGGAGGCCCACCTTCCAGTCTCTCTCCAGAATGGTAGCGGTATTTAAAGAGTTAGTACCCCAGGAGGGTACCAGCACTGCTGGAGAATCCCTCATCGCTCAGGCTGCCCTACTTATTCTGGGGTGGACACCTTCCTCAAAGGCCGGCAACGCATCTGTGACCCTTTTGGTGTTGCGGGTGCCCATGGGCGGCGGTGATTGCTTTCCATCAGGTGACCCGCATGCTCGTTTGCCGCTCTCTCATATAAAAAAGAAAAAAAAAAAAAAAGCCGAATTCTACGCCAATTTTTTTTTACGATGCCTGTGGCTGTTCTTCGATGCGTCGTCATGGGACAAATATATGTTTTGGTCGTCATTGATCAAAGTGTAATTAAGGTAGGTATCTAAGGTAGATACCTAATTAAGGTGTTTCGAGTTTAATTAAAATTATTAATATAAATTGATCAGCTGTTGTCAAATTAGTTTGGTCACACAAAGCGAATATTCAGCATTAAAATTACATACATGCAGTATTTTCACATTTTAAATTTCTACTTGCTAAAGAATATAGGTAAAATAAAAAAATAATAGTTAATTTATGTGAAGAATCTATTAGACTTCTATCTTCGGACATATAATTATATAATAAACAGCAGGCTTTGGGCACAGAGGATACTTTATCGACTATCGTTTACACCCCTTTTTAGGGTTTCGAAACTAAATATCGTTCGTCCGCAATATGCAGGAGAAGGGTGTACCTAAATATTATGTAGATATTATTTGGGTTGATTAGAGAAACAAACAAGTACAGTTATGTCTACAATTTTCTTTATAAAGTATATTGTACTTACAATAATCACAAGTTCAGTAGGTAAGAAATCTAAAGCCTGGTTTTATCGAAACATTACACAAAATACATGCATACACAATGTTTTTGCTTTCCGTGGCGGATGGAAAACATCTCGCGTGCGGATGAAGAGGGGAAGTCTCCCGTTATAAAAAAATACTCTGTGGGTTTGTTTCATTTTTTGACAACCTCCGACAGCTCGTATTGAATTTCGTGGAGCTTTTTGGCGGGATCTCGGCGAGTGAAGTTGCATTTTTGTTTATACATTCTTAAAATTTGTGCATTCTGACTTTTGAAGCTTAATAATGGCAGAATATTGTGCAGCAAAAGTTAGTGATGGTGTACAAGTGAAGGGAAGTGTAAATTAAAGTGCGTAACGATAACGAAGCTTTCGGGTTCCCACCAGAATCCGCCAAAATGTTTTGTAAAGCATTCTGCCACTTTACTGAAGAATGACTTGACCGCGTGACTAGACTCTGTATACGCCAAGTATACGATGAATTACTTGTTTTGAGTGCGACTGACTTTTAAATTGAAGAATTAAGAGAAATAATAATTTGCCTTCTCCGAGAGTAGAGGTTATAAACTTTCGTCAAAAGAGTTTCGTAATAATGTAAAATGTTTGATAATAAATTGTTGTTTTAAAATTAGTACATTATGAATAATGATACATCAGCTTTTGTACGAATCGCAAGTAGCCAGAAATCTAAATGCATCGCATCGTAGCGTTCTTTTGGACATATGAACGAATAAGTTTCAGAGACTCATAAGAAATTGTCTAATCCGTTGACACTTACCTATCTGTTTTTTGCCTGTTATAGATAAGATCTATAAACTAAAATCGAAAGCACGTCTACCTTGTAAGAACTCATTTAATGTCTTCACAAAACAATGTTTTGTTCTACCAAAATGAAATATTCGGAGGAAACGAAATGTGCATGAAAAAAAAATTTTGTGTATTATGTGTAATGTTTCAATAAAACACGCGCAGGACACCCGGCTAAGGTACATAAATATCCCTCATATGAATGTTTACACCGAATATGCAGGTACTTCCAACAAAACTAATCTCGTAGTTTTAAAGTTATGTAATATAAATCAAGTCGATTCTGACGTGACTGCTCTAAGCTAACCTATAAAAGTTAGAATCACCCCTTTGGCACTGCTATGTATTAAGACGTGTATAAAGACCATCTCTATCTTCACTGCTGGTGATGCGTTAGTTTCTTTTTTGTTTCCGTGAAATTTGTGTGAAAATGTGAAATTATTCTGCACCCAAATCGCTGATGGTGATGGTGAAAAAGGGTGGTGCTAGGGTTAAATTAAACATTATTATTGTTATTTTGGAGCTTGTCCAGTTTGGAACTCGAATATGTGACCCCCCCCTGACTCTAACCCTGGTCCACCCTTGCCTTAGATATAGGCAATCATCCACCAAGCGCTAAGCGGGTTCGGTGCGGATTGGTACGGGTACGAATTGAGAGTCGGACTAGTGGTTACCTGACCGTCAGGTTTACCTATAACTTGTAGGCTAGGGCATAATCCTTATTAATAAGTCGATCTTGAGTTTGAGATCGCATCCCAGTCCAAATACTATTTTTTTAATATTATTTTAATATGCAACAGATTCTTAAGCGTCAAGAGGTCATCTCAATCGCAAGATCGATTTATCAATACGGCCATTAATTTAACAACTGTCGGGGGGGTCTCAGGATTTTTTTTTTGGGAGTTGGTTGGCCCCCATGGTCTGATTTACACAAACCAAAGAATAACTAATTATTCCACCAAATATAAATTGGAATTACTTACTTTTTCAAGTTTGACGGTTATAAATTAATGATACAATTTAAAATATTTTAAATGGGTTGAAGTTCTAGTAACACTCGTATGAAATGTCACAATAAAACATGCACGGAAATTTTTATTACTCAGCTTGTCAGCATGCGCCACCATCCAACCGGTAACGTACATTTCTTGGACCCTCTATGACCTTAATTTATTTATTGATAACATTTTTATAAAACCTATCTACCTATTCACATCAATCATCAAAGACACAATGCTTTTATTTAACTATAAAGAAATTCGTTAGTAGATTTACAAATTATACATACTTAGGTTCATTTGAAAGCGATTACCTAATTGTGAAGGGAAAATAACAAATTCTTTTAGCTACTTGTCTCGCTACTTGCACGAGAGTGTAGGTAACTGAGTTATTACATACTGCCCTGGTAGCAAGGAAAACCCGTTCTACGTGCCCGCCCATCTCTGCAATGTGTATTACCGGGTATTTGACATCGATAAACAAAGTTCCTAATTTCTTTAGAATTAACGGGTAACAAACTAGAGCTAAATTAAGCTTGATGGACCGAGATTATACCTACCGAGATGGAATCCGTGCCTCAAATGCTCATAGTGCCGGTAATTCATTTGAGCACTCTGTACTTTTCTATGGTCATCTGTAAGTTGGAATCGAGTGCCCAAGACTTTGCACATAGGTACCTACTGGTAAAAAATAATGAATCATAAGTAATGTCCGTACTTGCAAATGCGAAAGTCTATGTGGTGTCTGTTTGCCCTTAATATTTTATATTTAAGGTGTTATCCCTCCTTTGTCTGTTTTTTTTCTAGCCAGTATATCTATACGTGTGAGTTTTTTTACCGTAGAAGGTATTAGAATAGGTCGTGTTTTTTTTCAAAACCATCATCTTAACTGTCATTTGACAGTCGCGTTTGTAGCCCATTCCACATAATTACATCTTTAAATTAAAGAAATAAAGAAAATTTGGGGAAAATATGAGTTTCAAATAAATTTCGCATGATAGGAACCCTACGAATCGTGCCAGTCGCAATTCGAATCGGGGCGTGCTTTTTTGAAAAAATAAACTACCTTTTTTCCTTACGGTAAAAAACTCAACCGGTATATGACATACAATTGCAAAAAGGATGCTTAGCACTCCCGAACTTTAATTAACACCCATCTAGTAGGTCGCGGTTTAATAAATTAGGAAATAAGGCACAATATGTATAGATAGGTACCTACCTAACTCAGATCACACAAAAATAACTCAGATTATATTTTTTTTTCTGTAATCTGAGAAACCTAATAATATGTACAATACATACTAAGTACATATATAGGTACTTAATCTTATGTTTACGCGCAGTCAGTTAAAAAGTGAAAATGATAAACGTAACCCAATAAGAAACATTTACAACAACAATTTTAAAAACAATGATCTACATTATTACGTTTTTTACACTTCTCTTATAATATTATTTAGGTCGTATTATTTGGTATTATGGCACAAATAAAAACAATAAAATAAATACTACCCACATTTAAGTGAGTTTAGGTACAGTTCCTAGAACAAGTTCTACAGTCAGCACCAAAAGCAAATATAGTCCCAAAATTTCAAAACTGTCAGAACTATTCGTGAAGATTTAGATACAAAAATGTGGAACACTATTTAAATGGAAGTGGACAATACATCCTATGTCCAAGTTTTTTTGACTTAAATCTTTCCAAATTCATGAAATGTTCAGCAATTTTAAAACTTAGGGACATCATCTAGGTACTTTTGGTGATCATTATCAACCACTTAAATTTTATAATCATTATAAAAATATCACACTATAATTGTTGAGTATTTATTATGCTCTATCGTCCGGGCGTTGCGGACCTCTCATTCCTAGCATCTCGAATGGTAATATAATGGAGTTGGTCATCAGCATCACTATTTTGCGGCGGGAATGTGAACGCGACGGTGGTGATAGCGGTTGATGAAGGCGGCAACGGCAAAGCGGCGAGAAGTCGATGCCGGCTCTGCTCTTCTTGTCAAGTATACTCCTCCTCTTCATCCTCCTCGTCGCTCGACTCCGAATCTGCTTCGGGATCAGGAAGCGTTGTGAGGTATTCGACAGGTGGTCGCGGAGCAGGAATCAGGTATCCAGCCGAGTCTTGCGGTGGCGGCGGTGGCCGCGGTAATCTTATTTGTGTACTCGGAGCGCTCGCCTCAGACGCAGCTTCTAACTTTCTACAAATTACGTCGAAGGCAATCCTATCGCGCGGATCTGATCTCCAGCACTCCCTCATTAATTCACACGCATACCGTGGGCAGTCCTCCGGAGGCACTAAGACAATTCCCTGTAAAATCAGTTTAGTTGCACCGTCATTATTATGACCATAGAATGGTTGTTTGCCCCGGCTGTATATTTCCCACAGGACCACACCGTAAGACCAAACGTCAGATTCGTGAGTGAAACGAGCATATACTATGCTTTCAGGGGACATCCAGCGCACGGGCATCGGACGTTCGCCGCCCATTTTGTAGTAGTCGCATGTGTAAACATCACGGGACATGCCGAAATCAGCTATTTTGACCGTAAGATTAGCGCCCACCAAACAGTTTCTGGCCGCGAGGTCTCTGTGCACAAAGCGACAGGACGCAAGGTACTGCATGCCCCGCGCTACTTGCAGCGCCACGTGAAGTAAGGCTGGGTCGTCTAATGTAGGTCCGGGGCGTCCTCCACCTCGAGAGCCTCGTAACACTCCTGCCAAGTCACCCCACTCCATATATTCGAACACCATCCAAGGACTTGCCACACATGATACCACTGAACTGATATCGTCTGTAATAAATAAAAAAGAGAAATCAATATATCATCCTGTCAAGAGTCTGTATAAAATAAAGTAAAATTGAGTAGTTACGAGTTTGTACCTCTGTACACAATTCCGACAAGTGTAAGGATATTTGGATGTCGAAATGCTGACATGATGGAGACCTCTCTGACGAAGTCTTCTTCCGCACTGCGACCAGCACTTTCTTTCAGCACTTTGATGGCTACCACTTGCTCGCCATTATTTGTGCGGAGTAGCCCTGTTGACATATAAATATAGGTATATGGGGTTTAATTGAAAGGAGCAGAAATCTAAAAGGAAGTGTGGAAAAATTCTGTCGCCCTGTGGCCCGATGAGCATGGTGATTGACATGATCGCATATTCAAGAGTTCGTAAATGGTGGCATTTTTTAAATTTCGGCCTATAAACGTTCTCCATCTCTTTATTCACATGGGTTTTTGCCGACAGACACGTACTAAAGAATCCACTTTGTGGTCTCTAGCAAGTGGACACAGTTTCACAGGTGGTTGAACTGCAATTCTGATATCTGTTTATGATAATTTACTTGACATGAGGGGAAAACAACCATTATACCTTGCCAAAGCAGCAATCTCCAACTTCATCAAGAAAAGGCGGTTTAGAAGATTCAGGGATAATAATAAAGACCAACCTTTATGAACCTTGCCAAAGCACCCTTCTCCGACTTCCTCCAGGAATGTGAGCGCGTTCCTATCCAACAGTGGAACTTGTGGCTCGTTGGTATCATCAGCGCTGACTCCACCCGCGGCTGATCCCATGCTGGCCCCGTACACGCCATATTGGGGATTCGTTATATACCGTTCAGCAAGCAGAGGCTCCCCAGGTCGTATACGCTAAAATAAAATTACTTACAATCAGGATCCAATCCTATTGTTTGGTATTGAATCATAAAGCGAGTGGATAATAGAAATTTTGTTAACAATTTATTGAATTTAAATACCTACACAGTGTATATTAACCGTTCCTTTAATTTTTTAGGTACCACGGGCTAAATATAGATTGTGTCACGGGTATGCCACTGCCACCCGATAGAACTCTATTCCATCTTCATCAATGGCCTAATTTTCACTGCTGGACAAAATTTCTCCCAAGCCGCTTTTTATGGGCTATATAGATGTTAATTGAGGATGAGGCCGAAGGTGGAAGCGTGTTCACCCTGAATCTCAATTTTATTTTGGGGGACTGGCTATCTTATATAAAGCAACCTGAACACACAATGCTGTTAACATGGCGGTTTGGCGTCAAACCTAGATAAGAAGGTGGTAGCTAGCGCCCTACCACCAACCAAACCGAGCCCTAATCATCAAGCCATTGTTCAGCCGGGTCGGCGTTACCAAATTTTTTGGATGCTGACCACTGCTGCTGCTCACCACTGGATTATGATATTACCTACGATCCTTAGTAGCATTTTAACATGACCATGGGACCACCGTTTCTTATTCTTCTTTGTCGGGAAAACTACTAAAACGCTAGTAAACTAGCTAGAGAATGTAGGTATGTTTTTAGCCTTCTGCGCCATGGAAACAGTTTATCATTCCGGAGGTTTACTTGTAATTATTAATAATTGAATATGTGATCAAAAGTACCCCATATGTTAATCCAGGACATAAATACAGGTACTGTCATATACAGTGGTGGTCACATTATTAAAGACACCCTTGATGTCCACATACAACAAAAATAAAATAAATGATATTTAGGTAGGACACAAGACAGGTATATATCAATTACATTTTAATTGTTATTTTACGCACACTGATGTCTAATTTTTGAAATGAGAACAGCATAATAGTTATATTAATAGCAATAGGTAGTTTAGTTTCCTTTTTCAAATGTAACAAACTTTTTCGATACATTTGCCGCTGGTCATCTAATTAAAGACAGTGCGTATTTCATGTTCTAAATATAAAATAAAAATAAAAGAAGCACTTCTATTTTTTCCACTATGCCGCGAATTTCCATGAGACACAAGAACTAGCTCAGGTTATAGTTGCGATCATTCTACAAGGAAGATAATTCTCAATTTTTATAACAAAGGCTGGTTGTACAGAAAAAATGCAAATCACTCGCAATGCTCTAAAGTTATGGTTTGTGAACGCTATTCGGCATTTTAAGAAGTTTAACGCTACGGAAAATGTGCCTAGGAAACCTAGATCGAGAAAACCACCCCGCGAGAAGACTCAAGAATAGCATTATTGGCTAAAAAATTGAAAGGGTTTCAAAGGATCAGAAGTTATTTGCTAGAGGAGTGTCTGCGAGAACGGTTAGAAGGCGATTATTTGAGGCAAACTTGTTAGGTAGATTTTGTCGTAAGGTCCCACTTTTGAAAAAGGAAAATATCAGAGCAAGATTACAATTTGACAAAAAATTTGGACACTGGACAAAACGACAGTGGAAAGATTAGCTTTTTTCCGACGAAACTAAAATATAATGGTTACTCTGATGAAAAAGTTTACGTGAGACGTCCTCCAAAAAAATGGATCCCAAGTACACAAAGAAAATAGTCAAACATATCAAAGTTTGGGCATGTTTCTCTGGTACACTTCAGTAGTGGTTAAAGGATTGCTTAGGGCCATTCAGTATCAGTTTTATATAGGCCACCGTACAGTGGCGACATAAACCCGATCGAAAACTTGCGGTACCGTAAAATAGTGGCAAAAAAACCTACAAGTATTTAACGTCCATCAACTTTACACGGCATTTAAAAAGGCATCGGAGCAGATTTCGATTGAAACCTGCAATAATTTGATCGCTTCAATGCCTAGGCGGTATCGGGCTATCATTGCTGCTAAGGGACATGCGACAAAATATTAATAACGTAGTTTTATGTTTTTGTTAAACATCTAAAACTAATTATTAATCAAGTTCCTTTCAATATGAACAATGTTTTATGTTGCTTAATTTTTGTGTCTTTAATTAGTTGGCCAAGTCTTTGGATTAGTTAAGTTAATATTGCTTGCAATATTTAAACTTAATAATATTTTTCATTTCAAACATTTCACGATAACTGTTAGAATTTAAATAATATTGCAAGCAATAATATTATTGCATTATAATAAAAAAAATAGCGTAGAAACTTTGAAAAATAGTGTCTTTAATTATGTGTCCACCGCTGTATAAATTTATTCAGGAGTATATTATTTTTATGTATTGGGTTTCATTCCAAATCCAAAAAATCCTTGGCGGCCATTCATATTTTTAATGAAGGCACTTTTTGGTTTTATGGAATCAGAAATACTATAGATAACTATAACAATCATTTACCGGTTGGGCTTTCCCGTCCACTATTATCCGTCTTCGGAGGTAGCACATAATGACTGATGCTATCATCACCAGTAGCAGTAACGCACCACCAATAGCGATGGCTGCCAGCATCGCTCCGGAGCCGGCCGTCACCCCAGCGCCGATCGTGGGCGCCACTACTGATTCTCTTGCATCAGTCAATATTTTGCTATTTACTAATGATTTGGGACCCTAGAGACAAAATGAACATGATAAGCAATAGCCACTTTTCCTAAATAAGGTACGATCATACATCTTTATTCTCTCAACTAAAATTCATAGTAGGATAGTATATTTAGCACTTAAACAGATACAAGTAACAATCGCGAATGATGACGGTGCTCATACTGATGTCACGGTAATTGTTTACCGTGCTTGTTTAGTGTAGAGACGAAACGCGTAGGATTTTGTTGATAACCCCCATCTACAAAAAAGGGGGTTCTTAAATTCGTCGTGAATATTTTTGTTTTATGTATATACACCGATTAGGTGCTTTTGGGTTGCCGAACCGATTTGTGTGATTATTTTTTTTATGCTCAACGGGTTTTTATTGGAAATAATACACTCTAGGTGGTCCAATTATATCATAACATAATGATGCTTAACTTGGGTGTTCGTGGTTTCCTGTTCCTGGCTGTGCACATTTTGAAAGCATTCTATCGGCTGCAGCTTCTATAGCATTGTAGGCGTAATAAAATAAAAGTTAGGTACCTACTTATTTGTTATTCATTTATTATTTATTATAGTAATGGTTTTCCAGAATCTGATGATGATGAATGGATTTCCGCAAAATAACACCTGATTCGATTAGTTATTATGTTATATCTGATATGATCTGATATGATTTATGATAAGTAATAAATAAGTCAAGGTAAAAATTAAATTAAAAGGATAGGTTGGAAACGTAGATGAAAAAAACACATCTATCATCATCATCATAAACGAGCAAAGATGAGGCGGTGCTAAAAATTGTACCTACATAAAAATAATCTACTTGTTGGTTTAATTCCCTTTCAACTTAGATGACATGAGCTAAAACGTTATCATAACAGTTGACCTATCATGAATATTTATCAGTTTCTGTGGAAAAACACGGATTTGGTTTTCCATCGTCGAGAGTAAAATCAATAGACATACGCATTTGATAGATAAATTTTACGGCGTTCATTTATTGGACACGTGATTTCATTTTTGAACTGTTGTGTTGGCTAACCCGCCTACCCAGAGTGACGATTCGTTTATCTTTATTTGTCCATCTATGGACTTACATTACAGGATTTAATATTATTCGCATTTTGCCCATTGCATGATCAAATCCAATACTTTTGTGCTTTATTTCTTTCTTTTTTAGATAGATTAGATATAAGTAACAAACTAAAACAATTTTTTTTTTTTAAAAAGAGACCAACACCTAGTAACCTACAGTAGCGGCAATAATACCACCCAAATAGACTATTTCCTCCTTAGAAGGAATACTCTTAGAATAGTTAAAGACTGTAAAGTGGTACCCGGTGAAGCCTTGGTTCCCCAACACCGACTACTTGTGTTGGAGGTAAAGATCAAGGTCCAACTCTCAAGTAACAAGCCAAAGCCCCCACCTAAAATAAAATGGTATATGCTGGAGAAGGATGAGTATGCAGGAGAATTTAGAACGAGAGTCGTGGGTAAAATGTTGGAAATGAAAGATATGGAAGGGAAGTCAGTGAATGAATGTTGGAATGAAATGGCAACATGTATGCGATGTACGGCGAGGGATGTCTTTGGGGAAACGAAAGGAAAAGGAAAGATAGATAAGGAAACCTGGTGGTGGAATGAAGAAGTACAAAATGTTTTGAAAGAAAAGAAGAAGGCTTTTCGTGAGTGGCAGAAAGTTGATGAAAGGGATACAGTTTTAAAAGAGGATAAGAAAATAAGGTATACAGAAAGTAAGAGGAATTCCAAAAAGGCGGTCGCTATTGCCAGGGCTAAAGTACAAAATAAATTGTATCTAAGACTAGAGAGCCCACAGGGACAAAAAGATCTGTACCGATTAGCGAAGGCAAGGGAGAAGAAAGCAAGGGATATTGTACATGTAAAATGCATAAAAGATGAAGAAGGAAAAGTTCTGACAAATGAGGAGGATATAAGGAAACGTTGGAAAGGGTATTTTGAGAGACTTATGAACGTAGAGAATGATTGGAGTGGAGAGGTAGAAGATTGTCCAACAAATGTAGGTGTGGTGCAAGAGGTGACTGTGGATGAAGTGAAGAAGGCCGTGCAAAGTATGAAGAATGGAAAAGCTGTGGGACCTGATGGTATACCAGTGGAAGTATGGAAGTTGTTAAAAGCAGATGGATGGATGTGGCTTACTTTATTCTTCAATAAGTTGTTACAACAGGAGGTGATCCCAGAAGAATGGAGCAACAGTTTTTCTGGTGCCCATTTTTAAGAACAAGGGTGATGTACAAAACTGTAACAACTATAGAGGAATAAAGCTCATGTCACACAGCATGAAGATTTGGGAGAAAGTGATTGCGAGACGATTGAGAGAGGAGAGTGAGGTAACCCAGAACCAGTTCGGGTTTATGCCCGGTCGAGGAACAACGGACGCCACATTCGCACTACGCCAATTGTGCGAGAAGTACAAACGTGCGCATAAAAACCTGCACATGGTGTTCATTGACCTGGAGAAGGCGTACGACCGGGTCCCTAGAAAGGTTCTGTGGTGGGCTTTGAAAGAGAAAAGAGTGCCTGGGAAGTACATGCGGCTCGTACGTTCCATGTACAGCCGAGCCGGTACACAAGTCCGGTCGGAAGCCGGCATTACCGATAGGTTCGACGTGGCGGTGGGCTTACACCAGGGATCGGTTTTAAGCCCCTATCTGTTCCTCCTGATTATGGATGCACTGACATCAAATATACAGGAGGAGGCACCCTGGTGTATGTTGTTCGCCGACGATGTTGTCCTTGTCGGAGAAAATGCGACTGAGGTCCAGAACAGGTTGGAAAAATGGCGAGAAAGACTGGAGAGTGTCGGACTGAAGATCAGCAGAACGAAAACCGAACATCTGTTCTGCGACTTTGGTGGTCCATCCAGTATTTCCAATATCGCCTTAAGCGGGGAGTTGCTACCAATCTGCTCAAATTTCCGGTACCTAGGTTCATTACTTCAGAACGACGGCAATATTGACCAGGATGTGAGGAACAGAATAAATGCAGGATGGATGAAATGGCGACAGGTTTCTGGGACTACATGTGACCCACGAATGCCCCTGAAACTCAAGGGGAAAATTTACAAAACCATCATAAGACCTGTCACCATGTATGGATCTGAATGTTGGGCAATGAAAGAAACTGATGAAAGTAGAATGCATGTGGCAGAGATGAGAATGCTAAGATGGATGTGTGGTGTGACTAGAATGGATAAGATCAGGAATGAGTATATCAGAGGAAGTCTAAAAGTGGCGCCAATAACAGAAAAGCTGAGGAGTAATAGGTTAGCATGGTTTGGGCACATTATGAGGAGAGATGAAAGGCACGTAACAAGACGAGTGTTAAGTATGAATGTGGAGGGATACAGAGGTAGAGGAAGACCAAAGAAGGTGTGGGTAGACTGCGTGAGGAATGATATGTGTATGAAAGGGGTGAGTACAGAGATGACGGCTGATAGAGGAGAGTGGAAGAGGATGACATGTTGTGCCGACCCCACCTAGGTGGGATAAGGGCAGGAAAATGATGAGATATAAGTAACAATCTAAATTTTGACAGAGCTCTAAAATTATCTTATAATAAAAATATAACCGATTTTCATCAAACATTGCTAAGAACCTCGTATAAATAAAAACCGGCCAAGTGCGTGTCGGGCCACGCGCAGGGTAGGGTTCCGTACTTGCCCTCGCATTATGCGGACTTAGAAGGCGGTTTTTTGTTTGATAAATAATTTCACATACACCTCTTTATTATTTGTTATGTAAAGAGTACTTCCTCAGTACTCACATTTCTGGTACACCTTGTACGTACTTTTCTAGGTAATCTAACCGTGAAAGTGTTGTGTAGATAAGGAGATAAAAGCTCTAATGAAGATTGATGGAGTCACCTGCGCGTTGTGCTGCGCAGGCGCGTACCGGTCCGTCGAGCCGTTCGACGTGAAAGGCGGGAATATGTTGTCTATGGGCTTCGGCATCGCGGGCACTGGAAGTAAGTTATTTGTATGTCTTTACACAGGGGATAAAAATTAAAACTATGAAAGGACTACTATGCTATTCCGTACGTAAGTCGATTACACCGTACCAAACGACTACGAACTTTATTACCATTGCAGTCCAACAAGAACCTCCAAGACCGTCATGAAAAAGTAGTATTAACACGTCTGTAACGACTCGTAAAATTAAGCCAGGCCGATATTACAGAACCATATTTATTCAAGTCTTGAACTCTATTAAAAAGCGATTGAAAAGGGACAAATAAATACGTATTTTTGTGGTGAGAAAGTGATGACAACAATACTCAAGACTTGACAGTATACGGTGAGTCACGAATCCCCATACGTAGCTCTTAATTTGGTTATAGGTAAGTAAATATTGTTTATAAGGCATTCAAGGAAGATAGTTTGTTTTCATTCGTCTCTTCAAGCTTCTGCCAGGTCTGCAGCTGACCCTGCCAGGATTAGCTCAACGAGTCGCCATGAAAATTATTTGCATAACGCATTTAAATAAAAAAGGAGATCCGAAGAATATAAACTTAAATTTTCGCTTAAAAAGAAATGTCTAAAGTAATGTTGACTTAAATATTACCCGTACTACGAGGGCATTCTGATCCCTTGGCTGGTGGTTTCCCATTGGAGGTGCAGAGGCAGTAGTGCTGTGTGTTGTTAGCATTGGGCTGACATGCTTTTTCGCCACCGCAGGACATGGGCTCGCACGCGCCATCTAAATATTCAACTGAAAACAAATAGAGCAACGTGAATTTTTTATATATTTTTATATAAATCTCACTTTTTTTTATGATTAACTATCCAGGATATGGAAAGTGACGATCGCGATCCCAGCCTAGATTATAGGATTCAGGAAAGACTGGCGCTGGAAGGGACTTCCTTGCCTTGGCTGTTCGTATTATGAATGAAGAGTCACTTTCTTGAGATAACATAATTGCAGTCTCAAATTATAAAAACATATAGCTGTTGTCACTGTAAATTACTTAGAGCAACACGGCCTCCGATCCGCGTCGGCGCGTGTTGCTGTCTTTAGTCTGTGGTAAATTGGGACAGGTTCTATTCGCACGATTGAGATCGAGTGTCGCTCTCAATATTTTTTTTTTGTTAATGTTTAAATACGCAGCACGTTCAAGTGTCAACTTAAGTTCATGAGCTTACTCCATCGACTATGGGCTGGATCCAGAAATTGGACATTAATTTATTGCAGGAAGAGTTAATATTGGTTTAACGAAAAAACTTAAGATCACCTTCATCTTGAGATCGTTTTATAGTACGGCGTCCCCTAATATCACTACTTTTAAAGCTATGTGTTTATTTACAGTCAATCTAAGGCTCATGGGATACATCTACAAGCGAAATCACGAGTTTGAAGAAAACCGTGTTAGGGGATCTTGTAGGTACAGTCGGCGTCATAGTTATTCATACAGATCTGTTCAGTATGATTAATAGTAGTATGATGTCCATTCAAGCTATACCAACCGCAGTTTGATTAGTGGTAGGGCATTTTAAATGTCCGCCTGGCTTACCTACCACTATCTTATCTGTCTTTTTTTTTATGCACAACGGACTGCCACCTTGGGTCACATCTTAACTTAACATCAGCTGTGATTGAAATCAAGGCATAACCAGTTGTGCATAAAAAAAATTCTCTATAACGACCCTCATGTCTAGACTATTATCCTACAGAATTTATAGCTTAAACAAGCAGCATGCTGCACTGTTTTACTAATTATGGGACCGACTTTGCCTACACTTTATGCGCATTAAGGGCAGATCGAAGCGGCACGCACCAAACCCTTTGCCTTTATACGTTCGAGAGTAGGCTTTCATTGAAAAGTACCCTCTAGAATTCATAGAAAGATTCATTACTCTGTCACATCGCACCGTGTCAATATGATTGATAGGTATGCTTGTAGCGTAATATTTACATGAAAGTTTTGCACTCAAAAGATTACAACTATCATCACAAGTCTTCGATACTACTCTAATGCATTTGCGGCATAAACATCCATCAGTTGGTTTGTATACTCCTGGTTTAATCTCATGAAATTCAAATATTTCGGAACCTTGAATTCAAACACACGCACACATCAACAGCCTAAAGTCTACTACTGGTACCTAAGCCTCTTCTATGGAAGGAATTGCATCGTTTCCCATAGGAGGATTTGCTTTAATCGCCATGCTGCAGGCAGGTTGACGATGGCAATTTTTTCTTCCGATCACCGCCCCCATGACCCTGATACCCAATACCTGGTCTGGATTTACACCTACACCTGACACATTTGACAATTATTTGTCATGACCATAATGATTACATTTTCCCTTTGCTGGCCTATTTCACGGAAACAACTTCCCTAAGTGCTGCCTACTTTCCTAACTGTATAGATCGACATAAATAAATTGATTTATAATATTTAATTTTTTATAATGGATGCAGATGCAGACGCGTTAAATGACGATGAAGCCATGATAATATGGTCCTTATACTAGGTCTACGCTGTATGCATACATACTCATCCTGGAACTGATACGTACTTTCAGTTTCGACAAAACTGCCAAAAGCAGTCTATATTTTTCAAATCTATGACAGTTATTTTTGGTAAATACAAAAGACTGCAATACCTACCAATTTACATTGGAGCTTTCGAAATTAATTTTTGAGTTTCTGTAAGAATCGCTTATTTCGATAGCAACTCAAAAAACGTCCAATCATTATGAAAGTCTGCCTAAGTAAAAAAAAACCACAAACGTAAGAATTAAAATTATAAATGGGATCTTATAGAAATCTTCTAACTGTTTACTACAAGAACTGTTTTATTGGAATATGTGTCATTAAGAGAGAGGAGACCCTGTTTTTTATCTACCACAATTTATTTGTATAGGATTCGATTTGTCCAATGCGCTTCACAAGTTGAAATGCGATTTTGATACCTGCAGGTGGGAAATGTACTGGCTCTTCTGTCCGCGCCTCCTCCCTCGCCACTCTCGCCAACTTCTCAGCATAGTCGCGTAGTTTCTGAAACAAATATTTTACATTATAATAGATGACTAGGGAACAGAACCCTTATGATTTTCGACACTATATACGGATACTGTTACTCACACATTCGAGATTGCAATGTCGACAGTCATCAATAGTTTTGTCACTTTCGCACACGCATATAAGTGTGAAAAAGATAGACATACTAATTTCTATCGATAGTCGAATGTGCGAGAATCCAGGATTTTAAGTAAAGAATTATGTCTTACTTTTCTCTGTACGTTTATTCTAACCAAATTAAACGTGTAAGATGTGAATTGACGTATTAATGAAACACCATTGATTTGGCACTACGAGTTCTAATCACATTGACATAATCTTTCCAACATTTTCGATAATAGGACTTAATTTGAGTTAATGGTCGAATGGTAGAAACTCAAATACTATTACCCTGACCGTTACGAATGCCAATTGACTGTTTATAAAATGCGAAATTTTTAAAGCTCTATATTTTATGAGTGTTTAAAGTGAGGTAATCTCAACAACCAAATGTAAGTACATTATGGCGGAATGTATTCATGATCGAACCCTGAACCTCTGGAATGCGAGGTCTACTCAGTTATTACGGCTTAACTCGTAAAACATCAATCAACTTGGCTAGCTTGTGGATTTTTTTTGTATGATGCTTTAGCAAATGAAATACAAAATTCAAGTAAGAGATTTGATATTGTACCAGCTCAATAAAGTTTTAATTTTCGCCTCAGAGCAGGATTAACTCACGAAATAGAATAAATCTGATGCGATCGGAGTGAACTCTTTCTACATAGAATTTGTGATAAGTACTTATGATGCCTATTTTAAAATTTTATGATCGGCAAAGAATCTACCCCGTTTGGTGATAAAATTAAGCATTATTAGAATCCAAGAAAAGTTGGTGTTTCGAATAAATCACATTTTATTGCAAGTTTCTTAAATGACCGCTTAGCAAAATTGGCAGCATTAATGAATTGGCTACTGATATTGTACCCTACTATTCGGAAATCTTTACTTCATTCAAAATTAAATGCTTTGATAATTGGAAGGATATTTTAACGAACGGTCTAAAGAAAAAGGTATTTGGTACAGAACACTGCAATGTCAGCCTCCTCGAGTGCCATGGTTATTACATTAGAGTCCAGATTAGTAGACCTTATTTGAAAACATTGTTTAGGTTGCGTTCGGGACACTATCCCTCAGGCTGGTTTGCACATCTAATGAGGAAAGCCGACCCTCCCAATTGCGATGATTGTGGTACGGTCGATGATATGCAACATCTGCTGCTGAATGTATCAAGAACCAGAGGGAACGGGATGCTCTGGTGAGCAAATTGCAAATCAATCTTTTAGATGTTGGCATTATTCATAGCATTTTAGAAGACCCACACTCAGAGGCGGCGAGATTGATTTGCAATTTAGTTGCACTTCGGGGTACCCCTCCGTAACTTTGTCCCATTAAATAAATATATGCAAACCAGGGAGACAATGAGACTGACATGTCTATATGTGAATAAAGTGCCTAAACTTAAATAAGGTTTCAAAAAAAGTTGCACCTGTTGTCAATTGTAGGTCGAATAGTTGTTCGAAGTCAAAGTCAGAGTCAAAGTCCACCACACTGGCCCAATGCGGCTTGGGAACTTCACATGCCCTTGAATTTTTATTTCTCAGGCATGCAGGTTTTTATTTTATTTTATTTATTTATTTGTTAATTCTATCAACAGCATTAATACCGATTTTCTCACGATGTTTTCCTTCAAGTCGGGTAAATGCACATAAGTAATAAAATTAAATTTAAAAACTTATTGGTACATGGCCTGCGTGGGAATCGAAACCATGAGACCGCGTCTTAACCGCTGAGCCACCGACGCTCTACGACGTTACATTTTACACAAGGATAATAGAAAGATTGCAGAAGGACAAGCTACTTTACCTGGTTAAATAACAAAAAATCAGGAGAACGGAGTAGCGGGCGGAAGCTAGTTACACAATGAACGCTAGATTAATTAATTATGTTCATTTGAAACATTATTCTCTATTTAAAATTCAGAATATGTAAGTATTGTATTCTCTACATCGTTTACTCATGTCGTATGTACTTATATGTACCGATCCAATCAAATCGCAGCACGAGTCGATCATGTAGAGCTGGTAATACTAAATAGAGACTTGCGATAAATGATTTATATAGCTCTATGGCGCTTGCATTCACCATACTACTATTTGAAATCGCTTTATAAGTAAGCGAAATAAAAATAAAAGTGAATTAGGCAGCGTAAACTCTGAAACGTTTGAGTATGACGGCCGATGGAGTTATTTTGGTCACCTTATCGCGGAGAGCGCACTCCGCCCGTGCGTTACGATAAATCAATAATATCAAATAAGTGAGTTATTGATACACATTAAAGTTTACTGAGTATGTTTATTAGCGCCAGTACTCGCAGTACCACACGTCTCGCTGTGCAATTAGATATCAATTGACTGTTTCCCGTGCGTGTTTGTGAAAAGGCTTGAAAATTTCTTGATGGGAACGACTCTATATAAGATCGTAATTATTAGTCGCGATACACCCGAAAGAAAATTAATCACGGTATCAAAATTACGGTACAATATCTACGCGAACAAAACTTTATCGATGTGATGGAGTACGAGCGCAACTGACACAGGTTCATACTTTGAAAGTCACTGTTTCTCGGCAATTCTCGGCTCATTTTAATTTCGTATTTGACAGATTACGGATTGCCCATTTTAATTAAAAAGATGTGGCCTAGAAACCCTGATAAATTCTCTAAAGATATTGTAATTTAGGAGATATTTAACCTCAAAAAAGTACTTTTTGTTTTTAGACGCTACCTGTGTGACAGATAACCGTATGAATACATGCTAAAACACGGTGACGGTAAAATTTCTTATACTATACTTATTACATAAGTAACTGCTCCATCCAACCGTGAACTTTGGTGAATCAAGTGGCCCTTCATCAAAATATAAAACCGTATAAAAATAACTTTAAAGTTGCATTAGGAACGGGATAATATGGATTTACGATTGGATCCACAGTACCGGTAACAATATCCGTATTCTTAGATCTCCGGATTGCACAATCTCCGGTCACTGCGGCGGCGTTCGCTCGTTAGGCCGACTTTGTTGTGGTCGTAGGCTCGTATAGTGAAATGTGATCGATTCGGAAAGACACGACCTCACATAGTTAACAAGGAGATTGCCACATGTCTCTCTTTATACCCACACTACTGCTGGGAACATGATACATTACAGTTTCGCTTTAATAAGCGAAACTATCTAATGATAGTATTGAAACAAGTGATTGTTGAGCCACTCTTCTATGGTGTCAGTTATTATTGCATGACTGACACTTAGTCACAGAATAAATATAGTCTAATCTAGGCTATCTTGATACTTAATTAGCATGCAATTTCTCACAGATTTTCGGTCAAAATAGAATTATATGTTCTATTTGGTTAGTCCGTAATTACTACGTATCATTTATTAACTTCGGATTTGTATACAAATAAGAGAAAATATTTTAAAACCACGCCTTAAATTAGTTAGGCATTTCAATTTTATTACACTGATTTGCTTAGGATTAGTGATCTACTTTTATTGACAATCAACTAATTTAACGTTAAAATTTCGGTATTTTAAAATGACCTGTAGAAGACTTTGTGACGTGTGACGTTATAAAAGTTTTCCGGGTTCGTGAGAATATTCGGGCCCACAATTATATTTCCGGCGTGGATAGAATGTTTTCACCATGTCGTGAAGAAACAAAACATCTGTATTCCTAAATAGATATCGATATGTGTGCGGTTTGTACTGGACGTAGAGTTTGTTATCAATATAGTAAAGTTAAATGTTCATACATGACTTTTAATATTATTAAACAATACTAAGCCTATTTGGCTTTTTCATTATTGTTCAGGATCTATAAATAGATCTTTTTTCACAAGGTTTACTCTATCAACTGAGAATATGGTTTCTCATTTTATAGTAACACCCTGTACCTATGTGCAGGTAGTCTCAATTACGTCAGTTCCTTAAAATAGTGGGCGTGTGTAGCTTTAGCATCACAATCGACACAAAATTATAGCTTTAAGCTGTTACGAGGAAAGACAATACCACGAATTAAGAGTACAATTGTTGCTTGCATTGTACAGTACACCTTCGACACGTTCATTCTCCCAAGAATCCACCTCTTAAGGTGTAAAGATCCAAACTGTTGTTACTTACGAAATAAATTGTAGGTAAGTGTTTAGGTACAGTCGGTGTCAAAGTTATTCATACAAGGCTATTTTAAATGATTAATGATAACGTGATGTCTATTGAAGCTATAACAGTCACAGTTCTTTCAAAACTTTTTAACAAAAACCAACAACCGACTTCACTGAACTTTCGTATTTATCAATCAGTAATGTTCACTATCGTAATTATTATTATTTCTATTGTATGAAAAAATCTTTCTGAAAAGGGGTAGTGCAGACGGCCGCACATTTTTGTTCTCCGTGTGTGTATTTAATACTATACATTCCATCCTCAGGATCATCCGTTTCGTTGATTGGCTGAGAGTAGGGACATGGAACAATTAGTCATAATTCAGCACATATTTTTATAGTTGTTTGGGGTTCAGAGGGACGGTTTCTGTTGTACGGGGAACAATTCTTTTTTTTTTCAATTTTAACAAACTACGGTTGCGGTGGTTTACTTTTTTGTTACGTAAGACTTAGGTTATTACAGAATGTTACTCAAGCAGAGATCTCAGCTTGAGGATAGTTAAAAAGGGACAGCTTTATGTAACTTGTATAGCGATATCTCACTCTAATTACGTTCAAGCGCAAATCTACGCTTGAGCCACATTCTGAAATACGGGCCCTAGACTATCGCGACGAATCTATCGTTACCTCATTAATTAAAATCCATCCAAACGTTTTTGTGCTACGAGGAAATAAAGAATCCCACATACTTACATGCATAGATACAAGCAATAAACATAGCCCTCTCTTCAGTCGGGTAATAAAAATAGAATATGAATTACGAGCGATATTTGCGAGTAGTAGAAACTCAAAAATCGGTATCCGGGCCTAACGATACGTGTAAATGTTCTTTATTCAATTGTAAAATCATACAACCCGCCTACGACTCCGTGAGTTCAAAAACATCGTGAAATCCAGCTGTTTATTCGTTTTATTTCTTCCAAATAAATAGGTTACTGTTTTAGGAACAAAAGAGGTGGATGTGTAAGGGAGGCGGGGCGTGCGCGGGCGCACCGTCTGCGTACACCTGGCGGCACAGGCGCGGGCCGATCATTAAAAATGTTTATTTAAAAATCCGACCGCTTAACGCCGCTGGCTGATGATATGCAACACTGAGGCAAGATAGCTATAAAATGATAATTACATCTAAACATTAAAAATTGTCAGAAAGAGCAACCGTATTTCCCTAATCTAGTTAGGAACAAAGGTTCGCTGTCCTCTAGAAAATTAGTTGCGATTCTTCTATGATAAAACATATTCTTGTGGATGTTAAAGTTTTCTTTAAAGAGCTAGAATGTTGGATTCATAGCAGTCCGTAAAATTTAAGTGCCTCATAATTTTAATAAAATTCGGCCATAATTGCATGTCGGTGTAAGCTGCAGAAACGTGAAAAATTATTTAAGACAATGAGCAACAGAATCCTAATATTAAAGAAGTTATTTAACAACTTTTATTTCATTTTGAGAGACCAGGTATTACGCTATCCCTTTTATATATAAAAACAATCCCTTTTCAGTTTAATATGGAGCTCCCACAACCTTAAGCCAATTTTTTTTTTTTTTTAACTACTAAGCTGCTTACAAGGTTCACATGCATAAGATACACACATTTGTGATAATATATGATATTCAAAGGATGCCCGTTACATACAGAATGACGGTCATTCATTACAAATTGTAAGGTTGTCATTTCACTATGAATATAGTATTTCAATTTCTTCGGTAAAAAGATTATCCTTCTTATTGCAACAGATTTCTTTATACACGACGGGTAAGCGCTTCACCACCAGTCACACCTGATATTAAGTGAAGATGAGGCCAACGATGGACGCGCGCTCACGCGGAAGATCCAGATCCTCCATGGCAGATAGTGCTAGCTAGCTAGGCGGACATACCGCCCTACCACCAACCAAAGCGAGTATTAAAAATATACCCAGCTAAAAATCGACATCCGTAACATCCATTTTGAAAACCTTACATTGTTTTCATTGAGCCACGAAGATGGTTAAATGATGGATGGAGATGGATGGTGTTACTACAAAGGAAATATAATTGTTAGGTGAGTAGGACGTCAAAAACGTCTAACTAAATTAATTGTTGTAATGTTGCATTATCATTTCCGATTCCTACAGTGTTATGGTCTGTCTATTTTCCTGAAGTGTCGGAACATCAGCCGGGCTTCAGATCAGACTATGCTTTTTAACATAACAACAGTCTTCTTAAAACTACAACAACATTTCGACGAATATAAGCCTTGACGATTAAAATATGCGGCAAGAATGGCCCTTTATTTGTTTTGCTAACGTATATCTCTCACCGGGTTTTGATTACATTTAAAAAGCTTCTACACCAATAGCCATTGTTTGCAGAAGTTGGTGGAATATTTATAAATGCTCACAATATTTTGTTGAAAGTATGAAGAAAAATTGGTTATGCTACTGCGCATTACGGAGACCGGTTGCGCTCGCTGTTTATGTAATTTTACAGTTTTGCGAAAGTTTTTGGTGGTTTGTTTACCACTAATGTAAACAAGTATCTATAGGATTCACGGTGACTCGATGTGTCAGGAAAAGTTCGTTACGCCTTACGAGGACAGCGATAATCTCGAGTTGTTTACTCAACCGTTAAGGCGCCTAAAGCGCACTAAACTATGACATAAAAAGTTTAAAAAGCTCTCAGTAGATCAAACAAAACGAGTGGCGTCGGTCGACAGGCGGCGCGGTTTAGGGTTACAGGCCCGGGCACATTTGTCCCAAATAATAAACACCAGATTGGTGTCAAAAAGAGCACTTTTTATTATCCCATCAACCCGTAAACCCCCAATTCTGTGCAGTGTAAGTGTTTATTTTTAATAAATCTTCCGCCAAGGTTGAGCCGGTCTTTGATCTACCGATCGCATTTTTATGTGTTACTTTGATAATGTTATAAATTTATTTAAAACAAATTTGACAACCAATTGTATTGTGGTTTACGAAATGGTTTATCCGGGTTTATGTGTCAATAAAACACAGTTGTGAATAGTTTTAGTACGCCCTCAATACTCCGGCGTTATTTTAGTTTTGTTTACTTTGCAGTAATTTGTGCAAAATTATAAGCACATGAATGGCTCGTAACAGGTGTCGATGAAAGGTACTTGCTTGTATTAGTATCAAGATTGCTATTTTTTCAGCTATTTAGTTTTATGTAACTCAACTCCAGTGTAACTCAACAACTCACTTAGGTGGGTACCTATTCGAGGTGTGTAAGTAAATAGTGGTGTCGATTCGGATATACACCAACTAAACTAAACTAAAACCTGTTGTGGTAATATAGATGGTTGCCATGTCGAGGACGGAGGGTTCCGTAAATAAGACTAGTTGTCTATAGTGATGTTGCACGAACAAGGCCCTTTAATCAGTAACAATCGTATATAATACATCGGTATTGGCGCTGATTAAGCGATATGCGTTTATGTTGCAGTAAACCATTACGCTACGGTTAAACACCGAAATAAGGCAAGGTTATCAATATACTACACTGTTTTAAAGTAGTACTGTCTCTTTCTCCCTGGAACAGTACGATGCGACGGCACCACTCCAAAACTGGTTTTAGTTTAGTTGGTGTACATCCGAATCGACACCATTATCTTCTGCGTAATATTAATTTTGCAACCTTACAATTAATTTGTAAGGTTGACATCGTTGTTTTGAGTCGTTAAATCAATCCATAGCCAAAAATCCATAGCTAAAAATTGGGAACATAGGAAATTTAATAGACTTCCATAAAATTTAAATAAGAGGAGGGATAATGGTAGGGGCGTGCCCTAGAAATTGCAACCTTTCCTCGAAATGCAGTGCCAAGACAGTTGATTCATTCTGATGTGAACAGAAATATTCTAAAAAGTTGCGAGGATTGCTATATGGGTTATTATTTTGTAGTTGTATTTATTCTCATTTAATAGCAAATTTTATCATGCTGCCTATCCTATGACAAATGCTGTATACGCCACGTAATGGTATGATTTATGCATAGAAAAGAATACCGCCTACTTCACATGAACTTGCAACTACAATTTCAAATTACGATTCCTTTTTTTTCACCTCAATCACATCTGATGTTAAGTGAAGATGAGGTCAAAAGTGGAAGCGTACTGACCCGGAAACCCCAACCATTTGGGGGGACTGGCTATCTTATCTCTGACATCCGGAACACAACAATGCTATTAACATTGCTGTTTGGCGGCAGATTTAGATAAGATGGTGGTAGCTAGCCAGGCGGACATTTAAAATGCCCTACCACCAACCAAACCGAGTACTTAAACATGTACCCCTCTGGGGATCAACCCGCGACCTCCGAATCTTAAACCCAATGTTGTTTACATTAAGCCACGGAGGCGGTTAAAACACACACACATTTCTTTTTTTTACAACTCCTTTTTTGAAGACGAAACATACTACAAATTTTCACATCTCTCGTCTCATCCATTAAGTGCGTATAATCATCATTTTCCTCATACAAGTTCGATGATAAATATAGAGTACGCTCGTAAATGTCATTAGTGCCTATTCCCAGACAAATTCACACGACTATTACTTAGTAACTTATAAGCATAAGTGATTCGCTTTCTAGCCATCTGAGAGAAAGCGTTGTCGTGGTGTGAGGATGTGCAGGAATGCGATTTACCGGCAGAATATTATTCCCAAGTACGAGCGTGATAAGGCTTTCCTTCAGTAAAATATCGTGAATCTGAGTAACGTTGTAGTAGCAAATTATTACGTCGACTGTCATTTTTCTCACTGAAAAACATGTAGTAATTTGGAAGATGTGTGGAGTGATTTTTTCCAAATTCCATTTTAAGTTAACTTTAGGTCATGAAGCTGAACAACTTTCGATACAGAACCAACTCTGCAATCGAGAAAAAAATCAGCTGTTCCATAGAAAAGTTCAATACCCACCCAATCTAAATGTATGGTACAGTTGATTTTTTTTTTCACGATTGCAGATGTACCATAGCGAAAGTTGTACAGCTTGATGATCTAAAACAGCTATTTTGTAGAAGAAAATAGAATCCCACTTGTAACCATATTACTGTTGCAATTCTCACCCGACTGCCCCAGAAAGGAGGGTAATGTTTTTCGAGTGTATGGATATGCATTGTATGTGTATGTACATTTCTATGTTACCTCCTGTAGCCTAAACGGCTTGAACGATGTTGAAGTGCAAGGTGTCGTCTTTAGATTTGTCTTGGATACCCAACATGCCATCTGCAAAATCTAACTAATATTATAAATGCGTTGGAAGTTTGTTTGTTTATTTGATTGTTTGTTGCTCAAACGGATGGACGGATTTGGATGAAATTTGGTATATAGGTAGAATATACCCTGGATTGTGACATAGGATAATTTTTATCACGATAAAGCGAGTAGTTCCCGCGGGATAAACAAATTTCCACGATAAAACTACGCAGGCAAAGCCGCGGACAGAAAGCTAGTACTAAATATGCTGTCGGGTCTTTTGACTTTGACTTTTGAGTATGAAAAAATATTAAACTTCGCTACAAATGATTTTGTTTTCTTAATTTTTGGGAATACATTTTTATTTAATTTAAAGAATGCGCTTTTTTTCGGGCTAATTTCTACCGTGTTACTTTGTCCATGCACTCAAGGTATTGGCGTGGAACGAACCTTAAAAAGCAATTATGGCTATGTCTTGGCAAATTTATGGATAGGTTGTTTTTGCCATAATTATTTTATGGTTGCAGCCAGTTCATTGCTAGTCAGTGCCGATGTCACGAACGGACACGATGCGGAAATGCGTATTTGGGACACTAGAATTGCCTAGTTGGCTAGGCGCGCGATGATCCGTTCGGAACTGCGGCCTAGTTGCCAGCTCCAACCCACATAGTTCGCGCAATGAGCCTTTAATTAGACATTTCGCAATGTTTTGTTACATGCCTGTATACGCAACTGTTAAGTTTACACCTTTGTTGACTGAGACCGAAGGCCTCGAGTTAAATAGAGTTGACTTAGGTGATATTTAAAGTTGTCTTCACCTATTCCAAGGAAAATCTCTGAAAGAGATCCGTTCGTGACTATAGTTTGAATGGTTTTGAAGATCTCTTTAGTATTATTTTAACCCTTTCACGTGCAGTGACTCAGACACAATACCTACAAGTTTTATTGATAACGTCGCGTACGTCGAACGTCTATACGTTCGACGTGCGCGAAAGTGTTATGTTTTGTATATTTAATTTTTTATGAAGATGTTTATTCCCTACATTATTCATCAGAAGTCCTCTCATTTTATTCAACTTAGCTTTCATGTAATGACGACCGGTTGATGTAGTAGATAGAGACCTTGTCAGTGAAACTAATGGTTGCGAGTTCGAATCCCGCTAGAGGTAAATGTTTGTATGATGAATACGAACATTTATTCCAGAGCCATGGGTGTGTACATAAATATTTTTGTATATTTAACCGTTATCTAGTATCCATAGTACAAACTTTACTTAGTTTGGGACCAGATGATTGGTGTAAGTGTCCGAAATATTTAATTATTTATGCCCTGATGCTTATTATAAAACAATAGAGGGAACATATTTCTATTTGATTGATCTCCTTCACCTACTTTTTATCTGAACCTCTATATTTCTGTGTAAGTTCTAAAACTTCCTATCTACATTGTAGTTTGTCCTTCTCTAAATTCAGTGTAAATTACAAATGCGTTGTTAATATGGGGTGTTTATGAAACAAAATCGTGGTTTTCATTTATACACGCAATATGATACTCATATTATTAGATTGTTTCCATACACGTACCAAGAAAACTTATTTTAAATTTCGCTAGAAATTATATTGTGATGGTTTGTTTTAAGGAAACCGATAGATTTAGTACAATAAGCATTATTTGACATTACTTAATTTATCGGTTTGTGAAGAATTATAGAATATCAAAATAAAAGCTTTTAACAGCTAATACTTTGAATGTTACCTCAAAGCCCTCTGAACAAATCTGTTCATAGTCGCCAACGCTACAAAAGAAAAAAAATTTGATTACCTACCTATAATTTCTGTACTGTAACACGAGTACATACATTTTACTTGCTTTCGGAGTCGAAACAGGCCCCCAAGGGCCGAGCGCTCTTAAATTTTTCTTTACTCACTAGTGACACGAGAGCTGGCTGAACGCTTAAGTATCTACATCCAGTGAGGAAACGCTGCCATCTTTCTAGGTTCCTTGCCTCGCGGTCTCACTTTTTTAAATTTGTTCTAGTTCATATTTAAATTCCATACCTTTATTGGTACTGTAATTGTGACATCGATAATCTCGGAATTAACATTAAAACATTTCAGAGACGTGGCGTGGACGTGGCGTGCCAAATTAGATATGGAAATACAATAAGGATTACTTTCTTTAAGAAAAACATATTTTTTTTAACTTTTTTTTATTAAATAATGCATGAAGTGGTGTGAATGTTGCAACTTACCACGTCCACAAAACACAATTGGTTGCAACTCTATATAATCTTTAAGCAGTGTTAGTGTTCGCTTCAGAAGCTCTGCCAAACTTTTATTAGGTTACATACGAGGGCGACACTAGAAATTTTTAGAACTGGTCACTTTAAAACGATTTAATAAAAAGATAACATCAAATTTTGAAAATGGAACTCTTTGCCAATATTACTGTGTATGTATTTCATTCATTTGTCACTTGATTACAACTGGTTTAATGAGTTTAAACGTGGTCGCACCGATGATCTGCGTGAGGGACGGTTTTCTACGGCCTTTTAGATAACATCAGTGTTGTGCGGCGTATGATATAGACTGACAAAAGAGTGACCCATCAGTAGATTCGTACAAGCTTAGGCATCGGTATGAGCCAAGTGCACAAAGTCCTTCAAGAACATTTAGCGGTCAGGAAGCTTTGTGCCCGGTAGATACCTCATAATTTGACAGGCCCAAAAACTCCGACGTGGTGATTGGTGCCGTGAAATGGTTCAAAGTTTTATCGGAGGTGACTCAAATGCTGTGTTCGACATACTTACGGGTGACGAAAGCTGGATTTACTGTTATGACCCTGAAACTAAAAGACAGTCTGCTGAGTGGGTGTATCCTTCCGAAGAGTTGACAACTAAAGTGAAGAGAGGTCGAAGCGCGGGAAAAAAGATGGTGTCCTCGTTCTTCGGAAGGACAGGTTATTACGCAACAATTGTTTTAGAGGTTATATATATAAACTGCAGAGTGGTACACTAACAATCGTTTGCCACTTGTCTTGGAAAAAGTTCTGGAGCTTTTCTCCAGCAGTAGGATCCTCCTTCACCACGACAACGCCTCGTCGCACACCGCTAAGCAAACAATCGACTATTTTGCGACGTCAGACGTGGAATTATTGGCTCATCCGCCGTATAGCCCCGACCTCGCACCTTGCGATTTTTATTTATTCCCGAAAATAAAAGAAAAATTCGAGGAAAACGTTTTATGGACGCCGAGGAAGCAGTGGCTGCGTTTCAAAATGCCATCGAAGAGAACAAACACTAAGGACGAGTGGGCAAAGTCCTTTTCTCAGTGGTTCCATCGGATACAGCGATATATTGATGTGAATGGACGCTATTTTGAAAAGATATAACAAAACTAATAACTTGCTAGTTTGTTTAGTTTTTCATTTTCTAAGAACTTTTAGTGTCGCCCTCGTATCCGGTACTTCGGACATTGTTCCTGTGATTTGATGAACTTTGTTCAGTTGATTCTTAGTAACAATTTCATTATTATCATATCAGCTAAAGGACGTCCACAGCTAAACGTAGGTCTTCCCCATAGGTTTCCAGAGCGACCGGAAAGTAATAGGTAAGTATATATATTATATATGTGGGAATCTTCGTGACAATCTGATGAAGTTTGTATCAGGTTTGGAAAAAAGTAAGGTAAAAGACTAACGCCCGAATACTCAAACGTTTCTCATATTAAGGGTTAAGTCCTCTTTAAATCATGCTTTTACTTTCATGTATTTGACAATCAAAGCGACCAAATGATGTTTATGGAGCTCTTATAAGTTAAGAAGCGTTTGCGAGACACTATGTCGCTTGAACAACACGGTCGATCGATTCGGATATACGAGTAATATGACAAATTAAGAAGTTTTCTAGACGAAGAAGTGAGACATTCGACATATTATATTATTTCAAACGAAAACAACTACCAATTGCAATTTTCATGATTACAGAAGGATACTTACCCGAATATGTGGGAACGTAGAAAATGGTTTCATTTGTATTGAATATTTCTTGGAACAATGAGTTATCTTCCAAATTAGTTTGCCACTGTTATGAAAGAGTATCCGGGTTTGTGTATGAAATTGTCGGTTTGTCGGATGTGGCGTGGGTGCAGCGGCGGCGGTGGATACAAAAACGCAAGCGCCCTTGAGTGAGCCGGTCGGTCTGTTTATTCGACTGTCGTCTAGCACTTAACGCCGACGTCGATATTGGCTATTTTTGCACGATAACACACCGAGAAAACATCCAGTCTGCAAAATTATATACCATTTCTATGTCTAGTGAGGCGTTATTGTAAAATTTTGCCGCGAGGTTTCTAGGAATGTAAGATCTATTTTGCAAGATTCAGCCATTTGCCGATTGCAGATCGAATTCTTTGTTACCGGCAGCTGCGACTTCGTATTCTGTTTCCAGATTTTTGTGATAATTATATACTATGTCCAGCATAAGCCTCTCCTATGGAGCTTTTTGTATCACTTTCCCATGGGAGAATTTGCCCTAATCATGGCGTAAGAGACGCCATCAATGGCGTGTGGGTTGGCGTCTGGGAGCTCCGTTCCGGCTGCTGCTACCCATCTTTAGTCTATGCTGTTCACGATCGTTTAGTCTCTTTTAACGACCCACGGGAAGAGAGGGTTGGTCCCATAATAATCTGCCGGGAACCATACATATAATGATATCTTGTGTACTAAACCTTAACTTTACACATAAAGTCACGCCTGTTTCCCGTAGGGAAAGGCAGCAACCATTTAAAAAATTGTAACAAGGAGAATGGCACAGAACCATGTATTTTCAATGCGGTATCGAGTTGAGTTTGTGTGCGAATGCGAGCGTGCGTGCGTGTGTGTGTGTGTGTGTGTGTGTGTGTGTGTGTGTGTGTGTGTGTGTGTGTGTGTGTGTGTGTGTGTGTGCGTGCGTGTGTGTGTGTGTGTGTGTGTGTGTGTGTGTGTGTGTGTATGTGGGGGGGGGGGTGTAGGGGGGGAGTGTGTGTGTGCATGTGCATTAATGTATATAAGTATATAGTGTATATTAAGAATAATTTAAAACTCAATAAAATTAATAGTACCTATTTAAATTGAAGTTGTAGAATCGTATTATACACGTTCATTCATAGTTCATTGTTGCTTATTTGGTGCAAATGAGGTGGTAACTATTATCCTAGACAGACATTAAAAAATCCTACTCATCGAAACGGAACGCAGACAGAGATAGCATAATTTTCATCAATGAACTGATTATGTTGTGTATTTATCATTATCGTTAGTAAATTGTAAGTAGTGAATCCTAATTAGGTTGGTATCTTGGATCACTAATACGTCTCCTTTTTGTGATAACGCTTGAAATGGAATTTGATGCTCCAATTAGGTGGCGCGGGTTAACGCTTGACCTCAATCACATCTGATGATAAATGAAGATGAGGCAGAATGTCTATCTTATGTCAAATATCCCAAACATAACAGCGCTATCAACGGTGCTGCTTGGCGGCAGACTTAGTTAAGATAGTGGTACTAAGTGGCCACCACCCAACCCAAGCCGAGATCTATACATGTTTTGTAAACCTTATATTGACCTTAGAAGGCGCTTCAGTAAGTAGCAAGGATACCAATACTCATATACATATACAGTCTTACGTCTCCACTGTTAGAGCACAGATTCCTGTCACAAAGAGAGGGTCTGGACCATAATCCATCACGCTATGTACGGATATGTATATGTATATGTAGTACGGATTGGTGACACCTGACTGTTAGTGTTTTCAAGTCCTTCGTTCTAAATGGTTCGACAATTGATATCCCATTGGGCAACGGAAAGTTTTAAATTTCGAACGCGATTTTGGTCACCTAATTTAGAATACGGGCCCTGTACATATAGCCCACAATAGGTACACTGTACAATCACGTTCTAAAGTGCAGTCATTGTCTAAGTCCAAATGATAATTTTGTTTTCGAAAATCTTTAAATTTAAGGCAAATATCGAGTACATTGTTAAGTAAATTTTAGTTAACTGGAAGAGATTTCTCATGGGATAAGTCCGCCTTTGTACACTATTTTTATTTAATGTATTATGTACTTTCCTTTAGAAATTGAAAGGTGTTAATTGGAAAAAAAATTAATCGTTTGAACTTGGAGTTTGACTGCACTTGTGAACCTACCTGTACCTTTCGAAGCACGGAAAGACCCATTCGAGTACTGACCGCGCCAGACATTGTTGTTTTTCTAAACTGTTAATTTTTAAGATCTAATTTAATCGATATTATTCTTACATAAGTTATTTTATTACATAAATGTATTGAATGCGCCTCCGTAGAGAATGTTGTAAAATAGTCGAACTCCGTAGTTTTCCATTTAAGGCGAGTATACTAACTGCTACCATATGGTAAAGCCAGAAACACATAGGTGGTTATTACTTAACTAGGTAGATAATAGCTCTAGAAGGTACTTAAATGACTGCATGTGTATCTTATGTGCAACACCGTGGTGTGACAATTTTGTTCCGATTACTAGAAAGAGCCCACTCCGATTGGACAACAGGTATCTTTCAACCACCTTCAAAATTAAATATTTTCCATTTTCAAAAATCAAAACTACATATTCGATGAAGAGACTATATCAAGTTGAAGTGTGGTTAAGTTCCAAAGGGCTAAGGGCCGTATCAATAAACCATTCTCAAGATTGAGAACAGTCTTGTGACTGGTCTCAAGTAAACGTGTTGATTAATAAACCTAACTTGAGACCTGAAACACACGTGCTTACTCAAGTAGTACTCACTTGAGAGTTTCACGTATTAATAAACGGAACTCAAGACTTATCATTCATTCGCCGCCGAGGCGAATACTTGAGAAGTGATCTCAGCTGAGTAGACCTCAAGATTGGTTTATAAATTAGCACGGAGCTTGAGATAGCGTCAACTTCTTAAGACGCATCTCGGGTGATATAGCCTCAAGACTTGTATTGAGATTGGTTTATTACGGGGCTAAGTTAGGGTAAATTATTCAGTAATCCAGCCCGGCCAGGCAATATATTTTTGATTATTCCTTAGATTTGACAAGCGGTGCGTCTTTTAAAATTTAGTGAAAATTGACCATCACTAAGACAGAATGACAATATAAAATGGAAGTACTTTGGTCACATGTCTTGTGTTTAGACCAATCGTTATTTGACTTTAAGAGGGCTTATTCCGTCCAGTGCATCGCAACAAACAGGAGGTTTAATTCGCTCTTTGAATATTGAAACGGATTGAAAATTGGCGGGAGACGAAAACAGCGAAAATACATAGTAGTTTGCTGCAAATGATAAGAATAATCTTGCTTATTCTTATTAAGATACCCATGAAGGTACATGGTAAGTCAAGAATAATTCAGTGTAAAAATTTGTTGGCGTGATGTGAGGGTTTTATGGTTCTGTTAAGTCAGGGATGGATTGGAATTAAGAACAAGCGGAGATAAGTTCGTATATAAAAATGCATGGACATGAATCGCTCAGCGATATTTTTTTTTTATCCAGTTTATTGTTCTTTTTTTCTTTGTCGAATCATAAATTGTAAAAATACTTCAACCCCCCTGAGTGTCTTGCTCGTTCTTCTCTGAGCAGTCTGCCTTGTGGTTGAACGATAATTATATGACATGAATGACATTTTCAAAAAATTACTTAATTTTTTTTTGAGTTTCAGTTATGCTTTTCACACAACACCGCCAGTTGGTGGAAACTGGAACGATCTTTTTTACTGACATTAGTAAAGTATAAGTAATGCTTGTTAATTGTTGTTTGTTGCTTGTTTAGTTTGTAAAGCTTTATTAACATAATTTTATTTGTATTTTGCGGGTGCCATGTTGAGGTCAAACGCATATTCTAGATAATCATAAAAAAGAAAGTTGCTGTCAATGAAATCAAATATTTTATTTTACGATAAATAATAATAAATAAGTATTTCGGACTACCCCAAATTATCTAGTCCCAACTCCCAAGCCATAAAGCATATAGGTACCTACTATGGATAGGTACTAGGTAACAAAAATATTTATATAAACATACATTTATTTACTTTAACACTTTATTGCATTTATACAGATACACACATATATTGAGCAAACATAGGACAGAAATTACTATTCACAAAAGGTGAGCTTATCTCTATGGGATTTCGTCCAGTAAACCCTCGGAACGAAAAACCAATTGAAAGTTTTTTATCCATGCATCCACCCTAAAGGGTGGATTTGAGCCCGTAACCGTTGGTTTTAAGGCAGGGTCACTACCCACTGCACTAAATGGTTTATGTTAGTAGAACATACATCGCATAGGAAATCTTTGTATCTAATTTATATTTGTCGCTTGATTTGTTGCGATATCAGGAATAATGACACTATCAAGGATAATTTGGTATTTAGACGAGAGACCCTTTGTCGGCGGTACTTTTTTATTCTCCGTGTGTGTTATTGCACAGAATATTATACATTCCATCCTCCCGGACTAAATTGTCCGATTTGGAATTTTTGTCCGGCCTACAAGAAGTTCGTCATCTACGCTGGGCCTTTTCACAAAGACATCTAAAATAACTTCGTTGTTTTTGAAGAACTATTTATGGGATTTGTATATTTCGGTGGCACTATTTATGCACAGCTTAATCCCATTGGGCATAGGGATATAAATTATAATCATAGAAAAGCAGTCTGAGCGTATGAGAATTAGGATTCCAGCAACACGTGACGCTCGCCAGAATGCTCACTTAAAATATAGTGCCACTATATTCTTCCTTTGGGCGCTATTTGGCACTATTTCAGCATAGTTTTTGACATTGTCAAAATAGCTGATTCCACTTTGTGTATTCTGGTATCAAGTACTTAAAACTGCGTATGCAATGGGGGCTATACAATAATTTTACACAAACTTCAACGTCGTTCTCAGTTATGAGATGGTAAAAAATGGACATAGTCGTATTTATATATGTGTGGATGTAAATAACAACGAACACATCCTCTGATGACTTTATTTATTGAATTGAATTTAAAACTGTTTTTTAATTAAGTGCATGCAACTTATAGGGTAAGGCAATATGCCATATTTTCAACCTGGCCGTTATACGAGTGTACGAGTGACTAACGTATTGTACTATATCAAGACATCATTATAATAATTACACACAGACAGACACAATATTGGTATTTCTTCCGAAGGTTGTATTGTAAGTAAGCATACGTCTACCATAAATCTCGCTGAACCCGAGGTCAAAACAATTCAATACGTTCTTTTGAAAAATTCCCTCGCTAACGGGAATGGGTTTCTCACTCGGAATGACTTGATTAATTTAAATATTATACAACACTGTTACCTACCATACACTGGACTTGGGATATATTTGCTGCGATGTGGTTTCTTCTCTAGGGAAATTAGCTAGAACCTTTTGAAATCGGTTTCTCTAGGTCGGCAAATAATTTGCTAATTAAAATTAATTTAAATTTCCTTATATTTTGTGCAACTGCTTTGAACTCTAAAAATAGACTCTTTTTCTCAGAAACAGTTGGAGGTATCAAACTGAAATTAATATCGAATCGGGAGATGTTCACGATGATCATGAATATCATACATATACACACATATAGTCACGTCTGTTTGCCGTAGGGGTAGGCAGAGACCATAGACTTTTACTTGCTACGATACTGACACGTCTTTTGTTTCTTTTGATACTATGATATATTTGCCTCTTAAAATCGGCGCTTCAAGAATTATAGTAAAACAGTAAAAGTTATTCGTATTGATGGATACTTTCACTGCTGCTGATGATTTCGGAATATGGGTTTAACATATTATTTTCTAATTCAATAAAGCAGATGGTTGTGAACTAAATTGTGTATCAATATTTATTGCGTATATTTCGGGATACTCCTATGTCAGTTGTTCACAATATTTTTTTTTGTTTGAAAGATTTATAAATGGCGAAAGACGGAGAATGAGAGAAATTTATATATATCGGCCATACAAAATGATTAATTAAATTATATATAATTTAGATAACATGCTCTTACTAAAACAGAAATTGTATATCAGGAAGGTATTAGTAACTTACGATACAGGTTCTCCTAGTGTAGGTAATTAATTAATTACATTACATTGGTTTAAGTACTGTCTAGTTGTTGTTGTAAAATGTCAATGTGGTTGTGGATTAAATTATTACTATTGTTATTATTTCTCTATCTTCAGGGAGGACTCATATAGGTGAAGATGAAATTAAATAATACAATACAAAACTTACTACAATATAAGCCATAGAGCGAAAAATCGATCTCTCCTAGTCTTATCGTTTGCTAGATATACCAGAATTTTAACTGTTATATTTCTGTAGGTATTGCAAAAATGAATTTAAAAATTTTTGTTTAATATTTCATCAAAAGAATCTTACCCCTACGTAACAAGTACTAAGTAAAATAACTTTTTTAACATTGTGATATTCTTTATTTTTTCAACATTAATACCTTTTTGGAAAGCTAAGAACACAAGGAAGTTATTTTAGCAATTCGCACATTGAGAATTCGCATAGCAATTTTTTGAGATAAAAGACATGATTTTAACACTACCTAATTTCGTTTAAAAAAAAACAATATACAAACGACTGAATAACCTCCACCTTTTTCAGGATGGTTAAAAAGAACTGCAATTTTTATTGATTTAATTTGAACTGTTTATAATGTTTGAACATTTAGTTATGAAAAATTTTCTGGCAAAGTATTGAATTTAAATTTAAATTCAATTCGATGCCATTGCAGTTATTTATTTAAGCAAAACATTTGAAAAAATCATATTTTTTGGTAAAAAATCTATAAATTTCTAACATATCGAAACCATTTCATTTGGCCCATCCATAATGGGGGGTTTACTTTATTGCATTTTGGCTCCCCTTAACGTCCTGGGAGAAATACGTCGAATTTCAAATAACCCTGTATTACCATGTCAATAAATTTATGTAATTGTGCACTAATGTCAATGATATGATAATATATATGAATTTCTAGCACGTGGGTGGTGCTGGTTTTACAAGAGTGTAGCTGCTCAGTGTTTTGTAGATTAGACGAACTTATTATATCAAACATTAGGGCGCAGCTGAAGAAGAGGTATAAAACAGGTTTGTTTGTAGGTGTGCGTTTTCCTGTGTCTGTGCTGCGACGAGTTTACCATAATTTCAGTAAATCACCTCCATTTTTATGGCACAAGAGTCATTAGTATAGATCAAACCTCTCTAATATTGTGTCTTTTAAGACACAATATTTGTAAAAGTAACGTTTTATACTTAACCAGAAGTGCGAACTGTGTCAATTATAACAAAACTAAAAGAATATACTCCTATCTAAGCTGGTTTTCATATCTCTAAAGTCTACACACGTGGTTCCTCAGAATATGCTAGATTTCTCATATCAAATGATGTTAAAAAAGAACGCCACTTTTTATTTTAAGTTTTTTCTTTTTACTTCGTATGTAAGTTAATAAATAATTAGTTATCACACTATAACAGATAGATATCTTTTAAAAGAAAGATGTATTAGCACCGTATGATCAAAACTACCGTTACAGAAATAATATACAAAAGCCTATGTAAGTAATGGTATTTTTTGTTTTGTCGAATCACAAAAAGTCACACTAGTATTTATTTTAAGCGTGCAACCCTTGGGTTTCTTATTTATTCTTCTTCAGAGAAGAATAAATAAGAAATATATGACTCCCAGTCAGCTGGGAGTCATATATCAGCTTTGTGAATAAGCATTAGATTTGTTATAGATATTATTTTATTAAAGATACAGATATAACTTTTACTCCACGAAATTTTTAATATTTTTGGTTTTAATTTGCTTTGTTACTTCTATCGGATGATATGGCCTTCTTTGACTGTTATCATTATAATATTTTAGGAAGGTAACCAATGTGTACGCATAACCATTGTGTATCTTGCATATTGCTATATCGAGAGATAACTGCAAAACTATAAGCAGCTCTTTTGCATTTACAGAAGTCAATACATTTGTTCATGAGTGAGGGAACGTGTTGTCCCGATAATATTCTGGTTCGGGTGAATACCAAACGTTTCGATGCTGAACCCGAAGACAATCATGCAGTGAAGACGTTGCGTTATCTCGTGTTTTATCTCGGGAACGTGACCTCACTATCTCATTGCGCGCCCCGGCCCCGCCCGCCCATCTCACCGAGATCGAGACCACTTCGGCACAGATCACTAACAGCCAGTGAGACAACTAGGCCATGTCCTTGAGCCCGCAGGGTCCGGCGGACATGTTTGCTCCCTAGAGAGGACAAGCGCGAAATTCGCTTTTAATTCAGAAATTCTCCTATTATAATCATTCTAAAACTCAAAGAAAACGAAATACAAATTTTATTTATTAAAAGATACAAAAACATTATAGAAATTATGTCAATAAAAAACTTCAGCTCATAACAAAAGATTAAACCTAAATAAAATACTGATTATATATTATTAAAAATATTTATGAATAAAAAAATTGTTCCAGATCTTTCACGGCCACGGGTCCCGAGGCATTGTCTCGTTGAATAGCAAGGCTCATGACAACATACAAATTAATTAACGTATTAAATTCTCATAAAATTTACTAAAATTTCAAATGTTTGTATTTTTAACCTACGACGAAAACGACGGATGTTATGTGTTTGACGGAGTTGTGTGTGTGTGTGTGTGTGTGTCTAATCTTTGTCCGGATGTATCTCAGTAATGCGTGGTTCGATTCGATTTTTTTTATATGAAAGACTAAACGAGGCGACAGGCCATGTTGGAGCCGGTTCGAAGATATTTAGGTTTTTTATTAACACAATTTTTTTTATATATTTCGATGATATCATGGTCTTTCTTAACCATAAAACTTTTAACAGTTTACCACCGGAAACTGACCTATTCTGCACTAGCATCGCCTCGATTAGGCGTGCCAGTGTCAAAGATTTCATGCATGAGTAGGAGCGTGTCACTTCATGAGATCGAACTTTGCGTACCAATTTTTTCTTTTCGTTTCTTTTATGTTCTTACCCTTACATGATGTAGTTGTGATACCTACTTATATTGACCCAATATTGCTGTGTGCTACTCTTCATTTATAATATCGGCGGAGATTTATTGTAAGCATTGTTTTTACTGATAGGTTTTTGTTCTATAGGTTATATAAGTCTGTAAATCTTCCAAAAAGTAAATAAATAAATAAATAAATAAATAAATAATTAATGGAATCGGTTAAGCCATTCCGAAGACATTTTATCATTTAAGCTTTAACATTTATCTTTTGGTCTAGTCTACCTACCTAATCATTATTTTGTTCCATTAATGTTGTCAGGAGTTTTCTAAACCTTTCTACATTCAAATCTCTCACACATCAATAACTAGTCCGAAGTCCTAATACTTCGTACCGGTGGGTTGGTGTTTCCTGAATCTACACATTTATATAATAATAGGCATTTAGTGTAATCGCGTGCTTCATATTTGACTACATTGTCACTTTCCAAACGCATCTCCAGTGCTTCAAACAAGTGAAATAGTTATACTCGCAGCTTGGTACTGTGCTTCCCTTTCTTGGCAGCAAATTGGGAATAACAGCGAATTCGAGCGATTGTGGGAAGTTACGTTACTGCTTTAACACTAGTGCGTTGACTTCGGCGACCAACGCAAATAAATACCGACCGGGTGTTTTACCAAACGAAACCCATTAATTTAGAAACGCCGATCTGTCGTTCGATTGTTTACGATACTTCGAGTCGGACCACCTTGTCGGTGTTATTAAATGATCGTGAGATAAGCAATCGAGTAAAAGATTTACACGAAAATGCCTGCTTGCGTCGTACGGATAACGAATGCTATTCAGAATGTGTAAAATCATGCTCACTCTCAACTAACTGTACAATATTCTCCTCATTACATCAGCAACAGGACATTCACTGCTGAACATAAGGTTCCTCAATGGATTTCCAGAGTGACCGGTTGGAAGCGGCCCGCGACCTTCATTAGGTCCACCGTCCATCTTGTGGGTGGACGTCTTACACTGCGCCTTCCTATGAATTTAACTTGGGTCTCCGAAAAAGTCCGCGTTAAAGTAATGCTACGCAGGCGAAGCCAACTAGCTCTAGTACAAAATAAACGCGTAAGAAAAAACATTTTTTTTTATCCACAACGAGTTAGCACTTGACCTCAATCATACCTGATGTTAAGTGAAGATGAGGCAGAAGGTGGTAGCGTACTGACCCGGAAACCCCATCTTATTTGGGGGACTGGCTATCTTATCTCTGACAACCGGAGCACAACAATTAACATTGCTGTTTGGCGGCAGATTTAGATAAGATGGTGGTAGCTAGCCAGGCGGACATTTAATATGCCCTACCACCTACCAAACCGAGTACTAAATGTGTACCCCGCTGGGGATCGAACCCGCGACCTCCGAAACGTAAACCCAATGTTGTTTACATTGAGCCACGGCGGCGGTTACGGAGGATTACCCCCTATTTTAGGATTATCCTTTCTTGAGCAGTCGGGTAAAAACCTGTCTCCCCTCAAAAAATTATCTGGGGTCTCGCGTAGAAACTTGAATGGAATAAGGTTCGTCCTTATTAATTCTAAATTATTATATCTAAATCTGCCGCCAAGCAGCAATGTTAATAGCATTGTTGTGTTCGGGTTGTCAGAGATAAGATAGCCAGTCCCCCAAATGTGTTGGGGTTTCTGGGTCAGTACGCTTCCACTTTCGACCTCATCTTCACTTAACATCAGGTGCGATTGAGGGCAAGTACGAACCCGTTGTGCATAACAAAAAATCTAAACAAATAAGGTAGAGATATATAGAGTCCATACATTGTGAGGTGCGTTCCTACCAATATTTAGTATGAATAATTTAAGATACCCTTTGTTTACGACATCTTAGGGGTGGAGGACTGATAACTTGAGACACAGGATTTATCCCAGTTCAGGTATCAGTCCACCATGATCTTACCTGTATTTAAAATGTTACAATTGATATTTATCTACTTTGTATTAGTATGTAAGTTGAATGTACATTTTGGATAGATTTTGGTGAGCAAATAAAGATATAAAGATATAAATATAATGAATTTACATTACCTGTGGTGTTCCACAACCATTAACGTACAGCAGAACCTCACCGTACTGGTATGTGCCTAGGTACAGTCAAGAGTGCTACTTCATCAGCAAGAAGTGACGTTCGAGTGAAGTGCGATCTCTGATTCGTAAACCCGATATTGTTTACATTAAGCTACGGAGGCGGTCGGATGATTGGTTTGGATGAGATCTAATTATGGTTTAGTGGCGCCTTCCTTATAAAAGTTAATATTTATTTACGAACACAATCTAAATCGCAAAACTATTTAATCAAGTTACCACAAAAACTTAAAGTATGATTATATAAAAATTTTAAATAGGTTTGTCATCATGATCGAGACTCACGGAGAGTTAATAAATCCGCTTCTTTTAGGGTAAAACTATTTTAATTATGTAAATTTTATGAAGTACCATAAGAATAAGAATAATTTATTTTTAGCCACAGGTAAATACAGTAGTTTACAACCGGTAAATTTTGTAACATTCAATAGAATTTCTACTATAAAGCGTTTACAGACAAACAAAATAACTGCTGTCGTAAATTTTTGACATAGTTTTTTTTTCGGATATTAATAGCGTTTATTAAGTTCTCAATCATAATAACTCGAAATACGTACATGATGCTCTGTTGCCAGAACACAAATAGTCAGCTCAGCTGTTTTGAACTAACTAGTGCCCAAAGGAAAAAATTGTGCCACTGTAGTTTAAGGGTTCTTCAATATTTAAAGTTTTTTTCTGGCGTCACGTGTTGCCGGAAACCTCATTCCTCATTAGAGATTGCTTTACCTATGATTAATATTTATATCCCAAAAAACTGTGCGGAAATAGGGCACCAAAATATAAAGTCCTATAAATAATATTCCAAAAACAACAAAGTTATTTAGATGTCTTTGTGGAAACCGGCAGCGCAGACTTTGATAGCCTGCTGCTTAGACTCGCGTATGAGGAATGAGGATTCCAGCAACACGTGTGTATAGCCAGATTACTCACTTATTATATTGAATAACTCTTAAACTATAGAAGCACAATTTTTTTTCTTAGGGAACTTTATGGCATTTTTTTCTTCCCTCTCTATTTTAATTACTTTTCGTCTTAAAAGTATTGGGCAAAAGATTTGTTTGCACATATGGGCTACCTGTATGAATGAATGATAAGATAAGTTCCTAAATTGAATCATATTTTAAGATCTTTTTGCCTTTTTTAAAAAACAGCGTGGTTTATTTGTAAGCCTCTGTAGTGTAAGCTCGTTTGTGCGGCTCGGGTCTGAATCCGCGACGAGATTTCTAGAGGCCATAGGCTTTAAACTATGGCCGTTAAGTTCATAGTCTCTCAGTGTCTCGCTGCAAAAGTTATACCTGTGGATTTCCAGAATAAAATCTATTAGATCTCTAAAAGATTTCATTACTGGCCCTACTTAGCGCTTTCAGTACATACCAACTCCATGATTACAGTTTTGAGTGAATAATTTATAATAACGTAATTAAGGTTAAACAAATTCTGCTACAAGAGATGGTAATAGGTCCTAGAGATATTTCTGAATTTTCAGTAATATTGGGTATTTACCTATGAAATTGGAGTTTTTTTCTTCCAACCTGTACCAATTCCTGCGACTTTCAAAGCTATATCCAAATTTGTTTTTTATTTGGAAAATGGAATATTATTTCAAGGTTTCACATGAAATATTTTTTAATTTCTGGACTAAATCACACAATAAAGAAATTTTTAACAGAGCTCTTTTTATGTGCTTCCCGTAATCAATACAATACAATACAATACAAATACTCTTTATTGCGCAAAATAATTTACAATATTTTTTGATGATAATCATTTCTTAGATTCGTTTAAACTTTTATAAAGCGGTTACTTTTAAAAAGTAACGCTGCCTATACTTAACTTAATATTATCCGATAATACATACAAAGTTTTGCTAAATTTGAATTTGCTTTTCCCAAAAAAAATCAAAAATGTTTGTATGGAGAAAACAGTCTTAATGAAATTCTTCATACAAAACGCCAATTTCATAGGTAAGGTAAGACCTAATACTACTTTATTGCTATCGGGCGGCATGCTGTTTCTGAATTCTGAATCTGTCGGTACTCTTCAATCGCCATCACCTTACGTCATCTCGGTTGTGAATTTACGCTTTTATATTGTAAACTCAATTCGTAAACTTTGCCGATATCGTGGTCGCAGGTCAAAGGTGACGAATATCGTTGCGGTAATATTAACCAAACTGTATACTGTTTGTGTGTAGGTTATGCCTATATATGTCGTAAGTTAAATCGCTCGGTACCATAAAAATATGTATATTTCGAGGAAATACTGGTAATGTACCTCTACTTATATTGGGTCAAAATGTTTTACCGAATGTTATGTGCCTATTATTGGAACATAATGTTCTTGTAAGTTGCGCTACGTGGGCTCTTGGTGTAAGTTTAAAGTGAGTATTTCACAATTTCGAACTTGTTTTTGGTGACAGTGTTTTTTTTCTGAGACGACGATCATTGTTAACGCCTTCAAAACTGAGCATATGGTATAAGTACATACAGAAATTCCAAATGCCCAATAAGTTTATTTTTGAGATAGAGTAGTCTAAAAATAATTATACTTATTATTTTTTTTTAAGTCTAAAGATTTAAAAAAAAATAATAAGTATACTTGTACCGTACCTACTCAATGAGTTCTGGATAATGAATAATGACACTACGAAATGAAAAAAATGTTTTCCTTCTCCTTCAATGTGTAATTTAAAATACTTTTACTGAATTTCTAATTCAATAATCGGTTTTGGGTCAACATTCTACATAAATAAATCTAAATTTCAGGGCTGTAGCTCATGTCTCATTTTGATTCTGATTCTCTGCTGCGCTTTGCCCCTTGTTTAGGGAACCGTAAAAAAGATAAACGATACGAATATATTAGTGAATTTTATTCCTCTTTATACCTACAGATTTTTTTATTATTATTTAAATTTGATAAGCTTAATGCGCTGAATTTACATTTTATACGAAACAACACATTTTATGATAATGGTCAAGTTATAATAAAGGATTGCATGCTTGGGACAGTCGTGTTTTGTAACATCAATACCCACTACTGGTGTAAGTACCCACATAGTGGTACCTTATTATTAGTAGTCATATAGGTAGGTTTACATGTGTTCTATTTCGGTCTGATTGTTTTGATTATTGGGTATAAACTAATATATTAATGTAATCTGTTCTTGTGTATATCTATGAAATTGACGACCTGTTTGGTGTAGTGGTTAAAAATTCTGACTTTTTCCGATTTGAAAATTCTTTCAATACGATCGGTTCCAGAGGTTTACACGTGAATAGGTAACAAACAGACAGCTAGACTGACAGAGGTAGTTTCGCATTTATAATATTGCTGTGGATATCTTTGGTACACTATTTGTATTCTATTGGCACAGAATTAATACACTCGGTATTATATGGTTCTTGCCACAGCATTATGCTGAGCTGGAACCTATGTCAGCTTGCATTATTATTATTTAGTTTAAATTTCTCAAAAAAAAATTTTCATGTACATGCCCATTGTAAGCTGAATAAATGTTTTTCTTTCTTTTCTTTCTTTCTTATTGTTATCATCAAAAATTATTGTAAATTATTTTGTGCAATAAAGAGTTTTTGTATTGTACAGAGAGGATTTTTGAGTTATAGGTACCTACTCCCACTGGGCAACACCCGATTCTCCGAGAGCCGAGAATCTGACATGGATGAACTGTTTGGTGTAGTGGTTAGAAACTCTACTGCTATACCAAAAGATCGCGGGTTCGCATCCCGCTAGGGGCACATGTTTGTATGATGAATACAGACACGTGTTCCCGAGTTATGGATGTTTTTCATTTATTTATGTATTTATTTACAAAAAATGTATTTGTGTAGTTTAACAACCATTTGGTATCCATAATACACGCCTAGTTGCTTAGTGTGGAACTAGATGGCGCTGTGTGTATGTGCAAAGATATTTATTATTATTATTATTTATTATCTCCTATTTTTTTCAGACACATACTTTTTAGTTATTCCTTGAGATTTGGTAATCTGTGGGTAAAGTAAGAGCATGACATTGCCAATGTATACCTAGTGTTTATCATGTGACTCTCCACCACCTAGCACGGAGTCCTAGAATTAGAACTGAAATGATACTACGCTATCGTAATGAGTCCAAAGTAGTAATGGAAATAAAGTATGCTTGAGAGCGATTTTTAGCATGCAGTCGTTCGCCATTCCAATGATATTTAAAACGATATTTAAAAACAAACTAATTCTAAAATGTATAAAGTTTACATATTCAATATCTAATATAATTAATTCACTTGTCTCCAGAAATTGCATATGAATCAATAAAAACAGTAACCGAGCTTCGATGTTTGAGTATCTTTCTACACAAATATATGAAGGAAGAAAATTTTGGGGACATAATATATTTTTTTTTACTTCAAGCTTTTTGCTCGCAACTCATGAAAGAAGTCTGTACCTAAGTTCTATTTTTAGCTGCCGATGCAAAAAGAGGGGAAGAAAGCCTATATATGTGTATATGTATATCTGTGGCATTGTAGCACCAAAACAGCGAAAGCGATTTCATAACGGTTTTTGAAAGCTTGCGATATAGTTCTTAGCCATGTTTGATGCAAATCGGTTAAGCCGTTTCGAAGATAAGTAGCTTCTAACACGGTTTCTTTATCTGGATGATAAATCATAGTGTGGTATTTGCAAATCAGCAGTTTACAAAATTTTCAATTAATAGTTATTCTAATTAAAAAAAAACTGGCGAATAAAAACTAAATTACATAATTCAAAATACTAGTCTGCATGTATTATTAATTCTAATCAATTTCAGATCTATTTTAAAGAATATTAAACGTCATTTTTGTTATTACAGTCACCATTTTTTTATTATAGGAACGGATGTGGTTCCTACCCTTATCTAGTCTAGAAAACTCCGCCTGATGTTTCTGATAATTAGGAAATTATTACTTTATGCGAACACTTATTTAGATTTCATAATTCGAAGGTTAATTAATTAAATATTCAATTGATTATATGGAATATGGAGAAATATCTAATTCTATATGTAATAAACACCGATATTTGGTATATTAATATTATACTTAATTATTATAGCATAAACCAACTATAAATTTTCTTATTCTAATTCTTCTCATTTGCATTCTGCAGCCATAATCTGAAGGGTAATGATCATTTTACTACCCGTGGTATAGATATATCTGTAAAATTAGAAATTTAATGGAACCTTAAAAGGTAATAAAGTACTTGAAATAGATAATTAGTAAATAAGTACCCATATATTTACTTATAGGTACATATATTTACCTACATTACTGGAATCTCTGTGTTGAAAATAATAAGCAAGCTCTACCGATTTATATTTAGAAAATAGGTGTAGCTATTTAATTAATTATTATAATATATGATGACAGTGTTGTTTTCAGTATTGATCCACATCTACACTAATATTTAAATGCGAAAGTAATCGGTCCGTCGGTTACCTTTACTCGAATAAACCTCTGAACCGACTTATTGAAATTTGGTAGAGAGATAGCCTGAGACCTGAAGAATTGCCACTTTTCTCATTGCTGCGTGCAGAAAACTAGTAATTAAATATTTACAAAATATGTGGTATAATAAATAATAAAACAAATACATACCCGTAATTTTCTATTATTGCTAATAATAGCAATAATAATACATTACCTAATTTGGTTACTATCTAATTCAGGTAGGTATTTGGTTTATTATTTATTTTATAAATATTTATAGAAATAAATAACGTATGGCTAATTTACACTAACAAACTTTTATAGATCTTTTTAAGTCTATTTCAGAAAACTTCTTATAAATTTTTACGAAATAAAATTTCTGACTCTGACTCTGACTGAGCGAAGAAGTGGAACTGAAAATACTTAAATATTTTCGAATGGATCTTCCTTCACTGATAGAAATGAGGCTTATGGAGCATATTTTTGAATTTTCAGTACCTACTTATAAAATATATTATATATTCCTGTATTTTTTTTTAATTTGTATTTCTTGTGCTATTTTTAGTGTAGAGCAAAGTAACCTTTTTTAAAGTTGGTATATTTAACTTACCCTCTGTTTTCCTTTCGACTTTTCTGGAAATTGTGTCGAGTCGGGACTCTTTTTCTTCATCTTGCCATTTAACTATTCCATAGCCATTTCTAAAATAATCCACATTTTATAATCCTTGATACGCTACTCCTTCACTTATTAGTAAAAATAACACCTATTAGAAATTTAAATATTTTGACGCACATATTTTATAGTTATATATGTATAAATTGATCGGATATATTTACACTTCACTGTACACTTTAAAGAGAACGTGCACGTCCAGAAATTCCTGTAATTGCGGTGGTTTGGTGAATCACTGTTTAGTTATCACTGCGGAAAATCGTTCGTAAAGTTTCCCGCGCGAACCGTTGATCGTGGGATGCGTCCCGCGGCGGTACCAACTTGACGTAGAATGTTGGTTATGGGCGGGATCCTCCGCATCACGTTCGCCTCCGACGACCCGGCGCGGTACCACGCACCGTACGCATCTCCCCTCGACCCGCGCTCCCGACAATACTTTATCACCCTTTGACCCGTAATTATTAACGAAAACAAACAAACAACTCCACTTAGTCTATTATTTTCGTATAATTTGAAACCTATCACCTCTAAGTTCATGTGAGGGCTAGCTAATGAATGTAAAGGCAGCAATACTCATTAAGCGCGCTGAGCCACGTCGTAATGACTACTAGAGATTTGCAATAAACATCGGTTTGTATCGACACCGCATACAAATTGGCCGTGCTTTTAACACGCATAGCTGTTGTTGGTTTCTTCACGAGAGTTGTCATCTCATAATCATCGCATGCAATGCAAACTTATTGCGTATGAAATTATGTATATAAATTCAAATGTTCCAAATGGATTCCAAGGAAGACAATTTTATTCCGTTCAATGTAGGTGTAGATGCCTATACAAGTAGATATAAGAGTACAAGTAGGTGCACACAGAGTAGGCGTCTCTACATTGCGCATGGCATTAGATAAAAAGGTAAATTGAAAATGAAAGTTCCAAAAACTCTACGAGCCTCCTCCTCGAAGGCCGGCAACGCATCTGTGACCCTTTTGGTGTTGCGGGTGTCCATGGGCGGCGGTGATTGCTTTCCATCAGGTGACCCGCATGCTCGTTTGCCGCCCTCTTATATAAAAAAAAAAAAAACTCTACGAGCGAAAATGGTCTCATTCTGGATTGAAGAAAACGTGTTATATTATTGTAAATTATTTTGTGCAATAAAGAGTATTTGTAGTTATATCAACATGCCAATAGAGAGATGCCAATACAAAGAAAAGAGGATAATTATTTATATGTCTAAATTCTGACAGAATAGGTACGTTGGTACTCGACAGTCCCGACAGGATACGAAATTTCGGGGTAGACCCTCTCTACATAAAGTCATTTTGAGATCAAAATCTTACTCGTAACTTGACAAAGTAGGTACGTAATTTACTAGGCAATTTAAAAATATATATAACTTATTTGCAGCTATTATTTCATAATGTTGTTAAATTGAGTGTGGTTGGTGATTGAGTGAGCCTGTCACTCTTATTGATTGATCGATCAGTGAGCCTTTTAACAACTTGGACTGGTGCGGTTTGAAAAATCGAACAACTCATATAAAGCGTGTTCAAAAGAAGAGGTTATAATCAATAAACATTCAGTTCATTATATTGATTTCAATTTGATACCTCCAGCCGTTTCTGATAATTAATACTTCAAAGAATTTGCCAATGGTAATTGTTAGTACGGGAACCCTCAGGGTACGGAGTTTTACTACCGTCTTGTTTTGCAGTTGTCACACTGCTGAAAATAAACACAACTTATGTAGGACCTAGTATTTAAATCTAATTTCTTGTCTAGAATTACATTTAATCTATATATCTTTTTATGTTTTCGATAATAATATACCGGACGAGTTTTTTACCGTAAGGAAAAAAGTAGAGCATATTCGGTAATAATATTAATATATAATAATTTTACTTATTTATTACTTATTGTAAATAAAATACCTAATTACTTAACTAATTTGAAATGTCGTAAATTCCACGTATTATAAACTCCAAACCTTATCCTCACGCAGCATTTTATTTTTGCTCCTGTTTAATCTACACTCTGTATTACCAGTACAAGACACAACTAATACTCAGTCGTATTCAAAATAATTACATCTACTTACAGTTTAGTACCTGCCTGGCGGTTCCTTGAAGTTTCTTTTTACGGAATAAAAGAAAATAGAAAAAAGTAGATGCGCCGTTTTTAAAAGGTTAGGTATTTTTTACTCTTAGACTGTACTTTTATAACCTGTTTGCCCCATCTCTTTTTAGGCGATTCCGTACCGCAAAGATTATATGATACGAGGGCGACACTGAAAGTTCTTAGAAAATTAAAAACTAAACAAACTAGCAAGTTATTAGTTTTATTATATCTTGTCAAAATAGCGTCCATTCACATCAATATATCGCTGCATCCGATGGAACGATGGGAAAAGCACTTTACCACTCGTCCTTAGGGGTCTCTTCGATAGCTTTTTGAGATGCAGCCACTGCGTCCATAAAACGTTTTCCTCGAAGTTTTTCTTTTATTTTCGGGAATAAATAAAAATCGCAAGGTGAGGTCGGGGCTATACGGCGGGTGACCCAAGATTTCCACGTTTGACGTCGCCAAATAGTCGATGGTTTGCTTGACGGTGTGCGACGAGGCGTTGTCGTGGTGAGGGAGCAGAGTGGTACACTAACAATAACGTAGGAGGATCCTACTGCGAGGTCGTTTCTCCCGAACTTTTTCCAAGACAAATGGCAAACAATTATTGTTAGTGTACCAGTCTGCAGTAATTGTTGCGTAATGACCTGTCCTTCCGAAGAACGACGCCACCATCTTTTTTCCCACGCTTCGACCTCTCTTCACTTTAGTTGCCAACTCCTCGGAAGGAAACGCCCTCTCAACAGACTGTCTTTTAGTTTCACGATCATAACAGTAAATCCAGCTTTCGTCACCAGCAAGTATGTCGAACACAGTATTTGAGTCACCTCCGTTAAATCTTTGAACCATTTCACGGCACCAATCACCACGACGGACTTTTTGGGCCTCTGTTAAATTATGAGGTATCCACCGGGCATAAAGCTTCCTGACCGCTAAATGTTCATGGAGGATTTTGTGCACTTGACTCATACCGATGCCTAAGCTTCTCCGAATCTGCTGATAGGTCACTCTTTTGTCAGTCTTTATCATACGCCGCACAACACTTATGTTATCTTCGGTCGTTGCCGTAGAAGGCCGTCCCTCACGTATATCATGGGTGAGATTAGTGCGACCACGTTTAAATTCATTAAACCAGTTGTAAACAGTGGTACGAGAAGGGGCTTCATCGTGAAAGGCCATTCGAAGTCTATCATAACTTTCTGGTTGACTTAAATGACATCGAAAGTCATAAAAAATCATTGCACGAAAAAAAGTATAGCGAGACTGATTTTGTCCAAAGTATTGACCAACCCTTTGATATGGTTCTTATCATAAATCTTTGGTAGTGGTAGAGCGTTTTAAATGTCCGCCTGGCTCGCTACCACCATCTTATCTAAATTTGCCGCCAAGCAGCAATGTTAATAGCATTGTTGTGTTCCGGTTGTCAGAGATAAGATAGCCAGTCCCTCAAATGCGTTGGGGTTTCCGGGTCAGTACTTACGCTTCCACCTTCGACCTCATCTTCACTTAACATCAGGTGTGATGGAGGTAAAGTACCAACCCGTTGTGCATAATATATAAGTTTAAGTAATATTAAGTCTGTATTGGAGCCAAAGTTCTCCACAACTATCCCAAATTTCAGTCGTGTAACTACGTATCTAACTTCTAACTAATATTATAATGCAAAAGTTTGTATGTTTGTTTGTTGTTCAATCACGGCAAAACGTATGAACGGATTTGGATGAAATTTGCTATACAAGTAGAACATACCCTGGATTTAAGACATAGGATGTTTTTATCTCGATAAGGTGAGTGGTTCCTGCGGGATAAGCAAATTGTGGATAAAAAAAGTAATTTCACGTTGGCGAAACCGCGGGCGGAAAGTTAGTCTATAATAGTTCCTGAAACAAATTACTTCTTTTTGAACTCTATTATTTAAGGTTATACGGAGCATACTCCATCCCATAGGTATGTTTTTACATGTAGGAACTTGTATAAGGAACTTTTGTATACAATATTCATATGATGACTTATGTATTGGCTGTAAGTTCTCCTAAAAGTAAATAAAAACAAAATTAAACATGTCTGTAGGCGATCTTCAGTCTACGGACTATATTGGTGGTGAGGATTCATATTTCACACGTATACGTCATAGCGCGCCGGGTGCACGCATTGGGGTCGTAAGGCCTCTTGCTGGCAAAACTTTACTTACTAGAGAGAGCCTCCCACCTTTTAGAAACGGAGAACTAAAAATGTACAGCTGCTCATATGTATTATAATTTATTGCATTATATAATGTGTATTTGTCGATTATAGTGCACGCGGCACGAACATATAGGTCCCACCTAAGCTGGCATTAATAATTAAATTACGACACTTAAAATCACGCTCGGATTCTGGATTACTATGATTCTTTGAATAGATAGAATTTATTTGGTGGCCATTCAGGCCGCAGCAGAACGATTATTGGCCATTACCTTCACTACAAAACCATTCGATGTTTGCAGTTTATCGGTATAATGACAACTTACGAGAAGCATTTGTGTCAAACAGCGCGGTAAAATGAATGATGTTATTCGAGAAACCAGTTACTCTGGTTTGTTTTATGTAATTTCTTTATGTTAGATATTATATTTAGTATTTAACATACTAGGTATGTCTGCTAACGCTTATTAGCTGTATTACGAAATAAATACCATTTGAAGGTACAATTTTCAATCTATATCAAACCGCATGTTCATTCGTTCACCTCGCTAGAAAAACGTAAAACAAACCTTTGCAAGGACTTCCGTTTCATAGCAAGATTGTTTCAATGACTACTGTTTACACACAATTCGCTCCCACAATCCAACTAGATAGCATACCTATCGTGGTCAGCTTTACTGTTTGTAAAAGACTCGTGTCATTGATTCTTAATTTTGTAGACTCAATTCAATTATGAGTGAGCTCAAAGGAGTCTCGAATCGTGTCATATGCGAATACATAAAGTTACGACCTTTATAGTAAATTGGGTGGTCAGAGATATCCCAAGCTAAAGCGTTTGGGTGTACACACGTTATTGAATTTAGTATTTATTTCTTCACTCGTACGTCAAGATCTCCTTTCGTGCCAAATATCAAGATTGTCGGACACCGGGAAATACCTCTAGGTATAGGTGTTGATGTATCAGTATCAGACTTATAATCTTTTATTGCGCTACACGAAAAACTTTTACAGCCTCCGTGGCTCAATGTAAACATCATGGCATTTACGAATCGGAGACCACGGGTTCGATCCCCAGCGGGGTACATGTGTAATACTCTGTTTGGTTGGTAATGTGTCCACCTTGCTAGCTACCACCATCTTATATAAGTCTGCAGCAAAACAGCAATGTTAATAGCATTGTTGTGTTTCAATTGTCAGGGATAAGATAGCCAGTCCCCCAAATAGGATTGGGTCCGCTTCCACCTTCAGCCTTATCTTCAATTAACATCAGGTGTGATTGAGATCAAATGCTAACCCGTTGTGCATAAAACTTAATTTATTACAGCTGTCGTCGTAAGTCGTTGCATTTGATGTTTCTGAATTAAAGGGTCTTGACACATAGACAAACAGATTATCAGACAACAAAACCCTTTAAGGATTGAATTTTTCCAAAATGAGTTACGGAACCCTAAAACCCTAAATAATCTGTTTTTATTTACGTGTACATATGTTGCAGACAGATCGTTGAATTAGCCATTACACGAAATGCCTAGGTGGGTCATTATTTATGGCGGATTCATGAATAGTGTAATTCAACGATCTGCCTACAACACATATATATACGTCAACACATGTACATGAATTTGAAACTGGTATATACCAGTTTCAAATTCATTGTTGACGTGCGTAGGTCCTCGATCATAACTCGTCACATCAAAGGACTGGAGTCACAGAATAACTAATTTACTAACGTAAACTCGAGTGCATAAAATAGACTCAAGCTGTATTACTATCGATGTTTTTGAGTAATGGAGTCCCATTCTATTGAATCGTGTCTAGTAATTTGACCACATAAAAGAATCGGAGACTCTGAGTCTTTTGCAACACTACCATCGCTGCGTCGTGTATCTAATTAAAATATTACGGTGCATTCTTCTGTATGCGTGTAGTGCTGCGCATAATAAAATACTACAATGGTGCATTTTAACAACGTTCTATTTCCAGTGATTTATAGGTGGATATGCTTAAATAACAACTAGTTAACGTCGAAACTGTTTGCCATTCGACTACATGCTGGACAATGTGAATTTCCTAATAAAGACATTCACCGTAACTGGTGTGTGGTGGTAGAAATGGCCACAGCCCACCATAGGCCGAATCCCAGGCAACACTGATATCTACCCGCATACATTATACATTCATTTTCATTTTTAACTTTTACTGTAGAGTTAAAATAAGTTTTGTTTAATCTAAATGACCCGCATGCTCGTTTGCCGCCCTCTCATAAAAAAAAAAAAAAGGTAAACACAGCAAGGGAATATACGAGACCAAGAGGCAGGGGTGCTACAAATACTCTTCAGGGTGTAATGAAGTGGAGCCTTCGTTAAGTATTAGTATAAGTTCCTTTTTTAGGATTCCGTAGTTACCTACGAATGCGGTGTAGGGTCTGTAAAATAGGTCTGTTCATAGAAATTCCCAACTGAAAACATAACGCTATATTTCGTCTCCACGACTTTAATACTCTGGGCAAAGAGTGAATTTTGTTTCGTTTTAACATTACAACAACGTATACTTTTGATTACTACCTACTATTCAAATAAAGGAGTTATTGAGCGTTATGTCACTAATTGACTCTGACTGCTATCAATATAATTTCGCGCTTGTTATGCATCGGGTAGATACCTACTTCATATTTTTATCCTATAATGAGAACAATATTTCAGTTCTATTGCCATATTTCACTCTTACCAAATACCAATACCAAAACACTTGAAAATGAATCTCCAATCCAAAATATCAAATTGATATAGTGCAATGTTGGATTCTACTCGAGCTTTGTAATTATTTAATTTTTTGGCGTCGCATCCGAAATGTGAAGTACACATCTTTTAACAAAAATTGAGATAAAGTAGCTGCTACAGCCATTTACTTTTTCAAGTTTCTCATTCAGTCAACCAACACAATACCCTACATCTTCATGACCAGTTCTGTACGCAGAACAATTCTCATGATATATCTACAATGAGCCAACAGTGACAGCTCAAAAGCTCCTGGCATCCCGCGGCGTTGTGCGCAGCATCAAGTGTGTAAATAATGGTAATTAGATGCCGAAGTAACCGCGGCTTGAATAGTCATGTGGGTACTGGACTGCTCGCTGGCCAGAGGGCTGCAAGTAGGTCGCCTACGTCACGCACGCCCCTCAGTAGTCTCCCACTTCTCAGCTCGCTTCGGTTACGATTGTTTTCTAGTCCTTTGTTTACTTCACAATAACGGCTCTCTCAACTGGCGATCTCAAACCGACTGATTGAGCAATTATATTATATTACAGAGGAGCACTGTTTTACAACCGATATTGTCTACTGCGCATACCAATAATGCATTAGGTACTTGATAGTTCGTTCTAGATATAAATTGAAATTGACCGAAACGCTTTGAGCTATTTAAGTTTCTGCAGTTCTGTTTCAATAGGGCATCGCAATGGATGCGGCTGCTTCAATTTGACAACATCTGTATACGCATGGTACAGTACAAATCTTTAATAACTTAGGTAAGCTTTATCTAGATGTAGTATGAAATTATTTGACAACAAAATTAAATTATAATAAAAGGTGCAATTTGTTAAGATCGTAAAACATTCATAGACCTATGAAAATAAAGCGGGATTAGATCGGCTGTGAATCTGAATGAGTTTGCTATATACAGGAGGTAGGTATGAACACTGTGACATGTGGAGTGGAGATGAGGAGATTAGGGGTAATTGGAGCCGTCTGTTGGATTTGCGGACAGTGGTGCATTGTAGACTGCCTGCTGTAGGTCAAATAACAAAGTCGCGAGTGATGAGATTAATGACTTTGGATTATGATACAGGTGACAAAAGTTCCTATAATTACCAGCGTCTCCTAGCATGCCTCGTATCAAACGAATCTTAGAATCTTGCGATTTCTCTTACTCTTATTCTTCAAAAACAAAAACCACAGTTGTAGTTTATTAAGGGGAATATTACTTATTATAAAAAAAGACAACTTTAACTTTGTCGCGATATCTAAATAAGTGTTAATAGAATTGATATATTTAACACTTTATAAGCCTTACTTTCAACTTTGGCATTTTCAGCTTTAACAAAATGATTGCACTTGCATGACTTTACTTTGCAAGATTCAAAATGGAGCCATTGAACTTTAAAACAAATAATAATAATAATAAATAATAAATATCCTTAGACATATACATAGAAATAAGTCATTTTATAACAATAAATAAATATCTTATATATGTAACTGTGTCTATTAAGGTTAATATAGATTTAACTATATGTGTTTTTTTAGGCACAACTGGTTAGCTCTTGACCTCAATCACACCTGATGTTAAAATGAGGCCGAAGGTAGGAGCGTACTAACCCGGAAACCGGACTGGCTATCTTATCTCTGACAACCGGAACATGACAATGCTCTAAACATTGCTGGTGGCTGACATAGTTAAGATAGGGGTAGCCAGCCAGGCGGACATTTAAAATGCCCTACCACCAACCGAATATGGGTTCTCTTTTCCAAAATGAGGTATGGAACCCTAAAAACCCAGAAAAATAATCTATATTTATTTACATGTATACTCGTATGTTGCAGGCAGATTGGTAAATTAGCCATTTCAGAGCCATACCACCAACCTGTCTTAGAAATGAATTAAGGATATTTTGACTAAAAAAGTTCTCGTAATTAGTTGTAAGTACAGACGTATAATAAATAGTAGGTTGCAAGGAACGATCAGTCCACAGCAGTGGTGAATCTATATTCCCTGTGGAAATGCAAATCTGCCATCTATATTTCTGAGAATGTAGTTGAGGCTTGTCTACGGGGCGAACCCCCTCTTTCCTTAAGCGCACCGTTTAAGCATGGTGAATAAGGCTCTGAATAGGATTAGCCTCACCTCCCACGAACACTGAAGAAATCTGCGGGCAGTAATGTTTGCTTCACCCGCCATGGCTTTTCGCCCCCTTTGTATCTTTGGTCTTTGAGGTCGGCCGTAGTCGTAACTATATGATCCAGATATAAGTTATTTATCTTTTGCGATGCAGCGCCGATTAGTTTGATAGGAAACACTTAATTGGAACGTTCGTTCCGGCCCACTGAGCTAATAGTCACCTCATCATCGGGCCTCAAAGACAACTATGTTTTTTGCGCGGTATATTTCAGCCGTGAGTCAGCCAGCCGCATGTGTCTTCAAATTCTTCGTCGGAGTTCGTCCACTAACTAAAAAAAATCTCTTATTTCACAGATTTTTTTTCCAAATTCAGAACAAGCTGTCGCGGTCACAGCGAGCAACCAGCATTGTTCTTAGTTTGAATTTCTTTCTTTAGGCGAGTGTCTACAAGTTTTATAATCAAACTTTATGATTGATTTTAAATCCGATATTGATAGCGTATATCGTTAATTAATATTATTAAGTATATTTTCGAAAATCGACTTTCTGAATATATCATTATAAGAGTTAGTGATCGACTTCAACAAATAAAGTGTTAATAATACAGGAAAATAAAAAAATAAAAATTTCTCAAAAATAAAAAAGTAAGAAAGAAGAATTAGTTGAAGTATTGTCAAAAACAATGGAAGCAGTGATATTTATAACTCTCCTATAATAATACCGATATCCTATTAAAATATCGATATTTAAATTTAGACGTTTTTGACATTTGTATTTATATTTCATCAATAGGACAATAAGTATAGACTTAACTAATAGTTTAACATACCGAACATTCGCACTAAGCGGTTCGACTCTTGATTCATAATGTGAACAGCCAAGGCAGGGTCTTCAAGAGCAGGGTGAATAGGCATCTACTGAGATCGCGTGCTTCATCTTCGGCCACATCATCACTTTCCACCAGGTGAGATTGTGGTCAAACGCGTATCCAGTTAATCATAAAAAAAAACTTTAAATAAAAAAAGAAACAACCTTTTCCAAAGACTTTCATACATATCACTACACGCCCTCTTTGTGATCGCCATATATTAAAAAGTTACCAGGAAATTACAGCGTAGTTGGAACAAAAGAGAATTTACATTTTAAGTTTAGAGTTAAAATTTAAAAAATCGGTTACCCCAGAAAAAAAAAACGGATATTGTTAATTACTCTTACTGTGCGAGATAGCTGTGATGGCACGTTCAATTCTAATTTTGTTGAGAGGTCCTAGAAACATTCTGTTTTGGCACTATGACGCAAGTGGTGACGGCGAAAGATTAGCGGACCATTCTTGGAGTACATTGAATAAATTGCAGAGTTATCACGGCAGGTCAATGGGCGACCACACACGGAGGTCTAATTTCACATACGTCAATATGTTTTTTTTTAATGCACAACGGGTTGGTACTTAACCTCAAATCGAGCATAACGTGTAATATAAACCGACCTTTTGTTTGTTTCGAACCACAACTAAACGAAAATACTCATCTTTAGGTTTATCGATGAAATTAATTTTGTGTAATAAGTATACTTTTAGCAGGGCGTAGTGGTTCCTATGTCTAGAAGTCGCGAGTTCGCAACCCACTAGGGGCATATTATTTATATGTGTTCCCGAGTTATGAATGTTTACATTTAAATTTTGTATTGTCTATATTTCCGAAAAAGAAACAGGATTTGTGTGGGTTATTAATCATCCTGGTAGCGATAACACAGGCCTATAGTTGCTTAGTGTGGACTAGACGGCGCTGTACGTCCAAGGACATTCATTTTATTATATTAAGAATTCGTCCTGATAGTGAAAACAAGGTGAAATTATATTAATCACAGCATGAAAAGTTAGGTCTACCACTGCTATGACAGATCACAGATTGAGGACATTAGAATGTAATTTTCCTGAACAGCCTTACGCTTTCCCACTTTCGGGGCAGTCTCCTCTCACTGGGAGAGGATATGGCTATGAAATGAAATGAAAATCATTTATTCATGTAGGCAATATAATATGCACTTATAAACGTCACTTGTTTTTTAAACTACCACTAGCTCGGAACGCGACCACTACTGAGAAGAGCTAGCGAGAAACTCAGCCTAAAAGTCAACTACTATGGCACGCTCTAATCCTCTACACGAGCACAGTGCCGATTGATAGATTTCTGGCAGTATATTGGCCTACTGACAGTCAGTGTCACCGACTATATACCGACTATTCAATGTGCTCTTCAAAGCACGGAAACACTCGTATTAAAATGCCGCTAATTGTCACCCATGCAGTTCTTGCATACATGCATTGCATGCTTCCGCGCAAGGAGCGCTATTCTGTGGGTTGTAAATAACGAATATCTACAGTATGAACATTTTTTTGTGGTGTTCAGCCATTTGGCATTGCCCGGGCCGGAAAGCATGTGCCACTACAAAATTTATTCATGATAACTCGTGACATAGATTTACTATCATCAACAGTTCATGGAACTTAATATGTACGCGTGTATTGTTTGTGTTGTTTACATGAGCTGGAGACGTGAGTCAATCTCAAAAGTCGTTACGTTATCACTAGAAGATTGCGTGTATAGAGAAATGGATGCATTCGGAACCTTTCGACATGCTGTACATACGACTTCTTATCACGAATGTCCATTATACTTATGTACCCAGTTGTATCGATCGATTTACACATGGACTTTGGATATGTAAACAATGTTAGGTATGCTAGAAATGTTTGAGATAGCTACAGCAAACGGTTCTCTGGACATGATCTCGAGCTCGAAATAAATTTCAAGTCGACAGCAATCAAGCATACCTTTACTTGGACCGGTGATGACAGTTATAGAGGGTGATTGTAAACACTGACTGTCAGGAACACATTAGCTACACTACCATTTGCTGGGGGGGAAGTGGGACTTTCTTTCTTTCTTACTTTTTCACCATTAAATTCTTTCTTTAATTAGTCTGGGGTCCAAGGTAGCAATAGAATCACGTAGGGCACCGTCTACCTTCAGTAGGCGCCGTGCAGAGTACCACTGTTGATCCTGGCGTACAGGAGTTACAGTGGGAGGAGAGCGGAGGTACGATCTGTCAGGGCCACTAATATAACAAAAATTCACCAATCAGCCTAGGCCCGCGTTCATAGAGGCTCGGTACGAGCGAGAGGGTTGTCTAGACAACAACAACTTGTCTCACTAGTGAAACAAGGCCCTGCTCCAGCAGTGGAGAAGAAAAGCTGTTCGTGTGATGTGTTTTTCTGAGATGCGAATTATTCATCACAAAAACACAAACATACATAAGAATCGGGAGCCACAGTATTGTGATTCAATTTAGCGCAATTGTATTCGATTCAATAGGTACTATTTATCATCATCATCAGCCCCTAAACATTACACTGGAGGGATATAGGCCTTTCCTCGTATTTGAGGTGAGTATGTAGGCTGGCCAGTGTACCACCCTGGCCCAATGCGGGTTGTGGATTTCACATGCCTTTGAATTTTTAACATATTTCTCAGGCATGCAGGTTTCCTCACGATGTTTTCCTTCGCCGTTTAAGAGAGCAATCGGATAAATGCACATAAGTAATTAAATTAAAATTAAAAGCTCATTGGTGCATGGCCTGCCTGAGAATCGAACCCGGACCTCCTAAATTGGGAGACCGCGTCTTAACCGCTGACCCACCGACGCTTTACTATTAGGTACTATTCAATGAATAATTCTATAAATAGTCAATTTAATAAACTTAATACTTCAACATTTTGGCAAATTAGAATTATTAGTTACTTTATAGAAAACAATTTTATGAATCGCTGTGCTACATTCTTCGATGATATTGTATGCAAACCACATTTTTCTGAAAAGTGGAGTTTAATTTGCTATGGGTACTCACTCTTAAATATAAAGATACGCTTAGTTGGTTGGACCTACATTTACATCTTGATACTTAGATACATGAAAATATAATGTTTATCATACACAACATAATTTAATTTATACGACTGTAACCAACGCGAATAATTCACTTATTCGTAGACATCGACAGACACGCAACATATGGTTTTCTATTAATATTGGAATTTATTACCAACAGTCAATAGGTTGGCGTCAGCTCGGGGCTAAACCCTGGGCGAATAATGTGAGGGCTGGTGTAACTCGATGGGATATAATCGTAAGTTCACTAATCACGGACGTCGATCTCAGGACAACGGAGCTGTCGTCGACGGCTCGGCGAAATTCGATTTATCAGCACAAAGCGAGCCGTTGTGCGCATGCCTCTCGTAGTTCGTTACACAAGGGTTGTCACTTTTTCTTTGAAACTGACTAGTAGACTACGAGAATATTATTACTCGATTGGTCTTGTCAACGATGTCCCATATTTCTTATTTTGCTCTCTTGCTTTGCGATAATATACCCGACAAGTTGAAGTGTTTGCAAGTGTTATATTTGACGAAAATAAGCTATTGTAAAAGTATGTACTTTAAAATTAAATATAAGTATTTGTTGCTACCTATGGGATATTTCGACCACGTATAGCTGCCTCAACTCTGTGGATCAATACGCAGAAAAGGCTCATGGGTGGCGATTCCATGGTTGCTAAATTTCAGAGCAAAGGCTCTGCAAGCATATCAAATGGACACCGTCGTAAGTGCTGTCTATCAGTATTTTTTTTATTACAAGCTTTTATTGTCTGTATGTTAACAAATCTTATACAAGTTAAATTTATTCCACTTCCAGGCGTTCAATTGAACGGAAATTTTGCAAACATATGAAAGTCGAATGACAAAGCAATATTATGGTGATATTGAGCTAGTTTGATGATGGAGCCGCAACTCTATAATGAAACAATGGAACCCCATTGTATTTGGGCTCGTTTGATTTGTTTTACCTGTATTTTTTATAGGATACATTTCAAGTGAAGGGTAGTGAATGTGAGTTGGAATTATACAATTTTAATTCGCCATCGCTATTTTATCTTCGGACTTAAGCAGTTTGACTCTTCATTCATTATTTGAACTGCCAAGACATGACATTCTGAACGTAGGTATTTTAATTTTTTTTTTGTCTTGAATGCCTAGGGCAAGGTGTAAAGTTGAGATGGTACACAAGGGATAAGCTACTCACAGTCCAAAACCATTATTCCTATAGGAATAACGAGGCCAATTGCGAGTGACTTGCATGGTATTACTTCATTAGAAGTAATTTCTGATAAATATCTTGTAATTATTTATGTCAACTAGCTCTTACATCTGTTTAATAATAGCATTGTCAATGTCCTGGTTACCCTGCATCCATTTCTTTGTAAAACACAGCATTGGACGAAAACAGACTCTTATCGGATAGATTCAATGGACCAATGAGGAGGAGGAGGCTGGGCTATCTGCACGCAATATCGCAGCAGCCGCTAACGAACTCGTTTACCTGTTATAAATCTTCATTGACACTTCTATCACCCAGGTATACAAGCAATTGCGCTGAAATTACGGCCGACATGCATAATGATAGGAATATTTCAGTTTAAGGTAAGCAATTTGTGAGGTGTTTGTCTGTTGCATATAGACATGTTGTTTATTAAATTCCATAACTTTTCTTAAACTTTGTACAACATAATGATTTTAACCTAAACCTTTGTTGCATTATTCTAGGGATACAGTTCTTATCCGTAATACATAAATAAGTTGTTACAACTATCAGAATAAATTTGCCCTCAAACATCTTTATTCTACACATAAGGCTTTATTATTAATCAGTTAATCAATCAAGTACACTTTATTGTAACAAAAGTTTAAGAAAACACTTGCTGAAAATTGTACAACTAGCACTAGTACCATAACAGGTGGGATAAACGTTTGGGTGATAGATAATATTTGTCTTGCTCATTCTCTTGGACGAAATATACAACTATCCCACTCTCACTCTTACCTCGCGCGCGACAAACGATATACCACGGGGGCAGGCGGTCTTATCTCTTCAATTAGAACATTCGCACTTAAGTGTCTTGCTTCTTCATTCATAATGCGAACTGCTACGTTATGACACTCCCATGAAGCGTATTTTTTTCCTAAATCCAACAAAATTGGGACCTTCAACACCAGCGTCAATAGATGTTTACTATAAGATCCGTGCTCTACAAGCGGCGACATGGCCACTTTCTACCCTCGGAAAGCTACCAGCTAGATAACCCTCATAAAAGGTTGGCCCAAGATTATTCTACGTCCGACAGAGAACGGAATGATGAATGCTGTTACTTGCTACATAGAGTGATAGGTAGCTAACTTCTACAAAAGCCACAGCAAGAATCAAATCAGAAGGAGTAAGCATGCTCGTCTTGCTCGTCTTGATCGTCTCTGCTCGGTTGGAACCTTCGTGCATTAAAGCATACATACATAATATCACGACCTCCTAAATGGGATGTCCGACATATCCCAATCATGAGCGTTTGGGTGTTCCAAACATTTAAGTTTACAGCTTGAAACAACATCCATGGTTCACCTTTTGAAATATACAGAAATGCACACGTGAAATCAAGCCATCGTTGTTGAAACGTGCAAGTCTATGATGTTTTTTGGTGGTGCAAGTAAAATTATTATTTTTAAGTGAAACTAGCTAATGATAAATAATAAAGTCATTGTGGCAACCCTATTGCGTGGGCTCGCAAATTAGTAGAGAAGATTGAGTACAAGAGGTGTCGGGTTACATCGGCCGACGGCGAGGGCCTTGGCCCAGCCTCTGCCAAGTACAGTACACCCAACTTGGTAGGTGCTTGTTTAGGAGCCGCCAAACCTTGCTAGACCTACATGTATCTATGTTTTATGCGAGATGTTTACGAGCGGCTTATGTATCGTATTTTGGATCTAATATTCAAACGGAAATACAATTATATTCTAAGACTTTTGAAAATTCTCGAAAGATATTGTTTTCTTAAAAAAAAATTCATAGCGTAGACAATGTTTGTAAAAGTTTTCAAACTATCCATTTATGGTTTGTAATGGATATCTGCTCTATAAACTTCAGGCCCATAGTCACTCCGTATAGCTGTAAAACTACACGTATTGAGCAATGGGAACCTATATTATATATACTTATAAGGTAAGTTCGCCTAATACGGACCACATTTTTGCAAATCCTTCTAAATTTGATATAAGAAGTATTTCAATTTAAAACTCATCTAAAATATACAAATAGCCATTATTTGAAGTAGAAATTTTAACCAAAACCCACGCAACAAAAGTAAATTAATGGCAAATTTTCTTTTTAAAAAGATTGTCAATGGACCTTATTAGAAATAGGTGATCTCAATAAGGCTCATTCCTATTCAGTTGATTAATCCGAAACGACTTTATTTTGTTTTTTTATTTACTTTTGTTCTAAACTGTTACAATTGGTTTTGTCATTCCCGATAGATTCGTCCATAAATTAACAAGAATTAAAGTGATGGTCCTTATAAAGACTATAGAAACTTAAATGCAGAATAATAGATTTGATTTATGTCTTTTAACAAAACACAGTTTGGTTTTGTATTGTTATTTACTAACTGAAATAATTTTAAGCATAAAAATAACATATTAAGGAACATTTTCAGTCATTAGCCTTTGGGCCTTATTAAGTCTATAGAAATCACATTTTTACCAGTGGCCCTTATTCGGACTATGAAAGTTTAGTAAATAGTAAGTAATCGTAGTGTATGTTACGTTAGTAAATCAGTTGAGTTTGAGTTCATCGGATTATGTAAACAAGCCGTTTACAGTTTTATACACCTAATTAGGTCCGGTCCTTATTTGGTGGCAAGGAGGTGGACCTTCTTAGGCACTTCGCTATTCCGGAGAAAACCAATAAAAATCGACAAAAGAAAATAGTGCTTTCAATAACCTTACCTTCACAATCCACGCCTAAATGTTACTTATTCCTTTAGACTTCAAATTTCTTGCAAAAACGAAACAGAAACACTTGAATTAGTCAGAATAAGAACAAAAAATTTTATAAATCGACCTACACGTCGTGACATGAACTGCATTGACAGGTATACTAACAAAATTGTGCCTTAAAATTCAAGTAATGCCAACGCGCTTCAATGATTGGTTAATGAGGAACGTCGGCGCAAGATTTGATTTCAATATAGTATCGGGAGTGGAATTTTTAAAATGGTGGCGCTTATTTGGAACCGCAGGCTGATTATGTATCTTGTAGTAGCAGGGCAACAGGAGTAAATTGTACAATAATCGCTGTCTAACACGATTTTTGTATTGTATATTAGCAACAGCAACGCGACAGCCGAGCGTTTTACAACAATAGATAGGCCCGCCTCTGTCGAGCAATCAGGGAACTAAAAGTGCATCGAAGCCCTTTCAAAACAACAAAAATGGTATTATCTATGATTTGCCACAGCAACGCGACAGCAGATAGAGAACAATTTGGACTGTCAAGGAGCGACAACTCATTACGTTGTTGCTATATTGATTTAATAGTGCAGTGGAATAAAATTAGTGTATAAGGACGTTAAATTAAAGCGAGTTACTTTTTAGAATAGTGCAGTGTAGTTTTGTGTATTAGGAACATAATATTATCAAAATTATTTAGGCTACCTACTTTTTAGGTTAGGAAAAGGTTTTTGTTATGGCTCGTGCTTTTCTCATTTTGGAGGGATTAGAAGCAGAAAATAGAAATAGCGAGAACATGCGTATGCGTCGTTTACGACGTAGCATTAGAAATCAGGCAAGACCTATGGAACTTTTAAACTTCAGGCACCACTATAGGCTGACGAAGGAATTATTTGCCGAGTTGTGCAATGAACTTTCTCCACTTTTGCCTCGATCTCGGCGGAGAACAAAAGTCTCTGTAGAATGTAAAGTAAGTTACCTACCTTATGTTAAATAAATTGCTAATTGCAAAATGTAAATTGAGTAGGTACTAGGTACGTAATTTAATGTCTTATTCGTCAATTGCAGGTGTTAACAGCACTTTCATTCTATGCCACTGGCTCATATCAAAAGCCTGTAGGTATGAGCTATCTCCATGGTCTCAGTCAACCTAGTGTATCCCAAGCTGTGAAAGAGGTGACACTAGCACTGAACAATCCAAATATACTTAGAAAGTATATCAAATTCCCTCAAACAAGACAAGAAAGACAAACAATAGTAAATGGGTGAGTGTAGATATTTTCATAATATGTATAATTCAGACAAACAATATTTTACACTAATAGTTTCATTTTTTTTTTTCACTAATACTTTTCCCTAAATGTACAAAAGGAGTGTAATGTAGTATAGGTATTTGTTTATTTCACCATACCACTAACGGCTGTACTGATTTGTATGTGTGTGGTCTGTGGTATTATTAGGTTTTATTACTTACCCCAAGTACCTAACATTATCTATTTATCGCTATAGCAGTTAGGATTTTTAAATTAATTGAATTTGTTAATGCACTAAGAACTTTATTACTTTGCAGATTTTCAAATAAATTTGGCTTTCCTGGTGTCTTGGGCTGCATTGATGGCACACATGTCGCATTGGTGAGGCCAACAGATCATGAAGAAAGATTTTTTAATCGGAAGCACTATCATTCCAGGAATGTTCAAATTGTAAGTGTTTAGTTCAATGTACAACTATTTTTCTTTTTAAGTAATAACTGAATATTCAATGCTATTCTTACTTTTTTAGATCTGTGACAGCGATCTTACTATTTTAAATATCAATGCAACATTTGGTGGTGCTACCCATGATGCGTATATATGGAAAAATTCGGAAATACATAATCATATGCAGCAGCTTCATCAAAATGGTGAAAGTGTTTGGTTTCTTGGTGTGTACATATAACAAGATTGTTTTACTTTTGAAGTAGTTAACAACCACTAGACTGGCACTGCTCTTTTTTAATGTAATCAATAATACATAGATTGTTTTCTTTCAATTTCTTTATTGTTCTCAACTCTTTACAGGTGACTCTGGGTACCCCTTGAGGCCATGGCTTCTAACACCAATTGTGAATGCCGAACCTGCAAGTGCAGAAGAGCACTACACAAATGTTCATTGTCGTGCAAGGAATACTGTTGAGAGGTGCATAGGGGTGTTAAAGGCTCGTTGGAGGTGTTTGCTGGCACATAGAGTACTGCACTACAACCACAATGTTGTCGCCAAGATTGTTAATGCATGTGCTGTGTTGCATAATATTGCCAACAGGCACCGGCTTCCTGTACCTGAATTAACAGCAAATGATGTTCAGAGGGAAGTAGATTTGCTGATACCTCGACAGCCCTATACAGAGGAAAGTCAACAGCTTGAAGGTGGCAGACATCAGAGGAATATTATTGTGTCACGACTGTGGAGGAATAGATGAGATGTACTGTATATTGTATTACTAGCTGTTGCCCGCGATTCGTTCGCGTGGAATATTTCATCAAAATCGGTTCAGCACAAAATTTAGTCTATATGTTAATCCAAGTTACAATCTGCTACCAACCAAATTTCATCCAAATTCGTCCAGCCATTTAGGTGTGAAGAGGTAACAAACATACATACACACACTTTCACATTTATAATATTAGTGTGATATTTTTCTTTTTTATTTGTAACTTGTAAAAAGGGGAGGGGGTTATTCAACTAAAATTTTTATTTTTCTAAATTTATATTATTTATTTATTTTTATTGGGCATACAGAACAAGTTACAGTATAACAAGGCCGAATAGGTATACATAGAACTTATAAAACTAGACTATAACTCTGGGTATGTATGCACAGAATAAAATATTAATATCTTGCTAGCAGTGTAACAATCAATCAATCAATCAAAATTGATTATTACATCTAAATAAATGTATAATTTTTTTATGTTATGTTTAAATACAAAACTGTAAATATCAAGTTATAATAAGTAGATAGGGAAAATACTCGTTTAATAAAGAAGGAATTTTGTAAATAAATAATAAATGACTGTGTAATTCTATTGTTATTTATTTCTTAAATTAAAATTAAATTTATTATAAGTAAGGGACAGATAAGAGAGATTCTAGGGAACATTATTTTTTTAATGTTTGTGCCAGGTGAAGCATTATTTCACAATGCATCTTGGCACATTCTGTGAACATTCGAGCACTTTCGGCATTAGTACGAGCAGCTTCTGCTATTATCTTCACAGCATCGGCTAATTTCTCCTCTGCTGCGACTCGCCTCGTCTCCAGTTCCACAACCCAAGCAGGCTCCACTTTTGTAACTTTAGTTCGATCTGTAACAATAATAAATCTAAACTAGCTTTTTGCGCCATTTTATGAAGTAATTGATGTTAAATATACAAATGGTCCTTATGGCATGGGGGCATTGCGCAAGGCCCTAGGTTCGATTCCTAGTTAGAACACATAAAATCTTTCAAGGTCACTTATACCTACAATATTCCTTGTAAATGATTAGAAAATTGTTATTTTTTAATGACAGAAACCTGATTTCTACAAACAAAACTAACAAAGAAAGACATTGTTTTTGGATAGCAAACTGTTAATCATAAAATTGTGCTTCATTAATAGAAATTTCCACTAGCTTCTAATGTCTTAAAATATGAGCAAATTGATGTTACACTTACCCGACTTTTTAGAGTTTGGATTTGGAAAAAGTGTACGCTTGAGTTGGGGCCTGGAGCGCATAGCAGGACTAGCTGCATCTAAAATGAAAAATTAATGCAAGATTAGACTACCATGTATTGTAGTATTACTATTACAGTTTCAATTAAACATGTTTAAACAATTATTCTCACCTGATTCCAATACCGAAACATGCACATTTGATGCATCAGATGGAGCATCATCTGCCAATGCTGTTTTCATAATGGCTGCAACAATATGTTATTGATTAATATGAATGGTAAATATACATCTGGTTCTAGTAGTGAAGTAATTATTTGTGTTTCTAATAAGTTCTAACTAAATTTATTTATATATATTTATAAACTAGCATTCGTTATATTAATTTAATGTAAATAATAAATAGTTCTAACTTACATTTGGCGGTTTGTCCATTTTTTGATGGGGAAATAATTAGAGGTTCAGATCCACTAAAAACTTTTTCTGCTCCTAAAATCAAATATGTTTCATTTTATATAAAAAACAAAGAATGTAGTTGGATAGATTTCAATAGAAATTACCTTGCCCACTTATAATAATAATATTATCAGGTGATATGTCCAGAGGTTCATGTCGAGGTTCCTGCAAGCAAACCACAATCATTGTAGTATTTGTTTAGTCGAAATACATACATAACATTTTTATTATTGCATATAGTTACTGACAAAAACAGGCACACGGTGTTGCTGGTCCCCAAATACGGCAGCTTCTCCGATTATAGCCAGAATTTTCTGGTCGATCTCCGACAGATCTTCTTGGGTGGAAGGCCCCCCACCCGTGCCAGACGCGTCCCGCCGCTTCGCCGCGGCCCTTGACTTGGCTTTATGTTTTATATCAGCCCAATACTGGATGCAAAGACAAAATCTATTAGTATTTTGCTTTATGTTAGGTTACACAGTCACACACATAATAATATTATGTAAAATAAGGAATATTATTATAAACGAAATAGATAAAAAACTCACTCGTTTCCACCGCTGACCAGTTTTAGATGCACCGGAGCCATGCGCATTTAATTTTTGGGCAAGGTCATTCCATTCGCGGTCTATGGTTTCTTTCGACCTTGCACCAAGACCAACGCCCTTGGCTAAAGCTGGATGTGCAGCCAAGTGGTCGAGGAGTTCCTCGAGTTGCGAAATCGACACACGGTGCTCCATTGTAATCTGAAGCAGTTGCAATTAATTGTAATTGAATCTTATAGGAACAACATAACCTACAAAACAAAAATTACTATTAATACTTACTTGTTGCAAGCGAGTGACTTCACTATTTGAAAGTTGGCTTTCGTGTGCTATTTGACGCCCACTTAATGAACTTTTTTTCCTAATTTTGTTACATTTTTTGTTAATATTGAGCCGAGCCATCGATGTAAACAAACCACTTGACATTTCTGTATTAGTTCACCTGTTGCTCACAGACTGCTAGTGGCGCTAGTTATACCGCTTAAAAATGCATTTGACAATTAGCGGACAACAGCAGCGCAACACGTCTATATAATACGTTTTGTTCGGACGATTTACAATCGATCGCGCGATAACTGCGCAACTGTTGTTGTCTGCAAAATATCTGCTAACGATACATAATCAGCCTGCCGGCCCTTATTAGGCGAACATACTATTATAATATTTAAAGTGATAAATTTTTATCATAAAGTAATTGAATGTCAATTGACTGGAAACAGCACTTTTTAAAGGAGGATGCGCTGGCAGGTTCTAAAGGAGCAGGTCCCGAAAGCTGATGAAATTCAGAAACGTTTGGCCGTGTACCTCGTCGTGCTGTCGAGCTGGTTAATCAATTGCCCGGGGGGCTGATTATGTATCTTGTAGTAGCAGGGCAACAGGAGTAAATTGTACAATAATCGCTGTCTAACACGATTTTTGTATTGTATATTAGCAACAGCAACGCGACAGCCGAGCGTTTTACAACAATAGATAGGCCCGCCTCTGTCGAGCAATCAGGGAACTAAAAGTGCATCGAAGCCCTTTCAAAACAACAAAAATGGTATTATCTATGATTTGCCACAGCAACGCGACAGCAGATAGAGAACAATTTGGACTGTCAAGGAGCGACAACTCATTACGTTGTTGCTATATTGATTTAATAGTGCAGTGGAATAAAATTAGTGTATAAGGACGTTAAATTAAAGCGAGTTACTTTTTAGAATAGTGCAGTGTAGTTTTGTGTATTAGGAACATAATATTATCAAAATTATTTAGGCTACCTACTTTTTAGGTTAGGAAAAGGTTTTTGTTATGGCTCGTGCTTTTCTCATTTTGGAGGGATTAGAAGCAGAAAATAGAAATAGCGAGAACATGCGTATGCGTCGTTTACGACGTAGCATTAGAAATCAGGCAAGACCTATGGAACTTTTAAACTTCAGGCACCACTATAGGCTGACGAAGGAATTATTTGCCGAGTTGTGCAATGAACTTTCTCCACTTTTGCCTCGATCTCGGCGGAGAACAAAAGTCTCTGTAGAATGTAAAGTAAGTTACCTACCTTATGTTAAATAAATTGCTAATTGCAAAATGTAAATTGAGTAGGTACTAGGTACGTAATTTAATGTCTTATTCGTCAATTGCAGGTGTTAACAGCACTTTCATTCTATGCCACTGGCTCATATCAAAAGCCTGTAGGTATGAGCTATCTCCATGGTCTCAGTCAACCTAGTGTATCCCAAGCTGTGAAAGAGGTGACACTAGCACTGAACAATCCAAATATACTTAGAAAGTATATCAAATTCCCTCAAACAAGACAAGAAAGACAAACAATAGTAAATGGGTGAGTGTAGATATTTTCATAATATGTATAATTCAGACAAACAATATTTTACACTAATAGTTTCATTTTTTTTTTTCACTAATACTTTTCCCTAAATGTACAAAAGGAGTGTAATGTAGTATAGGTATTTGTTTATTTCACCATACCACTAACGGCTGTACTGATTTGTATGTGTGTGGTCTGTGGTATTATTAGGTTTTATTACTTACCCCAAGTACCTAACATTATCTATTTATCGCTATAGCAGTTAGGATTTTTAAATTAATTGAATTTGTTAATGCACTAAGAACTTTATTACTTTGCAGATTTTCAAATAAATTTGGCTTTCCTGGTGTCTTGGGCTGCATTGATGGCACACATGTCGCATTGGTGAGGCCAACAGATCATGAAGAAAGATTTTTTAATCGGAAGCACTATCATTCCAGGAATGTTCAAATTGTAAGTGTTTAGTTCAATGTACAACTATTTTTCTTTTTAAGTAATAACTGAATATTCAATGCTATTCTTACTTTTTTAGATCTGTGACAGCGATCTTACTATTTTAAATATCAATGCAACATTTGGTGGTGCTACCCATGATGCGTATATATGGAAAAATTCGGAAATACATAATCATATGCAGCAGCTTCATCAAAATGGTGAAAGTGTTTGGTTTCTTGGTGTGTACATATAACAAGATTGTTTTACTTTTGAAGTAGTTAACAACCACTAGACTGGCACTGCTCTTTTTTAATGTAATCAATAATACATAGATTGTTTTCTTTCAATTTCTTTATTGTTCTCAACTCTTTACAGGTGACTCTGGGTACCCCTTGAGGCCATGGCTTCTAACACCAATTGTGAATGCCGAACCTGCAAGTGCAGAAGAGCACTACACAAATGTTCATTGTCGTGCAAGGAATACTGTTGAGAGGTGCATAGGGGTGTTAAAGGCTCGTTGGAGGTGTTTGCTGGCACATAGAGTACTGCACTACAACCACAATGTTGTCGCCAAGATTGTTAATGCATGTGCTGTGTTGCATAATATTGCCAACAGGCACCGGCTTCCTGTACCTGAATTAACAGCAAATGATGTTCAGAGGGAAGTAGATTTGCTGATACCTCGACAGCCCTATACAGAGGAAAGTCAACAGCTTGAAGGTGGCAGACATCAGAGGAATATTATTGTGTCACGACTGTGGAGGAATAGATGAGATGTACTGTATATTGTATTACTAGCTGTTGCCCGCGATTCGTTCGCGTGGAATATTTCATCAAAATCGGTTCAGCACAAAATTTAGTCTATATGTTAATCCAAGTTACAATCTGCTACCAACCAAATTTCATCCAAATTCGTCCAGCCATTTAGGTGTGAAGAGGTAACAAACATACATACACACACTTTCACATTTATAATATTAGTGTGATATTTTTCTTTTTTATTTGTAACTTGTAAAAAGGGGAGGGGGTTATTCAACTAAAATTTTTATTTTTCTAAATTTATATTATTTATTTATTTTTATTGGGCATACAGAACAAGTTACAGTATAACAAGGCCGAATAGGTATACATAGAACTTATAAAACTAGACTATAACTCTGGGTATGTATGCACAGAATAAAATATTAATATCTTGCTAGCAGTGTAACAATCAATCAATCAATCAAAATTGATTATTACATCTAAATAAATGTATAATTTTTTTATGTTATGTTTAAATACAAAACTGTAAATATCAAGTTATAATAAGTAGATAGGGAAAATACTCGTTTAATAAAGAAGGAATTTTGTAAATAAATAATAAATGACTGTGTAATTCTATTGTTATTTATTTCTTAAATTAAAATTAAATTTATTATAAGTAAGGGACAGATAAGAGAGATTCTAGGGAACATTATTTTTTTAATGTTTGTGCCAGGTGAAGCATTATTTCACAATGCATCTTGGCACATTCTGTGAACATTCGAGCACTTTCGGCATTAGTACGAGCAGCTTCTGCTATTATCTTCACAGCATCGGCTAATTTCTCCTCTGCTGCGACTCGCCTCGTCTCCAGTTCCACAACCCAAGCAGGCTCCACTTTTGTAACTTTAGTTCGATCTGTAACAATAATAAATCTAAACTAGCTTTTTGCGCCATTTTATGAAGTAATTGATGTTAAATATACAAATGGTCCTTATGGCATGGGGGCATTGCGCAAGGCCCTAGGTTCGATTCCTAGTTAGAACACATAAAATCTTTCAAGGTCACTTATACCTACAATATTCCTTGTAAATGATTAGAAAATTGTTATTTTTTAATGACAGAAACCTGATTTCTACAAACAAAACTAACAAAGAAAGACATTGTTTTTGGATAGCAAACTGTTAATCATAAAATTGTGCTTCATTAATAGAAATTTCCACTAGCTTCTAATGTCTTAAAATATGAGCAAATTGATGTTACACTTACCCGACTTTTTAGAGTTTGGATTTGGAAAAAGTGTACGCTTGAGTTGGGGCCTGGAGCGCATAGCAGGACTAGCTGCATCTAAAATGAAAAATTAATGCAAGATTAGACTACCATGTATTGTAGTATTACTATTACAGTTTCAATTAAACATGTTTAAACAATTATTCTCACCTGATTCCAATACCGAAACATGCACATTTGATGCATCAGATGGAGCATCATCTGCCAATGCTGTTTTCATAATGGCTGCAACAATATGTTATTGATTAATATGAATGGTAAATATACATCTGGTTCTAGTAGTGAAGTAATTATTTGTGTTTCTAATAAGTTCTAACTAAATTTATTTATATATATTTATAAACTAGCATTCGTTATATTAATTTAATGTAAATAATAAATAGTTCTAACTTACATTTGGCGGTTTGTCCATTTTTTGATGGGGAAATAATTAGAGGTTCAGATCCACTAAAAACTTTTTCTGCTCCTAAAATCAAATATGTTTCATTTTATATAAAAAACAAAGAATGTAGTTGGATAGATTTCAATAGAAATTACCTTGCCCACTTATAATAATAATATTATCAGGTGATATGTCCAGAGGTTCATGTCGAGGTTCCTGCAAGCAAACCACAATCATTGTAGTATTTGTTTAGTCGAAATACATACATAACATTTTTATTATTGCATATAGTTACTGACAAAAACAGGCACACGGTGTTGCTGGTCCCCAAATACGGCAGCTTCTCCGATTATAGCCAGAATTTTCTGGTCGATCTCCGACAGATCTTCTTGGGTGGAAGGCCCCCCACCCGTGCCAGACGCGTCCCGCCGCTTCGCCGCGGCCCTTGACTTGGCTTTATGTTTTATATCAGCCCAATACTGGATGCAAAGACAAAATCTATTAGTATTTTGCTTTATGTTAGGTTACACAGTCACACACATAATAATATTATGTAAAATAAGGAATATTATTATAAACGAAATAGATAAAAAACTCACTCGTTTCCACCGCTGACCAGTTTTAGATGCACCGGAGCCATGCGCATTTAATTTTTGGGCAAGGTCATTCCATTCGCGGTCTATGGTTTCTTTCGACCTTGCACCAAGACCAACGCCCTTGGCTAAAGCTGGATGTGCAGCCAAGTGGTCGAGGAGTTCCTCGAGTTGCGAAATCGACACACGGTGCTCCATTGTAATCTGAAGCAGTTGCAATTAATTGTAATTGAATCTTATAGGAACAACATAACCTACAAAACAAAAATTACTATTAATACTTACTTGTTGCAAGCGAGTGACTTCACTATTTGAAAGTTGGCTTTCGTGTGCTATTTGACGCCCACTTAATGAACTTTTTTTCCTAATTTTGTTACATTTTTTGTTAATATTGAGCCGAGCCATCGATGTAAACAAACCACTTGACATTTCTGTATTAGTTCACCTGTTGCTCACAGACTGCTAGTGGCGCTAGTTATACCGCTTAAAAATGCATTTGACAATTAGCGGACAACAGCAGCGCAACACGTCTATATAATACGTTTTGTTCGGACGATTTACAATCGATCGCGCGATAACTGCGCAACTGTTGTTGTCTGCAAAATATCTGCTAACGATACATAATCAGCCTGCGGGATGAACTACGAGGAAGTAGCCTCCGACTAAGGAATAAATATACTATGTAATATTTCGGACTACTTGCGAGTAGTAGAGACTCGAGAAGTTGTCATTATGATTATGAGTTGATACGTCAATATCGGTGCCCTGGAGCCTGATTCTCACATACTCGAGATTTCAATGTCGAACGACATCAATAGGTTTGTCACTTTTACACACGTATATAAGTGTGAAAGAGATAGACATGCCAATGTCTATCGATAGACAAATGTCGAGTGTGCGAGAATAGGGGTCCTGGGCCCCGATTCTCGCGCGTTCGACATATCACTGCCGATAGACATTGGTATGTCTATCTCTTTCACACTTACATGCATGTGCAAAAGCGACAGATCTATGGATGTCTATCGACAGAGAAATGTCGAATGCGCGAGAATTGGGGTCCTGGACCCCTATTCTCGCACATTCGACATTTGTCTATCGATAGACATTGGCATGTCTATCTCTTTCACACTTATATACGCGTGTAAAAGTGACAAACCTATTGATGTCGTTCGACATTGAAATGTCGAATGCGCGAGAATCAGGGCCCTGGACCCCTATTCTCGCACACTCGACATTTGTCTATCGATACCCAGGTAGCACAATGACGTCTGATGACGAACTACGACGACATTATAAGGTCAATTTAGGGTCGGTACTATATACACCGTCGTTGTACGTCATAATGACGGGCATTCGTAGGTCTGCATTTGACGTCATATTGTTCGTCGAAGGTGTACGTCTTAGTAACGTCATTTCGCGGTCAGTCCCATATTAGTCCCATTACGGCGACCAAATTGACGTCATTTATTGCCGTGATATGTACCAGACATGGCCGCTGCCCAAGAGGCCAACATGGGCCTGCAGAGAAAAGGGCCCTATGCAAAAATTGACTCTCCAACACAAAAAAAAATATCAATTAGAATCCGTAGTTCCTGAGATTAGCACGTTCAACCAAACTCTTCAGCGTTTTTTTTATGCACAACGGATTCGTACTTATGAATGAAAATCAAGGTTATGGAGAAGACAACATAATATTATATTGTGATTAAATGCGGGTATAATCATTCTTAGAAATATTAGTTACTTTGTACAATAATTAATATATTTTATCAAATTCAAAACAATCAAAATTCGAAGATATAAAAAAATCGCAAGATCTCATTTACTGATGGATAAAATCATGACAAAATGCTGTGTCGTTCGAATTCGCGCGTATCGTATTGATGCAGGGTTTTCTAGCAACACAGAAACGCCTCTACACAGAGATAATAATAAACAAAAGGGACGATTTGACTTTTAGAGATGGTTTAATTATTAAGATTTTAGTATAATGAAACGTCCAAGAAAGACTTTTATTTATGTGAGAGACAATACAATGCTTAAAAAATATCAATTGATGCTATTGATATTGGGTATTGAATACCAGAAAATTTATTAAATCGATATAATTAATACCAATACAATCTAAACCACTACTTTGCTTTAATCGATATTTTGCGATCGAGTTTAACATTTTATTTATTTTTGATTGTTTTGACTTTTGACTTGAGATTATTGTAATAGTTTGAATGATTGTACAGACATAAATCACGTGTTAACTGATCAGAAATAAATATTCTACTATTCTTTTTTGTGAATGGTGAAACTTCACTTTTTTGCCGTGAAATTGTTTGTTGAAGTCTTTCACTGCTATTGACGCTATTGATTATGTGATACAGGTGGATACAGGCCTGTCCGAAAGGACAAACAAGACCAAAAAAAATATGTGATACAGACAACACTGCAAGATTTTTTTCCTTCTACACACGTTACGGTCTCTGAGAAATTTAAAAGACTAGGCTGTATGGTATATAACCTTTTGCCTATCCTACATGGAGAATTATAAAGAAAATCTGTTCTTTTCGATTTCCTCCTTCCTTCCTTCCCTCCATTTTGACCCACGCAGCACGTGCCCACGGATTTGCAAAACAGGAATTTCAGAATAACAATTAATTCAGGTATTGTACAAGTAATGTTCAGTATAATCCAGTTCAGTGAAGAAGACGGTGGGTCGGTAACAATCGCCAAAAAGGACTGGCTCACGCCAAGAAAAAGCGAAGTGTTATGGCCCCCCGTCAAACAAACCAAGCTTTATAATCAACTACTGCTTAAGGACACTTCACCAGATGATAAATGGAAGACATATGCCGTAAAACGAGTCTTTTATGAAACTGGTGCGTATATTAATTAATAGTGGTTGTTGGTCCTTTTAGAACCCACGCTTACCTGATTGGCACATTTCGACTCGTTTGTAATGTATTTTAATGAGTATTAGCTTAACCAATCAACTATTATAACGATTAATATAGGTATTTGCTTTGGGTATTATACACTGGCCTACCCTAAATACCTGATTTGTCTTCGTAACCCTTTACTAACTTATACCTGCCTGTGTTTTATATGAAGAAGGGATTTATGTTTGAGGCATGATTTTAAGTATTCCCACGTCTCTGTTTTTAGTGTGCTCATTTTAACTAACTAGTTTGAGGTGTCTGAAATCCATAAATCAGTAGGAATTTTGGGAACATCGGGATGGTAGTAGATTTATTCATTCTAAGAGCATGTTTTGTATGTTATATTGGTTTTGGTAGATGATCTAGAAAAAGCAAAACAAAAGTTAAAGTTATCGGAAGTGACTTCAGACTTGCAAACTGAAGACGAAGAAGAAAATAAAAACTCCAGACGCCAACCCAAAAGAAGAAATAGGTATATATCTTCTAGTGAAGAAGAGGACACACACAGACTACCATCTTTAAAAAAGAAATTTGAAAATATTACGGCAAGCATAACCCAAGGTAAAGGTGTAGATATGTATTGTTCGCTTCTATAGTTTTTGTTTTACAGGATTCTGTACCTGCCCTCGTGATTGGAGCCCTATTGCTGTCATATGACCATCTCTGACTATATAATACTCAGATGCTAATAATAACATTTTATTTATTTATTTTATTTATTAAGCTTTATTTTTCCATATATATGTTTATATTTACATTATCTGGGTAATATACTAAATATCTGGGTTATATAATAGTGTTATTATAGAGAGTTTTATATTATAGTCTAATTTATTGTTCTATGGATCCCATTCGGGTAAAAGCCTAAGCCTAAGGTAATAGCCTATAAGAAAAGAATATTCTTTTTGTATGTTATTATTAAGGTAAAGTCTGTTAACAAATCACAAAGATGTCATTATTTCTTTATTCAATAGGATTTGAGTTGAGTGGTCTGTTCGATAAAAACTGATTTGAACAAAGTCAGAGCCTTTCCTAAAGCATACACAAATAAATTTGTTTTTTTCAAAATTCTTATGTATGTGCCTCTGTACCCTGCTCTTTGTTGGGGTTGTCACCACCCAAAAAAATAAATATGTAATAAAAAAAAAATTGCCTAAGCTTTTTTGATGAAACTTTCCACATTACACAGGAAAAATTGGTTTAATTTTTTTATATAGCTTTATTTTTAAGTCTTGTATCTTTATAACCCAAACCGCCATACATAATTTTCTTGATAAAGTTCTATTAGACTACCTCCTTTCTTATATTGCCCCCAGTCCTTTCTTATATTGAACTGGTATATTGGGAAGAGTATCATAGGTAATTTTATTAGTGATTTTATTCTTAATTTTTTCATAAAATGTGCAAACTTTGAGCTTAACCATAATGACACTGATTCTTCCGCCTAAAATTTTTACTTGAGAATCTCATGGTATTTTTAAACACTAATGAACCACTGGTTTCTAAATAAGTTTATATTTGTATTTGTATCTACCTGCAGATATTACTAAAGCTCGATCAACAAAATCAACAGAGAATCGGATGACATCAACACCAAACTTAGGTAAAAAATGCTCAAAATACACTTAATAAAATCACTACTTATTTTTTTTACTTGGGTGCTTTGATTGTAAGCTTAAGCTGTTTATTTTTTTTATATATCAACAGATATTCTCAGCGGCTCTGTAAAGGGTATTTCAGGAGGAGGTGTCATCGAAAATACAGATGTCTCTCTACATAATGACAGTACAAGTATGCTGCAAGGTATTACATATTATATCCTATCCTACTTCCAAGTCCAACTATAGTAATGTTATAAATGCGAAAGTTTAGTTAGATGTTTATTTGTTTCTTGCTCAATCATGATAAAACTAGTGGCCCTTTTTGGCTCAAACATCCAGAAAATCGCATAATATAGGCTGTGTGTAGTTTGGGATCTGATGACCTTGTGTCGTTTCTGACCCTCGTATTTATTTATTTAATAAAATCAAATATTTTTTGTAGATGTCGAACAAGATGCCGAATTATCTCGTCCTCCATATCAAGAGAATTTAAATAACACTTCTGCATCATTATTGTGTGCACCAAATTTAACAGGTATAAATTCTAAAATTTAAGTTTATAAATTGTAATTTTTTATTGATAAACCTTTCATTACAGGATTTCAGTCCAAAGTTCTGACATTACTTGATAAAGTGATAACTTTGATTACAGGATTTCAATCAAAAGTGATTACATTATTAAGCATAATAAAAACACAAAATGACCAATTATTGGAAATTTTAATGCAGAATATCAAAGGCACTTCGAATTTGAAACCAGAATTTAAACTGCCCTTGAAAAATTCTGAGGAGCTGGAGGCTAATGAGGCACTACTGGCCATTAAAGAAAATAGGGACAATTTGGTGAGACTTTTTATTACTTGATTTTAATTCATTTATTTGACACATTATTTTACTTTTTTTTGCCTTATAAGGCTGCTTAAAGGCTTACTGATTTCTTGTATAATTATTTATATCAACTTTTTAGGTTTCTTATTTCAAAAATATAGGAGGCCGCGATATCTCTAATAAAGTATCCCGAATTATGAAATTTGTGATATCTGACCAATTAGCTGAACAGTACAACTTTTATGGGAAACGATCACACAAAAAGCCATTTTGTCAACTGCGACTCCGTGATTGTGTTGTAGGTGAGTTCAAATTCAGTACACTGCATGTGTTGACCTAGCATAATGCTCTATCTGTGTACCAAATTTCATCTAAATCCATCTGGCGGTTTTTACGTGATGCGCGAGCGAACAGACAGATGGATATAGTTCAAACATGTATGTAGAGCAGTGGTGTACCAGATGAATAAATATTTCGGACACTAAACTAAGCAAAGCTTGTGCTATGGGTATTAGATAACGGATAAACATACATAAATATTTAATATAAGGTAATAAATGTTGGTATTCATCACACAAACATTTACCCCTCGCGGGATTCGAACCCGCAACCGTTGGTGTCGCTAATAGGGTCACTATCCACTACACCAATCGATCGTCAAAACCTTATAACCGTCGTTAATGTTGACATATTTTTTACAGAGGGTGTCATTTCTACAAGTTGCGGAACTACAGTAAAAGAAATTGAAGATGATATTAAAATATGGTTAAAACATGCTCCTGAAAGAGTGAAAAAAGTCCGAAACCAAAACTAAAGAAAATGGAGAAGATAAAATATAAGAAAAAGTCTATAATTAGTAAACGGCAGTTAATGAGAAGAGCAAAAGAAACTGAAATAAGTTTTATATTGGATATGCAAAATAGCATTTCTAACACACATACAGGTTCATCTTTACGTAACTTACCATCTACTTCATCAGATTCTAATCATTTACTTCTTCAAAGTAGATCATTATCCCCAAGTAATGACCATGATTCTGTCTCATTCCAACATGGTGTTTTTTTCGCAAATGATGCCCCCGATGATTCACATCAGGGGCATACATTTTCTAGTTTTTCTGTATTAAATGCACAAAATAGCATTTCTAACTCTTGTGCATGTTCATCTTCAAATATTAATAATGACTTACCATCTACTTTAAGTCAATTTCTTCAAAGCAGATCTCAAAGTTATAACAATGATAGATTTTTTGAAAATGATGAGCATGCACTTTCTAACTTTTCTGAGCTTTCTAAAGACAAGCATCGTATCAAAGAACAGTTAAGACGTTGGGCAACAATTGAGCATAATATACCACATAATGCATTAGATAGCTTACTTAAAATTTTATGTCCTCATATTTCGGATTTACCCAAAGACAGTAGAGCATTATTAAAAACTCCAAGACATTTAGAGACTATAGATTTAGAAACAGGAAGTATGATTTATTTGGGTCTTCTTTCTGAGATTCAAAAACAAATCAAACTATTCGGTACATATTATTCTCAGCCTAAAGAAATCGAAATATCTTTTAACATTGATGGATTGCCTTTATTCAAAAGTTCTAACACGCAATTGTGGCCTATTCTGGGTTTAATAAAAAATTATTCTATTGCTAGACCATTTGCAATTGCTCTTTTTTGTGGTACAAGTAAACCTTTGCCGTTAGGTGTTTTTCTCGAAGAATTTGTAAATGAATTGAAAAACTTACTTGAGAATGGGTTTCTATTCGACAATGAGCATTACACTATAAAAGTCCACAGTTTTATATGTGACGCTCCGGCACGAGCTTTCATCAAATGTACGAAACAGCATGGTGGTTATTCATCTTGTGATAAATGTGTAGAGCCCGGCGAATATCGTGGCAGAGTTATTTATGAAAGTGTATCAGCATCCAGACGAACTGATGAATCATTTCGTTTACAAACAGATGAAGACCACCATGTTGGAGAGTCACCACTTTTACTTCTGCCAATTGATTTAATATCTTCATTTCCGATTGAATACATGCATAATGTGTGTCTTGGTATAATGCGTAAGCTGCTAAATTTATGGATTGGTGGCGATTTAACTGTTCGTTTACAGAGCCGTTTAGTAAATGAAATATCTGAAAATCTTCTTTATTGTGCAAAATATATACCAGTTGAATTTAATAGAAAACCAAGGAGTTTGTCTGAATTAGCACGATGGAAAGCTACCGAATTTCGTATGTTTTTGTTATATACTGGACCATTCGCTTTAAAAAATATAGTGTCTCAAACAATCTATAAAAATTTTTTACTACTTAACTCTGCTATTACTATTCTTTGTTCAAATATTCATATACAAAATATTGGTATAGATTTTGCACACGAATTATTATTAATGTTCATTAAACATTCAAAATCATTGTACGGGTCACAATTTTTAGTGTATAATGTTCATATGTTGTGTCATATCAGTAATGATGTACGTATATTTGGTCCATTAGACAATTATTCAGCATTTCCATTTGAAAACTATTTGAATGTTTTAAAGAAACTTGTTAGGTCCCCCAACAGACCATTACAGCAAATTGCAAAAAGATTACATGAAATAGAATTCCCAAAGTTATATGATACTTTATCTGACACAGATACTTTTGATCGTTTTCATTCTGGACTAGTTCCTGAAGATAATATTAATTATGAATGTTATAAAAAACTTAGATACAAGCGATATACTATGTGTATTGCAGCTAATAGAGAAGCTGATTGTTACTGTGTTATTAAGGGTAAAAAAGTATTTAAAATATACAGTATTCTTAAACATAATAGTTCTTTGTATATTTACGGGAAGGTGTTTATGAGTTACCAACCATATTTCAAGTATCCATTCAATTCTATGGCGATTGATATAAACGTAGTTAAAGATTTGTCACATTTGGTAATCATGTCGGTCCATAACATAATAACAAAATGTGTGGTTATTCCTATCGAAGACTATATTTTGAGTATTCCAATGCTTCATGATTAATCGTAAAATAAAATGGGTTTTTTTATAATTAAATAAATAAAGGTTATAATAGGTTGTAATAATGGGTTGGCAGACTGCTAATTTTAAAACAATGAGTTCCTTGATAGATGGAGTTAAATAATCGAGGCTGGTCGCCTCAATTTAGTTTTTTTCTGTTGATTTTCGTAGGAAGTACACACATCTAGATATATATTTATAATGTAGCGCCATCTGTCGAGTTAGTTAGCAGTCGGAAACCTCTCATTCCGTAATTTATTGACCTCGGAACCTTGCGCCGAAGTTGCTGTGGACTGGGTAAGTATCTCATTCTTTAGTGTCTCAAATGTGATGCATATTGAAGACTTCTTCACATTTGAGTCACTATAGAATGAGATACTTACCAAGTCGCCAGCAACTTAGGCGTAAGGTTCTGAGATCAATCAAAATTAAGAAATTATTAATATATTTATATAAAATGACACACTTTTTTTAATAAATTGGTAAGTAATAAAATTACTTCTCGCATTTTATTTCAGTATACCCATTTACCCCGCGGGGGTCGAATACCCCTCCCTAGGTACTAGCCACGATGCTATACCTACGTATATTCTATATAACCAAGAGGTATACTAATTATGTCTGGGTATATTCACCCATATATACCCAGATATAGTTCGTATACCTCTTGGTTATACCTATCAATACAGGCGTCGGTACCTACGTCTAATATTGCTACAAGCTATTGACGTCGTTAAGGCATAATTCTGACGTCAGTGGGTGACGTCTTATGCTCACGTCGTGGTTACGTGATTATGACGTCAGTAGGTACCTTACCGATACGTTCGATATTGGTACTAAATCGACGTTAAAAGGACGTCGAAGGTGACGTCGTGAGGCTGTGACAAATTGACGTCACCTGAAGGGGATGTGTGACGTCGAAAAATGACGTCAGTTACGTCGTGAAGGACGGATAATGGCCGTCGTAATGACGTCGATGTGCTACCTGGGTAGACATTGGCATGTCTATCTCTTTCACACTTATATACGTGTGTAAAAGTGACAAACCTATTGATGTCGTTCGACATTGAAATCTCGAGTATGTGAGAATCGGGGCCCTGGAGCCTGATTCTCACATACTCGAGATTATTATTTTCTTTGACACTTGTAATTATTCATTATTATTATTAATAAAACCAACCAAACTATGCAAAGCTTGTACTATGGATACTATGGATAATGGATAATTATCCATGCATGGCTTACGAAACTTCGAAATATTTTTTTTTATTTATCTGACTCTGTAATAAATGTTGGTAATTGTACTGTTGCTGATATGATAATGATTAATTACACAAACATTTACCTCTAGCGGGATTCGAACCCGCAACCGCTGGGTCCGCAGGGGCCCTATTCACTAACTACAACAAACGGTTGTCAAAATGTAGTACTTTACATAATTAGATTAACCATCCTAACTAGATTTTAGTCTTTAGTGAATTAAAGATAGTGAATTAGAGGTAGGCATGTGTGGTCTCTGCACAAAGAGACTGACTTATGCGCCTCTTCTCTTGAATGTCGTAACATAAGCCTCAGTGTCTGTTCCCGTAAGACCCATATAACCTACATACATAATGACCTTTTTCGCAAATGGGGTGTTCAGAGATTTCGCAAAACAATAGTGTGTCCAAACATTAAGAGTTAATAATTGGAACAACACCTACGGTTCACCTAATCAAATATACAGAAATGCACACGAGACAGAGGGTGAGCCCATCGCCGTTAAAACTTGCAAATCTATAGATGTTATTATGGGAAAGTCCCTTAGTCGTCTTTTACGACACCCATGGGAAGAGACGGGTTGGTTGTATTCTATTTGAGTGCCGAAACCACACAGCACTGCAAAACCAACGTATGTACGCAGATGCATTATTTTGTACCATGAAAGTGATTTATTTTCGGACCCTAGTGTTTGAGAGTAACATAGTCAAATTTCTCCCTAGAGACACAATTAATTTAGAAGCAAAGACGGTACCATACTCAATTTTCTTGAATCGTAAAATTTCGAAAACATCAGCCATAGTAGTTTAGTCCTACATACAAAATGTAATAGCTACTATCGGCGCCTTTGCAACATTAAGATTTCTTTACAATATCCTGTTCCTTAGCTAAAGGCAATTACCGCTCCCGCCGCGCCACACGGTACAATCATCTCCGGCCAGTAGCACTCATCAAGAGTACGGTAGATTAGCAAAAAATAATAAAGAAAGACCGCGGCGAAAGGCTTCTTTGTTGCTGACCGCATCCTTTACACAAGGATATAAAAAGTAGATAACTACTGACGAAGACAATAGTAGCATACAAAATTTGCGAAATACTTACTTACAGTTTCTCTCTCTACACTAAATTCAGCGAAATAGGAAGCCTGACTAACATACATACTTAAAGCCACGTCTGTTTAGGTAGGCAGAAACCACAGACTTCCTTTTGCTACGATCCTGACACACCTCTTTTGCTTCATTCACTCTCACAATGTTGTTCATACATTCTCGTCGGTTTAAGGTATACTCTCGAATTGGCTTTTCTTTAAAGATCTTGCTAGAAGAGTTACAGAATCGTGTACGTCGTGCAATTGCTTTAATTACTCCGCAAATATTAAGGAAAGTTCATTAAGAAACTGTAAATAGTGCTCGTTTGTGATATTGATATGCGACTGACGTGATTCTTAGGGTTCCATATCATGCGAAATTTATTTGAAACTCATATTCTATTTTAAGTTTTCTTTATTTATTTAATTTAATGGTGCATTTATGTAGAATAGGCTACAAACGCGACCGTCAAATGACACAATTAACGCCTTATTCTATCGCCAATACCTTCTATTTCACTTACTTAATATGCCCTATTTTTTTTACTGTAAAAAAACTCATCCAGTATATTTAATAACGAATTATTATCGAACGTGGAATACATTTTGTATGTTACATTATACTTACATAGAATAATCGTAGTTATTGAATATTTTATTATTATTTATCTATCTATAGCTAATTTGCTATAATGTACTGTAAGTTTCCCAAATAAAAAATTGGAAAAATCAAGACATGTGGTGTAAGGGATTACACATTCTTTGACATGACTTTTATAATGAGAAGGTTGAACATTGAATTCAAGAAGTTATAGTTTAGTTATTTCGAATGTGAAGACGAAACAAAAATAGTCAGCAATTAGGACCTCGTCTTAAAAATCCTAACAAGAACAGCTGCTGTAACAACCAAAGGGGAGACTTCAATCACAGCTTGAATTGTATAACATTCCCTTTGAAGTTGCACAAAGCATTCTGTTTATTGAAGTGTTACGTCGTGCATGCACCTCTTAATTTATCTGTTTGTAAAAAAGGAATTAGGTATAGACAACGACTTACGAGAATATGGCAGGACCTGACTAATTAATTAAAACAAATATCTACTTCGAAAAGGAGAAGATTGTCAATACGATTATTATCTATTCATGCATAACGGGTTAGCGCTCGACCTCAACGCACATGGCACGGGGGCCGATCGCGCTAAAATTTGAACGATAATACCAAAGCTAAAGCAAAACCAAAAAAGTAACGTTGTAAGCACATTTCGTATCGCGCTAATCATTTGAACGGAACTTAACCCAGTTTTTTTTTAATACTCGTGGTTAGCTCTAAACATTTTGCGTTTGGTTTTACTTTGGTAGCGTCAACGATATAATCGTTCACTAAAATTAGCGCGATACCATTTTTTATATCAGCTAAACTAAAGTTAAACCAAAAACCAAAAACGTTCCGTTCGAAAGGTAAAACCGTTGTAAAATAGCGCGATTGGTCCCTGAAGTTAAGTGAAGCTGGAGATGAAGGTAGAAGCGCGCTCATCCAGTACTTACTTGGGGACTGGCTATCTTATCACAACAATGCTATCAACATTGCTGCTTGGTGAACAGAATTAGATAAGACGGCGGTGGTAGCGGGTCAGGCGGACATTTATAAATGACATACCACCAACCAAACCAAGTACTAAACATGTACCCTGCTGGGTATCGAAACTGCGACTGCCGTTTTGTAAGCTTTAGGTTATTTACGTTGAGTCACAGGGGTGGTTAAAGGTTGACAGTCAATATTTGAAGGCTTAATTATATATAATGTTGTATGTACGGACGTCACGACCTTTATTCCAAATGGGGTGGCACTGACCACCCCATTTTAGGCCCGTATTAATAAACCGTTCTCAAGATTGACATGGCCTCTAGTTGACGCTTGAATCTGCTGCAATACAGCATCTGAAAAAATGGTCTTGAGACTGAGACGTGAGCTCAATCTCAATAACGATTTATTAATACGGGCCTTAGTGTAGTGTAGTTTCGGCACTTAAAAAGAATAGAACCAACCCATCTCTATCCGTGGGGGTCGTAAATGGTGACTATGGGGCTTTCCACCAAAAAACATAGGCTCACCCTCTGTCACGTGTGTATTTCTGTATATTTCCAAAGGTGAACCGTGACATTTTACCGTATATGTTGCTTCCAGCATTAAACTGTTAATGTTTGGAACACCAAAAACCTAATAAATCAGGTTTAATTACTGCGTGTAAGTAAGTGCCTACAATTTCGTGTAAATAAGTTTGATATACATAGATCTAGATCATATAGTATCAACATTAGTTTCGTTTCGGACCTGAGACACAGGCCATTTTCAAATGCAATCGGGTTTAGTACTAGTGTGCAAGTATGAGTGTTGAAATACACTACTATCAAGGGCTTCGAGGGTGGTCACATTTTTGAGGATCTAATTAAAATACAAATAATATTTTAATGTTTTACAATAAGTCTAAAGCTTACTACAAAAACATAAGTAATTTATAGATATTTATTTCATAGAAACAAGTTATACCTAATAGTTGTATATTATCTTAGAATTTACAAAATAGGAGGACAACATACAATAAAATTTGCATTAGGATCTCTATGTTAAACTCATCGTTGTTCTTACCAAAATACTTATTTAAAAGCTACAGCAACATGTAATGTTACCGTTCTGTAATTTTAGTGTTTATTTTGTTCTTATTATTTATGTAAACTATTTTTTCCCTTGGATTTAACATAACGAAATACACCAGGAAAAACACATAGCTCATTAAGAGACTGTACAATATTACATTCATTACGTAACCCCTCCACCAATCACCTAATTCGTTACCAATGGTGTACCATAACGCGGTGAATACAACGGTCTCTACAGTGCACACTATGATCCAGAACACATGCCACACGCGCACGTGCCGGAAACGGATCTTAAACTCCATCAAACAAAATAAGTATATGAACGAGAGGAATATGTAGAATCCTCGCTTCACAGTACTCGCTTGAGGGACTATTAACAGTAAAAGCATGACTTGGTAATGCGAGAAGAGAATTATTATCGCAACGACTGGTAAACAGCTGATAAATGCGGCAATAGACAGCAATCGTGCTACAAAAAATGAGTACCAACCAAGGTACTGGACAAGAGCTGCTGTCGCGTCCTGTGGTTCTAAACCACGTATATAGGATCTAGGGATGCGATAGGGAATATCCGGCTCGTCCTGAATTACTTCGTCTACATATTTCCGTCGAGGCGGGGCAGAGAGCCACGTGGGTATCGATTCAGCATTTTCCACCAATCTCTCAGCCCACACCGCCAACGATCCAGGTCTTGGAGCAGGCATCGCCGGCGGGGGCAGCACCTCTACTTTTTCTATAGTATACGCTTCACGTCTCCGAGGTGCCACTCTATCTATAATTGTTATGGGCCGGACATACTCATCGTCGCTGTTAAAAGACCTGTGGGAATTTGCGTCAGGCATGTCGTGATGCGGTAAATACCCGGACCCCGTTCCTGAATCAGAGTCCAATTCGTCGTAAAACCAAGGTGATGCACTGCGATTGGTTGGGGAGAATTGGATTAAATCGCTATTCGTGTTATTTTTATTTGTAGCTGGTGATGCGTGTTCTGTGACATGTGTGCTACCCGACTGTCTCACGACAACTGGTTCGTAAATTTGGTCATCATTTGTCTCATCAAGTACTTTAGCCTCTTCTTCGTTACTCTTTTCTTCTTTAGTTTCGTCCTGTACGCGTTTTTTGTTCCACGGGTAACTCCGACCGCAAAGCTTCTCTCTTTCAAAACGTCGATACATAGTAGCAGTACTGGCCATACGTAACGTGGATGTTATTATGCTGACTGCTTGAACTGACACTTGAAATAAAAAGAGAAAATAGATTTGAGGATAAGTATTCATTTTGTGTGGAGGTTCGGCTCAGGCTGTCGAACAAATCGAACAAACATTATCGATACCAAATCTGAAATCGTGAACAAAAATCAGTATTTCAAACCTTTTTGTTGAGTAAGTGATACCTAATAGTACTAGTACCTACGTCGATACCACGACGAGTGTATCACGTGTAATTTTTTTTAGTCTGTAGGTATGTTACGTATACCTACGTAACACTGCCAGTGTAAGTTGGCCGCGCGACAATCGTTAATAACTAACTATAAATATAAAATTTAGAAAACAAGCGATTATAAACCTAACCAGCTGTGTTATTAAAAGCTAAATATCTTCGAAACGACTAACCCGATTTCCATCAATCGTGGCTAAAAAAGAATTTATTCCCGTATTAAAATCATCAATATAAAAATAACTTTTTAAGTATTTAAAAACCAAAAAACCTTTTGTAAAATCAAAAAACCTTTTAAAAAATATTTTGTATTTTACGGACGCCATGTTGGATTTTTACCAAATACTGGTGTCGATTCGGATGTACACCAACTAAACAAAAACAGTTTTGGAGTGGTGCCGTCGCCTCCTACTGTTCCAGGGAGAAAGAGACAGTAGTACTTTAAAACTGGTTTTAGTTTAGTTTAGTTGGTGTACATCCGAATCGACACCAATGTATCCTATGACACTCAGGGAACAAAGACGAAACTAACGACACCATGCACTTCGAAATCGATCCAGCCGTTTAGGGGTATAGGATGCGCCAAAGGAACGGACATACATAAATACATACATACACATTCAAAAAACATTACCCTCCTTCCTTGGGCAATAGGGTAATTAGTAAACCCTCGAAAAACATCAACAAAATTTGAATTTGGATCTACCTATTCATGTCTGTGACTGTCACAATTTTATAACTCCGATGAAAAACGACTGGTGTTATGTGTTTGCTGGCGTTGTATGGGTGCGGTATATGTATGTGTGTGTCCGGAGGTACCTCAGTAATGCTGGTCCGATTTGAGTGTGGTTTTGTTTATATTAAAAACCAAACGAGAGGACAGGTTCCTACCCATGTTTGATGAAAATCGGTAAAGCCGTTTCGAAGATATTTAGTTTTCAACTTAGTTGTTTTGTATAACTGAATGAAATTATTATGTTTAGTTTCTCGGACGTTTTCTAAATTTTCAATTTACCTATAGTTATTGAGAAAATTACCTTTGTCAAAAGCCGGGTCATTAAACCGTGCCATTAGGTCCAGAATATTGACGATGGCGTGCGGCGCTGAGTGAATGAACGCCTGCAGGAACAAGTACAGCTCCAGCGGCGACGGAGCGCGCGCCCGCGACAGAGCCTCTTCAATGCGCCCCTCATCTTCAGCGCGTGTGGCGCTCACTGCTTCCACCCACCAAAATATCTGGTGGCAATACCTGCAGGATGGTGTAAGGATTATTTTTCTTATGAGGTATGTTGCATGAATATATGAATAGATGAATATCTATGCTAATTAGTCTATGGTTTAAAAAAGAAATAAAGACAGACATGGGCTTTTTGGCGGAATCTCGGCGAGTGAAGTTGCATTTTTCTTTATAATTCTTATAATCTGTGCATTCTAACTTTTGAAGCTTAATAATGGCAGAATATTGTGCAGCAAACGTTAGTGTTGGTATACAGGTGAAAGGAAATGTAAATTAAAGTGCGTAACGGATCTTTCGGGTTCCCACAAGAAGCCGCCAAAATCTTTTGTAACGCATTCTGCCACTTTACTGAAGAATGACTTGACCGTGACTAGACTCTGTATACGCCAAGTATACGACGAATTACTTGTTTTGACTGAGACTGACTTATAAACTGAAGAAATAAGAGAAATAAATTTTTTCACTCAAAACTGGCAGTAATGTCCCTCGACAGTGAGGTTGACTGGTTGCCATCCTCAAAAATAAGAAGAAGAAAGACAGACATCGAATTGCAAATTTCCCGCCGTTCCATAGAACCCTATAAAACAAGATTTTTTAGTCATATTCACACTCATAAAAGCCCACTACCGAACATAAGCGACCCATTTACATCACTTTCCCATGGGATGTTTTGCCTTAATCGCCACGCACATCATCTAATAGAGTATTGTGTCCTTTGACGGTCGCGTTTGTATATAGCCTGTTGCACGTAATTACATTATTAAATTAAATAACTTTAAAACAGTTGGAGAAAATACGAGTTCCAAATAAATTTGATATGACAGGAAACCTACCAATCGCTTCAGTCCCATATTAATTTCCCCAGGCGCGTGCTTAGATATGGTTATGAAAAAAAAAAAACTATGCCAATAACTTCTATTTTACTTACCGAATATGCCCCCTTGGACTGTTATTTGTATTTTGTGTCTTATCTTAAAGTACCTTAAGTATCCAGGTCTCAGGCTACTCTGCCAAATTTCAATACGATCGGTTCCAGAGGTTTACACGAGAATAGGTAACAAACAGACAGATAGACTGACAGAGGTACTTTCGCATTTATAATATTGGTGTGGATGTCTTTGGTATACTATTTATGTTCTATTGTTATCATCAAAAATTATTGTAAATTAGTTTAGTAGTAGTTTGTGCAATAAAGAGTTTTTGTATTGTACACAGATGATTTTTAAGGTATAGGTACCTACTCCCACAGGGTAACACCCGATTCTCCGAGAACCGAGAATCTGACATTTGGATGAACTGTTTGGTGTAGTGGTTAGAAATACAGACATGTGTTCCCGAGTTATGGATGTTTTTCATTTATATATGTATTTATTTACAAAAAAAATGTATTTGTGTAGTGTATCCACCATCTGGTATCTATAATAGAAGCCTAGTTGCTTAGTGTGGAACTAGATGGCGCTCTGTGTATGTGCAAAGATATTTATTTATAGATTCCTTGTGATATAAATTGTAATTAACAGGTAAAGTAGTCTCTGCATATGAGAATGAGGATTCCAGCAACACATGACGCCAGAACGTTCACTTAAAATATTATCTTTAAAAACAAAACTGTTTACATACCTACAAGTACTTATATAGTTGTATATTGTATAATGTCAGATAATATCCACAAATGTGTGCTACCTTACCAGTGATGGGGGACTTATGACACTGAAACGTGGTCTCTATGGGCCTCATAAGAAAACTTAAAGTCACGCAACGAGCTATGGAGAGGTGAATGCTCGGCGTTTCACTACGTGATCAAATCAGAAATGAAGAAATCAGTAGACGAACGAATTGACATAGCCCAGCGGATTAGCAAATTGAAGTGGCAGTGGGCAGGACCTATATAAGAAGAACTGATGGCCGGTGGGGCATTAAAGGTCTCGATGGGAGACCATGCCCAGGCAAGCGCAGCGTAGGACGTCCACACACAAGGTGGACAGACGATTTTTTTTTGCATAACGGTTTGGTACTTGACCTCAATCATACCTGATGTTAAGTGAAGATGAGGTCGAAGGTGGAAGCGTACTGACCCGGAAACCCCAACAACATTTGGGGGACTGGCTATCTTATCTCTGACAACCGGAACACAACAATGTTATTAGCATTGTTGCTTGACGGCAGATTTAGATAAGATGGTGGTAGCTAGCCAGGCGGACATTTAAAATGCCCTACCACCAACCAAACCGAGTATTTAAACCGCTGGGGATCGAACCCGCGACCTCCGAAACGTAAACCCAACGTTGTTTACATTGAGCCACGAAGGCGGTTGAAACGGATCTGATAAAAGTCGCGTGAAATCGCTGGGTGCAGGCCGCTTCCACTCACTCTGGCCTATATTCAACAGTGGATGTCTTGTGGTTGCTATGATGCTGATCCACAAATCTCGATGAATTTTTTAAACCCCTACCTCTTAGTTGAAAAGAAATGGAGATAGGAAAATCATAAATCGCCCAACAACAAGCCATAGGTTTTGTTAGTCTGAGACAAGCCACAAACACACACAACACAAGCTTTGGTAAGTAGGTAAGTATACAAAACGTTGTTATCTACCTATAGTCGGAAGAACTTGATTAGGTAATTATTTACTCACCTGCCCAGCGCAGCTATCGGGAAAAAGATGCAATTAACGAATTGCATCGCAATCCATTTTAAGTCTTTCTTCTGTAATGTTACAGTGAAGGCTGACGATTCAGTCTGCAACCCTGGTGGAGGCGACGCCAGCGTGAAAACCAGCGATATTAGTGCTGGCAGTATCATCAACACTATGCAGAATGCGGCTATTCTGTAATAACATACATTGACAATAATAAAATAAATAATAAATTCACGTATATACAAAGCAACTGTGTTGATAGTTAAATATATCCGAAACCAAACCGATTTTCATTAAACACAGCTAAGAACCTTTCTCTTAATTCTAACTAATATTACAAATGCAAATGTTGGTTTGTTCACGGCGAAACGGATGAAAAGATTTGGTGGTATATAGGTAGAACATACCGTGTATTAAAAAAGGATATTTTTATCCCGGTAAAGTGAGTATTTCGCATGGGATAAACTTTCCGCGACAAAGTTATTCCAAGCCGCGGGCGAAAAGTTAGTCAAACCACGATACATCCGGACAAAGACTATTGAAATTGAATTGAAATGTGGAAAAGAATAGCCCGGAGTCCGGAGAAGGACATAAGACAATTTTCATCACGAGTCAAAATAATTAAAAATACGTCTTTGGTTCAGCGGTTCAGACGCGGTCTCCCAATTTGGGAAGCGATGGCTTGCAATAAGAGCGGGAGTACTCATTGGATACGCTTTCAATTACCGAAGTTAAGCAATTTAGATGGGTGACCATTAGTGGCATTTAATACGAATATTTTCGGGCACGTTACATATAGTCGGTCTTGGATGTTTTCAAGGGAATTTGCTTTTATTCGAAACTATCTTCACGATGTTTTGAATCGTTTTTCATTAATTTCCATATCAAGATACCCAGTCAGATCACGTCATTTTCCATTTTTCATTCGGTTCCGCAATTGCGTGGTAGGTCCCCAGATAGTTATGACATTGCAAAATAAACATTTTGAACTCCTATTTTGAGTGAGAATATATTAAAACACTCACCCATCGTCTCCATTCTGGTAGTGCTCGTAAACGAGGGCTATATCGAAGCAGATGACCGTGAGATACACAATAAGCCCTCCGCAAGATGGCAGTACCCGATGTAGCAGAAGAGCCTGCCATGCAGAGAGTCTCTGCCCCAGGACATCGCCTGCTACTTCATTGTCCAACTCACATGCAACCATTGTCACAATAAACTGATTATTTACATTATTTCCACATATTTTTTAATTGATAGTAATTACCTAATTAAATATTATAAAAACTATCTGGCTAACCATTCGCACAATGAGCAATTAATAGATATTTTACTAGTATTATTCACAACAACGCAGCAGTTAGGTTTTTTAACAAAACGAACAAAAAAGGCAACCGAGTGGTCCACGCCACGATCGTTGATAGTAATGATAAGATAGCGAACTGACTCAAACTGATAATTGTGTTGGCATACTTATGCCAATTCTTCAGGATTCTCAGTTACAGTGTGGAAGTACTCTCCTAATAGTTGTCGACATGAAGGCTAAATCTGGAGGTCTTTATGAGTACCAGTAGGTCTACAAATACTCTCTGCTGTGTGACTACGAAGCGACAGTATTTTTAAGCGACAGTAAAAAAGTACGGGTGCTTTATTCGGGCGTTTGAAATTTCGCTAAGTCAACAAGATTTCGCCATGTCCAATGTGTCCCGTAACCTATTACATTTAATTGTTTTTGAATACGTGTTTGAAAGTTCATTTAAATTTGCAGGTGTTATCTAAATTAAATTATGCTGATGTGGTGTAGATTTTTCTTTTATTGTTTTTTCCTTTTTGTGGTAACTCTATTTGTATCGAATGAACCGAATCATATTTTATAACACCAGGACCCCGATTCTCGTGCGTTCGAGATTTCACTGTCGATAGACTATCTCTTTCGTACTAATAAGGGCGTGCAAAAGTGACAAACCTATGGATGTCTATCGACAGTAAATGTCGATCGTGCGAGAATCGGAGTCCTGGACCCCGATTCTCGTGCGTTCGAGATTTCACTGTCGATAGACATTGGTATAACTATCTCTTTCGTACTAATAAGGGCGCGCAAAAGTGACAAACCTATGGATGTCTATCGACAGCAAATGTCGAACGCGCGAGAATCGGGGTCCAGGACCCCGATTCTCGTGCATTCGAGATTTCACTGTCGATAGACATTGGTATAACTATCTCTTTCGTACTAATAAGGGCGTGCAAAAGTGACAAACCTATGGATGTCTATCGACAGTAAATGTCGAACGCGCGAGAATCGGGGTCCAGGAGCCTGGAGCCTGATTCTCACATACTCGAGATTTCAATGTCGAACGACATCCATAGGTTTGTCACTTTTGCACGCCCTTATTAGTACGAAAGAGATAGTTATACCAATGTCTATCGACAGTGAAATCTCGAACGCACGAGAATCGGGGTCCTGATTCTCACATACTCGAGATTTCAATGTCGAACGACATCAATAGGTTTGTCACTTTTACACACGTATATAAGTGTGAAAGAGATAGACATGCCAATGTCTATCGATAGACAAATGTCGAGTGTGCGAGAATAGGGGTCCAGGAGCCTGATTCTCACATACTCGAGATTTCAATGTCGAACGACATCAATAGGTTTGTCACTTTTACACACGTATATAAGTGTGAAAGAGATAGACATGCCAATGTCTATCGATAGACAAATGTCGAGTGTGCGAGAATAGGGGTCCTGATTGTTTGTGTCGTGAGATGGATTAAATAAAGCTTTCTATTAATTATCTATTCTTACTGCTACTGCGTCATTTTGTATTTAAGAACGCTGTTTTTTACATTTTAGGTTAGCTCCTCTTTCAAAGAAGAGCGTGGATGTGTGGATCATAAATCCAATTAGTGGAGTTGCATTAGACTAAGGCCCACCTGACAGTCAAGCTGCCCTCTTCCGACGACCTTCATCACCTCGTCAGTCCATCTTGTTGGTGGAGGCCCCACGCTACGCTCGCCGGTGTGTGGCCTTCATTCCAGAATCTTAGGCCCGTATTAATAAATCGATCTTAAGATTGGGATCGCGTCTCAGTCTGAATACCATTTTTTAGGATACTGTTTTAATATGCAACGATTCTCAAGCGTCAGTTTAAGGTCATCTCAATCTTGAGAACGGTTTATTAATCGGGTTCTGCCCCAATTGCTATCAGTTCTTCGCCCTATGCACCTGCTCACTGCTATTTCAACTTACTAAGGACCTACATGAATAATATAAGAATAGTTAAGGCCCCTATCTTCATGTAGGTAGATCATGAAGGCAAAGGTGGATTTGTATTGGTATTTGTTATGTCACCAATCTGGTATCCATAATACAAGCCTAGTTGATTAGTGTAGAACTAGATGGCGCTGTGTGTATGTCCAAGGATATTTATTTATTATCTACATACTTCATGGTTTTCCTCCATAGATATTATATTCTCCTCACCTCTTTTAACTACCTACCTACTAATTGGCAACACTGCACTACCATCTGCCTGAAGTCCGATTCAAGATTCTTTCTAGTATCATGATGACATCAGCATTCTTAGCTTTTGTGTCATAATGTTTTATTTTCGAAGACATTTTCACGCAATAAAGTTATTGAAATAATATGATTCTATCCACCCATCCTTTTCACAAGACTTCCATGAGAAAGATGGAAATTCAAAATGGAAAATGAGAGGTAAGTTGTATGGACTGAGCATCCTTTGCCTTCCGGATCTTCCAATAGAATAACAAAAATTGGGGCTTTTGGCGGAAACTCACCGAAGCATTCCCACAAGAAGTCGCCAAAATCTTCAGTAAAGCATTTAATTGCAAGCATGCAATTTCACCAGAAATGCGATTAGGCATTAAATTAAAATTTCTGGCTACTGCCGATACGTACAAAAGCTTGTTATATCATGTACTAATTTTAAAACAACAATTATCAAAATTTTTAATTTTTTTTTTTTTTATGTGAGAGGGCGGCAAACGAGCATGCGGGTCACCTGATGGAAAGCAATCACCGCCGCCCATGGACACATGGCAACACCAAAAGGGTCACAGATGCGTTGCCGGCCTTTGAGGAAGGTGTAGGCTCGTTTCTTGAAGGTTCCAATGTCGTACTCGTTCGGGAATACCGCTGCCGGAAATCCGTTCCACAGGGTGGTCGTACGTGGTAAGAAGTTTCTTGAGAAACGTACAGTGGTAGACTTCCACTCATCCAGGTGATGTGGATGGAAATTTAATTTACGGCGAGAAGTGTATCGGTTAAATTGAGCAGCGGGTATTAGCTCGAACAGTTTTCGAACATTATCATCAGTTCCTTTATTCCGCGCGCGATGTTTTCCATCCTCGACAGAAAGCAAAAACATTGTGTATGCATACACAAATGTATATTCCCGTCCCTTTGTTCCAGTGTTTTTGTGTAATGTTTCGATAAAACAGGCGCAGGAGACCCGGCGGGCTTTCGGAGACTAGACTGACTTCACTAAACTGTAGAAATAAGACATGGCTGTATAGGCTTAGATTCCTTGGCCTTCGAGAGGAGTGAATTAAAACAAAAATGGGTAACGTCAATGTCAAGTTGTCCTTTTTTGTTGCGAGTTGTAGGTTATAAACTAGGTGTACCTATTGTAGTACGAATAGGAATATTTATTTGTTTATTCTTTTCTGTTGCTCCAAAAAGTGAGCTACAGTAAATTTTATTTACGAAAATATGTTCAACAAAATTGCATCACAGTCTATTTTCAATCTTCAAAGACATAGTAGTAAAATCGCGCAATGTTCCGTTAGTAGTATTCGGCAAATACACTGTCGTGTTTGCCTACAATATCCTAAACATACATCTAATCCAAACAATTTGACGACGCCGGCAATGTCTAGCAAATATCAAGTGTTAACAGAAGATAATTCCCCTATAATAGAACACACGGCCGACGAGATACCTTTAGAGGACAGAGAACCAATACTCAGTGATGAGTTTGATGGAATAAACCTAGAAAGTTGGTTTTGAAGTAAAGCCTATGGAATTACTAAACCACTTAAAATTTTTATGATCAATAAACTTGTATACTTTATATTTCAGGAGGGAAATGTGGTGTTTTTGAAATCGAAGACTTAATTGACCTACTTCAAAGAGAGAATTCCAAAGATATATTTGTGACAACAGTGCCGAAAAACATAAATTATGTTAGTCACTTATGTATCGTCAGTGGTCGTAGTGGTAGACACATTCAAGCATTAGCAGAGTTTGTCAGAAAAGTATATAAAAAGAAATGCTTCAAAAGTGATCCAATACCAAGGATTGAAGGCAAGGGTTCCGATGAATGGATGGCTCTAGATTTAGGTAACTGAAATTTAAATAGTGCTTCCTCAACACAAAATCCTTAAACTAAGGCTTAGGCCTGCATAACAGAATGTTTAAGTGATATGCTCATGAGTAGATCACAACTTGAGTAATATTCTGTAATACGGATCTTTGAAATAAACTTTGTGTTACTTTATTTACCTATATTAAATATAGATAGAAATTTAAAATATGTAACTATTACAGGTAACATCGCATTACATATTTTCTCAGACAAAGCAAGGCAAATTTATGACCTGGAAACGCTATGGGCTGTGGGGCCAGAATATGATGAACAAATCAATAAGAAAAGTGAAGTTGTTGAAATATTTGAGAATTACAGCTCTTATTTGAAAGACTTAAAACCATTAGCATAATCTATTGCAAAAATAAATAGCAGTATAGCATCTACATGTTTCATTTAGTTCCTTTTATAATAATAAGATATTTTAATCATAAATAAATATTTTGGACACTTCCACCAATTATTTTGTCCCATCTACAAAGCCTTTATAATGGATATTGGATAACACATACATACAGTCACTCCCATTTCAGACAGACATTGACTTGCTTCCTGAATGGATAAAACGTAAATATTTATATAAACATCCTTTACTCAGGAATAAATGTTTTATTTATCACCCAAACAGGATTTCAAGTGGGATTTTAATATGCAACCATTGGTTTATAAGGCAGTGTCATTTTACACTACACCAATTGTTGTTATTATTACATTAGAAAAAGAGAAGAAAGAAAAACATTTATTATTATTATGCTAAAATATGTAGGTAGTATGCAGACGTCCAAAGTACCCTCTGTGGCAGGTTTATAATTATTTTTCTACTTAGTATGGAACTCTGACCATCTTTTTACACAACTATACAAAAAATGTGTTGTAATTAATCTTGATTTAACACAAGTAAATTAAACTTCCAATAAAAGTCTCATATAAAATGTTTATTTCCGCTTAATTATATTACAGATACATAAAATGTGAATGGAATAGGTCAATCACATTTTTAAACTTTGTTCAAATGAAAATAAACATCATACATTCATTGTAGGTAGTACAGAAATTTTACATAATTAATTACATAAATTAGCTATAAAATGGGTCTGACTATGATTGACATACTTATAGTTTGATTAATAAAGTAATTTGGCATACTTTCATAAACTAGCTCAGAATTCTAAATGCATATTGACAATAAAAAAAATTATAAATGAACAGTTGACTAATACATTCATACCACAATCACAAGATCCTTAATTCAGTCAAAATGCAGTTGCACATACTAAATCTAAGTATTACACTAAAATAGCATAGTTTTGGAAGCAATCTATATTAGTAGTGCTTCTAATGAGTAAAGTAAGTTTATGAATAAAATAAACTGGAAGCATAAAGTGTAACAAAATATAATGTTATAACTTACAAGATAGCCAAATTTACATTGAGGTTGAGACTGAGTGTTTTTAGTTCTAATTCATGAACAAGCCCTTTTAGTTGACTTTTTTGATAATGATAATGATTATCACATAGACCAAACATCAAAATGTAACCATGGCTTATACTCATGTTAAAATTATTAAATAAATTATAATAGAGATGTTATAATTGTTTTTTTATAAAATAATATTGGACCACAACAAGTCTTTCAAGGTCAACATGTATGTGAGAAGAAAATTATATAGTAATGAATGATGTTATGTATATTTTTAGCATTTGTGCACCTTCAAACAAACAAAAATACTCTACATCATGTTGTATGTTTCAATGTAAAACTTAATTTTTAGACTTACAATATATTTTTAGTTATTGACAATGTATAAAATTTACCATAAAAAATTCAATTTATAGCAGATCTTTAAGGCAATTTGGCAGTTTATGTCATCAAAGTGCAACGTTTTCTTTTGTGTAACAGGGATTGATGTTTTACAATACAATAGTAATTGCAAGGTGTAGTTTGTAAGGTGGTTTCACAGGGCATGTGTCCTGTTAATTTTTGCATACACATCCATGGTGTTGACACACCTTGGAGTGACATATCTACATGCATTCTGTATTCAAAATTCATGGTATGGAGTGTTTTTTATACACATCGGGTTAGCACTTGACCTCAATCACACCGTGGCCTGATGTTAAGTGAAGATGAGGCCGAAGGTGGAGTCATTCTTATCCAGAAATCCCATCTTATTTGGGAAATTTGTTTTGAATGCTGCACTCAGCAGTGACTGTGTAAGTTACAAAAGTGTGCATCTTGGATTCAATATTTGTGTAGTTTTACTTATAGTATCTCAAGATTCCTAAATTTACACAAAAACAACATTGCACTGGGCATAGTTCTCAATATACTGCAAGAACAATTGAAACTGATTAATCTGGTGCAAAAATTCTAAATACATTCGTACAAAATACACAAATATTATTAAGTAATTTGTGATTTCAAATGATTAGGATCCAAATTTTGGCTCTTGAGAAATGTATTAAGACAAAATGGCCACACTACGCCTCACACCAGCACCAGAATTGACATTGTCCAGGCTTGACCACTTCTTAATGCCGTTCTTTACAACTTCAGCTGCAATTTTATCCTCCATGACACGAGACATGGCTTCTAACTTTTGAGCTCTTTCTTTGCTGAGGGGTTCACTAGGGAATGCTAGGTCATTGGCCTCAGCAAGAGTACGCAAATCGAAGTAATACTTGGCATAAACACTAGATGGTACATTTATGTTAAACTGCAACATTTCTAAAAACTGCCTTTCCAGCTCATTCATATCTTCTACGGTGATATCTTTTAAAATTTGACAGTAATCTACATTCCAAACGGCCTGATCATCCCAAACTTTGCTGGCCAACAAAATAGCTCCCAGAACTATTCTCTTCCAGTTTGAGGGTGCAATATCAAGCTCAGCATAGATCAATAAGCGCTCTAAATACACCAAAGTGATAATAGCACACTCTGCAGTTAACTGTGCAGCATTAAATAGTGTTCTCACAAATTTATATATCTGCTTGTGCTCTGGATTATACATATCATAGTCATCACTAACACCCTCTTTGCTCAGTGGATGAAGTTTCTCATCAAATATATCTAATCTGCGCTCTGAAGTTCTGTTTTTTATATGATAATAGATGGCCAGAGCAACACATTTTACAGTATTTTTTAAATTTGGTTGCGACACTGTACTATCATCTAAGTAAATTGTAGAACAGGAACTGCTTTTCTTGAGTTTATTGTCAGCAATTTGGTGTTGACTACGTTTCCGAGTCATTCCGTTTTCTATAGATGCTTTCGATCTCTCCATGAAAATTGTACCCGCAATTGGATCTTGAGAGGGGTCAATGTCCCCATCATCAGGCTCTCTTTCACTTATGTGTTGTATGTTATTAGAGCTCACTTCTCCCTCGGGGAGGTAATCGTCTAGTTTGACGATGTCCTTCCTAATCGGCGAAGGACTGCGGTAACAACAGCAACTGTTTTGGTTACCCATGTTGAATTTTATGTAGATATTCCTACTATTAAATAACTGGTTATCATTCTTCAACTACTGCCACACATCTAAACACATGTAAATAGCGTGCCGGTCCACAAGAATGGCATAAAAGGTCCATACTATCTAAAACAAAAGGAAACTGCATGAATATTCTATGACCATTCATAACATACACATGAAATTGGAGATCGCAAAACTGAATAGTCATCCATCATTTTTATCTGAAATTTACAAATTTTACTTACCTCAACATTGCAAGATTTTTATTTGTTACACACTGCAGTGCAATGTAATTAGTCTAACAAACAGAGGAAAGAAATAAATTTATCAAGTTTCTGATTTTTTGACAGAAAGCAGCACCGACCGACCGGACCGGCCACTTTTTTTTTATGATTTTTACGACTCTGAATCTGACTGAGTAGGCTTTTGAGCCAAATTGACCCGCCCGGTCCCGCCGCGGCGCGCGCGTCGGGCCACCGACCGACTAGTGTTGCCAGATAGCTGCCTGTCTCTAACAGTCTCTAAATAAAAAACTCTCTAAAACTAAAGATTCTGAGAAGAAAACCTCCGGGCTTCGTTGTCTGTCATTTGTACGTGCAAATATAACCGTCAACTAACGCGGCGCGCCGGTCATCTTTGCGAAAATACCTGCGGTTAAAACGTATACAGATCGCAGATACAGATACTCTTCAACTGGGTGTATTTGTAATCTGTGAAAAGTAATATTTACGGGAATATATTATTGTCTATAGCTTAGATCGAGGTCTATAGATATAATGAATGAACTCTGCTACTCAACTCTAATACTAATAATCAGTAAAATCGCTTGGCCACGGAAGGCTTCGATGCTATGTACTTTCAAAGAGTATGTACTTTCAGTCATTGTATTGTGTCATAAATAAACCAAAACCACGACACTACGGACCTTGATTCCTTACAGAGTATCTTTTTTCCATCTTTCCTTCCAGGCCAAGCGAGATATTAAAAAAAAGAAGGTTATTTCATTATGGCCGCCGATTAGAATTATTGAATGGTTGTTCGTGATTTTGTTGGTTTGGTTATTTCAAGAGACGCTTTGAGTTTTTTGACATAAATCCGTTGGAAATAAACTAGAAAAGGTACCGTAATTTGTCGGTAATTGCGCTTTAATTGTTTTGTTTATCTTAATTGCACATGTATGTAGATAATTATTTTTCAGGTAAATATGCGGCGCAAAAGTGAACGCACCGCCAGCAGTAAAAAAGGAAAAACTTCTCCTGAAAAGAAACTTGAGAAGGTGAAACTAAAGAGAACCAGACGTACTAGAAAGCACTCGACCTCCTCTGATAACGAAAGCCCTGATGAGATTAGTTCAGTTCCTGAGGTAAAACCCGAAGAAACAGAAAAGCCGCCATCCACGCCCGTGAAGGAGGATAGCCCAGAGGAGGCACAGGACCAAGTGTGGCAAGTTAAGGCTGCTGAGGGCTCTGGTGATCAAGGCGAGATTCAGAAATTAAAAATTTGTTTAACTCGTCCACCTTCTACCCCAGAAAGAGTAGATAGATCACCACGCAGCAAGAGGAAGCATTCTCGTGCCACAAGTTCGAGTGATACACCCAGTGTGGAAGGGGCTGATGAAAGAAAGAAAACAAGACATCGTTCTAAACGGTTGAACCGCGAGTCAAAAGATGAATCAGAAAAAAATAATGATAGTCAAGATGATCCTGACTCTGAGGTAACACAAGGACCTGCTCTGGAAAATCCTGATGATAATATTACTTGTACAGATAATAAGGAGGTGTCTGATCAAACCCCAATGTCCACGTCTAATGAAGAAATAAAAATTGACAGTAGTGATAAATCTACAGCACAAGCTAGTGAAGAAAAAACACAAAATGAAGAATCAAAAGATGAAAATGAGAAGAATGAAAATCAAAATAAACCTTCTGATGCAGATACAACTGTTACTTCACCAAAGCCAGCAACTGATAGTCAATCAGAAGTCAATACTTCTTCAGAAAAAGTTATTCTTGTGCGTCAAAGAAGTGAGTCAATTGAAAAATCAGAGGTTTTGGAGATACATGCTGAGGAAATCAAAGGTGATACTCTAGAACTTCCGTTAAGTAAACTAGAAGATGAAGATGGCAGTGAAGAGAAGCAGGATAAATCAAGATATGTGGAAACAGCAAGTGAGAAAAAGGTAAGTAGAGCTGAAAACAAAAATGGTAACAAAGCTTCTGAAGAAGCAGAGTCTGCTCAGAACGACAGCGTAGAGTCTACTAATGAAACTGATGTTGTAGAGTGTTCTGAAAATATAGAAAAAGGAAGACCGAGAAACATGTCTACTGACTCAGATAAGGATAAAGAAGTAGAAAAGTCTAATAAATCTGGAAAGAAGGAGCTTGAGCGATCAGAATCTACACAGTCTATGCAAGAAGAAACAATTCAAAATGGTCAGGCAACTACTTTTGTTGCAAGTAGAAAGCGAAGATGGGGAGCTCGTCCTAAAATAACTACACAAAGATCAATAACTATATCAACTGATGTTCTCAAAGAAATAATTCCAGATGTCAAACCAGTAGAATTCGATGAAGTTATTGAAGACAAAAAACAACACAAGAGAGTTGAACATAGTGAAAGATTTGAGAGGCCTGTGTTGCCTAAGATTGTCATTGATAATACAGAAAGTGTTGAGCTGCACCGCAAGGAACTTGAAAATAAAGATAAGGAAAATGTGAAAATAAGAGAATCACTAGGTACTAACAGAAAAATTTCCATTGTAAAAGACAATGACAGCATATTAGCAAGGCCTCCAAGTCCTCCAAGACATAAGCAATCATGTATTTTGTACATAACAAACTTAGTGAGACCGTTCACATTGCCACAACTGAAGAATTTGCTGCAAAGAACTGGACGACTAGTGGAGAATGGATTTTGGATAGACAGAATCAAGTCCAAGTGCTTTGTGAAATACGAAACTGAAGAGTAAGTTTTGCTAGTTAATATTTACATACATGTCTAGTGACATACATTGTCTAATGACATACATGAATATTGATTATTTGTACAATGTTTTTATTTGATTGTGAATATTTTATGCATTTCAGTCAAGCTGTAGAAACAAGACATGCCCTGCATGGTGTCACTTGGCCTGTGTCAAATCCAAAATCACTTCAAGTAGATTTTTCCACTCAGGATTCCTTTGACAAGGCTAAGCAAAATGAAGATACTGATAATGCTCAGGCTTCAACCATTCCAGGGACAGTGGAAGATTGGCTACGGGAGCAAGACCTGAAGAGAGAACGAGGGGAAGTGGTAAGTTACCTATCTTCTTAACCCTACTCATGAGATCTTCTCTTACCATGTGAGTTCAACACAGATTGGAGGATTTTATCAGACTTGTGGCTACCTAACTGCTATCCTGTAAGATATGGTCAATTGCTAGGTATAGACATACTCTAATAGATGCTAGGATACAGATTAGACTTGCGGCATAACTCAGATATGACACAGAGAGGGCCGAAGAGGAGAGAGGTTCAGATCACCCCTGTGTCAGCCACTGACTACTTAACCACTAACACCCTGACACACTTTGATCATTCAAGTCCCAGTGGTATGCCATAGTACCAGCCCTAAATTTTAAACTAATTTTATTCAATTTACTTTTCTTTATTTACTGACAACTTTTGACTCAAACTCTTTTTTGTCTGACTACTATAAGCCATAGTGAAATATAAATTCAATTAATAAATAATATGTAACATTATCATCAACCCATAAACATCCCACAGCAGAGATATAGGCTTTCCCTCCTATATGAGGGAGTGTAGTAATTTGACCCATTTGCGCAAGCGCGCCTGGGGCTTATCTGGTAATGACGTCGTAAAAGTCAAAAATCCCGTAGCTATGGATGAAAACAACTGGAACCACCTACTTCATGTGCTCTCTGAATCACAGAAAAACTCTTTGCAAATACTGTTTGATAAGAGCTTGGGGTATGTAGTGCAGGTAGATCTGCAGGATCCAAGGATTTATCAAGTACTACTCACCCTTTATAATGCTATTCTTGGTCAATAACCTTAACTGTTAGTACGGACAGGACTGTCCATATGTCTATATAGACGATTCCTGTGAAGTATCCACACCAGATATTGTTTAACTTAGCTAATCGAGAACGAATCAAAACTAAAAAAAACCTAATTCTTGTCATGTTCTTATCAACAAAACCAAGGAAACCGAAGAAAATTTTTCTGTTCACTGTGTCTATTTTAAAAGTGATGGCTATCACAATCGTTTTCCAAAACGAAAGCTATTGTGAATATGATTGCCCTTCTCGGTCACACTACAGGCGTGTCTTAGGAATATTTCTAATATCGTCATTATTATTTAAGTAAATACCTACTATTTTGAAAACAGGAGAAACCATGGGAGCGGAAGGTGGCGATGCGCGAATGGGATGTTGGAAAGAATGAGAAGGACAACAAAGAAAAAGATAGAGCTCACAAAGAAGAGAGACCTTTAGACAAGAGGCGACATCGCACGCCGGAACGAAGTCCTGAGCCAGGTAATTTTTTTATTAATCATCTACATAATCCCCTTAAGCATTTTATAATAATTAGATTAGCGTTGCTGCATCATCATCGCTTTCGATATAGATCTTCACTGCCAGAAATCACATTTTGAGTCTCTCTCAGGTGCCAGGGAAGACAGTAAAGCTCAATGGCGTGGATAGCGCTGCGCTCATGTGTCGAATTTTCTTGCACCTATAGACTTTATAAAATTGTTGGAAGGAATTATAGTTTAACATAGCTAATACATAACGATTTTTCACCACTTTTATAATAAGAAATTTTTAAAAAGTAGGTAGCCAGATGTTGCAGAAAGAAATCTCTTATAGCTTGTCTTTTGTGTATTGTAATTTTAGTATTTTCATATTATTCACATTCAAACATGTTTATTACATTACTTTTACACTCAATTCACAAGTACATTAGATTGTTTAATTTTCTAATAGTTAAGTGCATATCCAGGCACACTTCAAACAATTAGGTGAGAATGGGTTAAATTTTTTTTTTTTTAGTTTTATCTGCGATCAGTCAGACTTTAAGCAGATTTTTTATTTTACTATTCTGGACTCCCAGTCAGGGGCGGCTGCGACCTAACAGTGGGGATGTATAAGGCTGTTAATAACAATATGTATTGGTGAACAAATACTAACCTAATTATCCAATGCATTTGTTATTCATATGATCAATCGCTAGTTAAATACATACTCGAGCAGATGCTAGGGATATAATGTATATATAGGGATATAAATATGTCTTAGTACACTAAAATTCGGATGATTAATTAAGCATGCTTATTGTATACCTTTCAGCTAAAAAGTTCAAAAAGAAAGAGGAAGAGGCACCAGCCAAGCTCTTGGATGATTTATTTAGAAAGACCAAGACCACACCCTGCATATATTGGCTACCGCTGTCTGCTGAAACGGTAACAATATTTTTTATAATTGTTGTGTTCATTCATTCCTTTTTGATTCCATAATATGAATTATTTGATTTTATTTAACAAACATTATTTCATGCTGAAATATGGGTAAAACTTAACAGAACTTAACATACATAGGTGTATGTGTACAAGGTGAAATATAATTAGTGTAAGTCCTGTTTACTTTCCTGGAACCATAGCCGAATTCAGCCGAAAATTGTTGGATTACCATAATATAAAGGTGGTTTCAAAATGGTTTGCTTTGTATGGGTAATTGAAATTATTTTGATCGAATTTGACTGTGGTTCCTTGGGGAAAGTTATTCGTAATCAAGAGTGGCGTCACCAGTTAATGTGAATTAGCGGAATTCAAATTCACCCTGTATACAGTACCCGGCTATGACAGAAGCGTTTAGCTGTGCATGAATTAATGGAAAACTACATTTAATACTTACTATATAGGTATATACTATATAATGGAGAAATTACGACTACTGAACGTAAAATATCTAGCGGCTCTAGCGCCCCTCAGTGGCGTGCCTAGGGTTTCAGAGGAGGGCATGCCCTAGATATGTTTGATGAATGTAATTTTGGTTTTTATAGCTAGCAATTATTGGTACTTTACATTTCTAGAAACTCTGCACCCTTCATGCGGAGCAAACGAGAGTTTGGAACCAAGGGGAACTCAGTCATACACCAACTTCAGTTGCACACAGTGTTGGGGATTTCAATAAGACTTAATTTACAACTTAATATTTATAATTTGTATTGCTTGGTATGCTTAAAGTAGAACTAGAATAGCATGCCTACACAAGCATTTGCGTAACGTAACGAATTGCCTTGCATGTTCAACAGGCGTTTTCTTATTCTATGTTTTGTGCTGCCTGGACAAACTGTCCTCTAACTGTCCTGTCTAAACTGTGATTTATGTTTTAAAAAGATGCATCACTTACCACAAAAAGTGACCAAAAAATCACGAAAATAATATTATAGATCGAAAGATCGTATTTTAATACCTAAGTAATCAATAATTTCCACTAAAGATCGGATAAGTAAGTAATTTACTTGCAGAGAAAATAAAATGCATTAAATTGTGGATTAAACTAGGAATATACTTATTTGTTATGCTATGGCAATCGAGTTTCATCGATACAGCGCGATCCTCATAATATGTTGTAAGGAATTTTCTATAGAATTAAGTTCATTGTCAAACTAACCTCAGAAATAGAAATGTAATTTAATTTTCCAATGTACATTCAGTGTACTAAGTATCGGGAATTTGTCAATAAAACAAAAAATACAAATTATTCATCTAAATTTATTTTATCGCCTTCAAAGTAGGCCCCATCGCTTGCAATACAACATCTCCACCGCTTCACCCAGTCTTCCATACATTTTTCATAGGCTATTTGCGGTATGGCCTTTAGCTCATTCAGCGAATTTTCTTTTATGGCTTCTATCGACTCAAAACGTTTTCCTCGAAGTGGTAATTTTAACTTGGGAAATAAAAAAAAGTCAGACGGAGCCATATCAGGTGAATACGGTGCTTGGTCGAGAACTTTTGTTAAATTTTTCGCTAAAAACTCTTTCACTATAATGGCTGTGTGTGATGGTGCATTATCATGGTGCAGCATCCATGAGTTGTGTTGCCACAAATCTGGACGTTTTCGGCGGATACTCTCACGCAAACGCTTCATGACGCCTAAATAATATTCTTTATTCACTGTTTCTCCCTCTGAAAGGAATTCGGAGTGAACCACACCACGGTAGTCAAAAAAAACTGTCAGCATCACCTTGATTTTGGAGCGACTTTGCCGCGGTTTTTTGGATTTCGGCTCGTTTTCGAGACGCCATTCTGAAGACTGTTGACTTGTTTGCATGTCGTACTCATAAACCCATGTCTCGTCGCCAGTTATTATACGTTTCATAAAGGATCCGTAGAAGCTCGGGAAACCATGTCTTCAGCGACATGCTTTCGCTGCGCTTTTTGAACAAAATTGAGCTCTTTTGGAACTAGTCGAGCGGCGACGCGTTTCATGCCTAAAATGTCAATGAGAATGTTGTGGACGGACTTAAAAGATATGTTCACCTCACTAGCCAACTCTCTCAGACTCATACGTCGATTTTCGAGCACTAGCTTCTTGATTCTGTCGATGTTTTCTTTGGTCGTAGCGGTTGAAGGTCTACCAGAAAGAGGCAAGTCTACTACTACTTCTCGGCCTTCTTTAAAAGCCTTATACCATTCATAAGCCCTTGTTTTCGATATACACGATTCGCCGTAGGTATTTCGCAACATTTTTAGTGATTCACCACATGAAATATCATTTGAAACACAAAATTTAAGCACACTCTTTGTTCAACAATATTTTCCATTGTAAAAATCGCCGAGGACTCAAAACTATGACCAACAAAAAGTGTAGTTTAAAACAAATTAAATGACAGATCCCGCTCAAATTTTGCGCGCTAAATCAGTACAGTGCTACCAACATGCAGTAAAAAAATTAGAATGACCTCTTTTACGCGGGTCTTTTTATTGACATATTCCCGATACTTTTTACACAGAGTAGTATGTAATTACTTTATTAGTCTTTATTATTTTTAATCAAATTGCATAGGTACCTAGATCTTGTAGATTGAAAGTCATGGTATTGATGGCGATTCAGTAAATTTTGAAATCGAAAATCTTAAGTTGTCGTCATATGGAAGTAGACAAATTATATTTTTTATAAATACTTTCGCCTCGCTACACGTGTAGGTAATGCGGTATGCGGTAAGGCACAATTTTCTCCGTTGTTGTTAGTCACCAAATCCAATTAAATCATTTTATAATGTTAAAACAACACTCAAACTTCATTTGTTATACATTGGTTGAACAGACAGCCTCCCGTACAGGCACGGAAAGAGGAATCGCATTTCAGAATGAAAGAATCGGTATGTAATCCATGCTTTTACCTTCCATACTAATTGATATTCATACTAATAATAGTTATATTTCGTTATGGGCAATTTTGCATAGGCTAGAAAGAGAAATATGAAGCCCGATGGAAAGCCAATGAGCGTGAGCGAGACAATTTACAATTGTCGATTCTCACCGCCCGGCCGCGGGCGGCGACGCGGCCGGCTGCGCGGTCGTGATCTTTAGTCGCCGATTTCGTAGTGGGACGTCACATCACATAATATGCCCCGTGACAAGGTGTCGCGCGTTGTACTACTGCAGTGAGCGATAGATAACTAATATCGCGAAAATTTAAACGTACGACTAATTTCATTTGTTCTAATAAATACGTTCTGCTCTTGATTTGCGTATGGACACTAAGTCGGGTACATTTAGGGCATGCCCGGCTTTTTCGACTCTATGAAGGGTAAGCTACTGTTGCCTACGCCCCTACAGTCCTATAACTATTACTTAACCATACTATATAAGAATAATATAAGTATATGAACTCAGTTCTCTATTTGTGAACTTACTTTTAACGGATAAACTATGCGCATTTATTTCAACTTTCATGAACTTTTTACAAAGTTGAAATAATTGGCAAAAAAATTCCAGTACAACTCGTTGAACTTTGAATTGAAATAATCGGAATAATTGGCTGAAAGTACCTATCAATATATTTTTTAACATTTACAGTTTCCTATAATTTCTTATTATAAATAACAACAGTGGAATTCAGCTATTTGTGCCAACTAGTGTCATTCTGGCGTCACTTGTAGCTGGAATATCATTCTCATATACAGAGACTGCTTTACCAAAAAATTGTGCATAAATAGTGCCACCGAAATATACAACCCCATAAATAGTTATATCATTCCGAAAAGGGGCAGCGCAGACGACGAATTTTTTTCTGCCGCACTTTTGTTCTCCGTGTGTGTTATTGCATTTTGTCCGGCTTACAAAGAGCACGTCATCTGCGCTGCGCCTTTTCATAAAGACATCTAATTAACTTAGTCGTTTTAAGCATTCCTTATCGGTCTTGCATATTTCGGTGGTACTATTTATGCGCAATTATTTGGGATATAAATTATAGTTAAATCCGTCTGCGTAAGAGAATGAGGATTCCAGCAACACTTTTTTTTTGTATGAAAAAATTTGAAACTACTGAAGAAAAAAATATTTTTTTTTTTATTTGGAGTAAACATAATAAAAAATAAAATACAAAGTAGTGTAAACTACTAGGAAGCACTTGGTATTTATTATTTACAATTAGAGAAAATATCTTTTGATTTTGTTACTAAAAGTATTTAGCTAACATCAGGTATGTTAGATATGCTATATACTTTTTTTACTATAAGGAAAAATAGGGCATATTAGGTAATCGAATTAAAAGGTATTGGTATAGAAAGAAAGAAACTGTTTATTCGCCACTTCGACATATATACAACAAATTGTTAGGCAAATAAAATAACAGAACACTCAGGTGAGTGTCGCAGCAGCGAAAGGGAGGTGGAGCATAGGTAGTTTAATTCTTTTTTCAAAACCATCATAGAATAAACCGTTAATTGTGCCATTTGACGGTCGCGTTTGTAGCCTAATCCCATTATTTACATAATTAAACAAATAAAGAAAAAAATCGAGAAAATACGAGTTTTAAATACATTTCGCATGACAGGAACCCTACGAGTCACGCCAGTTGCATATCAATAAGGGGCGGGCGCGTGCGTTTTTTTTTTTAATAATTAAACTACCTATGCCAATAACTTCTATTTCACTTACCTAATATGCCATAATTTTTTCCTTAGGTACGGTAAAAAACTCATCCAGTATAGAGCTAATTGGCTGAACCATTCCCCCAGGTTCCTCTGAGTGTAGACATTTTAGTCATAGTATTGAATTTTTGTTGGCTAACAGTAATGATTTTGTTATACAGATCGCAATAAAAGAGGAGCAACGTCGCCAACACATGGCGGAACACGAGCGACGTTTGCAGGAGATGCGCCGCACGCATCGTCGACATTAGCATGGTCCGTCCCACACTGATTCATCCTACACACCCACACATACTTACTTAACACACACACATTACAATTACATGCATTCACAAACATACTTCCCCACCTCGTACCCTTTACATATTAATTTTTTGTCGCTTTGTCGACATTTTCTTTACAGGTTGCTTGTATGCGTCGTATAATTAAATAATTACATTTTGTTAGAGGGATAATTTAGTTATGTTTTAATGTTAGTCAGACTAATATAGGTTTTAATGGTGACAATGCCAAGATAATCACGAAAGGATTTTTTGTAACTCAGATGAATGTATGAATTTATTTTATACAAAATGTTATAGAAAGGCACCCCTTGGAGGAAATCCTATGATTTAATTCATCGTGGGCGTACCGCGGTCACTTGATCAAACCAAGAGGGGACATTGTCGGAACTCTACTCTGGGAGAGAGATGTACTGCAGTCGGCGCTGATTTGACACTTGGAACAAATCCTTCGTGTGTTGGCGTTTGGTCCCAAAACAACCACATTACTATCTTGGTTCATACAGTAACCTAAGATCTGTATGTTCATCACGGATCTGCAAGCAGCTGAAGCTAATCGTGAATGTAATCCAAAACCTAAATATATTGACTTTGGAGGAGACTACGAACAACAAAATGTAGCGAGTTGAATGAAATGTATCACAGAAGAGAGAACTTTGGCGATAATCATCAGACATCTATAAAAATTATGATATGAATTTAATGTTACAATGAATATTGCAAATCTGATTGTCGTTGATGGAAGTGGATAATGAAGTTTGGGAGTTAGGAGTATCATGCATCGGCATCTAGACACTTAGTTATCGTGAAAGTTTTGGACAGTTAGGTCTCAAATTTGAATAAAGATTGTTTTAATTTCAACTATTACATGACTTGATGTTCAATAAATGTTACGTATATATGTTGTTGTTTCAGTTAAACCAAGAAGTGTGTCAAAACGCGAAATTGAGCGTCTGATAGAAAGGACCGGTCAAGGTGCTCAATTAATGAGGGACATACAAAGTCGTCACCGCCAATGGGGTCAAATTACTATAATCATCATTGATCTTCAAATATATTGGAACATCACATCGTCAATTAGTTGCAACGGTAACATTCAAATCGCCAATAATATGTTAACAAGCATATTATTCGATTATATAAGGATTTATTTCTTCGTCGTACACTATTTGACGGACTGTAAATAAGAAAGTGTACCTAAGAGCAATAATTCATTATATCGTATTACATTGCGATAAAGTTTATTTTTCTAGTGCATTGCATACTTGTTTACATACTATAATTTAATGACGATTTACATGAATCGAAAATTTGAAGCAAAATGTTCTCAATAATTTGGCTAACTTTCTATCTGACGCTGACTGTATATTCCATTACCGTTGTTCACAAGAACAATAGCGGATACCGAAGTTTTACTCGCTGTTTATGAAATTAAATTCTATAATTATTTCTTTTCCCGTATGTATGTAAATTCTTATACGAAACTTAAAACCGAATTGTCATACATTGCGTCTCCAACTGACGTTTATGAATTACATAGAAAAAGCTAATATGAACTTGACGAATTCAGAGTTAGACATTGGAGTTCATACAAAACACTTTCATGCGTGTATGAATATACCGGTGAGTTTTTTTAACCGTAAGGAAAAAAATAGGGCATATTTAGGTAAGTGAAATAGGAGTATTGGCATAGGTAGTTTAATTTTCTTTTTATCATTTAATAAAGCTTTGTCATTTGACGGTCGCGTTTGTAGCCTATTCAACATAATTACATCATTAAATTAAATAAAACTTGAGAAAATAGGAGTTTCAAATAAATTTCGCATGATAGGAACCCTACGAATCCTGCCAGTCGCATATCCATCTCCGGTCGGCGCGTGCATCGTTGATGGTTTGAAAAAAAAAAAACTAACTATGCCAATAATTTCTATTTCACTTTCCTAATGTGCCCTATTTTTCCCTTACGCTAAAAAACTCACCGGTATAATATATGGTGAAAGTCATAAAACGGTATCTATGTAGTACTAGGAACGCTGCTGGCATGTGATCCAAATGTGATATATCTGAACCTGGTAGCAACTACTGATGAAAAAAAAATTCGATTCAAGTGCTCAGTTTGTGCTCACCGGATAGGTGACCAGCCATCCTGACATCAGAATGGCTGGTCACCGCAAAAAGTAGTCTAGCTTCTAAAATGCATAAGTAGCAACTATTTAACGAACGGTAGCAATTAGGTAACAACTCTCTAGAACCATTTCGAAGTTGAATACGAGTGCATCCTGACGCGTACTGACGGTAATATATATTATATTAGATTTAGAGTTGATGATGTTTGCAGTGCTAGATGAGCCATACATTGCTGCATAGTAAGTACTGCACTGGCAGTATGGTGTCCTACAGCTCGAGTTTGACACTTGCCGCGTAATTACGTGATACTGTGGTCGACAGTACGTGGGCATAGGTATGTATTATAGGTACCCAATTGAAAATTTTGGGGGCCTTCAGAAACAAGGATCTGTGAATGAATCTACTGTTTTCTAACTAACCCTATGGTTGAATGGAAGAAATGTGGGATAAGTCCGCCGTTGTACTCAAATTCTGTGGCCTTTTTGTACAATAAAGCGTTTACAAACAAATGATTCAGGGCTTGAAATCGGTTAATTTTACTATTTAACCTAAAGGTTTTCGATAATATAAATTAGTTTTTTCATAAACTTATCGTTAGACCTATGTTAACGTAGTTTTATAAACCAATCTTTAGGAATAACAAGTTACTTTTCATAGAAGTATTTTCGGAAAAAACGTTTTCAAGACCGGTGTTAGTAGCACGACAGGCGCGATAAACGTTTATGCCGCGCGAGATTATATTTGTCCTGCTCATTAGCTCGGACGGAATATACAAGTATCCCACTCTCTCTCCAACGTCGCGCTTGACAAACCATGTCATGTTACGGGGGCTGCTGCAATACTTTAGCATTGTGAACTTCAACCCTGACATTGACAGAATCATCGTGCACAACGATGCAGCCATAACACTAAATTGGAATTGGAATGATTATATCATCTGGATAAACATACCAAATATAAATTCTAAATTCTTCGAAACAGCTTAACCGATTTTCATCAAACATGGCTAAGAAAGTTCTTCTTAGTTATGTTTGATGAAAATTGGTTACGGAAAAATATTTGTAAAATGGTTGAAGCGCATAGCTTGTAATTACTATGCGCTATGTGTTAAGGAAGTAACTATTGAGATCATCAAGGCAGAAGTGAATGTTGACAATTCGGCAATTCAGAATGGCGGGTCAATGCAAAAATGAAATGTCAATAAAACCGTTATTGTACTAACTTTCCCAATAACGGTTGAAAATAGTAAAATGCACTAGAATAATGGTATTCGATATTCAAATTATTCACTTGGTCCCGTGGTTGTGACATTCCCATAACTTCCCATAATTTTTCTCAAATGTTGTTAGTAGGTACCTATAGTTTAATTCAGAATATTGAATATAAAGGGCTATCTTGTTTGTAAACGCGGTATTGTACCCACTTCATATGATTTACATGAATAAAATTTTAATTATTTAGGTAATATTTTGAATATTCCGTTCAACCTACTCGAAAAAGAAACTTATCAAAATTATGTCAAAATTTCATTTTATGACATCAACAGATAAGCATTCGAAACTACTAAATAGACTATGTAGTCTACCTATTATATATAAAGTCTAACAAAATTACCCGACAAACGTTGCAGAGTGTATATATAGAATGTACCTATTACGAAAAAAATAAAACATTAAAGTTAACAGATTTTATTCAAAAAATAAAATTTAGAAATGTAGGTAAATTTTGTGAGTTGGACCTTGGCCGCGCGCTCTAAGTACAACACCAAACCACAACATACAAACACGTGCCGCGGTATCTTTGAAGACGCCGAAAGGCGACCACAAGCCGCTCGCCGTCGGCTCTTGCCCCGGCGCCACCGCAACTTGCTGTGATTGGTTGCGCACTGTGCCCCGACACTCCTACTGGCTGGCGTCTTCCATACGCAAGTTGCCTTTTTTTCTCATTGATAAAATAAGATACAATTGAAATGAAGTAAGTCTGTTAATTTGTATTTTCATTTGCATTTACATTTAAATTTTTTACTCGAAAACTACATTTTCATCCCCCGATATCTGAGCACAAAAGCCGTTTTTATCCGCTTGAGGTTAAAGTATATTTGAATTTAGAACATCGCGCGCACTAGGTATGTGATTCCAAAACACCATTAACCTATTTACTTCCATCGCCATGGTGCCGTATTTATCATACAACTTTTTAAAATTTGTTAAAAACTCCGTAAGTACCTCCTTGGTGTACTTTTGTTTTTAATTTGCTTTGCGCGCGCCATTTTGTTTTGACATCGTAGGTATTATTATAAATAAGAAACTTGAAAACAATTAGTCATTTCCTCGCTGAGGGGGGATGAAAAGTTACGTGTTGCACTCGAGTGCAAAGATTTTTCACCTTGTGCTCTTTTGATTCCCTCGCTAACGCTCAGGATTCTAATTTTAGAATCCTTCGCTTGCTCGGTCATCAAAGTTGAGCACGCGGTTAAAAAGCAACTTTGCACTCCAAATAACTATTCTAAGGCTAGTTTTTTTTAATGAATATATTATTTTATTGTCATGTGTATTTGCCAAAGTTTGTCTCGTTAATTTTGTTAGACCCTATTCCAGACCAGATATTATTCTTAGGCAGATAATTGTATAGCAACAAAAGTATCGATTGCAATAATACGATTTGAATAATACGAAAATACGATCGTGTGGTTTCCGGCAGGCAATAATATAAATCACTAGACTAGTGTTTTTTCCACAACAGGAGACGGTACAGGGCGTCCATTGTTCAAACACAGGGATGTTCTGTTACTGCCTATCAAGACACGTGGTAGCGTTGTCAAGTCAAGTTCAAGAAGGAAGCAGGCGACACAGCAGCCGTGTGTTTTATTACACGAACCTTTTGCAGAATAACTGCCTAGGTTTGTGGTAATGAATTACGTGGAGCGCTTTGCGAATTTGAAAGTGTAGGTATTTAAAATTTCGTCTAGGTAGGTAAGTAATTGTACCTATATTGCCTAGGTAAAATAATTTACATTCATAGATACGGGTTAATCGATAGCAACCTGTTAATGCTCATAAAATTTGGTCAATTATCTTATTTATCCATTATCTGAAGATATTGTATCGTCGTTGGGATAAGCATTATAATTTACAGATAACAATGAGACAGTTGTGCTGGCACATTACAATAGCCGGCCGCTGTCTGCATTAAAACAGTACTCATTATGGTGAGTATATAGAATTATGTACTTTCACGATTCTTTTATCATGAACCAGTGTCTGGTCCTGTCATCCAAGCTCCGATGACAATTTTTATAACTTAAGGGCAACTAAGCCCACGGTTAACGCCGTAAAATATTTACTTTTCACTTAAAACATTATTCATATTTAAGAAAAATGTACTTAAGCTCAGTTCTAAGGGTTGGCTGCCATAAGGTGGTAGAATATTTTTAACAGGAATCGCTAATTTTGTGGTAGGACCTGTCCAGTGTGGTGGCAAATCCACCTAATTCGGGAAAGAAATTTGTCTTCCAGTAGACTTATTTTAAATCGTCTATGTGTGTTGGGTGCAACCCAGATGCAATCCTGGTCAGGTCCTGATCAGAACCAGATTTTAAGCAGATTGATCTCTTACGTAATTTAGACAAAAGACTGAAAGTTGAAGGTGGTGGAATTTGTACCTAATGTGTTATTACACCCGTACAGTCCTGGTCAGATAGAAGGGACAAGTTAAGATGTCCAAACAATGACTGACATGCAAAGTGTTCCTAATATCGACACGGCCAAAGTTGTCAAATTCAAATTTATTGGAACATACATATCGTTAACATTTGGTTGACTTACTTTCCATTTGACGCTGACTGTACGATCATCGTAGATCTGTGGCATCGATCAAAGTCGATATTGCCTGGTACCAAACCGATCAGCCATCGACTGGATGTTACTCAAGTAGCGCTCGAGCATTGTACGAGCAACATTATGGGTGTACAGTCCGCTGCAGAGAGAGTATTTAGTCATATTTGAATAGGAGGTATTGTTTCTCTGCAGTTGGCTACATAGTAACCCTATCCGATTGATCGCTGTTTTCATGGTAGCTTTGGTCGATCGGCTATATAGATCGATCAAACGTTTTATGAACATCATCCTGATTACTACGTTGATTATAACATTGAGGCGACGTAGTTCCTGCAGTAGTTAATACCAACTCTTGAACATGTGACACATTAAGGTGCGAGTATCTTGGTGGTACGCGGTGGCGGCGCTGCTGGCATCGGCGGCGGCTCAGGAACCCTTTACTCTTCAGGACTTTCTGTCGGGTCAATTCAGTCAACGGGGATTCACAGGCCGTTGGATATCCGGTGAGTATCTTTTTAGCTCCTCTCGTTTACACGATGAAGTTGTTATGTGGGTTCATGTGTATGCATATTGGTAACTAGGTGTACCTATCAGGTGCTTGGCCTTCTCATCAAGATTTCTGCCGTCAAGCACTAATACCCGCATTGCTGTTCCGGTATAAGCTAAAAGTTAGTAAAATTACAAGCTATGGAAGTATTTTTCTTAGTCCTCCAGGTCTACACGACGGGTTAGCTCTTGATCTCATGTTAAGTGAAGGTAAGAAGAGGAAGGCCGAAGACCGCGTTCTCCTGGAGCCCCTAACTTATTTGGGGGCTGGCTATACCTTATCTCAAATATTAGAACACAACAGCGCTATCAATATTGCTGCTTGGCGGTAGATTTAGATAAGATGGTGGTACCTGGCCAACCTTACCACCTACCAAACCGAAAACTAAACAGTACCCTGCCGGGAATCGAACTCGCGACCTCCATTTTCTAAACTTTATGTGGTTTATCTTTTATTGAGCCACGAAGCGGTTAATTTTGATAAATTACTTCAGCGGCCTGGTTGTGTTTTACCCGACCCACAACCGGAGGGTAACGCTTTTTTTAATATTTAGTTATTGGCTATAATAAAGTGTGCAAAATCGTGATCATTGGTAATCAAACACAAACTCGGCGTTTCTTGATATTTTATACCATTGCTTGACACTATTAAACTCTAGTTATCTCTTGGCTTCATCGGGATGAATTCCGATGGGAGTTCGAACCCAGACCCGGACTGTCCCCGTGACGCAACATCCGTCTTAACTTTCCGGAATACTTACTTCGTATATCGAATATTGTCATTTATTCCGTCAATAAATTTTTAATAATTTGAATACCTATCTATAGGTTGCTAAGTAAGTACCGATTAGGTATTTTATAAGTATTAAAATTCTTGATAATTGATTTCAGATACGGAGTTTACGTACACAACCCCAGGAGAGCCTGGTATTCAGATTTTCGATGCCTCCACATCAACGAGCAACATCCTGGTTCCGGGAGATCTTATGGTTTGTGACATTCGTAAACTGCTTATTACCAAAGAATCTTAATTATTACTACATACAAAGAAGCGACATTGACTTCCCTCCGCCCGGTTCACATCACCCGCGTTTAGGGGTACGGCCAAGGGTACACATTTCTCAGTTGCCGGTCACGCGCTATTACATACGCATGCACACAAACGTATATACAGGCTGATGCGCATGTAGTTATGTAAATTAAACCTCTAGCTTTACCCAAAAAAAGTTACCGGGGGGTCAAAAGAGCCCCGAGTTGCTTTGAGAAAAGGATGGTATAGCTGCGTTTTTCGCTGGACTTGGCGGGGGCAAGGCCGTGCCCCCAGATCTATTGCTATCCTATTGTAAGTACTAACCAATTAAATCCATTTTTTTATTTTCATTTCGCACAAAAATGTTAGCTGTGCTCAAATGACCTGAACCCGGCTGAGTAACTTCTATAATAAGAGTCTAAGACCGAAAATGAAACATCCCAAGTAAGCGAACACACTTATAAACTTGGTTCATGGTACACTCAGGCCTATAGGTATATTACAGAATGTTACTCAAGCAGAGATCTCCGCTTGAGAACAGTTAAGGAGGGATAGCTTAGAAAAAGATGCCGCTATACAAGTTACAACGGGCCTTAGTAGGTACCATAGGTACCACAGTAACGCCGATTGGCATACGTCTCATCAAACATATTCACCTATCGACTGTTTTATCCCATACGTGTTCGATGCAATGGAAATACCTATTCCCGATAACTAATTTTATTCCAGTATCGCTCAAGTTAGGTACACACTCCGAGGGCGGTACAGGGTCTTCTTTTTTCTGGTCCGTAATTGACACTGAAAATTAAAATGACATTTATGCACTCTGACGTAAGATCGAGGTTATTCAGTCATACTTATGTCAAAGTACTTAGAGCTCGCGGCCCCGACTTATGTACTTGTATAATACTTGTGCTATTATGTATTCTGTGCGTATGTCTACATATTTATATACTATTATGATGGTAATTAAGTGGTAAATAATAGGCTGAGTAACAAGTGATAAAGGAGGTACCTAAGGAGACATAATGTATAGTATAGACTGACAGACCGACTGTACAAGGTGAAATTTAATTCGTGTAATTCCCGTTTACTGGTGACTTCACTCCTGATTACGAACAACTTTCCACTAGGAACCATAGCCGAAAATTGTTGGACTTCCATCCTAAAGGTGGTTTCAGAATGGTTTACTTAGTAATCGAAAAGTTTTTGATCGAATTCGACTATGGTTCCTTAGGGAAAGATGTTCGTAATCAACTGTAGCGTCACCAGTTAATGGTGAATTACACGAATTCAAATTCACCAATTTAGAAAATACTAGAGAGACGATGTTTATTTATCATCTAGACATGCAAACCAAATGTGTTAAAAGCTAGATATCTTGAAACGGCTTAACTGATTTCTGACTGATAAAATTAAATGTCATAATAACTTACGCCAGATGATTAATAATTAAAACTGTGGGAGATCTAATCGAGTAGAAACGTTTACTGACTAACCATTCATGCAGATTTCTTTTAAACTGTCTGCCCGTTAATAGCTTCAAATAATGTGGCAGTGCGTTATAGACCTTTGCAGCCTTGTAACACACATTTTTCTGTGACGTAACGAGATTATATTTAGGTACTAGCTCTTTATCTGGTCCCCTAGATAAAGACAGAAATTGACTTCAAATTTATAACACCCCCTATTCTTGCATCGGAGGTTAACAACGTGGTCATAGGATCACAGACAGGAGATGAAAACGGCCAGTTATAGAATGGAACCCTAAAAATTGTTTTATTCCTGTTACAGGCGACTCTCAACACCAGCAATCCGATCCTATCACAGGATAGGCAGTACATTCTCGCACCCAGTGAAGTACAATCGGTACGTAATGAAGGAACCTCGGCACTTATCTCAAATACTAAACAATTTATATTATCTACATATCTTCGTAATGTAGGTAATACCTAATCTTGATGCAGAATGAAATACAAACTAAGTGATAATGTAATCCCTTTGCGGTAGATAATTTATTGTAGAAATAAATTAATAAATTACTTTTCTTAAACAATTCAGTAACGAAACAACAGGTAGCTTTTTATTATGTGCCTCTGGCTAATCTTACCTAACTACAATTAAAGCTTATGAAAACTATTAGGGTTTTGGGTAAACAACTTGGAATCCATTGTGCGTTTGTGATATAAAATATCTATACGTAACCAATGAGGTCAAATTTGTAAGCACCTTACACATTATTATATGTAACATAAAAGTACCTATTTAGATTCCTGTTGCAATTGTAATTTGACTTGGGCATTTTTTTCAGGTTTACAGATATTCAACGACAGCTCGCTATACACTGTACCACATTGCATCAGGGTTAGTTTCTTATGAGTTTTTAGCTAACTTATACAAACTACTAATACACTCGTGAATACTTATTTTTTTATGCACAACGGGTTAGCACTTGAACTCAATCACACCTGATGTCAAGTGAAGATGAGACCGAAGGTGGAAGCGTACTGACCAGGAAAACCCCATCTTATTTGGGGAATTTGCTATCTCTGACAACCGGAACACAACGATGCTACTAACATTGCTGCTTGGCGGCAGATTTAGATAAGATAGTAGTCGTTAGCAGGCAGACATTTTTTAAATGCCCTACCACCAACCAAACAGAGTACTAAACATGTAACCACTATGTTGTTTACACTATGTTGATAAGATGGTGGTAGCTAGCCAGGCGAACATTTAAAATACCCTACCACTAACCTCAATTAAATTAGTGCAAATCGACTGACAAACTTGTCTGGAAGAGATCGCCATCGAGGATATCATATAACTTATAACACTTCATTCGTCAAGATTCTATTGTGTCTCGTATGTGGTCGAATTATGTGAACATACATATATAAAATTTGTATGATGTCAGGAATATCATGTCACATTAATGGACTCGAACCCGCAATCATTGCTTCCAAAGAACGACTTCATTATTTAAAAAACGCTGTCTACCAACCAATTTTTCACGCGATTTCGTCGCATAGAAGTAGGTCGTCACAACTTGCTTTACATTATTGCCTTTAGTTACCTAACTATATATTGTTTGTTATGAATAACTTATTGTTGGAGCCGCCGCAGAATTACTTGTGGGAATTTAAATAACACTGGGGATCGAACTCGCGACCTTCGTTTAGGTAACTCGTTCTTATTAAAATTGAGCCAAGGAGGCCATTATGTAGGTACAATCCTACCTTATCTCCAAAATACCTGTGTAGATTCGGGGGAAAGGATTCATGACCCACTATAGAACCTTGTCATAATAAACGTCACTGTTGCATTCTTGATAATTCACCCACGTTAGATATCAACCCACGACGCACAATTAGTGGGGCTTTATTTTATTGACAGACGTCAAAAAGGAGGAGGTTCTCAATTCGGCCGTTTGTTTGTTACACATATGGTTTCGGCACATAAAAAGAATAGAATCAACTCGTCTCTTTCCGTGGGTGTCGTAAAAGGCGACTTAGGGACTCTCCATCAAGAATAAGAATAGTTTATTATGAACGCCACAACACGATGCAAAAACAAAGAAGTAGTAAATTATAGCTAAAATAAAAATACAATTATGAAGAAGATCCCGACAATGCTGCCACGTGTTGCGGCATGCACAAATGGGTTAGCACTCAGCTCATGCTACGACGAATCACAGCGCTGGTTTTCAGTGCCCCCAAATGGCCAGTGACGCACGGACGCCACGTGAGGTACAATATGACTTAGTTACATAAACAAAAAACCGCATGCATATGGTTCTTTCAAAAAACTTCGTCGTGTATCACACTTGACCACATAGCAGAGTGTTAGGTACTAACTGTACCTAAAGCTAGCTACAAAATGGTTAAAATTTTTTTTTATTCTATAACTGGTGGGTACTCTATCCTTTTACAAAAAATCAGGAACTTTAAGGCCCGTGCTACAGAATGTTACTCAAGCAGAGATCTCCGCTTGTAACAGCTTGGGACAGCTTTATGTAACTTGTATAGCGGCATCTCTTTCTAAGCAACATTCTGAAATACGGGCCTAAGATTATGGGAAGTTACACCACAAATATTACGTATTTTTACTGGATTACCGTGGGTATTGCTTCAAACATTAAACCTTTAATATTTGAAACACCCAAAAGCTTATGTTTGGGATATCTCTGACCACCCCATGAGGCTCGTGAAGTTATATATGTATAAGTAATTAGTTTGTTACCCTTTATCCCACTCGAAGTTTAACTTGCAGTCGCATTCACTATTCGTTTTTGATTATCGAAGTTAAGCAAATTAAACTTCGACTAAATTAAATTACAATAATTCTTGACAGAGATTCGACTAACATACACAACCACGCGAGGCTGCAACTGTGCATCTTCGGTGGCGGCCATTCGCTGGCGTATGTTTATGAGAATAACCTATATTATCTGCCCGAGAGCGCCACTGAGGTCATCCAAATCACCGATGACGGCATACCCGGGATTGTTTACAACGGACACACCGACTGGGTGTATGAGGGTATGTTGCTTAATTTTGTAGCTTCTTTAATTTTGTGTCACAACTGCACTGAAACGTGGGCCTCATAAGAAAGCTCAAAGTCACACAACGAGCTATGGAGACAGCGATGCTCGGTGTGTCACTACGCAGTGAACACCAAGGAAGGTCACTGACATAGCCCAGCGGATTAGCAAGTTGAAATGGCAGTGGGAAGGGCACATAGCTCGAAGAATTGATGGCCGGTAGGGCAATGAAGTTCTTGAGTGGCAAGCGAAGCGTAGGACGTACACTCACAAGGTGGATAGAGGACCTGATACCGGAAATCGCTGGATACAGGCCGCTTCCAACCGGTCACTCTGAAATCCTATGGGGGAGGCCTATGTTCAGCTGTGGACGTTCTGTGGTATATATGATGATACAACTGTCTATCAGCAAGTTGTTTCAAAATTCAACATATTAACAAGTTAGTAGTGACGCTTAACTAAACACGCGTTTTTTAAAATTTTCATGGTTCCGTGTTATCATGGAACCCTTATAGTTTCGCTATGTCTGTTTATCTCACTGCCTAAGACTTAGCTCAAAGGCTCTTAGTACTAGAAAGCTGTAATTTGGTCTGGGTATTACATATTAATTACGCAGACCAATCTCAAAAATATTTTTTTAGGGTGGAGGTACCCTAAAAAAAATTTTTACACATAAAGTGGGGATGAATTTGTGGTCGTGCGAAAATGTTAGAGGTTTTCTTGAACAGTTTTTTTGATTCAGGGATCCGTTAAAAATATTTAAAGTGCTAATTTTTTTTAAGTCAAGTCCACCCTAACATCTAAACGGTTGGTTTTGGATACATGAAAAAAATTAAAAGGAAAGCTATCACAGGTAAGTAAGGGTTTACAAGTTAATGCGTAATAGGCGAAATACTTATAAAATGTTCTTGAAATTATTTAGCCAACAAAGAAAAGCCCCGTTCTAAGTCCGCATACTGCCAGGTCAAGAACGGAACCCTACACAGCGCGTGGCCCGTCACCCACTTGACCGGTTTTTTTAACGTTACATATAGAAATACATAGGGCCTATTCCATAATGAAACTGAATGAAGCCGTAACCACACACAGCACATATATTTGTTAATATAATTTCAGAGGATGTGATGTACTCGGGCCAAGCCACGTGGTTTTCGACTGACGGGAATTACCTCGCTTTTGCCAGCTTCGATGACACCTTAGTCGAGAGCTACTCCTACTACTACTACGTGGAGAAGACTGACCCTGATGACGTTTATCCGGAGCTTGTCGACTTGAAATATCCAAAGGTACGATTATGACTTCTAATTATGAATGAGCAGTATTTGAATAAAGGACGTTGCTAGCAATAGTTTGAATTTACTTTCAAAATAATATCAATAAGTACGTATTTATCAATATCATCTTATCATCGCTTTGTTCTGATTTCTAACAATTCGCTATTTGTACATTAATTAATTAGTAGTTCGTACACTGATATATGTAAGTATAAGGTTTTAATTTCTTATATGTATAAGGTTTTAATTTATTATTTCGGGTTCATATATTGAACACGTGATTGTGTAGGTCAGAAATTACAAATAAATAAATAAATAAAGATTTCGGACACCAATCATCTAGTCCCAAAACTAAGCAAAGCTTGTGCTATGGATACTAGATAACGGATAAACATACATAAATATTTATATAAACATCCATGACTCGGGAATAAATGTTCGTATTCATCACACAAACATTTACCCCTCGTGGGATTCGAACCCGCAACCGTTGGTTTCGCTGACAGGGTCACTATCCACTACTACACCAACCGGTCGTCAAATAACAATTTTGCAAATAAAACAACGATACCTATGAGGTACCTTTTCATGTTTGTTATACACTTTTTCACATAGCAACACTCTTATTACTCATTCAAGCTATCTGTAAAACTAACTATATCATGAGTAATTACTTTAATTGAAATTGAGATTTTAAGATAACCATCATTTCATCATTTATTATTATTATTATTATTATTGGGGCAATTTAGAAATGAAGTAGGCACACAAAAAATTGTTGTCTAAAAGTATCTTATTTTGTATTTAGTGATTCAAGTTTACGATTAAGTTGCTTTCTACTGAGCTCGCACATAAATATAGCTGAAATAATAATCTGTGGAATTCGAAGTCTGTTCCTATATAATATTAATTATGTAATGTTGATATATGATTGCTTGTTTCCCCAAATAGATAAATATTTTTTTTTAGATAAATATTGCCTTTAATTAGTACTTATTGATATAAAAAATTATTTTATGCATACCATTACATACAATTACCACACTTGTGCCACAATAAATAGTGCTCGTGCTGTCTATTGTGCATTCATTTGAAAAGTAGTTACACACCTTTATCGCTTGTTAGTCGTATAAAATATTTATAACTTTGTTTATAAAATATACTTCAGGTTGGCCGAACGAACCCCACGGTGAAGCTGCGCGTTATAAATCTAATTGACTTGGTCGCCACTAACATAGTCCAGGAGACCGTCATGGAGCCCCCGGAAATCGTGACGGCGGACCACATCCTGGGAGGAGTCACGTGGCCTACAGCCAACAAGATCGCTGCCAATTGGCTCAACAGGCGACAGAATTATGCTGTACTCAGGATCTGTGATGTGGAGACAAGCAATTGTGTGGTGAGATATTTATTGTTTTGGGTGCTCCCCACATTTATCGACGTAGAATCGGCTTAAGTCGGACGGAAAAGCTTTCTGTCTACGGCATAAGGCTGTAAATAACGTCGTTTGTCTTGGCTCTGCTTGGACGATGCGACGCTTTTATGAGACCATGTACCTACCTTGTGTTAGGAGCAATAAAGGTAATTTATCATTATCATAGTACGCTTACTAATACTGGACTCAACCTACGAAGATTTGAGGGCGCGGCTGCCGAAGTCACGACACCTGATCAGATTATGGTAACTGACAATCGGCTCAAGTCGATTCCGCATCGATAAATGTGGGTTCCTTATTTACTAAAAACAGCTGCAGCATCTGTCATTATGTGCCATTTTTTTTGTCAACAGGAGGACCATCAAAGTCAGCCAAACGGTTGGGTACCACTATACCTGCCACGGTTCAGCCAGAACGGCGACTTCTTCGTATCCACCCGGTGGTCGATGGAGCAGAACGATGGCAACATCTGGCAACACCTGTTCGTCAGTCTGATAGCCGACGAGCAGATCTTCTCCAGTTCCATCACGCCTGGCGCGTTCACGGTCAACAACTTTATCGGAATGAACGAGGATAATGTCGCTTAGTGTGTATTATTTCTATTTATTAATACCTTTTGTCGTGTGTTACCCGGTAATGTGGAATAGGATCAACCAGCTCAACCCGTGGGCGTCGTAAAAGGCGACTAAGGGACAAGTGCTGCATAGCAGTCATTATACGGAGCTTCCAAAAAATCCGCCCGCCCAGAGCGTGGCGATTAGGGCAAAATACTCTCGGTCCAACAGTGGACCGATAAAGGCAGTTGATGTAATCTCTTTAGCCTTTTTCCATGTAATTTAAAACAAGATGGTCAGGCTTCACTTGATCCCGTTTCTCATAGATTCAGTCAGTCATTTATGTTGTAAGGCCACAGGAGAGTAAAGAAACTTTCCACTTCGCTTCTTTAATTAATCTGTGGCTCAATGTAGCTAATAGAGTAGCGTAGGGCATCGTTCATCTCTAGTATACACCGAGTCTAAAATACAGGAGTTACAGTGGGGGTATGTAGAGTACTGGCCGTATGATTTCCAACAAAATAGAACAGTGTAAACCGGTTTGCTGTTAGTGTCACACAAGGTAAATGAAGAATTATGAGCGAAAAATAATAGACCTATGCCGAATTCTAAATACACATAAAGACACACACACACTAAGCAACTGGGCTCATAACATGGGTACCAGACAGATGGAGGTCCAGAAAGACCTTTTGTTTTGTAATTAAATACATATTAGACATGAAACATCCATAACTCGTTTACATCTAATTCTTCTCTATTATAAATGCCAAAGTTTGGTTTGTTTTGCTGTTTGTTGTTCAATCACGGCGAAACGGATGAATGGATTTGGATGAAATTTGATATATAGGTAGAATATACCCTGGATTAAGACATAGGATTTATCATTATTTTTTATCTTTATCCCGATAAAGTAAGTAGTAATTAAACAAATGTCCGCGATAAAGTTATTCAACGCAGGCGAAGCCGCGGGCGGAAAGCTAGTGTGACCATATCATACAAACATATGCCCTAGCGGGATTCGAACCCGCGACCTTTTGCCAAACCATTTCGCCAAACAGCTCTAGGAGTATAACAGGCGCATAAACGTTTATGTCGCGCGAGATTATATTAGTCCTGCTCATTCGTTTGGACGAAATATACAACTATCCCACTCTCACGTCATGTCGCGCGCGACAAACGCTGTCATGCTACGGGGGCAGGTCGTCATTCGCATTGGTATCTAAGTATCAGAGCATTTAGAATTCAAATCTTGTGATGGGCAGTTGTGCCAATGGTGCGGAATTCCGCAGACGTAAGAGTCGTGCCATTGAATAAGTTAAGAATAGAGATAAGTTTAAGGAAATTAATGTCTTAACAATGACATCTCAATACATTTATAAGAATTTGTTATATGCAAAAAAGAATATAACCTTATGCACTAAAAATAATAATAGGCACAATTTTAATACAAGGAATATTATGTTAGCCGACTTCACAAAGTTAGTAAATCCTTTAAAGGTCAATGTATACGCTTTTAAGTTAAGGTTCCAAAATTTGCCTTTAAATAAATTTAAAACAATCACAAAACAGAAATTATTAGCAAAATGCTATTATAAAATCACTGACTATTTGGAATATCAGCAAGCACCTGTCTTATTATTCATATAATATATATTTTCCTCTGATTATCAAATCACATAATCTAACCCATAATCTGCTTAAAAAGAGCAACCCTTGAGGTTCTTGCTCGTCCTTCTCTGGGGAGTCAGCTTTGTGAATGAGTAGTAAATTTAAATTTAAGAGTGACGTTTTCAAGTGATAGTTTTATCCTATGAAATAAAAATATTTTGATTTGATTTGAATAGTGCACTTCTACAGGTTATGATACAATTCCAGCTACTACACTCGCACGGTACCGAACCAGCCGTGGCGTACTCAGGTCCACGTGACGGGATCGACGACGGGCTGCCTCAGTTGCAGCCTGGAGATGCCCGACGGTGGGCCCTGCACCTGGGCCACAGCCACCGCCAGTACTGCCAGCTCCTATTTGACCATCACCTGCTCCTCGCCTGACGAACCCTCTGCTACCTTCATTGTTGACCCTTTGGTGAGTGAGATTAGAGCTTCGATCACAGATAAATCAAGTATTTAGATCCATACATATAACTTTTAAGCCTGAACGTCGTGTCGCAGTGGGCAGGAAGGGCTCTGTATAATTCATATATTTGTGCAATAATGCTATTATATAAAATGTATAGCGGCGATTCCATGTTGCAACCCGGCAAAGGGGGCTGGAGCCGCTTATGCCGAAGACAATCGGCGCGGGGTTTTAGTGGGTATCCCACATAACCGTCTCGCCGTCTCCCAAGGCGAGCGGTACGCGTCAGGCGTTTCCCGGCGTCAAATTGGACAGCTGTGCAGGTTATGGTCAAAAACCTACTACAGCTGGTCTCTGCCTTGCCAGCTCCTTTTACAGTCATAGGCCTACCTATGACAATTACGTAAGCTTATTATGAAATCTGAAATAAAAGGGGTTTATCATCTTCCTGCAATTTGCCCCTGCGACTTTATATGTGGTTGGTATAACACATTTTCTCCTTCCTTTTCGCTCTATCACCTTCCTTCATGCAATCCATCCCTCATTTATTTGGCCTGCCTCTACTCCTATGTTCATCCATATTCATAGTTATCACTCTTCTGGTAACAGCGCATTCTTCCTTCAGCATAACATGTCCGTCATCATCATCATCAGCTCGTAAACATCCCACTGCAGGGATATAGGCCTTCCCTCATAATAATGGGGAGTATGCACCATAGTCCCCCACGCTGGCCAAATACGGGTACAGCGTGACGTCGATGTTGTTGGTCCAAAGGAGTCCATTTGGTCATTGGCCTAATTGGCCATTTTGTGCCTACAAAATGGCTTTGTAAATTTTTATTTATTTACAGAATAACAGAACTGTGCTCATCTGGGAAACGAACGAGGCAGTCCGGGAGCGTCTGATTCCGAAGGTTCGGCCACAGAGCATGATCTTCACAGTGCCTCTGGAAGACGGCTCCCCGGCGCCCGTACGCCTCCACCTGCCCCCCGGCCTAGACGTCAACGACCCCGACACCAAGTATCCAATCGTCTTCTACGTCTACTCTGGACCTAACACTAACACCGTGTTTGATACCTTCACTGTAGGTTAGTGTCAAGTTTTTTTTAAGGTTATCTGACTGCACGTGGTCAAGACGCTAGTAATACCGCTTCCGTGACTCGACGTAATCAGGTTTACGAATCGGAGGTCGTGGGTTCGATCCCCAACAGGGTATGTACCCTATGTTTAGTAGGTACTTGGTTTGGTTGGTGGTAGGGTCATTTTAAATGTCCGCTTGACTAGCTACCACCATCTTATCTAAGTCTGCCGCCAAACAGCAATGTTAATAGCATTGTTATGTTCCGGTTGTTAGAGATAAGATAGCCAGTCCCCCAAATAACATGGGGTTTGTAGGTCAGTTCGTTTGCACCTTTGACCTTATCTTCACTTAACATCAGGTGTACTTGAGGTCAAGTGTTAAACGATTGTGCATAACAAAAAATAGCTAATCATATAAGTTAGCTGCTGAACGTCTATTTGGGCGTTGTAGCCTTGATTATTTTCTTATCTCCCTACTAAGGCGGGGGATACGGAGAGAAAACAAAGGCGTTCAAGATTTAGTATAAAGTATAATATATTTTATGAGTTTTGTTCATCGTGAGTACGAGGCCTAAAAGGTTGGTCAGTCCCTTGTGGTGGTTACGTCCGTTAAAATACTCCCCTGAGTAACGACGGGGCGATGCGCAGGCGGATGACCCGAACTCCAAGTCCGGCCCTGGCGAGAGTACGTCCCTGGCGAGTGTCGACGCAATACAGTGAGGGTAGGCGCTTCCTACCCGCAACGTAGCTCCTGGAATTCAACATTCCGAAGCATTAGGGACCAGTCTTCCTAAATAGGTCCCGTGTATCGCCACCCATCAACCACTACAGGGGGATTTCCTAGTTTGTTGTGGCGGTACACGGAAACCAGAACGAATTTACAATTCTTTTCTACGGTTAACAGAATTTATAAGGAGGCAATAATTATGTTGTTAATTGATTGTAATACTACTACATAGAGGACATTTATAGAATTATACACAATTAAACAATAAGTCAAAGTAGGTATTCTATCATTTTTACTAAGCACTAAATATAACATAGTATTGTTCGCACTTACCCAATAAGAGGGGAATTCACTAAACTGAATTTATCTTAATTTGAAGGTTCTTAAGCAATTATATAGACGAAGTAATGCTTATCTAGCCTTCCAAGTATTATTTAAATTTTTGCTTAAAAAGGGGACGTGCAGGAACGCGGAACAGAGCGCGACCTGTCGATCCCGATGCGTTTCTTTTTTGAAGTGTCAGTTTTGTCTCGTCACGCTAGGGAGGCGCCAGCGCATAAACGATAATAGTGCTGCGCCAAGATAATGATTCACGTAACGTAGATTATGAAACCAATCGATGCTTTTATTATTTGTTTTAAATATTAGTATTTTAATTGTATTTTATGATTTTATTAGGTTTAAGTTGTAATTAGTTTTTTTTTAAATAATTAAGTTAGCTTAGCATTATGGTACATTAGAATAAATAATGCTACAGATTCCCCGCTCCCCTCAGAAGGATTTTGGAACAAATAACCAAAATCCGTTCAAAACCTTGCTTTCTCCGCATTTCCGTCAAGTATGGAAAAATTCGTCCACTTGAACCCGACGATATAGACACTGTTACCGTAACAATCACACTTCACCAGTCACACCACCATTCATAATTCTATCTAGCTAACCACTTTGAATATTGGCTTCTAATTTGCTCTACACAGAGTGGCACTCTAACATACCGAAAGGCACCAAATATAAAAAAACCTGGTGTCTTGAGATAACAGCGAATTAAAATATCATAAGATGGTGTAGTTCATTTAAAGGGAGAACAAGGATTAAAACTTTGTGAAATGTGAACAATACATTATGTTAATTAAAAGAATTAAAGGGAGGATTACGTTAATTTTTATAATTATTTAGTTTTAAGTCCTTGATATGCCAAAGTCCAAGATCTTTGCCTTGCATATCCTGTAGTTCATAAACCAAGGGAGAACGTTTGCCAACAATGCGACATTTTGTAAACTTTGGTGCCAACTTTTTACTAAAATATTTGTCCTTGTCGCTTTGAAAGTAAGTTCGTTTCCAAACAATGTCATTAACTTGAAATTCAGCTGCCTTACGACGCAAGTTATAACGTGAAATATTTCTTTGGTGAGCATTCCAAAGTGAAGTCTGCACTTTATCAAAAACAGCTCCGAGGTAGCCTATATTTTCGCAGTATACATCACGAGGCAAAAATAATATATCGTCGCCCAAGTCGTTGTCCAAGTAGTGGGAACCGCAGGTGACAAGTTCTCTACCGTGAACTATAAAGGAGGGTGTGTAACCTGTGGCTTCATTGACTGAACTGTTCATCGCAAATTGTATTTTGGGTAAGTTAACGTCCCAGGATCTATGATCATTTTCTATAAATGTTGAGATACAAGTGACAGCAGTTTTATTGTACCTCTCCACAGTATTTATCTGAGGGGTATATTTTGGCGTAAAATAGACGTTAGGCACCTTGTACTTTTTGAAGAAATTATCGAGGTTCCTACTGATAAATTGGCTACCGTTATCTAAAAATATGGTTTGAGGCACGCCGTGCACGAGAAACACAGCATCCTCCAGTGCTTTAATAGTAGCATCGGCAGTGGCTCTTCGAAGTGGAAACATTAAACAATATTTGCTAAAGCAGCAAACTACAACCAAAAGATACGAATTTTGCTTTCTGCTGGGAGGTAACGGACCTATAAAGTCAATTGATATCATTTGAAAAGGCCTAGAGCACTGTTTGGGCCTTCCCAGTTCACCCAGAGTTGGATGGTTGGGGTGCTTATGGGAATTGCAGGAAAAACAACCTGATACGAACTTCACGACATCAGAGTGCATACCTGGCCAGAAGTAGTTTAGAGCCACTCGAAGGTAGGTTTTGTGAATACCTAAGTGACCGGCAGTTGGTTCACAATGGTTTTCACTTATAATTTCATCCCGTAGTTCGAGAGGTACTACTTCCTTCCAAGCAAACTCAGATGTTAGGGGATGCTTATTCTTTGAAAGACGAAAGAGAGCACCATTTACAATCCGATAATTTACCAGGTTGCTTGGTTTGTTGAGGCAAGTGTTATACAAACCAGTATACCAGGTATCTGTAGAGTTAAGCTGAGAGTTTGCCGTTGAAATAGCTGAAATAGGCACGGCTCTTGACAAAGCGTCAGGGATAACGTTGTCAATTCCACGGCGATGCTTGATTATGAAATTAAAGGATGACAAACGTACGCCCCAACGTGCCAATCTGCCAGTTGGATTACTCAAGGACAGAAACCATTGTAATGCTGAGTGGTCAGTGTAAACGGTAAAAGTTTGCCCATTCTCTAAATAGCAACGCCAATGCTCTAATGCAAGAAGAACGGCGAGGGTCTCTCTTTCCGTTATGCTATAGTTTTTCTCAGTACCTGTCAATGATTTGCTCATATATGCAACGGGCCGTTCCTGATTATCGATCATTTGGGTTAACATAGCTCCAATTCCATAGTTGCTTGCATCCGCATGGACTTCAAAAGGTCGAGAATAATCTGGACAAGCTAACACTGGAGCAGTAACTAAGCATCGCTTTAAATTATTAAAAGCTGTATCGGCTTCTGAAGTCCATGAGAAGGGAGGAGAGTTCTTTTTGTTAGATAACAATCTGTTAAGAGGACCTGCGAGCGTACTGAAATTAGGTACGAAACGACGATACCAAGTGGCAGTACCTAAAAATCGCTTAAGATCACGTTTACACGTAGGTGTAGGAAAGTTAACGATGGCATTAACTTTATCGGGATCAGTTCGCAGTCCTTCAGAGTCTACTACGTAACCTAGATATTTAAGAGTGCTGCGGAAAAATTGGCATTTCTCTAGGTTAATAGTTAAATTCGCCTGTTTCAACTTTTCCAGGACACGTAAAAGTAGGGAAACATGCTCCTGGAATGAACTGCTAACGAGAATAATATCATCAAGATACGCAAATACCTTCAAATTAAACTCAGGGCCGAACATCCTATCGACTAGTCTCTGTTGCGTCGCCGGTGCATTGGTAAGACCGAACGCAGTAGTCTTGAAACGTAGAGTTCCCCGGCCAGGAATGTAAAATGCGGTCTTGTCACGGTCGGAATCGTCAATCGGAATTTGCCAGAAGGCTTTGGACAAATCAATGCTCGATAGAAACTTAGCATCACGAAGATTGTCCAATATTTCCGAAATGTAAGGTAAATTGTAGGCATCACGCTTCGTTATAGAATTTAACTTTCTACTGTCAAGACAAAAACGCGGCTGTCCGTTCTTTTTTTGCACAACGAGAACCGGAGAAGACCAAGAACTTTCACATGGCTCAATTACATCCAACGCCAACATTTCGTCAACTTGTTCAGTTAAGATACGTTGTTTCTCTGGTGACATACGATAATACCGCTGTTTGATAGGTGGAGTATCGCCAGTATCTATTCGATGTGTGATAACATTTGTTCTACCCAAACCTTTCACTTCATATGACTGTGTTTTGAATTGCTCGATAACGTTTTGAACTATGAGTTTTTGAGAGTCATCTAGGTTATCCAGTGAGGTAATATAGGAAGTGCTTTTGACGCTGAATATAGCTTGAGGTGCCGCGTTACCATTCGTTACGTTAATAGAGCCAATATATTTGGGACATAACTTGAATTTACGCCAAAAGTCAACGCCAAGTATTAGAGGAGTGTCAATTTGAGGAACCACATGGGCTTTAATAAAATTAAAATCATTTTGAAAGTGGACCGGTAAACTAATATAGCCTATGCTTGTAAATGATTGCCCACCAGCAGCAACAATGTTAATAGCATCATCAGTTTGTAAGATCAAACCGGAATTAATTATCTCCTTGTGAGCATCATTACCAATTATAGAAACAGCGGCCCCACGTTGGGCGCCACTGTAGCCTTGATTATTTTCTTATCTCCCTACTAAGGCGGGGGATACGGAGAGAAAACAAAGGCGTTCAAGATTTAGTATAAAGTATAATATATTTTATGAGTTTTGTTCATCGTGAGTACGAGGCCTAAAAGGTTGGTCAGTCCCTTGTGGTGGTTACGTCCGTTAAAATACTCCCCTGAGTAACGACGGGGCGATGCGCAGGCGGATGACCCGAACTCCAAGTCCGGCCCTGGCGAGAGTACGTCCCTGGCGAGTGTCGACGCAATACAGTGAGGGTAGGCGCTTCCTACCCGCAACGTAGCTCCTGGAATTCAACATTCCGAAGCATTAGGGACCAGTCTTCCTAAATAGGTCCCGTGTATCGCCACCCATCAACCACTACAGGGGGATTTCCTAGTTTGTTGTGGCGGTACACGGAAACCAGAACGAATTTACAATTCTTTTCTACGGTTAACAGAATTTATAAGGAGGCAATAATTATGTTGTTAATTGATTGTAATACTACTACATAGAGGACATTTATAGAATTATACACAATTAAACAATAAGTCAAAGTAGGTATTCTATCATTTTTACTAAGCACTAAATATAACATAGTATTGTTCGCACTTACCCAATAAGAGGGGAATTCACTAAACTGAATTTATCTTAATTTGAAGGTTCTTAAGCAATTATATAGACGAAGTAATGCTTATCTAGCCTTCCAAGTATTATTTAAATTTTTGCTTAAAAAGGGGACGTGCAGGAACGCGGAACAGAGCGCGACCTGTCGATCCCGATGCGTTTCTTTTTTGAAGTGTCAGTTTTGTCTCGTCACGCTAGGGAGGCGCCAGCGCATAAACGATAATAGTGCTGCGCCAAGATAATGATTCACGTAACGTAGATTATGAAACCAATCGATGCTTTTATTATTTGTTTTAAATATTAGTATTTTAATTGTATTTTATGATTTTATTAGGTTTAAGTTGTAATTAGTTTTTTTTTTAATAATTAAGTTAGCTTAGCATTATGGTACATTAGAATAAATAATGCTACAGCGTACGCTATGAAACGCGGAAGTTAAAGTGGCGACCTGTTTCGTGTAATGGTTGGAAACCCTAACTGTTATTCTGAAAGGCCGCGGGTTTGAATTTCGCTAGGAGCATAAATATGTTTGTATGATGAATACAGACACATGTACCCGAGTTATGGATGTTTCATCCTCCTCCATCAAATTATGTGTTAAGTCCGAATACTCAAATGCATTCCGTCTCTTTGAATTTCAACAACATGACAGTGACATATTTAAGGGGCTCTTAAAGTTAGGAAACCTTTATGTATTCCGACGTTAATGGGGTACAAGTATACCGATTTCGTCGTACTAACACTGATCTGTTATAAAATGGATGGTCGGTTTCATACAACAATTGCGAAAAATATGTCCAGAGTTGACATATACAACATATTGGAGATGTAAATAAATAATACTAAAAAAGAATATTTACGCCTTTACAATACTATTTAATTTTACGAAATATTGTTCCGTAAACCACCACAAGACTAATTGTCAATCTCTCTAATAACTATGCGCGCGTGGAACAAGGATAATTTTCAAATGTCATATATTTGCACCTATATCGCAGGCTACCACTCGTACCTTGCAACGAGCCGTAACATCATCTACATGGTGGCCGATGGGCGCGGCTCAGGCCTCAAGGGCCAGGAGATGTTGTACACACTAAACAACAGGCTGGGCACCGTCGAGGTGGAGGACCATTTCGTCATATTGAGGTATGTGTATAACCACTCAACAGTCCGCGGTTACACCTGTAACCAAAAAAAAAAAAAATTTACTGTCCGTGGTTACTACAGTAACCATTGCGCGCTACCTTGATGCGGTTCGAAACAATTCTCCCTGTAAAAGAAAACAACAATCTGTAGTTGAAACTGTTTGGGAAAAAAAATTCAGCGTGACCACTAATAAATTATCTTACGGCATAATGTTCACAGAGGGTAGTATTCGAAAGGAAATGTCAAAGTTATTAGTAGGGAACAGTGTTCCAACATTTATGTCGTAAGTAATTATATTACAGTTTGTATCGATATTTCGAGTATGATTTCAATATCACTTTTTTAATAGATTTTTTACTGTTATCCTTATAACATACGCAGTTTTTAGTACTCTGGAATAATATTTTCTGTATTCGTTTATATATTGTTTTAATCTTCAATCCTTCACCTATACTTACATATTTTGTCGCTGTTGTAGTTTACCAGATATGAAGGTTTTTATTAATAACGGCACCGTGCGCGCAGCACAAAAGTGCGACCGCGTGGAGCGGACAGTAGACCGGAATTTGGCCGCACGGGCCGTACGGGCCGTACGGTTGAGTGGTTAAAAGCCACAATGAAATATTGATCTGCCTGAGTAATTTTTTAATTGCTTCGACTCTATCTACTGATGTTTAACTCCTGTCTTGTGTTTGTTTAAAGTCTATATCTATTTGTGGCATTGTAGTGCTAAAAGGGCTGAACCTATGCGAAGATGTTTTATTTCTGGTTGTTAAAAATTTAAGAATACTCTTCAATTGCGTTACGGTATTCGTCGACAGTCTTAATGTTTTTTAGTTCTGTTCGTATTTTCATTCGTTTTCCAGTATTTGTATTTAGAAAATCAGTAGAGAGCGAACGAACCTTTCAAAACTTCTGTTCTGTGAGGACAGGTGAGAACTGCTTAAGTACTCGTACCAATATAGGTACTTTATCGTAAACGGAAAGTGGCGACATTCAGCGACTTGAATATACCGGATGAGTTTTTTTAACGTAATGAAAAAATAGGGCATCAGGTAAGTGAAATAGAAGTTATAGTCATAGGTAGTTTTTTAAAGCCATTATTGATTAAAGCGTTGTCTCATTTGGCGGTCGTGTTTGTAGCCTATTCTACATAATTACATCATTAAATTAAATAAATAAAAAAACTTCGAGAAAATATGAGTTCCATATAATTTTCGCATGATAGGAACCTTACTAATTCCCCCAGTCGCATATCAATATCAGGCAGGCGCGTGCGTCTATGATGGTTTTGAAAAAAAAAAGAAAATACGACCGATGCCGATAACTTCTATTTCACTTTATAATATGCCCTATTTTTCTTTACGGAAAATAATCTTATCCGGTTCACATTTCATGTGATAGTCCATCACACAAAATGTCGTTTCACGTAGTTAGTATACCCTTCTATCATGAGACGAGGCTATGCCCCTATAGGTAGTGTGGACATTTACGGTACTTCCTAGAAGTGTTTTGCTGAGAAGCAGCGTAAAATTAATCGAAGAGCACTATTTACCTTGTCAAAGAGTTCTACTCAATGATTCTGAATAACACCGAAGATGACCGGGGGCCATAGACTGATAAATAGTAGCAGGCAAAACATGCTCATGCAAAAGTCGTCGCGTACCCCATGTGATTATGTGTTTCCAAACAAAATACTAACGAGGTGTTAGATAAGGTATCAATTCATAACCTGATAAGCAACACAATTAAAACTCAATTCTAGACATTTCGTCATACGTCAAAGCCTAAAAGTTGCTAATACTATTATTTTGAAAGGGGCTATGCTGTTTAATCGTTACGGTTATTCCACCTATTGCTCCTAAAGTATTTCGCCCAGGGGAAATAGATTTCCATTCATTTCTACTACTCTAATGCAACATGCTTTATAATGTCAATGTAGTAATAATCGTAAAATTACAAACAAAAGTTTTTATATAAATAAATATTTATATTTATTTATTCTTTTATTTATGAAATTAAAAACTTATTCATTATTAATTCTGCTCACACACATCGGTATGAGCACATGTAAAGCTTTCGTGAGTCTATGTTTTCTTGCTTCGTCATCTGGATAAGTGTTATTTACAATATCTTGAACAGCGTCTTTGAATTTGTTGCTGGGGTCAGTCTGTGTTTCTTTGTTTAATATACTTGTCTGTGTTTGTGTACTCATATTAATTAATTTAATTAGTTAATTAAAAATTGTGTGTGATTGTCGACATGACGGTACAAAACTAAATAGGATGTTCTGATAATGTAGTAGAAATGAATGGAAATCTATTTCCCCTGGGAGAAATACTTTGGTAGAAATAGGTGGAAGCACCGAATCCTTATCATACGATCTGTGCCGTATTCTTCTCATCCTCAACATCTATCACGACGCGTTTAAATTTGACATTTGAAGAATATCCACGAACATCGCAGTAATGCATCCAAATAACAGGTGGTAATTGTTCAATTATTTATCCGCAAAACTATAAGTGTACAATAATGGTGTCTTATGAATTATGATGAGTGGGGCTTATATCTTAGTCGCCCTGTTAGGGCACGGCAAATTTATGAGGACACTGCGCTTATGTACAATATCATTACAAACAATTTTAGTAACATCTAATAGTTAGTCTATTATTATGTATGTACAAATCCAAATGTGATTGCAGTTTTAACCATTTTTTTAATGCACGACGGGTTCATATTTTACCTCAATCACACCTGATGTTAAGTGAAGATGAGGTCGAAGGTGGAAGCGTACTGACCCGGAAACCCCAACACATTTGGGGGACTGGCTATCTTATCTCTGACAACCGGAACACAACAATGCTATTAACATTGCTGCTTGTCGGCAGATTTAGATAAGATGGTGGCAGTTAGCCAGGCGGACATTTAAAATGCCCTACCACCAACCAAACCGAGTACTTAAACATGTACCCCGCTGGGGATCGAACCCGCGACCTCCGAATCGTAAACCTAATATTGTTTACATTGAGCCACGGAGGCGGTTAGGTTATTTTTATATTACTTTATTATATTACTTTTATTAGAACTAATTATTATTTTAATTAATTGATTTCCATAATTAGGAATTCATTGATAGAATAGAAACACTATTACATTATATATTATATCATATATTACATTATATATTATATATTACATTATATATTTTTAAAAGCTGTCTGGAAGTGTCAAACACAAGGCAATGTGTTAGGTTAGGTTAAAGTGTTAAAGAGACAATACACATCACCATTAACTTTGTCACACAGGCAGGTGCTGGACCGGTACGAGTTCATTGATCGCGAGCGGGTGGGCATATGGGGCCACAGCTACGGCGGATATGCTACTCTGCTGACCCTCGTGCATGACGACGACCACCTCTTCAACTGCGGCGTCTCCAGCGCACCGGTCACTTCGTGGCTTTACTATAGTGAGTAGGGTTTAGTGGACGTATAGAGACATAGCTACAACGAGTGACTCAACTGACCCCCGTACAGACGACGATCACCTCTTCAACTGCGGCGTCACCAGCGCATCGATCACTCCCTAGTTCTACCCAATAGTGGGTGGAGTTTAGTGGACATATGCGCGATAAAAGAATTGCATAATTTCATCTGCGTCATGTCAGATTCATCATCAAGATAATCTGATAACGTCAAAAAACAGTGTTTAAAGGGCAAATTGTGCTTCAACCTGACAGGTAATTTATTTTTATTTATTTTATTTATATTTTCAACAAACTTTACAGCATATCCTTATATGTTACTTAAAATGAAATTAAATACTTATTAAGCCAATTATAAAGTTTGACATATTACTGTGCAGCCATAAGAATAATAAACAACACTGCGCAGAATTAATTATTACCCTTATGAATGACACATCACGCGGTAAAACACGGGGAAATTAAAACTAAAGCACAGATTACTAATAAGTTACACTAAAATACAGATACATCACTCGTAGAAATAGCTGATGATAGCAACGTACTTTTTTTACATGTGTTTACCTGTTCTCCACGTTGTGAGTACGTGCGTGTGTGTGAGTGTGTCTGCGTAAGTTTATCGTCGATGTTTGGGAATGTATGGGAGTATTAATGCTTTTATAACAAGAAATAAGATGACAAACTGGATACGCGTTTAGCCAGAATCTCACCTGATGGAAAGTGACGGTGTGGTCGAAGATGAACCACGCGATTATGTATAATATGAAATATTAGTGTGTACTATAACGATAGAAGTGTACGTGTTATTTGCCTGGTAAATTGGGGCCTCTCCAAATGAAAGATGTCTACCTCAGGGAAACATCTCCCATAGGTTGCGATAGCCCTGTGTGATATGGAGTTGGACACGTAATTGGTACACGCGACCCCCGTGTGTGGTTGACCAATTGTAGAAGCTTTGGACAGTCCACCATGCCGTTGACTATATCGTAAATGAGTCGGTCCTCCTCTGTTCGAGTGACATAAGTGTGTGATCCTCTGAGGCATCCCCACTCCTACTCCGCCGGTTTAGTCGCCTAACGAACCTCGCCTGGATGCCTTCCAGCTGTCTTATGTAGGTAGTATATTCGGGTGACCAAATCGACGATGCATACTCCATTATGCTGCTAACGTATATAAGGTCTTCATTGGCTGGACGCTGCGAAACGACTTAGTGGATCTGTGAATGAAACCAAGCATTTTCGACGGACTCTGAGTAATAATAATAATAATAATAAAATCATTTATTTGCAGCCAATAAAGCCATAGTAAGTACAAAAATAATGCGTAAAATTGCGTAAAATTGTAAATAATACTATTAAAATTAAAATTAAAATTAAAATTTCGTCAGTCCAATGTTGGTGTCAATGTGGTATACTTTACATATTTCTCACTTTCGGTTCTCACTCCGATGTACAGTTAGCCAATATTTAAAAATTGGACCGTCCAGTCCTTCACACACTGCCTTGAGAATGCTGTTATCAGAGCAGCGAAGTCTCTCCCAAAAAGAGGCCACGCGTGCTCTCATAACAGCAAAAAAGTCAGGTACCCTCGCCTCAGCGAACATGCCCGACGCACTACAGAAACGCGGATGTCTCATGAGGATGCGAAATGCGTCATTGTATTGCACCCTCATGGTGCTGTAAGATTTACGCGTAAAATCAACCCAGAGTTGGCACGTGTAGAAACACTGGCAGTATGCATTAAAAGTAATGTAGTCATAATGCGTTACAAATAGAAGTTTGTTGTCTAAAAAGACGCCCAAGTCCTTCAACTGATCCACTCTGTCGACTATCGTGTTGTTTAATTTGTCGGACATTTTTTTACATTTAGGTCTAAGTAGTTACTTCTACAATACTCAGTGAGCCTATTGAGATCATCCTGCAGTAATATACAATCCGATATGTCTTTGATAGCCATAAAAATCTTTTTGTCATACGCGTACATCAAGAACCCAGCGTGAAAAAAGCATGACAATTAAGACAAGTAATAATGCTACTATAGTTTTAGAGTTATAGCCATAGTTAGCTGAAGATTCTGGATTGAAGTTATAGAATCCTCATATAGACAAGGTTGTCTTTTAAAATCAGTGTACTTATAGTGCCTTCGTCATAGTAAATACCAAAGATAGTGAATGCTATAAATGAAATCCCGTTTTAAAGTAGTGCTGTCGCTTTCTTCCTGGAATAATAAGTTGCGATAGTACCAGACCACAAAAACTCGGCCACGTTCAATATGACCTCTGTTAGATAATGTCCGCAATGTTCCGCAAGCACACCGTAGGCAACGCTATGAATGTTAAGTATTATTTTTTTTTCCCGTGTCATTTAAAGACAGTACCAGAAAAATTGTAATTACTAGGCCATTAAAGATTGCCTTCTGCAACTACAGTTTTTGTAAGGAACGAATATAGAACTTAGCTACAATCGGTGTCGCTAAATGGTGTCAGAAGGGTCTCCACACTTCATGAGTGGCAGTTGTATAACGACTGCAATGCTGATTTTCTGAAGGTTGTTTGCACTGTTTTAGCACCTACATAAAAAAGTGTTCACCTATGTAACTTCTATTCCTTATTGTTAATTAGTGGTGGGAGATAATGATTTAAACATATTTTCAGATACAATGTACACCGAACGCTACATGGGTCTGCCCACCATAGATGACAATCTGGCTGGCTACCAGAACGGTGACGTTACATTGCTGGCGGAACGTCTGCGCGGTCACGACCTCTACCTTATGCACGGCAATGCCGACGACAACGTCCACTATCAGAATGCTGCCAAGCTGATGACAGCCCTGCAGCAGCTCGACATTCCATTTGAACAAATGGTAGGTTGCTATATTTTTTCGACTTCCATTTAAGTGGTCCGAGAGCAGATTAGTTTGTAAGGGTAGTAGACAATTTTTCAGTGGAACTTGACCATGGTTTCATGATTGTGGAAACTGGAGTCGATTCACTTGTTCAGTTCAATTCATTGGTTTTAGGCAACTCTTCGAATTTTGCCAGTGTCCAATGAGTGATCAAGGGACACCCCACGAAATGACAGTCGACGGATTATACCGGATGAGTTTTTTTTACCGTAAGGAAAAAATTTGGGCATATTAGATAAGTGAAATAGAAGGTATTGGCATTGGTAGTTTGATATTTTTTTATTTAATGATGTAATTACATGGAATAAGCTACAAACGTGGCCGTCAAATGACACAATTAACGCTTTATTCGATAATGGTTTTGAAAAAAAAAACTACATATGCCAATACCTTCTATTTCTCTTACCTAATATGCCCTATTTTTCCTTACGGTAAAAAAACTCATCCGGTATATCTCATAAACAAATCCTTAACAGGAAAAAACATGAATGTCAAGTTGATTTAGATTGCGATATTTTAAAGTGTTGCAAACAGTTTTGTGCTACTCAGATAACCTACAATCGTTAAAACAATCAATCATCAATGATAGCTTGACATTTTTGTTTTTCCCTGTTAAGGCTTTGTTCATGAGGCTGACTCGACTGTCATCATTAGGAAGACTATTGATAATATTTACACACTGTTAAACTCTTACATAGAAACATACAAATCATTTATCTTCGCTGAAAGATACAAATTAAAATTTACACACAATATACAAATGTCGATATAAGATAAAGATAATACTTGCTCATTTCTCAACATTTATGGAGCTAGTAATAAAACATACGGGACAGGTCCACATTTACGCAAATTTTTATATTCATATTTTCTTTTGAACAACAAAGTTTTACAAAAACTAAATTTTTTTTTCTATTTTGCTAAAATGCTTTCGATTTCGCCTGGCCTCGACTCGATCACCTGGGTCCGTGTAAATTTCTAAGATCAGGGTTGTTTTTTATTGATTTTTTTCAGCTGCCTCCTTCAATGACGACCGATTGGTGTAGTGGATAGTGACCCTATCAGCGAAACCAACGGTTGCGGGTTCGAATCTCGCGAGGGGTAAATGTTTGTGTGATGAATACGAACATTTATTCCCGAGTCTTGGATGTGTATATAAATATTTATGTATGTTTATCCGTTATCTAGTATCCATAGCACAAGCTTTGCTTAGTTTGGGACTAGATGATTGGTGTAAGTGTCCGAAATATTTAAAAAAATATGAGAGAATGCAAAACAACTGCATACTTTATTTGGCATAAATTAAATTTCTAAGTAAACCATAAGAATATAGTCGGTCTTGCCCTATTTTGAATCCCTAGGCACGCCACTGCATAGCCCTGTATGATTAATTATGAAGCTGACTGTGCCTACTACAATTAACTTTTCCATAAAACAACTTTCACATACATACGTCCCTGTTCAGACATTGCACCACTGTCGATGTAAAACCATCGGTGGAGCAGTCACATTTCGATTTGCTTTAACACAAATCTTTCTGGGATCGGTTTAAAATATTGGTAATAATTTAGCACGCTTGTTGTAGAAATTATTGCATTGAAGTGCAACAATTTCTGCCACATGTTAAGGACAAACGCGGTTTTGACCTTGGCCGCGATTATGCGGAACAGAAACAATGTCTGATTACGTTTGTGACGTCTGGTTTGTTGTACGGCAGCATGACGACCGTAAAATTACCAGTATAAGCTGATCGGGCGACGCTATCGGAGATGTGAACGCCGCGAGACCCGCTTATACTACAAGTGTTACAGTCGACGTGCGGCCGCTTGTACAATAAAAATATTCAAATAGGAAACTAACACCGTACTTAACCGCCTCTGTGGCTCAATATAAACAACATTGAGTTTACGATTCGGAGGTCGCGGGTTCGATCTCCAGCGGGGTACATATTTAAGTCCTTTAAGTTGGTTGGTGGTAGGGCATTTTAAACGTCCACCTGGCTAGCTACCACCATCTTATCGAAATGTTCCAGTTGTCAGAGATAAGATAGCCAGTCCGCCCAAAAGGGAAACCCCAATGTTTCCGGGTCAGTACGCTTCCACCTTTGACTTCATCTTCACTTAACATCAGGTGTGATTGAGGTCAAGTACAAACCCGTTGTATATATATATAAAATGATACTGTGGGTTTCTTGCGCCGCTTCTTTTCCCACAGATGATTTCCCTCTCCGAAGCGGTGGTAGCTTGGACATACTGACTGACCGAAAAATGCTTAAGCCCTATTTTTATTTCCAATAGATTTAAATTGACATTCAACAAATGATATCATGTATCTTACGTTGAAATAAATGCTTGAAGTTTGAAGTTTGCTTGTAAAAATGCCCTACCACCAACCAAACCGGGTGCTAACTGGGGACCCGGAATTCTTTGACGTTGACCCGCTCGAAATCGACCCCGCGAACTCCGTTTTGTGAAACTATAAATAAGTCTTAAATAAATCTTGTTATTTTGATCTCTAAAAATGTCCTTCTTTCCCCACAGTCGTACCCAGATGAGGCGCACAGTCTGGCCGGAGTGAACCCGCACCGTTACAACACAATGGATCGCTACTGGACTCGGTGCCTCAATTTATAAAACACTTCAAAACATCGAAATGTACAATATCGTGACCCAAACTACCTTGTACGTTTCACAAGTATAGTGTGTTAACGAAGACTAGGTTTTAAGTTTGTTAAAGTTTTAATTTATTAAACAGATAACTGTATTATTTATACGTTAAAATAAATCTTTGAAGTTGGAGCTTTGAACAGAGAATAGCAATTCCGAAAATCATTCATTCTCGTGTCTACGTCACTACATATTATTTATTTAAATGAGTAGACATGCTTGTCTGTTTGTAGAGTTCTTTTATCTTGCAATCGAGGCCGGAATCCGATACCTACCTACTTTTACTTCAACTTATACCTACTGAACTGGAAAAATCTATAACCATTTTGCCATGAGCTATTTTTATAACTTATTAAGTATAATTTGATGTGAGATTCATAACATTTTTTTTTAGTTAAGACATTTGTTGACTTTTACTTCGAGGAAATGCTAATAAAAGAAATTGTTTAATATCAAGTGTTTTATTTACATCTTTTGTATTTTGACTGTTGGCCGTTGTATTGAAATGAAATGAAATGAAAATCATTTATTCATGTAGGCAATACAATATGCACTTATGAACGTCATTTGTTTTTTAAACTACCACTAGCTCGGAACGCGACCAATTGGCCGTGTGGTTGCCGGTAGAATAGAATAGGGCCAATCGGTCTCTTCCCAAGGGTATCGTAAGTGGCGACTAAGGTGTAGCAAGTATATATGGACATCTGGGTCATTGGCAGAGGATAGAATGCCGATAGGACCCTAGGCAAGCCCCTCTAACGGCCATATAAATTTTAACTAGTACTAGCAATAGATTCCACCTCCACACTTCTCCCACTGTAACTCCTATTAGCTAGGACCAACAGTGGTACTCGACACGGCATCTACTGAAGGTAGACGGTGCCCTACGAGGCTCTATTGCTACCTTGGGCTCCAGACTAAAGAAAGGAATAGGGTATGTAAGTAACGAAAAGAAGTTGATAGGTAGAAAAATTGTGAAATACACAATGTAAATACAAGATATAAAAATAAACTTGGTGTCCATAGCAGTCGCTTACACAAAGTCACTAAGTCATTCGAGGGACAATGTATACGCTTTTATAATAAGGTTCCGGTAGACATTCAAAATTTGCCTTTAAATAACTTTAAAACAACCATTAAACAGAAACTATCTGTTACAAAGGCTATTATAAAATTTCTGACTATCTGGATGATAAGAATGCGTGGACTTGAACCGCTCGGCAATATCCAGTATATTCTATTCTTATTTTTCTTTGTCGAATCATAAATTTAACAATTATTCCAAATTGTATTTGTATTGGCTTATTTAAAAAGAGCAACCCCTGAGTTTCTTGCTCGTTCTTCTCTGGGGAGACTGCCTAGTGAATGAGCGATAACAATATGTCATGACGATTTCAAATGTTATCTTATAACTTACGAAATAAAACATTTTTGATTTTGATTTTTGATTTTGTGGTTCGCCTGTAAGATGCTGAATGAGTGTCACAGTCTGATCGTCTATGTTTTCTCTAGTTATCGTCTAGTTCACGTTAGGACGTGGGGATTCTAGGGAAATGATAATAAATTGCAATGATGCCGTTGACGACCGAAGTAAGACTTTATACGAATACAATATATTATAATTAATGTTATGACGCGAGCGCATCGTGTCAATAACCCGCTTTTTAGGTCAAATCAAAATGTACGTGCATCGTACAACGCCTTCATAATCTGCCTCGTCATTGATGCATATGTCCAAAAAAACCAACAACCCGTCTGCCTAGTGTGGCGATCGGGGGAGATCATGGAAAGTCAAGCTAATCGCGCCATATGAAAGGCTTATATCCAGTAGTGGACTATTAACGGCAGTTGATGTGTATGTGTTAATTTTTAACCTACTAATAACAATTTTGACTATTTTATTTTGTTAATTTAACCTCTTATATTGTAAAGAATTAAATACTTAGGTAGATATGGTATATACGAGTACGTAATTTATTCATAGCAACAGGACGATTCTTTTAGAACAGTATTGGTGTCGATTCGGATATACACCAACTAAACTAAAACCAGTTTTGGAGTGGCGCCGTCGCATCGTACTGTTCCAGGGAGAAAGAGACAGTACGATTTTAAAACTGGTTTTAGTTTAGTTTAGTTTAGTTGGTGTACATCCGAATCGACACCATTATCATCGAAGTCATCTTTTAGAGTTTACTTTTTAATGAAAGCGCCTGTAGGACTTCTACAAGCACTTTCATTGATATATAAACTTAATTTTTATTTTAGTTCTCAAAGTAAACGCTTATACACGAGTACAATACGAGTACCTGTAACTAATTAATTAACAATAAGGTATAACATTGTGTGATTGCGGAATTCACACACTACATTTAAAACATACATTTACTTACGTGATTAATTATCCAGTGGGAAATTCTCACAGAGACTCCTATGGTTCATTATGTCATTGGTGTACTTAAAACATCTTTCTTTTTCCTCTATTATTTTTGTTTGCCTTAGCGTGACCACTATAAAACGATAATTTGTTTTTAAGTAGGCAGTCGAGCCATGGTATAAAGGTTATCGAGCATATGGCTTACCATATTACCAGCTCGATTGAGGTAACCTCAGGCTTTGGAGGCTGATGACCGGGGAAAGTGAAAGGGAGACAAGTTACGAACGAGATGACCGATCACGATTATACAATAACAATTGCATCCCACTACTTACCTACTTGTGTTTGAGCCGAGGTCACACGCGGCGCATGCGACCCGGAGCGCTTCCAAATAATACGTAATACATTAACGGCTTAGTTGTAACACTTCACTAAAGATCAAACATGACAGTCGATGTTCATTTTACATATTTATGTATTCGTTTCTGCATTTATTCAGTACAGTACGTCTTGCGTCTCTGAGATTAAGTAGAGCGTGACGTTGAATAATGTTTACCTGCTATTCTACAGTTACTAGCATTTTATGACATTACTATAATAATTTTCGAGTCAGCGGAGAAACATGTAGTAGAACTATTACGCCAGACAGTAGGCACATAAAATTTTTAACCTGAGGTGCCAGTAACAATTGCTTGATGTAAATACTTTATTGGAGAATGGACAAAGGACGTGCTAACCTTGCTAAGTCTAAATTGTGGAATTTCAATTTTATTTTTGTTTCCAGTATTCAAATTATGATTATCAGAATGTTTACGAAATAGGCATATATTTATTTAATTTTTAATAATTCCTTTGTCACAGTTAGTTATTCCTTTTGTTTTTACTTTTAAATAATGTATAACTTAGTTTAGTTTTAATTTAAGTTATTCATTATTATAATTCGTATTGACATTACCTACCTACTATAACTTTAATGAAATAATGAACCTATGTAATTTTATTGCAATTAGTTTATTAATGACATGACTCATTTAAGATGCTTCGCAACTAGGTATACTGAAAGCTATGAATAAAATGATATATCTACGTCATGTTTAAAGTAAAATAGTGAACCAATAATACTGATGGTATATTTATCAACAATATTTACGCCTGTTAAGCGTGTTACTGTCTGTATTAGTACACCAAAGGCAATCAGGTGTCACTCTAAAGTCTAAACCTTTCATTTAACCAAGGCTAACTACATACGGCGAATGTAATTTAATAAGTGTAATGGATAGTGTTTTTATATTTCGTAGTTCATACCCACATGTAAATTTTCAACAGATTTATTAAATCACCTCCACTTTCATTCTCAGAATCTTTATGCTATGGAGTTTTTAGAATTGTTTCTTCCTCGCTATCTTTTACCTACTTAGATAATTAGCTATAAAATCACATCACATATTATTCTGGTACAAAGACGAGTAACGTAAAGTCCATCAAGGAGTTCCAATGGCAATCTTCTGGCTCCATCTTCAGACACTCGTCATCACGTGTGATGGAAAGTGCTCATGGCAACAAACCAAACTAGCCCAAATTCGACTATGTTGCCATTTGAAATCAGGGAAGTTCTTACATCCCGGCTCCATCATCAGATCAGCTCGGTAGTATCATAACATTGCATTGTCATCGAACATACATAATTAGGTATACCAAAGTTCAGCTCAATTCTGCAAGTTTGAAAAATGTTTTGCAAATTTGGAAACAGACAACTTATATTACATATTTTCATACGAACATTGCAAAATTATATAAAAAAATTTAAAAAGTGGCAATAAATAACAGTAAAATGAAGTGTTGGTAGGTTTTCAAAACTAAATTTTTATTTATTTGTTTATTTTTACCCAACTGTTCAAGAAAGGAGGGTAATGTTTTTCGAGAGTATGTATGTATGTCCGTTCCTGTAGCCTAAACGGCTTGATCGATTTCAAAGTGCATGGTGTCGTTAGATTCGTCTTGATCCCTGGAGTGCCGTAGGATAGATTTTATGGTAAAAAAACCAACATGGCGTCCGCAAAAAAGCTGTAGGGTTTTTGGTTTTGAGAAATATACATTATTATTAATTATACAAATGATAATACGTTGGATACGGTTATTATGTGAAAAGATAGAGAACCCAATCATCACAATTGAATAATAGTGTACAATTATTGAATACAATAACTTAATGAAAGGTGTCAACATGTTAAAACAAAACAAACAACCCTAAGTGAGTCAATCTGTGCCGACAACTTTCCGTCCCAGCATACCACACTGACAGTCGCCACAAACTGTCATTCTAAACCGGGTACGACGGCATATGTAGCGCTTAGTATCGTTTCAACATATTCTAACATCTCGCAGGTGTGGTACTCCTACCTTTAGAATAGGTACCTCTGATTTTTTTTTCAAAATGTTTTCAAGTCAATCGGCCATTGACTGAAATCCATAATATCATATGACAAACTATAAATGGTCGCATTGAGGTCGCATCGTGCCATGTTTTTGTAAGTCGCACTGAAAGGTTCGTTGTATAAGAGCTCATTTAATTGCATGTGCGGTGTGAAATCAGCCGATTTGCTACGACACATTTACTGTGTAATGAAGGCCTTAAGTCGTAATTTTTGATTAGAATTACTCACACATAATCCGTTTTCTGTTGTAAATGTCGGACATAATCATGCTATATTAATCGTTTCTGGATTTAATTTACTAAGAATGACGTTCATAATGCATTTAGATACGAATTCTGAGTTAAAATTCGAGTTTTCAAACATATAATTGGAAAATTGATAGTTGAGAGCACATGAGCAAATAGTGATTGTGACTTTGAGGACGCTCCGTTTCGTCTCTAAATGTCAGTACAAGACTAGCGATGATAATGTAAATTTTCTTCAGATTTTTGAAAAAGAAAGAAAATCCTACAAAAGTAAACTTAGCACCATGGTTTCAAGATGCAGAAACAATTTAAATAAAAAGTTTAAAAGTAAGTACTAGTAAAAGTGTGTTTCTTACTCGACTGCCCCAGGAAGGAGGGTAATGTTTGTCGGGTTATGTGTGTAAGACCTCATGTAGCATGTACGGCTTGACCGATTTTGAAGTGTGAACTGTCGATAGATTCGTTTTGATTCCCAGAATAACATAGGGTACATTTTATGTAGTTTTAAAAAATAACATGTTGACTTTCCATAGTGATATTTTTGTGTCCTTGAATAAAATATTTTTGATTTGATTTGATGGGTAAAATAGCAAAACATGTTTCGGGGTTTTCGATTTTTAAATCGTTATTTCATGTCTTGTTTACAAAAAAACAGTTTTTTTAAACACTATCTTTTCGATTACCTGCTTTGTCGACTTGGTTTGGCTTTAAAGGGGCATGTGCCCTTGGGCAATAGATCTACACACAATAAGTATAGAAGAAATATAATAATCATTCAGTGGTACCTACACAAGACCATCACACTCGTTCTCATTTTCGATAACGTTGCACGTACAACTTACACTAATGGAGTTACGGTCGTCGTGTGCCGACTTACATTTGCTGGCCATCACTATACAATTTCATTGTCTTGTTTCATAGTCCTTTTAACCTTGACCATTTTTTTTATGCACAACGGGTTGGTACTTCACCTCAATCACACCTGATGTTAATGGAAGATGAGGTCGAAGGTGGAAGTGTACTGACCCGGAAACACCAACACAACAATGCTATTAACATTGCTGTTTGGCGGCAGATTTAGATAAGATGGTGGTAGCTAGCCAGGCGGACGTTTAAAACGCCCTACCACCAACCAAACCGAGTACTTAAACATGTACCCCGCTGGGGATCGAACCCGCGACCTCCGAATCGTAAACCCAATGTTGTTTAAATTGAGTCACGGAGGCGGTTAAATTGAATGATATTAGTAATTGCGTGAATGATATTGGTAACTGTAAAGTCACAAGTTGCTACTCCATGTCCATTGTCCATATGTAATAACGCTGCATCAATGAAACAAGGAGGTTCCCGATGGACGGGAATCAATGAAACATTCCTCTTAACGCAACAGGTTGCCGGTTTAACCGCCTCAGTGGCTCAATGTAAACAACATAAAGGATTACAAAACGGAGGTATGCGGGTTCAGTGCGCGATTTGGTTGTATGCAATATCGCTTTTGGTGATAAGGTCGCCAAATTGTACATTCTAATCTTACCACTTTCCTGAAACTGTATTTTCTTTTCTGTTGTGCAATAAAGTGTATTTGTATTGTATTGTTACCATCGCCATTCCATCTTCGAGCTTGCGTGAGGACGGTTTCCGCCCCTATGTCGTAGACACAGAACATTCACACTAAGCGGTTTGTTTCTTCATTTATAATGTTTCTCTTTAGGAAAAGAGTTAAGGAACATTACCTTTCCATTTCATAGTGTATTCCGTATATTATATGTATGTTATATTTTATATTTGTATGTATTGAAATATGTACTTGTTTATGTATTTATGTACTTATTAGTATGTAGTTATATTTATATTCAGTTAGGTTTTTTTTATCTATCATATTTATTCATTTCTTTAGATTTCCATTGCGCACGTCTTATCTCCCTCTTCCAGTCTTATCTCTCTTTCGTAGGTCTGCTAGAAGAAATTTCATTGTAGAAATAAGCAGAACCTGTTGTGTCGTCTCTATTATGTTGTATCTGTATGTTTTTTTTCTTGTGTGCAATAAATGATAAATATAATGCGAATAGCCAAGCCATGGCAACTCCCCTTCCGGCGTCAGTCTTTCCAAAATTCTATAACCTTGGGATCTTCAAGAGCAGGGTGAATATGCATCTACTGAGATCGCGTGCTTCATCTTCGACTATATCTGTTACGGTTAATCATAAAAATCCCTTGATAACCTTTTAGAGGAAGGAACAGGCTGATATCATATATCTACGACAGACACCATTATTGTAGTCTTACAAAGCACCATTGAATAACAAATCACGAATGTAACCTTGTAATCTGAGAAAACGATCTATGCGTATTTAAGTATTATAAATGAAGTATAGTTACCTTCAGACAGTTATAAGTTTCTGATCAAGAGCTATCTTACCTCCATCGTTAGTACTATATTAATTCTGTGCCTCCGTCTTATCTTCAATTTATCTTTAGGTATTCAAGCGTGAATGTAATATAGAAAAATAGTTTTTATTGCTAAGTCATGGATCAGTAAAGCTAGGTATGGATACGGTGAATTATGTGACAATAACATAACCCTGTCGATAAGGTTATATACGGGAATTTATTGAGTATTAACACGTCACTGTATACGTCGACAATTTCGGTTTTGTGGGAGATGTGTGACATTATTTATATGGGCGACAATACACAGACATGCTTTGAATCGAGTTCTCGACTGAAAAATTTGTGGACTTTAAAGTATTTTGTTTGTTTATTTACAAACAAAATACTAGCAGCTTTAAGCTGATACGTGTATGTCACCACACTTGTATATGCGTTAATTATTTTTTTAAATATTTGTCCAGAGTGTTTTTGAAATAGTTCACTGGGGGTGCACTGAGCACTGACTCTAGTAATTTGTTCCACATTTTCACTACTCGGTTTGATAGGAAGTGGTGTTTAAGATTACTTGCACTTGGTGAGAGTGATAGCTTTAAGTGTCCTCTCATTCCCTTGTTTTTGTTTTGTCACGAGTATGTCACTCAAGCATGGCGCGATGGTTGTGGTTGTTATACTTATGAACAGAGGTTGAACGAATTACGGCTAACCTCTTTGAAGCAGCGTAGACAGCGTGATGATCTGATTGAAATCCTTCATGATATAGTGATCATGAGAGGAGTTATAGCCGTTCAGCCTCTGTTATAAGTATAACAATGAAGTGATGCAACCATTCTTGTGGCTCTTCTTTGGACTCTTTCAAGCACATCCATGTTTAACGAAGTAGGGGTTACAAACTTGGAAAGAATACTCTAATAATGGTCGTATATATGTCTTGTAAAGTTTAATAACAAGTTCTTTATCAATGTACGAAAATGCCATTCGGATTATATATAGAAGAAATTTAGAAAGTCCCCGAGAAAACAGGCGATTACACTATCCAGAAAAACCAAACCCACTTCGTGTTAAAAGGTCTGTCTTCGAAACATTTCGAATTTCCATCAAACATGGCTAAGTACCAATCCCCGAATTCGAAAGTTAAATATAAAAAAAAATGTATATTTAAAAACCCTCGAAAGACCGTGATAGGTATATCAAATACACCAAACAACTGTGTTAAAAGCTAAATATCTTCGAAACGGATTAACCGATTTCCATCAAGCATAGCTAAGAACATGTAGGTAAGGTAAGGTAAGGTAGCTAAGAACAGGTTTAGCCTTTAATATAAAAAAAAAACACACACATACACACACACAATACCGCCAAACACATAACACCCGTCGTATTTCGTCGGGGGTTAAAAAGTGAAAAATGCGAGTCGATTCTCTACTAAATATACCGACATGAAATATTCTTATTTAAGATGAATTTTCACCTTGAACCTTCGAAACCCTACTGATACATTTTCTTTAATGTCGACCGACGTCATAATATAACGATAGAATACCTTATCCGCGGTCTTGTCATAATATTATTTTATATTGGATCAACATTTCAAGCAAGAAAACATATTACGTATTTTTCCAGTTTTTATTTATTTTTTTGCACGTGAACTGCCGCGACGCAGACACAATTGAAAATCAATTATTAGCGGTCAATGGGCAATGGTGACCGCGCTGCCCACTGCGCTGGCTCTCAAAGACACACTCGATTCCTATAACATTTTTACCTCTTTGAAAACCTTGCTTTTAAAAACCACTGGCTCTCGAAGCTCGTCATAGATACAGTTAACTAAATAGATTTGTTAATATCGTTGAGTTCACCAATGTTTTTATTGAGTTGCTGCTTTCACATTTACTTTGAATCTAATTGTTATTTATTATCCTGTTGCTGACGTGATAATGATGATAATAAACGTCGTCAGCAGCACACGCATTTCAAACAAACAAACATTGGCTATTCGTTTTCGATTAGGGAAGTTAAGCATTGTTTGGCGCGGTTAGTCCTTGGATGGATGACCTCTAGTAGTATTTTAATACGAATGTTACTATGTTTAGGGCACGTCAAATAGTTGGTCCCGGTCGTTTTCAATTGAAGGCAGTCGTTATACGTGGCCTACTAGTCTTACTCAAAATCGTGCCGCGTGGGGGATTATGACCCATTCTCTCTCCCATCATCAAACGCAATTAATTAACAAATAGGCTTAGGCTAAATTAAATAATAATAATAATAAAATAATAAATATTTCGGACATTTACACCAATCATCTAGTCCCAAACTAAACAAAGCTTGTGTTATGGATACTAGATAACGGATAAACATACATAAATATTTATATAAACATCCAAGACTCGGGAATAAATGTCCGTATTCATCATACAAACATTTACCCCTTGCGGGATTCGAACCCGCAACCGTTGGTGTCGCTGATAGGGTCACTATCCACTACACCAATCGGTCGACAATTATCAATGACAAGAACTTTTTGGGGTAAACTAGGTGACCTTATACAGGATGATATTTAATTCGTGTAATTCCTGTTTACTGGTGACTCGACTCCTGATTACGAACATGTTTCCACGACGAACCATAGCCGAATTCAGTCGAAAATTGTTGGACTTCCATACTAAAGGTGGTTTCAGAATGGAAAACTTTGATGAGTAATCGAAAATTTCTGATCGCAGGCGACTATGGTTCCTTGGGGAATGTTGTTCGTAATCAAGAGTGGCGATACCAGTTAATGGGAATTATACGAATTCAAATTCATCCTGCATGTTATAACGAAATTAAACGGAAAATTGTCACAGTCAAGTAAATTCTATAAGTTTATGAGTATTAATCGATCAACTAGGACATAATATGGGTAGTTCCTTTTGTTAAAAATTCATAGAATCTCCATACAAAATGAGATAAATGCACTGCAAGAACGACATTATATTTTAAAACGCCTAATGTATTCTAACTACACACGTGCTACCTTATGGCGCGTGATACAATACGCATTTTCCGGTTTTTACTGTCTCGTTTTGACTGAAATATTTGTAATTAGCAATCTCTTGTATATACTCGATATACAAGAGATTTCTTGAAATGTGCAAACGTTGAATGTTACGCAAATATAGAACAAATTTTATTCTGTATTTTTATTGATAACTTGTATTATGGTAAGGTTATACGCGTCAGTATATATATGCACGTATTATCCTTCCTTAATAGGTAAATCAATTATTAAATCCATTAGCTCTACTTTACAATTTGTGAAGAATGAATGATAACTAGGTACCTATATATCAAATAATAATGTTTAGTGGGTAAAGTACCTACTTACTTAATTTTTGTTTTCTTTTAGGTACTAATGTAATGATTAATGATAATGAATCGCTATCTTTTCATTAACGTAATTTCTCCATGTATGTACGATAATGTATATGTATAGGTATTGTCTAAATGGGTCAGCATACTGATTTGATACTACACTTGCAAACAAACATTTGAAATTGATACATAATATACATAAAGTCGCGCCTGTTTCCCGCAGGCAGACACCACATTCTTCCACTTGCTAAGATCCTGACACACCTGATTTGCTTCATTCACTCTCATGTTGTTTATACATGTTTGTCGGTTTTGGGTATCCTTGACTTTGTCTTTCTTTAAAACGTCGCCAATTTGAACCTGTACATGTCCGCCGTGGTTAACCCCTATCAACAATACCATCCACATTAGTTTTGTATATCTCTCGCTAGTCTTCTTTAATTCATCCTCTCCACATGTCCGAACCATCTCAGCATAACTTTCTTAATCTTTATCACTGCGTCTTCTTTCATACTGCACAAATTCCTAATTACACTATTCCTGATTCTATCTTACAAAGTCACCCCACTCATACTTATCAAAGATCATATTTCCACTGCATTAATTAATTCTACTAAATTCTTCTTCTGCCATACCCAGCATTAACTCTCGTAAATCAGTGTTGGAACCAGTTCCCCATCATGAACAGTCGACGAGCTTTATTGGACATCTTCTGGCTTCTCATGAAGGTAAGCAGTGCTCCATTCACCTGATTTCCGGCATCTCTATTTCACATTTAACATGTATTTTTTTGATCGCTCAGTTCTGGAAAACATTAAAAAAAAGTCGCGAGACGAAATGAACAAAACGTTACTTGCAACATCGCAAAAATATAATGAGTTTATATTAGCGTTGTTTCTTCGGTAATTTTTATAGTTTCGGCTTATTATTAGAACATCCTGTCATTGGCTAAGATATTTACGTACATACATAACGGTGCGACCGTTATCCCAAACGGGGTGGTCAGAGATATCCCAAACAATAATGTTTGGGTTCTTAACTCGTGTATAAACGTTCAATATGAATAAATAAATAAATATTATTTTAAGAAGACAATATTAAAAAACAAAAATATATGACTGAAACTAAGTCAAACCTATAACTAAAAACGAAAAATTTAAACTAAATAAAATACTGATTATATTATTAAAAATATTTATGAATAAAAAAAATGTCCCAGATCTTGCACGGCCGGAAGGGTCCCGAGTAGGCTGGCGGCATTGCCTCGTTGAATAGCAAGGCTCACCCTTTGCGTTAAATGTAGACCAGCCTTCAGATCGTGCGAGGCTTCGACCAATCGTTTTTTTTTTCAAATAGATCGAAAATCGTACGTACGTAGATAACTACAGGTTTTCCATTGAAGTTAGATTGATTAAAATAGGTCGTGTAGTTCTTGCGGCAGGCATTACTAATTTCTGACCCGTGACATTTTCGTGTAAGTAATATAAGTTTTTTTTAATCAGTAAACCAGTTGCAAGTGTTGAGTGGAATGGGTGCTATTGTTTGCGCGCGTGGTTGTACACTACTTGCGTAGAGCACAGTCGGTGTCCGCGCAGTCGCTAGATTGGCCGTGCGCGTGCTCATGTCTCGAGGCCCCCGGCGCGTGTGATGCGATCTGATTGGACCACTTAACTCTCATTGAGGATCGAGGAGGGCTCGTCCTCGCGTCCTGCGGTTTGTGTAGTCATTCACAAATAACACCACACGGTGAGTAATTCTGACATTGCTATTTTATTTTTTTTATTTTTAGGCAATTAAATTTTTTATGCAAACTTTGTAAAGCAGTCAATTTAATGTACTAGATCCATGTTTTCGACCTCAAGTACAGAGGTCGTAGGTACATTGATGACTAAGGTAGAAAACCTCATAAAATTGTAATTTCACTGACTCTATCAACGCCAATTAATTTTTAGAGGCACGTGTAAATAACTGTTAGGTACCAACTTACCTAATTCACTACGACACACAATGTGTCGCCAAGAACAAGTTAGGTGGACATTTTTATTACTGAATTATTTTTTAATAGTGGGAGGTATATATTTAAAAGCTTTATTTTATACAAAAAAAAATATTTTATATGAAAATCAATTTTAGAAACTATAAATAGGAAAAAGATGCACACATACAAAGAAGTTAGGAACATACCTTAATTTGCTTATACATATTAAAACATTTTGACCAATATATTTAATAATATATAAACAAAGATCATTAATCCTTATTTAAAATTTACAGTCTTCCTCATTTTGTGTAATATTTGGTCCTCGTAAAGGTATAGTCAGCGCAACTCTAGTAAGAGCTACAATTAGTTTTAAAACTTCTGCGCACAGTTTTTCTTAAATTATGTTGACTGATTATTAACTTTTCCAATTATGTATTTCTCTTTCTTTAAATACCTAGCTCCAAACTTTCTTACACACTCGATGTATCTCGTAACTATACCTATTAAACTCATGTAATCGTTTAATTGAACATTAAGGGCTCGTAAAGACTCCAAGCAAAAAATAAAAAAATACAAATGGTAATCCATAGGATTGTTTTTCCACAAAATCAACTGTTCTCTTGGATCAGTTCTGTGACACTAATCGTTTATTATATCATCCAACGACATAGAAAATAATGTGTTGTGATAATTTAAGTAGGTATTTGTGTTATGATTAGGTAAGGACGAAACATGTACAAGTCGTGTCAAGTTGAGTACAATCGAGTCCAATATGATTTGATTTGGTTTTTCATTGAATATTATTACGTTACACTTTCTCAAATATCTTTTTGTTTTCTTAATTGGAATGTTTTGTTTATCATAATTTTGATTGTTTCAACATTGACGCGTGTCAACCTTGGTCTGTGCTACACACTAAGTGGTGGGTCCGATTAAAAGCTCGGTTGCCAATCGGCAATACTTGTCCAAAATATGTCGGGACTGGGTGTGGTCTAGTTGTTAATAATTGTCGTAGTTTTACGCTGAGTAATCAGTGTTGCCTATCTGCAATTATTTGATTACTTTCACGAATGTATCTTAGCATAGAGTAGGTATTAGTATACCAAACTTATAACCAACCCAAATAAATAAATTAAAATAAATAAATAAACCATCTTAGGAAACGTTTGTTTGTTTGTTTGTAAATGCTTTATTGTACAAAAAGGCGATACATTAATTTTACATAGGTACAGAGTATGAGTACAACGGTGGACTTATCGGTAAATGTTCAGGTTTATGTTTATAATTAGGTACTAACTTTTATTTTTTATGTAAAGGAAACAATCTAGTGCGTGTAGGACTCCTGCTTCTAGGGTTACGCGCATAACATCACCATTGACAAACGTTGAAGACACTTTTCACAGAAACGGGTCTGCGGCTATTTATTCTTCAATCACGGCGAAACGGATTTGCATTGCATTTGGTACATAGGTTGAATATAACCTGAATTGGAACGGGATATTAATATTTTTATCCCGATGAAGTGAGTAGTTCCCGCGGGATAAACAAATTAAACATACCCGCGATAAAGCCATTCCACGCAAGCGAAGCCGCGGGCGGAAAGCTAGTTAACAATAAATAAGTACATAGCAGGTAACTTTGACGTGCTACTTTACAAGTAACAGTAACAGAATGAACTAAAACAATTGCGTAACGCAACGGGAACTAGAACCTAAACAATAACATACTCTTTTGTCAATTGTTTAGTTACTTGAAATATATTCCACGCGGGCAGCAGTGATGCTTCCAGCCTCTGTAGCTGGTGTGAACATCATTATGCACAGATCGTACCGAGTGCATAGTGTTTACGTTCGTGGCCATGAATAAAATTTATTAAAAGCTTCCGCTACGAACCGGGACAAAGGTGAACCTACTTAGTGATACGTGACTGAACTAAGGAGATTTTATTTTTGTTTAAAATTGATCGGCTACACATTGAACTCCGCCTTACATATCGGCTGAGGGTGAAACCCAGAGCTTGGATATTAATTTCTAACCGGATGACGTAGAACTTATTGGCGGAAGGAAAATAATAATAATTGCGTTGAACTACTGACTAACGTACATTAAATACGACCGATTGGTGTAGTAAATATTTATGTATGTTTTTCCGTAATCTAGTACCCATAGTTGCGCATATATTGGGGTAAATGTCCAAATTATTATTATATATTATTCTAAAGTAATTGAAGTATGTGAAGTTATATGACCAACTTCCGATATCACAATATAGAAAGTAAAATAATATAAAAATAAAAATATCACTCAAATACTTCCGTTACAGAAAATTGTTGGACTGCCATACTAAAGGTGGTCTCAGAGTAGTTTACTTTGTATGGGTAATCGAGAATTTTTTGATCGTATTCGGCTATGGTTTCTAGTGAAAAGTTATTCGTGATTAGGAGTGGAGACACCAGTAAACAGGAATAAAACGAATTAAATTTCACCCTGTACTATTTTTTTTTTATCTTAGCGACATAATACCAGTGTGACTTATTGTTATTCTACAAAAACTTCTTTTCTTGTTACGATCTCGATAGAATGTCAAAGTAGTTGACAATAACATATTGTTTCATTCACTAATCGAGATTGGCCACCTACTCGTATCAATATTTTCAAGCAGTGTCTATAGGCCACAGATTTAGTTTAATGACTAGGTACATTTAATGGAAAAAGACCGGGACCGACCGACCGAAACATTCGCAATAAAATGCCCGTGGTCACCCATCCAAAGGCTGACTGCGCCAGATATTGGTTAACTTCGGTAAGCGAAAACGAATAGCGAAGTTTACACTATTGAAGTTAAAGATTGAAGTACAGAAAAGAAGAACACGTTTCCATCTTCAGCCTCATCTACACTTAATATCAGGTTTGATAGAACTGAAACGCTAACCTGTTGTGCTTTTTGTTTTGCTCTTTAAATAAATTTTTATGGAGTCCCATGGAAAGTCAATAGTCTACACCAATTGATTAAAACTGTTCTGTGACAACCATCGACACTCTACTGAAGCATTCGCTTATCAGATTTGATCTCAGCCTGCATGTGAGTTCGGCTAACGACCGAGTAACGAGTTTCAAGTTTTTGTAATATTATTTGCGGAGGGACAGTGTACCCGACTTAAATTAGAGAGGTTTATGATGCAGCTCAAGAGATACAGTTGGTTTTGGTTGGTTTACGGCTATTAATTCGATGGGAATGCAATTTAACGTAATGTATGTAAATTATATTATTAAAGCTCCGTTTGCTGCATGTTATCTCACTAGCGTAATATACGAAGTAAGTAAAAAATAGACGAAATTTTGAAATAACAAAGATAATATTTTTTAAACAACTTAATCAATGTTAAACATTTCGCTATGTAGGTAGGTTCGAAGTAACAACTTGGTACACGTAGATCTAAATTCATTTATCAGCGAAGCCGATAAATATTGCATATGTGGTTTCGGTAATATGTAAAGAGAATAGAACCGACCCATCTCTTTCCCTAGTGCAAGGCGCATAAAGGGTCTTAACGCCAAAAAAACATCTATAGTCTGGCACGTTTTAATGGCAGCGGGCTCACCCCCTGTCAGGTATGGATTTCTGTATAAAATACAAAAACACTTTATTGCATAACGGAAAAAGAAAATACAGGTACAAAAAGGTGAACCGTTGATGTTGTTTCAATCATTAATTTGGGATATGTCAGACCACCACATAAAGGGACTTCATGCGATGTATGATGTTATGTTTATTCTTCAGAATTGATATTTCTGTGGGATACACATATTTATTGTTATAAATATTTCGGACACTTACACCAATCATGTAGTCCCAAACTAAGCAAAGCGTACTATGGATACTAGATAACGGATGAACATACATAAATATTTTTACACACATCCATGACTCGGGAATAAATGTTCATTCATCACACAAACATTTACCCCTCGTGGGATTCGAACCCGCAACCGTTGGTTTCGCTGATAGGTTCACTATCCACTACACCAAACGGTCGTCACATATAATATATTAATAAATAATCCCATTTCAACCTTAACGTAGATATTAAATTAAAATAGTGGTGCCGATTCTTATGTACCTTCTCTAAATTAAACTAAAAATAATTAAATTTTTCCTGTAGATTCTCAATTTAGGAGATCGACATAAGTTATACATCATATTTTTAAGATATACAATTCCTTAGTGTAGGGTTTAGCCGGCGTTAAGAGATCTAAGTACCTACCTAAATATCAGATAATATATGACTTTATTACAGAACAGCGACTTTACTTTCTATAAATGCTTGTATTATAATTCGTAAATTTTTAAGAACGAATTCTTAAAAAAAAAATCATATCAAAATCCGTTGCGTTGCGTAGTTACGAGTAAGAACAACTAAACGCATAAACAGACAGACGCGTATAGTATATAGACTTTGTTTTATACAATTATTTTATGTCATGGGAAATTGTACTGCGTTTTAAGAGTCCTTATAATTTTAACAGAAAAACCGATTTCTAAGTATGACGAGTTTAAAAGTTTTTGTTTTCATCAGAGGCAGAAGTTAATCGAAGTCGTAAAAAGCCATAAATCTTAATTTTATTTTCTAAGAGAGCAAGATGCCTTAAATATATAATTGTATATAATCTACATAACTTCATAAAATATGCGAATAATTCAATGATTTAAGTCGGAGTGTGAGGTCGCGATAGCAACAACGCTACTCTATTCCACCAAAAATAATTATTACAAAAAATCGATAATAGAGCTCCGGGATTATATTTTTGAAACGTTTGTCGGTTTTCTTTTCTACTAATTATCTCAACTTTACTTGTACTTAATTTTAAGTTACATTTAATTCTTCAATGTATATTTATTCATATGAAGTTACAATAAAGCGTTTACAAACAAACAAAACATACAAATTGTGTAAAATGTATTTTACATAACTTCTTGACCTTAAGCCACGAACTGCCGCCGTCGTCCCACGTAAAATTTTTGCGTCCGAGTGCTAAATTCGGTACCACGAAGTGCCCTACATAAGGCTAAGGGGATAAACGTTTAATGGATAGATGTATATCCATTATTTAGGGCGCTTACGTGGTACCACATTTTGCAGTACGACTGCTGGATGACACAGCGTGTAGCGTGGTGGTGGCAATGGTTACATGAGTTATTACATTGCCATGATCAAATACGTAGTCTCCGCCGCCGTCATTGACTGCCGCCGTATTTGTATTGTATTGACTAATACAATACAATACAAATACTCTTTGTGGCATAAAATAATTTATTATCTTATTCATACTTTGGTAAACGATCTGTTTGGTGTAGTGGTTAGAAACTCTGACTGCTATACCAAAAGGTCGCGGGTTTGAATCCTGCTAGGAGCACATGTTTATATGATGAATACAGACTTGTGTTCCTGAGTTATGGATGTTTTTCATTTAGACATGTATTTATTTACAAAAAAATGCATTTGTGTAGTTTATCAACCATCTGGTATCCGTAACACAAGCCTAGTTGCTTAGTGTGGAACTAGATAGATGGATGTGTGTATGTGCAAAGATATTTATTATTTACTAGCTTTCCGCCCGCGGCTTCGCCTGCGTGGAATAACTTAATCGCTGAAATTTCTTTATTCCGCGGGAACTACCTACTCACTTTATTAGGATAAAAAATATCCTAGGTCTTAATCCAGGGTATGTTCTACCTATATACAAAATTTAATCCAAATCCGTTCATCCGCTTCGCCGTGATTGAGCAAGAAACAAACAAACAAATACACAAGCAAACATCCAAACTTTCGCATTTATAATATTAGTTAAATTATTCATAATAACTGATAAACTTCAGTTTGAGACCTGCAGTGTCACTTACAGACAGATTTAAAGAGTATAATATTCTAACCTTTTCGTCACAGTACATTTTTGAAAATCTAATATATGTCAAAAAAAATATAGCATAATTTAGGAAAAATAGTGATAAACATGATGTCAATACAAGAAATAAAGATAAACTTGCAGGTCACATAAGTCGCCTCCACAAAGTCAGTAATTTATTCAAAGGGTTATGTATACGCTTTTTCAATAAAGTTCCTGTTGATATACAAAATCTTCCTTTCAATAAATTTAAAGATACTATAAAACAGAAACTTATTAAGAAAGCATATTATAAAATATCAGATTATTTAGATGATAAACAATCATGGACATAACCAGCCCGTTCGCATACCAGGCTATTTCACAATTAATAATGAAATATTATAATATAAAATAATAATTTTGTAATATAACAACCTTTTTTTAAAAGAGCGACCTCTCGAGTTTCTTGCTTGTTCTTCTCAGGGGAAAATTGCCTTTTGAACAAGCAGTAGCTTTAAAAATGTAAAATCTGACTATTTTAAGTGTACCTTGTGTACCTACAAAATAAAGCATTTTTTGATTTTGATTTTGATTTTGATTTTGAGTAAAGTCCCGTTCCCAACTAAAGACTGCATCATCAAAGATCTTCACCAAATTTCTATTAAGATTAGTTTGGGAGTACCTACCTATTACAGAAATTATTTAATTTAGGTACTGAATAATACAAATGTCCGAATTGAGAATCTCTCTTATTTTTACCCGACAGCCCCAAAAAGGAGGGTAATGTTTTTCGGGTGTATGTATGTAAGTCTGTATGTATGTAGATTTCTATGTTACCTCCTGTAGCCTAAACGGCTCGACCGTTTCGAAGTGCAAAATTCGTTCGATTCGTCTTGATCTCTAGGTGTCATAGGATACATCATCATCATCATCATCAGCCCGTAAACATCCCACTGCAGGGATATAAGGCCTTCCCTCGTATAATGAGGGAGTATGGGCCATAGTTTAGAGAATTTTAATTTCTCAGGCATGCAGATTTCCTCACAATGATTTTCGTCGTTTAAGAGCAGTCGGATAAATGCACATAACTAATTAAATTAAATTTATTAACTCATTGGTACATGGTCTGCCTGGGAATTGAACCCGGACCTCCCAAATTGGGATACCGCCTCTTAACCGCTGAGCCACCAACACCCTCCATTCAATGTCATACATTATCTATTATTACTTATTACAGAAATCTCGATTCTAACCAAAATTATTATTAAATATATTAAATGAACTCATTAACATACATTTTATGGTAAAAAAAATCCAACATGGCGCCTGCAAATACAAAATATGCTGCCGGGTTTTTTGTTTTTTAAATACTTAAATAGTTATTGTAGTCGGTTAAAAAGGCAGGAATGTCTAGGTATCGAATGTTCGCTGGATGTAGAGCACGGAGCAATGCTTATATAGGTAGATCATAGAGTAACTCTCCATTGCATCGGTGCAAGCTGGTTGGGTAGTGAAAGTCGAACATGATAGGATCTGCGCTAATGGAACATGAACGTTTACAACTTAGCTACCGATTACCGGCACGTATTGGGAAGTGGTTATCATGGTGTTATACAATAATGTTGCAGTGCGATAGTCACAATATTTCCGTTACCTGCCATGTTTTAATTAATTATTAATTCTTTACAAGTTACAAGATTAAGTTGTGCATACCTCAGAAAGATTATAGATATAATATTAAACATTGTTCGTCGTCGTTCGTTATCATCAACAATGTCTATAGACGACGGCGCGGGAGACTCCCAACCCGTGGTTCACCTCATTAGTTCACAAGTTCTGGACAGGCCTCAAAATAATCCCGGGGACCTACGTCTTTGTGTACGTATGTAATACTTGAACTCACGTTAAAAGCTTGCTTACTCCTTTTTATTTAGGTTTATTATTGTTATTTTGAGGCCTGTCCAGAACTTCGAGTATGTGACCCTCCCTGAATGCTGGGTCCGCCCTTGTCTGGTCTGTAAGCCTACCACGAATCCCGTGAGTTTTGTAAGGGAATCGTGTAAGACCGCTTCACTTAGTGTATATTGAAACAGGAAGGCCCCATACAATCTCGCTCTTTTTTTTTTTAATATTTCGGACAGTAACACCAATCATCTAGTCCCAAACTAAGCAAAGCTTGTAGTATGGACACTAGATAACGGATAAAGATACATAAATATTTATGTAAACTCGATGACTCGAGAATAAATGTTCGTAATCATCACACAAACATTTACCCCTCGTGGGTTTCGAACAGGCAACCGTTCCGTGAAGACTATTCACTGCACCAATCGGTCGTCACTTTAAGTTATGTCAACTTATAAAAATGATATAAAGTAATGATATATAGTAGATTCGTGTTGGGGTCTTATGCCGGTGAGTTCTTTACTCCATACATTACACATTCCTATGTATAATGTGTGAATGTAAATATTTGACTTATACTTTTAAAATATCTGTGAGCATAATATTGGGCACATTTCATACTCGCACGTACATAGGTATGGCATTGTCAAGGTCAGAGCTTTTTTTATGCATTTAGGGTTAGCACTTGACCTCAATCACACCTGATGTTAAGTGAATATGAGGCCGAAGGTAAAATCTTACTGACCCGCAAAACCCATCTATTTTTATTTAGTATAGAGTATAGGTTTCCTTACATTATTGTTAAATCATTATCATTGCTCTGTCAATAGGTAGGTACTCGTAGAAAATCGAACAACGGTCCGCCTGATTATAACTACAAGAATATTTATTGTGATATAACGCAGTAAATAATAAATAAATAAATATGCCAGACACTTATACCAATCATCTACTCCCAAAGCAAAGCTTGTACTAGTGTTACTAGATAACGGATAAACATACATAAATATTTATATAAACATCCATGGAGTCATGACTCGGGAACAAACACATAAACATTTACCTTTCGCGGGATTCGAACCTGCAACCGTTTGTTTCGCTAACAAGGTCACTCCACATCCACTTTTTTTTTATGCACGATGGGTTCGTACTTGACCTCAATCACACCTGATGTTAAGTGAAGACGAGGTCGATACACTACACCAATCGGTCGCTAGTAGAGTTCAAAAATATTCTGGCTTGACGGTGCGTTGAATTTTCAACACAAAACGTACCTTATGTTCATCATCATATCAGCCACAGGATATCCAATGCTGAATATAGATTTCCCTCATAGATTTCTAGAACGATTGGTTAGAAATGGCCTGCATCCAGTGACTTCGCACGACGAGTTCCTGGAGATGTGTCGGGCAGTGCCACTACATCTTACTAATCCGTTAGGCTACGTCGGTAACTTTCGTCTACGGGTTTCTTTATTCCTGATTCGATCTCGTAGTAAAACGCCCAACATCGCCCATGTCCTTGAACTTTCTTATGTTATAGAGCCTGTATGTTAAATTTAGAATAAATAGTCCATCTCTGTACCAACGACGACGCTGTAGACATCTATAACTTGCGGACATATTTATCAATCAATCAATCAAATACGCTTTATTGTTTAAATAAGGAAGATATATTTAAATATCTTATAGAAACTAAAAATTAGGCGGTCTTATCGCCTACAGCGATCTCTTCCGTTAAGTACATCTGAAAGTTCTGCATATTGAAATCAAAAAGTGTTATCTTATAGGTATGCAAAACATTAATAAGTACTATATGTGATGAGAAACATTATTATCTACTTATTTATATGATAAGCTGGCTACACATTTGACTTGATGGAAACTAACCTTCGAAAATGATGATGTAGCCAAAGATGACGTATGATCTCCTAAATATTTACCGTGCCGGTTAAGCATCATGTCGAGACAGTGAAATATTGCGTCATTGCTTCTCTAAATTGACAGGGTCAGAGACTACCCTCTACAAAGAGTCGAGAGAGATAAGATCATGCTTAGCCTGCTGGTCTTGAAGAACTCTTTTAAAATGTTAGTGCTTGTAAGTATTTGTGTAATGTACTCATTTCTTTTTCAGATGATACACATCTTGCTTCTTATCCTGGCGTTGCTGGGCAGCTGCACAGAGTCCTCACCTCAAGCGGCGCTGCAGACCTTCAGCCTGGAGGAGCTGGTACCGCTGAGGCCGGAGTACTATCCCGACCGGCTCTCCGTGCAGTGGATCTCGGGTAATTACTTGACATTCTTTTAACTGAGGCACAGAATACTTAATTGTGTAACACAGGCAAAGGCAAATTTTGTAGTTTTGGGGAAGTCCGCAGAGCGATGTGGGTTTTTATGAAAGGAATATCTCTGGCTATCACCCGGGACCGACCTAAAGACAGTCTCTCTTGCAACGCCGACATTCTATATAATGTATCACTAAGTGCTTTATTAGTATATGTAAGATAGTGGTAAGCGACCAATAAACTTTAATCAAATCTAGTTTCACTTGTTTTGTTACTTTTTCGTAAGGTTAAAGGTCCACAAGCATTGGCATGGCATGTCGTGACAAATTTATTGGCGTGGCAATCGAGTTTTATTTAATATTTTTATTTATTACTACATTAATGATTTTGATGGGATTTCAATTAGATTGGCCTGCGCACTGCAGTGTACGTAGATTGCTCGAAAAACACGTTATTGTATCTTTTCAGGCAGCACGGAATCGCGTGACTGTCCTTCAATATGTACCTTCATTTGTTGAACATTCCGGCTACTATATTTTGTAATGAATGAAGCATCATCCGCTGTTTTGTTTGTTTTTCTTAAAAATAAATGACAACAATGACTTAGCCGTTTCAATGAATTTATCTTCAAAATTTATATACAACTCCAAAGAGAACAAGACGCCATAGATATTCATTGTGTGTCTTTACTACATATATCTAGATTTTTATCAGTTCAAACAAAAATAACAAGAAAACAAGTCAGGGGCAGGGATACAACTGCACGATTTTAAACTAAGACATAGGGACCTCGGAATCTACGAATTTTTCCGATCGCCTTATTGAGGTATCCGGCGAACGTAGAGCTGGCGCATACCTTGGCCAACTCATCAGTATTGTCGTTCGAGGCAATGCTGACAGCATTCACGGTATCAGCATAATTAAAACATGTTTTTGAGTATTTGGGTTGGTTGGTTGTATCCATTTTTTCTAGAATACAACTTCGAACTTGATGTTCTAGTTTATTGAATTAATCGTAGGTATCCGTAATGCTACATCACTATTCTACGTCTAATGTTCGACAATGTTTTACTTTCAGATACTGAATACATATACAACGACCCTAAGTACGGTATAAGGAAATACGACGCGATTATTGACAACTTCACCACAATTTTGGACACATATGATTTGGTAAGATGCAATATTTTTTTATAAAAGTTGGTTATTCTGTAAACTGGTTTATGCGGCTTGCGTCTCACACTGCGGTGAGATGTTCAGTGGCCATGAACTTTCAGCTTTGACGGTTAAATTCGTAGTCATTTGGAATCATTTATGCCTGTGGACTTGAAGATTAACATAGCAGCACCTACACCATGCATGAGTAAGTTCGGAATCGGGTTTCGGCTCGAAATCTACTGGTAACGCTGCACATTGTTCGTTAAGCTTATGTCATACCAGACTGCACAGTGCATAGCAGCGTGTTGCAGCATACGACATTGTAATATATGAAATATTATGGAAGATACATGAGACACCATAACTTAAGATGAATTTTACAAAAACGAATTGTCATTGTCAATACAATTAATTTTCTATTGCTAAGAACTAAAGAAATGCGACACTGTGCTAAACATAACTTAATAGACAATTAATAACCATTTTAATTTTTCATGTTTCCTGCAGTACAACCTGAGTACTTATTCAGTGTCTACATTCTCTGAAGATGGCAAATATGCACTCTTGACTTCCAACCGGCAAAAAGTAAGTGATACGTTACAAAAATATGGATTCACACAGAAAGTGCTAAATTGATTTTTTCAAATAACTAGCCCCAATCTTATTCGATGGAAAGTGATGACCCATCACCTCTAAGATGAAGCACGCGATTTCAGTACATACCTTTTCATCTGCTCTTGAAAATGCTAAGATGTGATGCCCGGATTTTATTAATAATATAGGTAGGTACAGTCTGAAACAGATACCTTTACAGCTAGGCGTAACACAAATTAAGTTTTCTCAGAAAATCATGACAGTAAACGTGTATCTGTGTCCGCTTATACCTAAAGTAATCAACTTATCTTATAAATTTATCTGTCTGGTTTAATGTATTCAATAGCTTTAGCGATATTATATTCAAATTTTGTCACTATATCCTTATTAATAGTTGTTTAGATTAGGTAGTTAGTATAGCTAATGATAGCACATAATTATGTTAATAAACCTTTAACTGCCGTTATACTCACTATTGTTATTTATATAATAATATCTCAAAGTGTACACGTGATCTCAAACTAGGCTTACCAGTTCTATGAGAAACCTGTACACACTGAAATTAGAATTAAAAATAAGAAAATTAGAACAAGACATTATAAATAAAATGTTCTTTTTCGATTCTAAGCTAGCTAGCTCTAGCTGCGATTATTATCAAATACATGGAGAAAACGCACTAGAAACGAATGAAATACCTACTCTTTGTTCCTAAGTCACTCATTGGAACGATTTGCTTCGATAGTCAGGTATGCAAACGAACGATAATTCTATTTTTCGGTACAGTAAATAAATTGTCTGTAATTGTCAGGATTTAAAGATTCACAACAACTTATAATTATAACTTACAGGTAATAAAAATTAAATATGTCACTCGACTCTGTACAGAAATTACATTTAGCTATTGCGATTAGAAAATGTAGAAAAAGTCTATATATTAGCTGAAAATATTCGTGTTACCCGGGCATGGAGGTATTGTAACGTATACTTTATTATAAGCGTGGTATGCCTGCGTAGTTAATCAATCTGTGACGCGAGGTATTGTGGTCGTCGTTTCAAGTCGCCGGCCGAGCGTCGCGTCGTATTCGTAACGTGACATTAGGTTACTTGCTATAATTCAAAACTAAAAAAAATGAATTTCATGGGATATATCTAAAGTTATCACTCGAAATCTTAAATTTATGATAGGATTCTTCACGGAAGAATGAGCAAGAAACTTATAAAGACAATTTGTGATTCGACAAAATAAAGACATAAAAGGTTCGTATCCATAATTCACTTAATTTGTAAATTTTTGTATAATAGTCTATTGGGCTTTGTAAATCATCATCATCATCAGCCCGTAAACATCCCACTGCAGGGATATAGACCTTCCCGCGTATAATGAGGGAGTATGGGCCGTAGTCCACCATGCTGGCCCAATGCGGGTTGGGGACTTCACATGCCTTTGAATTTTTATTTCTCAAGCATGCAGGTTTCCTCACGATGTTTTCTTTCACCGTCGGATAAATGCACATAAGTAATTAAACGAAATTTTAAAACTCGTTGGTACACACGAACCCGAACCTCCCAAATTGGGAGACCCCGTCTTAACCGCTGAGCCACCGACGGCTTTGTAAATAAATAAATAAAGTAAAAAAAATAAATAGATAACTTTAAAAATTTATAATAGCTTCGTACACTTATATAATGTTATGCTATTATTTACGTTACACAGTGATGTTTTCGTTAGTTTTGGAGGTAAAAGTTCTCTTAGAAAAAAAATATTTGAGGATAAATTTTAAGAGAAAAACATGAGAACATTTACTATCGAGCGGCCTTGTTAGCGACCTAGAGACATTGCAGCGGGAACTTGTACCTGTGTCGGCGCCGATACAGACAACAAACAAAACATTTCGGCAAACTGTCCGCGTTCATCGGTGTTGCGGTAGCTAAGGAGAACGTTAATAATTTTTTGAAATGTTACCTTATTCGTATGTCGTTTTTGACCTCTCATAAGATTTTTTTCTAATATAACACTTTTATTAACCAACGAAAATTGTATAACCTTTATTGATCTGACTACAATGGCCGCTACCAAAGAAGGGTCGTCCATTTTTTCCGCTACTAAATGTAACATAAAGAACGTAATTGTGTCCCTCACTCCGTGCAAACAAAACAGGGTATTCATATGGGATGCAATCTCGATTGGTATTTTGGTCTCGTCTTATTCACCATGATGAAATCCGATGCGGTGGTAGAGTCGGCAGAAAAGAATATGTTGTCTAAGTACAGAAGAATCAGCCGATCGATTTCAGTATTTATACGTATAGAAAAACAATAAAATAGATTTGAAATAATAATTAGATAATATAAGTACTTATAGGTATTCTAGATATATAGATTTCCACAAATATCTCACCTCTCAAGTCACCAAGCCTCACTTGGTTCGATATCTCTTTATAATGTCTTGTTTTCCTTCGCGTACAGCTCGGTACGCCATAATGTTTCTCAGCATATTTATGTATGAGTTACCTGCAGTGAATAGCAAACGGATTTCTAAATGTTCTGTGGTAGGGGTTAAAAAGTAAGACCAGAATTTTTTTTTAATGTAATTAAGTTAGTACTTTTATTAAAAAAATATGAGCCTTTACTGAAATTATGAATTTTCAAGTATGCACAATAAGCGGAGGCGTTCTAGTGTATAAGAGGTAGAGAGAGATAGTTCGAAATAATGATGAATGTATTAGGCCAACATCAAGTTAAAAATAAAAGTTGATATCTCAATAGCATGGTGAACTTTAGCCCTAAGGAAGCCATGTGCTCTACAATGACTTCACAACATCAGGTGTGATTGAGGTCAAGTACCAATACGTTGTGCATAAAAAATGGGTAAGATTTATAGGTTTGATTGATGATTATTTATTTTACAGGTGTATCGCTACTCATCTCTTGCTGAGTATTCCGTGTACGACATCGAAAATAAGTAAGTTATTCTTTAGTTCCTATCGCATAAAGGTATAGTAACCAGTCCTAATACAAGCTGTAATCAATCACATGTAAATAATTGTGGAATAGTTTCTGCATTTTAGTAATGAAAATTATGGATGGTATAGTTTAATTTGCATGTGTTTTTGTTTGTTATTTTATTATAATTGTTTTGATTTTTTATTCTTAAATACAAAAGTGACGAAATAATCCCACCTGTAACTTATAAATTTAAACCTGTTTAGTTCACCCAAACTAGACTCTAGTACTTTAACTTTCATTACCAAAATACCGAATTTTAGATGGTCGATTACAATTTGTATCAAAACTGGTCACTATATTTTTTAGGCGAATATAGTTTCACTTGGCATCACATGCTCATCCAGAACTCGCTACTTATTTGAAGAATTCGCTATTACTGTTAACATACGGAACACTACATTGTTGCTTGACGGCAGACTTAGATAAGGTTGTGGTAGTTAGCCCTGATGAGCCTTTCAAAACTATCCACCAAACCGAGTACTAGAGCATATCGTATATTTTATAAACCTGAGGTTGGTAACTTTGCACTACTAATACTAAAATACTGATTTTATAGTTTCATTAGCCAGTTCTGATGAAAATCGTTTATGCTGTTTCGAAGATATTTAGCTTGTAACACAGTTTTTTGGTGTATTGTGACGATATCGCAGCGTTTCGGAGGTTTCCTATATTTTACAACGTATAGTTAAACGTTTGGGTGTATTATCATAAGATAATAACTTAAACATATCAATTTTTAAATTAATATACTTAGCGTATTATTATTAGCGTAGCGTACTATTTATATATCTACGTTATTTCCTAAAAAATAAGTAATTAATTAAAAAAAAAAGGTTTAAATTTATAATTTACAATATAATATAGATCCTATTTTAGTCCTTTTTTGTCCGTGATTGGCTTTATGAATGACAGGTTAATTCGTCATGAATCATTTGTCATTTTGAGTTCTTCTGCTTGATAAACAAAAACGAGAGTGCTTTGTATCTGTCGTGACTTTGTGACGCCAATAATACGTGACTGTTTTACATGATTGCAACGGCAGGTCGAAAATACAGTTGGGTACATATTTAATATCAGATTTATGTTCGTGATTTACATCGTTATGCAAGTTTTTATACCGTCAGATGAGAATACGTGTAGGTATACTATCCTCTTTTTAAGAAAATACAATTATGACTACGGCACACTCTCTCTCTTCATTTTAAGAGCTATGCTCTTGTCGGTGGAGTTCCCTTCCACACTTCTCTATATTACGTCTTTTCTTTGACTTCCTGATACGACGCGGCATTTACTTTTTCCATCGACTATTATGTCAAATTACTTATACGTGACAATTATATGAAATTTGTACCATCAATCACTATTAAAATCACTTTCCGCATAAAAATTTAATCATAAATTGTACCTAGATGTAATCTATAGATTACTATTGGAGCAAAGTTTCCCAGCGCTAATCGAGGAATGACATACCTAGTCATTCAAATGATCCTATGGTACAGTGCATTGATAGAAAATAGTATTCGGATAAGCAGAATTCCTAAGGAGACATTCATGCATCAATATACTATAACAGTAAACTATTGGACATAGCCTCTTCCAAGGCGCGATTTTCATCATTATTATTGCATTCTATGGATGAGTCATGCGGAGCAGGTGAGTTGGTGATCGTCGATTTTTGAGAGCTCACCAATGACACTGCTGGCCATTGCTCATCTATGCCGTTACAGCTCACGATCCGTTGCTCCTACATAATCTATTGTTTCACCAAAAAGCTGACGAAAACTGATACCTATCTCGATATACCTACATTTAATAAAAGTGTAACTGATTGACGTCTGTACATGGAAGATATTTGGGAAAACTATTATTGGGGGTTATTTATTAACGCAATAGAATAAAAAACATAGATTTTTTAAATTTTGGCGCGATAAGCTTCATTTAACATTTAGTGTTTGTTTTATTTCGATATTCATAAATAAAATAGGCTAGTTATTAATAATTAATAAGTAACTATAAATTAATTGGTGTAACACCTCCAAGGTTTACAAGTCGGGCGGACCACCAATTACAAAGGAGCTATCGCGATTACCGTAATATTGGTTTTATAGAAAACATTTGAGGATTATTAATATTCGGTCTAAACACGGATTATGGAGGTGTGGGATTCTAGCTTAGGTACACAGGTAGAACATTTCATAAGGCAAAGAATAATTAAGAAGTTTGTTTCAAATTCCTATTTTTGACGGTATTTTTGTTCTATTCTTTTTTTTTCGGGTTAGCACTTGACCTCAATCACACCTGGGGTCTACTCTCTAACGAATATAGCTTCGGACGGCCGTAACTTCGGACTTTTTCTTTTGCAGTTTGCTGTATCAATTATTAAACCAATAAACAAACAACAACAAATAAACAAACATCCAAACTTTCGCTTTTATAATATTTAATAAATAAATAAATATCCTTAGACATACACACAGCGCCACCTAGTTCCACAGTAAGCAACTATAGGTTTGTGTTGTGGATACCAGATGGTTGATATATTACATAAATACATTTATTTGTAAATAAATACTTATTATAAATGAAAACATCCATAACTCGGGTACACATTGTCCGTATTCATCACACAAACATATGCCCCAAGCATGATTCGAACCCGCAACCTTTTGGTATAGTGGTTAGAGTTTAACAGGACGTCGTCGTTGTTAGATTAGATTAATAAACGTATACATAATTATAACTTTACAATTGTAAAGTTGTAAAGAACAACTAGAATTGTAGTTAACAACTAGAATTGTATAAATTACATCGTAATCATTATCAACATTAGTGTGCCATGTCAACAAGGATCCCATAAATGAAGTATAGTCGGCCGCACATCAGACGTAACATTTTAACCATTAGACCGACCGCTTGCGGCATGAGTGCGGTGTTACGCTTAACGTGCCCTTGACTGTACATATTTATTTTCATTAGTCTAACATAGGGGGGACTACATAGTGTTGACCAGATAAGATAATAATGCTAGAATCTTAGACCTAGTATTATAATAATATACAAATAAGATAGCGTGCCTGCAAAGGTAATTATTGTACGTGTTTAAGAACTATTTGCACAAGTAGGTTTAGCACCTTTTATGCAATAAAGTCACTCTGTAATGTCTCTCTTATCTATGTAGTTTTAGCAGCAAAGATAATGTAAATGCACGTTTATCGCAATTCAAGTACTTGATTGCAGTTACTTCTAAAATTTACCAACAGTGGAGACAAAAGTTACTTACTGTAGCGAAAATAAGAGAGTGTTGTGTTCGTTTATATAAATATAGATAGATAAATAGCATAGTGGTGTGTTTAAGAAGATGATTGGGAATTAAATTACTTAGGTTTTTTACCTGCACTTTGACAATATATTACTGAACTAATTATCGAAAATTTCGTTTCACTAAAAATGGAACTAAATACAAATGTTACTAATGGAAATCTATTTGCTTAATAGAAAATTGTGGTCATGAAACGAAATTAAGTATCAAGATAGCCATAGTTATATCTTTTATTGCTCATATGGAAAATATAAGGATGTTAATACATTATAATAACTAGATGCACATAAACCATGTGAAGGCACTGCAATGTCATCATCATCATCAGCCCGTAAACATCTCACCTTCGGATATAGGCCTTCCCTCGTATAATGAGGGAGTATGGGCCTTAGTCCACCACGCTGGCCCATTGCGGGTTGGGGACAAACAAACAAACAAACAAAATATTCTTTATTGTACAACAATAAGAAGCATATAAAAAAAGAATAAGAAAAAGGGGATAGTACAATTTGGCGGCCTTTACACTAAAAGCTATCTCATCCAGGCAATCTTTTCACATGCCTTTGATTTTTTTTTTATTTCTCAGGCATGCAGGTTTCCTCACGATGTTTTCCTTCACCGTTCAAGAGCAGTTGGATAAATGTACATAAGTAATTAAATTAAATTTAAAAACTCATTGGTACATGCCCTGCCTGGGAATCTAACCCGGATCTCCCAAATTGGGAGACCGCGTCTTACCCGCTGAGCCACCGACACTCTCAATGCAATGTCATATATATCTATTATTACTTATTACAGAAATGTCGATTGTAACCAAAATTATTATTAGATATATTAAATGAACTCATTAACGTATTTTTTTAATTACAAAGAAATGTATGAAATCATCTTTTTAATTCATATGTAAAGGAAAATTTGGCGAATGTTTTAAATTACTGTATTGTCAGTTTTAGATTTTAACATTTATGATTTTAATAGACAAATAGTATAATTAATTACCTAAACCATATGTATGAATAGAGTTTTTTAGTTTTGCCACCTAGGACGATGCTAAATAGGTACTCGAATTGTCGATGCCTGCTTTTATGATCGTATGTGGCTCATATCCACTGCATCGATATTTTTAACGTCTCTTATGGATACTACCGCGGGTACATTATTTAGTACTTGGTATGGTTCGTGACAGGGCATTTTTATATGTCCTCCTAGCCTAGCTACCACTATCTTATCTAAGTCTGCCGCCAAGCTGCAATGATGTGTCTTTCGCCTTTTTCGCCGTTCGTGTAATTGAAACATGAAGAGCTCAAAAGGCTCACCAGATATCATATGACCGGTGAATCCCTGTTGACTGATCCGATCCGACAGAAAATCCTGAAGGGCAATAGTTTCCTGAGGTACCGCCGATGACGTCAGTAGCGCCCCACCGCTTACCATCAAGACACTCGCACCTTGTGTCGCATGTTCCGGACTGCATATGACCACATATATCGGTGTGGTGTGAAGTTTGCAGCCCAAAATAAAATGTTATATATGTTTCCGTTTGTTTATTAGGTCGATCGTGAACATATCTGAAGGACCACTCCAAACCGTGGTATGGGGCGGCAATCACTCCCTGGCCTACGTTCAAAACAACAACGTCTACTACGTGCCCATCGCCTCCCAACCTGATGCCATTATTCCTCTTACCAACGAGGGCATCCCTGGAGAAGTCTATTTTGGGGTCCCTGACTGGATTTACGAAGGTCAGAATACCTCAGGATTCCTATTAATACATTGGGATTTGTATATGGTCATAGCACTTTCACAGTATTATGTTTTATGGTATACTTCTGTAGGGTAGTGCCGCAGAAATTCATACAATATTTGTTCTATAAAAAAGAGCAATATTTGTACATTACACGACACGTAAATTGTTTTACCCTGCCGTGAAGTTATAAAGAAATATCTGTTTAAAGAAATAAAGAATTTAACTGTTGCATCCCAATACTTATATGCCATTATAATGTATATACGCAAAAATATATGCCTATTTCTTAAACATTCTGATAATCATAATTTGAATACTTAGATAGATGGTTATTTAGACGATATTAGCAGAATTCCATGTCGAGTTAACTATGCTTATGTTAATTACTTTTGTTTTGTAATATGTAGCATTATTAAGTAGTAAAGATGGACCCTACTTAAAAGATGTGTTGTTACGGAGTTTCTTGAAGCTTTTTTCCCTAACCATAGCATCTTATGAAGTGATGTAGTTTAAACAAAATGTATATTTGAATTTATTTCATTGGTTTACTTTTCAGAGGAGATATTCAACTCAGCGGAAGCTCTCTGGTTCTCACCGGGTGGTACATATTTGGCAGTAGCTTCATTTAATGATACAAATGTGGAGTCAGCTGTATATCCCATCTACGGGAATCCATTTGACATAAACAATCAGTACCCTGAAATGGTTCAGTTCAAATACCCGAAGGTTAGTGCTATTTAGAAATCATGTCCAATAGTATACTTAGCAACAATTTCATGTGCATTTAGAGTAGGTACTTATTAGGAATAGACGATCTAATTTGTGCATAAAATAGCATAATTGATTCATAACCAATAGTACATACTCTAGGGATTATGCTCCCAAGATCAAATAGGATGAATTTTTTCGAATAATTGTCGATAATTTGTGTTATGTGAATTCTTTATAATAATTATGAATATTTCAACGATAATTTTAAATGCAGTAATCTGTATGAGTTTCCAATTTTCCTTATTGTTCTATTGTAGATACGTATAAAAGAAATACCAATTTAAATTACTTACATAAAATTCTAGAGCCTGAGTCGACACGTAATATCTGCAACAGGACGATTACGATAGATTTTGGGATCAGTAACAGAATAAATCGTATTTATGTCTCTAAAACTACTTTTCAAATGTGACAATCTATTTATTATTGTCAGGCAGGTCGCGCTAATCCTGTCGTCGGCCTAAGAGTGTTCAAGGTGAACGATCCAACCAGCGAAGCGTGGAACATCCCAGCACCAATCGATGTCATTGGCTTAGACCACATATTGGGTCAAGTCAACTGGGCCACTGACAAAAACCTCATAGTTGTATGGCTTAACAGGAGACAGAACGTCAGCATTTTAGTCAATTGTGATCTCGAAAAGGACAAATGCAGTATATACAGACAACAAACGGAACCAAATGGCTGGATCGATATTAATGACCAATTATTTAATGGAAATGGAACTAAGATGCTACAAATTGAACCTATACACGTGGGAGATAATAGATTACTTCATGTTACACAATTTGATTTCACTAAATTTACAATAACTGATTTATCTCCTGTAAATTCCACTGTCACGGAAATTTTAGGATGGAACTATGATGATGATATTCTATACTATATAGCAGCGCCAGCAGAAGTACCATGGCAAAGGCAACTATGGGCTACATCGGGAGGAGTAGTTCGATGCGTGTCATGTGTAGAGCCCACCTGTCATCATGTTTCTGCGATGTTTTCACCGAGCGCGAGATATGGAGTTGTCACTTGTAGCGCAGCTAATGTAGCTCCCAAAGCATTTTTATATAGTTCTAAGGTATTTATTATTTTTATTGTTATCTGCAAATTCTGGAACTATATCTAACCTACCAATAAAAATATGTAATTATTGTCTCTTTCAGGATGATAATTTCAAACTAATATTGGACAACTCAAGGCTTCGTGAGAAACTCAGCCATTACAAGCTGCCAATGGTACTGTTCAACATAGTACCTCTGGCAGACGACATCAGCTCTCACATTAAATTACTCCTTCCTCCAGACTTGCAGAAAGATAAGAAATATCCTATGATAGTGAGGGTATATGCTGGCCCTGGTACCACTAGGGTGAAAGACAATTATAATCTCGAATATTACAATTCGTATTTAACAGCGAATAGAAGTTACATAGTAGCCTCTATAGACGTAAGAGGTTCAGGAGTAATGGGAGTGGAAGCTATGCATGCGATTAACAACGCGCTTGGCACAGTTGAAATAGCTGATACTTTGGCCGCTATCAGGTGAACTGATTTTTTTAAGTATAATTTTTATTTTCCTTTCCCTAGGATTCACTTGTAACCATTGGAAATGTTTTTGATTTCGTAGTTGACCAGCTCCATGATACACGAAATTATTGTTATCCAGTTAATATAATAGAGCATTTCTTATTTGATTTATACATAAGATAGATAGATAGATAGATAAGCATTTATTTGCATCCTAATGTATTTGTCTGGTACTACATAATTATTTACAACAATATTTTTTGTTTTCCAAACAGGCGCTTGGTCAGTCTTTACTCTTTTATTGACCCGAAGCGGATAGGTGTTTGGGGTTGGAGCTACGGAGGCTATGCCACCACCATGATGCTAATACACGACGATAAGAAAACTATTGCATGTGGCGCTGCTGTGGCACCGGTTACAACATGGCTATACTATGGTGATTTTATTTATCAGATAATATTGTTAATAATTAATCTCACAGACGGTTTACATTCTTCCAATTACCGCAGGCAGGCAAATATCGTTTCTATGTATCTTTTTTTTTTACATATGTATCTCCTACCATACATCTACCTACTATGGATGAAATGGCGACAGGTTTCTGGGACTACATGTGACCCACGGATGCCCCTGAAACTCAAGGGGAAAATTTACAAAACCATCATAACACCTGTCACCATGTATGGATCTGAAATGATGAAACTGATGAAAGTAGAATGCATGTGGCAGATATGAAAGAAAGGAAGAAAGAAAACATTTATTCATCTTACAATGGGCATGTACATGAGAATGCTAAGATGGATGTGTGGTGTGACTAGAATGGATAAGATCAGGAATAAGTATATCAGAGGAAGTCTAAAAGTGGCGCCAATAACAGAAAAGTTGAGGAGTAATAGGTTAGCATGGTTTGGGCACATTATGAGGAGGGATGAAAGGCACGTAACAAGACGAGTGTTAAGTATGAATGTGGAGGGATACAGAGGTAGAGGAAGACCAAAGAAGGTGTGGGTAGACTGCGTGAGGAATGATATGTATGTGAATGTGTGTAATGTGACGGCTGATAGAGGAGAGTGGAAGAGGATGACATGTTGTGCCGACCCCACCTAGAGTTGGATAAGGGTAGGAAAATGATGATATGTATTCCTACCAAGTGTTGCCAGATTTGTTTTTAGAAATATCGAAACTTAAATGAAAAAAAAAGCCAATCAAACCTTAAGATTTACTACCATTTACTAGTATCATAACAATCTTTAAATTTATTTCTTCTATTCGCTGACTGTGATTTAAAAATATAACTGCTGCGCCAAATTGCCAATTTAAATGTGAAAAAGCGGTATATTGGGCGACCTGCTCATCTTGTATGGATGTACAAGGTCTGGAAAATGACATATGCTGCCAAAAGCTGACATTTGGCAACACTATCTACCGGCTATGTAATGACGAATTATATTTTAAAGAGCTGTTCCATCGGTACAGTTCCATCATCGTACTTGCTTGCTTGATATTCACCACTGAACGTTTTTAACTTTTAACTTTTCATTTTCTCAGATTCTATATACACAGAAAGATACATGGACACGCCACAAGCAAATCCCACTGGCTATCATCGTTCAGACGTGATGGTTAGCGCTGAGAAGCTGCGCGGGCGCAAGTATCTACTCATCCACGGTACTGGTGATGACAATGTTCACTATCAGCATAGTTTGCAGCTGGCAAAGCAACTGCAGCATGCTGATATAGCATTTGAACAAATGGTTAGTAATTTGGTTATTCAACTATGGTAATTAAGAGAGATGTAGTACTGTCTGGAAAAATGAAATCTTATTTAGGTAATATATTTCTTTTTAACATAAAGTCACCCGAATTCGAAAAAATTGTGGTAGCTCTAGCTAAATGGATATCAACCATGAACCATAGCTAGTACTAAGCCGATACTACCTCGGAATAGAACGCCCACGGTTTTGTATAAAAAAACTTACAGCCGTATTCATAGAAGTTACAATTCTCTTACGAGTACAATGAACTTACGAAGGGTTTACAAGACGAGTGTACATAATCGTAATTGATAGACGCTAAAACCTACAACGCAAGAAGTGCACGTCACACACTGAGCGAGGAAGTCAAACTGATTATATCATCTCTGAAACTGGCCACAGAAAACACATTCACAACATTATAATACAAACCTTTACGAATTTAATTCGACTAAATTTGGATTACATGTCTCTTTCAACACTAGACATGTGGTTAACAGCCATTGTAATTGGTAGGATAACCGAGAAAATGCGACATTGCCGCTCTGGCCGACTTTGTACGACGGCGATAGGTAAATTAGGTTCTATGAATCACGATAATCTTTAAACCTTAAAGAAGATTTTAGTTACACAGCATTACAAGCGTTTGGTAAACAATATCTATGAATTCAGCTGTTAGTGTTTACATGGGCCGATGGAGACAGTTAAAATTTACTTAAGAAGTTAAATGCCGATGCGAAGACAAATTGTACATACCTATGTATGTCCATTAAACGAATAGGCACATGCCTATAATTACACTAAATATAAATTAAAAAATTAAAAATTATGTCAAAGCGACTTTACCAAATATAGGTTATTACAAAATTAATGATTACCTGAATGACAAATACGCTTGGTGTACTTCTACCTGCTCCCAAAAATCAAAAAATGGTATTGATAACATATTTTTATTAATAAAAAGAGAACAGAATTTCTTATAGATGATTTCACTTTCTGATATTTGCGTTAGTAATAGGAATATAGTGACTGGATATAGACACTGCCAGATAAATGCATATGCCCCATTATTATATTTATGTCCCATCACATCATCTCATTATCTAATTATTGTTACCGTTATAATTACTTCAGATACAGCAACGGATACTTTAACAACAATATGCGTGTAGGTGCACTCGTACTTGTAGGGGTTGTAACTGAAAACCAGTGTTTCGTTTTACTTACTTCTTACTTACAATTTTCTCTTTCTCATCATTCCAGAGCTACACTGACGAGAACCACTCACTGCTGGGTGTCAGTCGACATTTCTACCACACCCTCGACCACTTCTGGACGGAGTGCTTCAGCCCATAATAACAAGACTGGGAACTTACCTGTGACAGTAAATAAAAGTACAGCTTGGCCAAAAGGAGTAAAAATGGAGAAAAAGGGATATTTATTTTATATGGAAATACTGTAGCACTTTGATTAGTTATGAAGCTCCTTCGCGAGTCGATGGCAAAAATATCAAATTCTTGAGGACCAGAATGTGGCCACGCGTGAAGACCATTCAATTACAACAGGCTCTCATTATTTTTTACATTTTTTTGCCAAGTTGTATGTTTGTGATCTCTAGGGTTCGTTTAGAGCGGAGTGGATACTGGCAGTGAAGGCCGAATATACATATTAGAGGTGTATATAGAAAATGCAATGTAAAAGTTTGTACTGCAACTGCGTCTCTAATGTGAGAGTCTAAGTGTTAGTTTCGGAATAGTTTATTGCTCCATGTAGTATACGATTTTGGTTAAGTAATAAACTAACCTGAATCCTATTGAGAACCTAATTAAAACTCGGGATACAATACCCTGAACTCTATTCTATTCTATTGACATATCCATTAAGAAGTCGATGTCTTCAAGAATAAATATAATTTAATAAAGAACAATGCTAACTTTTAATTCTATAATCAGTTTCAATCTCATTAAAAAAATATTAGATATTTCACTTTTGTAGAAGCGCATTCGAACCTCAAAAATTGGTACGTAAAAGGGATTGATTCTGAGTTTCTACACTCGCATATTTCGCTCGCAACACAGGATATTTTACAAATAGTACATTACTATAGGTACCTATAAGTAAGCCAAGAATGGTAAATTACGGTCGAAGCATGTACAGTTTGTCAAAAAGAGTAAAAAATGGAATAGAAAGCATCGACCAAAACATAGTGATTATATTCGCTTTAGAGTCGACATTTGTTCTACATCAAAATAATGACTCTGTTTACGGAATTACTAATGATTGGCTGTGAAACTTCGGTGTTGCCAATTTATGTACAAAGAATCATTATTTTTCTACTATTTTTGGTCAAGCTGTATATTCTAGTGATCTTCTAAAGAATGAGACTAAATAAATTTTTATAGAACATGAATCTGTTTTTTTTACCGCATTTAGTTTTTTTCAAAATGCGTACAAGCGAAGTGTTTAGCTCCTTATTTGTTCAAAGTTCTCAGATATGGGTACTTCCAAATTCAAATTATATGTAATAAAACATAAACATAAATATATTTATTATGCACAAAATATAGATACGTAATGCTTTATGTAATGCGATTTCAAACTTACTTTCTGCGAGAAACTGGAATACAATGTGATATTGACCATCATCACGGAAGTTTTTCCGTTGTCAAGAAATATACTTGAAAAGTGGACACTAAACACGCCCCTGAATCTCGCGCACTCGAAGTTTCAAGGTCAATAAACATGGATAGATTTGTCACTTTTGCATTGTTTTGTATTGTCTTGTCTATTGATATTTAAATCTAGAATGCATAATTTGAAAGTAAGTTCATAGAGATAAATGAAATTACCTGGGAGACAAAATAAGAGTTAGGATTGACAATAGGAACAAAGAAAGTAAAACGTAGTCTCGTAATAAATGGAAAGTACATAAGTACCATATTATACATAATTTCAGTTTATTTCAAGAATACTATAGGCTACGATTCAATTCTGCTCTATCCAAAGGCCTAAAGGACTTACGAAATAAGAATTTTAAGAAAATATAATTTATTATCCCATAAATATATAGTTTTATTACAGTACCTAAAAACGTGCCAATTGCCAAGTATCCCGTACTCCAAGCTCTCAAATCGCGTGATTTAATTTAAGACGCTCGTTTATTATAATTATTTTAACGTAAGCTGTTGTTAAGTAAATTTTATAGCTTTACCCTTTAATTCTTTTATTTAATTATTTCTTTAATTAATAAAATTAATGTCGACTCTCTTGTTGGCCTAATAATAAAACCCGCGGTTGACCCGCTTTGGTTTAGAGCCTGAGTGTTTGCTGTCCTTAAGATCATTTGACGACCGGTTGGTGTAGTGGATAGCGGACCCTGTCAGCGAAACCAACGGTCGCGGGTTCGAATCCCGCGAGGGGTAAATATTTGTGTGATGAATACGAACATTTATTCCCATCTAGTATCCATAGCACAAGCTTTGCTTAGTTTGGGACTAGATGATTGGTGTAAGTGTCCGAAATATTTATTTATTATATTATTTTTTGGCCTTTGCCCAGCAAAGCACAGTATCGGCTCCTAATAATAACAATATTTCGTGTTCAAAACCTAATTAAATCTGGTTGTTGAATACTACCTATTTTATCGGAGGGTCTGCCCTAATCACCACTGCTGAGTAGGTGGAGACGATCGAAGATTTTTAGAAGCTGATCCATATTTCAAAATTTGCTGCCCATCACTGACATTTTACCGCAACCACCTGAAGAGGCAGGTATTTTTATCTCATTGAATTATTCCACTACCAACCAAATGAAATATGTACCCGGCTGGGAATCGAATCCGAAATCGGCTCCGTTTTGTGAAACTTATGTTGTTTACAGTGAACCACGGAGGCGATTACTGTTAGTTAAAAATGAAGGTACTTTTTGTAGGACCGATAATCGGGCCGATTTTTTCGTCAACACTTTTATCACCGATATTTTGTAGGACGTGAGCGTTGAAATATTGCAATTAGTATGTTCCACTTTCCTTCTATAAAAAATCGATCACCGATTGTCGGTCGTGCCTTACTTTGATATTCCATGACCGATTTGCGTGATGTTTAAAAAAGGAGGACAATATGTTTCGCTTGTGGGTATGTATGTATGTCACCTGGTGGTGGGCATGTATGTTACCTGCTACAGCTTACATCCCTTAATCGATTTTAGTAAATAGGGTGACGATAGATTCGTACTCGTATCAAGCCGGAAGTTAACAGGGATTTTAATTCATAATTATCTACTTTTATCCTTATTTGAAAGAAGGTACTCCCGAGGTAGTACCATTCTCGCCAAGATCTGATAATGGAGTATTCATATCGACACGAAACAAAAGTGCTATAGTGTAAAAACGTTACCACAGTAAGATTATGCGTAGTTGTTTATCAGGGGATGTAGAGGTGATAGAGCTGGGGTATTTAATGACGATCGGTGAACGGAATCGCATTCGCCTAATCTTTTGATACTTGGCATTTCAATTATCTTATTATTACGTTTTTCGAAGGTTATCAGTTTTTTATAGTAAAAAAGCTGATTCAAAGAAATTTAGCTGGGAATAAAGTCTAAACTTTCAATGTAGGTAATATGTTGTGATAAAAAATTTTTCTTCTTTTTCTAAAGGATGAATTAAGATAAGAATAGGACGGATCAATTTTAATTATTAAACTTACACTCCATTTTATAACTCCTCATTGATTTGTTGGATCTCCTTTCCAATACCAATTTCGTTTTTGGCAGCTCTTTGAATTTTGCTCGTTGCAAGTGATCTCCTTTTGCCTTGACATGGTTTTAGCAGAAGTTATTGTGCTAGAAGAGCACGATATGAAAAGCCATAAAAAAAGGAATGGAATATTGACCATAGAGTACTATGAATATACGGCATATTGACATAATATTATCAACATCAAGCATGACATGTATCAAGAAATTTTAGTGAATAATATGTTATTATAAAATATAGCAAAAAATATGAAAATCATCAGTGGTAAATTGGCTGCGTGTCTAACAAGGACATGGCCAAGGGCACCGAGAAGATGGTAATGGATAATAAATGTGACGTAAAATTAATTCTGACTTGCTGTTTGCCAATTCCAGCAGGGTAGAGGACGTTGTCTACAAAGCTGATGCGTTGCGGCACTCCGCAATTTCACTGAGAAGAGAATTTTCATCATGATCTATTACCGTTGGGTTTAGCTAACATATGCCAAAAACTATAACATTTATGTGTCGCAATGGTGAAAACTGGTTTCCGATTCTGGAGGTAGAATTTGGAAATAAAGCTGTTTTGGAGAGTTGGGTCTTCTATACTGCATTAAGAAATGGTTATAGTTTGACGTCACGTAATTAGTACTTGTCTTGCATTACGTAACTAATTATTATTCTAGACTCCGGCCCGCGGCTCTACATGCTAGGAATCAGTTAATCGACCCGCTGAATTTTAAATATCGGGATAGAACGCAGCATATATGTAAATCCAGGACATAGATACCTACATTTCTATACCAAATTTAATCCGAATAATAAGTAGTTAATCTTGACAAGTCCAGAAATTCTAGATAACTAAAAAGACGTCAAGTCTAGAGTGAATAGGCATTTACTAGGTGCGCGTGATACATCTTCGGCTACATCGTCACTTTCCATCAGGTGAGATTGTAGTCAAACGCGAAACCAGTTTTTTAACAAAAAAAAAAAAAAAAAGACGGGGTTCAATTCCCTGGACTGTATAATTGAGAAAATTAACTTATGTCCCTGACCTGCGATCTATATTGCACTCCGAAGTAATACTTAATGTGAGGGCATATACCTAATTAATATCTAGAATAATAATATTATCTACTAGTTACCCTATATAATCTTATAAATATCTGAATAATTTGGCTATTGTAGGAAGTCAGAGAAAAAAGAGAAGCCCAAACCGAAGCCTGTAGTAAAACCCTCTCCTGTGTATAATCCCGGACCCGATTTGATTGACCGAGGGATCTGCGCTATGGATCCATGTGACTCGGACAAGTGCTACCCGCAGCCCCGCGTGGTGATAGTCGGCGCGGGCATGGCGGGACTCTCGGCGGCTGCCAGGCTGGCCCAACGTGGCATTACCAATATCGTTGTACTCGAAGCTTTAGAGAGGTGATTATTTAAAGAACGTAACTAATATGCCTTAGGGTACCGTAGGGCTTTCCCACATAAACCCTTTCCGCTGTTACCATTTACTAACTCATCAAAAAAACGCAATGAAGAGCTTTCTGTCGGTCGCTAGTTTTAGTTTAATTGGTTTCATAACTTTTCTGACTTGACAATTCACAATGAGTTATCCTAACCCTTTATTTATAAATAGAACTATGTAATCTTTCAGACCCGGAGGACGAATACATTCGTGCTGGCATGGAGATATTGTTGCGGAACTCGGCTCTCACTGGAAGCCTGACGTCTGCTGCACACATCCCATATATGCTATGACGGCCCACGAAGACCCCCCGCGGCCAGGGGTTCCCGCCGCTGAACACACACGAGGTCTATTCAACAGAGTCGTCTGCGGCAAAATGGCATATCCACCTACAGTAACCGCTTATTATAAATTCAAACAAATAGAAAAGGAGGCCGCTGCTATTTACTGCCTCGGTGGGCATAAGCAGCATGGTTCCTTAATCAACTTCATGAGTCTAAGAATACAACAAGAATTACATGAATATCCAGAGAATCAGCAGCATGATGCTGCGAGAATTATGTTTGGGCTCTGTCATATGCTTAGCGCCCGCAGTGGATGTGACACAGCTATGCTTTGTGCAGATCATTTTGGCTGCTTCATGAACATGCCCGGCGGTGAGGTTCGCGTTCCTCTTGGACTTATTGGTGTAACCGCTCCTTTACTATGTCAAATACCGGAAGGTGCTATACGCTATTGTAAGCCAGTGAACTGCATTTACTGGGGTACTTGTCAAAAGTCTGGTTTTAGGGCTACTGTCATTACAACTGACGGGGAAGAATTTCCAGCTGATTACGTTATCATAACTGTGTCTCTTGGAGTATTATGTATGAATGCAGTCAAAATGTTTTGTCCTGCGTTGCCTGCTTCGAAAATGGATGCGATGCGATGCCTCGGTTTCGGCTACTGCAATAAAATCTTTTTGGAATATTGTCGCCCCTTCTGGTATTGGCAACAAACCAACTTGAATTTCAAATTTTGTTGTAATGAGCTCTGTGGTCGCTGCGATTGGACTAGAGGAATAACAGCGATAGAGATTGTCCCGTATAGTAAACATGTGATGTGCGCTTGGGTCGTTGGCCAAGATGCCATGGCGATGGAAGCCCTTTGTGATAAAGATGTAGCTGAAGGAGTTACAGACGTACTACGATCGTTCACAGGGAGTAGTTGTATACCGTATCCTATGACGATCTTAAGGTCTCATTGGTCATCGGATCCTTTTTTCAATGGTGCGTATTCATTTGACAGTAAGAATTCAGATGGTTCAGCACAACTGGCTTTAGGATGTCCACTACCAGGACCAACAGAGCCTATACCACCCATTTTGCTGTTCGCCGGCGAGGCTACCATGCCAGGACACTTTGCTACCGTATCTGGGGCTCGACTGAGTGGTGTGAGGGAAGCTGAAAGAATTGTTCAGTTGACAGTACAATATAAGGGACCACCACTACCTGGGGTCGACCCGATTAAACACAGGGAGCAAATATCTTGTCGAAAAAAGAAAGTTGCTGCTGCGGCTTCTTAAAGTTTTGACGTTGTGCATTGCAGTGACAGTCCACAAGTGAACTTTAATTGCAACAAAGTGAGATATTTCACAGGTTGATGGACAATAATTTTATGTAACCATCGGTACCTACTCCATTAACATTTTCATTCGGAACCAGTGTCTACGCAACACTAACTTATCTCTCAGAAAACTTTTACGACACTTCCTGTTGTTAGTTTTGGAACTCTGATGACACTCAGAAGTTTTGTGATGTCTCATTTCATACTGTATTTAAATTGCTGTAGTCTTCATAGATGCTGTATTAACCAGAAATCTTTGCCTACTGCAAATTTGGTATATATGTTTTTTGTATTTGTACAGTACGCGTATTTACAGTTGTATTAAATTTAGTTCCAATAAAAGTTTTTAGAAGTCACGAGTCTACTTACACTTACATATTGTGTTAATTTCAGCATATTGAAATCACTTACATTTGATTTACATATATATAGCTTTCCTGTGTATAAAATGGATGAAGAATAATCGCATGATTTTCAACTTGCCTTGCAGTGCAGGATACGTTGAAAATGGGGAGTAATTAAATTTCCTTACTCTATCATAAACTGGGAGGCCTGGGATAAAGAGTCGTGGAGAGAGAGGAGGGAGGCCTTTGTCCAGCAGTGGGACAGTATGGGCTCCTAATAATAATAATAATAATACCATAAACTACCATAAGTACTATTTCCTTGAAATAGTTTCAAAGGTTATTGTATTAAGTATGGGGCATCCGTCATTTTAACAAAAATCGTTTTATCGAATTTAATTTCCCATAACACTATTCGAAGAATTTTATTAATTTGTGCGAATAGTCTTTTACTCAAAAAGTAACGCATCGAATTTTATTTAGTTTTTTTTTGTCTCATTTCATTTCTATTTGCACATCGACGTACTATTTCATCGAAGCGTCTTATCTATAATTTTTGATGAACGTAAGTAAGTACCCATAATTCTGTTTACATCGAAAATCGTTTCACCTCTGTTACTATAATTCATAACACGTTTCAACGATAGAAGTGTTCAACGATAGAATTGTTCATCGAAAGATCTAAAGTAAGTATAGACTAACCTAACCTAACTAAACAATGATATTATATTTTTAAAAAGAGCTTCTCCCCACATTGAGCTTTTAAGTTCCGAATAATTTGAGATAGAAATCACTAAATTAAAAATAAATAATCAGGGATGGCAGAAGTTCGAATTCAGAGGATTCGCTGGTGAGGATCCGTGTACCTTCGGGGCACCCCTGGAGTGTTTTTTGTAAGCCGGAGGCGCGGAGGGGGAGCAGCGCTAACCTACGAAGTAGCAAATCGAGCGCTTAAAGCGCTTACATATGCTCACGCTTGTATCCCGTACTAATACTATACTGCAGTATTTTCTCTAAACGCGCTGTTGCGTTATTGATATTTTGGATAACGAATTGTCAATGAAAGGTAAGTTCGGTGGATAGTTATGCTATGATTTGAGGCAAATTCGAAAGGATTTTCGATGGACAAATGGTCAATTATGTTAATTAAAGATTATAGTGTCATTCGTGGTGTGGTTTTCAGCGCATGAATTTCGATAAAGTAATTACACCCTTAAGCATGATTATTTGCTATGTTATATCTTATGCGTACGTAAGCCTTATCTCTCTCTTCAATTTAAGAACTATTCTCTTGTCGGTGGAGTCCTTTCCAGAGTTCTCTACTTTCCGACTTTTCTTTGAGTTCCTGATACGACACGGCATTTACGTTCTCTTTTTCCTTTAGGTATACCTACCTTAATTGAGATAAATATCAATTTTATCGATAGTTTGATTACGTGACAAACACTGCAACGTATTTGACCACGAATCAAAGGACCGTAGCTAATGTGATAAACGGATACCCTATAATTTCGTCATGTTCTCCGCCAGTAGTCACACGATTATTACTTCGTCTTCTTTAAATCTCTTTTATGGTTTACAGAGAGGTGAGTTTCGGAACTGCACACAATGTGTAATTCAATAATTTTAAGTAACTTTTCTGTAAATGTTTCTACATTACATGATATTAACTAAAGTCATTAAAAATGTGAATAAAAAGATCTGAAAAGTTCAAAAGAAATTAGTTCGGAAAAGTTATTTGGTATGTCGACAAGTTCTTTTCATATAGAGCATTTAGGTACCGTAATTTTCTCCGTGGTAATAACGCTTCAGCATGCTCTGTTAGCCATCTTAGCAGAGTCAATTTCGTCCATTATATGTTTACACATTAAATACCGCCACGAACTCGGCATGAGCATTTCAAGTAGGACGAACAATGTTCACTAGATATAGGGTTGTTATTTATTTCCTAATCTGGGATATGTAAAGGATTCGTAAGACGTGAAACCAATGTAGTGGCCTATGTATGGCTCTGTGCTTATATTTAAATTTTTAGATTACATTCGCTATTAGTAAACAGATAACTATTGGATAACTTGTCAGCCTATTTGACGCAAATTCTTTCCATCTGTTAACCCCGACGCAAAAAGAGGGGTTTGTAGCCTATGTATCTCTCTGTGTGTGTATGTCTGTATGTAGCAATGTAACGCCAGAACTGCTAGACAGATTTGAAAATGGTGTTTTGTTTCTGAAAACTGGCGCTTGTAGTTCTTAGTTATGTTTGATTGAAATCGGTTCAGCCATTTCGGAGATATTTAACACGTTCACGGACACTGAACCAGAGACAATAGACGTTTTATTGTTATTACGTCTATAGGCGTTCACTGTCCGTCAACGTGTTAACTTCTAATGCAATTGGTTTGTATATACCTGGACGATGTGATGCACGACCTATATCCCAAATGCGGTGGTCAGAGATATCCCAAACTGTTTGGTGTTCCAAACATGAGAAGTTTAATGTTTGAAACAACAACCACGATTCACCTTTCGAAACAATAAAAGTGCAAATCTATGGTTGTTTTTGATGGAAAGCATAGTCGCCTTTAACGACACCCACGGGAAGAGTCGGGTTGGTTCTATTCTTCTTGATTGACGAAAGATATATGCTCGGAGATTTTCTAAACTTTCAATTTATGTTATCTATCCTCAAGGCAACTTCTTTGAGCCCCTTGATGACATGACATCGATCTATATTTGGCTTATATAGGTAGACAACCTTTTGTAACACGAGTTACAAAATGGTTGGAAACGAGCTTGTTCTTGCAAAGGCGGAAGGATGCAGCCCTACCTCCGGACGCAGTATCGCTCCCACACAGAATACGTCCCAGAGATTAGTATCCGGTTGAATAAATTTTCGTCCTTTTTCTTCGTCATTGCCGTTTTCGTCTTCGCAACGTCGGATTTTCGTTGTGACGTTAAACGTGCATAGTTATCATAATTCGTAGCAAAGACGTTTACCTTTTTATATGCATTAGTTTGATAACCGATTGGTGTAATAGATATATTGACCCTGTCTGGGAAACCATTGGTTGCGGGTTATAATCTCGCCAGGGGTAGATATTTTTGTGATGAATACAAACATTTATTCCCGATTCATGGATGTGTATAGAAGTGTTTATGTATGTTTCTCCGTTATCTAGTATCCATAGTACAAGCTTTGCTTAGTTTGGAGCTGGATGATTGGTGTAAGTGTCCGAAATATATAATAGTTTAATATTAATACTTAAACTAGTATTGCTTCCATTTACGTACCATTACCATTATTTACCATGGTAAATACCATTACCATTTACCATGGTTTTGCTAATTTTAGAATAAGATTTTGTTTCAATATGTTCACGTCAACATAAACCGCAACACTGTGGTATCCCTGAGCCTATAACTCAATTAAGGCTAAGCCGTGCGATAGGGGTGTCGGGCGAGCGAGGGAGCCGTAGTGGAGATTTCACCGCAGCCATTTTTCAACAGATCAGCTGCTGAAGCAGCAACATTAGTTTCACTAAAGCGTTAGCTCTTTCTATCTCTGAGATATCGTTCGCTTGATTAAACCATGCAGTTTATAGTTCAGAGGTTCTATAAAGATAAAGCTCCTCCATGACTCATGTAAAAACAGCGGAGTACATGTTTAGTACTCAGGTTTGTGATAGAGCATTTTTAAAGATCTATTCTAACCGCCTAGCAGAATGTTGATAGCTTGTGCTCCGTGCTGTGTCCGACTGTTTGAGATAAGATTGCCAGTTGCCCAAATAAACTATGGGTTTCGGGTGAGCGCACTTTCACCTTCGGCCTCATCTTCACTTAACAACAGGATGATTGAGGTCAGGGGTTAACCCGTTCTTTATAAAAAACACTAGTGTACATTGTGAGTAGAGTGAATTTCAGCGTGCTATTCCATCCTCTGGTGGATCGAAATGGTGGATCCTACTGGACCAAGGAGTAGAGTCAAGTACAGCGAATGTATAATTTTTAAATTATCGGGGCGTTATATTTAGGAATAATCTGTAACTCTATAAAATTGCTTTAAAATGTTTCTATAAAGTAAGAAAAAACGTTAGGTTGTGTATATAATTGTAATCTTCAATTTATTTCTTAATATTGTAATTGACCCCAACAACTAGCCCTAATTTTATTATTTTAAGTTCATGATGTACATACTTACTGTATTTCGAACACGGTTTCTACAATTACGTTTAAATTTAAGTTTTCTAAATAATTTCTGAAGTTAGTGGTTATGGTGTGACATACGGACGGATTGATAGATAAACAGAGATCGATGAAGAGGTGATTCCTTATGTGCCGTTATACCAAATATACGGAATACTAAAAATGGAACTAAGACGAATAAGAATCGTGCAGATAATTGGATTTTATGTTATTGATATAATTATCAAAGGCAATGTGACGTGAAACGCTCTTTCGGAGAGCATTAACACCGTCGGCCGCAATGTCACGCGGCCCGGCCGGCGCGCCACAGCCCGGCGCGGGACGAGCCGAGCGGCGCGCGCCTCTCGGCCGACCCGGCACGTCTCTGCAGATGGCGGTCTGCGGAGCACGCAAGAAAACTGCGAGACAGATGCGTGACGCAGCGCGCAGGACCGGCCCCCCGCGCCGCGCGGTGCGTGCCGACTCCCCGCGACGACCCTGCCCTCGCGCTATACAGTACACATCTCCCAAAACACATCGATACTAGTTCGGTGCGTGAGCCTGCAGCGAGGTAGCTGGAGGGTAGCGAGCGGCGCCGGCGACGCGTGGTGCAACGCGTGGTGGTGTGGTGTCGGTGCGTGGTGCCAGTGCAGGCGTGCGTGGTGGCGGCGTGCGGGGCGCGGCGGGCGCGGCGCGGCCCGGGCGGCAGTCGCTCGGAGTCTGGCGGGCGGCGCGCGTCGCCCTGCGCTCTCTCGCTGCACCGTTGCAACGCGAACTCGCGCACAGGTACGCGACGCGTCGCTGCACCTCTGCCGTGCTCCCACCATATCTACTTGCTCATTCACCTGCATTTTTCATTCATCACGTTTCGATTTTCCTGAAATTTTCACTTACCTTCCAGCTCGTAAGTACCCTCGTATCTGTTCTTCTTTCTGTAGTATTGTTCCCTATCTGAGTTGTGACTAACCGAGCGGAAGCGGTAAGAGACACTGTGTAAATTTGTACGTTTTCAGGTACGATAGGAACGATAGGATACTTTCGATAACTAGCCAGGTAAATATATAAGATAATTATCTAAACATTTTTAACTAATGTAAACTGACATCGAAAACTAGTTTTTGTTTCTTAAGAGTCGTGGAATGTGCTGAGATCATATAGAAGTTGTCATGAGGGAGAAAAGAGCAATACAACTGGCTTTGTGCCAAATGCCGACCGCGTCACATATCTTTCAGTAACGAAATATTTTAGAAATATTAGTAGTTAATGTTGTAGACCCGAGCGCACGAGAAAGCACCATTTCTCTTGCCGCATGTGCGCGGTGTACATCTCATATTTCTTCATTTAAAACGGCCGTGACGTGACAAAATAATGTTGTTCTCTTTCATCTATGTTGTAAAAAACAAAGACATGAAAATATAATAAAATAGTTGATATACTTCTACCTACCGACATATGCAATAAATACTTTTATATTTTTGCTACTAACATTCCCTTTTTACTACGCCACTCTTTTCTTCAATGATATTCCTAGTATATCATAATAATAAATTATCATTTATACTATATATCATAAATTATGATGTATTTTCCACATTAGTATTTCTTCTTTTATTCATTAAATCACATCACGTTTGTGAAGAGCTTTTTGCCAAACACGTTTTTCTTGTCAGAGTATTCAGAAGGTAGATCGTTCAAAAATCATGTGTAGAGAAATAATTACACAATTGATAAAAATTTTATGTCTCGTTATGCCTCCAGAGGAACTTCCGTACCTCAGTGGCCTTTTTGTGAGCGGCGATGATTAATTAGTATAATGGAAAAACAGCGATGTTAGCATCGTGAGAGTTTTGTAAAGTTGGGTAACGATGCGCCATTGAGAGCTATCAATTTCTGTTATCATAATATACGAGCACTTTGTCTCTATATTGCAGATTGTTTTCAAAACTAGAAGAAAAATTTACTTATCGTTTGTTATGAACAGTCTCCAACTGATTTCGGATCAGTTTCCATACAATTATAATATCCTGGACACATTCAATTCCAGTCAAGCAAGACTCGATAGAACATAAACAGTAATAAAAATTGGTATGGTTTAGTTGCCGCCAAAAAGTGATGTGTAAACCTTTTTAATTATGATTCATCATCATCATCTCAGCCCGTAAACATCCCACTGCAGGGATAGGCTTTCCCTCTTATAATGAGGGAGTATGGGCTATAGTCGCTGGCCGAAATGGGACTTCACATGCCTTAGAATTTTTTTTTTTTATGAATTATTTATTATTTATGATTAGTTCCACATTTTTATATTTCTATATATCTTTATTGCACCAAAACATTAGATACATATACAGAGTACAAACAATAGGTCACGTACAAAGGTGGAATTATTTCTTTAAGAGATCTCTTCCAGGCAACCTGAGCATTGAAATAGGAAATGGAGTAGATTTGGGGTTTAGCAACAAATTGTGTGCAAAAGAAAAAAAACTACAACGAATAATAAAACAAATGAAACGAAAAGAACTTACATTAAATATACTACATATATCTACTGTGAAATATATACATAACATTTTTTTTTGTATGAAAACCGAAAGTGTAGTGTAGTGTAGTGGATAGTGACCCTGTCAGCGAAACCAACGGTTGCGGGTTCGAATCCCACGAGGGGTAAATGTTTGTGTGATGAATACGAACATTTATTCCCGAGTCATGGATGTTTATATTAATATTTATGTATGTTTATCCGTTATCTAGTATCCATAGCACAAGCTTTGCTTAGTTTGGGACTAGATGATTGGTGTAAGTGTCCGAAATATTTATTTATTATTTATTTTATTTACAATCAATTCAACATAAGTGCACAGAGAAATTTGTACAAATTGACAAAAACGAAATAGATAAATACACATTTACAAATAAAAAAATTGTCCTAGATCTTGCTGAACCGAAAGGGTGCCTAAGAGGCTAAGTGCGTTTACTATTTGAACAGACTTAACCTCTGAGCGAAATAGAAGCCAGCCTTCCGATCATTTGAAGCGTCGATCAGACATAATTTTATACATATTTCATTCACGGCAACTAAACCCTGCCAGCTTTAACTTTTATTTTTAAAATACAGATTTAGTCGCTACTCCAGTTGCTGCAGTCGTGGAATATAGAACCTCAAAGCTATCAAAGGTTCACGATAATTAAATTAGTTATTGTTACTGATAATGTCAGAAGACCTATTTCCAATGGCGTGCCTAGTGTTTCAGAATAAGGCAAGCCCGACATATATTTTTGTGGATTTTACGCAGTTAATGAAGTTAACTTTCAAATCTAAATATCTTACACCGTTTATAAAGATTGATAAAGTTTTCAGTTTATATAATTGACCGAATAGGTACCTATTTTAGTAAGGCAAGCCGAGCTTTTGCTTGTACTCGTATATGAAGATACCGCCACTGTATATTTCAGATGTTGATTGGCAGGTCAACGACTAGCCAACACCTGATTCTGAAAGCTATAGGAAGTTGGGTCCTTTGTATTCATGAAAATCCTTCTAGAACGGAAGAACTGAATCGGTAACACTTTGGTAGAGTTCTTATAAGTCTCATAGGAATTAAGGACCGATGTTTTTTCATGTCAAGTAGTCACCATCATCTAATGTATTGTATGGGAAATAAAAAAAAAGAAACGCAGTTCCTTAAATAAAAGTAGAATTTATTTTACTGAAAAAATGTTTATTTAGGATTTTTAAGTTGACGTTCCGTGGTTTTTATGATAATATTTTTAGGTTACTTTCTTTCATTTTCCTCAACCGCCTCCGTTGCTCAAACAACATAAAGTTTACAAAGGCGGAGGTCGAGGGTTTGATTCCCAACGGGGTACATGTTTAGAACTCGGTTTGGAAGTAGAGCATTTTTAGCGGTTCTGGCAGTCTGCCAGGCTAGCTAGCATCTAATCTAAATCTACCGCCAAGAAATTTGGCTTCCGGTAGTTTGAGATAAGATAACTAGCCCCCCAAATAAGTTGGAGGTTCCGGGTGAACCGGGACCACCTTCAAGCTCATCTATACTTAAAATCAGGTATGATGAGGTCAAACGCTAATTCGTTTTGGATAGCTTGGGGCTTTAGGATAGCTCTAAAGAAGTTTACAAAAGTTTATCTATGAATTTGGGTATTACTTGAAAGTAACGTAAAGCAAAAATTTTGATCGTAACAAATAGTATGCCTACTTTTATTCTCGCCTTCTTTATCCAATAGGAAAAGCAAATTGTCATTTCAACTCGAGTGCTGACGTTTGGGGCAATTTGTGAGCTATCCCCAAGTGATGCAATTTCCCCTTCCGTCTAATTGCTCCCGAGGCTTGCTGCTACAGAGCTAGTTAGAGAACTGCCACTTGGTCCAATTGTGTCGCACGGACACTTGGGATATTGAGGGCCCCAATCAATTATCATACCCAACTATATGGGTAAACTCCCCCGAATTTTGCCAATCAAAAGGGCTTGTTAACATGTTTCATTATTCAGCAGAAGGAAGGAATGAAAGGATGGGGTGATAATTAAAACGGGAGTAGCCTACTACATAATGTGGAATTTCTGCGAATGCGGAGTCTTACTCGGCGGAGTTAAAAATTAAATGCTAATTAAAATCTCTCTACCTGCGGGGGCGGGGAGTATGTACACTTGTTCGAGCTTGCTGGTTGAATTTTATTCGCATGAAAACTTTTGTTTATATAAGAAAATGTTTATTAAATTATCACTACCTAGTTGAATCATGGTATTTGCTGCATCCTTTTGGTTTCTATTATCCTATTCTTAGAGCTTGTATTTTGTTTGCATCAAATCTTCTGTCTTGTTTTAAGAATGTTTATTAGATCATCACTAGAGATGAAACACGTAAATATTAGCATTCTATGCTTTTTATTACCTATTCTTAGAGCAAGTGCTGTGTAGTTTCGGCACGTAAAGAGAACAGAACTCTTCCCGAGGTGTCGTAAAAGGCGACTAAGGAACATTATACCAAAAAATATTTATATTATGCACGTTGTAACGGCGATGGCCTCTGTCACGTGTACTTTCTGTAAATTTCTAACGGTGGTGGATGTTTTTTCAAGCTTTTAATGTGTCGACCACCCAAACGCTTTAGTTTAGAAAATCCCTGACAAACCCATTTGGGATAAAGGTCGCGACATTTAGTAGTTCTATTTACAAATATATCTATATGTTCTTATAGCAATACCAATTGAATATACATTTTGTACTTACTTTTCAATTAATTGCAATTCAATAGTAAAAGTACCGAATTACACTCGATCATTTGTACACACAATAAAATAAATTTTAAACCTTTTCGGAGTTCATATTTACTGAAATAAAAGTGATTTACTGTATTGCACGAATTGATACTGCGATAAATTATGAAATATAAATATTATTACGTAAATTGTAACGAGTTATTACTATGACTTCGCTCGTATTCTTGCCACTGATTTTGAGTGTATCGGGTTTTTTGTCAAATCTATATATCTATATCCTATTGAAGTAAATGTCTTTGTTTGTTTCTTTGAATGTGTATCACGGAAAAACTACTGAACGTACTTAGATTAGATTTAATGAGTTTCCACAGATTATATTTAACTATCCCAGGATCAACGTTTAAGCTAAATTTAGAAAAAAAAGATACTTTAACTAAATAACTTTTTATTTTTTCAAATTTATTGTCGACGACCGATTGGTGTAGTGGATAGTGACCCTGTCAGCGAAACCAACGGTTGCGGGTTCGCATCCCGCGACGGGTAAATGTTTATGTGATGAATATGAACATTTATTCCTGAGTCATGGATGTTTATATAAATATTTATGTATGTTTATCCGTTATCTAGTATCCATAGTACAAGCTTTGCTTAGTTTGGGACTAGATGATTGGTATAAGTGTCCGAAATATTTATATATTTTTTTATATTACATAATGTAATTTGTGGACTATGACTGTTTTAAAGAATAATATTTATTTTGTGAAGTTTCTACTTTGACAGACAAAGTTGACTGAGTCAATATAGGCAAGTGTTTGACGCGGATGGAGACGAGGGCGTTAGCTAATGATATGTAAAGGAGTAAGCAGCTCAAACTGAGCACTGCCGTCCCTGGCATGTGTGACCTACCAAAGCGAAGGACGCATTATTTGACCTTAAATAATGAAGTTACGAAATTCGCTAGGTGTTTCATATTGTCATAATATTTACAAATAAATAATAATAATTTAATAGTATTTGTCCTTCTCAGATTCCCAGGCTACTTCTTTGCCAAATTTCAATATGATCGGTTCAGCAGTTTAGGCGTGAAATTCAGACAGACAAATTTTCGCATTTATAGTTTGGCTTTTGGGGTAAAGAGCACTCTATGTTAATCTATACACACAGTCTGTCTATGTACCAAGTTTCATTTAAATATGTTCAGGCAGGTATTATAACGTGATTGAGCAATTAACATCCAAAATTTCCTATTTCTAAAATTATGGGAAGTGGAATGGTGGACATTAATTTCCTCTTACAGACTTCAGTGCACGTTCTGTTGAAGATCCGGTTTAGATAATACTCTAAGATCTTCCTAGATTTTGACATGTGCTTTAATTTAATTTTAATTCATAATTACTTTATATTATAAGTAAGAGTGTTTGTTTGTCTTTCCTTCACTTAACACAAAAGTGTGATTGTTTGCTTGTCTTTATCTCACGCCGTTACGGTATAACTTCACGCAAATTAAAGTATTTTGTTTGTTTGCCTTTCCTTCACGTCACAACACTAAAGTGTTTTTGCTTGATTGGCTTTCCTTCAAGTGGTTGGGGTATCGTTACACAAAACAAAAGTGTGTATGTTTGCTTATCCTTCCTTCCGGTCGTTACAGTAACTAATTTTATCCGAATAAATCCAATCCAATCTTGGGACCTTCAAGACTAGGATGCATAAGCATTTATATGAAATCGTGTGCTTCATCTTCGGCTACATCATCACCTTCCACCAGGTGAGATTGATGTCAAACGCGTGTCAAGTACGTCATAAAAAAATATTCGACGTGTGCGGAAGCTAGTACATAAAACATTTTGAGGTTTCTAACGATAATAATGTTTTAGTATTCTTGTCGTGCCCATCATTAATGAAAAATTTACTGGAAGCCCAATAGAGCCGGCTCTTGGCTGGAGAGATGAGATGTGGTATTAAAATTCATACATCTATGGACAAACAAAATAAGGACATTCGCTATACTAGAAACTGTACCTCGGAAGATCTTAAATTCCACTTAAACTAGATGGCTCTGACTCATAGCCTGGAAATAAATAGGCTATGATTACTGTTGATTTCAATGAATACCTATGTTTATACATAGCGCACTTATTTTTATTTATTTATTTATCATTTATTGCACACAAGAAAAAAAAATACAGATACAACATAATAAAGACGACACAACAGGTTCTGCTTCTACAATGAAATTACTTACTTATAAGGAAATAATCTTAATTTGTCATGACTGCTTTGCATATTTCTTTTTGTTTTTGCTGGCTATGAGTTGGTACCATCAAGTTTTAAGGGATTTAAAAAAAAATGATTTGTAGCATGGTGTGTTAGTCCTCTTTGTTATTGGTCCATGAGACAACACAGCGATGTGATTTCTATGAACAGACGCATTTATTAAAAACGTTCAGGGACCACATTACCAGACACGATAAAACTATTTTTATTATAATGTCGAGAGGCAGGTTGTGTCCCAAATCATGTCCATAAAACATTCACAAGATGTAGATCGAATTTGAGTTGACACTTCTACAATTGGTTCTAAACTCTATGCAAAGGATTTCAATACGGTTTTCACTACCATTTTTGAGAATTTAATCCATTAGGTTTATATGTAATGACTTAAATTGCACCCATTCGAACTCGGAGCATGATCTCAGTTCATATAAAATGGGATTTCAAATATGTAAACTCAAGTTTCATCTCAATGTTGGCGTTAGTTTTATTGATATGGGCTTCAGTACGTAATTCGCCAAGTAGCCGCAGTTACCTAAACCCAGTCGTAGTTTCTTAGAGCAGGACATCTGTCTGTATAGCTATGGTTAGGTATATACCTAACCATAGCTATATATATACTGCTTGAGCAAGGCAGAGCCGCTCGAAATCACTTGCCCTGTTTTCTTTGAAGATATTTTAAAACATTTTTACAGTTTTGTAGTCAAATAAGGAAGTCTTAATAGTTTTGCTGTGCTGTCTGTCCGTCTTTAGTCAACAATTTTACTCACAATTATAAATGCCAGAGTATATCTGTATATGTTCGGTTTTATTTCTAAACTGATGAAACAACCATATTGAAATTTGAAAGAGAGGTAGCCTGGGCCGCGGGCGGAAAGCTGGTAAGGACTATAAAGCTTTTTAACAGACCTATTTATACTTATTTTTTACAAATTGATAACAAAATATTATGTTGAAAATACGGGTAAGGGTATTTTTTTTATCACGACGGGTTCGTACTTGACCTCAATCACACCTGATGTTAAGTGAAGATGAGGTCGAAGGTGGAAGCGTACTGACCCGGAAACCCCAACACATTTAGGGGACTGGCTATCTTATCTCTGACAACCGGAACACAACAATGCTATTAACACTGCTGTTTGGCGGCAGATTTAGATAAGATGGTGGTAGCTAGCCAGGCGGACATTTAAAATGCCCTACCACCAACCAAACCGAGTACTTAAACATGTACCCCGCTGGGGATCGAACCCCGACCTCCGAATCGTAAACCCAATGTAAACAACATTAAACCCAATGTAGTTTACATTGAGCCACGGAGGCGGTTGCAATGTGTATTATGTAAAGTGGACATGACTTTTTGGCGGTTCTCTTAAAGACTCCGATACAAGGATCCGTATACGTAATACTAGTATTAGTTTCGAACTGACAATTTCAGTAATCGAAAGGAAAGGAACATGATCATAAGTATGTCCTTTACCACAACGATGATGCCGGGCAATAATAACTCCAGAATTATTCATTCATATCTCAAACTAAAAAATGTCGAATTTTTCATTCCATGAAATATAAGTTGTACCTAAACAAATTTCTTTAAAGTTTCAACATATCAATTTATCCATATATCCGTGTCATTCGCCGAGTGAATGGAATCACTTAACATAAATTTCCCTCGCTATCTAGTACATAACAATGTAAACATAATAATATACGAATTGTTAGCAATAGTCCGTAGAGGCCTGAGGTGCGGACACGACCCAGTTCCCGACGGTGGTGAGCTAATATTCAAATAGATAAATCAAGTGTCTAGTCCTGCCGGCTTTTTGCACGGCGAAGATTGATGGTGAATTTTTGCGAAAATTCTTTGAGATGTGGATCCTCGGTTATTACGTAAAGAGCTATTGTAATACGAATGATAATGCAGACCGAGCCGATGTGATTGCATGGCCCAAATATATTTCAGCTGAAAAGTGGCTTAGTCACGTCCGCGGCAGAGTCGGCCCTCTAGTAAACAAGCGAAGTAGCCAAGAAAACGTTAAAGAGCCGCAATAGCTAGCTAAGTTATTCCAACCTTTTGCGAGAAAAGTATTCGGACAAAACTGTTTAGCTTTGTATTCAACAATATTAGTAGTTCTTCGCTATTGTCGACGGAATAATTTGACTCTAGGCATTTCCTCAACATTACAAAACACATGCAAGCCATCAAAGCATGTTTTGTTAAAACTATTGCAATACCGTTTATAAATTACTAGCTGTTGCCAGCGACATCGTTCGCGTGGAGCATTTCATCAAAATCGGTTCAGCAAAACATAACCTATATGTTAATCCAGGGCCTCATCTTTCTACCAACCAAATTTTATCCAAATTCGTCCAGCCGTTTAGGTGTGAAGAGGTAACAAACATACAAATATACACACAAACTTTTGCATTTATAATATTAGTTGGGATAGTTTTGATACGGAAAATATAATACATAGCGTCACGACCTTTATCTCAAATTGGGGACCTTTATCACAAAGGGGGTCAGTGATATCCCAAAAGTTTAATAATTAAAACAATATCCACGGTTCACATTTCGAAATATTATGGAATTGAAAAACCAAGAGGAAGTGGTATAACGTTATTAGTACGGAACCCCTGTCCCAAAACTCATACATAAAACAAAGAATGGTATTGTGTAATACGAATAAACATTGCGTGTAATTGATTTTAATTAAATTGACAAAATATGAACAGGGGTCAAACGTCTGTAATAACGCGTATTTATTGGGTGATTTATTTATTTTATTAAAATTAGTTTACCGTGCACGCTACCTACATGTCATGTGCATTATGCTTCCTAACCCAAAGGTTCCCTGGAAGAAATCGCTTTTAGTGATAAGGCCGCCAAATTGTATTTTTCTTATTTTTTTATGCTTCTTATTGTTGTACAATAAAGAATATTTTGTTGGTTTGTTTGTTTGTATAATTTGAATAAATACCATATTGTTATAAAGATACAGTTGAATTATATCTATTGCATGTATGATCTTTTTAATGGCAAACTCAGCGCTAAATTCATTATATTTAATATATGACACGTAGAATACGCTAATCACGACTGACGTCTAGTTTGAGTAACTCCGCAAATTTATAGCATATCTAAATTGCAGTCATATTTCTGTTCCGTGAAAAATATAGAGAAATGTATAGGTGACAGGACAGACCCCTCGCCATGGAAAGTGCGGCTATATAGATGGTTTTAGTGTAAAGTCCCTTAGTCGATTTTTACTACACTACGGGTAGAGACGGGTTCAACGCCTTTTTTTTTATCCACAACGGGTTAGCACTTGACCTCAATCACACCTGATGTTAAGTGAAGATGAGGCCGAAGGTGGTAGCGTACTGACCCGGAAACCCCATCTTATTTGGGGGACTATCTATTTTATCTCTGACAACCGGAACACAACAATGCTATTAACATTGCTGTTTGGCGGCAGATTTAGCTTATTTAATATTTAATATAACTATTTTAAGTCACATAAACTATACACTACTTTCTAAAATGTTTGTTCTGTTGATCGGATAATAATTTCTGTTTCGACAGGCAAGTGAAGCAACTTATCTGAATTATGCATCAAACCGAAAATAAATTTTTATTTGTAGCATGTGCTATGAAGCTAAAAATGGACCCCAACTATACATTTGGTGATATTAGAGCTAGCTACTTGCATAACATTTAATTGAATTCCTGAAAGGCAGAGCAGAGTAATCCTGACGGAACTCAAGCCATTATTTTGAGGCACTGCCGCACCTGAGTTATCTCCCATCCTTAACACGATTGCTCAGACTCTAAATGAAAGGCCTAAGCTTCTAAGGCCTGAAAGCTTGCAAATGTGCAACCCGCGTCAATTTTAAATCCATCGCAATCACACCCATTCACTGTGACGCTCAGGTTCGCTTGTGCAAGAAATTTTGTTGTCACCTCGGGATGGCTCACTCAAGTACCTACTAGCTGCCCCTTCTCAGAAGGCTCATTAGTGACAATCCGATAGTCTGCTTAAGAATTTTATAGGTAAACATTTCGTTTGAGTGTGTTAGAATTTTACAATCTTATTCCACCATCGTTTTTCATCTTTGGACTATTGGGCGTGGCGAGGCTTTTTATCCATATGCCGTCGACATATCGAATATGTTCAATAGGCGTTTTTGCTCTTCACACATAATACGACCTGCTAAGGTAAGAGCGTCGGTGGCTCAGCGGTTGAGACGCGGTCTCCCAATTTGGGTGGTCCGAGTTCGATTCCCAAGCAGGCCACAACCAATGAGGTTTTAAATTTAATTTAATTACTTATGTGCATTTATCCGACTGCTCTTAAACTGTGAAGGAAAACATTGTGGGGAAACCTGCATGCCTGAGAAATAAAAATTGGGCCAGCGTGGTGAACCCATACTCCCTCACACGAGGGAAGGAGAAGAAGGCAGAGATTCCTGCAGTGGAATGTTTATGGGCTGACGATGAAGAAGGTATGGAACTGCCTTCTTCCTTTTACAAAATCATACAATCTCTGGAACGTCAAGACCTGGGTGAATAGGCATTTATTGTGGTCCTGTAATCTTTGCCCACGTCGCCACTTTCCATCAGGTGAGATTGTGATTCAAAGCGTATACAGTCATAAAATGGTATAAAAACGTATTAAAAAATTGTTCAGAGTTATTCTTTTTGCCTGAATGTTACAATTACTCAGTCAGTGACCTCATTCGCATTAGACAAACTTTTACAGATTGTCGTAAGCGTATAGTTAAGATTTTGAAAAAATGATTTTGGATAAATAAATAAAAAAAAACCCTTATAAGAACTTTATAGGAGGAATGGTAATCCGAATTACATTACTCCGAAGAACGGTTTGATCGAAAGCAGAGGTCATTGTGGAGTTTGTTCAGCATCAACATATTTAATTAAAACCAACTCAGCAATGTACACGGCTTTAGGTACCTACTCATTTTTGACCACGGCGTTTTTAATGCTGACTGTACAATATAAACCCCTCTAAAGTCCACCATGTCGTGGTTCTAGCGAAGATGAATTCATTCGACATTATAATTAATGCATATTAATTTCTTTTGTTTACAGGTGCCGGATATACTTGTGAAAGTACAGCCCCTAAACCGGTCCGAACTTTCTCTCTTATCTAAAAATAGTTTATCATGACACAAAACTAATTGAACTTTATTAAAACTACGTGTGTACTTTTAGATATCGCTAGTTAATTTTCAATATTTTAAAGTGCCTCATCAAGGTTCGTTGTGGTATCGGTAGATTATCACGTATAATCATATTATATCGATATTAGAGTTGTAGACTCGATAAGTTTATGCAAGACAGTGTAGTGGACGGAATTTCAGTGTCGATAAGTGGACGTCTCTAGTGCACGAAAAGTTGGTGTGTAGTGTTATTTTCTCCGCGGCCGCTTCAACTATCCTCAATTATGATATAAAGGTAAGTGAAAACCTCGTCTATAATTAAAAAACTGGCCAAGTGCGTGTCGATCCACGCGTAGTGTAGGGCTCCGTACTTGCCCTCACAATATGCTGACTTAGAAAGGGGTTTTTTGTTCCTTGATTAATAATTCTCACATCAAAGTACATTTTATAAGTTTTTCGAATTTTATTCGTTAATATGTAAAACCTCCTTATATGTAATAGTTTTCCTTTTAACTGCATGATACACACTACTACCGTAAATTTTTTCACGTATCCAAAGCCAACTGTTTAGCTTTTAGGGGAGCGGGACGACGACGAAATTTTTTTTTTATGCACGACGGGTTTGTTCTTGACCTCAATCACACCTGATGTTAAGTGAAGATGAGGTCGAATGTGGAAGCGTACTGACCCGGAAAGCCTAACACATTTCGGGGACTGGCTATCTTATCTCTGACAACCGGAACACAACAATGCCCTTAACATTGCTGCTTGGCGGCAGATTTAGATAAGATGGTGATTTGGCTTGGCTTGGATGGCTAGCCAGGCGGACATTTAACATGCCCTACCACCAACCAAACCGAGTATTTAAACATGTACCCCGCTGGGGATCGAACCCGCGACCTCCGAATCCTAAACTCAATGTTGTTTACATTGATCCACGGAGGTGAATACACTCGACTCTAATAAAAATTAGCACTTTGAAGTTTAATATTTCTTAAACCGATCCCTGAATTGAAAAACTGCTCAAAATAACTTGTAATGTTTTTGAACGAGCTATCCAACGATATACCACACGGCAGGGCATAAAAATAAAAGATAATTCATCCCATCAAAATATTTCGAGAATTTATTTTACCATTTTGTCGGCGTTATTAGAATAACAAATTACAGCTTTCTAGTTCCAAGAGTCTCTCAGCTAAGCCTTGGAGAGACAGACAGACGGACATGGCGAAACTATAAGGGCTCCTTGTCGACTAGGGATCAGTAGAAACAGTTTTTATAGATAACTAGCTTTCCGCCCTCGGCTTCGCTTGCGGTAGAATAACTTTATCGCGGATATGTTTAATTATTTTTCCTGCGGGAACTACTCACTTTATCGGCATAAAAAATATCCTATGTCTTAATTCAAGGTATATTCTACCGAAATACCAAATTTCATCTAAATCTGTTCATCCATTTCGCCGTGATTGACGAGCAATAAATAAACGAACCAACTTCCAAACTTTCGCATTTATAATATTAGTTAGATAAACAAAACCTACCTATAAATCGACATGTTGATAATATAACATTTAATCAGAACATTTTATAACATAGGTATGTATAGCTATAAATAAGTTAAAATTGTAACACAATCATGTGCCATTTGTAAAGAAAGTAAAAATAGTCGGCACAAGTTTGTTTACTATAAACTTTATAGGCAGCAACTGTATGTACTAAAATAAACACTGAAACGTTATAATATCACAAGAGTTACTGTGTTAATGGGATTTAAAAAGAAATAAAGCGTTATCGTGGATCAAATCAAATGAGCAACCAGAGTTTTACTTACGGCCAGGGGTATAATCAGCTGGTGTGACGTTAAACTACGGTCTGGTATTAGTAGATACACAAAATAAACAGTTTAAAAGTACTTGGTTATATACATACATAAAGTCATGACCTATATCCCAAATAAGGTGGTCAGAGATATCCCAAACAAAAGCGTTTGGGTGTAAAAACAACATTCATGGTTTACCTTCAAAATATACAGAAATGCACACGTGACGAACCCACGCTGTTGAAATGTGCAAGTCTACGACAAACACAAGAAGAGATGGGTTAGTTCTATTCTTTTTTTTAAATGACGAAACTACACTGGGTTTTTAATATGGTCTGGGTTTAACCGCCTCCATGGCCCCGTAATGTTTATAAAGGGTTGCGGGTTCGATTCCTAGCGGGGTGGTTTCATATGGTTAAGATCTGTTGATGCATTCCGGACTTAGAGAGTGGAATTATTATGTAAAATATGTCTATACCGACCGAATATCGAGTCTTTTAAAATGCTACGATCGGGTTCCCGCTTAGGTCTATAGAATCAAAATGTGCCGGCGCGTGCGTTTTTTAATAAAAAAAAAATAAACTGCCCATACCAATACCTTCTATTTCACTTATCTAATATGTCCTTTTTTTCTTACGATAAAAAAACTCATCCAGTATAAGCAAATAATGGGGTCAACAAAATATTTTACGGAAATATCTAATGATAGGTGAGTGAGCCTATTCCACATAATTACATCATTAAATTAAACAAATAAAGAAATCTTGGAGATAATATGAGTTCTTAATAAATTTCGCATGATTGATAGATTACCCTACAAATCCCGCCAGTCGTATATCCCGAGATGGCGTGACCTATGCCGATACTTTCTATTTCACTTACCTAATATGCCCTATTTTTTCCTTGCGGTAAAAAACTTCTTTCACTAACGTGATCCTTAACTTCCGGGAAGGTTTTAGCATGTGAATTGTAAGATTATTAAATTGAAATTGAGTCATTCAACAGTTTTCAAAATAATCACAGTATTGTCAAATTGTGAATGAGAGTATTAGAGATTCTTAATTGCGAATTAAAACAGACAATATTGGTAATAAATAAACATTAGAAATTCTCGACACATAGTTTTATTACGATGTTTAGTTACAACATAGTTACAGCTTCATTCTCGTCGTTCTCAGATATTTATCACTTTGTATTGTCTGTGCACGAATCTATTTCTCTCACCCTATAAAATTATTAGAGTAGTAGTGAATATTATTACATTGGCTATAATCCAACTGTCGCGACATTCGCCATGGCCTCTCCAAGGTTAATTATTTTAATCACAATACAGCCGGAGTGTTTACAGCGGCAATTATTACTACCGACATTAATTTCTAATCAAAGTCCACATGTCCGTGTTCACTTTGGTGAAAATTTATGATGTATTTGTTACGTAGTTTAAATGGTGTTATGGTTTGTATTAACACGTTGTTATAATGTATGAAAATTGTAACATTAAGCCTGGTTTAGATATGAATATTAAACGTTTACTGATGTATATTATGGAGGCGAATTATTGAACTGTTTGTGTGATTTCTACTTTTTTAATAAATAAATAAAAATAAGACACTTAGGACATATCAGTCATTATTAATAAAAACTCTGTCCGAGTGATGGAACCTGGTGATCTGTAACATAGGTATTTTTTTTTATATATGAGAGGGCGGCAGACGAGCATGCGGGTCACCTGATGGAAAGCAATCACCGCCGCCCATGGACACCTGCATCACCAAACGGGTCAGAGATGCGTTGCCGGCCTTTGAGGAAGGTGTAGGCTTTTTCAGAATCCAGATTCTCACACATATTCAACTGATCTATGATTGAAAAATTCTTATTACTGCAGCTTTATCTTGTGAGAATGAAATAAACAAATTCAATTGAATTGACTGTAAATATAGATATTAAGCATTGGTCATCATTTTAAAGCCCTTAACGAATGTCGTACGGCGAAAAAAGTATGTGCCTTAAGGTAAATTACGCCTTTAATTGTATAACTATATAATGAAAAGACGGTTCTCTTTTTGAAAAACTATGATGAAAAAAACATTTAGACAACTTTTTCGGACCGATTGATGTAGTGCCTAGTGACCCTATCTGCGAAACCAACACGGTGGGTGAATATTTCTGTGATATACCAGCATTTATTTTCGAGTGATGAATATTTATATAAATATTTATGTATGTTTATCCGTTACCTAGATCCATAGTTACAAGTTGACTGGATGATTTTGTAAGTGTACGAAATATTTATTTAATTATTTAAAGATACATAAACTAACCGTGTTAATAGTTAAATATGTTTGAAACGACTTAACCGATACCCACAAAATAAGAACCATTTCGCATACACCAACTATATCGAAAATGAAAAAAACCACTTTCAAATCTTTCATAGGCTTAAAATTTCTAACACCCCTCATTTTGCGTCGGTTAAAATTACTACTAGTGTTCACGCATCCCCATGGATGTTGCTTAACTTCGTTAATGAAAAACATTACCATGTAACTACGCCCACTTCTCGAGAGAATCTAACAGTTTTTAAATAATTTATCTACAAAATTTCGTTCGAACAACGCCACAGGTAAAACTAGTATAAAAAAATGTTATGCATAACAAGCGTACGCGTGTCGTTGGCATATACCCAACAAAGTGCCGTAATGGTCTCGTTACGAGTAACTTACATTCGTATGAGCTGTTAATTAGTTTCCTGTTTCATACTAATTCGCTCTTATCGCCAGAGAACTCAAAGGTATTATAGATATGATTAACAATCATTTAATGGATTATTTTATTACAAGTTGAGTAGTATAATAATACTCTTGTATTACTTTTACCTAAAAATGCTGCTAAAGACAATGTCAAAAATTCTTTATTTTGTAAAAATAGGCTGCCTCTCATGTTCGAAGTGCAATTTTCCTCTTTTTTTTTGTGCACCAAGGGTTGCTACTTGACCTCAATCACACCTAATGTTAAGTGAAGATGAGGTCGAAGGTGGAAGCGTACTGACCCGGAAACCCCAACACATTTGGAGGACTAGCTATTTTATCTCGGACAACCGGAACACAACAATGCTATTAACATTACTGCTTGGCGGCAGATTTGATAAGATTTTAGCTAGCTAGCTAGCCAGGCAGACATTTAAAATGCCCTACCACCAACCAAACCGAGTACTTAAACATGGATGGGGATGGGGATCGAACCCGCGACCTCCGAATCGTAAACCCAATGTTGTTTACATTGAGCCACGAAGGCGGTTAAATCTCCTCTAACCGCCTTAAGGAGGCCTCTGAGAAGAACAAGTAAGAAAATGTTTCTATATTACATAACGAAAATTTAAAATTATTTTATTGTTAATAGCCTGACGGCAAAACTAGGAATCTTAAAGTTACAAAACCAATATGTAATTGTTATATAGTTATGGAAGTGCGGGGTCTTGAAGTCTGGGGTCTGAGGGTCGGTAGTCTTCAACAACCTATATTAAGTAGCTTACTTTGGTTTTGGAAATAAATATTTATTATTATTACTTAATTATATATATGCAGGAATGGCCACATATACATAGAGCCACGACCTTTATCCCAAAGGTCAGATATACCCCAAACATTAGCGTTTGGATGTTCCAAACTTGCTTTATACAACATCCACAATTCACCTTTCGAAATATATAGACATGAACTTGTAACAAAGCGTGAGCTCATCGAATCCAGTCGTGCAAGACTATGGATATTTTTGGTGTAAAGTCCCGTAGTCGCCTTTTACGTTACCTACAGGATGAGACGGGTTGGTTCAATTCCTTCTACGTGCTTACCACAAAGCGCGAGGGGTCTTAGTAGGTGCTAACTAGGTACATTTTACTTTTAGTAATATTAGTGCCATGTGGTTTCGGCATGTAAAACAAATAGAAACAACCCGTCTCTTCCCGTGGGTGTCATAGCAGGCGACTATGGGACTTTCCACCAAAAAACATATATAGATGTCAACGGCGATGGGCACACCCCCTGTGACACATTACGCACACATTTGCACATTTCGAAAGGTGAACTCTTTAGTGTGAATTTTAATAAATAAATACCTTTTATTTAAAGTCTATCTAGCAAAATGATGTATGCAAGAATGCATTTTATTTTTTTGAAAATAAGGTCATAGGAGGTTTGATATTTTCCAAAAAAAAAAAGAAGTTATTTAGGAAGGAAGATAAGGAAGAGGTAGGTAGAGACTCAGCATATGCTGGGTGGTAGCAGCCACGCAGTGCCCCTGACTAACGATAAACTATAGTTTTATTATTTATCTACGCACACATCACAAATAAACATCATTTTTTAAATGTTAAATATTATAAAATAGCATTTATCCGCTATAATATAATAATAATAAAAAGAAACTAACTGAACAGTTACAAACACGAAATATAATACACAATATCGCCAAGTCGTCATCGTATGCGGATGTACACACATAAATATCCATGACATGTTAATTTAGGTTTGGACAAGCGTTGGCGCTGTAATCGGCGGTAGCTGACTGCGGGGTGACCGCATGCGGCCGTCGCTCGCAGCCTCAACGTCACCTGCTCCCCACAACTTATGTCCAATCCGACACGTACTGTAAATAGCCATTACCTGATACAAAGCTGTACGATATCGAGCAACGGTTGTACGCAATCATTTAGGTACACGATAATCAAACAGTCGTTATTTATTTATGCAGTATTGTGTGAGGTTGGCTGATAAACTTTCTAAATGATTTATTAATGGTCAATTGGCCGGATGGTTTGCATTTTTAGGGTTGTACATTAAAAGGTAAAAACGGCATTTTTTATAGGATCACTTTGGTCTGTTTATCCGTTAAAGAAAACCCTTTACCTCACAAACTGTTAGAGGTAACTGAAATCGATCAATCACATTTTAATCTAAGTCACGGCCTTATAATTTAGTGAAAAATTAATATTTCAAATTCAAAGCAATCAAAAAATATGTATGCTATTGCAATATGTATTTCCCATACTAACTGACGCAGCCAACGATCATTAAAACCCTGTTCCTGTTGATCTAGCTAGAAGCTTGAAATTGAGAATGAAGCAAATCGAAAACCTATCATTTCTAATTTTATGAAAAACTAGCTTGGAATAAATTTGTCGCGGATAAGTTTACTATTCACTATATCGGGATAAAAAATATCTGTCTTACACCCTATATTCTACCTACATACCAAATTTCATCCAAATCTATTCATCCGTTTCGCCGCGATTGAGCACCAAACATACAAACATCGAATTATGATATTAGATTACCAGATTACCAGAAGAATTATGATATTAGTTAGCACGCTTAATTTTGCGGTTTCGATTAATACGCTCCGTCTAGGTCAACAACTACATAATTTGTGTTTGTTCGATAGATGTCGAACGCTCGAGGCAATAATTCTATTCACACTCGACCTTTATTTTTTATAATTCTAACAATCTTTTGTGATAAATTATCGGTTTCTTTTTTCATGTAAAAAATATGAATAGTTTATCACTATGTATTATTTCAGATATTTTTATTTGCCTAACATCGAAGTTAATAGCAATGTTGTGCTTGACTGTTGTATATAAGATAGCCAATCCACAATGTAAGTTCAGAATGAGCCGCAACACCAAAATGGTCACTCACAGATGCGTTGCCGGCCTTTGAAGAAGGTGTAGGCTCGTTTCTTGAAGGTTCCAATGTCGTTCCTTCGGCCTCAGCTACACTTAACATCAGCACTACTAGCATAACAGGCGCGATAAATGTTTATATCGCGCGAGATAATATTGGACCTGCTCATTCGCTTTGACAAAATATACAACTATCCCACTCTCACTCCTACGTCGCGCGCGACACACGATGTCATGCTACGAGGGCAGATGTGATATGTGAGATAAAAAGGTTGTGCATAGAAACTTACTTCCGCCTTGCTGTCGAAATAACTTTCAGTAATCACTTCTCATGTGTAGTATTCAGTGTTTTTTATTTACGATGTGAGTAGAGATTGGATCAAAACTCATAGTACAATAATGTCAACATCAAAACAACTATAAAACTAACGTACTGTTTAACCTTTTTAGACCTTCCTAAATAATAGTCAGCATATACCTACGAGCATAATTAAATTTACGGTCGTAACTTAGCCTTTACTGAGTGGGCGCGGCTCGACTTCAATCATGCTCCGGAAATGGAACGTAATTTGCATTATACCAGAAACTTTCCACTAATACCACACCACGTAAAGCTATTATACTTGGTTGCTAAATACTACCTTCGATATTTTTAGCTTAAAGTAAAGACTGCTCTGGTAACACTAGACTTCGATGTCTTCGTTCTCTGTGAACATAAAGCAAGATAACCATGCAACTAGGTTATGAAATAGAATAATAAATATTATATTCTTTATTAAAACAAAAATACAATTTATAAGTAAGTATTACACAATAAATATAAATTGAAAATTTAAAGTAAACCTCCGAGAAAACAGACGATTATATTTATTAAATTATTGTAAATTATTTGGCGCAATAAAGAGTATTTGTATTTTATTGTATTGATTATATCATCCTCAAAAAAAAAAACAACTTTAAAAATAGCTAAGAACTGCCGGCCGTTTAGTCTTTAATTAAAAAACCGTACGCAAATCGGTCTACGCGTTACTGAGATGCACCCGGACAAAGACTGGACACACACAACGCCGTCGTTTGTTTTTCGTCGGAGGTTAATAAAATAAAAATCAAATAAAATGGAATGCGTATTTCTTCACGGAGAAAGAATTTGAAAATGATTATTCATAAATTATATTGTCAGTTATTACTGTCATTTAAAAATCATAAAGTCAAATTGAAAGTATAAGGGATTTTTTTGACTTCGTATGATTGGTAGTGGTCACATTTAAAGTAAGTATTTATGGTTTAATTTCACACAACAAAACCATCACTTTAATATGGAGGAAACAATCTTTAATTTTTAAGTAAATCTAACGTAACAAAGTATGTTTGCGTGCAAAAAAGGTATTTGCATAACAAAGATTTATTCTTTATGTGAACGTGCACTTAACTGGATCCTTCCGACCCCACGGAAGGTTCTGCAATTTTTATTACACACTATAACTTTCTACGTACAATAATTATGTCGATATTTTAATTATCATTTAAAAAAAAAATACATTTCGAGTTTTAGATGTAATGTTTAACCGCCTCTGTGGCTCAATGTAAACAACATTGGGTTTACGATTCGGAGGTCGCGGGTTCGATCATCGTACATGTTTAAGTACTCGGTTTGGTTGGTGGTAGGGCATTTTAAATGTCCGCCTGGCTTGCTACCACCGTCTTATCTAAATCTGCCGCCAAACACCAATGTTAATAGCATTGTTGTGTTCCGGTTGTCAGAGATAAGATAGCCAGTCCCCCAAATGTGTTGGGGTTTCCGGGTCCGTACGCTCCCACTTTCGACCTCATTTTCACTTAACATCAGGTGTGATTGAGGTCAAGTACGAAACCGTCGTGCATAAAAAAAATCCTACCATCATCAACAGCCTTACACGTCCCGACTGTTGGGGCACAGCCTCCTCTCACCGGGAGATGGTATAGGCCATAATTCACCACACGAACCCAGTACAGATTGGTCATTTCTGTCAGAATACTAGCCACCTGATAGTCAGTGTTTTTAAACCGCCTCTGTAGGCCACCGATTTGGCTTAACGAATGCTTTAATTGAAAACAACCAGAACGGACTAACTCGAAATAAAATACTAGACTAGTGGTCACCCATCCAAGGACTGACAGCTCCAGACATTGCTTAACTTCGCCAGCAATCCTATAGATCCTATAAAAGGGAAAAATGCATCATTAAAGACACATTATTATTTATAGAGAGTCAAGAAATGTACGTATACTAGCCCCGTACAAGGTTCTATGTCTTTCAAGACCGGTCCGAATAACAAGATGGTGCCTGTGGATGTGGTGTTTGATCCCATAGATCCCGATTTCCAGTTGTGTAATCTTATAAGCTAGGGCGATTTACGTCGACGTCGCTCGCGAATAACTTCATAGAGACAATGAAATGGATGCGACTCATCCCCTTTAAGTCTGTACGCAGGTTCATTAAGGCAAGACTCCGAAGTTTATAGGACTTCATCTCTCTCTCTCTCTCTACAATTCTCTACAGTAGCCTGCTTTCCATAAAAGTAACTAAGTAGTTATATTTCGAACTTAAAACATATGCCTAGAAGAACATTTGTCCTCTGTGATATGAATGCAACTGATGATCACATCGAATTTGTAGACAAACTTAGATGGGGGCTTTTTGTTGTTTGACAAATAATTTTCAACAGAAAGTACATTTTCTAAGTATTTCGAGTATTACTCATTTTAACTTCATAAAGGGGCCGAGGCACACTCGAATCTAACAAAAATTAGCTCTTTAAAGCTTAATATTTCATAAACGGATCCCTAACTCGAAAAACTGTATGAGATAACCTGTCATAATTTTCAACGGCCTATACAACGACACCATATACTATGGGGTACAAAAACAAAAGAAAAATCAACCCTACTTCACGTGTACGGGTAAGTATGCCAAAAACATATTTTTCAAGAATTTATTACACCACTTTGTCGGCGTGATTACTTTGTATACCCATGCTAAATTAAAGCTTTCTAGTACTAAGAGCCTCTGAGCTAAGATAATGGTTCCTGAGGTAGAAACCCTAAAAATTAAGAAATTTAATACAGAGTGACAGCAAGTATCAAAAATAAATCGCAAGTGCCGAATTTGTTCTCAATTTAGGGATGATGAGCAAAGATGACTTTAGGGATGAGGTGTTAACTTTTCTTCATTAAAATATGTGTTGGCCTGAAAAGGCCGGATGTCAAACAATACCTAAGCTATGCATTTGCATAGCTATTTGGCTTTTTGGTATATTGCTTGACTTAAGACTATTGTAAATTATTTAACTATTAAATTAATAATGATGGTATAGGTATCTTTTTAACTGGTTCTATACACGAATTATCATTTTATATTTTCATAGTCCCTCAATTTATAAGTTACGCAATAGTACAGGTTACTGATAGTTTGAGTAATATTTCCTAGCAACAATACCATTATGTAAACTTAATAGTACATTCCTTGCCTTTCGTTTTTATTTGTTTCCCTTTTTGCTACTGAAAGTTCCATATAAAATTTCTATATAAATATCAATGTAAATAGCGATGGTAATCGCTACTTGTACGGCTCACGTGTGTTTGTGAAAGACTCGACAGCTCAGAGGGCGGAGATTGAGTTTTGTTTCGACTTTATCCTTACTACCGCGTTCACGATTTGTATGAAAAAATGTGCAGCGCCTCTAACGCATAGTTTAAAACAATTTTTTTCATAGGTACTTTTTACGTGAATGCGATAGTAAAGTTAAAAACGTTATATATTAAAAAAAGTTATATTTAAATATCTTTAAAAAAACTGCACCGATTTTCATCAAACATGGCTAAAACCTTTCCCCCTGTTTATTCTTAAATATAAAAAAACTGCACACAAATCCGACCACGCATTATTGAGATGCAATGTATGACAATGGACACACATTCGTAACTTTTCGTCAGGAGTTACCTTCCTTACTAAGAACTTATATTACCGAAGTTGCCGAACACTACATTATTAATACGAATTTAAGTACCTGTAAGCCTTTAACAACGTGTATTACTTTCGTAAGTTTCATGAAACCCAGAGATTGTGTTTCGAATTTTTTTTTTATTTAACATTTTTACTATTTCTACGTTTAATGAAATGTACTCAAGTAAGACTAAGTGTTTTAAGGTATAAAACTACTTATATTTACAACCTGCATACTCATCTCATCTAACTCGTACATGGTATACGATATAAATGGCAAACGCAACAAAGTGAAACATATCATCACTAATGCAGGGATATAAACGGAGCGTTCGACCCTGCCCGCCCGTTCAATCCATTCATTCATTCATTTCATTAGTAGAAATTCAATCTTCACTCAGGCACACAGAATGCATTTTAGCAAATGGTACGGAATTTTACCGTGGTCTGCACTTGACGAGTAGAACTGAAAATACGAAGTAAATAGTGTAGCCCTTCTGACGGCATTTGAGTTCTTTGAGTTGTGTTGAGGTCAGGTTAGGTACACTTTTTTTAAAATAAAACATATTATTCGCAGTGGTATTTTAGTGCAACTATAAATTGAAAATTCCCAGCAGGACAACGATTATGGTCCAAATAAATAAATCAACTGCATTAAAAAGCTTCCAAATAAACGGATTTCCTTTATGGCTAAAATAATCTTTTCGTTACTCATATTCGGAAAGTAAGTCCGTTGTTGCCTAAGGAGCGGGTTATAAGTAATACTTTTGAGCCCTAGGGAGAATCGTTTTCAATTGACAGCTGTCAAATAAAAAAAATCTAGTTCTATTTCTATTGAACCATGTTCCAACTTTCTTTACAGTCACTCAATTACAGCGTGATGTAAAATTTAAATAACATGAAATTATGGAATGAAAGAATATATTTTTTTAAACGATTTTATTATAACTTAGATTCAACTATTTCTTTAAATAACATAGATTTGGGCAAAATATTTACCATTTTTTCAATGATGAAAATTAAAAATAATGGCTGAATAGCTGGCCGGCCACAAAAAAAAAACTAAATAGTCGGGAAAGCGGCAATCCGATCCTTATTTGTTTTTTGAGTTGTATAGTTTTGTTTATACTTCCGTATAACAAAGGTTTGTTATCAACTCATGTTTTTATTTTTACTTTCCTTGTATTCGTAATGAAAAGCATAGTGTCTACCTCGGGTTAAAGTTTTATTTAGTCAAACTCGCGTACAAACCCCATCTCGGGATTAAATAAATTACTTGCATCCCTAGGACCACAATGTACTATTACAAACCGGTAATACATTTGCATAGAACGCGAATATTGATTTTGTAAAGAAGCCCGCCCTTTACAGCAATTATACTTTTTTAAATTCGCAGACAACTTTATCGTTAGTGCTCACCTCTTTAGTTCTTTAAAAATTGTCACATTCACAGGCATAGTTCGAAATTCAAATAATATTGAATTGATTCGGAGAATTATTGATTCCAAATTCAAAATTACTCTTTTTCCTGGAGGCGCCAATCAAATTAAGGTTGCGGATGTATTACCAGCAACATTTCATAGAATATTTAGTTTGATTATAACTCTGGTTCTAATCATGCACCGTTCGGGTATTAACTAATTTGGACGACATCGATTCATCGGCACGATTTATAAGTCAGATTCACGTAAAATGAAACATAATATCGGATATAAATCATTTACCTACTTTGTTTACTTAGGCCTGTGTTCGGCTCACCTTCCGTCCCTAACAAAGGGTATTTTAAAATTAAGTTTTTTTCGCAAATTATAGCGTACCGTGATCAGCAAACATCGCGTTTTGTTTTCCTTTGGGTATTAATAACTCAAAATATGAAGCTCGACATGACTCAACAATTCAATGATATTTGTTTGTTTCACGACCTTCTGATTAAAATTCAGATAGCAATCTAGCAGATAGCTTATTCGACGGTTAAAAGTAGCTGATATTTTTTCTCCTGTTTCACCATCCTTAGATGGCCTGATAAACTTACTGCAGATAATTATCCAATACTTTGCTTGACAGTCGGAGTGGCAACGTCGCATTTCGAGTATTACGTTCCGTTACAGAAAACTTTTATGGCACATTACGTTTCATATAATTTTAATAAATACTATTTTTTCCAAACAAAGTCTTTACGAGCGCATGTTAACATTATTTATTGAATTATGGTTTATTATGTACTTATAACACAGTTTTAAAAGAAAAAAAAACGTTACCTACTCGTATTACAAAATTCCATCACGTAAAACGGAACGCTTGCATCCATCACTTCACTCACTTTGATCCTTTCATCTTCTATCAAACACAACAAACACATAAGTTACTGGTTCTTTTGTCAATCGAAATCTAATCTTAAAGTCTTGATCATCGTATAGCAAAAAATAATTTGGACGATTCCGCACAACTCGACGCCTCCGAGGTCGTGTTATACGACCGAGAAAGTCGTCAAATTCGTCTTCCAAAAACTCAAATAAATCCATTTTACATGCAAACTTATTTTCAACCCGATTACAAAGCTAATACTACGGACATACAAAAAGCAAAGTTCTTAAAGTTACCCGCTATGTCAAAACATTCCAATTATCCGTCAGATAAAAAAATATCAACCACTTGAACTGACTGTTATTTTATCTGCCAGTTAAAACTAACCGAGAGTGGTGAAACAGAAATGTGTTTGTTATCTGTGAGATAACTTCTGGATAGACTATCCGGATCTTTATTAGCAGGTGGTGTAACAGAGCCGTTGACAGAGTAACTCCTCTTCTAGATATTTGTCGACATTTTTAAAGTGAAATGACTATGGTAGAGAAATCGTGTATTAATATTGATAATTATGTAGAAGTGATTTGCAATCACCAGCATCAATCTCTTCTATTCCATTAGGCCTCCCCAGAGCTCGCTACTGATCCCCATATTCGGTTCTCCGTGCCCTGTTGCCTTACGTAGATCTGCACATCATCTAGCATTTCTCCTAAGTTTGCAGACACACGGTGTTCACTCGAACTCTTTTACCCCAACGATCATCGGTTCTGGGACAGATGTGGCCAGATCAATGCTACTTAACAAGCTATGTCAGCAAGTGTCGTTCTCTGGCGAATCATCTCATTCTTGTTAAGACTAGGCTTCTCGCTCGCAATTCTCTGAAGGATAAGTCCCTCAGAGAATTGCGAGCACGCTAAGCCACTTCGAGCTTATGAACTAACCGCACTGTTAGTATCAGTGTTTCATCCTTAGATCTAAAAATTAATAAATTATTAGGACGTATTGATACACTTTTGTTTTCAGCATTCTTGGTTGCGCGACGAGGAGATTTCCTGATGAATGTTTCACAGAGACAGCACTGCTGATTCCTTTTGTTGGTCTCCCTTTAGAAGTACACACGTATCTGCAAGATTCGCCGGGAGCAGACGAAATTTTCTCAACAACTTAAGGGTTGTATTTTCGTTACATATCAACAGGCCACAGAAGTCCACTCATTGTCATATCAGCCACAAGATGTCCACTGCTCCACATAAGCCTATATAGAATTCCAGAGTAACCAGTTAGAAGCGGCCTACATCCAGTGAATTCCTGCAATTAGTTCCTGAAATTATCAGGTCGTCTATCCATATTAATGCCCCACTGACCTCAGAAGTCGACTGCTGGATATAAACCTCTCATATTGCACAATCGGTGCGACGAGTTGAGGATAGTAGATTTTTTTAAGAAGCTTATATAGAACCAATGATGATTGTCACCGTCTGCGCAGTTGCTGATCTTAATCTATATTAGCGGTCCTAAATAAACTATTTTAGATCTTATCACATCTCAATTACTGTTATATGAATAACAATATAAATCACTATATCATCCAGCACATCATATAGCTCTATTCTAATATTGTAAAACATGCGAGATAATTTCCGGTTCATACGGATGGAATCGGGCCGCCTTCCGTCGCTCGCTTCTCGCTGTCCGCAGACCTGAAACTATTATTCGAATTTATGTATATACTCGTGTATATGCATATATAGAGTTTCGTTTACATTTGCAAATGAAAAATATTATATGGTTAATATCTAAATTGGTTTACATGTACTATTAATGAATACTAGACAAGACTCGAGCTAGCATTGCCGCACTATGGAGATAATTCGAACACCACTGAACAGCATTTTACATCAAAACACTATATTTGAGAGAAAATTGGAGAATAGATAAGGAAAGAACGAGAATAGATAAGGATCAGCTCTGAAGATCAAAACGGAGAAAGTATAATTTAGAGAGGAAAGTGCTAGAAAGAGAGAGGAAGATGGTAATTAATTCGATTAATAACGATTTCAATAAAACAAATTAGGATTGAGAAACCAGATTCAATGGAAGTAAATACGTATCTCAGTCAAATCTTCATATTTTTGACCTAGTCCATTGAGACTGGGAAAATAAATTGTTATTGAGGTTGGCGCAATACGACTTTTTCTTCCAATATCCTCTATCAGCCGTTACCTCATCATTCACACCCTTTTCATTCATATCACCCCTCACTCAATCCCGTGTCAATCAATCTTTCCCGTGGTCTTCTTCTTCCAACCATCAACATCCATATTCACCACTCTCTTAGTTACATGCGTTTCATCCCTTCTCATAACATTTCCATACCAGGCCAAACGGATTCTTTTCAACTTTCTGTCACGGGTGCCACTTTTAAACCCCCTCTTACATTCTTATTCCTTATTTTATCCATCCTCGTCACACCACTCATCCATCTTAATATTCTCATCTCTGCTGCATGCAATTTTCTTTCATCCGTCTTCTTCATGGCCTAACACTCGGATTCATACATTACGACAGGTCTAATTACGGATTTATAAATTTTGTCCTATAGCCTGAGGGGCATCCGTGGGTCACATATTGTACCGGTAACCTGTCGACATTTCATCCAACCCTCGTTGATCCGATTTGTGACGTCCTGGTGGATCTCACCAACCCCTTGAGTAACCCAAGGTACCAGAAGTTAGCATAGCTTATAGGATTTTCCGGCAAGAGTTATGGACTAAAGACTGGAAGTACCACCGAAGTCGCAAAACATGGCTATAACTTTAAACCCCGATTTGTGTAACTTCTAGGGTTTCTAGTCAAACTACAAACCCTTATATTATCCATTCGCATGAGGTCTTAGGTAGGTCTAACTAAGGTGTGATTAAGGTCAAGGTGCTAACCCGTTGTGCAAATGTCTATGTCTTATAGGTCTTTACGACTTTGATTTATATACTTTTATTTTTATTTACTGATAAAAAATGTTATATGAAAGAGCGGAACTACTGACACAAGTAAACTTTACTTACATGTAGCCCCAACACTGGATATTGTAAAAATGTTGTCTAGTAAATAAATGTATTTTTTTTATATATATCACCATGTCTAGTTGTCCATCTGTATGTCGTTTTGGTTGAAATTTGACATGTTTATAAAAAGTTACGAAATAATATTTTTTCAAAGTAGGTAACCTCTATGTAACCATTGTACTTTTTTTTTATGCACGACGGGTTGGTACTTGACCTCAATCACACCTGATGTTAAGTGAAGATGAGGTCGAAGGTGGAAGCGTACTGACCCGGAAACCCCAACACATTTGGGAGACTGGCTATCTTATCTCGGACAACCGGAACACAACAATGCTATTAACATTGCTGCTTGGCGGCAGATTTAAATAAGATGGTGGTAGCTAGCCAGCCAGTCATTTAAAATGCCCTACCACCAACCAAACAGAGTACTTAAACATGTACCCCGCCGGGGATCGAACCCGCGACCTCCGAATCGTAAACCCAATGTTGTTTACATTAAGCCACGGAGGCGGTTAAATATATATTATATAAGTTTGTACGGATCTATAACTATATATCCTTCACTGAGATCAATCTTTGCTCAGTACAAATAGCACTGTTGTATAAACAGATAAAATATCCGGTTCCTATCGAATTATTCGGTCAATTAATATTATTATTAGGAGTGATGTCACGTGTTATCATATTATAATAGAAGAACAATGTATGACAGTACAATAAATTCAGAGTTTCCTTCCGTCGTAGCATATTTCACGCAGCACCACGCAGAAGAAGAAGCCTAGATAAGTCCATCGCTGGACGTGAAGCCTAACCCGGGGAGCGATTGTGTCGGTTTCTATGGGAGGATTTGCCATGATGGTGGCGATGGCGATCGGAAAATTTTGAGAGCCAACTTACGATCTCTGGTGTATAACGTTGTATAATGTTACGCTCGCGACCCTTTCGCCTTTTACACCCACGGGAAGACGAATTGCTCCTATTCTATTCTGCCCGGACCCGGTTCCACCACGATATTTACTGACAAAAATGTGTTTCTTACTTTTTTTATGCACAACGGGTTAGCACCTTGACCTCAATCACACCTGATGTTAAGTGGAGATGAGGCCGAAGGTGGAAACCTACTGACTCGGAAACCCCATCTTATTGGGGGGACTGACTCTTATCTGTGACAACGGGAACACAACAATGCTATTTAACATTGGTGTTAAACTTGGCGGTAGACTTAGATAAGATAGTGGAGTGGTAGTTAGCCAGGCGGACATGTAAATTGCCCCACCACCAACAAAACCGAGTACTAAACATGTACCCCGCTGGGGATCGAACCCGCGACCTCTGATCCGTAAATCCTATGTTGTTTACTGTTTCCATTGAGTCACGGAGGCGGTTTTTTTTATTATAATTTTTATTTTGTTTTAAAAGATTTTAAGAGTTTTAAGAACGCGAAACATATTAGGTACAAAATTTGAGCAGTTAAAATTCTATTATAAAGCGGAGTTTTTAGCGTCGACCCCTTCGCTTCGTTAACAGTAAATTGTTTACCCAATTAAAACTTGGCGAAACAAACAGTACCCGACAAAACAAGCCGATGGGGTTTATATTTTTAATAGAAAAATTTCGACAAATCCATACAATATATTAATAAAGGCTTATATATATATTTTATTCTATTCAAAATAAATTAGGCAAAATTGACGGCCTGCTCAGCATAACTAGAAGCAGAATTAGTTGCGTGTTATGGGAAATAGCGGTCAAACTTATAACACCCCTCTTTTTGCGTCGGCGCTAGAAATTCAATTTCATCATCTCAGCCCGTAAACATCCCATTGCAGGGATTGGGATGTTTACGGGCTGAGATGATGAAAGCCTTGCCTCGTATATGAGGGAGTATGGGCCATAGTCCACCATGCTGGCCCAATGCGGGTTGGGGACTTCACATCTCTTTGAATTTTTATTTCTCATGCATGCGGGTTTCCTCACGATGTTTTCCTTCACAATTTAAGAACAATCGGATAAATGCACATAAGTAGTTACATTAAATTTAAAAACTTTGGCACATGGCCTGCCAGGGTATCGAACCCGGTGCTCCCACATTGGGAGACCGCATCTTAATCGCTGAGCCACCGACACTCTCTCAATTCAATTTATTATAATTTTAGTAAAACTATATACTTTTTCATACAGAATGGGATCTTTTACATTTTTTTCCGCTACTGTGTTCTATTCTTATCATCAAAAATTTTATATTTAATAAACCTTTTTAGAAAAACAAATAAAAAAATGTATCGCATAAAGTTTATTGCTATTACTTTTTGCGTAAGATTATTCACAAAGCGGACATAGAAAGTTAGACTCTCAGCATTGTTTCTGTTTTTGGCGAATGATTCGTGTCGATATCGGGGGGTGAGTGACGCACGCGCGGGGCGGGAAGGGGGTGCGGTCGTTACGTCACGCGTGACGTCATGATCCTACTTCGGGTGCTGCTACGGGTTACGGGCTACGGGGCGTAGCAAGCGAGGCGTATTTGCTAAAAGTGCTTCCGTAGCCGGTTTTACGCCTAGTCATACTTGTTATCAATTTTATATTATTAGTTCAGTAAGGATACACGTAATAAGTTCCTATAATCTTAAAGGCCGTGATTTTTTGCACATTGAGAGAGTACCTTGTCTGTGATAGAATAAAAATGTTTTCTAACAAATTAAGATTAAAATTACTATTGTGAGTGTTATGTCGGAGAATATATTTAGAACTCCTGGAAAAAAATCGATCAGTAACTACGTTACATTTATGAAAAATTTCACTGAGTGCAAATATCACGACTCAATGAACTATTTTTAGAAAATATAAAGTAGCCACTGATTAATTTTTTAGAAAATTGTTTTAGGAGATCTTAGCATCTTCGACAACGCAATGAAGTTTACTGTGAACTTTAATTTAAAGCACGCTACATTATGGTTAGAATATTTTTAAAATTTATGTATGTAAAAGATCCCATTCTGTATGAAAAAGTATTACTAAAGTTATAATAAATTGAATTGAGAGAGGGTCGTTAGCTCAGCGATTAAGACGCGGTCTCCCAATTTGGGAGACCGGGTTCGATTCCCAGGCAGGACATGTACCAATGTGTTTTTAAATTTAATTTAACTACTTTGTGCATTTATCTGACTGTTCTTAAATTATGAAGGAAAACATCGTGAGGAAACCTGCATGCCTGAGAAATAAAAATTCAAAGAGATGTGAAGTCCCCAACCCGCATGGGCCAGCGTGGTGGACAATGGCTCATACTCCCTCATATACGAGGGAAGGCCTATATCACTAAAGTGGGATGTTTACGGACTGAGATGATGAAATTGAATTTCTAGCGCCGACGCAAAAACAGGGGCGTTATAAGTTTGACCGCTATGTGTGTTTGTCGGGCTGTGGCACCGTAGCTCTTAAGGTTCACCCGTTAATAAGCTGATTTCCTAGCGGTGGTTCTCAGATATGTTTTATCAAAATCGGTTCAGTCGTTTTGTTTTAATAGCTTGTTTTCTAAATTTTCAATTTATTATTTTTTAGTCCTGTGTCACAAACACAAAACGTGTCGTTAATAATAGTATAATTTCTAATCATGCAAAGTAATAATCTATATAGTAAGTATATATGGGCAAAAATGAATAAAAAATAATAATATATACCCATCTTTCCACATACACAGTGTGCCATCTAGTTCCACACTAAGCCACTATAGGCTTGTATTATGGATACCAGATGGTTGATAAACTACACAAATACATTTTTTTTATCGTAAAATGTATTTAATTATTTTGGCATTTTGTCGTTGTGATTAAAATTACCCATGTTAAATTACAACTTTCTAATACTAAAAGTTTCTGAGTTAAGCCACGGACAGACAGACTGTGGAACTCTAAAAATATGTATTCCATAGTTTAGTTATGGTGTTTGAAAAGAAGTCTCATAAAATCTGTAGACAAACTGCGTACAAAACAAAAACATTAATTCATAATTTTACAGTCAGGATTGAACGGAATCTCTTGTAATAATGGTAACACTAAAAAGAACAGTTATGTACTCTAGTGCAAACAGTAAAGTTAAACATCTATATTATTGTTTTCTATTAACAGTGGAAGGTCGCGGAGTCTTACGGGAATCAATTCTATATAGGAAATTGGAAATTGTTTCGCTCCATTTGAAATTTACCGCACAATGCAATGCCATTAGTCTGACAAACGAGCTACCATTAAGAAATGTACACATTGAACACTTATTAAGAAAAACAGTACTTGGGAAAACCTGTGCCAAGTCCGAAAAATGTTTACTTGTTCAACAGCATGTTGGTTGACAGACTTGACAGTGTTGCGGCATTATGTATCAGATAAGAGACGGAGAGTGCAATTTTACTAAAATTACCTTACATAAGGACAATTAAAGGGTTTGAAAGATCATTTGGGATTAAGGTCATGACTTTATGTACAGTCAGCTGCAGAGGAACCAGATCCCCCATACTTACTGTCGATATGTGAATAGGAGGTCTGCGGTTTCTCCGCAGCTAATTGTATATCCTCTATAAAATGTCCTTAACCCGCATTGAGTCAGCGTGGACTATGGCCCACACTCCCTCATATACAAGGGAAGGTTTATATCCCTGCAGTGGGATGTTTACGGGCTGATGATGATGATGATGATACATAAGTAATCCTATATTAATTTTATTTCAACATATAATACATGATATCATTTATGCAAAAATAAGAGCTATTTATTAAAAAGTTAAAAAATAAAGTAAACAGCTGAAACACGTTAGTTGGTTTGCTTGGTGGAAGGGCATTTTAAATGTCCGCCTGGCTAGCTACCACCATCTTATCTAAATCTGCCGCCAAGCAGCAATGTTAATAGCATTGTGTTCCGGTTGTCAGAGATAAGAGAGCCAGTCCCCCAAATGTGTTGGGGTTTCCGGGTCAGTACGCTTCCACCTTTGACCCCATCTTCACGGATTGTCCATGATCATGATAAGTATTGCTACCTATCGTACCTTGCGTATGTTCGAGATCCGTAACGTGTGCCCAAAAGACTGGCAGCGTTACCCCGTATTATAGCAATACGCACACGTAATACGCTGCCCGAGCTATTTGACACCTCTTTTGTCACCAGAGCTCTCAAATAAGCGCGATGATAGATCTTTAAAAAATCGTAGCGCTTCATACATAAGTTATTTTTCGTACCAAGAAAATTGAACGCGGGTACCAAGAAAATTTAATTTAAAATCTTACAGCCCTAAACTCAAAACGGTTTCCGAAGTTCAGATCTTAGCGTGCGTTCCTTAACTTTTATGTATGCATGTTGTATTACAATGCCCGAACTTTCATAATTAGTTGCACTCAGTTACGGTCCCGTGCTTATAGCACTTGGCGTTGCATTTGCCGCGCCGAGACATGTCATGTGCAGGTTGATTGAATTTATATTGCGCAAATTGTATAATCAAGAATAATGACGGAATAGCAGCTTGGATTTTTATTTAATGTATTCGGGCTATTTATGGCTTCAGTATCAGCAATGGATAAAATATTTATGTTACATGTTTTACTAGCTTCCGTCCATGATATGTATTACATTTTTTAGTATTATATTATGGCGCAGTAATCATCGTGAATTAGTTTTTATTGACCATTTTCTTCGTGTCAGTGCGTATTATCCGTCCAAAATTCAGCCACTACTTCGGTGTTGCCTGCCGCCTAAGGTCCTTCTTGTCACAGGTGGAGGGGCACAGGGGGCAGAAGAGCAAGTGGGCCATAGAGGGGGTTCCACATTCGCAGTGTGTTTGTAACTGGTCGATGAATCCCCACTTCGCCAGGTTGCCCTTCAGCAAACATGTGGGCTTCGGGCGATTTAGCGTATTCCAGGTCGACCACCGCAGCTTGTGATCGCAGTTTTATTGGTATAAAAAGTATTGTATGTCTTATGTTGCTGCGTATGGATCATTTGGCCGAGTTATGAACGTGAACTCAGCCATACGCCTATTTCGTTCACGAACTGTACCATCAATCATCATCCTGTGTATATCAATGCCCTGATTTCTGGTTAAAACTGCACCAATTATATACAGAATTAGCCTTGATCGATACAATAATATATAGAAATCACTGTTAGCTGTGTTAACGTTAAATATCGGCTCCAATTAATTACTTTACCACAAAGCCGCGCACCAAAAGTGGAATAAGAAAATGTAATTTAAAAATCTTATCATAATACAAGGAGTAACGGAAATGTAACATTATTTATAACTGTTTTATTTTAATTTGACTCTGGGGGCACATAATTCTCGCCCTTGCTACAATGTGCGGGCAAATTGAATGAGTTTCGCATGTAGAGGCCGCTCAGTCCGACGACGCCGCGTCATCGGCACGCAAAACCGCCATTTCTGTATTATTATGGAGATCACTTCCATATTGAAAACTGATTACTTTATTTAATTTGATTTAAGGGTACATTTATCGCATCGCGTCGGTCGCATTTTATAGTGTATTTCATTAAAACGCATAAAATTACACAGGGTCAATTTGAATTCGTGTAATTCCTATTAGCTGGTGACGCTACTCATGATAACTTACAACTTACCCCAAGGAACCATAGATCGAATTAGATTAATAAATTTTCCATTACGCATACAAAATAATCTGAAACCACCTTCAGTATGAAAGTCCAATAATTTTCGGCTGGTGACTCCACTCCTGATTAAGAACAGCTATCCGCTAGGGACTATAGCCGAATTCAGCCGAAATGCATATGAATTTAAAAACCAATAACCCTATAGTATTTTTTGATATTTCGCGAACGCCAAGTTGGATTTTTTACTATAAAATGTATCCTATGACACTCCGGGTATCAAGACGAATCTAACGACACCATGCACTTTGAAATTGCTACAGGAGGTAACATAGAAATCTACATACTACTCTGTGTAAAAAGTATCGGGAATATGTCAATAAAAAGACCCGCGTAAAAGAGGTCGTTCTAATTTTTTTACTGCATGTTGGTAGCACTGTACTGATTTAGCGCGCAAAATTTGAGCGGGATCTGTCATTTAATTTGTTTTAAACTACACTTTTTGTTGGTCATAGTTTTGAGTCCTCGGCGATTTTTACAATGGAAAATATTGTTGAACAAAGAGTGTGCCTTAAATTTTGTGTTTCAAATGATATTTCATGTGGTGAATCACTAAAAATGTTGCGAAATACCTACGGCGAATCGTGTATATCGAAAACAAGGGCTTATGAATGGTATAAGGCTTTTAAAGAAGGCCGAGAAGTAGTAGTAGACTTGCCTCGTTCTGGTAGACCTTCAACCGCTACGACCAAAGAAAACATCGACAGAATCAAGAAGCTAGTGCTCGAAAATCGACGTATGAGTCTGAGAGAGTTGGCTAGTGAGGTGAACATATCTTTTAAGTCCGTCCACAACATTCTCATTGACATTTTAGGCATGAAACGCGTCGCCGCTCGACTAGTTCCAAAAGAGCTCAATTTTGTTCAAAAAGCGCAGCGAAAGCATGTCGCTGAAGACATGATTTCCCGAGCTTCTACGGATCCGACCTTTATGAAACGTATAATAACTGGCGACGAGACATGGGTTTATGAGTACGACATGCAAACAAGCCAACAGTCTTCAGAATGGCGTCTCGAAAACGAGCCGAAACCCAAAAAACCGCGGCAAAGTCGCTCCAAAATCAAGGTGATGCTGACAGTTTTTTTTGACTACCGTGGTGTGGTTCACTCCGAATTCCTTCCAGAGGGAGAAACAGTGAATAAAGAATATTATTTAGGCGTCATGAAGCGTTTGCGTGAGAGTATCCGCCGAAAACGTCCAGATTTGTGGCAACACAACTCATGGATGCTGCACCATGATAATGCACCATCACACACAGCCATTATAGTGAAAGAGTTTTTAGCGAAAAATTCAACAAAAGTTCTCGACCAAGCACCGTATTCACCTGATATGGCTCCGTCTGACTTTTTTTTATTTCCCAAGTTAAAATTACCACTTCGAGGAAAACGTTTTGAGTCGATAGAAGCCATAAAAGAAAATTCGCTGAATGAGCTAAAGGCCATACCGCAAATAGCCTATGAAAAATGTATGGAAGACTGGGTGAAGCGGTGGAGATGTTGTATTGCAAGCGATGGGGCCTACTTTGAAGGCGATAAAATAAATTTAGATGAATAATTTGTATTTTTTGTTTTATTGACAAATTCCCGATACTTAGTACACTGAATGTACATACATACACTCGAAAAATATTACCCTCCTTCCTCGGACAGTCGGGTAAAAAGTGGCATGTAAAAAACAACTCGCCTTAATTTTAGTTTTACATCTAAATCTCGAAGAATTAAAAATGACTTCTTTTATCGAGTAACAGAAGTCCCACTATATCACGAAATTGAATTATCCATCACAAAACTATTTTTTTTTATCGTGAACTGAATTTCTATGTCGTGAAAAAGTCTCAAATCACAAACATTGTCTATTCCTTAATTTCTGTCCTTAAATTGAAAAACTGATTTTGATCTTGCGAAACTTGAGATAAACATAACTAAATTATCTATAATTTATTTATTGCAACGGTGAAATTTCATACAACTTGAGTTATGTATGCGAAATAGATTTCCGTGTCACATAACGAATTTCCTTATCAAGAAAGTTGAGCCATCAGGTACCTGATTTATATATCGTTTAATTAATTTCTGTATAGCAAAATAATTGTTTATAGCGAATCTTGAATCCCAAATCAGTAACCTAACATATCGTACAGTAAAAATGAGTTCTTTACTCTAACCTAATTATCTTACATTTTCGTGTTTCCCACTAAGTATGCCTCCTACCTTATATAATGTTTCGTTTTCGCGGGTTGGCAAGAAGAGATCTCTTATTCCTTCGTTCACCCTTTGTGTATTTGTATTTAATTTATTTCTATTGTGTATTTTCATTTGTGTGTACAAAGTGTTAATAACACAAATAAATAATAAAATGAACCTGCATTTCTCTATTGCTAGAAATATGGAATTGTATATGCAATTTCCTGGAGTAATTTCACTGAATACTTTAGACGAAAAAATAAGTGTTTTCCGAATTCACCGTCCGCTTTATCATAGGATCCCAAACAGCGAACAAAGGTGAAGATTAAACTTTGCCTTAGCGCTACCTTTAGGGCGGAGTAGTTGAAGCGATCCTGTAATCAACATGACTCCTCACCCCCTCGTCACACTATTAATCTTTCTCTTTCCATAAATTGAATATTCCTGGGAAATTTATTTTAATATTATCATATAAAAATCATTTTCGAATCTGTTCAGTGCGTTACAATGGCACAACAAACAGACACATAGGCGTAGATTCAAACTTGTAATTCCCCTCAATTTGCGTCGTTCCGCAGAAAGTATTGACTTTGAACCGCAAAATTAAGGTTGTTAGTAAATGAAAATTTTATTTTATTTTCTCTATTTACAAAGAATTTATTACAAAATTCTTATACATAGAACTATGACTAAAGTTATGCCAATTAAAGATTCTCATTATTGCTAACACGTGATAAGACGGTGGCAGTTAGCCAGGCGGACAATTAAATTTTTTAAATTCTCCCGGGGATTCGAACCGGCGATCTCAATTTTGTAACATTTATACTTACTGTTAACATTGAGCCATGGAGGTGGTTGTTCGTTGAGCCACAGAGCGGGTTACGAGGTACCTAACTTGTTTAAAAAAAAACACATACATAGGTACATCGGTCACTCATCACCCAGAGGTTCGACAGTCCGTATAAAATGCTACAGACTTCACGCTACGGTAGGTATCAATGAATTGCGGGTCAGGTATAGAAACAGCATAGACCGCACACCTCATTCAATCCTCTCGGTTCAACGCAGCAGCAAACAAAATGACCGAATATATGCCAGACACTACAATATCATTGCAGACACGGCTAGTTATAGAGTTTGATGACATTCAAAGTCACCGTACTCATACTTCTCAATGACCTAATTTTTACTGCATTACTTAACAAATATAGATAATTGAATAACTTTTTGTATCGTAATTATATAAAAATATCGATTAATTAATAGTGATAATGTGAATTAAATATAAATTGACCTCTTCAATCATTATTATCATAAATATTAACTGTATCTTTCCAAAAAACTATATCAGTGATTTACACAGGAAAAGATTGAACGGAAGTGCCTGCCTGGAGATCTGTAGCACAGGTTTCGAACCTATTTCAGACTCCAGTCTCTCACAAAGAAATTTGTTTTTGTATTTATCTAACATTACTATTTCACAATGTACCTATTTCTTTGTGGTGAGATAATAAATATTATTATTATTATTATTATTATTGAACGGAAGTGAAGTTAGGAATCGACATTTTACTAAAACAATTGTTATTTAAATAATAATAGAAGCTATATCTACGATTCATTATGGAATGGAATGCCCATATTACAACTACTACTGTAACATATACTTAATAGTATCAGTATGCATAGTATAAAGTATAAATAGGTACCAATTTTTTCCGAGCTTACAAGGGACTATTAATCACTCTTTACCTGGTCTGGCAACCCTGGTACTTGGCGCCTGAGTCATTCAGAATTAATAGCACAGATTGGTCGATCTGCGCCTGACGGTTAATTAATTGACTACTGATGAACGATTACGCCACGTTTAATCAAGAGAAGGGTTTTTTCCCAGAAAGTTGCATGCATACATTTTTGAATAGACCTGATATTTTCTATGACGATGCGGTTCCGTTAGTACAATTGTCTTACTGTAAGGTTACTAAAAGAAAATCATGTTTAATTTTCTTATAATGGCATAAAAGTAACAATGAATTATTCCTTTACTAAGCTCTTGACCTGGAAACTATCCTTTGGTAATGGTGTCAGTCACACGGATTACCTAGCGTGAAAAGTCTGTGGGCACTATTTTATGGGATTATAAATGGATTATAAAGGTAAATTGCGTTATAAAGGTATAAAGCGTGCAGACTATATGTCGGCGCTTTGCCGTCGAGCATGTGTCTCGTGATACATCAGAATGTGTCCAACTGTGCACAAAATCAGATGCAATAAAAATTTAATGCAATGCTAGACAACACAAAGAAATCGCAATGGGGCCCTCATATCTCTGGTATACAGCTGGGTTGAATTTATTTAAAAATAAACGTAATAGAAATTCGTTCCCGTTAATATACAAAATCTTCCTTTTAATAAATTTAAAGATACGATAAAACAGAAACTTGTTAAGAAAGCATATCATCCATGAACTAACCAGCTCGGTTGCTTGCCAAGGCTATTAATTCATAATTATTAATGAAATAAATTGTAGTTTTTGCGTTCAGAAACCTATTTCAAATAAAACAACCAACCTTTCGACTTTATTGCTTATTCTTCTGTGGGGAAAATTGCATTTTACACGAGCAATTGCTTAAAATTGTATAAAGTGTGGCTATGTTACGTATGCCCTGTGTACCGTACCTTACATGTTTAAAAAATATTATTATTTTGATACGATACATATTTGTACAAAGATGTTACAGAATTAGAGAATCGATTGTCTATGACTCGTCGATTAATGTTAAAGCAAGGATACTTCTATCGCATCTTTCAACATATTAGGATTCTAAGTTTACTAGTTACTACACAGAATATTCGATTTTAATCATGGGTATGAAGATAGCAAGCGCATAGCAGACAAATCTCGACGGGGAAATATGCTGTCACTTTGTAAGCGCGATAGTGGCAGCACCATTTTAAAATGAATACTCCCGCATATTCAGACAGAATGTCGTGGAAACTGAGAAATGTTTATGTTTTATCCAATAAATTGCATTTGGCACGATCTTCCTGGCGGTTTGTAAAATAATGGAGAAGGAAATAAATGTATAAGGTGACGTAAACACTCAAACTTCAGCTTTCAAAGTGTTTCAACACTTTATACTTTTAAAGATTTTATGTGATTCAGTAAAAAGAGAACATACAAGTAATATTGTTTTTTTATCATTATTATTTTATTTGTTCAGGTTAGCAAAAACATAAATATACAACTAGTTATTTTTTAAATTGTATAGACGAATAAATGTTGACCACAGATTATATAAAAAACAAATAGAGAGTGGACTTGTTCACCAAACTCACGTCCCTGCCCGAGCTCAAACAATTCAGATTTCATCAAACACATTTCGTTAAACCAATTATCGATTGCTGATTTAGTGCAGTCTTCTCAGTGCTCAGAATCTAAAATTTGGATTATCTGTCGCTAAGCAGCAATAATAATAATGACCAGATCCGCATAAATGAGAGAAAATCATTTTTTTTTATATAAGTTCCTGGATATAGGCACAGAATTAATATAGTACTAACGTAACATAGGTTCAAATTCCACACATTTATTTTACATGATTGCATTGCATATAATTTTTCGGGTTAATGCATTCGTTTGGCGGATCCTTCAACCTAAATATTATAAATTAATATAAATAAATTTAAATTTGTTTCTTTCTTTTTAAGCGGTTGGGTTTTTGCTTTTTACATTAAAAAAATATTTAAAATATTATTTGTTCAGCTTCAAATCACAACAACATTTAATATAATTAAGGACATTTCAGTTGGCTTGTAACCATTTCTGAGGCTACTGACACAGTACTCTGTCAGATGGATATTGTGTAGGTATTGTGGACGACCGATTGGTATATGTGGATAGTGACCCTGTAAGCGAAACCAACGGTTGCCGGTTCAATCCCGCCAGTGGTAAATGTTTGTGTGATGAATACGAACATTTATTCGCGATTTATGGATTTACGTATCTATGTATGAAACATTTATGTATGTTTATCCATTATCTAGTTTCCAGTGTACAGTCCGCTTCTCATGAAACTTTCTACGTACAAGCAGGATACATAGATCTAAAAAGTTAGTAGAAAAGACTTTCAAAATATCGATTTTAAAAGACATTTTTCCTGTTACCATGGAAAACTTAAAATCGCACTAATTTAGTCTTAATACTATTTTTTGAACATTTTCTGTACTACTTTTTAGATCTATGTACGTGCTTTATGCGTATAAAGTTTCATTAGAATCGAAAAATTTGGACTTGTAAGTTTGTATAAACCTGTGGTATAAACCCTCTTAATAAAATGGTAGGTACAATGGCGGCCTTACATCTGGAAGTGATTTCTTCCAGGCAACCGCTAGGTAAAAGGAGTAGATAATACTAATTGGATGGATAAGTAGTTTTAATACACTCGCGACACAGAGTTTGTGTTGTTGGCTCCGCCCTCGTCATACGGTCGCGCTATGCAAACAAGGTTATTACAGGCTTCTCTATATCTTTGTTCGTTTATTTTCTACCATCATAATGTAACAGCTAAATATTTCGAATATTTTAAAGGGAAATTTCAACTTCCTGTTTTGTGGTTTATTTTAGTTAGGAAATTGTTGTGAGCGGTGTTGTTCAGGTGGTAAGCAAACTTTTAACGATTAGGTATTTAGATACACATACATAGTTGACAACCTCTGACGCCTAGTTTCGTACCTCAGCTGGCAAAGGTCCCCGATTCGATTCCTGCTTAAGACAAAACGAACGTTTACTGAATTTTTTTGAATCTGGGTGGATTTTGGATAATGATCCTAAAGGTTGCATATACTTTGGCATTATTACCTATTATTATCCTCATTCAAATTCACAGAACGAAATCTGGTTCTTCATATAGGGCGTTCATGGTTCTTTTTAAAATTGAATTAAATCTAAATGCGACTAAGAGTAACTAATATTACTAGGTACTATTTATAGCACTTTCATAGGTATAGTGCTAGTGACAGAAAAAAGAAATAGAGTGTCTTCTTTTTCTGAGATCATTGTTACATAATTAAATTGTTAAGGCAATGTAATGTCTGAATTACATTATAATAATAAAATACCATCCCGGGTTATTCGCGCATAGCTCTCGATAACTACATAGGTAATATGGACTAAGCCACATGATTTGCTAATTGTATGAGGAGGCACATCTTGAATGAATTGCTGTTATTGTATTGTCGCAATGATGTTAGAGAAAGTTTAACGGTTTAAGGCAGGTTATTAAAGGTTCCATAACTGAACAGACCAAACAAAACCCTAACTAATAAATAAATAAATATTTCGGACACTTACACCAGTCATCCAGTCCTAAGCAAAGCTTGTACTACGGAAACTAGATAACGGATAAACATACATAACTGTTTCATACGTACAACGTAAATCCATAACTCGGGAATACATGTTAGTCTCCATCACACAAAAATTTACCCTCGCGGGATTCGAACCCGTAACCGTTGGCTTCGTTGATAGGACTATCTACTACACCAATCGGGCGTCAAAAAATATCTACATAATATATATCCATCTGTCAGAGTGCTGTCTCAGTAACCTCAGAAATGGTTACAAGCCCACTGAAATGTCCTTAATAATATTAAATGTTGTGACTTGAAGCTGAGCAAATAATATGACGACCTGTCTGGTGTAGTGGTTAGAAACTCTGCTGCTATACGTAAAAGTTGCGAGTTCGAATCCCACTAGGGGCATATATGTTTGTATGATGAATACAGGCATGTGTTCCCGAGATATGGATGATTTTCATTTTGTATTTATTTACAAAAAAAATATGTATTAGTGTAGTTTATCAACCATCTGGTATCTATATACAAGCCTAGTTGCTTAGTATGGAACTAGACGGCGCTGTGTGTATGTGAAAAGATATTTATTTATTTATTATTATTATTTATACAAAGAACAAAATGTTACGGTTTCCTACTTGTATAAGTTCCACTCACACTTGGCAATTTTTATTTAAGCGGAGCACAAATAAAATAAAACGCAATAGGTAGATCGATCACATTTCATAAAAACTACAATTTAACCTCGCCTATAACGCGATCGACGTTGTTTCAGCAAATGTAAAGAAGGTGAGAACAAAAGAATACGTTTACCTCTCCCACAGGAATAACTTTATGGAAAGCAATTCTTACAGATAAACCACTTTTACGAGAGGTGAAACACCCTATCGCTTCCACACGAGAAAACAGTTAAAAGCAACACGTGGTGCATTATATGGGTACCTACACTGACTGCGGTACTGACGTGTTCTGTTCGTTTGTTGAAAATTTTCAAACATAAAAGTTAAAATGTCGAGAGGGGAAATTTACCAGTCGACCTTTACACTGGAGGCGAAAGTTTATCTCATAACGCGTCTTCGTGTTCATACGCGAATCCTCTAGGGTCGCGTGTGGTAATTTTAATTAAGTATATTTACCGAGACGGGCGCCTGGGAGAGGTAATAAATGTTGGCCGTAAAGGTAACAAATGTGCACGGGAGGGCTCTGTGCCCCGCCTGCCCCACTGCCTCGCCTCGCCGTTTCACCTGCCTCACGCCCCGGGCCGACTGCCTCGGAAGCTGCGGAACTGCCAGCTTGACGACAGGTGATATCCACCTGCGCGACACTTTCCTTCCTGTTTTTCAATGACGTCGAGCGTTTGGCAGGATTTTCAAATTCATAGTTCTAATGTTGACTGGCTATTTAAGTTAACAAAGCGTAAACAGCACAGTCTTTTTCACAGAAATTAAAAAACTATGTCATATTTGAGTCATTTTAAGATCATTGTTCCGAGGAGATAAATTTTACTTTCACTTTCACAAATCATCTAGTCCCAAACTAAGTTAAACTTGTACTATAGACACTAGATAATGGATAAACATACATACATAAATATTTATATAATCTTCCATGACTCGGGAATAAATGTTCATATTTATCACACAAACATTTCCGCGTCGCGGGATTCGAACCCGCAACCGTTGCTTTCCATGACAGTGTCACTATCCACTACACCAATCAGTCGTCAATGAATAAATAGCCTTTAGACGTTCGGATTACCCGGAACGTCCATCAGTGACCAAGTCTCCATATTTTAATTAGCGTCCTCATTGTTCCCACACACTATCGGCCCCGAAAGCCCTAGGCACCTAGGCCTAAGTGTGTATTAAGTACACTGTAGCATGCCCATGGCTGCGTTTCGAGCCACTAGCGTGTTTATCTCACCCTCCGAGCCCGCCTCGTAAACCTATTTAGATTTAATCTCGCACCGGCTGAACGACGAGCATTCTATTAACTACTGCACGCAACCCGCACCAATAATTATCACTTTTCAGTGTTAAAGTTTATGAATAAGTAATCATTGACCATTGTATATTATAAATTATCTCTATTTAATTAAATCTATTAAAAATAATCATAAAAATGTGTCTTTTGTTCGTAGAAATATTCTACCAGTTCCTGATTGTGGACAATTAGTCACATTTGTAATTAAAACTTTACTGAATAACAATGATAATTATCATTACATGTTATATACAAACATACGCGTATATTTATCTCTTTTATTATTTATTGGTGTAGCGGATAGTGACCCTGTGAGCGAAACCAACGGTTGCGGATTCAAATCCCGCGACGGGTAATTGTTTGTATGATGAATACGAACATTTATTCCCGGGTCATGGATGTTTATATAAATTTTATGTATGTTTATCCGTTCCCTAGTATCCATAGTACAAGCTTTGCTTTGTCCGAAATATTTTAAATTACAATATTTTATATTTACTTGATCAAACACAGATTGCTTTTTAAGTATTTATACCACCAGTTAAAAACAAATATCCATTGGCATAGCAAGCAGTTTAAAATCCGAAGTACTTTCAGAAATAATTTAATGTAAACAAACTCGCGGCCATTGCTGGGCTTTTTCTCTGAAAACTTAACCTCGCCTGTTACTATTCGATTACGAATTCTATGCATTTGGCTGAACGGCAGGATTTAGACTAATATTTTAAAATAGTAGTAGGATTTACATTTATAGTACATTTAAATTAGATATTTGCCTAAATTGTATTCAAAGATAAAAAATAACATGTAAAAATTTGTCAAGTGACACAACTGAGTTGGGCACATAATAAATTTTCTCTTATGATTTCGCTATGATTTAAGGAAATTCCATAGAACTTTGTAGGTGCCACATCTTGCACGTCTTTTGAGCCGACCTTATCCCCTTTCCCCTAAACATTTATGTTTTTGAAATTGATATCTCTTAAAACCAGCTGTCTTAGATCATGAGCTTCTGTGCAAGCATTTATCATCTATCATTTTATTTATAACATAGGTCTAGGTCATAGGTAGGTATAACGAATGTCAGTCATGTTGCAAAAGAAAACGTTGTCCATTCATCTCTAGCACTCGATCCGTTGCGTATATGTATCCGAGATTCAGTAAATAATAATCATGTATTTCAGATTTCAAAAGTATTCAGTAAAAGTGGTATTCCAAACATTAAAAGTTTAATGATTGAATCATCATCCACGGTTCACCTTATGAGATATACAGAAATGCATACGTGACAAGGGGTGAGCCCATCGCCGTTGAAACGTGCAAAACTAAACTATATAGATGTTTTGTGGTAGCAAGTCCCTTAGTCGCCTTTTACGACACTCACGGGAAGAGTCGGGTTGGATCTATTCTATTTGAGTGTCGAAACCACACAGCATTGTTTCATACTATTCTGTTCATGCACCTTCATATTCCTTATAAGGTAACTGCATTTAACTAAACTTGCAGTATTACCTCCCTTATACCTACGTTATATTTTCTCTTGGCAGAAATGAGAGAGTTTTGCCCGTCAGTAAGGGAAATAAAATTTTAATAGCAGTTCTCAGACTTATGTATTTTAGACGGATCTCTAGGAATTAACTGAGGTCGTTCGACTGTCGTCAGCGTAATAAACGAAAGAGTTTCATTTCGCTCATCACCATCGCAGCATCATTTCTTGCAGCCTGATAACGAGTACTCGATTTTTTTATTTGTGATAGCAACTCTTTATTAATTTAGATTAAACTTAAGTAAAATTAAAGCCAATTTCTTTCATACACCTCTTAGAAATTTTCTACAGTGACGAGAAAATAGATAAGTTTTTTGTTATACATATTTCACGTTTCATCTTATTATCTCAGTGCATATTACATAATATATGTCAAATAATTACAGAGATGGATAGGATTCGAACAGGTTCGTGTAAATACACGACTTACGAGTGAAAGTACTTGTTGGGTCAGCTAACGCTGCAAACGCTGAATGCGCTTACACTGATAATTCTGCCAGTGCCTCAAGTGAAAGGGACGTTCGGCTTAAATCAGGACCTCGGAAAAAAATAATTAGTGGGTTGGTAGCAGTATTAGTAGGTATACAGGTTGAAATTTAATTCGTGTAATTCCAGTTTACTGGTGGCTTCACTCCTGATTACGAACAACTTTCCACTAGGAACCATTACCGAATTCAGCCGAACATTGTTGGACTTCCATACATGTATTTATTTGGGTGATATATTTATTATTAAAATTAGTTTACCGTGCACGCTACCTACATGTCATGTGCATAATTCTTCCTAACACAAAGGTTGCCTGGAAGAGATCGCTTTTAGTGATAAGGCCGCCAAATTGTACTATCCCCTTCTTCTTATTCTTTTTTTTATGCTTCTTATTGTTGTACAATAAAGAATATTTTGTTGTTGTTGTGAAGGTGGTTTCAGAATGGTATACTTTGTATCGGTAATCGAAAATTTTTTGATCGAATCCGCCTGTGGTTGCTTGGGGAAAGTTGTTCATAATGAAGAGTAGCGTCATCAGTTAATGGGAATTACACGAATTCAAATTCACCCTGTTTGAGGATTCCTTTTTGTTTTTGAGGTACGGTACATGAAAAAGTTAGAACGTACAATGTACAAGATTAATAGAGGCTACAATCGCACAGTCATTACATTAATTCACACACGCACGGCAGATAGTGGATCCCTTACGGCAATAATACGGGCCACAACTTGAATAACAGATTTAGCAGACGTCCTTAAGTTGCTAACGGACATAACTTGAGAATTTATGACGTTCAAGTTAAACGTAACATTTCATTTGAATTAGGTTTAAGTGGATAGATCCAATTCACTAATGATAATCACCGCCTCATGCATGACTCAATGTGAACAAATAGATATTACAAGAAGGAATGGTTCGATCCCCAGCGGGGTTAATATACGATTCGGTTGATTGTAGCCAGCATTTTTAACGCCCAACGAAAAATTACGGTTGTTATGGTGTTTGACGGCGTCGAGTGTCCAGTCTTTGTTTACATATATTTCAGTACAATGGTTGATATGATCTTCTGCTCTTACTACCAACTTTCTGTAAAATGTGTTTCTTCTTTTGCGCAATTGTGTTTTATTTTAATTTAATTCATTTATTTATATAAGTATTTAATTACAAAAAAAATATATATATAAGTAGTATATCGACCATCTGGTATCCACAACACAAGCCTATAGTTGCTTACTGTGGAACTAGATGGCGCTGTGTGTATGTCTAAGGATATTTATTTATTTATTATTATTTATTTAGAAAACCAACAGCGGTTTTACAAATATAATATAACAATTGGTTTACCGTAACATTAGCCAATTACAAGTTTCCCTAAAGTGACAAATTATAGCGTAGGTAGTTGGAGTGATAATTAAATGTACACAAGAAGTTAGTTGTTTTGTAAAATTATCAACTTCCCCAGGTATCGATTTTTTGCACGACTTTGGCACGTAAAAAGAATAGAAACAACCCGCCTCTACCTGTGAGTGTTTTAAAAGGCGACTAAGGGACTTCCCTCCAAAATACAAATATAGATTTGTGTGCATTTCTGGATACACCGTAAAGTAAATCGTGGATGTTGTTTCAAGTATTAAACTCTCAATGTTTGGAACACCCAAAAACGAATGTTGGGGATATCTCTGACCATCCCATTTGGGATAAATATCGTGACGTTATGTATGTTGCTATGTAACCTGTAACTCGTATTTAGCACGCAAGTAAAATCTCTGTTATACATGGTGAACTTTTATTCGTATGACCCCTGACAACTTTCTACAAGGAACCAAGACCGACTTCAGCCGAAATTCGTTGAACTACCGTACTAAAGATGGTTTCTGAATGGTTTCCTTGTTATGGGTAATCGCAAATTTTTCAATCGAATTCGACTGTGGTTACTTGGGGAAAGTTGTTCTTAATCAAGAGTGACGTCACCAGTTAATAGAAATTACACGAATTCAAATTCAACCTGTAGCATGTCTTAAAATAATTTATGAAGTTAAATTTGACTTTGTTGTAGAGTAAAATGGTGTTAAGAACCAGGCATCCACGAGAGGTGCCATCGTCTACTTTAAAAGATTTTGCTTCTAGATTCAAACAAATCGGATTTGCGTTCAATTTTCCTAGACTTTAGGAAACTCTGTATTTCAGTTGAGCAAATTCCGACCCAAATGTGAAAGTAGGAAATTCCTCAATTCTCGACCCTGCATTGCGAGAATTTAGAATGTGGGATTTAAATCTTTGCTGACTCGCCGGATTGACTTGAATGTGGTTGGAAATATTCAAAGATATCATTTATCAGGGCAAGAATTTCGCAATTTCAAGCTATTTTAAGGTAGACCTAACATGCAATGATATTTAAAGGGCTGTTAATAAACTATGGCATGATCGTTTTGACATAGTGCGCGTGGCGAACAAGACATTGTAATTCGTAGCACGAATACCTTGCGTGAGTCGCCCTGCCTCATTTCATTAACGATAATTTTGCTATAATAGGAGCTTAGAAAATCAAGTTTCGTCATTCAGGTTTTATAAATTGCTGTTTCAGTCGTTTTGAGTATAATTTCATACAAATTACATAAATTGCATTTGTATATATAAAAACTATGTATATGTACATCTACTTTATTTTACTAACGGACATACCTACTTCTGATTTTACATGATAATTTAAGAGGATTTATCCCACGCCACATTCCGTATAAATTTTCAAGTCCACGAAATGAATAAAGTGATTTTAATGAAACTTTGTAAGTGTAAGCAGGATATATTATGTAGATCTATAAAGTTCATGGAAAACATTTTCAAAATAAATTTGAAATTAAATAAATATATTGCAATATATTATATAATTAGACTGAATATCGCTGAGCGGCCTATGTCCTTGCTTACTTAACAATAAAAAAAGCCACGCAGAATTTTTTTAATAGCCCTGTTTTCTGATAGTTTTGAATAAAAAACGGAATGAATAGGAAACAATGTCGCACGCGGAATTGATTTCGATCGTCAATTGATGGAAGTTGAAAAATGCACCGGGTCAAATACTCCACCGATGTGGTTGCACCTGTGAAACCACACTTACAAGTTAATTGATATGCTGATACTATGAACGCCCAAAGAGTCTTCATTATTTTACTCTAAACTTGCACAGTGTCCCCAGCAATATAATTCATAATTATTATTAACTATTTGTTGCGCGAGATATCTCGTTAACATGGGTAAATATTAGCAGCCCGGCGGCAAGCAGCAAGATTAATGAACACGACCTGTCTGCGAGCGGGTTACAGCCGATCGTGTTGCGGTGCTAGTGTCAGACACTCAGACACTGCTCTACAGACTGAGCATGCTTGTATTGCGCCCAAGGATTATGTTACGATGCGGAAATATCCGACACACCACAGCGGAATTGGACGAACTCTGTTGTAATAGCTGGGCAAGGGAAATTAAATTTGACTTGCCAAGGGGTTTAAAGTAAATACCGGCAGGACTCTTAACTGTATTTAAGTGTACGTAATTATGTCATATTATCACATCACAGGCTATAAAAGTGGTCTACTTAGATGCTTATGCTTCTTCCACTAAGCTACTTTCATCTCTTTTTATGACTGTGGTAATTAGATCAAATTCCTAATTACCACTGCGCAGGCGCGTTAGTTATTGCAGATTTTTAGGAGTTGGCTAATGGCCTTGCTGCCCATTACTGGTCTATACTGTCATGCTGATAATCCTTCCGTCGCCTTATATGACACTCACAGGATATTACGGGCTCTTTGCCTCCGACCACAAAGTCCACTGCTGGATGTGAGCCGGTTTTCTATGGGCATTTTCACGTTGAGTAGTCAGGTTAGTGATTCTGGCTGGTCTAATAAAATTGCCTTTAATGCTCACTATCTACGTAAACCTACAACTTTTACGATATCCATTGGAAGAGAAGGTTTAGGTTGATTCTTGTATTACCTATCCATAAGTCACATTGGTGATGGTATACTACCTCATGTTATGGACTAATACTTTGTATTATTAATGTAATCATTTTAGGCATTTAGGAAATAAGTGTGATTTAAGCTCGAAATTACTTGAATTTTAAAATTAATATTAAAATGTTTCTGTTCCAGGTACGTTCCTGCTCCAATTACCTCACCTGTGCCGCCTAGGTGAGTGCTACGACGCGTAGCAGTTCGCTACGCGTGCAACTTCTCCTTTGCATTTTTATGATGCTAGCAAAATACACAATCTCCATTGGAATAGTACAGATAGCTGAAAATTATATTAACGGCTTAACATAAATAATATTTTTTCACAAATATAGAGATATTTCATTTAAGTTATGGTTTACCTTAAAATTTATGTAATGAAACGTAACGTAATGCTACAATAAACTAAGAATTAAGTGGGAGTCTAAACTCAATAATGCACAGTAGTGCCGTTTGCCACGAGTTCGTCCAGACCATTTTAACTGGAATTCTAGACACCCAAAACCATAAAATGTCTCGTGGGTGGATCTAGTCCAGTCGTAAAGCCGTGTAAGTTGTACGAGCCCGAGAAGTTCGATGGACTTCAGCTTCGGTTGAACGATTAGCCACCGACAATGTACAGACATCTCCTAGGCGACTGGCGGCTCTTAGTTAAAGTAGAAAACTTGGACGTCGAAATTGAAAAACTTCACATTTTTTACTTGACTTGTTTTCCACCTAACTAGTGGAATGAAAATACAAACTTTATGTGACTCGATAAAACCACAGCTTATAAATACATCTAACACGCCCTGGAAGAATTTGCTGGGTTCTTATGGTCTTAGAAATAAAATTGCATATCGTACACAATTAAAGAGATTTTCAACAGTAAAAATATTTCGACAACCTAAATAAAGATGTAATTTGAAGCCGGCCATATAATAACCACACAGCATTGTTTCATACTATTCTGTTCATGCACCTTCATATTCCTTATAAGGTAACTGCATTTAACTAAACTTGCAGTATTACCTCCCTTATACCTACGTTATATTTTCTCTTGGCAGAAATGAGAGAGTTTTGCCCGTCAGTAAGGGAAATAAAATTTTAATAGCAGTTCTCAGACTTATGTATTTTAGACGGATCTCTAGGAATTAACTGAGGTCGTTCGACTGTCGTCAGCGTAATAAACGAAAGAGTTTCATTTCGCTCATCACCATCGCAGCATCATTTCTTGCAGCCTGATAACGAGTACTCGATTTTTTTATTTGTGATAGCAACTCTTTATTAATTTAGATTAAACTTAAGTAAAATTAAAGCCAATTTCTTTCATACACCTCTTAGAAATTTTCTACAGTGACGAGAAAATAGATAAGTTTTTTGTTATACATATTTCACGTTTCATCTTATTATCTCAGTGCATATTACATAATATATGTCAAATAATTACAGAGATGGATAGGATTCGAACAGGTTCGTGTAAATACACGACTTACGAGTGAAAGTACTTGTTGGGTCAGCTAACGCTGCAAACGCTGAATGCGCTTACACTGATAATTCTGCCAGTGCCTCAAGTGAAAGGGACGTTCGGCTTAAATCAGGACCTCGGAAAAAAATAATTAGTGGGTTGGTAGCAGTATTAGTAGGTATACAGGTTGAAATTTAATTCGTGTAATTCCAGTTTACTGGTGGCTTCACTCCTGATTACGAACAACTTTCCACTAGGAACCATTACCGAATTCAGCCGAACATTGTTGGACTTCCATACATGTATTTATTTGGGTGATATATTTATTATTAAAATTAGTTTACCGTGCACGCTACCTACATGTCATGTGCATAATTCTTCCTAACACAAAGGTTGCCTGGAAGAGATCGCTTTTAGTGATAAGGCCGCCAAATTGTACTATCCCCTTCTTCTTATTCTTTTTTTTATGCTTCTTATTGTTGTACAATAAAGAATATTTTGTTGTTGTTGTGAAGGTGGTTTCAGAATGGTATACTTTGTATCGGTAATCGAAAATTTTTTGATCGAATCCGCCTGTGGTTGCTTGGGGAAAGTTGTTCATAATGAAGAGTAGCGTCATCAGTTAATGGGAATTACACGAATTCAAATTCACCCTGTTTGAGGATTCCTTTTTGTTTTTGAGGTACGGTACATGAAAAAGTTAGAACGTACAATGTACAAGATTAATAGAGGCTACAATCGCACAGTCATTACATTAATTCACACACGCACGGCAGATAGTGGATCCCTTACGGCAATAATACGGGCCACAACTTGAATAACAGATTTAGCAGACGTCCTTAAGTTGCTAACGGACATAACTTGAGAATTTATGACGTTCAAGTTAAACGTAACATTTCATTTGAATTAGGTTTAAGTGGATAGATCCAATTCACTAATGATAATCACCGCCTCATGCATGACTCAATGTGAACAAATAGATATTACAAGAAGGAATGGTTCGATCCCCAGCGGGGTTAATATACGATTCGGTTGATTGTAGCCAGCATTTTTAACGCCCAACGAAAAATTACGGTTGTTATGGTGTTTGACGGCGTCGAGTGTCCAGTCTTTGTTTACATATATTTCAGTACAATGGTTGATATGATCTTCTGCTCTTACTACCAACTTTCTGTAAAATGTGTTTCTTCTTTTGCGCAATTGTGTTTTATTTTAATTTAATTCATTTATTTATATAAGTATTTAATTACAAAAAAAATATATATATAAGTAGTATATCGACCATCTGGTATCCACAACACAAGCCTATAGTTGCTTACTGTGGAACTAGATGGCGCTGTGTGTATGTCTAAGGATATTTATTTATTTATTATTATTTATTTAGAAAACCAACAGCGGTTTTACAAATATAATATAACAATTGGTTTACCGTAACATTAGCCAATTACAAGTTTCCCTAAAGTGACAAATTATAGCGTAGGTAGTTGGAGTGATAATTAAATGTACACAAGAAGTTAGTTGTTTTGTAAAATTATCAACTTCCCCAGGTATCGATTTTTTGCACGACTTTGGCACGTAAAAAGAATAGAAACAACCCGCCTCTACCTGTGAGTGTTTTAAAAGGCGACTAAGGGACTTCCCTCCAAAATACAAATATAGATTTGTGTGCATTTCTGGATACACCGTAAAGTAAATCGTGGATGTTGTTTCAAGTATTAAACTCTCAATGTTTGGAACACCCAAAAACGAATGTTGGGGATATCTCTGACCATCCCATTTGGGATAAATATCGTGACGTTATGTATGTTGCTATGTAACCTGTAACTCGTATTTAGCACGCAAGTAAAATCTCTGTTATACATGGTGAACTTTTATTCGTATGACCCCTGACAACTTTCTACAAGGAACCAAGACCGACTTCAGCCGAAATTCGTTGAACTACCGTACTAAAGATGGTTTCTGAATGGTTTCCTTGTTATGGGTAATCGCAAATTTTTCAATCGAATTCGACTGTGGTTACTTGGGGAAAGTTGTTCTTAATCAAGAGTGACGTCACCAGTTAATAGAAATTACACGAATTCAAATTCAACCTGTAGCATGTCTTAAAATAATTTATGAAGTTAAATTTGACTTTGTTGTAGAGTAAAATGGTGTTAAGAACCAGGCATCCACGAGAGGTGCCATCGTCTACTTTAAAAGATTTTGCTTCTAGATTCAAACAAATCGGATTTGCGTTCAATTTTCCTAGACTTTAGGAAACTCTGTATTTCAGTTGAGCAAATTCCGACCCAAATGTGAAAGTAGGAAATTCCTCAATTCTCGACCCTGCATTGCGAGAATTTAGAATGTGGGATTTAAATCTTTGCTGACTCGCCGGATTGACTTGAATGTGGTTGGAAATATTCAAAGATATCATTTATCAGGGCAAGAATTTCGCAATTTCAAGCTATTTTAAGGTAGACCTAACATGCAATGATATTTAAAGGGCTGTTAATAAACTATGGCATGATCGTTTTGACATAGTGCGCGTGGCGAACAAGACATTGTAATTCGTAGCACGAATACCTTGCGTGAGTCGCCCTGCCTCATTTCATTAACGATAATTTTGCTATAATAGGAGCTTAGAAAATCAAGTTTCGTCATTCAGGTTTTATAAATTGCTGTTTCAGTCGTTTTGAGTATAATTTCATACAAATTACATAAATTGCATTTGTATATATAAAAACTATGTATATGTACATCTACTTTATTTTACTAACGGACATACCTACTTCTGATTTTACATGATAATTTAAGAGGATTTATCCCACGCCACATTCCGTATAAATTTTCAAGTCCACGAAATGAATAAAGTGATTTTAATGAAACTTTGTAAGTGTAAGCAGGATATATTATGTAGATCTATAAAGTTCATGGAAAACATTTTCAAAATAAATTTGAAATTAAATAAATATATTGCAATATATTATATAATTAGACTGAATATCGCTGAGCGGCCTATGTCCTTGCTTACTTAACAATAAAAAAAGCCACGCAGAATTTTTTTAATAGCCCTGTTTTCTGATAGTTTTGAATAAAAAACGGAATGAATAGGAAACAATGTCGCACGCGGAATTGATTTCGATCGTCAATTGATGGAAGTTGAAAAATGCACCGGGTCAAATACTCCACCGATGTGGTTGCACCTGTGAAACCACACTTACAAGTTAATTGATATGCTGATACTATGAACGCCCAAAGAGTCTTCATTATTTTACTCTAAACTTGCACAGTGTCCCCAGCAATATAATTCATAATTATTATTAACTATTTGTTGCGCGAGATATCTCGTTAACATGGGTAAATATTAGCAGCCCGGCGGCAAGCAGCAAGATTAATGAACACGACCTGTCTGCGAGCGGGTTACAGCCGATCGTGTTGCGGTGCTAGTGTCAGACACTCAGACACTGCTCTACAGACTGAGCATGCTTGTATTGCGCCCAAGGATTATGTTACGATGCGGAAATATCCGACACACCACAGCGGAATTGGACGAACTCTGTTGTAATAGCTGGGCAAGGGAAATTAAATTTGACTTGCCAAGGGGTTTAAAGTAAATACCGGCAGGACTCTTAACTGTATTTAAGTGTACGTAATTATGTCATATTATCACATCACAGGCTATAAAAGTGGTCTACTTAGATGCTTATGCTTCTTCCACTAAGCTACTTTCATCTCTTTTTATGACTGTGGTAATTAGATCAAATTCCTAATTACCACTGCGCAGGCGCGTTAGTTATTGCAGATTTTTAGGAGTTGGCTAATGGCCTTGCTGCCCATTACTGGTCTATACTGTCATGCTGATAATCCTTCCGTCGCCTTATATGACACTCACAGGATATTACGGGCTCTTTGCCTCCGACCACAAAGTCCACTGCTGGATGTGAGCCGGTTTTCTATGGGCATTTTCACGTTGAGTAGTCAGGTTAGTGATTCTGGCTGGTCTAATAAAATTGCCTTTAATGCTCACTATCTACGTAAACCTACAACTTTTACGATATCCATTGGAAGAGAAGGTTTAGGTTGATTCTTGTATTACCTATCCATAAGTCACATTGGTGATGGTATACTACCTCATGTTATGGACTAATACTTTGTATTATTAATGTAATCATTTTAGGCATTTAGGAAATAAGTGTGATTTAAGCTCGAAATTACTTGAATTTTAAAATTAATATTAAAATGTTTCTGTTCCAGGTACGTTCCTGCTCCAATTACCTCACCTGTGCCGCCTAGGTGAGTGCTACGACGCGTAGCAGTTCGCTACGCGTGCAACTTCTCCTTTGCATTTTTATGATGCTAGCAAAATACACAATCTCCATTGGAATAGTACAGATAGCTGAAAATTATATTAACGGCTTAACATAAATAATATTTTTTCACAAATATAGAGATATTTCATTTAAGTTATGGTTTACCTTAAAATTTATGTAATGAAACGTAACGTAATGCTACAATAAACTAAGAATTAAGTGGGAGTCTAAACTCAATAATGCACAGTAGTGCCGTTTGCCACGAGTTCGTCCAGACCATTTTAACTGGAATTCTAGACACCCAAAACCATAAAATGTCTCGTGGGTGGATCTAGTCCAGTCGTAAAGCCGTGTAAGTTGTACGAGCCCGAGAAGTTCGATGGACTTCAGCTTCGGTTGAACGATTAGCCACCGACAATGTACAGACATCTCCTAGGCGACTGGCGGCTCTTAGTTAAAGTAGAAAACTTGGACGTCGAAATTGAAAAACTTCACATTTTTTACTTGACTTGTTTTCCACCTAACTAGTGGAATGAAAATACAAACTTTATGTGACTCGATAAAACCACAGCTTATAAATACATCTAACACGCCCTGGAAGAATTTGCTGGGTTCTTATGGTCTTAGAAATAAAATTGCATATCGTACACAATTAAAGAGATTTTCAACAGTAAAAATATTTCGACAACCTAAATAAAGATGTAATTTGAAGCCGGCCATATAATATCCTCCCGCAAGCTAATCTCTTTTATTACAATTTTGTACCACATTATGACCAGTACACCTACACATTTACCAATAAGCATCACTAATTAATTAATAAGTACCAGTTCTGGCTCTCCTCTCTCAGTAGTGTGAGACGGAAGAATGACACTTAGTTCTTTGAACTGAGCATTATAGTCCCATTTCTTTTTACTATTAAAGACATTTGTTTATCATTTTATGTTAAAATTTTTGTAATATCCTGTTTCAGCATTGTTTGTTAAAAATTTTTTTTCTTCTAAACGCTACTAATATAAAAAATAGGTTATCGTATCTACAATAACGATATCATAACCCATGTGGCTCTATGCTTCTACTCTTTAGCGCAGATACACTCTTCTTTTAATTTGAATTCAGGCAGTCCTTCAAATAATGATTCAAATCATGGGATCAGCATTTATGCCTTCAACAAACTTATTTTTCTTTAAACTCTCCATTCCGTGTGATACATTTGCGAGCGAAAAGTATTCCTCATACGAGTATGATCGTTTTTAAGATTATGTTATTATTATTTCTTATTGTATACTTAAAATAACAAACCTACTATCGTGACGATCCTCATTGCTCAGCATGATAAAACATGAAGTCTTGATACCTACATAAAGTCAATTTCTAATCGTTTGGTTGATATCAATTAACAGAAATGTCTTGATTTCGTTAAATTGCCCTTTCTAATCAATATTCAACACGAAGCAAAAATATTCTTCAATTGAACAATTCAGTTACTGATATAATAAATAAGTAATATATTTCTTTTTGATTTTGCTGATAAAAGATCAAGTAATTGGTCATTGTCATCATCACTGATGACCACAGACCTCTTCCATGTACTTCGCCTATGCCTAAAACTGACCTGCATCCAGCGACTTTCTGTGTGATCAGATTATCTGTCCACTTTGCGGATAGACGTCCCACGCTGTGCTTGCAGGTGCGTGGTCTCCATTCTAGAACTTTGTTTCTCAACGGCCATTAGTCTTACATGCTATGACCTGTCTACTGCCACTTTAACTAACAAATCTATTTTATTAATTAATTAAGTAGTTCTAGACCTCAACCATACCTATGTCGGCATACGTAGTACTTACCTTACCCAGATAACTACAACAAATTCAAGTGTCAAACGAAATGAAACCCAGCTCAGATTTCTAATTTCAGAATAAAAAAGCAAAATCTCACTGTTCACCTTTACAATATTATAAAACTTTTTTACTTGGAAAGTTTAAAATTGTGTTCAGAACTCGGTTCTTACAAAATATTAGGTATCATTTGCATCTGTCGCTCTTTGCTCCGTTTATTGCTTTGCGAGCAGCGATCATTAGGCAGGCACATGTCAGTCACTTGAATATCAAGCCCACCGCGATTTAAGGATTGATAAACTGGAAAACTTTTGCATTGAACTCCTGAAATGAAAACCTTAGTGCGGGCTGAGGCGAACGACTTCCCAGAACTTGCTTAAGTCAAATAAAGACATTTTGCTCTGGGACCAACCCAAAAACTTCGCTTAGTTTGTGACATTGTGTGCTTTCAAATGCTTGAATTTGCTCGTATTTGTATTTTGACCTATATAAACATCTAATTACGAAACGGTATTTGTGAACAAGCAACTTTAACTTAAAACAATAATTGGACTTTTTTTGTACACCTGTCTCAGTTGTACATTCAATGTAGATATGCTGTCCAGGTAGAGAACAAGCGTAGTTTAGGATCGATAAACTGAGGAAATAGAAAACTGACGAATAAAGACAAGTGGCATAGATAAAAAACTAAACAAAATCTCGGCGATAATAAAAAAAATTAACACTAAAACCCCACTCATCATATCAGCCACAGGACTTCACTGCTGTATATAGACCTCCCCCACAAATTTAGAAGCGCGAGCGACCGGTTGGAAGTGGCCTGCATCCACCAATTACATTAGGTTAGATTAGGTTGCCGCTGCGGTTGTCGGTGCGTGATTACCACTCAAAAAGTTTAATATCCCATTGGTCATTAGTTCTTTGAGCGATGTGCCCTGCTCACCGCCACTTCCACTTTTAAGGGTTTCTTCGCATAGAGCTATTTTTACACTGCAGAAATTCCCCTCTGTTATTTTATACTTTTCATATCATTCAACGCTGATTATATCGTCGAGCATCGTCCGCTCTATAAATCGTTGCGTGACCTTGAGCCTTCCTATATGAGGTCCATAGTCAGAAATCACGTTTCATATCACCATTGGTACGACATGTTGATTAAAGACTTTCCTCTGCACTGAGGTATTTTGGACGAGTTTGTACTTTCTCGAAGTGGGACTTTTTTAATCAGACCTCTTATCCTAAGTATCTCCTTGTGTATTGTAAAGTACGAGTGTATCTGCACTCGTACTTTAGAAGAATCCCGACTACAAAAATGATTTCGTCAATTAATAAATTAGAAAACTCCCGAAAGATGTCATTCAAATCCACCAAACAACTATGAAGCGAAATATCTTCGAAACGCCTTAATCGATTTGCATCTAACATTGCTGAGAACCTGTCCTCTCTTCTAAGATTAAATGGATTTTAGCGTCTATGAATTACGATATTGTACACTCGTCTTGCAGATCTTTATAAGACCATTGTAGGAGCATTGTAACTTCTATGAATTCGGCTGTTAGTCTTTAATATAAAAGACCGCACTCAAATCGGACTAGGCATTAAAATATACTTGCGAACAAAGACTGGCGACACACACATACACACACAACGCTATCAAATGCCTCGTTTATCGTCGGTGGTTGAAAAGAAATAAAATAGAAAAGCAAACACTTCTTGCTGTTTACAGGCAATATCATATTTTGTTAATTAAATAATTGTCATGTCCGGGAAGATATACACAATAATGGGTTGATAGGGGCTGCTAATGATGATGATATGTGCTGCACAGGTGAGTGGAATAATTAGATGTAAATTAGTAGATAGTGATAGGAAAATACAAAGTTAATTAGATTGTAGATACCATTCCCACTTGGCGCCAGATTGCGGCACTCGTCTCATTAGCATTATGGAATATTCAACCACGTTTAGTAGGGAGCAGGGAAAGGGGAATACGTACAACCGGGTGATATTACCGAGCTAGTTACCGTACGCGCCTGCGCCACCGGGCACTAATAGGTATTAATAATAAAACATACTTTAAACTAGATAATGATGATCCATTAAAACGAAATGGTTCTATTAGCTTCAATCAATTCATGTCTAGACGGGTGCTAATGTATGACAAACATTTTCTGCATTGTAGCTATTAGCTCAGAGGGGAGTCCACTGCGTTGATGCCTTAGTAGTCCAAACTAACTTAATAGTTCAGTGAAAATACGTAATTTTGTGGTGTAACCTCCTATAATCTTCGTTTCTGATTTTTTGTAGAAGGATAGAATGCCCATCAGAAATCGAATAAAAATGTTTTCAATTGTATGTTTAGTTAAAAAACCTACGATATTAAATTAAAGTGACCGTTCTTTGCGTTGTAGAAGATGCTAAGATCTCCTAAAACAATTTTCTATGTTTAATCAATGGCTATGGCTACTTTATATTTTCTAAAAACAGTTTATTGAGTCGCGATATTTAACCTCGGTGAAATTTTTTGAAAATAGTTACAGGAATTCTAAGTATATTCTCCAACGTAAAGAAATTCATAGTGATCATTATAATGTAATAGTCTGTCTGTTTTTTTATTACTAAATACCTATACTTATCTAAAGCAAGCTACCGATTTGCTAGAAAACATTTTTATGCCATCACGAACAGGTACTCTATCCATGTGCAAAAAATCACAGCCTTTAAGATTATGGGAAGATAAAAGTATATCCTTACTGGACTATAATAAAACCTAATAAACCCGCTCTGAGCAGTAGTTTTCTGTGAAAACGGAAATGTCTGTCACATATTATAATCCGCCTAGACATTCAATTCAACAGTTTATACAACGATCTGCCGACGATACATATGTAATGCCAATTTAATGTCATTCTGAGACAAAGTGTGCCACGGTACGTGCTTAAAAAAATTGAAAATAGATACTTGATAAACAATTCAAGTAATTTCTGTAGTAAATTCGGTTGTAAATTACTGACACGCCCAAATGTTACGCTGAAACACGTATTGGGCGTGAAAACCTGTCGTAAAACGGTGGTATAGCTCGCAAACTCGGAACATTTGATTATGACTGAGTGCCGATGACGTTTACGACTGCGCCAGCGCGAGTGAGATTAGACACGACACGCGACGCGGGTGTTTGCGGGCGTGTTTGCAGGCATGCCTTCCCTTCACCTGTTGTCCCATTTCGTAAACAAACAAATTCTGATTATTTGGATAACGCAGTTTGCTCACGCCCCGGCTCAGATAGCAAGCCATACCATTAAGCCAAATGGAAAGTTACGTGTCGTCTCTTTACATTCCTTGACTGAGTCTTACGATATTATGGCGTTAGGGGCCATTTTGGAGATAACGTTTTTATATATTCACATTTTATAGCAGAACCACCTCAATTTGGGGACCTTGCATTCATATTCATTTATGCATTCTGTTTATAATCTAATTAGACTATAGTCATACCTATGTCGAGGGATACAGAGGCACAGGAAGGCGGAAGAAATGAACTGCTTAAGGAATGATATGTCTGTGAACAGGGTGAGTACCGAGATGATAGAAGAGAGGGCACGAGGAAAACATATTGTGCCGAGTGCCACGTAGAGTGGGTCTTAACCTACTTATTTTCTGTAGTAATTGTAGTAAAAAAATTATAGACTATACTCATATTAAATACTGCTGATATTGCAGCCAATATAATGCAGTTCGCATGTCAAACATGTATGAAAACTAAACAACAACTTACCTCCTCCATTGAAGTTTTTAAATCATTGAACAGGTTCCCGGCATGTGATTATTTACGGGTGAGGCTAATAAAGTCCGCCCATGAAAGATATCCGCATGTGAAACGGCGGGTACACACGCCAGTTGTAACGTTACAGTTATATTTATGAATACTTACATGGATTATGTGCCACTACAACACGAAACGAGCGAACGACATGAAAATAAACAAACCAACGACTCAACTTTCTGCGTAATTCGAACATGTTGATTGGCGCGGTTCATATCGCGTAATTTTATATAAACTCCTGCAATTGCAAATTATTTATGTGACTTGAGAGGTTGACATCCATCGACACCGTAGTAACCGCTCCCGTGGCTCAATGTAAACAATGTTTTCAAAACGAAGGTCTTGGATTCGATTTTCAGCGGTATACATGTTTATTTAATGATTAGGTTGATGACAGCAATGTCCACCTGGCCGGTACCATACTTTCATCTAAGCCTGCCGCGTTGTGTAAATAAGTTGGGGTTTAGGCGAAGCTTCCACTTTCAGCTTCATCTTCACTTAGCATCAGGTCTTATTGAGGTCAAAATCAAACTTGCTGTGAATAATAAAAACATGAACTTTCAAGTCAAATTACTCGAAATAAATAAACTAGTTCTAATGAAATGTTACAGACAAGTCTAAAAGGAATATTTACGTAGTATCTTATTTAATAATTTTAATTACTGAAGGATGTAGTAGAAAGTGAAGTGAAAGATAGGTATAGTGGCACAGGTTTCCAGATCGGATCCTTTATAAGACTTAATGCACACAGAGTAAATCACCCGGGCGAACTATGTCAATCACCTAGGTGAATAAAGTCTACCTATCACACAAAATCTACGCCCTACTAGATTTAATGCATCTGGGTGTGCTATTGCATCCTCATGAGTACCCACTGGCCACTAATAATTATTATATTTTTCACAATAACTATAAATAAAAAAATTAAATATATCAACGAAAGTTATCATCCAAATCCAACAAAAAACTGTGTTAAAAAAAAGACATACAAACGGCCGAATTGAGATAAATATCTTCGAAACGGGTTAACCGATTTTCATTTAAAATGGCTAATAATTTGTCCCCTCGTTTAGTCTTTAATATAAAAAAACCGCACTCAAGTCGGACTACACATTACTGAGTTACATGCGGACAAAACTAGACATACTTACAAACAAAAACACCATTAGCACCCCTCGTTTTTCAAAGGAGGTTAAAAAAATATAATTGCATTTCTCTACCATGTATAACTTAAAATCGTTTTAAAGTAGTATCTCAGAACTATTTTATGTATCTAACCATTTGTGTTAAAGATTCATTAGTTTTTCAATTCGAAGATTTTGATTGTTTATATTGGACCCCGTGATTCGTGGCATGAACATTTGTGTTTAGAATGTAGTGTAGCTGAAGTGTACAACACGAGCAAAAGACAGTTGCACATCTCCATTGAAGTCTAATCGATGCTTACACTTTGTCAGCAAGCAACATTCATGTGTGAAAGTTACTTGTAAGTCTGTGCTTAAGACACAGTTTACTCTTCGGCACTCCGCTTGAATTGCAATTCTATTATGCGAGTCTATAGAAACAGCAGCCGAAGCAATCTGCTTTCGTTCTAAAATAGGGTTTCCACAAGACTGCTCTATAGTCAGATTATTAATATATGGTATAGTAGGGTTATTTTGTTCCGCGACATACAATGTAGATAGCTACATTTCAAAGATGTACCCAGTGAGTGCTATCCGCGAATATACTGGTGTAATACCTATTGGGTGGAATATCTCTTTCGACTGTTTTGGCAACCCTGGTGTAAGAGGTGCTCGAGTGTCTACTTTGAATAGAAACTACGTAATCGACAGAAGTTTGACGCAGCCTTTCATCCTTTATCAAGGGTATATCGCACCGGATTCGGCGCCCAATCTTTGGAACGCACCCTCTGATACTGCGTTAGAAGTCGAAATTACGTTTTCGTTTTTCTCTCTAAAATGGAAATTAATTTACATACAAGGTGGATTTCGCTGATCAGAGTTTCGCTCGCAATGGAATGAATATATTTCCCTCCGTTATAGGTAACGAAAATAATTTTGTATTTTTTTTTTATATTTGTATTCTTCTTCTTAGCGAATCAATGGCAAATTCTTGAGGACCAGAATTTATTTGTATTAATAACAATTTATATTATGAAGCCAATCCAAATATTTGGGTAAATATCAAAATTGGGTAAGTTAGTCTTTGAAATATTATTGTTGTAGAAAAGTTGGTCTCATGTCTGTTATACATACTGGATTCATTTTTTAAATAAAATAATAACGAGGTGCTGCTGTTGTATGCATGCGCGTGAACTACTTTGTTGTGATGTCTAACTTTAAGTGCTCAAATTCCATGACCAACTTCTTATTAGTAACGGCTTACCAGATTCTTCCAAGCGTCAGTATAGTAATGTGTTAAGTGGAGCTCCGACTTCTTTGAAGGCTGGTAGCAAAGTGCTTCCACATTTTGATGTGCGGATCTAATGTATTACTGTAAACGTCATCACCGCGCCATTTCCGGTGATACCAGCGCCACCAGATTCACTTCTTGTAGCAAACCGCGCACCATGGTATTCATGCGATATTCGAAATTATAAATCCCGTCGCTATTTTATCGCTATCCGTGACATGTTTATTTACGAGTAACAGCATACATTTACTCATCTCTTTTCACAAGTTATGCCGAATCTATCTACAAACTCGACTAAGACTGTGTTGGTAAGAGGCTCATACCAAATTACCAGTAGACAGGGAAACTCCATTAGGTTTCATGGGTTCCACTCGCGAGGACGAATGGCCGGGCTGAAGCGGCGAAATTAATTAAATTCCTCCTTAAATTCACACCCAAATCGAGGTCTAAAGCGAAAAAGAGTAATAATGAACAGACTTATTCTTATGAAATTAAGTTTTTGTTGACACCAATGTTACTTTAGCTGGCGACATAACATATAATTTCTGTAAACTGAAAAATTATTATATCTGATTATCGTTTAAATACTTATACTTGTTGGAAGACATTAAACCATTTCCGATATTGTAGTTATAGTTAAATAAAAAATAAACGTACACACAGCGCCATCTAGATCCACAGTAAGCATCTAGGCTTATGTTATGGATACCAGATGGTTGATAAACTACACAAATACTTTTTTTTGTAAATAAATGCATATATAAATGAAAAACATCCATAACTCTGGAACAAATGTATGTATTCATCATACAAACATATGCCCCTAGCGGGATTCGTACCCGCGACGTTTTGGTATAGTTGTCAGAGTTTCTAACCACTGCACCAAACAGTCGTTAAAATAGTTCAGTAAGTGAAAGATTTTAACTCGGATATCTTAAAGATTTTTATTTACACATCAGATAACATCTATGATTGTGTAAAATAACATAAGCACGAGATTTCCTAACAAATATGAAGTGATTTTGCAACGTTTCCCCGTTAGCTTGCTCTGTCTGGTATTGATTATACAGGGTGAAATTTAATTCGTCTAATTCCTGTTTACTGGTGACTCCACTCCCGATCACGAACAACTTTCCACTTAGAACCGTAGACGGATTCGATCAAAAAATTTTCGATTACCCCAATTAAACCATTCTGAAAGCATCTCTAGTATGGAAGTCCAATAATTTTCGGCTGAACTCGCATATGCTTCCTAATGGAAAGTTGTTCGTAATCAGAAGTGGAGTCACCAGCCGAAAATTTATGGACTTCCATACTAAAGGTGGACATGAAAGTAATCGAAAATTTTTTGGTCGAATTCAACTATGGTTCATTGGCGAAGTTTGTTTATAATCAAGAGTGGCGTTACCAGTTCAAGGGAATTACACGAATTCAAATTCATTCCGTATAACGAAGGACATGCTAATGCATGTTGGTAATACTGTCATCGTCATTTCGTTACTAAAGATACTAAGAACTGCTGAAACTATTTTATAAAAAAAAATCGATCAATCGTTTTTCCAAAAATAAACATTGAGACACAACAATCTTTGAAAAATGTTTGTTTGTATTAATGAATGTTAAATAGGCATTGATTAAATCGTTATAACACAGCCTCAGGGGTTCCTTTTCGAGGAGCACTATACTTCACAGTATTAGTAACTACTAAGTACCTACACTATACATAAGCAATTGATTATGGTGTAGTCAATTTAAGTATGTACATGAAACAACAAATTTATAAAATACAATTGACCATACCTATATCTTACAGAAAAAATACGACGTCCAACTCGCTTCCGTGAGGCATAGTACCTACGCTGGCGCTATTGCCCCGCTGAATGCATAAGCTTATCTGCTGAGCAAAGTAGACACCAGCTCTCACATCTCCAGAGGCGTGGACCAGTCTAACGGATAAATCCTTTACAAATTGTACATAAGCTATTTTTTAATTTATTAAAAAACACTTTTATACTATCACCGATCGGTATATCCATGTGCAAAAAATCGAAAGTTACAGCCTCAAATTTACTTACCCTATTCTATCTATATATACAAACGCGCAGAGTGCGGAGAATTACTTTAGACAACACTAATATAGCGGCAGGCGGCAGTGGTTGCTACGTCATAACATATTATCTCCGAGCACCCCGTAAAAAGCTCAGTGGTGTTAGATCCCATACTTTTATGTGTCAACCTCACAAATAGAAGCTTGATATACCGCGTGTTGCCATGTTAGAACTACAAAAATCACAATTTAAGAACTTTAAACAGTGGGTATTCACAAGTCAGTGTCTCAATAGTAAACACAAAACGCGCTACACCTGCTATAAGTTTTCTTAGACTACAATATCTTACCAATGTTATTGGTACTACATATGGACTTAGGTAAATTTCGCAGGCCATTTTCTATATGACCGACTTACGGTAAGCCGCTTACGGACTTACAGTCTGTTTGGACGTAGCACATTTTTGGAAGCTGTACTAGGCGATTCGTATTATAGGCAACATGAAATATTCCTATGGAAGGAATGCCACATAAAGTAAAATAATGCTCGATTTTTACCGTACAAGTAAAACTTTACAATATGACGACATCTAAATGCGCCTATTTTGCGTGTTTAGAAAGGAAAGATTACTCTTGCAACCCGAATTCTTACTTGAAGTCGAGCAACTTTTGGATGTCTCCCAAACTTTAACCAGCATTTTCCGATATTACCAGGTCGATGGTAGCACCCGCTCTTCAGAAGCAAGTGCACACTCGGTATAAACTGTGTGTGACGTCTAAACTAAGCAGATATTTGAATTCAGTGTACCCGTTATCTTTTACAATCTATTTATTACCAAAAACCTACCTTAACCATTAAAACTCTCATGACGACTTTAAGTTTTAAAACTATTGTTTACAGAATTAATATCTGTAATCATAAAAAAACTCTTTGATATCTTTCTCACTGCAGCTGAAAGGCCCTGCTATACGTATACATCTTTAACCTCTTGGAATATAATGAGGATCTTACCATTGCTTTTGTCGACACCTTTTCCTGCAATCAGTCCACTATTCTTTTCATTTACCTCCCCCCGGGAGGGCAAAGACATTGGCAGATAGAAATCTGCATCCACAAATACTCGCTGTAGAATATAATTGTCAGCCTTACGTCGTTTATGAATGAAAAAAAGTACAATGTTCACTAATGTTAAACTAGAACAGCTGTAATATTAACAGAAGTGGAGATTACATCCACTTGATCCCCTTCCCTATAAGTTAGCCTTATGGCTGATTTTGAATTCAATTAGCTATACTCCCATTTGCCGACGGGGGTGAGAAACTTCTTTCCTACTTCACACCTTCAACGTTCCTTTAATTAGTCTCGGGCCCAAGGTAGCATTAGAATCACGTAGGGCACAGTCTACCAGTAGTCGACGTGTCGAGTATCACTGTTGATCTTAGCTTACAGTAGTTGCAGTGGTAGATATGTATTTACATCCATGTCTGAGAATATTAATATCAAATATCCATAAAATTATTCCAGAAAATTTGCGATGATAGGTTTAAATTTGATATTTAGCGTATGGTTCTCGCCAAGTAGAATCAAATTAATATTTCAGAGCTTGTGGGTGTTCTACAAGATGATGGACCAATGACGAGCAGTAGCGTCAGTATGTGGAGCTTGCAAAAATATCTGCTATTGTCTATACAAGTAACGCACAAAGAAGGTTTTTACTTCATACTTTCATTTATTTAAATGTATCATATACCGGATGAGTTTTTTTACCGTAAGAAAAAAAATAGGGCATATGAAATAAGTAGAAATAGAAGGTATTAGCATAGGTGCAATATTTTTTTTTCCAAAACCTGACGGTTTTGAATTACAAGTGACACGAGACTTTATTAGATGACTCTAATAAAGATTTGTGTCATTTGACGGTCGCGTTTGTAGCCTATTTCACATATTTACATCATTAAATTAAAATAAAAAACTTGGAGAAAATAGGAGTTCCAAATAAATTCCTCATGATATCCTACGAATCCTGCCAGTCGCATATCAATCTCCGGAAAGCCCGTGCGTCGATGATTGTTTTGAAAAAAAAAAACTAAATTAGTTGCCTATGCCAATAACTTCTACTTCACTTAACTAACACGTCCTATTTTTCTTTTTCTTACAAAAAATAATTCACATGCCTGACACGTCGATGTTAAGTGAAATGGACACGACCCAGAAACCTCAACTTATGGGTCCCATGCAGCAGTTATCTACAGATAGCATAAATATAAACTGTTTCATCAACTAAAACCCCCAAAGATTATGAAATGGAAATATGGAACTGCAGTCCCATGGAAAAATACGAAGTTTTTATGCACGACGGGTTCGTACTTGACCACAATCGCACCTGATGTTAAGTGAAGATGAGGTCGAAGGTGGAAGCGTACTGACTCGGAAACCCCAATACATTTGGGGGACTGGCTATCTTATCTCTGACAACCGGAACACAACAATGCTATTAACACTGCTGCTTGGCGGCAGATTTTTAGATAAGATGGTGGTAGCTAGCCAGGCGGACATTTAAAATGCCCTACCACCAACCAAAGCGAGTACTTAAACATGCATGTACCCCACTGGGGTTCGAACCCGCGACCTCCAAATCGTAAACCCAATGTTGTTTACATTGAGCCACGGAGGCGGTTTAAAAGTTTAAAAGTGGTGTTAACACTGAGCCAACTGTTATTAATATTGTATTACTCAAGAATATAAAGCGCTATATAATTTTACATTTTATGATGATATCCGTTTCGCTTAATAAAATACGTATATCAGGTTTTATTGTAGCGTGTGTCTACATCAAAGCTGCAGATGGCTATTTTAGTGGTGAATTATTCATGTCATAATATAACCAACCAATCAGCAATGTGCATGTGTCAAGCTAATAGCGCCCAATTAGACCCCGACAGTGAATTGGGCTTTATTTTATGTTTGTTAGTATACTCAAAAGACTCTAATACAGGATATTTATAAGTTTTAAGAAGTTCTTAAGGAGTTTATTCGTAACTATTCAGAAGCAAATGGTTCTGCTTTGAATAAAACATCTTTCCTTCGTCTGTGTCATTAGATTTAATTGGCGTCATCAAACTATAACATAATACTTTGTCACGTTATAGCGCTTGAATGGTGAATGGATTGAGATTAAAAAAATTTATAGATGAACCATATCCGTATTAACATATGGTACTTTTTATCCTGATTTCATAAACTTTTTCCACGAAGGTAGAAAACTAGTAATAGATGTTTTGGATGCTCTTTTGAATATATTTTTCGCCGCACGCCCCCTCGAACACTGTCCAAGTGTTCAAATTTGGGTTTACATTATGGAAATTATTCTAAAGTAGAAAAGTAAACTTTGAGTTTACGAGTCCACATTCGGACGGGCCGCTTACGCAAATGTAGATTCCATGTTTAATCACTCCCCTAAAAGTGGCTCCGGCTTTCGGATATTATATCAGAAAAGTTTTCTCGTAAAAATCAGAAATTTTAGGACCGAATCGTAAACCAGTGGAGTTTGAAGCTGTACTTTTTCTAAAATGTCTCTCTCACTCGGCGTATCGAACTTCAGAACTTATGGCACGAATTTTAATAAACGAAGCGGCTGCGCTACCGTAATGAGATCCGGCCGTTGTTGTAAGGCCCAATAAGTTAGGGTAACCTACAAATAAACATTAAAGGAAATGAATACTTAATTAAAAGAAAACTTGTGATAGATACACATTGTAGCCGTAAATAAAGACAACTAACCTTTAACGTTTCTATTACGAGAAATAAAATAGTAAGTCTCTAGGAAATACCAGGTTCCAATCGGAGGAAAGTGGAAGGGGAACGCTTCCTTCCGGCCTGTAGCGAAATTGGTTTGCGCACCGCAGACCAGCTAAGTATAAATCATAACTCGAGCCAACAATTTCGATAAATTATTACACGGGGGGAAATAATATCGATACAAAAAACAACGGTAATATTGACGGTAATCGTGCAGTGAATATACAATTGGCGGGCCAGATACCCTGTAGACTAATTGATCAATTGATCATACATTGACTATACGAGGTTCGCTAACAAAAATCAATCAGAAAAGAAAATATGATCAAAAGCAGTATTGTATCTATAACGATATTACAATAATATTGAGAAATCTAGGCTTCGAAGGTCGACCGAATACATAGGAGTATATAAATTCAAGACATTTGAAGATATGATCGTGACAAAAAATTTTAGGTGCGATATTTATCGCACATTTAAAGTTTTATTGAAGTATTACAACACAGCATTTTTCTGCATTTTTAATATTGGTTAATAAGAATGATGTACAATCTGCTAAAGTGTAATGATTTATAAGTATAAAGAAGTAACACTGTTGCCTAGAATACGTTTACAATAGGCACCTAGGTACGTAAAACTTCAGCAGCAGAAGTTGTGATAAAAGGAGCCAAGTTCAGCTTTGTGCTGTTGAGACATAAGTCGTACTAGTGCTGATTTTCAACTTGGTCCTTTCCAGAAAACCGCCACCAAATTTGAGCCATATGAATGTTTCTCTTCTCTGCCATTTCTTCTTTACACAACATGTTACTGACCTTCGGCTGTTACATCAAACTACTATTATGATATTTCATTGCATACGTCTTTATATATGACGCTCATATCCATCTGTCTGTATGTCTGTATATGTTCTTTATTTTCGGAAACTGGTGTCTGGTGGAAAAGTCTCTAGCTTTTTAACACAGTTCATTTGTTTATTTGGATGACATAATCAGTGGCTCTCAGAGCTTTAAATTTGTATTACAAGAGCTTCGATGCTTTCATGGTAATACCTGACCTTTATTGGAACTAGTTACAGAGGCAAACCAGTTACAGAGCTGTACTTAAGAGCTTTGTATCCTTATTTTTGATATAATGCCCCTCAATAAATACCAGTCGTATTTATCACCCACTTTCGTATTTTACTTCTTGATTCAAGCTTATTCTGAATGTAATTTATCGACTACATAAATGAACTACGTCTGTATATCTGATTGTATCAGTTCCCGCGGTCCGATCGTTAATCACTTGTCACTGAATTGCTTTACATCCGATCACCCTGTACATGTAACGAATTGCCTCGATGAAGTTAACTGATTAATTGGCGAATATAGCCCGTACTATTGTACCTAAACTATAATATATGAATGAATTATAGTTAATAGTCAATGTTCACGATGGAACCAGAAGAAAAACTATGGTAATTAATTTTACTATATAGTTATTGAAGGTTATACATAAACTTGATGTGCAGTGGTGGCAGTAGGCAGTATATTCTGTAGTGTTAGTGACAGTTGATTATGTGGAGGTGGGATATGATGAACGGTGTAACGTATGTAGGATTGGTTAAAATGCATGTGTGTGTGTAAATAACGTATGTGGGATTGGTTAAATCTCAATATGAGTGTATGTATGAATGGAGTGTAGGTATGTATATGTGGTGCAGTAAAGTTAACAAAACATTAAACTAGTGTTCCGTTTCGATGCTTGCAGATTGGCGTAGACAGTCAAAAATTATTTATTCTGTAACTTAAAATATACAGATTTTATATTTTCAAGCTACTGCTTGTTGAAAAGGCATTTTTTCCCTGGGAACACCAAGCATCACACTCGAAGGGATGCTCTTTAAAAAACTGTTTTTTATATTACAAAAGGCATAATAATGTTTAATTATTAAATATAGTCTGGCATGCAAACGAGATGGTAATGTCCAGCTGGGCAAGCATGCCAGTCCCTCTTCAAAGACACTATAGATAGAAGCATTGCGTCTCCCCTACTCACAAAATTTTGGCATCGACTCGCTAAGAAGAAGACATCAAGCATGAACGTGACAGGATTCTGTGTCGTATCGTTGTAGACTACAGTTCATGCTAGCCCCGCAGGGATGGTTATCATCTAAATAGACTGATATTTTAAAACATGCTTTATTAATAAGTTTCTGTGTTAAACTATCTTTAAATTTATTGAAAGGAACATTTTGTACATCAACGGAAACCTTATTCAAAAAACGTATATATATATAGCCCTTGAATTACTGATTTTGCAGAGGCGATATGGAGGAGGAGGATATGTGATCTGCAAGGTTATTTTTATTTCTTGTAATGACATGATGTTTGTCAGTTTCTTAAATGATGCATATTTTTATGCATATATGAAATTCGTAAAGAAATTACACTATTCACTTTAGATGAACGATTGGAGTACTCATCCAAAGTAAACTAATGTAAAGACCCCGTTAGCCTGTTGTGTTCATATTCATATTCATTTATTGACCAAGTAACAGAGTACGTTACATTTATTTTTTCATATCTTATAAATCTGTCCATAAACAATAGCTGTAGAAATAGCGACCAACGCGGACTAACGCGCGCGCTACTTACTTGCGAATTTTAAAGCGATACTCAAAAAAAATATCTTTGGACATACACACAGTGCCATTAAGACCCGTATTTCACAATGTTGGTCAATCGTAGATCTGCGATTCAGCATAGTTAGAAATAGATATGATATACAAGTTACATAAAGCTGTCCCGTTTTAACTGTCCTCAAGCGGAGATCTTTGCTAGAGTAACATTCAGTAATACGGTACTTAGTGCCACAATAAGCAATTAAACTTCTATTATTACCGATTGGTTGATATACTACACAAATACTTTGTAAAAAAATATATATTATGAAAAGCATTCATAACTCGGGCACACATGTCCGTATTCATCCTGTAAACATATGCCCCTAGCGGGATTCGAACCCGCGACCTTTTGGTATAGCAGTTAGCGTTTCTAAACACTACACCAAGCAGATCGTGAAAACGATAGCGTTTATATATAACGTTGGACCACGCAGCGGGGTTATTTTCCGTTTTGAAATATTAATGTGGTTTCAGTATGAAAAGACCAAACTATCCGGAGATGGGTTTTAATCTAATCCCTATAGCTGTGTACCCATTTATAGGAGTCTCCTGTAGGTAATAATGATATGAACGGACTAAGTAATAAATCTTTTAGAATTGAACACAAATTGTTACATAACTTTTCAATTCCGTAAGAATAAAAACCGGCCAAGTGCGTATTGGATCACGCGCAATAGCTTCCGTATAACCAGAATATATATAACAGCTTGTGTAGTTTCGGCACATCAAAAGAATAGAACCCATTTCTTCCCGTGGGTGTCGTTAAAGGCGACTAAGGAATTTGCACCAAAAAACATCTACAGACTTGCACGTTTCAATGGCGACAGTCACTCAACCGTCCACGGTTACACCTGTTGCCAAAAAAAGACCAGTCTACTGTCCAAAGCGCGCTACATTCGTGCGGTTCGAAACAAATCGTCCTATTATCTGTATTTGAAACTATTTGGGGGAAAAAAATTCAGTGTGACCACTAATAAATTATCTAACGGCATATGTTCATAGAGGCTAATGTTCGGCTGTTCTCATATACAAGAAAATGTCTAAGTTCGTGCGTTCAGTTATCTGTAGGGAACAGTGTTCTAATTTTATGTCGTAAGTAATATAATTTTATTACATATTTTTGGAGTTATTATATATCAAAATGATCGTGAGGAGTAGTACTTCACGATTATGCATAATTATTACAGTTTGTAGCGATATTTCGAGTTTAAATTCAATATCAATTTTCATGGTTTTTTCATGTCTGAGTTATAGGCAGTTTTACCGTCTTACTGATAATTTTACATTTTGCCAAACAAATAATTACAGTGAATATGAATTATATTTCATTATTCAGCATATTCATACACTTTTCTGGTAGAAATATATAGAATTTGATAAGGGATGCTATAAACTTGAACATGGTCCGCAGGTTTTCGTCCTTAAGCGCGTTGAAGGCCGTGTCAAAATTATGTTACGATTTATTTTGCTACAAAAAATTAACTAAATACAGACATCTTGGTGTCATTACAGAGGAAAGTTAGACTAGATTAGATATAGAAGTTAGTAAATTTGTTATTATTCGCAATATTTTTCACTAAGAGCAGAGTTAGAGAAAAGTTGCAAATTTTTTTACCGATATCGTATGTTATACGCAGTTTTTAGTACTCTCGAATAAGATTCTATATTCCGTTTTATATTATTTTAATCTGTAATCCTTCACTTATACGTACATTTTTTGCCGCTATAGCTGTTGTAATTTACCAGATATGAAGGCTAGTAAAAGTAAATTAATAAAAGTACCAGGCGCGCAGCACAATACTGTAGCGCGGACAGTTGACCGGAATTTGGCCGCGCGGGCCGGTCGGTTGAGTGGATCGGTTCACCCCCTGTCAATTTCTGCAAATTTTAAGGCGAACCTTGGATGTTGTTTCACGTTTAGCTTTTAATGTTTAGAGTAACCAAACGTTATTTTGGCACGTTTCTGACCACCCATTTAAGTTAAAGGCCGTGACTTTATATAAGTATGTATGAAATATGAATTTCTTAATTTAGAGTTCCGACGTTCTAATAGAGTCTGTTACAGAGTGCAGCTTTGTATATTAGTGTATTACTTAACCCACTTACATCCCAAAAGGGAATACGTGATTTCGCGATAAGGAAACATAAAAGCGATGGAATTGAAGAAAATGTCAGAGCATTATGAGTCGCATATCGGGCGCCACAATAAGTCACCCCCTTGCTTGTGTATGTATTCACGTAATAGAATGCATTTATGAGACTAGATAACGGCGAACGCCTCCCTAATTTTTTCGAGAAACGAATGGTAGCGGTACAATTTGGAAGAATGAGGATTAAATATCCAAGCGTTCCGTTCGTTTTTCTGTGGTGCAACCTTGTAGATTCCTACCTTATTAGTACCTACCTACTTATTTATTTACATACATACATAACGTCACGACCTATATCCCAAATGGGGTGGTCAGAGATATCCCATATAAGAGTGTATGGGTGTTCCAAACATTAAAAGTTTAATGATTGAAACAACATCCACGGTTCACCTTATCAAATATACAGAAATGCACACGTGACAAGGGGTGAGCCCATCGCCGTTGAAACGTGCAAATGTTTTCTGATTGAAGGTCCCTTAATCGCGCTTAATCGGATATTATTTAAGTCTTGGTGAATTACTTCAGAATAAATGCCGTCCTAAAACAGACGTTTTCTTTAATTTTTATCGACTATTTACAACACGTTATATTATATAAACACTAGAGTAAAGCCCTAGTTTATTTTTTTTTACAATAGAAACCTAAGTTCTTAGCTATGTTTGAAGAAATACCGTTTCGAAGATAATTGACTTTAACATGGTTGATATTTTGGATGATATCTTTCGGAGGTTTTCTAAATTTCCAGTTTTTTTTGTTTTTGTACACATGAAAATGGGGTAAGCCGTGTCGAAGATTAGCTTTTAAAATAGTTGGTTGATAAATTTGGATTGTAGTCTACCGGTTTTTTTTTTCTAAATTTTACATTTATCATTTATTTTGTATTATAAATAACCATAACTCGTGATCAGGATCTTTAACAGCTACACCAAATCGTCAATACAAACTGATAGGATAACAAAACTTTCGAAATTACTTACAATGTTAGTTGGAAACATTATTACCATAACTTACAAAAGCGACGAACAGCTGTTACTGACAAGAGCTACGAAACGCTGAAATTTTTATTTAAAAAAAAAAATTATATTTATTCTGTTGCGATACCTAATAAACCCCTTCGGCTTAGTACTTCCATCCCGACTATTATATAAAGAGTTTTAAATCTAGAATTTTCTCTTTATTGCAAGCACGACACGAGCAAAGAATACTAACTACATAAAGGAACGAAGCTCACCTCCACCGGCTTACGTCACGGGCATTTAAGGGGTATGCATAGCCATGGGCGGTGTGCACTTAGTAGTGTGAGTAATTAAATCTATTTGCTAATATGGAGTGCCGGGGAGATACAAACATACATATATACTCAATGGGGTAGACGAAGATATCGCGAACAGCGTTTGGGTGTTCTAAACATTAAAAGTTTGTTATTGAAACAACATGCACGGTTCACCTGTCGAAATATATACAGAAATACACACGTGACAGAGGGTAAGCCTATCGCCGTAACGTTTGCAAATCTACGAGATGTTTTAGATGTTTTTTAGCACTGGGTATACTTATTAGTTTTAACCGCCTCTGTGGCTCAATGTAAACAACATAAGTTTTACAACCGGAAGTCACGGGTTCCATCCCCAGCTGACCACATGTTTAGTACTCGGTGTGATCGGTAGACGGTCATTTTCTTAAATATACGCCTGGCTAGATGCCACTTCTTATCTAAGTCTACCGCCAATGTTGATAGCAATGCTGTATTCCTGCTGTTTGAGGCAAGACAGCCAGTACCCCAAATAAGTTGAAGCTTCGGCGTTACTTTTACTTAACATCAGGTTTCAACATTGAAATTACCTATTTTAACATTTACAGCAACATCATCCGAAGGAAAAATTTCCCATTTCCTTATGAGCTATAAATAATCTGCACATACTTCGTGAGTGTTTATGGCTTTATATTTCCCCTAAGCTATGATTTCTGTGGAGTCATCAAATACGTCAGGAAGTGCGTGACCACAATATTTGCTTTGCTCAAACTTGCCCCATTAATACTGTTTACCATTCAAAAGCCGGGAATTGGATAAGTTAAACGCGTTTAACATTAGCCGATACTGCAGCAGCGGCTCGACCCATTTACCGATACAACATGGAAACCGAAACTTCCTACTAAGGAATAGTATCACGCAATTACATCCATGTACTGGAGCGAATAGCGCGGCCTACCTTCCGGACCGTTGTGTTAAGTTAGGCTAGATACCAGCACTGCAACGCAACGCGGTGTTGTCACCGCCTGTGTTTTAATAGTTTGTAATACTAATAGGTAGGTATAAGTACAGTCACTGTAAGTATATGTATATAAATAAGTATACAGGGCAATATGACATAATCCTGGCCATTTAAGACCATCCGATTACAATGATAGTCTATAGAAGAGGGTTATTTGAAAGAACTGTGGTTGATATAGCTTGAATATGCATGTTGCTACCATTAATCATATAGAACAGCCCTCTATGAATAACTATGATGCCGACTGTACCTTATAATTTACTACCTAGAATAAGCGAGAATATTCCAATCAGCTACAGCTTCAGTAATAACCGTTATTTGATGCATCTCTGATCCTGTGGTATCGACACATATGTAACTCAATTAGTGTCAACAGATGGCGCTGTTTTGATTTATTATAACAAAAACAAAAACATGGTGTCAAATAAAAAACTTTTTCTTCCAAAAAATTTAACATTTTTTTTAAAGCACTATGGGTCAGAGCTTAACCTCAATCATACCTTATTTTAAGGGTAGATTAGACCAAAGGTAAATCTATGTAATGACAAGTATCAAGAACAAAATTATGTGGAGTTTTTTGCAAAATCATTCTAAAAAGTTATTAATTATATTCAAACCAAAATATTGAATGTAATGGATATAAAATAAAGACCACACAAAATGAACTTTATTCATTTAATAAAGACGTCTTCTCGTAATATTAATAATAAATATTTTGCTTTGTCGTACTGATGGTGTAGATTATCAGTGAAAGTGCTCATCACAACCAAAGTTTCCAAATCCGACGCCCTGTGTGCCTTTGAACAAACTTTCAGTTTTACAGAGTTTAAATCGCTCATTGAACAAAATCGTATTACAAGTTTCAAAGGCTATATTTTTTTGTATCTTCGGATTCGTCGCAATTTAACTCGGAAAAACAACTCTAGGGTCAGACACGCAAATGTTAAGCGTGTATTTTACGATAAGGGCTCTCCTTGAAAGATTGAATAATTGGTTAAAGGCTTGATACGATCTTTGTATTGGCCGAAGGTTTTGATGTGATGGTGCGCTCACGCAACTTGCGTTTATAAGATACTCAGATATAGTAGAGTTAGTTCTTTCAGATATAGTAGAATTATTTTAAAAGAATTGTAATAGAAAATGAGAATCTGCAATTGGGATAACTTTGGTTTATAGATTTTGTGTAATAGTTTTCATAATGATGTTGTTGATTCTGTATTATCTAAAAATAAATAAATTCTCTAAAGTTTACCAACGTATACTTTAGTCAAACATGTTTTTTCTCATAGCATACTCAATACTATGCTATGAGAAAAAACATGTTTGACTCATATTTGATTCGAGTTTAAAGTAGATATTCATTGAGGTTGTTAACAATTAGACTTCAGGAACAGAACTCATTTCTAAAGACGTTTTGAAGACTGCATTTGGAACATTGACAATTTCTTAAACATAATGGAGATGACAAGTTATTTTCTAATCTGCCTTCGGCATTTTGTTCTGCATCGGTTTTTAAACTGACTTTGTGAATGGAGGAATTATACGAATTGCCGACGACAACGACGTTCGAGTTTCGCATAAATTGAAAGCATCCTTCAAACAAGAATGACTTTTTCACTGGTAAACATTGAGACCTTTTAAATTATTATTCAACCCAAAGTCCACATTATGTAGAATTACAGCAGGTCGAGTAATTTTCCTTGAGGTGGGAGCGGGTTTATCGGTTCCATCGGGCTCGCTATTCATCACCAGACGTCTGGATGATCGATTGTCCAACGCCATTACACCGCCGAAGCCGCCGAGCGACCCCTGCTTTTTGTAACAATCAATTTCATCAAAATGAAGATTGAAACCACTTTTCAAAAGATTTTTTTATAAACAGGTACATATATTTTAGAGTTGTTGACGTTTTGGGTTTATGTATCAGTAAATAAAATAATGAATCTGATTGAATTAAGAAAATGGAAAAGCGCAGATTTTATAATGGTTTATCTAATTACATTTTTGGTACACGTTTACAAAGTACAAGTAATATATGTATTTTCTATCGTATTTATACTCTGGATATAAGTATCTTGCTATATAGGTATAGAAAGTATATACAGGGCGTCCCAAAGTTATGGGACATGAAGGGGAAGTACCTTAAATATCGTAGATAGTGAATTTTGCTCAAAGAAGACTTTATGTTATTTTTAAAAGTTAGTAATTCTGCATTCATAGATTTTCTAAAAATTATTTGCTTCGGCTGGGAATCGAACCGACTCAAATGTGAAAAAAAAAACACCCTACTTTTATGATGCCAATCGAAAGAATAGCTAAAAAATAATAACTCTGCCTAAGTAACATAGTATTTTAAAAGAAAGGAACAACGTGAAATTAATCATTTTAATCAAATAAAAAACATACATGAAACTGCCGTAGTCAATTAAGTAGGTATTTTTTTGTAAATTAATTAATTAAATGCTCAAAATGTGATCCCTCTTGTTTTACGCAAATCGCCAATCTTTTAATGAGCCCGCTGCCTGTTGATTTTATGAAGTGGGTACTTATTTACGAATAATCAATGCTATCTTTGGAATGATAATATCGCTACTTTTCGAACGTCGTCGGCAATAAATAACTTTCTTGAAATTTGACTCAATCATTTTATGTTGTTCCTTTCTTTTAAAATACTATGTTACTTAGGCAGAGTTATTATTTTTTAGCTATTCTTTCGATTGGCATCATAAAAGTAGGGTGTTTTTTTTTCACATTTAAGTCGGTTCGATTCCCAGCCGAAGCAAGTAATTTTTAGAAAATCTATGAATGCAGAATTACTAACTTTTAAAAATAACATAAAGTCTTCTTTGAGCAAAATTCACTATCTACAATATTTAAGGTACTTCCCCTTCATGTCCCATAACTTTGGGACGCCCTGTATATATATGTAAGTGTTGCGTGAATTGCTTAGCTAGACGGGTATCGTAAAGGGCACGCCGCACATTCGGACGGCGCGTTTTGCAATTCTAATTGCGCGCCCTATCTGCCGCGGCTCTCTATAAATCGCGCCTACGACGGACACGCGACCTCCACGGATAATTAAACCGCTAATACCCCTAATGCTACACAGATATGAATTCTGCTTAAATTCCCGTTAAATAGATAACAAAAACGGAATAATACCAACGAGGTTAATAGGTACTGCAACATGTTATTCTATAGAGGTATAGGCCTTCCAACCAATATATTTCTTATTCTCCTTTCTGTATTCTTTTAGGCATTTTAGTGGTAAGATTTTGTTCCTCTTTGTAACCTAGATTATGCTAAGTAGTTTCGATTTATGCAAAAGAAAATTAATAAATAATACCCAAAATTTTATATGCATCAAATAACGATATACATTAACAACAACTCTTGGACGTAACGTACATACACGTACCTACTTACTCTACCATTTCATAAAAAATCTCGAAAATTTAGACTGACAGCCTACTTTTTCAGAAATTTCGGAAAGGCGAAAAACGATATGTGTATCGTTTGTATTTCCCTTTGTTGCACTATAAACCGATTCGAATTGTATATCAAACACTTTTCATGATAGGTCTGCGGTCGTTCTATCATGTCGGTAGTTAAATTAAAATATGAAATGTAATTATTTCGCAACTACATAATTTATAATTCACTAGCTTTCCGCCCGCGGCTTCGCCTGCGTTAGATTAACTATATCGTGGATATGGTTAATTCGTTTATCCTACGCGAACTAAAAATATCGTTTGTTTTAATGCAGGGCACGTTCCACCTACTTACCAAATTTCATCCAAATCCGTTCATCCGTTTCGCCGTGATTGAGCAACAAACAAACATCCGAACTTTCGCATTTATAATAATAGTTGATTAGATTTTTGTTGATTGTGTTAATTCGCAGAATGTTATTTATATTATACAATGTGTATCTTATGTAATGAACATAAACTTATAAAAATAAGTAGGTAACTGACAAAAACTTTTCAGCGCCATCTCCCAAACTCTGTTACATTGTAACTATAATGCTAGTACTTCACGCGAGGCGATTCACACACGACGAGGCGGTCGGGCGAGGCACTCGGCGAGTGATGTTGAAGCGAGTGGTAGACGCTACAACTCAGTTGTCGCCGAACCGTCGAAGATGCAGGTTGTGTTGCTGCAACAGCTTTATACGCGCCAGCTCATTACAATTATGTGGGTACCGTAAATCTTGGAAGAAAAGGCGATGGTGAATGCTTACTGTACACAAAAATAAAACCGTGGAAAGTACCTAATGTACATTTGTTGTATTTTATTTTGTAGTTGTATAAGTAGAAATAAATAAATAGGTAGATAGCTACTATGTAACAGGTCTTTGTTTGTTTTTTAGACCACTCAAGTCTGCCATTTTTTTCAAGTCCTTACTCAAATTTCACTCTGAGTACACGCGAGCTTGGCGAACATGTAGAAGGGCCGCTTGCGCTCGCCACTCGCCACTTTGATCTTTTCCCAAAATACCGACGGCGAGGCGAGCGGCGACGAGGCGAGGCGAGCGCATACGAGTCGACCCGAGCGGACCCTCTTCACGCTCACGCTCGCCGTCGCTCGACTTCACTCGCCGAGCGTGAAGTGCTAGTATGACAGATAGGATTGTCTTGCCCAGAAACTATAAGTAATATCTCATTTCTCTGTCCCCTAAATCTTTGTTAAGAAAGCAAACTATAAAAAGCTTTTGGGAAACTTACAAAACTTTATGAGTTATCGTCTCTATAGGCGTTCCGACAAGATAATAATCGTATTTAAGGAAGAGAGGTACTTTAAAAAGTACCCTAGAATCAAGAATTCTGTTGTATAAACAAGATTTAAATATTATACTGTATCTTACATTTATTTATTTTTCTCCACTTTAATTCTCCAATAACTCCAAATTTAATTGACTCCTTGTTACATCTCTGTACGCGAATGCCCCCAATCTGACCCTGGCTCCTCACTGACTGCTGTTTCCGGGTACAATTCCGAGGGAACACGCAAACCTAGAGCATTACAAAGGGTGTTAATTTAGTTGCGATGAAAAACCTTGACTTAAATTTTATTACCCCAAAACGTGCAAATTACCATTTCATTTACTGTCATAAAGTTTTTTGCTCCCGCCAAATTACTTCGATATAGTGCACTAGGCTTTAAAACTATGTTTGGCATATTATCAGCAAAATGTATTATTATGGTACGTTAGTCGGTAACGGGTATCCGAAGGAGGTTTTATGTATCGTGAGTACAAATATAAATGTATACCTACTTTGCAATTTTAAAAATCTTTATTTCTACAAAAAAAAATCTGAGCCCATAGACTTCTATAACAGGCGAGGGGCATCTGTCAACACATCAGCACTTGGAGCATGATAGGTGTGATAAAAGTTTATGCCACGCGAGATAATATTTGTCCTGATCATTCGTTTGGACGAAATATACAACTATCCCGTTCCCACGTCGCGTCGCGACAAACGCTGTCTTGCTACGCAGGCAGGATAGAATAGCTGGCCAAAGCTTCGCATCAGTTATTGGCTAGTTCTTATACGTTGGCTATGTCAAGGGCATGTATAGACCAATCGAAAAGCAGTACCGCGCCTCCCTCATACTTCTGATAGTTGGCAGATTTAATTCGGTATGGTAAATGAAACATTATAGGCGTCTATGGGCATTGTGTGGTTGATGTTCACCGCCAATCACGAAAGGACGACGACTCGTATGCGTTATCAATTGTCATATTTTAAAACGTACGCCTCGCCACCGCCGCCGGGCGCCCATCACAACTATTTGCTGGTATTTATGACATTTAATATCACATTTGACCCCATTGAGCCACTGAAAATCTCACTTACAAGAAGGGTACCTACACTGTGACCCAAATACAACCTGCCTCACTTTCACGACACATTCAGGATGAAAGACACATACGACCGTTACGTGGACACCCTCTGCGAGTAAGCCGTGCTTACCCTGCGACCCAAGCCATGTCGATCACTTCCTGGGCAACCGAGTCGTTCAAACCTGAAACAAGCTGTCAGAAGATGTAGTCTGCGCACAATCGGTGAATTCGTTCAAAATTGTTTGTATATTTTTTTTTTCAATTAATGTTGACTCCAATGACTGAATAACAATGTAAATGCAATGAACTCTTATAATGTTGTGACAAAGACATACCAGCATAATACAGCTCGTCTATAATAATATAATAAGATAAAGATGAGATAATTTATTAAAACAATAGCAATGACATTTTCTCTTGAACAGAAGCGCATATCACACTTAGGGATAAGTAAGTCGTTATTTATACCTATCAAAACGGAAGCGTTGGCCCCTTGGGTCACAAACTAGGTGTAAACCTGTGCCCTGGGAGTCAGTGTTCCTCCGCACAAACTTTTCTCTCATCTCACAGCTTAATAGGTATGCAGTAATAATTGTATCAGAAAGTAAACACTTTTGCCCTTAGCGTGTATTAAAAGAAATATCTAAAACAAATATCTTCCAAATTCTAAATAACTATTTATCTTGCACATAGTATGTATGGAAGTATATATATATAAATATAATTTATAAGAATAATAATAACATTACCTTCATATAATAGCTTATTCAGACGGATGTCAACGCCGACGCCGCGAGAGAGTAAAATCTTTTTCTTTTATTTCTAGATTCTTCAGTAATTCTCTCTAGTGCGAATGCCAACGCTGGCTGTGTGACTATCGCTGACGGAAACGCGAGGATAACGCGCTTGCGGCAGTTACATGCGGCAGCTGCGGCGGTGCGTTGAATGGTTTTGAGCTTTTTCATACTAATGCATGGGTGCCTCAATGTGTATTCAGTCACTAAAAAAATAACAATAACGTACATGTTTTAACTGTTTATAATATAGTGGTACCGAACAAACTCGAACCCGCTACCGGGTTAATATGTGTGAGAACAAACTCGCGAAAAAACCTAACTTGATATCCGATTGGAAATAATTTTTCGTAAACTAAGTTATGTGAAATAAGTAATGTTTGTTTGTATTTAGGGTAGTGACTAAACGATGTTCTATCTAAATAAATATAAATATGTGCTATGATATTGCGGCAAGAAGTTATCGATGACGGTGTGATTTATCCACCTATCACCGGAAGCTCGAGCGCCGCATATATCAATCACTCTGGCTCACATCAATCAACTGGCGTGTCTATGCACTATGATACGATGCCACGATGCCAGCTCTTTGACATGCACAATTACCTACGCTTATATCTCGCCTTTTACCATCTTTTGTCGCCAGTTTTTCCGACGGTACACTGTTCAGGGGCATACCGCGAACATGCAATAGTAAGCTATTTTGCATAGAAATGGAACGCCTACGGCACGGAATAGACTTTATTTATCTAAATTTACTTACTGTAGAAGTACTGTGCAAGTGAAAATGTATGTATTTTGAACTACTTTTAAACTAGATTATGATGATTATTTTCCCATATTTGAGAGTATAAAATATCGGTCAAGCGCATCTCGGACATGCACTTTGAGTTCTGGAGGATGTAGAAAGCTTTCTATATTGAAAGCTTTCTAAATTATTTCACTGACCGCAAAGAAAATTGAGCAAATCCAAAAAAAACTTGCTATTTTGCAGGGCAGCAAGAGTCCCGAATGCCACTATCCTGTTTTAATTCGGATTTTTAATATGCATAGCTTTAAAGTTACGTGATGGATGAGTACACACTTCTTGACATTTCAGATATGAATCATAGTGAAATTTACCTAAGCAATAACGTTATGTAACGATCAAACTTAAACTTTATGACATGGCGAAATTAAATTGTAGTAGGTATCATTCACAATTTTCAGTGGCAAAACGAAGTTCAGAGGAATATGAAAACAAAAGAAAAGATTTCACATTTAATGGAAGGCAAGAAGAGAAACGAGTGGGACGCTGACGGGATACGGAACAAGTAGGGGCAAGCGAAAATACACAACATAGGAGAGCTCACACGCGAATATCAGTTGCAATCAAAACGGTCTACGATGAAGTATCGATGTATATTATGAGACAATCATATTGACATTATACGATATTCTCCACTATAAATTTCAGCTAAAATGGCGAAAATAGTAGTTTATTTAATGAAGTTGTATGTGTCATTTGATTATAGATATATTTTAACAACGACCTCTTCGCCAGGTTTCACTCTGAGATCTACGGTTTGGCACGTACCTCGAGCAATGTCTCAGTCTGGCTATGCAGCGAGGTAAAGCGACCAGTGTGTTAGGGTCCAAATATATTTGCTTGAACTAGATACAGCATAATGTATTGCACTTATTTCATAAGATGTGCTTGTTTTACTTCATATAAAAAGTCGTTTCGTACAAAAAGTCAAGGACATGTTTCTTTATATCTATATACCTATAATTCTTTTGTAATTATTTCTCGATTATATAAAAGTTTAATTGTTATGGATGAGCGAGGATTCCTGACACATTTATTATATGCGTAACTAGGAAGTTTCAACCTTATGTATATAATTTGTATGTAAAAAACCTCATACATTTAACCTTTTACAAATACCAATTTTCGAAAATAAAAAACCATTTTCAAATCAATCATCCCTTTTGGGGTGTTAAAGCTACAGACAGACATACACATAAGCAGGCTTCAAACTACATCACTTCTTTGCGTCGGAGGTTAAAAAACTAAATCAGAATAAGCTATTTACAAAAGAACGTGGATAACATTGTAACATATCAAATAATGTCTGTCTATATTGCCAGTACAACATACAGCAGCTGGCACGATTCAATATTCAATGTTTGAACGAACTGACTCAACTTACGCTTTTATTTCGTGCACTCTGCAAATAATCCCACATCGGAGAGCAACAGACACCCCACAGCAGCGTCTCAGAATAGTTGCTATTACCATAGTAGACTATTACTATCTGTCCAGCTTTCTCTGAGGCTAGCGTTTCACCTGTAATGAAACTATACCTTACTAATATTTAAAACCGATGTTGATGAAATAACACTATCTGAAATGAAATAACAGCTATGTAACATATTCGATCATTATTTCGTTTGATAATAAAACTTTAATAACCTGATATAGAAATGAATCACGAGAAGTATGAAATTTCGGCCGAATAACTGTTATTAGATTTAAATCATTTTATAGTAAAACAAAGAGAAATATGAACGATAAATAAAACGTCGCTTTTTCCTTTCCAAAATTTCAAAAAAGGTTTTTGTGGAAAGGTCGCCGAGATGCGATTTTTGGGTCGTTCGATTTTGAATGCGAATACTCAAACTACAGATTCACGTTGGTATTTCAAAAGTTCGCATTTTTACTTGGTATATTGAGCTACGTTCCGTTTTAGAACCTTACCTATTGCTTTTAAGCACAAAAAAATCGGTAACTTCAATTGAACAAAAAAATCGTTCGGCAAAGGTCTTTTACAGCTACTCACAACTTAATTAATTAAGAAGCAGATTGCATAATTACTTCGATTTTTGTAAAGTATTAATTGTATATTCTACAATGGGATTAAATTGTTCCTGTTAAATATTGCTTGACAACACTACCGTACTTAACCAAGTTTTAATATCAAAATTAGGAGTATTTTTTACGGGTACAATAGTGGCCACATCTGTAATTAGTATTATTTTTTATTATATCACCATGGAATTTGGCTATAAATCTTTACATTTAATTTTATGTCTTCGGTTATAAAAATCACTATGAATTTTTAAAATGTAAATATCAAATTGTTCTGAGATTAGAAATAAACAACATGTCCAAATTGTTCTTTATTCAGATCTGTCAGTTTATTGTCATTATAATTCAATTTTTCTGAGGTTCTAACAAGTTCAAATGAAATGTCTTGCTGTAATCATATTGGTCTTGTCGTTGTCATTTTATTCTTTCAAATTTCCAGGTCTATCTTAACTTAATAGAAAGTATAAGTATAATATATTTTGCTTATCGGACATTTTGTTAATCCGACATTCTGATTATCTGACGTTTTGCTTATCGGACATTTTACTCAGCCGACATTGTGAATGTCTGACGTTTTGCTTATCGGACATTTTGCTCAGCCGACATTCTGAATATCTGACGTTTTGCTTATCGGACATTTTGCTCATCCGACATTCTGATTACCTACATAACGTTTTGCTTATCGGACATTTTATTCGTCTGACGTTCTGATTACCTGACGTTTTGCTCATGCGACGTTGTTTATTCCGACTATCTGGTTATCTGTCATTTTAACGAAACATTAGGATGATAAAGGACTTCCTTTTTCAACTGTACAAGTAGGCATAATTAAACGAAATAAGCTGTAATTGTAATGTCGTTGAATTTCTAATGTGAATAAAGCCATTCAGTTGGTGATTACCCGGGTAATTTGCAAAAGTATCCGCAATTATCCCGCTAAAGTCTTCTAATGCAATTTACCCTTGATTGCCCCAATGTTTATGAGTGCGGCATTCACAATTGATCGATCAATTTGACAAGGCTTTGAAACTTCAAGCATTTGTATCAACGTAAAATGTATTAGATGTTATTTTTTACATTACATAGGTGTATAAACTTACTAAGTATGTGGCTTTATACCATCTGACGGCAAAAGGTGCATCCCCTGTCACGTGTGCATGGTATATTTCGAATGAGAATCGTGGAATACTGTTTCAAATAGTAAACATTATTATTTGGAATGTTTATGATATGTTTGGGATATCTGTAAATGCTACTTACGTACCTTTAAAACCTTAAACCTTTGGCTGCAATTATCATAAAGTGAGAGTTGCCACGTTTAGTAGTCTACATTTTATTACTAACTTTCAGGAGCGTCGGTGGCCCAGCGGTTAAGACGCAGTCTCCCAATTTAGGAGGTCCCGGTTCCAGGCAGGCCAATGTACCAATGAGTTTTAAAATTTAATTTAATTACTTATGTACTCTTAAACGGTGAAGGAAAACATCGTGAGGAAACCTGCATGCATGCAAAGGCATGTGAAGTCCCCAACCCGCATTGGGCCACCATGGCGGACTATGGCCTCATATACCTACGAGGGAAGGTCTATATCCCTGCAGTGGGATGTTTACGGGCTGATGATGATAAGTAAATTTTATAATGTGCTTATAATTTAGCGTAATAAAGCATTTACATAGGTAAACAAATATGGTTTGCAAATTGTAAGATTCACGGAACTTGAGTGAAGCTAATCTCATCAATAGCCTTACATGTCCCCACTGTTGGGGTACAGCCTCCTCTCACTGGGAGAGGGAATCCACCACGCGGGCCCATTGCGGATTGGTGGATTTGTGTGACTAATAGCCACCAGACAGTCAGTGTTTGAAGCCACCCATGTAGGTCACCGACTTAATGACTGCCTTCAATTGAAAACACGGGATCGATTTAACGTGCCTTCCGAAGCACGGAAGCTATTGAAATACAAATACTACAAAAAAGGAATAAAACAAAAAAAGAACGCGTTAATTATTGCAATATTAAAAAGTGCACAATGTCAAAGAGTATGGCTGTCAATCATGCACCAATAGTGTGTTATTGGTCCATGACGTCAATTTAAATCTATTGGAAATAGTACGAAGGCGTATGCATTTGTCTATCTACTCAGTAAGGCCAAATTACTACGGCTTGAAATCAGAACCCCCCGACGGAACTGTAGATGAGGTTGTGTAGTACAGCGCAGTGACATCATCCCCCCACCCCCCACACCACCTCTGAAAACGACAAGCTCTCCACTCGCAGCAGCAGGCGAGATAAACACACATTGTTTCGTTGCTGGATCGTCAATTAAACTTCCTCAGTGCACTCGCGTACCGACATTCACCTACCCTATTCGTATAGGATGACACTCGACTAACCGCAATTATACCTACATTTTCTTACCACAAAATCTTAAATATTGTGTTAATAACTTCAAAGCTCGCTTACGTATAGAGCCTCGGTGGCTCAGCTGTTAAGACGCGGTCTCCTAATTTGGGAGGTCCGGGTTCGATTCCCAGGCAGGCCATGTACCAATGACTTTTTAAATTTAATTACATGTGTGTTTATCCGACTGCTCTTAAAACGGTGAAGCAAAACATCGTGAGGAAATCTGCACACCTGAGAAATAAAAAATTAAAAAGGCATGTGAAGTCCTCAACCCGTATTGGGCCTTCGTAGCGTGGTGGACTATCCCCTATACTCCCTCATATACGAGGGAAGGCCTATATCCCTGCAGTGGGATGTTTACGGGCTGATGATGATGAACGCCAAGGAATCAGACAGGTATATTATACAGTCTCAAACAACTTTACAGTCGGCAATAATAGTAATGAAGTTTTCTCAGAAATGTTTTTCAATTGTACTTTTAGTTGATCGTGGAACTCAGTAATTGCTGTAACGAAATAAATAATATCCAAAAACCTCACACCTCGCTCCAGTCAGAAAGCAACTCCTGTCTGATCTCACCACAGATCTTACTGCCATGGAGTTCTTACTCCAACAGTTAATATGTGTGTGATACGAGGCTGATGCAATGTTTCTTACCTTTGGTACAGTCACCTCCATAATTAATTCAGGGGTATTTTACATAATTACTGGTAGCTGCTGGCTATTTAAGCTGTATCGTCCGCAGGTTTCTAAAATTATGGTTCAGAAAAGAGTAATTTTAGAGGACTGCGGCTGGTATAGTTTGAATAGACATCTCGCTACCTTTAATTGTATAACTATAAATGAAAATTTAGAATACCCTCAAGAGAAAACAAGCTAGTAAAACAAAAGGGCTTAACTGATTTTGATAAAACATGTCTAAGAACACCGCTAAAAAACCAATTTCCGAATAAAAAACCGCATCCAAATCGGCTCACCCGTTTAAGAGCGACGGTGCCACAGACACTCACATAGCGGTCAAACTTATAACAGCCCTCTTTTTGGGGGTAAAAACAGCCCTGTATGAATGTCTGTGACGCCGACTGTACTCAAAACGGTTTTCTTCATATGTTATCCTGAACCGAAAAGCCTATGTTATTTTATTAAAATCCTGTATTTAATAAAATATATTGGCACGGTCCAGACCCGAACCCATACTTCACTTTACCCCATGATTAGAAGTCTACAACAAGGCAAACCGTATAACTTCCAATTTTATAAACTACAATTTAGCATTTCAAAAATACCAGCAACCGTTTCATATTTCCCCTGAGTAAAAATCTAACTTTTCCGTTTGACTTTGTCCGACAAACTGCAATGGTTGGCTCCGAAGCAATTTTATTTCTTTTTAGGTGCCTAGATTAACGTAGCGACGGCTTCCGTGCAAATGGTAATGAACGTTTCACGTTTGAAACAACCATAGGTATATGTGTAATAAAATCAGAATTCAAATTTAAACTTTAGCGGATTTTATTAAAAATTTTTGTTCGGGTTCTTAACATTTAGGAAATACACATTTCTTTTTCTGCACGACGAGTTAGCGCTTGAAGGTGAGGCCGCAAATGAAACCGCGCTCACTAAAAACTCAAAATTTGGGTGACTGCATGGCTATAATTACACAAACAGCTGGAACATAATCATGCTATCAACTAGCTGCTTTGCGACAGACTCAGATAAGAAGGTAGGACTCAGGCGGACATTTAAAAATGCTCTACCACCTACCAAACCGAGTAACTAAACTATACCCCGATGGGAATCGAACCCGTGACCTTCGTTTTATAAATTGTCTCTGCTGTCATGTTAAAACATCTGTAATTTTCACCAAGGTTTAGTTCTGAATATAGAGAGGTATCAATTAATATATTTTTTTGGGAATTAAGTACAAATATATGTCGCAGATAGCGATAAATTTGTGATGGAATTTATAATTTGGACGTTCGTATGACTATATCATAATACGCGGTTTGCCACAAGAAGTGAACCTGGTGGCGCTTGTATTGCCGAAAATGGCGCAGTGACGTTTACAGTAATGTTAGATCTGGACATCGAAAATGAATATTCATATTGCTACCAGCCGTCAAAGCAGACGGACCACCACTTAACACATTGACGAACGTGAATGACTCTGATTACCTATTATCATCGACGCTTGGAATAGTCCGGTGATTCGTTACTTAATAAGAAGTTGGTCATGGCATATGAGCAGGAGGGATTATATACCTACTAATCTGTTTGAAGTCCCACAGACAGCGTGCGAGGGCCAAGTTGGATGCCATGAGGGGAATGCAAACGTTTAAAATTTATCGGTACCCTGTCAGCTTCAATGATCTTAATTGAGTGTAATTGCCATCGTTCCATTAGTGGCAGACCAATACCTCGTTCTATTAAATCCTAGCGTCATTCTCATATCCAATTCGCCTTTAGTAGCTCGACATAATGTCCTAATGTCGGGAGAGCTACGCTATACCAGGAGAGGCTGGCACCGTCCAGTCGCTAGCAACGCCCGCGTTTACCCAACATATTTTTTTTCAAAAAGAAGGCAGATATCCTAATTAAAATTAATTAGCCGTACCTAGCTGTGCTAAAGTTTGTCGGGCCAGGTCAGTAGAAGCTAAGGTTATCTTGAAATGATAAATACTTATAATATAACGTGCACAGAAGCAATATATTACACAGGTGAGGAACTTGAACGTAAACTGAAAGCAATACAGAGTTCAATTGTGTTATTAGAAGGCAGAACACGCCGATTGATCGCGAAAACGGTTATATTAATATCGTATCCGGGTCGTTATATAGTAATTTTACTGCGAACGGGTGTCGTCCGGCGCGTACGGCAGATAAACTTTAGGTCCCCCCGAATGGAGCTATTAAAATTCCCTTTAACTTACCACGGACTATTTACGCCGTCAATGAAACAGCTACTGCTTATAAATTTAATTGAAATAATATAAATAGTGATAGAGTTTTCTGACCTTGATATCGTGAACAGTTTCCAAATCACTGACATTAAGCACGCGTTACTAAAAGCACGGAATAAATTACGGACTAACTTACGGAACTAATTTACTAAAAGGACACCTAATTTAATTTTTAAATACAAAAAATACCGTAGAATCCATCCAGGATGGGATTGCAATTCTAACTTGAGGTAAAATTTAATCCGACATTAGGTATATTAAATTTTGTGGTCTTCCTTTGAATTGGAAGTAATTTTTAACCCCCAACGAAAAATATACGTGCATTGTGTGCGTGTATGTGTGTGTGTATGCGTGTACGTGTGTGTATTTGTCCAGTCTTTTTGCGGACGTATCTCAGAAATGCGTGGTATGATTTTCTTTATATTAAAGACTAAATGTGGGGACAGGCTTTTAGCTATATTTGATGAAGATCGGTTCAGCCGTTTTGACGGTATTAAGCTTTTAACACAGTTTTTTCGTGTATTTTGATGATATGATTTTAATTCTTTTTAATATTTAAGATTAAATCTGAAGATACGTAAGATAATCTCTCAATAGATTTACGTGAGATCGTGGTAGCTAGCCAGGCGGACATTTAAAATGCCCTACCGCTCACCGAGTACTTGAACATTTACCCCGCTGGGGATCGAACCCGCGACCTCCGAATCGTAAACCCAATGTTGTTTACATTCAGCTACGGAGGCGGAAGTATATTGATACTACACTGGAATTCACGAAGTTACATATCATTGTGCATGCGAAAACCCATAATGTTTTATTGAAGTCCTTTAAAGATCTTTCCTCGATGTCAAATGGAACCGTAAAAACCAGAAATAAATATTTTAGATCAAGGTTAACGTGTTTCCCTCTTTACAGTATAGGCTTCTCAATATTGATTTGAATTAACTGCATTAATAAAAAAAGATTATAGCTAAGGGTATACAGAGCACGAATCGTGGAACATTTTGTAGGAATAACACCGGATGGAAGGATAGAAAGAAGAAGAGGTAGACTTATTATGGGCTATTTAAAGGAAAAAGTAAGAACTGTGACGTAAAAAAAGTACAAGCCTTAGCGGAGAATAAAGAGAAGTGGAGATTACTCCATCAAGAAGAGCATGACTCTTAAATAAAGAAAGAGGTAAGGCAGATATATAGAAACATGAACAGACATGGTGTGTGCTTTTGTATGTATGTTTGTTGCTCAATCACGGCGACACTGATGAACAGATTTTGATGAAATTTGGTATATATATGTATCATGTGCCCTGAGGCTCTACCCCTAACTCAAAGCTATAGCGATAGCAATGCACTGTCCGTCTCTGTCATTGTGTTACGATATGACAAGGATGGATGGTGCATTGACGTCACAAGTGATAACAATTTCCAAAGCAATTGGGTTAAGCGGTCTGACTGTTAAGATAACGTTTATCCCGATAAAGTCAGAAGTTGCCGAAGTATACTATTATTATTGGTACATACATATACTGCTGATTAAAAGTTCTACCATACATCGTAAATAATAAAATCCTTTGGCTCTGTTGAAACATTTGAATCATTTCGCTCACCAAAATGGGGCGATTCAACTTGGCAGCAATTTAACACAAATGCGATTTTCCACTCGGTCCGTATATAAATTTAAATCACACATTAGCATAATTCCTTCGCTCAGAGACTGGCCGGGGCAGTAGCAAACTCAAAATGAAATGATTACAGATGCATTCACTAGGAAGGTTGATTTAGTATTGCCAGAACAGTCTTGTAAATACTAGCTGTTCATTCCACCCATGACCTGTGTAGGCACTTAAATTTGGGGCAACGGTATTTTGTTACTACATTGGCTACTACGAAACTATTGCAATCTAATCCCTAGCTGCGTACCCGTTTATAGGGCTGTGGGTTATCATGATATGAGCCGACTGTGTAATGAATCTTTTGGATTACTTACGGAATTTGTACAAAACTTTTGAATTACGTAGCTGTAATTTCATAAGACAGAAAACTGGTCAAGAGCTTATTTTATCACGCACAACATGATTCCGCAATAGAATATATAATAATTGTTTTTGCAGTAGGAATAACACGTCACAGTTATTGTTTTACAGATTCTGTTTAGATTGATATACTTTAAAGGTACAGTTATTGAAAATATTAGTCCAAATATAGAGAAGTCAGGTGTATCTATAAAAAAACTGACTTTCGTTTTAGGCGTAAAATGAAACAAAGTGTAGATTGAAGGGAAAATATCAATAGGAAAATTCACCTAAGAGGCAGCTGCTAAAAGTAAATCTACGTTCTCAAGAACCATTTAACGCAATAGTATTGTAGTAATACCTAGTAAGCTAAGTGTTATATAAAATAAAAATACAATAAAATACAATCGCCATCCGTGTTCGCACGATAGGTTTGCATTATCTTATATAATTTTAGAATCAACCGACTGTCACTTGACCGCTACTTTAGACTTCTTTCTTTTGGTACGTCTATCGTAACAGTCAGAAAAATTACATAACTTAATGAAGTTATATGATTTTTCTGACTGTTACGCTTACTAACTGACTGTTAACTTAATAAAGTTATATGAATACATTAGCTTCCACCCGCGGCTTCGCCTGCCAATAACTTTATCGCGGAAACTTGTTTATCCCGCAGGAACTACTCACTTTATCGGGATAAAAAAATATCCTATGTTTTAGTCCATTTACCTATTTACTAAATTTAATCGAAATCCGTGAATCCGTTTCGCTGTGATTGAGCAACAAACTAAAAAACTAACATACAAACTTTCGCATTTATAATATTAGTTAGATTTCTTTATAATAATGAGGTTTTCATATAACACATCCACTGTTTAAAATACTGTTTAAAATACATCTCAGGTTTATATTTCGCTGCAGTAACTGGGAGAGTTCAGACAGGGCAGGGGTATAAATTTAAAACACAATATTAGCATAAGCCCTCCGGCTAGAATGACCGGGAGTGCTCGCTCGGAACATTATCAAATTGAATGGTTAGACTTTTGGTAGGCACCAGTCTTGCTAGTTTTATACTGAAATTTTTAGTATATACTTATGTTTTTATATACTGCTAATGCTATATAGGAATTGTATGTGTCTTTCGCCAATTATTATTATTGTTATATCAATTCTTTTCCTAAGTTTTGGTAATGTAATGCTTGCTTGCATGTAGCTTGTATTAGCCAATAGTATTAGTGTACGTCAACTTCCGACGTGTTATGCGTTCTGTTATCAGTGAATGCACCAGGTGGAGACTGAAAAACAGCTATTTTGCTGAGGCTCCAACGTATTTATCCTTAAGTTAGTACATTTTACTATAATTAATCACCATCTTATCTAAATCTGCCGCTAAGCAGCAATGTTAATATCATTGTTGTGTTCCGGTTGTCAGAGATAAGATAGCCAGTCCCCCAAATGTGTTGGGGTTTCCGTGTCAGTACGCTTCCACCTTCGACCTCATCTTCACTTAACATCAGGTGTGATTGAGGTCAAGTACAAACCCGTTGTGCATAAAAAAAATCATGTAGTGTAATTTTTTAAGTGGATGAATAAATATCTTTTTATTTTATTTATTCATTTTCATTAGAAAGCAACAGAGTTGCGGAATGGCCACGAACCAAAGAAACAGTTTCTTCTCCTCGCACCAAACTTTTTAGCAAGCTCCAAACATTAAGATGATTGAACCGCCAAAAATTGGCAAAACAACCGACTTCAGTAAGGTTCCACTCTCTATCTTCGGAGTGCATCATCAGATCTTAACCAAATTTATGTCGGACCACCTTGGTGATGAACCCTATCACACAAAAAACAATTACCAAAATTAGCAAAAATATTGGTAAACGTGAAACCACCTAGGAAGCATGTCCTATTAAATAAGAAAATAACTTTCTATATCTGTTTATAATTGACGGAATTCTGAGGTAACAAATTGTGTTGATGGCCATTTCTAATATTCTCCATCACATCCACTTCACCCAATAAAAACGTAAATGCCATAATATGTAAATGCCAAAATCGCTATATGTATATGCCTATAATATGTGAAAAGTTGCCTCAATTCCTCTTAGATCCCATCATCAGAACTATATGATGGCTTATGATGGTTATGATGGACATGAGACAACGCCTGGAAGTATGTCCTATTAAATAAAGAAAAAAAATTGCCGAATCGGTTCATAAATGACTGTGTTCTGAAGTAACAAACATAAAAAAAATACAACCGAATTGATAACCTCCGTTTTTGAAGTGGGTTAATAAAAAAAAAACGCGTGCAAGTCAGGCCTTATGCAATTATTACAATCGTCTGTTAAAGACCTTATTTAGCTGACCTTGAACGAAAGTGCAGTTCAGTTTAAGTTAGTTTATGATTTCTTCGGAACTCTGAACTTCGCGATATTTCTGATACTTTTCCTTCAATATGGATGTCATGCATGATACAGTTACTACCTATACAGAGTGAATTTGAATTCGTGTAACTAGCGACTGTACCCTTAATTACGAACAACTTTCCCCAAGCAACCATAGTCGAATTGGATAAAAAAAAATTTTATTAACTTTATTTTTTTTTTTTTTATATGAGAGGGCGGCAAACGAGCATGCGGGTCACTTGATGGAAAGCAATCACCGCCGCCCATGGACACCCGCAACACCAAAAGGGTCACAGATGCGTTGCCGGCCTTGGACAACTATACAAAGTATACCATTCTGAAACCACCTTTAGTATGGAAGTCCAATAATTTTCGGCTGGTGACTCCACGATGAACCATAGCCTGAATGAAGCCGAAAATTGTTGGACTTCCGTACTAAAGGTGGTTTCAGAATCATTTACTTTGTATGGGTAATCAAACATTTTTTTATAGTGTTCAACTATGGTTTATTGGGGAAAGTTGATCGTAATCAAGAGTGCCGTCATCAGTGAATGGGAATTATACGAGTTGAACACCTGTATTTCGAGTTGTTTTTCAATCGACAAATCAATAAAACATTTTAGGTATACCTAAGGGGTTTTCTGTAAAATTTTTGTGATATGTCACCCAATTTTATATTGCAAATCTCTTTCCAAAAAGATTCTCCCGCGGTACAAAACTGGACCCATCGATTTAAAATTTTCGGAGCTTTGGAACGCGTCTTCATTTGTTTCGAGCGGTCACACCCACGCGCCGCGACATCACTACCATTATTCTAAGTTCTTCCTTTTTTGAAATTATTTCTAGTGTTCGATATCTAAAAAAAAAAATATATTCATATATTTTATGCATTACACATGTCATAGACATAGCACATTGCATATGTAGAGCACTCGAGCACAGAATTAATATAGTACTAACCCTCGAGTCAAATATTTGACTTGCTCATAACTTTTTCTGCAATCTAGTTTCATTTTATCGGTTCAAATACAGAGCGGCGTTGTTTTTGGATAGTTATAGTGCATTCAAACATAGATTTCCCATGTCGATTTGGCTGTAGAGCCGAATAGAAGTAATTAAATACGCCCGTTAGCTTGATTTAACAGTGTCGAGCTTCACTAACTCAAACTTCAATTACCGTTCCGTCGTACGATATGGGTGTCGACAGGATTATTGTTGGTCACGATCTTTTTTTTTATGCACAACGACTAGCCCAGACCTCAATCACACCTGATGTTAAGTGAAGATGAGGCCGAAGGTGGAAACATGCTGACGCGGAAACCTAAACTTATTAAGGGGACTGGCTATCTTATCTCTGACAACCGGAACACAACAATGCTATCAACATTGCTGTTTGACGGCAGACTTAGATAAGATGGTGATAGCTAGCCAGGCGGACTTTTAAAAACTAATTTATGTACCTCGCTGGGGACCGAACCCGCGACCTCCGATTTGTAAACCCTATGTTGTTCACATACAATTTATACTTTTATGGAATGTTTCTAGTCATTTTAATTTTATGATGGCTGTAATTATTCGACAGGCAATTAATGCTGATGAAAGGCTGAGAAAAATACCAAGTAAATTTAAAGCTATTTTCAAAAGAACATAAATATTTTCTTAATTTTTAGGATGTATTTTTGAGACTGAGTTACCATACACAAGGGTGTCCACAAATTTTTCAAAACCCTACATTTCTACATAAAAAGACGTAGAATTAGTTGATCACTTTTTTGTGTTATTCAAATTAAATTAATTTCTTCTTCTGCCCAATACTTGTTTGTATTGTTTTCAACGTGTTTATTTTTCAATTACTGCTACTTTAAGAACTATTTATTTTGACCATAAATAATCATGCACGATGTCCGAACAGCGGTGGCATCGCTGTGGAAATTTAAGTAACTAGATTTATGTAAAACGACTCCGTTAACTGAGCTGCTAAGAAAATCTTCCTACGTGTTTCATTTCGTAAAAACCACGCTACTTGACAATGAAGAGAACGACAACAGAAAAAAAAACACTACAAAACGAGTAACAGAGACTTTAATGTGAAAGATTAATAAATATATATCGTACATAGTAGGTATACGTATTTCAGCTTTGTTAGTAAATCCACCTCCCCTGCAGTATTTTGTAGAATGTAAAACGGAGTAAGTTTTTATTGTTATGCCAGCTACTGCGCCCCGGAGAGGCGACACGAGAAGTAAGAAAGTGCATTCACACTGCCAGTGGCCGCAGACGGCAAACTATATTCTCTATGAAAGATAAGGCAACAGGTCTTTATCGTTTGATACTATAAAATATGGAAAGTTTAATGATATCATAGTGGAAGATTTTTCATAAATACTAATGCACAATTTCTACAATTATAACAGTGAATAGAATTATTATTTGGTATAGAAGTTTCATAATCATTCAATATTCAAATATACACGTTCTCACAATAGGAATATGTACCATAACCGGAAAGTACGTCTATGTATGTTCCGTATAAGGTCGAGAATTTCGAGTGCAGATTCCAGAATGAGTTGCAGCTGTTCCGAGTAAAAAAAAATAAAATGGAATTCAGAGAATTCGTAACTATTCATGAAGAATGTAGCTTTATAACATCGTCTCAAATTACAAAAACAATATTTGGGTAAAGGCCATATTACACGGTTCAACCAAATTGATTCACTTTGGTTGAAAGGCGTGGAATCAAAGGTAATGCTATTGAACATTGACATTGAACGGTTCACTTTTATATTTACATGATTTAATTTGGTTGATTTATCCAAATTGAAACAGAAGTGAACCTTGTAATTTCGCCTTAAAATAAAAATACCATTAGATGCTATATTTGTATTTTTTATCAACCCAATAAACCAGTTCATTCTGTGAGCTTTATAACATTGTACTTTAAAGCTAAATTTCGCATATTTTCATTTCGGAACGAACTCGCCAGTAGTTTTTATTTCAATCCTTGGATAGCATCCTTAACTTATTTTTTCATACTGAAACTGCTCTGGATGTCGATTCTTGCGCACTCGACATTTCACTGTCGATAGACAATGATATATCTATATCTTTTACACTTATATGCGAGTGCAAAAGTGACAAACCTGTTGATGTCTATCGGCATTGAAATCTCGAACGAGTAAGAATCACTGCCCAGGAATTGTAAGCCTTAAAGGTAAAGGATAGGTAGGTAGTCTTCATACAAACTCGACCACAAATAAAATTGAATTTGGAACAATCTAGTTGCCGTGAAGGAAAAGGATTTAAGATTTATATAAGATTTTCGTGATTTTTATTTTTAATACCGAAAGTAGAAATATAGAAATAATCACATTCAACTATTAGACCTCCGTGGCTGAATGTTAACAACATAAGATTTACAAAACAGAGGTCGCCGGTTCGATTTCTATCGGGCTACATGGTGGTAGTCAGGCATTTTAAATATCCGCTTGGCCAGCTACCACCATGTTATCTAAGTCTGGCCACCAAAGAGCATTGTTGTATTCCGACTGTTTGAGACAAGATAGCCAATCCCCCAAATTAGTTGTGGGTGCCGGATGAGGGCGCTTCCACATTCGGCCTCATCTTCTCTTAACATCAAGTGTGATTGTGGTCAAGCGCTAACCCGTTATGTATAAAAAAATATCACATAATTTTGATGGTCGATTAGTTTTTTTTTTAAACGGTTTTTATATGAAATTCTATTTCGACGACCGGTTGGTGTAGTGGTTAGTGACCCTGTCAGCGAAACCTACGGTTGCGGGTTCGAATCCCGCGAGGGGTAAATGTTTGCGTGATGAATACGAACATTTATTCCCCAGTCATGGATGTTAATATAAATATTTATGTATGTTTATCCGTTATCTAGTATCCATAGCACAAGCTTTGCTTAGGTTGGGACTAGATGATTGGTGTAAGTGTCCGAAATATTTATTTATTATTATTTATTATACAGTTTCATTTATATAAAATATGAAATCAGTTATCCTACTGAAACCACGCGGGCTTCATCTTCGACCACATCGCCATGTTCTAACGGGTGAGATCCATATCACTAGTAGCTAAAACTTGTGCTTAATTTCAATAATTCTCTTATCTTTCTGTCTAAACACAACTATGGAGGCATTGATGCTCAGAAGCAGAAATAGATAACAAGTATAAATCAAGTCCACGTAACTTATCTCTGGTTTTAGCTATAAATATTATTACGTTTGGACAAACGGCCAAGGTTAGAATAAAAGCGCAAGATTCACTTCTCCCAAGACCATGAAAGGCAGCCAAATCAATCCAAAAACGCGACACATGTAGTTGGCAATATTTCAAATTCTCCTTGATGCAATATTTCGCTTGCTCGTTTCTTTCCCGTTCTTCGTCCCGTTACGTAACCGAGACAATTTGTCTACATTGTCAATTTGATATAATAACTTGAAAATAATAACTCTTTCCAGCTTCCGTCGGAGTGGATTTTTTTCTTTTTAATTTTGTTAGAAGTAGTTCTTCGATCGTTCAGCTTTTCTTGCGCTAATAATTTTCTGATACTCCGTAATGTCGTGCTTTCGTTTTTATAATAATAAGGAAACATTCTTTAGGATTCCGTACCCTTTAGAAAAATAAGATAAAAATAGAAATCAGCAAAGCTCGCAAGATCATCATCATCAAACCAAGTTATAGTTCGTAGACGAGCTATAAAATCTAACCGAAAAAACTAGATATTGTGTGCGGACTCCATTGAAAAGCACTGATAGGATTTCATTCCTGCCGTAGAGGTGGGAATTTGCAAACAATACCATTTATAATAGAGTAAACTGATAGTGCTACCAAATCGAATCATTAAATGCGATTCTTTTCAATACAGGCTCATATATTATCATAGAATTATCACACCGTTAAGTAATAAAACCTAAATGAATTACTAGCAAAATACTCGTGTACAGTCGACACAGTTAAACCTTTACAGGCCTGCATAATACAAATAAAATTTTCTTAGGACATCATTAAAAGGTTTTATTCCGTCCATTGGCGCCCTCATTGGGTAAATTAAGATTTCTTTTTAAATACAAATTAAATACATTTTTGATTTATTCAAAAATATGGGTCTGACCTGCAATCGAAAAGCCTAAAAGCTAATTATAAATAATACTTAAATAGCTTTAATTACGGTTATTTACTAGAATTTGAAATGAATGATAAAACGGCCACTTTTTTATAATCGTAAATCAATCATCGAATAAACCATCTTAACGTTTTTCGATTATTTTATTTAGTTGAGGCAATTACTGAGGTCAACAATATGATAAAGTACTATCGAAAAACGTTCATAATAAACTGAGAAACCTTAATTTGTATTATGCAGGGCTCTATAGATTTTTCTGTTCAGACTGTACGATCAGATTCATAAGTTCATATCTAGTCCAGCTCAAATTATTTAGATTTTATTTGACAAGTTAACTGGCAAGTTTCATTTAAAAATTCCGTTAGTAATCTTAATCTTTGAACTGGGACTAGCTAGATATGCATTTTTGAACCCTGCGATAGGCACGTACATTAAATATGTATGAGATATTGCATTTAGCACGTATTTCCAATGTTTACTCATTTTTTTTAATAACTGTTGTGAGCAGCTCCATTCTTGGCGGAGTGGACTGAATGTTTTAAATCAATAAAACGCGAGCTTTTAGATAAAATCTGGTATAATACTCGTATATTAAGCAAAACTCGAAAAACAGTCACTATCAAAAAACTACCACACTGACTAATCAAAATTAAAAAGCTGTTGTACCAGCGAGTTGCCAACAAGTGCACTAAAATATTCTTCACTTAAGATCTAATCAACATTTAATGCGACCAACAAAATCGAACTCACGGATCGTTAAGTCGGATAAAAATCGATTCTGAATCGAGTCTAGTGGAAAGTGAAACAAAGTGACTGCCCCGGGTGCTGTCGTCGTTATCAATCGAGGAGTTTCGCTACCGTCGACCCTCGGATGTTCCACTTTTTATCGCACTGATTTACGGCTATTATCTCAATTCCTTTACTTGCAGATAGTGGATCGACAAAGTGGTTCAGCTTAATCAATTACTCGCCCGATACTTGAAGCCGTTTCAGTTCATTTGAAAACAAAGATAATTTAGTTTGAATATTGGTAATTTAAAAAGAGTTTAATTGGTAATAGTTAACTATGAAATAAAGTAATGTATTTTGTGTGGGATGCCGCTTGTATCGAATCTTGCCCTATTTCAGAGGTTGCATAAAAAATCTAAATTAATAATATAGGGGCATCGGCTTCGAATACATCTTCCTTGCTTTCGGAATCGATACTTTAGTTCCTTGGGGGCAGGGCATTCTAGACGATGTCATTGGGGACCCGAGAGCTGGCTTTACCTCGCTCAATTCAGCGTTTTTAAATAAAAATAACTACAGAATTGTAATTGCAATAACGAGAAACGATTGCAAATAAGTATGCTACCTACGAGTATATATGTAAATTATATTAGATACAAGAGGAAAACTGGGGTAAGTAATGTAAACTCGGTGAAAAAGATTGTATGTAATGTATTTTTAATGGTGATTTTTTTTCAGCACCCATTAAATGCCTATGATAATTATCGATCACCACAACGATGGAATAAATCAGATATTCGTCTTTATCGACAGACCTTTGAAGCCGTTGTAATTTTTACCTACCTACTTTGAATGTAATCTGGATATAACATTTTTGTATATTATATTTTCACAACTTCAAAGTTACTTTAATTCTTATTCACACCTTGTCCACAACTCCCGCGAACTCTGTCAATGTCAGTTTACAAAGTTGTCCCCAGATTACCCACTGTATTTGCTCACTTGTACGAGACATCGGCGAGTATTTTATATTTTAAAGTTTCATCCTGCGGTTCGGAGGTAACGACCCGCAGCCCGCCCATTAGCTCCTCAAGTCCTCTGAGGCCAGGGTTGCATACAACAACGGCGTTTAATGAAATTTGTCGAACAACGAGGCGGCATTCGGAACACGTCCGCTCGGCGGCCGCTCAAATTGCCCTCTAATTAAATTACGAGTCTGTGCCTCTGCACTGCAACTTCCACACGGAGAGGGAACGTTCGTTTCCACCTCTTGAGCTTTTTACAAATAGATTAATGGCGATCATTGCACTACTGAACATCTTTGTTCCATAAATTCCTTCTCTCTCTCTTGTAACCGCAATCCTTTTTAATCTATACTCAATAAAGTTCGAGGTAATTCTACGCGTATATTTTTTTTTTGTATTTTACGGCGTGCTTGTGAACCGCTTTGATGTGAATAGATGCGGATCTTCGCGGAGAAGGAAGTGGACAATTTTTGTGTGATTTGCTTCTTCTTGAAAGTATTCTCAAAACAATACGAAACAGTAAATATTTTAGAATACATTTGTTTTCTGAAAGGGTAAAGTAATTCAACCCTGTATCCGCTCCCGTATAATACAGCGAAACTTTGATGATGCACTCCAGAGATAGAAAACGGAATCCTAATTGAAGTCGGTTGTTTCACCAATTTGGAGTGATTCAATTATGTTCACGCAGATTTGGGATTATATATACAGTAAGAGCGCCAGTGGCTCAGACTTAAGACGCAGTCTCCCAATTTGGGAGGTCCAGGTTGATACCCAGGCAAGCCATGCACCAATGTGTTTATAAATATAATTTAATTACTTATGTGCATTTATACGACTGCTCTTAAACGGGAAATGAAAACATCATGAGCAAAACTTGTATGCCTGAGAAATAAAAATTCTAAGGGATGTGAAGTCCCCAACCCGCACTGGGCGTGGTGGACTAAGGCGTATACTCCCTCATATACGAGGGAAGGTCTATATCTCTGCGGTGGGATGTTTACGGGCTGATGATGATACAGTTCTACATGTGCTCCACGTCTCTGGATATCCCCGTCATTCATTACACATACAGGGCGTCCCAAAGTTATGGGACATGAAGGGGAAGTACCTTAAATATCGTAGATAGTGAATTTTGCTCAAAGAAGACTTTATGTTATTTTTAAAAGTTAGTAATTCTGCATTCATAGATTTTCTAAAAATTATTTGCTTCGGCTGGGAATCGAACCGACTCAAATGTGAAAAAAAAAACACCCTACTTTTATGATGCCAATCGAAAGAATAGCTAAAAAATAATAACTCTGCCTAAGTAACATAGTATTTTAAAAGAAAGGAACAACATAAAATGATTGAGTCAAATTTCAAGAAAGTTATTTATTGCCGACGACGTTCGAAAAGTAGCGATATTATCATTCCAAAGATAGCATTGATTATTCGTAAATAACCATAAAATGATTAGAAAATCAACAGGCAGCGGGCTCATTAAAAGATTGGCGATTTGCGTAAGACAAGAGGGATCACATTTTGAGCATTTAATTAATTAATTTACAAAAAAATACCTACTTAATTGACTACGGCAGTTTCATGTATGTTTTTTATTTGATTAAAATGATTAATTTCACGTTGTTCCTTTCTTTTAAAATACTATGTTACTTAGGCAGAGTTATTATTTTTTAGCTATTCTTTCGATTGGCATCATAAAAGTAGGGTGTTTTTTTTTTCACATTTGAGTCGGTTCGATTCCCAGCCGAAGCAAATAATTTTTAGAAAATCTATGAATGCAGAATTACTAACTTTTAAAAATAACATAAAGTCTTCTTTGAGCAAAATTCACTATCTACGATATTTAAGGTACTTCCCCTTCATGTCCCATAACTTTGGGACGCCCTGTATATAGGAGAATATTTTAAAATTTAAATGTAATATTAATATTAATAGTGAGGTTTGCAAGTGATAACTTTATCCTATGAAATAAAATATTTTGATTTGATTTGATTTATTGAATTTAGAATATTGGAGAGACGATTATCGCCACCGATATCGACTTATGTATAAACATTCTCCAATATTTTGCATGGCCTTCATGTTAATTGTTAACGATAATTGCATGTGTGTATTGGGTACTCCAACACACTTTGAGTGAAGTGAAGTTTCTGGTTCCATAGTTGTATGGCCTAATCGTAATTATATAATCAAGTATTAAAAACACAGTAGTATTAGAGACGGGTTCAGTTCGGTTACAACAGCGTATTCCGCCATTCTTGTATCTTCCTATACCCGCAATGTAAACTACGCAACTATTGAATACATCAACAGTCTTTCTTTCCCAATGCTGGGGCACATCCTCCTCTTACTATAGGATAGGATTTGGGGTCATAATCCTCTAAGCGGGCTTGGTGCGGCTTGGTGAATTGTGTTAGACAGACAGTGTCAGTCTCGGTGCCTTTAATTCAAATTGGGACCGATTCCGAAGGACGAAAGCACTGGTATGAAAATGCCCCTGGTAACCCATCCAAGGAGGGGCCGCACAAAACAATGTTTAACTTCTCTAATCGAAAACGAATAGCGAATGCGGTGGCACCATAAGTGTTTCTACTGATAACTATTTAAAATATTGAGACAACCATTGAACTAAATAATAAATGAAAAACATCCACAACTCGGGAACACATGTCTGTATTCATCATACAAACATATGCCTATAGCGGGATTCGAACCCGCGACCTTTTGGTATAGCAGTCAGAATTTTTAACCACTACACCAAACAGCTCGTCAAAAGTATGAATAAACATATATATAACAAAGTACATACAGTCGAACATAGTACCTCCCCTTTTTTTGGAGAGGGTTAAAAATTAATGTACATACATAATCTAAAAAACAGGTATATTTTCCTAGTTCAAATGTCAGTCTTTCACAAGTGAAATAGTATATTTGAACCAGAATTTTGTAATAATGTTTTTGTTTACTGACTGACGTGAATAACTTGTGTGAGAATCAATAAAGATTATTTATTTATGTATAATTATCAATAGAATAATTAATGTATAATTATCAAAGAATAGTGTACTATTCTTTAACCACATGTAGTCGAAATCGGGGAAAATTTTATGTCGACAATATAAGAATCCTTTGTGAAACAATTTCGTGTAGGTATCAACAAAGCCGAGACAAACATGTTTGAGTACAAACCTCGCCTACATATCTACCTGTTTTCCACAACACAAGAGGCGACGTGGCTGGCACTGAGAGCTACATTTGTTCACTTCATAATATTTGCACAACTAAATTGTTGGTAATAGCTGCTGGCTCTTTGGCAAATACTTAGTGCCGAAGATATGTCTTTAGGAGACCTTTGGACTTCCAAATACATATATAAGTAAGTACTTATACCGTAAAAATATACATCAAATCAAATATTAATTCTTATGGTGCAAGCAACAACTAGTTATGTAAAACCAAAAAACCCGTCATAATATATTGTATTTTGCGGGCTTGGATTTTTTACTATAAAATGTATCATATGATGCATTTTTCATTGCATTGCATTTCGAAATCGGTCGAGCCGTAAACGCTACAGCCTAAAGGCTACAGGAGGTAACATCGAAAACTACAGACATACACACGAAAAACATTACCCTCCTTTTTGGGGCTGTCGGGTAAAAAGATTGGCTGACTGATAGTAAGTTAGTAATAGTATATAGTTAGTAGTAGTAAAACACTACGTTAGAAAATCGGGAAGTTTTTATACAGAATCTTAGATTATTTAGATATCTTTTGATTGCTTATCCATATGAAAATACAGATCTAAATAATTGCAAGAAATTTTGAATATTTCCTTAAAATTATCTGTAAATAGCGATTTGTAAATTTTAAATATTTACCTAATTAATTACTTCTTACCCAACTGCCTCAAGAAGGAGGTAATGTTTTTCGATTGTATGTAGGTATGTATGTAGATTTTCATGCTACCTCCAAAAGCCTGAACGGCTTGCCCAATTTTGAAGTGCATGGTGTCGATGAATTCCTCTTAATCTCCAGAGTGTCATAGAATATATTTTATGGCAATAAATCCAACATGGCGCCCGCAAAATGCAAAAATGTTGTTACGCAACAATTAGTTTTCTGTCCGTGATGTAGAGTTAAATGTGGTGACTGATTCAGAGACGAAGGTCTTTCATGTCTCATATCTCTACTGAGCTGTGGCTGTGGCACCCTTCCCTCATCCGTCACACAAGACTCCCGCTCTTTTGACGGAAAACAAAGCCCACTCCGTTTATTGCACTCCCAACATAAATTTTCATTAAAAAGTTGACTATGTTTGTGTGTTCGGATGAGCAATAGGGTTCTGTAGTGAAAATATACGTATTAAAATAAGTTTGTCAGTTTGTATGTTTGCGAGTTTGAGTTTGTGAGTTTCTTTTACAAACCCATGTCATGCAGTACATGTTATACTACCTATATAAGTTGGTCGACTGTTTACTATTGAATTAGGAGAGCCTAACTTAGCTGTATTAAGTTTTCTTTAAATTTCGTCATACTTACTTATTATATATTACTATAATTATTAATTGTAAATATTTTTAAATTTTCCTAAATTGCGGTTTAGTTGGTAAAGGATGAAGATGTAACTCTAGCAAACGGATGTCTGTACCAAAAATGTATTTAAGACAACCCCAATATATTTGAAAGACCCAATAAAAATATAATTAACCAAAAATACTTAAAATACCCTTAAACTCTCATTCTTGTATAACTCTAAAAAGTTATTGATTGTTATAATATTATTTAACCATGCCAAATTTCATCTTTACAACATTAATTGTCTGCGAGTACAACAGCTGTGACATATACACGGACAGACAGACTGGCCTATGACAAAACTATAAAGGGTTCCATTTAGATTATGGAACCCTAATAAATATACATGCTTTGAAGTGACAGCGCCTCTGTGATGGCTTTGGATTTGCTGCTTGAAAAATTATATGAGTAGTAGTTTATGTTTTTTCATCCCCAGTTTTAACCACATCGGTTTCGGGAAGTCTGAGGAAATATAGAGCTAGTAAAACAAGGCTGAACCATTGGGGTGTTAGTGAGCTAGTAAACTTGTTTATTGTTGAGACAACGTACATCTACCTGAGACATTATTATCACATATTGGTCAATATACGAAGGTATCTCTACGTTAGAAGGTGATTTATATGCGATCGCGGTCGGTTTTACCGAATATACTTCCGTCTTCGTATTTCCGATGCCCACTATCACACGAACTGGGTCTACTAGGACCCATATCATACTGTCTCATTGTTTGTGTACATAGAAGTAATATTGCATGATGCACGAGACCATAGTGTAAATTTTATCATTCTACAACATTTTCGTCTTTCCGTTATTGTCAGATGTAACAATTGTTGGAGAGCCTATTAAATAAAATAAATAAATAAAATGTTTTAGTGCCAATTTATCTGTGATATATTTACTCTTTTCTAACATGGAAGAGCGTATTTAAACTTAAACTAAATAGTTTAACTAAACTAAATAATTAAATAATTATTTAAAAACAAAAAACCCGACAGTATATTTTGTATTTTGCGGACGCGATGTTAGATTTATTTAGCATAAAATGACACTCCGGATACCAAGACGAATCTAACAACACCATGCACTTCGAAATCGGTAAAGCCGTTTAGGTTACAGGATGCGCCAAAGGAACGGACATACATAAATACATATAATACTCGTATATACATACACTAATTACGTATTCCTTGGGCAGTCGGGTAAAAGAAGAGTTTCAGAATCATTGTATTGACTCAGTTTAGATTAATGCAAATAAAATATTTTTGATTTTTTTTATTTCAATGTAATCTGCTGGCTAGTTAGACTACCGATAAGGAAGTTATTCAGCACGGCTGACTAAACATAGCGCGACTCGAGTGGGTAAAGTCGCAGGGGCGGCATAGAGCATATATGGAATGAAAAAATGCATGACGCCGTCGAGATAGTTAGATAGGACGCCAATTTTCTCAATCAATCATCACGATTACTACCACCATAATATAATATATAATAGCTACCACCAACTTATCTAAATCTGCCGCCAAGCAGTGTTCCGGTTGTCAAGAGATAAGATAACCAGTCCCCCAAATGTATTGAGGTTTCCGGGTCAGTACGCTGCCACCTTCGACCTCATCTTCACTTAACATCAGGTGTGATAGAGGTCAAGTACAAGCCCGTTGTGCATAAAAAAAATTTCTTGCTATACGAAAAGTGACAAAACTTTCGTCGAGTCGCTATCAATGTTACCGCATATAAATTGTGCTAGTCCTACAGGAATATTGTAAATGTCGAGCTCGAGCAAGTATTTAGTTCGAGATGATGAAACCAACAAGTAACCAAAGTATTGCTTATTATAAATTCTATTTGTAGTTAAACATTTTACAGCCAATTTAGAATATTATTGCAGATAATAATTTGTACATTTGATATATATAACTGCGGTTACGCTGTCGATGACGAGGATTAACACATCGTAGAAAGAGTAATAAACACAAACCGCATGAGAGTAAGGGGTTCAGTTTCGCGCGTGCATAAGAGAATTTTATGATTTTATCATGTCAAATCTTCCAGACAAAATTAATATTGTTAATTGATCTAGTTCTTGTTGATTATATTGATTTTCACAAAAGTATGTAGGTATTCCACGTCCGTACCACTAATAAGATGTAACTTAAGTTTTTAACTAAGTCCGAAAAGATACCTCCTGTATCGATTAATTTTTAATTTTATTCTGCAATATCTTCGACATTTGTAAACTGATTTCAATAAGTATTTCTTTTTTTGGGTTGAAAAGTTATGCCACCCTAAATTTGCCGACGATCTGATGATGCACTCCGCAGAAAGCTAACGGAACATTACTAAAGTCTGTTTGTTTTACTAAAAAGTAATTTTTGCATGCAACTGCGTAATTATACAATACAGTACATGAAATTCGTCATTACTTTGCATTTGCTTAAACGACTTTCTGCATAGCGAAACCCAAAACCGAAATACTTAGTCCTATCTCGTAAAGTTACTTGATCGGCTTTAAGCCAATCCTAATCGAAGTACTTCTCTACAAAACCGATTAATTTCAGACATCGAGGCAGAAAATTTATAACTTGCCCGAGCGGGCCGAAGGCGGATCTACATAGCATTCAGCGCAATACTCTATAGGCTTCGATTTAACAAATGACTTCATCGGAACGCCAGACAGAAGACTCATTGGCTAATTCATTGGCATTCATCTCGCCTTACATTGTTTTCTTTTATGATATCCATGATGGACTCAACGATCTAACGGACATGCAATAAACATCCGGAAACTGCGTAATTTCTAATTCTCGCCTACAAATTTTACACATCTGTGCAGTTGGCATCGTAAAAGGAATTTATTAACTAATTCAGAGGGTTATAAAACCAACTGCTAATTTCAGAAGGACTCTTATTTATTTATATACTTTATTATACTCAAGATATACCGCCTCCGTGGCTTAACGTATACAATAATATAGGGTTTACGAGTCGCAGGTCGCAGGTTCTATCCCCAGCGGGGTACATGTTTAGTACTCTTGGTTGGTGGTAGGGAATTTTAAATGTCCGCCTGGCTGGCAACCACCATCTTATCTGTTAATTACGCCAAACAGCAATGTTAATAGCATTGTTTTGTTCCGGTTGTCAGAGATTAGATAGCCAGTTTCCCCATATATTTAGGTTTCCGGGTCAGTACGCTTCCACCTTCGGCCTCATCTTCACTTAGCATCAGGTGTGATTGAATTCAAGTGCATAAAAGAAATGCATAAAAGAAAAGATATACGTACAGTATTTAAGACAGTAACTTGTCTATAAAAAGAGTCTTTTTATTTACCATATTAATGAAATGTAATTATGACGCAAATACCTACCTATATTGATTGTTAACAAAATAAGAATCTCTAATTGGCGCAACTTCAGTAACAAGATATTGTATAAATGTTTTTAAAATATTGCTGTTGATATGAATAACTAAATTAACAAATTAAAGATTTTATTTTATTTATTTTTCAGTCCTGTACGTCACATTGACCTTTCATACTTATATTTCCATACGAACGGACTGGATATCAAAACCTAACTTAACGTTGATTTAGCATGAAGTAACGTTTCATAACATGACTAAAGGAAAAATAAATCCTTTCTAATAGTATGGTAGAATTATCACTTAACAGACTACACATACTTCATTTTGCGGTGTCTATTAAATCATAAGTTTAAAGAAATTGTTAATGGTACTATTAGGTCATATTAGTTACGGAACCCTCAGTACACGAGCCCTACTCACTCTTGATTTTCTTTTTTTATATAATTACGAAGTTTACACTACATCGCAACAATTGGCCCGTGAGTTACACATACGTGAGGTTACAGTTGGTGATGGTGTCACACAACTCTCATCATTCGATTTCCATGAATAAAATAAATCCACATAAAACTGGTAGATGTTAATGGCCATCGAATGAAGTCCATGCCCAGCTCGTATAGTCAGCGTGGTTAACTTCAGACTTTCTGAAAATAGGTTTTCCAGTTCAGTAAACTAAGAGGAAACTAATTGCTTATTTTATAGCCCGATATAATGTAACGTGAAGCGTTGGAAAATTTATAGTAAGTATTTGAACACTTTTCGTAATATGCTGTACGCTGTTACGGAAGATTTTATGTCGAGCGAATTCATGTTAAACTTAAACTTCAGAAACTATTCGCCGTAGCGGATATCGCCGTGTAGTCGTACCGTAAAATAGTTTCGTAATATTTAAAGGACAGGATATTTACTATAAGACCAATTTCGTACTTCAAAAATACCGACCTGCATTCTCGAAATATCGAATTTCGCCTCACCACAAGCCTAGCTTTAAGACTTACATGCGCCAAATATATAACTTAATAATAAGTTTAATATTTTAATTTATTGGGTTTACGATTCGGAGGTCGCGGGATCGATTCCCAGCGGGGTACATGTTTAAGTACTCGGTTTGGTTGGTGGTATGGCATTTTAAATGTCCGCCTGGCTAGCTACCACCATCTTATCTAAATCTTCCCCAAGCAGCCCTGTTAATAGCATTGTTGTGTTCCGGTTGTCAGAGATAAGATAGCCAGTACCCCAAATGTGTTGGGGTTTCCGGGTCAGTATATACGCTTCCACCTCATCTTCACTTAACATCAGGTGTGGTTGAAGTGAAGTACCAAATCGTTGTGCATAAAAAAAAATATTATTATAATATGATATATGGTTATATATTATTACACTTACTTATCTAAAATTATTTCTTTAGTTAGTAGTATCGTGCACCCTACCCGTTTCTCGATCTACAATTTTCTCATAACCACAGAATTAATATAGTTACTATATATAACCGTGGTTCGTTTGAGTTTCAGCGATAAGGTAAAATTTATAGTAAAATTATTTTGTATACAATAACGTGTGTTTGTGTTGTACTGATTAGGCCTGTCTTAGTAGACACAAAAGCTCAGCGCCAATCTTTCTTTTACCAAATAGGTGCACGGGATATATCAATATGTTATGGGATATATCTGGAGGATTTCAATACAACAATATGTTATGTAGATACATGGCTCGACTTTAGTAAATAAATATTACTTACATCAATTATCTAGTACCAAATTATTAGATAAAGTACGTAGGTAACGTACTACGTGCGGGCTCCAAAGAACTTATAAATTACTTAATGCCAGGTCGCTAATCAACTTTTTTTTCTACTCAACAAAGCGTTCACAAATCAATTTTTCACTCTTTTTTTACTTTTCAGTGAAACACAGCGCTTCCCTCCGTCAGTATATTTTTTCAATGTCTTTATTTTAAAATCAAATATAGGACAAGCTAGCCCTGCACTCGGCAAGCAAATATTGTTCTTAATTTGAATGTCTTTCGAGTGCCTACATATATTTTATAATCAAACTTGTGTGTCAACAAATAAAGAAAAAACAATAGTATTTACCTAGATGCAGTAATAATGGATTTTCCTACAACATTACTGCACTGAGGGCAGTAAAGTACTGCTTTCTAATTGCTATCTTGAAAGTTATAAGGAAGTTACTCCGTAGTTTGAAGAAAATAGTTATATAAAAGTCCATGACCATAATTTGTTAAATGACGTCAGCCAAATATCCGCCATTAGCTGCTTGGTCCCGAGCCAACCTCGTAGCCTATCTTCCGGCCACTTTATAATATTGTCCCGTTTTGTCTTCTGATCGAGTGCTTACAATTAGCATCATAATTGTATTAGCTGCCTAGACTACGTAGTCATATATCTTATTATGTAAAATGAATGTTAGTTACATCGCAATATAATCAATTTTTCTTATATATTGGCTTACAGAGCTTGGCTCTTAAATAAGATGATGACTTGGTTTATGGTACTAAGTAAAATGAACTTCATTTGCAATATGGTTACGGTTCATGTTTCTTAGATACTAGGATATACTTTAAATTTCCTTTGTATGAATAATTATTGCCAGAAACTCTATTGAATAGTGAAACTTCCCAGTTCATATGATTAAAATTTTAAATTTCAAAATTTTCATTCATACGAAGGAAATTTCTCGTACATCATTTATAATAAGTGACATACTTACCGACTGTAGAAAATGAAAAATTTCATTAAAATCGGTATATTACTGGTCCAGCTACTAACTAGTTTCTAAACCCAGACATGTGAGAAATTGTATAAAGATTTTTTTTTAATGGCCAGTGTATTTAACCACTTTTAATACTTACCCTCTTCTTCACTTATCTGATCATCATGTAGGTACAGGGCCTCACTACTGAACATACCCCTCCTCCATAGGTTTCCAGAACGACCACTTGGAGTTGGACTTCCCGCGACCGTCGTCAGGTCCAGCTTGTGGGTGAATGTCTTACGCTGATGTTGCCGATTAATGCGGGGTCTACTCTCTAGAACTACTATCCCGTTCTATTCGCTATGTATGCCCACTGCCTTTGCAAGTTATATTCGCTCTTCTACGGATCTCTTCCTTTTTGAGTCGATAATGAAATCATCATCATCAAAGTCATCACTGGTAAGATTTGATTTTAGATTGTCGACAATAACCACTGAGGTATTTTAGACGAAGATAGGTTGTGCAGTTTCCCAAACGCTGCCCATCCGAGATTATTTCGACAATTGACCTATCTCTTTGAAGTTGGACTTGTATAATTGGATCTCTTGTTCTAAGTAAACGTACTCGTCTACAATTTTAAGAATAGAGTTCACTACTCATGTTGGTGTGGGCATTTGCCATAATTTTCGTTTTATAGTCAACGAGTTCTTCGTCTGCGTAGAATTCGTTCTACTACCAAATGCATTACTCTATGACTCGAAAGCAATCCCACTAATTATATCAATCCTACAGGAACCAGCCACTTATCCGGGATAAAAGTAGTATATATTTTAATGCAGATCCTAATTTGTCTACCTACCAAATTTCAACCAAATCTGTTCAGCCGTGAAGAGGTAACAAACATGCATGCATACCCACATACACACACACACACACACACACACAAACTTTCGCATTTATAATATTAGTTGGGAGTTGGGATGTAGGCGTTCTAATCAACGTAGGCGATATTTAAAACATTATAAAGATAATTAAAAAATATAATAATTATTGGGAAACATCATTTCTCATCTCAATGCACTAGTAAGGTCTAAGTTAAACTCGTTTAGTCACCCACCGAGTTGGTGGTATCAAAATGCTTCATGGGTGTGAAAACCCGCCTGTTTTGCCACGGGTGGCGGACCGTGTCACATCAGCGTTAAGTCGTTCGATTCAATTGGGTCCTGCTGTAAAATGCCAACGTTTCCCCTACACGCATTTCATACTGATAAAAAATCACGCCTATTTGAAAACTGCTTTTACCAGGGTAATTGTGGGTAGCCCAGTCAAGCTCGACATTTTTAGCTAAAACACATGCATGCCTAACTATACATGCTTAGTTTCTTATCCGTTAATAAGTTAACTGTGTTTAATAAAAGTCTACCTAATTCAAATATTTGTTGTCATTAAGATATAAATTAAAAATACGGTTTTCTAAAAAAATCTAGGCTTAGTCTAGATTTTTTAGAAGCTCCTTCTTTTAGGCTTAACTATTCAAAATTACATCTCTAATATACCTCTATAAGATATAAACTATATAAGTCGGTTCTGAATTATGTCTAGCTAAGCTAATTTTTTACCGTATTTTCCCTGGGCTATTTCACGAACCTTCGTTATGAGTAGACAGGTGTAAGTTGAGGAATGATAGAAATGAATAATGCTCCCGCTTCCCACCCGAGACGCATGTTTCACTTATTTAATACTCATTTTAGTGATCTAATAGTATAAATGCGAAAGTTTGGATGTTCATCAGCTCTTGTCAAGTCAATCAGCTGTCTTGGCAATGTATATCGAAGAAAGCTTAAAAGCAGGCACTGCCTTACGACCTACATGGAAGGCACGCCCCTGTTATGTCCCCATCATGGGTCAGCGCACTGATAACATTGTATCCCTAAATGCTAAAAATAGAGCCACCCACGCGTCGCTTGACCGAAGCCTTGGTGCTCTGGGACCCGACATTTCGTTACTTCTTTTATTCCGTGGTTTCGCTTTGACCCCGGCCAATTATTCCGCACAATCACCCTGTGTGCTAACACACCGGGAACAGCCCTTGCGCACGTAGTAGCTGTAATTATTATTATCAAAACCGAAATATTATATTAATCATACTAAAGTTACAACAGTTAGTTACCGTATTGTTACTGATTTTAGTGATATTGTTCTGACTACACTTTATCTTAAATAACAATATGACGTGTGTCGCGTTTAGTATTAAATATAGTATAGACTGTGATCATAAAGGACATTCCATAAAAAGCCTATAAAAATCTACAACATTAGCTTCTCCTTATTTGCATCGCTCTCCACGGGAGGTATATTACCCTAATTGGCATGTTGGGCAGGCGGGTTGGCGATTGCAGAATTTTTGTGAGCTCATCTTGGTCTTACTCTACTCTGCTGGGTACCACACGGCCAAAAGGACATGAAAGTTTTGATGCTACATACTTGTATGTACCAAAAATAGTATCATCACCATCACATATTACCGATTTATTCAAGGTATAACTTCTCAGAATATACTTACTCACGCATCAGGCATCCTAAATAAAATGAAAAGGAAGTAATGAAAATTTAACCGACCCGACACAAAAGTTTATTATTAAATACTTGACCTATAAATAGGATTCGTTTCGATCCGCATCGTTGAATTCAACAAAAAGGAAAACAATAAAATTAGCCAGCTATTCATTTTGAAGCCGGGTCCCCAGGTCTGCGATAAATAATCGAGAGAGCAATATAAAAAGCGACAAAAATTGGTGGAACGTTCCGTTTCATTTAAATACTCGTACAGAAGCTTTATTTCACGGGCTAGTGGTCGTAGCAAAAAGCAGCGAGCTTTTCCATTACAATCTATGTAGGACGCGTTCTGAATAATCTGCGATAGGTTCTACCTGGAATTATTTTAGTTATGTTTTCTCTTTTATAATTCGTGGATAAATCACTAGCCAGAGATTTAGTTATAAAAATTTAATAACCCTCAAAACCGGCAATCGTATTAAAATTTCAATTTTAATGATGAATTTATTATGAGTTCGGTTTGCGGCAGCTCAAATTAGCTCGTAAAGGGAAAAGGTGGCGTACATTTTAATAATGAAATTGGCATGATAGATAAAACGAGGTTCATTTTATTTAACTATAGTTTTACTATCTGGTCCAACATAAACTGCCAAATCTTTACTGGTAAAGAAAATATGTACGAGTATTCCTAGGGAAGGTCGGATAGTAGCGAACACTTTGTAGTATTAACACTATCCAAATACCTAGACCACCTATCAAATCTTTCCATATCTCAGTCATACTCATACAATATGAGTATATAGATACTCATACAGTGACATAATATAATACATATAACATGTACCATATTATAACTCATTCTGAGTTGGAGACCTTTTTGACTCCACCTTGCGACACCGACAATTAGATGGCAAACACAATGTTATTTTTTGTATGTATTATTGTAATATTTGTACCTGATTGTTTGTATCACGAGAACGGTTTAAATAAATTTTTCTTTCTTTTTTCCTTCTAATGTATTGGGGGTATTGCATTAGGAATTACACACTCACATTACGTGTATATTTCTTACGTTTATTTTAATAAAAGTGCATAAAACTCACTGAATTTTCATTTCTGAACGACTTTCCAAAATACAGAGGTAGATACTTAATTAGTTTTTTTCTTTATACATATCTAAGAGTACGTTATTATATCGATGGCGTTGAAGAATCCATTTTAATTTCATCAAGGCTGGAATACCCATGAGAAATTTAGGTTATATTATTAGATTAAAACTCACAGGCTTTCAGACTCGGTCGTTTATAGCATGGAGTATTATCATTTTCATTATTACAAGCCTGTCGTGTCCCACGGCTGCGCAAAGGCTCTCATCTGCTTTTAGCACTTTCTGCTCTTGGCGAGCGCAAACCATCCTTTTGCAAAACACTCGAGCTCGTCTCCCATTTACGTGGTATGCCACATTTCCGCCTAACGGTTACCCAAAAAGTAGACACATTTGCCCATAGCTCGCTCAGTATGCGGCCCAGGTATAGCCCAGTCCCACTGTTACGAGTTTATTACTTACGTCGACTATTTGGGTCCGGGAGCGCAGAGTAGAATTTCTGACATGATCCATTAATTTGATTCCCTATATTCTACGTACGTATGTTATTTTGACGTACTCTTAAGTTTAGATTTTTGATAGTCTATCAAACAAATTTTTATGTTATTTGACATTATCATTGTTTCAGTTTTTTTATAGTTCTAAACACAAAACAGCTATATTATAGCCCTACGAAAAATATAATCGTATATAATGTGTTTTTGCAAGTGAGACAAAATATGATCTACTTTAGCGTCGACAGTTAAGTCTTGTTTTATAAAGTAGTGTTTAAAAGTTGTATTATACGGACACAAGTTACGGCTCCATTGTGAAATATAGAATAATAAAATGTTTATTCAAACTCTGCGTGAAAACTAACATCCGCTTAGACGGAGCTGGAGTTCCCATAGGAAGCGCACCAGAAGTTTTTGTATATGCATGCATACTTTTGTGAAACACTAGTTGTTTGAAAATAGTTCGCGTAGATAGGCTTTTATGAAACATATTTCACTTATCATGCTCTAAAGAGTATATATCATTAAAGCTTTCCGTAGACAGACTAAAGTATATCTTTTTATGCCTAGGGATAAAGCTAACTATCCTTTTTAATTTTCTTGAGAACACCACAACCTGCCAACTACACAACTACAACCGCCTCCGTGGCTCAATGAAAACAATATTGGGTTTACGATTCGGAGGTCGCGGGTTCGATCCCCAGCGGGGTACATGTTTAAGTACTCGGTTTGGTTGGTGGTAGGGCATTTTAAATGTTCGCCTGGCTAGCTACCACCATCTTATCTAAATCTGCCGCCAAGCAGCAATGTTAATAACATTGTTGTGTTCCGGTTATCAGAGATAAGATAGCCAGTCCCCTAAATGTGTATGCTTTCCGGGTCAGTATGCTTCCACCTTCGACCTCATCTTCACTTAACATCAGGTGTGACTGCGGTCAAGTACCAACCCGTTGTGCATAAAAAAAAAACTGTTTTTAAACAAACACATATATAAATTAAGGAATAGAAACGGATTAAAAATTGATCAACGCCTTCAGATTTAAATTTACTTGTAACTATAACTTCCCGCCCGCGGTTTCGCCTGCGTGGAATATCCTTATCGCAGATATGTTTAATTTGTTTATACCGCGGGAACTACTCATTTTATCGGAATAAAAATAGTCTATGCCTTAATCCAAGGTATGTTCTACTTGCATACTAAATTTCATCCAAAGCCGTTCATCCGTTTTGCTTTGATTGTGCTACAAACATACATATAAACTTTCGCATTTTTTAATATTAGATAGTGTTACACTGTTAATCATTAAATTATTCAACTATGTCTATATTTTATAAACATAATTAACATCGAGTCTTTTCTATTTAGCACAATTCTATTAAATTTTATTCAACAAGTAAACAATTAAACTATCCATTGATTCAATAATATAATTTTTTATTGTGTAATATTAACGATTATTGTATAATGAAAAAAAACCTTATCTATTGAGTCTACCAATGTCGTTGCATGATGAAAAAACCTGCCACTTTTGCGAAACAAGGATTGTTGTATCTAATCAACTAATATAAACTAGCTTTCCGCCCGCAGCTTCGTCTGTGTGCAATGATTTTATCGCGGAAATTTGTTTATTCTACGGGAACTACTCACTTTATCGGGACAAAAAATATCCTATATCTTAATACAGAGTATGTTCTACCTACATCTACTAAATTTCATCCAAATCCGTTCAAACGTTTTGCCGTTATTGAGCAACAAACAAACAAACATCTACACTTTCGCATTTATAGTATTATTCTAACGCAGGCGAAGCCGCAGTCGGAACACTAGTATACTATAATCGTTTGTCTATTGTCAATTAACAAACATATTTTCCTACATAAATGTGGTAACAATAATTTGGTTGACAAAAGTGTTGGTTCCTAGGGGGCGGTTAGCTCGAGTCCCCATTAATTACGCCAAAGTGGTGTTGAACAATGCTATTGTGCCTACTTAATGCAAACCAGACTCGGCACTAATTAGCTGCATTTAGATATTAAATGAGAGCGCGACGCGGTTTCGACTATTATTACTATGTATTTTAAGTACTCTATTTGACACATCAAAATCTGAAACATATTGAGTAAAGTGGTTGTAAAGTTTGCGTTAGAGATAATTCAATTAATTTAGTGCAGATCCAATAGTTTATATCTTCAAATTATGTTCTTTTCCTTCAATAAACTAGTACATCCAGCTGCAACTGAAACTATACCCTCATCTATCTTCCAAAGAAAATCACTCGTGCACTTGTCGCGTAGCCGCATTCGCTATTCGTTTGCGGTTAGCGCAGTTAAGCAATATCTAGCGCGATCAGTTCTTGGATGGGTGACCATCAGTGGCATTTTAATACGAGTGTTTCCATGCTTCAGAGAGCACGTTAAATAGTGGGTCCCGTTTGTTTTCAATTGAAGGCAGTCGTTAAATCAAGTCGGTGGACTACAGAGGCTGCTTAAAAACACTAACTGTCAGATGGTCACTAGTCTGACAGAAATCCACTGGGCCCGCTTGGTGGACTATGGTTCATACCCTCTCCCTGTGAGCGTGGACTGTGCCCCAATAGTGGAGACGTGCAAGGTTGTTGATGAAGAAAACGAAGACGGTGCGTAATGCAGCTTGCATGGTACTGTCAGGACATGAAATTTTGATACCCATAGCTTCAAATCAAATCAAATCATTTATTTGCAAGAATACATAGTTTACAATTACAGGGTGTTATTGTTAAAAAAAGTCATTGTATTCAATCTGCATGCAAGTGTGCAAATTTTTTGTCACATCAAGTTGGATGTCTTGTCTAATCATTATACTAAAGCTACATAAAATTACATTATTTAAATTGAAGATATTCACTAACACTATAATAGCAGTGGTCCTGAAGCCACTTTATTAAGTGCACCTTGAACAGTTTCCCCTCTAATAATTTTAGTTTGTCAGGAAGTTTATTATATATTACTATACACATATTAAAAACATTTCTTTTATATATATCTTTATGGCAAGGAGGCTGATATAATAAGTATACATATTGAGCTCTGGTATGTCGAGAAGAACAATCCTTGCGATTCTTAAAATAATCAGGATGAGACTTTACAAATAGGCAAATATCTCTGATATACCTACACGGCAGAGGAAGTATGTTAAATTTTTTAAATATGGGCTTGCAACTATCTGTAAACCACGCATTGTCAATAACTCGCACACACCTCTTCTGCAATTTGAAGACTTTGTTCATCTCGACTGAGTTACCCCAAAGCACGAGTCCGTAACCCATTCTTTTGCCTTGCACGATATTATTAACACAATAGATCTAGTACGTTAGGGGTATACTTTTAGCTGCAGCTGACAGTACCTATAGCTACCTATGTATAACTATAAGTGAAAATTTAGGTAGGCTGGTCTGTGTGCAAAGTGTAAGTGTTGTCTCGTTTTTAACTTTAACATCGCGTTCGCGTTTACGAAAAAAGTCCCTATGAAAAAAATCGTTTTGCAAACTATCCGCTAGAGGCGCTGCACATTTCTCCATACAAATCGTCACGTAAACGTGAACGCGGTAGTAAAGTTAAGTCGAAACAAAACTTACACTCGGCCCTCAGATACAATAACACCAAACAGGTGTGTTAAAAGCTTAACCGGCTTAACCGATTTTCATCAAACATGGCTAATAACCTGTTCCCTAGTTGCCGCACTCAACTATTTGAGTGCGGCAACTAGGGGATAGGTTATTACTGAGATACATTCGCAAAAAGACTAAACACACACACACTGACAAACACAATACTGTCAAACATCTAATGTCGTTTTACGCGCAAGTAATTATCTTCGCACTAAAATTACATATAAAACAGGAAAGATTATTATCTTTAATTTAAAAAATAAAAATAAAAGATGTGTCAAGTTATGTAGGTATCTAACAAATAATAATTGGTTCAATAACTTAATTAGGTATATTTTATTAATTGAATCCAATATGTTACGGGAATAATCTTACACAATTTTCATTTACCAATAACGTTAGTTTTAATTTGATAACACCAAACACATTGCAAAATTCCCAAACCTCAGGTTTCAGCAGAACAAAAATCCATACACTGAGCTGTAGCCTTTTTGTATACTGCGGCACACACATAATATTTGTTGTTTCTGTACTTGTGTTTTATTGTTTTAGTTGTATTTTTCATATGTAAGATTTGTTATGTATGTGTACATGGATGCAAATAAATGCTTATCTATATATCTAAGTAATTTAAATTGAATTTAGAAAACCTCAAAGAGACTATGAAAATATAATTCAGATAATCAAACAAAATAATATCATCCAGGTGTACAAGGTTATTTATTGCATACCTGAAACCTGAAATTAGTTTGGTCAGAGGTAAGTATAGAATCGATTCCGGCTATAAAAATATGGAAATATTTTTTTTCTTTAATTATTTATGTAACTAAGGAATGATAAACACCCTACGAACGGAAACATAGCAATAACTGAATTCGCAACAATCCTTTATTTATTTTAATTTTTTCCAGCTATATTGTTTATACAAATGACCTAATGGCTAATAACAATCGTTTTGGCGTTACAATGCCACGGACATACATAGGCATAAAACTTTACACCATGGATTATAAAAACTTTTATAAAGACTTAGGGACCCCTGACGACTACCTGCCCTATTTCCAAACTTGTCCTGATACTATCATGTGCTAGATCTCTCCTTTTCGGTACGTAAAAAAACTAAGTGTTGGTGGTGTAAATATTATATTAGATATTACCTATGAAATTGGCGTTTTGTATGAAGAATTTCATTAAGACTGTTTTCTCCGTACAAACATTTTTGTTTTTTTTTTTTGGCAACGGCAAATCCAAATTTAGCTAAACTTTGTGCGTATTATCGGATAACATTCAAGGCAGCGTTAATTTTTAAAAGTAACCGCTTTATAAAAGTTTCAGCGAAACTAAAAATGATTATGAGAAGCACATGAAAAGATTTCATGAAAATTAAAAAATATTTCATGTGAAACCTTAAAAAAAAATCCATTTTCCAAATAAAAAACAAATTTTGTAGCTTTGAAAATCGCACGAATTGGTACATATGATTAACGAAGAAAAAAAACTCCAATTTCATAGGTAAAGACCCAATATAATTGCAATGTCTAAGTAGGTATAGGTACATAGGTATATTTAGATCCAACTTGGATTACCGAATGATCAACAAAGATACTCTATCTCCATTACTACGAGATTTCCAACACACACGTCGTGTCTCCAGCCGTACCCACGTACGGTAGGTACCCACGCCTGTGTAAATTGCACTCGGTAAGCGAATGGTCGTCCGGTGTAAATTTTTTATGACCTCGGTGCGAGCTTCCTCTTCGGATAATAAATTGGAGGTTCCCTTCTGTCCTCTAGCCAGGTAGGGTGCCTACATATACATGTAGGTTTCTTTAAATCCAGTTTAGGGAATTTTTAGACGTTTCAACAGCGTTACACATCTCCAATATTCTTCTCCTCACAGCCTCCTCTCAGTGGGAGAGTGTAAGAGCCAGTGCTGATTTTTTTTATGCACAACGGGTTAGCATTTGACCTCAATCACACTTGATGTTAAGTGAAGATGAGGCCGAAGCGTACTGACCCGGAAACCCAAATAATTTGGGGAACGCCAGTTCCGGTTGTGAGAGATAAGATAGCCATATCTTATCTCTCACAACCGGAACACAACAATGCTATTAACATTGCTGTTTGGCGGCAGATTTAGATAAGAGGGTGGTAGCTAGCCAGGCGGACATTTAAAATGTCCTACCACCAACCAATGGCACCAATCAATGATTGGTGGATTTATGTTAGACTACTGGCCACCTGACAGCCAGTATTTTTAAGCCGCCACTGTTGGCCACCGACTTGGCTTAACGAGTGCCTACAATATACATTAGACGCAGTATATTTATCTACAAAACTTGGCTAACGTCAAAAAATATAAAACGTAGAAAATGTCAAACTTACGATTATTCGGATTTGAAAACAAAAGGGCGTCGGGAATGTGAATGTTGTTTATTTTCAAAAATGCGAACATGAATTTGTAATTTCTACATGCGCAATAAAAAGCGAAAAACTCAAAAATCGCACCCCTGGAACAGAATATGTGTAATAGAGCACTAAGGGCCGTATTAATAAATCGATGTTGAATTAAGATCGTGTCTCAGTCTCAATACAATTTTTTCTGATACTGTTTTAATATGCAATGGATTCTCAAACGTCAATTTAAGGTCATCTTTATCATGAGAACGGTTTATTAAGGGCCTAAGTTAGGTACGATCTGACTCTACGGTTTATTCAAGCTCTCCGTTATCTTTACACATAACTTAATTTAGCCGACTTCTTTCATAAAATTGTTTAAATGTAGTAATTTCAACTATCACTGTTTCGACTTTCGACCGATATTCGTAACAACCTATGCAGATCAAAATACTCGTACTTTTAAATTGTGAGCCATTTTATAAACATTGAATGTGTGGAATGAACAACATTATTATTCAATGAAACATTAATTGAAATGCTGACTGATGAAACTAGCACTTCATATAATGCTTTTGTATAACTTTCGGTATTTATCAACTTCGCTAAATATATACTGGGCAAACATAATAAGATTTGTTTATACAAATGCGATATTTCTATCAGTCATATCTATTTATAGATGTTCACTAAAATGTGATCACAACTCGCGAACTATACTAATAGAATAGAGAAAAGAAATGTTATCCAATAACAGTGTATTACGTACCTATGAGCATTGATGAGAAGTTATACTTGTAACAGAATTCTTCTGAAGCTCCTCGATATTATATTATTGGTTTTCCCGAAGCTACTCGGGAGTTGTGGCGACGAATGAGACATTGTTAAATGTAGTATGTGTTTTGCCACTAACGTTGTCTTTTAAGAATGAAATATGTATAGGGGACGGCGAGTATGGTTGTCACAAGGGTGTGTGGAAACTATCTTACAAAACAAACAGCAGCTCCTTTATAGACGCACGGTAATCCCCCATAGTCGCGAACCGTTTAATAGACACGACTTGTTTGCTGATTTCAAGTACGCAAAGATTTGCTGTACTAATCAATCAAAATTTTATCAACGAGTGTCTTTATTACACTAATGACTGATATAGATAGGTATAAAAACGTTCAATTGTGTTTAAAATTTAGGCCGCGCATCTAAGCGCGTAATCTATAATTTCAATATACGACTTACTCGTACATATTACTTTATACTGAAACTAAATATAATTTATATTTTTTGGGATTTTCTCTCATGTATCTTTCACTTTTGCTACTGCATATCGCGAATTTGTAAAAATTGTACCGCCCTTTTACTTCAAATGTACCAGGATTGCAGAAGCTATTATCCTATAAGAGGTTGGATGGTCCCCAGGCGCGTGCTTGTACGGCCGCACCGCAAACTCGCCCTCACCCGCTCGATCTCGATGACACAAACACATTTGTGGCCATTCTCAACCTACTTTACATTTGTTTATGTTTTATTTAAATTATTGTATGGTTGTAGAAAAGGTAGTTAATGCATGAAACTGTGCAAATAAACATTAAAACACATTTACCTTGCGATTATATGGTTAAACTACTTATGAGCCATAGAATCTTTGTATTGGAGCATACACAACAGCTCAGATAGACAAACTGTGTCTACTGTATGATATATATGGTTTTAAATTTTTGAAAATGGTACTGTAAACGTATCATTCAATCATGTGACGATCACCAACCGTATAAGGACGTAGCTTTCTTCGGTAGATATGTAAATATTATTCTAATATTTTATTTTATATTTTATTTTTTTTGACAACGATTCCACTTTGAATTTCTTCCCTAGATTATTTAAATCCACTTGGATCTCTTAATTGATATATAATTAAAAAGTATTTCTATTTGTCATATTTTGTAGTAGCGTAAAAATGAATTCTCACTATAGTATAGTATTAGATAGATGTTTTTTATAGTATCGAACGATATTTCGGAATTATGATAAACGTATCTTAAATTAAATTTTACTTATAAATATTATCCAAAGACATACACTAATCAGATGATAAATTTTAAAATGTTTAAACCATGTTTATTTAATTCAATTAATTAGTGTAATTCCTGTTTACTGATAACTCAACTCCTGATTGCGAACAACTTTCCACTAGGAACCATAGCCGAATTCAGCTGAAAGTTGTTAAACTGCCATACTAAATAAAAGTGGCTTCACAATTTTGCTTTTTTTGATCGATGTCGACGGGTTCCTGGGGGAAATGATGTTCTTAATCAAGAGTGGTGTTACCAGTTAATTACACAAATTATTCACCCTGTATTATCTTAGAAACAGCTAATACCTATTGCTATCAAAGTAATAGCTAAAAACCATCTTACAAATAATAAAACTTGTACAAGATCCAACTAGAAATATACAACCTTACAGTACACAAAACAAGATCTTTTGCCTAACAGAGCTGACCAGCTCAAGCTGCAAGCATTCGTCAGATCATTTTCACCTCCCACGCTATATACCGAGTATAGTTTACCTATTATAATCACTTTTTATTAGCCTGTTCCGAAATAACTACTGTTTTACGGAAGCACCATTTTGCGGGTATTCCACTTTAATTACCTCTCAAATCTTCCGACAAATGAACCAGGCTATAAAACGGACGGGGAGTTCATAAACCTCTACTTTATTACTTACTACTCCACTAGAAATTTCTTCAAACCAATTTTAGCGGAATATTGCTGGCATGTAAAATCAGTTATATTGTTTACTAGCTTTCTGCCCGCGGCTTCACCCGCGTGTCTTTACTTTGAAACCGAGACTTACATATATACGCTCTCAGACAAACCCATTAATTTGGTTTTGAGGACTTAGCTTATTACCAAGTACAGGACTAACTGAAATAGTGCCCAGAGGTCAAATAGTATCTTGTTTAGTAGTCATTTATATAACAAATCAATTCAACTGCATGTGTTGCATGAGTTAAACATGCTCTAATTATACCTTGTCAATGGTCGTCGTACGCAACGCATATGGGAACTAACTTTTAACGAATATAAATACTCAGGCAATGAATTGCTTTGTAAATATTTGCACTAGTCATGTCAAAAAATTTCAACTGGCATTGTACTTAAGGTACAATAAATGTAATGTCCATCGTCATCAGATTCAGGTACATTCTGTTCCTTACTTTGATGAATATGTGATACCTCCAAATTAGTTTCACTATACCGAATATGTAAGCACAAACGGCAAGATATTCAAAATCTGATTAATACGACTATAAATGTAAACAGTACCCCAGACTTTAATTTTTTTTTATCCACAACGGGTTAGCACTTGACCTCAATCACACCTGATGTTAAATGAAGATAAGAAGGTGGTAGCGTACTGACCCGGACTGAGCGTGCTTTCTTCATTCCAAACTATATATAGCGGATTATTTTTTTTTACCTTAAGGAAAAATAGGGCACATTAGGTAAGTGAAATAGAAGGTATTGGCATAGGTAGTTTCATTTTTAGTTTTTTACATATGCCAATAACTTCTATTTCACTTACCTAATATGTCCTATTTTTTCCTTACGGTAAAAAAAACTCATCCGGTATATTCAATTATCCCTACCTACTATCTATTATATAATGTGTTACGTACGAGTACCTACCAAATTTACTTATTGTACAAAATGTATGGGGAAGACATTATTGTCTGTAACACAGTTTTTAACTACCACAGACAACAAAGCTTCAACAAGTTGTGTTATTTATTTCGGTTCAATAAAATATTGCATATTGTTTTAATTTTAAATTTATAAATCATGCTTATTTAATTCAATTTAATTAGTGTAATTCCTATTTACTGGTAACTCAACTCCTGATTAGGAACAACTTTCCACTAGGAACCATAGCCGAATTCAGCTGAAAGTTGTTAGACTGCCATACTAAATAAAAGTAGCTTCAGAATTTAGCTTTTTTCCATCGAATTCGACGGGTTCCTGGAGGAAATGATGTTCTTAATCAAGAGTGCTGTTACCAGTTAAGGAATTACAGGAATTATTCACCCTGTATTATCTTAGAAACAGCTAATACCTATTGCTATCAAAGTAATAGCTAAAAACCATCTTACAAATAATATTAACCTTGCAATAAGTATAAGAAAATAGGCCATAAACTCAAGCAAATTAATCTATTGTCCGACCCGGCGCCCGAGCGAGACTAATGGTCCTGCAATATCTGTGCAAGACATGTGATACTGAATAGACCTCAGAACAACTAGGCAATTGCACTAGATCCACCTCGAGATAGGTGACATGTCAGTTTATTACCATAGAGTTGTGTGTGTCCTAGTTAATAGAGTATTGAGTAAAATATTCGTAACAAAGAGTTCATAGGGATCCTATGTTAGGAATTTTCTAATGAGAATTAAACTGCAGACACGTGATATAATTTTCTACGGCTTAATCTGCAAGCGTGCTAACTTCTTCAAATACAATTTTCCAGTATAGACGCAGAAATATAAAATAAATAGCTTTCGGCCCGCAACTTCGCCTGTGTGGAATAACTTTATCGCGGAAATTTGTTTATCCCACTTTATTGGGATAAAAAATATCTTATGTCTTAATCTAGGGTATATTCTACCAATATACCAAATTCCATCCAAATCCGTCCAGCCGTTACGCCGTGATTGAGCAACAAAGAAACAAACAAATAAATATCGAAATTTTTGCATTTATAATATTAGTTAGATTCATTAATACACTTCAGTTGTTTTATAATTTGTGGATGGATCTGATGAAGGTCGTTAGAAGTCGCTGGATGTAGGCCGTTTCCAATTGGTCTCTCTGGAAAACTCCATAGCCCTATCAGGGCTCAGGAGGCCTATATCAGCAGTGGACGTCCTGTGGCTGATATGATGATGATGAACTTGAAACTCTTAAACGATGTGCTTAGTTTACTAAATTAGTAATATGAACGCAAAACTTATAACTTGATTTGTATAAAGATTTGTTAATTTCGCACGTGGAATTTCGATCGTGATTTGATGAAGGTTCAAAAAGCGCATCCAAACGTAATCCTAAAAAAATATTATATTAATTATTAACTACTTATTTATATTATAAACAAATCGAAAGTATTTAATACTTACAAAACATCACATTCCTGTTACGTATTCAAATTATTTGGCCTCGTTATTATTACTCACAGAGAATTCACAGAAACTGTTAGTTGTAGGCATATACAGCATATAGGTTTACAAGTATAGGTAGTCAACAAATGGTCCGATGTTCAACTTTTAAACTCTTGTCGTTTATTCCAAAGTTTCACTATTGCATGCCAAGGAAGTCTCTTTGAAACAATTCAATCAAGTTTAAAAAGTCGTTTTCCCATCTATATATAAGGGTATATTCATTTATTTTGAGCTATTGCCCTATTTTCCATGAAATAATAATTTGTGCATTTGTTTATTTATTTACCAAGTTTATAACTATCATTACAGATTACTCCAATGCGATAGTTAACTAATGACAATTATGTATACCAACTATATCTACCTATACTAAATAACATAGTACAAATAACGCGACTTTTTGAAATTCGCTCATACTGCATATAACAATATCTGTTCTGTCTACTATCTCATTGAGTGTGTGTAGTGCTCGTGTCATTAGCCCTTTATTTAAAAGATTAGTATTGCCTCTTGGTACTTTAAATAGTCCAGGCACCCTTCTCCTATCTATATATATACCCATCAGGTACGCACAATTTTAATTGCTGTAGAATTACATATTAGAAGAGAACCATTTATGGTGTGAATGTTAACTTTTTTTATTTATTTATCCATAGGACATTATTTGAACAATTCACTATAAGACGCCTACGAAAACCTGTAAAGGTTTGTGTGTAGTGCGAATGAGGTCATTGACCCGCCACGTTATTAATTATTACAAAAGCAACTTCAAATATCCACATACATACATAAAATGATATACGAAACTGGATTGTCGCTTTTATTTAAATCAAAAAAAATTAGACGGATATACGGACCACCCTAAGCATGCCGAGAGTGCTGTTCCCCGAAACATCGAGGAATTGCTCACATTAACTCGAGAATGATTTGTTTAGAGTTTGCCGTCCAATACATGTTTAGGAAGTGGGTGGTCTGTATTAAGCACCTAATAAAATCGCAATATTCCACTTCAACGGTTGTTTTAATGTTTCCGTATGTGAGTATGATAGACTACAAATTGAACGTCACCATATACAGGGCGTCCCAAAGTTATGGGACATGAAGGGGAAGTACCTTAAATATTGTAGATAGTGAATTTTGCTCAAAGAAGACTTTATGTTATTTTTAAAAGTTAGTAATTCTGCATTCATAGATTTTCTAAAAATTACTTGCTTCGGCTGGGAATCGAACCGACTTAAATGTGAAAAAAAAAACACCCTACTTTTATGATGCCAATCGAAAGAATAGCTAAAAAATAATAACTCTGCCTAAGTAACATAGTATTTTAAAAGAAAGGAACAACATAAAATGATTGAGTCAAATTTCAAGAAAGTTATTTATTGCCGACGCCTTCAAATTTTAAGGGATAAGATAAGAAACCATTCCGCGGCGGAGCAAGAAAACTTAATTTTCCAACAAGATGGAGCTCCGGCTCATAATAGTCGGAGAGCAGCAGATTTTCTAAATGAATGTTTTCCTACATGGATTGGTACAAATGGACCGATTAGATGGCCGGCCAGATCCCCGGACCTCACACCATTAGATTTCTTCTTTTGGGGATACGTGAAAGATATGCTATACAAAAAGCGATACGAGAACGTAGGCGAGTTGCAAACAGAATTGTGCCATATCACATCGAGTGTTCACCATAAAATGATTAGAAAATCAACAGGCAGCGGGCTCATTAAAAGATTGGCGATTTGCGTAAGACAAGAGGGATCACATTTTGAGCATTTAATTAATTAATTTACAAAAAAATACCTACTTAATTGACTACGGCAGTTTCATGTATGTTTTTTATTTGATTAAAATGATTAATTTCACGTTGTTCCTTTCTTTTAAAATACTATGTTACTTAGGCAGAGTTATTATTTTTTAGCTATTCTTTCGATTGGCATCATAAAAGTAGGGTGTTTTTTTTTTCACATTTGAGTCGGTTCGATTCCCAGCCGAAGCAAATAATTTTTAGAAAATCTATGAATGCAGAATTACTAACTTTTAAAAATAACATAAAGTCTTCTTTGAGCAAAATTCACTATCTACGATATTTAAGGTACTTCCCCTTCATGTCCCATAACTTTGGGACGCCCTGTATTCTCGGTGTGTAGTCTGCGTATTTAAAGCTTGACGCGTGGTCGATTTAGTCCAGTAAAAATACGTAATTGTACATTCTATTCTTACCACTTTTCTGAAACTGTATTTTCTTTTCTGTTGTGCAATAAAGTGTATTTGTATTGTATTGTAATTTTTGTGGTGACACTTCCTATAATCTTAAAGTTCCTGATTTTTTGTAAATGGCTAGTAATAGAATAAAAATGTTTTCTAACCATTCTGTAGTATACGTATTTAGCTATAAAACCTACAGTATTAAATTAAGGATACCACTGTGAACTTCATCGCGTTGTAGATGCTAAAATAGCCTTAAACAATTTTCCAAAAAAATAATTAACGGCCACTTTATATTTTCTAAAAATAGTTTACTGAGTCGTAATATTTGCCCTCGGTGAAATTTTTCATAAATATAAGGATTCATTAATCGTTTTTTTTTTATAGTTACAGGAGTTCTAAGTATATTCTCCGAAGCAATGAAATTCACAGTGCTAATTTTAATCTAATAGTCTACAATACTATTTTTTTATGCACAACGGGATAGCATTTTACCTCAATCACACCTGATGTTAAGGGAAGATGAGGCCTATACTATATCTAAAGCCGATTACGAAATACCGATTTCTTAGAAAATATTTTTATTCTATCACTGATATAGACGATTTCTAACCGTCTTCAAAAAAGGAGGAGATTTCTCAATTTGACCGTTTATATATTTTTTTATGAGTATTCGCGGATCATTTCGTAGTGAAATTAGTTTTTAATCTTAAACTTTAAAAAACTACTGAAGTCAGTGCCACTTAGAAAAATATTACTCGCCACTTGGACAAATGAAGAATTGGACGAACGGGGAAATAGACGAATGAGAAAATGGACTAAAGGGGAAATAGACGAATGAGGAAATGGACGAACGGGAACCGAATAGACGAACGGGAAATGGACGAAGGGTGCCTGCCGAATTGGACGAATCTAGATCCGTATTTCCGATTTTATGATTTCCTATATCTTTGTCAAAATTCACACATGTAAATATATCAAGTCGGCTACGATTCTTTACATTCCCGAAAACGGTTTCAGAGAATTACGGATTTTTATCATGTTCTATTTTCAATCGATCTATTTTTATTTTTTATTTATGTATACGTGTGTTTTTAAAACGTAGTGTTTTGTTGGTGCTCTGGAGAAAATTCTAAAGGAAACCTAATTTAGTCCTAAACCTAAAAAGGTATACTTTAGTCCGTCTATACACAAAGCTACAATGATTTAATATTACACTTTTAGAGCATTTTTAAAGAATTCTATCGTGAGATTCTATATTTATTACGTAGTCTACTTACTTCATGATTTATAATACAAACCAATACGAAAACTTTATATTGGAAAATGGAATTTGTATTCGCGCTGTCCATATAATTCCCATGTATAATATCAGACTGTTTGTACGTGCTTGGCGTAGCCGGAGATAAATTTATAGTTGTCGCGTCGAACGAGTTTATAAGAGCAGATGTACCGTGGGAATCCGGGACAAAGTCGATCCTGTTCAGGTGAAATCCCCTTTGGAGCCAAGATTTATAGACAGACACCCTGGCACGAACTACATATTGTTTATACGAGGACTATGCAGGATAATAAATGTCATAATTTATTATCAGTGTAAAACACTTACAATGCTACGACGTTACTACGAATTCAAAACTTATTTTTAACTAGCTTTCTGTCCGCGACTGCGCCTGAATGGAATAACTTTATTAGGATAGAAAATATCCAAAGTTATAATCCAGGGTATGTTCTACCTATATACCAGATTTCCTCCAAATCCGTTCATCCGTTTCGCCGTGATTGAACAACAAATAAACAAACAAATTTCCAAACTTCCGCATTTATAATATTAGTTAGATTCTATCTCCAAGTATATCTACTTCTATTTATAAATTAATAATTGTAACATTTTTCATTTGTGAGCAAGGTTATTATATTTTGCTTAATCCAGTCAATAAAAGATCCCTCTATCGCAGCGTTTCATAACCATTTTCAGCCACTGACCCCTAGGAAATCAAACACAATTTTCATGGACAGCAATAAATTTCGGACTATTTTAGTTCAAATACAAAATACTTGTTTATAAATAACGTTAATATTAAGGTAAGAGTGTGCTTGTTGCTTGTTTGCAACTAAATTAGTGATAATCGGTTTGATGTTATTACTTAGTTAGATTTTTAGAACGACTTTGGAAGTGGCCAGCGACTTACCGTGACCTTCGTCAGGTCGCCCTTCTGCTTTGTGGGTGGGCTTTAATGCTTCACCATACTTCAGTTCATCAAGCTGTGTACCCTACCCACTGTAACTTCAGCTTACTAATCCGCTGGGTTATGGTCGATGAATAGTCATGAATTGAAATGAAGATTGAAATGAAGAATGAAGAAATTTCTAGAACGTACATAGGTACGTTCTAGAAATTTCTTCATTCCTAATCCGATCTCAAACTCAAACTCAAATCATTTATTGCATTCCTTATGTTTTGTTGTGATAGCATTATAATGTACTGTATCAATAAGGACCTTGTGAAGGCACAGCAACATGAGAGAGTAGCATGCACTAATTTAAATCATAGTGGAATGCTGATTTCATTGCTCGTTACGTGACCTTGAGCTTTCCTATTAGCCCCATAGTGAGATACCATAAAATTATAGTCATATATTATTCATTTTGTGGGGTGCGGTAGATTTCTGTTTAGCTATAGTTCACCTGATAATCAATGTTTTCGACAGCAACCGGGTGCAACCGTTTCCGGAGCACTGAAATAGTCATTTGAAAATATCGCTAGTAGTCACCCTTCCGATCGAATAAAATCGAATCTTAAACGAAAACTAATAGCGTATTACTGCCCCACAAATGCTTCATCGACATGCGTAGAGCTATAGAGATAATAATGATCACGAGCTCCGTAGTGTTGCCAGAGTAACGTTCACAAAGATGTTTTATTCACGCCACTTCATTCACAAAGCGCTCATTAATTCTAAACTTGCTCTATTAAACTCTCTCATTCATTCATTACACTGTTTTAGCTACTCAACTGTTGTTTAACTTTTATGAAGTGAAAAATTTTAAACTAGCTTTGTACCTGGGATCTTAAAATATGTATTAAATGAAAAAGTGGGTACACTATCTTGGTTGGAATGTCTTTAGAATTTTAATTAAAAATAGGATAGGTCTTCGTAATTTTCTGATTTTAATACTTTTATTGGCGGAAATAGTAGTTAGATGAATAGAACTTGGCTTTAGTTCCATTTTTACATAAATTTTTTTGGTGGGATTACATATGCTGGAAATGTTGTATTCAGGCGATTATATTGTACTACTGCGGCACATTCACAATATTCGATGTTCCTGTACTTGTGTTTTATTGTTTTAGTTTGATATTTCACGTGTAAGATTGTTATGTGTGTGAACATAGATCCTAATAAACGCTTGTCTGTCTATCTATATTATAAAAAACTCTATACTGATATCGAAACTACGTCTTGTCCAGTGAACAAAATAGCATTAATAACTTTTTAGTTTGTTTGTAAAGTTCTTTATTACCACTTTCATCGAATCCCGCGACGGTTAAATGTTAGTGTGATGAATACGAAAATTTTTTCCGGAGTCATGGATGTTTATATAAATATTTATGTATGTTTATCCGTTATCAAGTATCCATAGTACAAGCTTTGCTTAGTTTGGAACTAGATGATTGGTGTAAGTGTCTGAAATATTTATTTATCTGTTTATTTCACGGGCAGTGAACCAGACGCAATAGAGGTTTATTGTTATTACGTCTATAGGCACTCAGTGTCCACGAAAGTGTTAATAATAAAATAAACAAATGTATACATCTATCTAAGCCGAAGAGAAACGAACGTAATAATAATTCACAATTAATCAAGCATAATATTACATGCCTAAGTAAAAATAAGGCCAATTTATGTAACTTATGCAATCTTTAGAGGAGATTACATTGATATGTCTGAAATTTTTACTTGAAATAAATAAAATATATTTCGGACACTTAGGTACACCAATCATCTAGTCCCAAATTAAGCAAAGCTTGTACTGTGATTACTAGATAACGGATAAACATACATAAATATTTATTTAAACATCCATGACTCGGGAAAAAATATTCATCACCCCTCGCAAGATTCGAACCCGTAACCGTTGGAAATCACTATCCACTACACCAATCGTCGTCGTCAATGCTCCCACACTTTAAGTATGGCTGCCATTTTATCGACTACTGAAAAACTATCTTTAACACAAATCAACGCAGTTGAAAATGTTTGCAAGTGAACGTAACTACACATAAAATTAAATCTTAAAATGCATCATAATGCATAACACTCTTTGCAAATGTACGAGAATTTAATTTTATGGAAGCTGAAAATATTAAAGTTTCGGTCATATCACGTTGCTCCTGAAAGGAGGGTGCTCTGAGTCATTTTACTCATTTGGCAACGCATTAGATTGGATACAGTTTAAAGACTTTTGTTATCATCCTAATTCTCATCTCTGAGCTGTCTAATTTTTCTATTCCCAGGGCAGCTTCGAGTTCGTTGGTGGTACTAGTCAATATCTTTCTCACCACAGATCTTTCTTTTTTCCGTATTTGTAGGTAAGTCATTTTTATCACGGTCGCTAAATTGTTTCGTAACCGATGTGACGAACGAAAAAGGAATCATTATCACATATGAAGATGTCAAAATATTTTTTACAAATATTTAATAATTAATGAGAAAGTGTAACTGTTTGTTGGTTTGTGTTTCAATCACACCGTGACAGAGCCAGAAATTAATTCTTGCACAGGTACCAATCAATCTCAGCCCACATCCACCCATATGCACTGCTGGGTATAGTTGAATATATTAAACAAAAGGCTATTATAAAATCACTGACTATTTGAATGATAAGCAAGCATGGACATAGCTGTCTTAAAAGAGCAACCCTAGAGTGTCTTGCTCGTTCTTCTCTGGGGAGTCAGCTTTGTGAATGAGCAGTAAATTTAAAATTTAAATGTAATATTAATAGTGACGTTTTCAAGTGATAATTTTATACTATGAAATAAAATATTTTGATTTGATTTGATATTTAAAAGATGTGTTGTTACGGAGTTTCTTGTCGCTTCTTCTTCCTAACCATAGCGACTTATAAAGCGCAGTAGTTTAAAAAAATAACACGTTGATTTTCAATAAGTGATATTATTGTATCCTATATAAAATAAAATATTTTTGATTTGAGTTGGGGATCGAAGTAGGACGCCTGCTTTTTTTCACATGGAAAATTAAAAAACCATGCAGATGGGAGCTATATTGTCTCTTATATGTACAGTGCAATTACCTAGCGTCACTTAATTGTTAATTGCCATATATTAGAGCAAATAGTAAAGACAATAAAAGGTTTTATTCGCTGATCAGATCACACATCGTTGATCTTTTGATCAATTAGTGATTTAATTCGCGTTGTACAAAACTCAAATAACACGCCTCAGTTAAACAGGCGCTATTCACATTCCGAGCTGCTCAAAATTTAATGAACACCGTCCACAGTTAATGCAATGAAATAGGTAAATAACAGTAATTATGTTATTAGTAAGTACCTACATAATTAAGAAGTTCAGGTATGTTTCCTGCACCGTTTCTTCCCATAGGTATCGTAAAAGGCGACTAAGGGATTTTACATCAAGAACACCTGTGGATTTGTACATTATAACGGCAGTGGCCTCACCCCTAGTTGTGCATTTCTGTACATTTCGAAAGGTGAACGGTGTGAATGATTATAAAGCATTAAACTTTTAATGTTTGGAACACCCAAAAGTTTATCTTTGGGATAAACAACATTGGGTTTACGGTTCGGAGGTCGCGGGTTCGATCACCAGCGGGGTACATATTTAGTACTCGGTTTGGTTGGTGGTAGGGCATATTAAATATCCGCCTGGCTAGCTACCACCATCTTATCAAAATCTGCCGCCAAACAGCAATGTTAATAGCAATGTTGTGTTCCGGTTGTTAGAGATAAGAAAGCCAGTTCCCCAAATAAGATGGGGTTTCCGAGTCAGTATGCTACCACCTTCGGCCTAATCTTCACTTAACATCAGGTGTGATTGAGGTCGAGTTCTAACCCATTGTGCATAAAAAAAAATCTCTGACCATCTTATTTGGGATAAAGTTGGTGGTTTTATGTATGTATCTATAACCCCAGATATAGACTTTTTTTTATTTATTTATTCAAAACAACTTATTTTACAATACAGTTTTTGTCAGTTGAGAGCCTATTAAGTTAATTAATACCTGTGCCAGGGGTCCTCGCTCTTCCACAGTGAAAAGTTGTTACGACTAACTAGGTACGTAATACTTACATACTATATTTAGATATAAAAAATAACTAAACAAATAAAATTACATATAAATAGAAATTTGTAATTTTGCCTATATTGTGTATATTTGAGTGTGTGTGTGAGCGTGTGTAGGGGTGTGTGTGAGTGTGTATAGGGGTGTGTGTGAGTGTGCGTATATGATCCATGTTAGCTCTACGACAATATCTTGGGATTGGAAGTTGACAATTTAAACTTGTCAAAAAGCTTACGTCAATAACTGTGCAGAGCTTGATCGCCAATCAGTCTGTTCAAAGTGCTGTTAATCCCATGGGAGGGGCTTATTCCAGCCGAGAACTTCCTCCTAATAGGCTGTTGATGTGATGTAATGTACATATATTGTGTTTTTTGTTTTAATTAACACCACACTCCCAAGAGAAAAAGGTTCAAAATGGGCAACTTGGCGAAACGATAAAGGGATTACCGGCTCGCCTCGCGATTGACGCTGCGGCGAAGCGGCTTTCACGTGTCATTTCACTAAACTCGCTCCATTGTAGTGCCAGTGGACCTCAACTGATGAGAAAGGTTGTCGATTCTCTTTGGCGGGACACGTAATAGCGAGGCAATCTACTCTGATGTATAGCGTTATTTGATAGCGAAGTTCACAAATTATAGACATAGTTTTAATATGTTGTCGTCCCTTGTCTTACGTATCAGACGTTATTGTCGTAATTTTCAAGTATAGGTAATGAATACCAAATGTCATACGAACACAATTTTACCATTGCGTGTGTCTGTAATAGAGAATTTGATATAACACACAGTACTTACAGCTAACAACGAAATCAGTAGGCTTCACTTTATAAAATTTTATCAAGTCAAAGGAAACTAAAGAACTTTAAATTTAATACTTAAAAACCTTCGAGAGGCTGATTAATACTTTCCAAATAAACCAACTGTTAAAAAACTAAATTTCATCGAAACGGCTTAACCGATTTCCATCAAACATGGCTAATGACCACCTCGCAATCACCAACTTTCAAAAATCCGTTATCAAGTATCCATAGTAGCTACAATATTTACCCAGTTTGGCACTAGATAATTGGCGTAAGTGCCCGAAATATTTTAATTCTTCGTGTAAAATTTTCTGTATTTGGCTCATACCAATCCCCAATAGTCCTCGAATTGTCTTATAGGTAATCCGCGGGTTTTCTTCAATTAGCTGCTTAACAGTAGCCACATTATTTTCGTTGACTGCAGTTGAAGGCCGCCCTTTACGAAATTCGTCATGTAAAGAAACCCGCCCTCTCTCAAATTCAGCAGACCATCGCCACACGGTGCTCAAACAAGATGCTTCCTTCCCAAAAGCATTGTGAAGACGAGCAGCACAGTCTTGCGGAGAGAGAGAACGTTTAAAATCATAAAAAATCATCGCTCTAAAATCTTTTCGACTTAATTCCATTTTCGTTGCGTAACGTAGAACTTTGATGTGTGATAAAAAACAATTGACAAATGCTTTCCCGCCAATTTTTTTTTATTACTAAGTAGGTTGCAAGTCGTTTCAAAAAATATAACATTCGAAATTCAAATAGTTCCGATTAGCTAGAAGTACAAAACTTTTAGTGTGCCCCATGTACTAGAGACACATACATAATTATCTAGACTCTAGGTATACATACAGTTCTAAGTACTAAAAGCTTTTCGTAATCTTGCTAATTGATTGTGATGCCAACATCCGGCACACAATCAATAAAGTCAGTAGCTAGTCCTACAATAAATAACAATTCGTTTATTGGATGCGATAACCACACTCAACAAGCCATAATGTTGTATTTTTAGCAACTATAAATGAGGACACTATTTAATGTATTTTAACAAACGACTTGAAAAAGCATACAGTAGTATAATACTGGGTGTAGTGTTACAACATTGGCGATTTGCCAACGCGGTCGGGTTGAGGTGTAGTCATTTTTCATACCTATCTTAAATTATTATCTTAATTATTCCGCACCTGGAAGATTAATGCGAGCACAATGTGCTGCGAACGTGTTGATTAAACGAAACTGAGATTTGTCAATGAAATGGTGAACCCGGAGTATCCCGGAGTTACCAGAAAACCGGTGTCAAATCTAGCAGAACATATAAATAGGGGTGGTCGATCCCAAACATAAATGTTTGGGTATTTCTATCAAACATCGCGGTTCACCTTTTGAAATATACAGTAATGCACACATGAGATCTTTTTGTTGTAAGGCCTCTTAGTCGCCTTTTGCGTCACCTATGGGACAAGACGGGTTATGTCAATTCTTTGTATCTATCACCATTGCTAACATAGAGCAGCACAGCTATACTTACTGATTACTAATTTGACTATTATATGAAATAAATACTAATATAGTTACAAAGTTCCAACGTTTGAAAGAACAAACTCCACTGTGGCAGGTGATCGGAAAAGTTACGGGTGTTGGAGCATTGATGCTATTGGTCATAAATATGAATAAACTTGCACTGAGCACTCTAATATAAACTTTATGACAGATATCTGCTCAATATTTCACTCAGCTAAACTGTTCGATTAAAGTTTAAAGGTGTTGTGGTTTAACTGACACTAATATTAAAATGTTCTCATACGTATAAAGCAAAGGACATTACACAAGACGAAATCGACATGCTCTAAGGATTATAGTGAGTACGTAACGAATGGAGAACTGACAAAGCTCTCAGCAAGTGTAACTTATTTCGAGTCATTTACATATATGTGTACCACATTAATAATGGACAAACCTGTTTATGACATTCAAGTGAGACTAACCAAGAATACAAAACTTTATTTCAACTCAGATTTTTTACTAGTTTAGTTGAACGACTTATCGTAATTTATTATTTATCGTTGTTTTGAAAAATATTAAACGGGCTTGTTGGCTTGATAAACGTGTAAATAATAAAGTTACCTAATATAAAATTTATTTGTAATGTAATGTAAAATAAACATAAATAAATCAATGGTACGTGACCGTAACAATACCTATACGACGATGAAATTCATTTATCTAACTCTCATCTTCAATCCTAAGTGGAATGGAGTGGAGTAAATATAATTTAATTATACACTAAATACTTTTGTGAATTGAGAGAATTGCTTTTCTGCCGAATAAATATTACTATAACGTAAGATCGGAACGCATTACAGAACATGGCTTAATCGTTTTTATAGCGCAATAAAAAATCCGACTGTGAGAGCTATTGGAACAAACTGTAGCCAGGCCTGAAATTGAATTAGAGGCTGGCCCGAGGCCAGGGCCCGCAGTGTATGGACAACTCAGATTAACGAAGTTCCAAATGAAATTTAAAGAAAATTCTATTACAATAAATATATCGTGAAATTAGAAATGTTGCGCTGGTATTAACTCAAATAATTTATGTTATATAATACCATTTTTTTAAATACGCTCACGCCTGTTTTCCACTCGGTTATATACACAGAGACTATAGATTTCCACTTATAATGATCCTACTACTTAATTGCGTCTTCCACTCTCATCAAATGCTTCATACACGCTCGGCGGTTAGTGGTTGACCGCACCTGACCTAAAAAGATAATTAGTACAAAATATAAGTTTCGATATACAGTACAACCTTGTGTAGGGGCAGAGGTTCTACAAGGTACAAACAACACATCATATAAAGATAAGTCCAATATTACTTTAAAAAACTACAAAAATATACCGGATAAGTTTTTTTACCGTAAGGAAAAAAAATTAGGTAGGTGAAATTGAAGTTATTGGCATAGGTAGTTTAATTATTTTTTTCGTAAACGCACGCGCCGCCCGGCGATTGCTATACGAACTGGCGCGATTCGTAGGGTTCCTATCGTGCGAAATTTATTTGGAATTCATATATTCTCCAAGTTTTCTTTATTTATTTAATTTAATGACCTAATTATGTGGAATAGGCTACAAACGCGGCCGTCAAATGACACAATTAACGCTTTATTCGATTACGGTTTTGAAAAAATAAATTAACCTACCTATGCCAATTCCTTCTATTTCACTTACCTAATATGCCTTATTTTTTCCCTTACGGTAAGAAAACTACCGGTATATATATAAAGTATTCTTTTATGCAATCGATAGCAACATGCTTAAGCTGACGCTATCACCGATGTAAATGCCGTTAGACCTGGGGCCTAATCGCGCTATTTTAAAACAGTTTTACCATTCGCATATAAATCATATCATCGGCATATTAAATGTCCGCATGGCAAGCTACAACCATCTTATCTAAATCTGCCGCCAAACAGCAATGTTAATAGCATTGTTGTGTTCCGGTTGTCAGAGATAAGATAGCCAGCCCCCAAATAAGATGGGGTTTCCGGGTCAGTACGCTTCCACCTTCGGCCTCATCTTCACTTCACATCAAGTGTGATTGAGGTCAAGTGCTAACCCGTTGTGCATAAAAAAAATCGTACGGTATTACTATTTTCGGAATTTCTCATAAGTTAGACTGTGTAAACTAAATCCTTGTATAAAATGATAACAGCTCTATATTCTCCTAAGAAGACTACCGCATCTCCGCAATATTTCATATTGTTTAAGCAAAAAACTATTTAGTCCCCTGAACACGTCCACTTCCCTTGTTTTATAGCTGCGAATTATTATTCGCTTAATTGTGAAGTACGCCGCGTAATGTCTCCATCTGCATTGCAGCTAAGTCAATCCCCGGGAGCCTTTGAGCCGGACGGTACTAGACATATAAAACAACTGGAACGCGTGGGACATTCATTCGTCTGAAATATTTTTACGAGAAACGAATCAATATTCCTCCAATTGGTAAAAATAATAAACGTAAAACAAACAAGATCCGCGGGGTTTTGTGTTTCTATTTTCGTTAACATACAATAACGTGTAAGTAAAGTGGACCAAATAAGTCTTTTACCAAATAAGACTAATATAACCTCACAGCAAAGAATAGAATAAAAACGATATTGAAATAGCTAAGCTCATTCAATACTAATAAATTATATGTCCCTAAATAATATGGTTATACTGCTGCTTAAATCTAGGTACAATCATTTATATTTACCTCGTGGCTGCTCTGCCTTCCTCTCGGTGACCTAAAGTTCCTTCCTTTGCAATTTAAAGTTCCAAATCCCAAATTGTTTATAAAATAGAAGACAGTGCAGCTTTGTATCTGACGAACAGACGTATTCGTAAATTCGTCTAACATCAACTGATTCATCAACAGCCCATAAAACTTCACTGTTGAATATAAGCGTCTCCCGTGACGCAATTTGCAATTCTGATTGATCATAGTGAATTTATTTTTTTACCTAAAACGTTAAAATTAACAATAATTTTGGCAGACCTTTATTCAAATCACATATTGAGAAGCTGCTTATTTCAAGCTCGTACTACTTTTTATAAACAAGTAGATTAGAATGTAGCAAAACTCCACTGCGTCTAGTTACCTAATTGTTTAATATATTATTATTAAATTCTTAATATAATTTTATAAAAATAATATCTTAATACTTTGATAAAGATAATAAAATCATGCAATATCAATTTGCTTTTTATAAGGAACATAGTCAATCAAGCACGTGAAACTCATATTATGGCCCGTATTATTAAACCACTCTCAAGATTGAGAACAGTCTTGTGACTGGTCTCAAGTTATCGTGTTGATTAATAAACCTAACTTGAGACCTGAAACGCGCGTGCTTACTCAAGTAGTACTCGCTTGAGAGTTTCACGTATTAATAAATGAAACTCAAGTCTATCATTCATTCGCCGCTGTGGCGAATACTTGAGAAGTGATCTCAGCTGAGTAGACCTCAAGATTGGTTTATAAATTAGCACGGAGCTTGAGATAGCGTCAACTTCTTAAGACGCATTTCGGGTGATACAGCCCCAAGATTGAGATTGGTTTATTAATACGGGCCTATGTTTCAAAGTCTCACCCTTAGCAATATATTCATTAGCTAGGACTTTTGTCAAAACTGATAAAACACTTTCTTGTTCGACTCTACCTAAATCGCTGTAATGTAAAAGTAATGTAACCAAACTAACAATTCAATAAATTGAGAATTGCCCTTTTACATAAGTATTTCTGGTTTTAAATTTCTACTTTTGTTAAATCTCATAAAAAATATTCCTCTAATTAGCTGTAATCCACTCTTAAGTATTTCGAGCAGTCTATTGTATGCCATTAATGTAATCTGAACCAACGCCGGCGACACCGACTCTTGGCTGCAGTACAAACTTTGTGTGCACTGATTTCACAGCCAGTTGCATCTTTTAAGTTTTATCTTGCTTAAATTTTAAACGAGATTTGCAAGTGAAATACTGCAAAGTATTTCAAAGAAATATTTGTACACAACTGCTACAATTTACACTTTGTAATATATTAAAGTGCTATTTCTTTACTTTTTATAATCAGTTTGCAGTTCGTGGTAACTGGATATAGTAAATAATGGTTTTACAATTGCGAGTAGTACCGATGTCAATACAATTTAATCCAAATTTTTAGCATGTAATTTTTTAGAGGGATTTCATAAGTGAACTTTACCTATAAGATACTAATTCCAATACACACATGTGATCCACAGTGGATCATCACATCCATCATGTAAACCTACGTATACTTATAAGTGCCAATACATTCGTACATAATGTCACGACCTTTATCCCAAATGGGGTAGTCTGATATATCCCAAACACTAGCGTTTGGTTGTTCCAAATATTTATAGTTTAATGCTTGAAACAATATCCACAGTTCTCCTTTCGAATACAGAAATGCACACGTGACAAGTGTCACCACTTGTCACGTGTGCACGCCCATCGCCGTTAAAACGCGACAATTTTTCTAATACCAGGGAGTAAATGTATTATCGAATATGAGTTGGGCTACACTAGTATTTATCAATGAACGTAGGTACAGCAAAACGCCATGGAGCGCTTACTCACATATACTAATAAGTTTTATGAATTGTCGATGGCCCCTAATTTAAACTTGAATATACCGTACCAAATTTAATGTATCTTATTATCACATGCACCAAGAAGCCGCCGCCGACGTGACCGGAATGAAATTGTTACTATAGGAAGGCATTATTTAAATTTTCTGTCTGTGCTCGACTTAAATCGTCTGTGGCTGGTCTCGAATTTATCTTCTCGGGCCAACGTTTGTGGTTCTGCTAAAAATCTGAAAAAGCCGAGTCGTCGTACTTCCAACCGCAAACTACAATTAACGCTCTTCGGTCCACTTTCGTCTCCAAAAAAAAAAAGAAAGTAATGTCAGCATTATTCTTGCCAAGCGCGCACTTCTCCCTTTGCCGACGCGCGACCCGCGGGCACTGTGCCTAAATCAGCGTTAGCGTTTATTAGATTTTAAGTAAGTCACTCTCGGAGTATGGACTTATTTGTTTCCAATATTGTAGATTCTTAATAATCTGCGTTTCAATGATCATCATCATCATTCATCGCTACAAATTATAAATATCTATCGCTTTAGGTAAATTCTTTTAAGATATTTTATGATACATCCTTGACTTCTCCACACAAAAACATTTTGTATCGACTTCATATATCTCTCTTAGAATACTCCGTTTCGTAGACCATCATCAATTTCTATTTTATTTAGTTGATTGTATGATAATATATAAGTAATAAGTAATAACATATTTCGTCTGCTTTTTTTTCGAACAATTAACGACCCTAATTTCTACACTCCGCATTATATATCAAGTCGACCTGTCCTGTATGGATGTAGGTAGCTAGCTACCTTACCTTATTTATTTTAGATTTTCAGAAAGCCTACCTCCTAAATATTATGTTGTAATGGTTGGGCTGATCTGAATATTCTTGTAATAAAACGGCATCTATCTAAAAAAATCGCATCGAGAGAGCAGTTGGAATAAGTTTTACGGAGTCGTAAAGTTGCTCCGAGCGAATGTATATAAACTGATGGCGTGCGCCCGCGTTGGCCGCGGTCCAACATCACTCTATCCTATCGACACACGCCTCTATTACGACTATTAACAAATTATTATCTACTACTCTATAAGCAATTCTTTTACATTTCATTAAAATATCTCTCTACAATTAATTAATAAATGAAACGTGACTTGAATCTTAGAGTCTAGTATACAGATAGCGCGATACTAGGGTATCATGATGTCTGGCTAGTAACGTCTGATAGAGAGCATGAGTATTACGGTTGGAATACTGATTATTACAGCAGTTTTATGAGATCTAACGAATCAATACAGACATTTCAATTTCATATTTGTTTATCTTTCTGATAGATCTAAAATTTGCGATAATTTAATATGCTCCAGGTCTAGTAAATACATAAACAGCCTTAGATATAGACGCACTGTTGGGACACAACCTCGTCTCACACTGGTGGTCAGGCCACCGCCTTGGATTCATGACAGCCTTCTAGTCATCTAAATATACCACTACTTTTTATGCACACATGTTCATATTCGTATCCATCACACAAATATTTGCCCTTCGAATTCAAATCCGCAACTGTTGATTTTGGTTTTGAAGGCAGGGTCACTCACAACCTATTGCACCAGTCTTTAGTTGGTTTAGATATTTTTCAGATTTTGTGATGATGATAGGTTCGGTGATGTCCGGTAAAGCCGTTGGCGCATGCCGCTGTACCCTGTTGGTGTAAATATCAATAAATGGATAAATAATTACGTCATTATTACGACTACAGCAAGGAGCAACGTCATTGAACTATAACCAATCATGACTGTTTTTGGAATTTGCTTGTGATGGCAATTTGCTCATTACTGTTTTTTTTTCTTTTTAAATGGTCAATGAAACCGCATAACCATTTTAAAAGATCTATTGAATGATTGAATTCACAGACTTTATGCAAAAAGCGACGCGTATCCCATGCAGCTTATGTCAACTACGAAATTTTTATATGTAAATATTGCTTGTTTCCAAACAAAATACTGACGAGGTTATTAAATCGTAATCTGATAAGACATTTCCTCATCCGTCAAAGCCAAACATGGTTAATACATTTATATAGAAACGGGCTACGCGGTTTAATCCTATGTTTGGTCTGCTAATACGTCAGTGTTTTTGTTCTCTTTTTACAAGCTTTTATTTAGCTTGCAATGTTCGTTTGTAAGTAAATATGTAAGTTGTACATTTCAAAATTTGCATACCATTTTTCAATCATTTGCTGGGCTTAAATTTGACATATTTAGGTAGTCAAATGTGGGGTAGTTTGTTTTGTTGCTATGACCACTTTCCATTAAACATGATGACGAGGGTATGAAGATGAAGCCAGAAGATTACCACTGGAACTCCTTCATGGCCTTTATGTTACTCACTCGTCTTTGTACTAGAATAATGTGATAGTCATGATGGAGTATTAAAAGCTAGGTTTTTAGAAATTATTGTGGCCGTCATACATACGTCTATGGCACCCTTACGCTAACAACGAATCAACGACAGCTCGTTTGTCAAAATCGGATGTGTAGTTTTTGAGCTACAATCGAACATACATACATAGACTGTTAAATATATTGTATGTAGTCGAGTAATATAATAAATATTTGGGGCACTTACATCAATCGTCTAGTTCCAAACTAAGCAAAGCTTGTACTATGGATACTAGATAACGGATAAACATACATAAATATTTATATAAACATCCATGACTCGGGAATAAATGTTCGTATTCATCATACAAACATTTACCCCTCGCGGGATTCGAACCTGCAACCGTTGGTTACGCTGACAGGGTCATCGTAACCAATCAATCATTTATATTATTTTGCTCATAATATTCTAACCGAAGTTATTCATAACGATAACCGTATAGGTACCTAAACTACGGATGATTCAAATTTTACCGAAACTAATGTCGAGATTATTCCAAAAACTTCCATTTCCTAAATTACGCTCGCTTACGCGTTTAAACGCTTTTAAATTAGTAGAAAGGGGTGAAATAAATAGGTTTCAAGACAACAAGTACTCTACATTATGGTAATAAATACAGTGGCGGCAGAAATAGAGTGGTAGAAACTGTTTTCTAAATTAAACTCATGTCGTTTGCGTGGCAGGAGAAATATTTTCGTAGCCGTGTTAAATGACATGATCAATTAGAGTTTTGAACCGTCAGTTTTTGTAGGAATGACGGTGTTCTAGTTTACATGGGACAGGGCTTATTGTTAAAACTTATATTCTACAAAGAGTATTTGAAGATCTAGTTAATTTAGGCAGTCTCTTAAATTTAAATAGAATAAACAAGCAGTTTAATAAGTCTCATCACTGTCGCCCATGACATTTCTCATCCCACGCATACAAGGCCGCCATTCTGACGACTCAGAATAAAAGCACAAAACATGCACTGATTCTCCTATTTTTGACACTGAAACACAACAGTAGTTAAGAACCGATCAATCAAACTGAGAGATATATCTAACACCTGGTAGTCACAATAAACGAGATCTATTTATTTCAGTGATGGGGCGAGGCGCGCGCGTGCGACAACGACGAGCGGCAGGCGGGGCGGACGCGGGAGCGGGCACGCAGGCGGACGCGTAGCGCGGCGCGGTGGCGGGTGCGCGCGCGGCGGCGGCGGCGGCGGCGGCGCATGCACGCCACCGGCCATACGGACCGCTCGGGCGGCGGCGGCGGCGGCGGCTCCTGGCGCCTCCCGCCCGACGAGACTCTTCAGGTCGCAGATCCCAAGTCCACCAAGGAGGACGTGAGTACCAACACAATTTCCAAGCATTCAAGCATTTTCGTTACTCTTCTCATTGGCATTTTAACTCTCTGTAGCCATCTGCTACCGTCCCATTCAATGCAACTTAGCCACTCTCCGTGAAGCATGAGGTCGAGCATTACTTGACTTCCTTCCCCATAGCGCTGGCTTTAGAGCCGTTCTACACTCATTGATTACACTCCATTTGCCAATGGGGAAATGAGAAACTTTTTTTCATACTTACACACCTATGTCTTTCTTTAATTTTGGGGTCTAAAGTTACAATAGAGTTATGTAGGGCACGGTCTGCCTTCCGTAGATGCTCCGTGCCGAGCACCTTGATCCTAGTTTATCGGAGATACAGTGAGAGGAATGTAGAGGTGGGATTGATGTATGACAAGCCCGGAACAATAATCACCGTACCCTTTTGCGGCATATGTGAAAAATACATAACATGTCTGAACTAGATGCTTTGATATTCCATGTTTGAAGCCAAGGCGACATTCAGTCGGTATTACGGCCCCGAATCTACATAATATCCCCACACGAGCTCACACACCCTCTATAAATCAAATTCAAATTCCTAGCCTTTTTACTGATCGCTGATAGTCTGTGGTGTCGAGTTTGCCACCTCCCGAATGATGTTTGACGATTACACTTCCGACCCTAGCGTTTGAATTTCCCCACAAATGTTCAATTCGGTTTTGAATTTTTCAGGATCTCGATTTAGGAGATGGGCACAACTGGAGAAGCATTATCTTTTCTTTGATGGTCATCAGTTTTGTGATAGCCGGTATTGTCACAGCTATATATTTATTAGGGTGAGTAGTTTTGCAATTTAAGCCATTGGACAAAATTAAATCCATTAAGTTGCATCAAAATGTTCACGATCAACTGCATCTTCAGGTATGTGGACGAGTTATTGTACTGGTCAGGGCGACGCATGCGCCTGGACGAGTTCCTACGGGGCGACCTGACAGGGGAGAGGCTGCCCACTACATGGGTCAGTTCGCACCAGCTGGTGTATCAAGCAGACGACGGCGGCCTGCTCGCGCTCAACACTTTCAACAATACGCTCTCTGTTCTCGTCACAAATCACACTCTCGTAAGTGTTCATTACCCAGTAGATAAAACAGTTGAGATCATTGTTACTGATTTATGGATAAAATTTAAATTATGTGTTTGTAAATGAAGAAATACTGGCTGATGTTTAAATGAAAAGTGTTATTTTAAAAGTACAATTAACAGTGAAATAGTCGTTAAAGTCCGGCTACAAGATTATTGTAGGCCCGGAAAGCTTTGCTTAAACCGCTTACTTGACTCTTAACCAACCGAGAATGCTTTGCCAACGTTTCACATACAAGAGGTTTATATAAAACGAGGGCTGTTAAGCCAGCTCCATTTCTTTTTGTAAAACATTAACAACGGAAACAACAAAAAAGAGACATTGCACGAAGTTTCTTTCTTAATTAAGTCCCAAGACGAACATTGAAATATAGCAACGATTGACAGCAATAGGACTCAGCGTATAATAAACTTTGTGAAAAAAAAATACAAATTGAATACTTATTGTCGCAGAGGCAGCTCAATGTGCGCGGCTACCAGTGCTCGCCGAACTTGCGTTACGTCCTCTTCCAACACAATATCAAGGAGGTACGTAGCTATAGTATCGTAAAACTTTTAATTGGTTTTTCTGAAATAAACAAGGCTATCGTTACGAAGTTCCGCGCCTTCAGCTGAGATGAACGATGTTATTTAAGTTTTATTATTTTACAGGTTTATCGGCGGACGTTTACGGCGCACTACACCGTTTATGACGTCACAAATGAGTGAGTTGCTTTTGATATTTGACGCCTAAACATCGTAAAGGTCACAGTTATAGGCCCTTCCCGGGAGGTTTACCTTTCCGTCTGGAAATTCAATTTCAGATTCACAAATTGGTTTTCACTCGGCGCACCTTTCCTAAATATCATTTTGTGAGTCACCTTGTTAAAAATCTAAAGGCTGTTTTTAATATGGCTATTTGTTATAACTTAGTACAATTTTTCTGTAACATGTGTATCCTAATACAATCTCATCAATAGGAAAAAAAAATATTGTAGTTCATCTCTCGGGTTCCATAAAAATGTCTACGACGATATTTGGCGAGGCATGATTCCTTTTCCCTTTCGAAGGAATATAAAATATCTGCACGAGCACAATTCGTTTCCTTTCCATATTTATCCTTTGAGAGAGGAATTTTAATGGCGAGTGCGGTATTCCTTCACACGCCTCTGTAGTCACCTTTAATCCCGAAAACAAAGGTGAGGTAAATGCCGCAGTGATGAAAACGTCTGTTTGTACTAATTCAGATACAAATTCTTAAATGTTTTAAATATTTATAATTTCTCCTTTCCTTTCCTTTGATACTATTGGGTATGCCGACTGATGATGATATTGATGATGTAACAGCTGAATATTGTATGGTTTGCAATTGTCTTAACGGCGTAAGGTTATTATATTAATTCGATGCGAAAGTTTTTTTAGTCAACCCATACGACATGCCCGACTGTATGTCCCAACAATTTTACTCGCAAATTGTTAGTCTCTTTAGTGTTAGTAACCTAATTGTTCTTTTTTTTTTTTTTTTCAAATAATTACATCATCATAAAGAGCCTTACCTACTCGCCCCCACACTGTTGGGGCACAGCCCCTTTTCACTGAGACAGGGTATGGGTCATATTTTAACACGTGCGGATTGGTTGATTTGTTTCAAGACTAGTGGTCATCTGACAGTCAGTGTTTATAGGCCAGGTTTGTAGACCACCAACATGGCTTTACGACTGCCTTCAATTGCAGAAAACAGGGATCGATTATTTTTTAAGCTCAACGTTAAAGACGTAAACACTTTTGAAAATTTTGCGCCCCTTATTTCTTCTATATGATACTAAAAAAATTAGGAGCGCTAAACTTTCAGTATGCCCTGTGGTGGGCTTGGTAATTAATTATAGGTACGTACTGCAGATACCATACAGTCGTAACGCAGTCGGATTCGCTATTCCTTTTCGATTAGTGAAGTTAAGCAATGTCTGGCATGGTCACCCATCCAAAGAGTGATCACCCCTAGTAGCATTTTAATACAAGTCTTACGTCCTTAGAGATGGGCATAATATAAAATAATAGGTCCTGGTTTACTGCAAGGCAGTCTCGTTAAGCTAACTCGGTGGCCTACACGGGCGGCAATGTATAACATTTTGGCGACTAAAAAATCTTTTTCTCAAACATGCATGGAAATATTGTCATTACTTTCGAAAAAAGAACACGCGAAGTATCTAATTTACAGACAGCGAAAAATAAATCCATTGCAGGAGCGTTTTTTGAATTTGGAACATTACAACGCTCCAGCAATGTTGTATGAAACGGCGTGCTGGGGTTATTATATACTCTTTGATTGGATCTCTTTTATCATTCTTGGCATACCAAAATCTCTTTGCTTAGTACAAATTGCGTTCACGTGGCTGTATGCGTAAATGCGTTTGCCTTTCGGCATAGATGATAAATAGAAATTCGGCGGCAAAGCTGAAAATTCGTCTTGATTTGTTATTAAATATTTATTATTTCCCTGCATTCTTTTGAGAAAAGTACTATATATGCCTCGGCGGAAATAGGCAATTGCCTGTCTCGTATTAGTGAAGTCCTCGCCTACGGCTCCGCCTTCAAACTCATACTCGACCTGCAATTGCCTTTTCCCGGCCTTTGCAATAATGTACTATTATTTGACACATAAGCAAGCATGTAACAGATCAGTAGCAGCCCTGACTCCTAAAGTAGGGCACCAGTTATCAGTCATAATTAAACCTTCCCTTAAAAATATGATTGTAATAATTTTTGGGTGGGAAATCACTTATCAATTGTTTTGCTGACTGCAGATAATAGGTACTATAAGTACTTAGCAACTATAACATCGTCTATTATAGTTTGTTGCCATACAAACCTTTTAATATTATGTAGATATGCACATATATTTATGTATTTTTTTCAATTTTGCATATATAAATTTTAAAGCATTTCTTCGAAGCAAATAGCTATTATAAAAGGTAATTTTAATGAAAGTTGTCCTCCCCTGCCGGTTTATTTTCGCCACCTTCAAATCATAATATATTCTTCGTGAATTTCGTTTTCCCTGTCCTATCACGGGTGCAGAAATCGATTTCACGATAGATACGTGAATACGATTCCCAATTTATTTCAAAATTTGCGAGTAGAATTTTAATGCGGACTGTGCGGAGTTTGGCAATACTTTACATTCTTCGGTGACCGACGGAACTCAAACTTAGTGCAGAGGAGAATTGAAGACTAAACTTACTCGTAACTAGTCGGTTCGCCAAACTATTGGGTATCTAATTAAGTTTCAACGCTCTCACATTTCGCTCGCAAGACTAATCTACAAGTCCTATTCTAATCAGTCTAGCGTTACACGCTCTTTCTCCCAAATGGGGTGGTCGGAGATATCCCAAACATAAGCCAACACCAAATATTAGGTAATAATACTTGAAACAACTTTCACAGTTCGCCTTACGAAATAAGTATACATATTTGCACACACGACCCCATTGCCTTCGAAACGCAAGTCTTTAGATATATTTTGGAGTAATGACCCTGTTTTTTTTTCCCTAAAAAGAATAGAACCAACCCGTCTCTTCCCCTGGGTGTCGTAAAAGGCGCCTTTCCTCCAAAAAAACATTTTTTTTTATACACAACGGGTTGGTACTTGACCTCAATCACATCTGACGTTAAGTGAAGATGAGGTCGAAGGTGGAAGCGTACTGACCCGGAAACCCCAACACATTTAGAGGACTGGCTATCTTATCTCTGACAATCGGAACACAACAATGCTATTAACGTTGCTGCTTGGCGGCAGATTTAGATAAGATGGTGGTAGCTAACCAGGCGGACATTTTGAAATGCCCTACCACCAACCAAACCGAGTACTTATACATGTACCCCGCTGGGGATCGAACCCGCGACCTTCGAATCGTAAACCCAATGTTGTTTACATTGAGCCACGGAGGCGGTTACATGTATAGACTTGTACCTTTTAATGGCGATGAGCTCAGCCCTTGTCACATTTGCATTTCTTTATATTTCGGAGGTGAACTGTGTTTGTTGTTTCAATCTTTTAATGTTAAAGTAAATCCCTTGTTAGCTATCCTTTACAGGCTGGGTGCTACACGACTAGAAACAACTGTCTAACATGACAGCCGATGGCTGACCAAGCTGCCAGTCTCCAACACCCATTTAAGAGCCTATTACACCCATCTAAGGGACTAATTCGATATACATTGCTGGTTGAAGTAAGGATATTTGAATTAACAGAATCAGAAACCTTTTTAATTGAAGAAGAAGAGAATTAGTCTCTGCTTTTAAGATGGTGTAATAAGCGCTTAAGTCGTCTTTTACGATTCGAACGAGAAGAAACGTACCGTGTCGATTCAATTCTTTTCATGTGCCAGAAACCACACTATAGGTGCTCTAATATTTTAAGCCGCGTAATCATTAGGGAATAAATGTCTCGCCATACGTATCAGCCTCGCCAGACTTCCCACGACATGTCCGGAAACAGAAATATGGACTGAGACGAGATGTCTGGGGAAATTGTACGACCTTTGTCCCTTACGAATACGATTAGTGAATACGTGGCTTACGTGCAATTTTCGATCTATCTATTTTAAAGAAAGTTACACAAGTAGTTTTTGAGAAGTTGGCTTTCAAATGTAGTTGCGAGTGTGTTTACCCGCTGATCGTAGGTACCTACTCGTGTTTATTATTGAAGTTGGGAACATTTTTCGAGAACCGATTTTCAAGGTATTGCGTTGCACACACTTACAATAATACTTGTGCGTGGGCCTATGTACTCGTATATAATTTCATCAACTGGTGCAATTGTCCAAATCTCTAATTCTTAAAATGTCCAATACTCTTAATGCCATTAGTACAAAAATAACTTACTTAGTACTAACTAACTACTTGAGGTTGTCAAGTAGGTAAGTTATTTAAACACTTACCTTCTGAATTTCTTTGCATATTTGGATATTCTGCTATCTGGAGAAAATGTAAAGAATTATTCACGTCAAATAAACAATTGTCTGTGACCCACAGCCACCACATTCCACTGTTCGGGGAGGAGCGCAGCTGGGAGTGGCAGCACGCCGCCTGGCTGGGAGCCGACGGGGCCTTACTGCTGGCGGCGGACAACGAGGTGCTGGCGAGGCCAGGCACTCCTGCGAAACGAGCGCCGCTGCTACATCTCACCAACGACGGCAGCCCCGGCCGTGTTTACAATGGTGTCTCCGACTGGTTGTACCAAGGTATTATGTCGTTGATTACATTTAGCTGATACAAAAGAAAATGACGATCTGCTTAGTGTAGTGATTAAAAATCCTACCTGCTATACCAAAAGGTCACGGGTTCGAACCCCGCTAGGGCCATGTTTGTATGATGAATACCGACACCCGTGCTAGATCTTATTGTTGTTTTCTTTTATAATATATAGGATATAATATATAGAAAAAAATGTATTCGTGTAGTTTATCAACCATTTGATATCCATAACACAAGCCTAGTTCTTGGTGTGGAACTTGATGGTAGGTAAGTAACTAATCTGAAAAAACACGTGTGCACGGGGTATAAATGTTAACCTCAGAACCGACCCGGATTGTCAGGTTACTAGTTGTTATATCTTGTAGTGTACAGTGTAGATACAATTTGATATTTGTAGATGGAAGATGGACCGGTGCAAGATTATCTGCGACAGCCAGATCTCTTTCCGTCATTCGCCATTACATTAGGTTCCAGGACGATGGGGGACCCACCGTTGTAATGGTCGGGCGGATGGTATCCTTTATTTCCCTATTTAAGCGCCCTGCGTTCCTACAACACGACACACGACATTTTCTTTCCTAAAATGTTAAACGTGTTGGCGAATAACTGGTGCTGAGTTGGAACGTAGAACAGTCCAGTATACCAATTATAGGTGCTTGTATATTAGCAGTGTAGTAGTATTGTACCTCTACATACAGTTTGAGGTCAGCTGCACGGTGCATAACTCTAGATTATGCGCCAGAGCTCAGACAGTGTTCCCGAATGTAATATCAGTGATTAAACAATAGATTCATATCTTTTATTTAGCGTATCCTGTAGGTAGTGAACATATTCACATAATCATTGAAGCCCCAGCACCGATGTTATTCAACAAAGATTTAGCGAATATTATGTTAGGTGCAGTTAGGTATATGACTACATTTTGGCACATTACAGAGGAGGTGACAAAAGAGCCGTCGGCGATGTGGGGCTCGTCGGACGGCTCGCTTGTGCTGTACGTCCAATACGATGACAGCACGGTTTCCGAGCTGAAGTTCCCTCGCATCTCCGAGGGCATTGGCGGCGCAGGCGCTGGCAGGACCGGCTTCCTGCTGCCCGCCTACAATAACACACTTCACACAGTCTTCCCTGACCACGTCACTATCAGATATCCTACGGTAACAATTTATAATTAACCCAATTGCTCAGATCGATTATTACCCACTGTACTTGCATAAGAACATAATGATAATTTATAGAGTTTAATGAATAAATACTACATAAATACTTAAAATGGCAAAAATAAAAGAACTACAAAAAGTCTCAGTCTCGAGAGCGGTTTGTGGGATACGAGCTTTAGTCACCTCTGTTTTGATTTCTTGTATGTTGTTGGTGTTTTTTTTTTTCGGTGTGTGGAAATAAATTGTTTAAAATGGTTTTAAAAATATACAGAGTACAAAAATCACAGTATCATTAAAACAACCAACTTTTGTGCTATGACTTTTGAAAAGTGTGCATTTTTTTGCTGTTTCATACATGTAGATGTGACACTGCTGGAAAAAATTGTTTCTAAAAAGTCATTGAACATCAGTTGTCTCTTTTAATGATACAAATACAGTGATTTAAAAACAACACTCGTCACTAATAAGTGTTGAATTCTGTAGTAGTGCAGTTATTTAAAGTTGCTATTGCTTTTGTAACTAATGAAATGTTTGCAGCCTGGCAGTTCGATACCCAAAGTGACATTATCGATAGTCGCCGTACAAAACGCATCATCACCGCCAAGATGGGAAGTCAAACCGCCCAGCACTTTAGATGGAATGTACGTCACTGGTTTAATAAATTCTATTACGATATTAAGTTTCGTGTTTAACCGTACGTTAATTTTCAGGGAATATTATCTCATATCAGCCCAATGGGTGGGCAAAGACAACTCACATGTAGGAGTAGTATGGATGAACCGCGCTCAGAATCTCACCGTTTATAGCAGCTGTTATGCACCAAACTGGACTTGTACAGAGGTAATTTAGTATTACAATAATGTTTATCAATCTTATAAAAGAAAATTTTAATGGATTTGTTTTTTCAGTCGCATTCAGAGAAAGCAACAGAAGAGCCATGGTTAGAAGTTCACCAACAGCCAGTTTACTCAGAAGACGGAAGCGCGTTTCTCCTACTGGCGGCTGTTCAAGAGGGCGGAGGGCAGTACTACACACACATAAAGCACGTAGATGTGTTGCGACAGCGCATCGCTGTGTTATCACACGGAAAAGTGGAGGTGGCAAAAATCCTGGCATGGGACCAGGAAAATCATTTAGTCTATTACCTAGGTACGATCTAATTATGTGACTAATTTAAAATAAAAGTAATTGATGCCTCTATCGTTGAACGTAGTTTTCTCTCGTTAAAGGTTTAGATAAAGAAAAGTCGTACATACGTAAACTACATCCTGATATGGTGAAGCAAGCAAACCAAATTAAGTATTTAGATTGAGTGCAGTTGAGTGTTTACTTTGTATAGTGAAGTATATAACTAACCACATACGTCCCTATCATTCTAAAATTTTGTGACATTCCCCATGTGGTGATCTAGCACGTATTCATTTCAGGAATATCAAGGTCTAATTGAGTGTTTTTGCAAACCCTTAAAGCTGGTGTGACTAGTTTTGTTCCGCATTATTGAAAATGATGAATTTTTATACGGAATTTTATTGAAATAGGTAGTGCAGAAAGACCAGGTCAAAGGCAAGTGTACATGGTTCGAGATCCTGCGTATGGTGGCGGCAGCAACTCTGTGAAGGCGAGAGCAGATCGGGAGGAACCTCGGTGCTTGACCTGCGAGATAGCTGTATGGCCAGCCCGTCTACACTACGCCAACTGTTCCTTTTGGAGTGCTACCTTCTCCCCGTCGAAGCCCAAACTTGGGATAACACATTACGTTCTGGAGTGCGGCGGTCCTGGCCCACCTTTAGCGGGGCTACATGAAGCTAAATCCCATAAGTTAGAAAGGATATTATATGACACGAGGCCTTATAGGTGAGTTTTGATTTATCATATTATTCCTTCACTTATTTCTTTATGAAAAATGCCACAGGCATGTCAGATTGACAAAATTGTGATTTAAATAGAACTACACCGTTTGGCTTACTTTGCCAAACATTATAGATCCTTACAAATCGCACGATTGTCATCGTGATACAGAATTATATATACCTAGTTACTCGTAATTGCTTGACAGATCGGTACGGCTGCGCGAATTAGCGCTGCCCTCTCGGCGATCGTTCGACGTGCAGCTTGGTAGCGGGTCGAAAGCTCGCGTCCAGCTTATGTTACCACCTTCCTGGCGCGAGGAGTTGCGCGACGCAGCCTTCCCCGTGCTTGTTCATGTGTAAGTGTTGGATACTGGTATCTTGGTGTAATACCTACTGCAACCCAAAAAACTGGATGTTTCACCCAATTAATATAATTTTAACAGTTCCTAGGCCAGTTTGTCAGACTGACTATCACCCTCTTATCTACTTTTGTAGCCAAACATATTTATTGCATTTGTCCCCATTTCTTGTTGTGTCCAGGTGTGAAAAATAGGAGTGCTAATAAAATTACTAGCGTAGAACTCCTCGAGGTGACGACACAATCATTTATGACAAGTTTAAAAATTTCATCCTTATTTCTGAGAGATGATATGTCATGGATGGAGTAATCAATCACTGTTCACAAGGTGAATTATTTGCTCGTTTTGTAAAGCTAAACTACTCAACCATTTATGGCCCTTGGAGTGTAAACGATGAGTACCATTCACTATCTTACCATGTAATAACATGACAGCCAAAATCTGTAATCACTTAATATCGTAATTCAATACCCACTTGCCAACACATTTTGATTTCTTCCCTTTTTGGCTGGCATGTTTCCACGAAAGTTTTGCCAGAGGTAGAATCATTTTATTAACTTAAAGTTTCGGGTTTTATCTTCAGAGATGGCAGGCCGGGGAGCCAGCAGGTGACTGAGAAGTTCCTAGTGGACTGGGGCTCGTATATGTCGTCACGCAACGATGTGGTGTACGTGAAACTAGACGTAGCAGGCGCGAGGGGACTGCCTCGAGCGCTGTTACGGGGCCGTCTAGGAGGCGTCGAGGTGGCTGACCAGCTAGCTGTTATTAAGTATGATTCGTCAAGAGTAGCTATTTCATATTGAAACTCTGTGTTACTGCAAAGATCCCAGTCTTTATGATCACCACTATTTCAAAACTCAGCGTGATTTACATTTGCTGAAATTTCTCAGCTGTAATTGTGTTGTGAAGAGTTGGTCCCTACGCCTTCTAGTGGACCAATAAACCTCTTGAAGATTTGAGACCTACTTATATATTGGATTTGATAAATATAGGTTCTTACTTATAATCTAACAACACTGCCATTCTATCCGACTAACTGTATACAAAATTTCGGTCTGGAAAGTGATGCTCTCTACTAATTTTTTCATACTAAACTAAATTATTTAAGCTATGTATAAAATGTCATTATAACAAGTCCCGATTGTTTTGGGACTTAAAGACCAATAAAGGGGGAAAGTTGCCTAGTGTCATAGGCTGGTATTCCAGGAGAAATAACCTATAATTTCTTTCACGTGGCATCCCTCTCCCTCTCACCCGTACGAGTGTCCATCTCTCACACGATTTACTTAAGACAGTACCACTAGTGCCTTATTATTGATGCTATTATTGATTATATGGATTTGTCTCATTAACCGCAGGGGTACATTGCTGCCTTGGTAGATAACTATTTTACGACTATTCACACTTCAACGTTTTTATTTCCAGGTATTTATTAGATACGTTCAAGTTCTTGGATGTGACTCGTGTAGCGGTCTGGGGCTGGGGCTATGGCGGCTACGTCACCGCTATGCTGCTCGGCTCTCAGCAGTCGACCCTCAAATGTGGGATTGCTGTATCGCCTATCACCGACTGGCTCTATTATAGTAAGTAATATCACATGCGTTAGTTTCATTACAGATGAGATTATGCTTGTTAGCAATCCACAATCTCACCTGATGTTAAGTGAATGTGAAGTCGATGATGTGCGCAGACCTGGAGTTTATAACTAATGGCATCGTAGTGTAAACTCAGCATTCATTTCTTTCTATTCGAAACATCAATTCTTTGAAACAGCAACACAACACTAACGTCCTCCCCTTTAAAATTAAATTACACCTTCCGCGTTACATGTAGCCGTATATACTTGCACGCATCACACTATCATCTCTAAGCTATCAACAGATGGTGCATATTCTGAGAATATACATGAGTCCAACGATTCATTCGCGAGCCAATCGCAGCTTTTGACCTCGTCTGTAACCAAACTTTATTGGTGGAAGATGACACTACTTTTGACACCTGTAATTTCCCTCTGGGTAAAACCATATGAGATTGACACTTTCAATCTCAAAATGTCTCCAAATGGCTACGTAGCCTGTTTTTCTTAAACGCTGTATAATAACCACATTGTGAGCATTGAAGTTTGATTAACTGACCACCTGGAATAACCTAATAATAAAACGACGTAAATTTCTCTCGATTTACAGACACAGCGTTCACGGAGCGCATCCTCGGGCAGCCTTCAGTAAATTATAAGGGCTACGTGGAAGCAGACGCTTCACAGCGCGCGCACCACGTGCCCGCGCACGCGCTGTACCTGGTGCACGGCATGGCAGACATGAGCGCGCCCTACCCGCACGCGCTGCAGCTGGCACGCGCGCTCACCGACGCCGGCGTGCTATTCCGCTATCAGGTCAGTTCACTACCATGGCAAAAATAAGTAAATGGACGAATCCGACCCAAATTAGTTAGGGTCCATTTAATTATACTGAGCAATATACACAAACCTTTACAGGTTTTCGTAAGCGTCTTATAGTGAAGATTGTTCAAATAATGTTCTATGGATAAATAAACCAAAAAAAAACTATTTGGATTTTTTTGTCCATTTTGTTATATCGTATAACTAATAGTATAACTAGGTGGATAGACCCTGATCGCCATAACTCCGCTATTACCACCATCACCCAATAGCTATCTACACTAGAATAAGTTTAATTTTATTTTAGTATTTTAGTTTATATTGCACCGATCTAATGATCTATTATACAAATGTAATAATCTTTATGAAGAGCGGAGTCTCCTAGCACAGGCATTATTATGCTTAAAAGAAGTCTCCAGTTACTAGCTACTGTAAACTGAATTTTAAAAAAGGGATAAAACTTTACTGGGAACCTTTTATAAAGCGCACAATAGTGTTTGGACAGGTTTTTAAGAATTTCAAACATGGAAGTAGCCCAGAAAGGATAATTAATCATGAATTAAGAATAAACTGTTCATTATAATCGTGTTATGAGGACCGTTTTCTTTCGAGAACTGTAACAATTACTCTCATTCAACTGTCAGAAAAGAGTTAAACTCTAGATATTGATCTAGAGTTAACTTAAATGGCTTAATTGGCATTGGCCAAATTCGAAGAACTTCTATTAAATAACCCAAGTTAGACAATACCACCAAGAAGAATTATCTGGTTCTTATATATACGTAGTATAATTTTCTTGTATGAGATCGAGTAAATCATCGTCATAGATCAGGTGCTTGTCCTGCGTGCGACGATGATTTGTTTGCACGTCTGCTTTACTCCTTTAGACCTACGAGTAGTATTCCTTAAAATTGCAGTCGTTTAGGTTCCCAGTTTAAGCGAATCCTTCGCGATGACAGCAACCGCTTTCGAACACCATTCTTCATCGCCTATATTCTTTAGCCACACTTTACACAATAAATATTAGTTCCGCGAATCAGTCAAGCCTCATAACAGCTTTCTATGGTCAAGAAGTAGAGTTGTTCAGAACACTTGGCTCTACATTAGATCTCATAACTTTTTGTCAGTGAAACGATTTCGAGTCTTTGCTACGCATTTTTACATCAAATGTTTTTATGGGATTATTTTCAGCAAAACCACAATCATAATGTACCTATGACCTATTCAAATGTTTACAAAAAAGTAATAAAAAGCACAAGTAGGCAATGTGCTAAAACATTTTTATAAATATTTGTTATTTCAGGGAAGTATTGAAAAATACTGGTACTTTACAATTATATACTGGTGTGAAGACCTGTTTGGTGTAGTGGTTAGACTGCTAACTAAAAGGTCGCGGGTTCGAATCCATTTATGGATTTGACCAATGGATTAGAGTGAAACAGTGGCTACGGGAAGAAAATTTTGCCCGTGGTACCACGGGTAATACCACGGGCAACAGACGATATGTTTGTATGAATACGATCATGGGTACTCGTGGTATGGTTGTTTTTATTTATATAGTATATATTTACAAAAAATATGTATATATTTGTGTAATATATCAACCAACAATATAAAAAGTTAAGACCTCTAAGGTCATAATTTGGATTAAAGACCATTTCTTACTGTTATTTTCAAAAATCATAAATTCGCAAATATTTAATTATTATTATCCTTGAACTGGACTGAGTGAAGAATCAGAAGTGGAGTAGGTAATTCGTCACATAATGAGTTATTTCAGAGAATTATTATACTGAAATGGCAGCAGCCCACTTGCGAGATGGTACGACGATCTGCGCAAGGTCACTTGATGGACTGGAAACAGTAAACCGAACGTCGGATTCATTGGCACGCTTATGGCCTATGTCCAGCAGTAGACTGATAAGCCAGTCCAGGAATGAGCTGATAATGAGTTAATTAAACCTATGTTCTAATGTTGTGCAGTAAAGTATTTTGTATTGTAAAACTTTCTTTATTTACTTTCAGGCATACGCTGACGAAGGCCATGACCTGAAAGGGGTGATCGAACACGTGTACCGTTCCATGGAGGACTACCTCCGCGAGTGCCTCTCCCTCGACCCCGAGGACACCAAGCTGCCTCCTCCCGATAGATAAGAGTGCCGCCAACCGCCCCAAGTGGTCAGCAATAACCCTCATCCGATCATCTTCAAAATATATCTTATTGTTATCATATTGCTCTTTGTAAATATGTACATGAGATAGTGCTTTAATACAATGTGTTCCCCACGTTTGTTTAGTAACGCCTTTCGTTGTACATTGACGATGTCATAGTTGTGATCGTGATTCGTGACAAAGTGCGAGGGCTTTGTGTGATTAGATTTAGTCAATCGTAACTTATGATAATAAGAAGTCTGTTCTATTGTGAAGCATAATAACGATGCACGGTTAGCAATAGTAGAACAAAATAAGGTTGATTTTGTAATTGTGACGAGAGTACGAGCTAAAGTGTCTAGGTTCAATAATAAATCGTAATTTGAATTATTCCTCATTCCAGTCCATGATCTTTGCTTCAGCACCCTTCGCCTAAACTATCGTACTGTGACTTCGCTAATTTTTAAGTATGAAGCCTAGATAGGAAATAAAATATACTCGAATGAAGTAATTAAAAAAATAAGAACATTTTTAAACTTCGGTCACCCAGTGGTGTGAACGAATAAATGCTGTTGCTAACCATTGTGATCAATACTTATTAACTCACATAAATCTTCGAGCTTGTTTACTTTAGGCTTTTACTACTATTTTCTACCTATACCAAGCTTTTCTACCTTCTATAATCTTAAAAGGGTATCCACTAAATATGCAATGGACGTTAAAATAAATTTATTGTTTTTGAGCGTCGTCTACACCAGTCCTAGTCCAGTATATAAGATAATAAAAATCAAAGCTATGTGTCAACATTTACAAGAACTTTCCATAACATTAATTTTAATCTCGTTAATGTTTCTGTTAACAAGTTGTTGTTAAACAAACTACATGAGGAGCTTATCATTTAGGGAATATACCTATAGACCTAATGGAATTTAATTTGTAAATTACACAGGCGGTTAATGTTAAGTTTTATAAGGTTATAGTGCTGTTGAAAATACCTCAATAAGACAATGTAGATAAAATATCCTAATCATAATGTAAATTACTTGAAGGAAGCGCGTTTTATAGTGACTTATAATGTTTAGAAATGAAGTGACCTTGATCATCCCCTAACCTTAGCTGCTTTTGCTCCATCATACCATTTACTAAATCTTCTACATATTTAAGGTCGTTACCTACATGTAAACTAATGTATATCTACACTTCTATTAGCCAGCCTAACATCTACGACAACCAAAAATAAAGTGCGCAGAATATCAGTAATGATTTTAAAAACTCTTGAATTGAATACACTAGTCTGATAAATAATAATTAATAGTTCCCAAGTGGATACAAACAAAGTACATAGTGAATAATTGTCACTGTAGATTTCGAAGCCGTCATACATACTTTTGAATAATAAGCTTGTACAAAATAGATTTACTTAAATTGAGCTAGAAAATTTGCCTTTTTGATAGATTCAATAAAATGTAGGCAGCGCAACCACAGAGTTGGGTTATAAACCGACAATATTGTAATAAACATTATTATAGGCATGCAGGTTTTAGACATCGTCCAAACAATACCTATTAATTGATTTGGTAAGCTTGGATGGCATGCTGTATAATAATCATATTTCAGGCAGTAAAGACAACTACAGTGTCGGAGTTTTTATAAATAAGATATCATTATATTACAATCTAGTTTCACCTCACTTCATTTGATTGTGCCTCGACTTTCGTATATTTTTAACTTCTACCACCAGGGTCTATAATTGTGTCTGTAATCGACACAGATAAAACAACTCTAGAAAACACTAATAGAGCAAAAACTACGGAATTGCTATTTTAATACATTGGCGCATGACCAATCTATTGAAGTGAGTGAAAACGCCGTCATTCTCGAGAATTTGAGATTGGACTGTCGATAGACATATCAATGTCTGTCACTATCACACTTATACGTGAGTGCAAAGGTGACAAATGTTGCTGTAATCTCGAGCGCGCGAGAATCACTGCCCAGCAGACGAACCACATAAAAATGTTTGCGTTCGATTGCTAAAATCGCTCTAGAAGTAAATTATGGTAAACGTCTATCCAGTGGATGTTTACCCCCTTAACCTTACTTCTAGGGCTGTGGCACAAATTTTATTTAGCGACCGAAACGCATGCGAACTAAACGGCAAATTATTAGTAATCGAATGCAACAATTTTTACGGAGTACGACGGCTGTTCCATTGTTGTTGATTTCACCTTTAACTGCGACATACCCATTACATACTCTAGATAATTCATTGTTGTTGTATAGAAATAAATGTTTGCCGATATTGTTAAGTGTTATCGGATACCTGCATAGACGCATATCGTACATTCCAGGTTTGTGAAGACTGCCAATTTGGTCTAAATTTTACAATCATTGTATTAATTAAAATACCTACGATACGTCGATGAGATTAATTTCAATTGCCGTTATTGTCTTAAGAATGCTGTGATTCTTCTATTGCATAATTGTAACGATATTACATTGATAATTATATTATCTTCATCTGACGTAGGGCCTAGTTAAAACGAATTCGTTGTAATTATTAAAATTAATTACGGTAAGGTTAATATTAATTTAGATATTTTTAAATTCTTCCATAATAAAATGTTACAATATTTTTGTTTTTCGGAAATTTAAGCAAATTTTAGACAATATAATACGGGCTACATGTACAATCATGCAACATATGAGATTTTATAGTTAGATTAAATACGAGAGAGTTCGGAAACCGGGTGCTTTAAATTTACATCATGTTGTATGTATTGATTTCATTAGCGAATGTTCTATTATATATCTAGTTGTACAATAATAACACGTACGATTTGCATGCAAGTGAATGAGGCACAGCATAGGCAGCAGATGCCTCGTGCTAGCGAACAAGCTGGCAATTAGTTCAAAAAGAGAGCGTTGTGAAGAGATGAATAAAGGAAGCCCAGCCTAACCAACCTATTGTGGCTAAGCGCAGCACCATACATGACCTTGGGCTTTATGCTAATGGTAGGACGAAGTGAATGTTAGAACAAGTAGGTAAAGTAATTATTTCAGTCTTATATATTATGAAATTTTATTCTACTTAGTTAATGTGAGAATTTCTCAAAAGAACACCAAATTAATTCGTGTATAGTATTTTTAAAAGAACGAAAAGATAAAAGTATTGCTTGTCCAATATTAAATTTTAGCACATTTATGTGTTTCATCTAAATTATTTGCACTCCGCTTTTCTCCTTTTAAATTTTTAAAAATTATAGTCCTTTAGTCTTCCAGTTGTAGCGAAAGCTTCCATACCTTAACTACGTATTCTCAGGGCAGGAAAGTAGGAACTATGTGATGACTATGTCAATTATTTCCTTGTTCTGACTCTGATTAACTAAGTTACTTGTGATGTTAAACTTATAATTATATTGTTAAACATTTTTGAATAATTTCTATGTCTAAGATATTAGATTCTTGCCCTAGTTTGTCCAAATACAATGGATGTGGTATAAATGTGAATCAGTAACTCTGTGTCCTTAGCATTTCCCTGTAATTTATATCTAACTGCACTTGAAAAACCTTTAAATAGCTGTTCAGAACTTGGTGATATCTTGAATAAGGGTCTATCGAACGAAAATATTATCTGTCACCAGATAATATTTTCAATAGACTAGTGAATAGACTAACTGCCGCGTTATCGCTTGAAACATTGTAACTTTACAAAGCTAGGATTAAAATGGTAACGATACATGAACATAAATAATTAGAAATGTTACTCTAAGTAATGTGACATATTAATAATGAAAAACATCATGATAACATTACTTTGCAAAACTTCATGAAAAAGATCCTGCAGGGGGTGTTATGTTCAACGCCAAGTTATTGCAATCACAGTAGTGTTACTTACTACCAGTGCTGCAGATCTGTGTGTTGCATATCTTTGTGTCATATCCTTAGGTTTACTTCAAGTGCAGTTTTGTTATCAATCAGCGTAGTATCCGTCGTCGTAACTTTTAGAGTGCTGCGGATTGCTCTCCCTTAGCGGATAGTTGGAAGATGCGTGTTGTTCTGATAATAATAATTGTTCTATAAATTTGTGGTTTTCTAATTTGAACGTTGCGCTAGCTACACAATATCTTCAGAAATCTTACGAATAGTTATTAGTAGTCTCTTAGTTTGATTAAACAATTATTATAATCAGTGACACGCAGTTTGTGGCCCTAGAAAGAGAATCTTAAATCTATGTTATTGTTAAATCAGTGTTATTACTTAATCTTATCGTCTCGTTTAAGAGTTACAGTGTTGTATAGAAAGATATGTTTCATTTGTGAGTTCTGAGAATATTCTGTTATTATTGTAAAGTTTCTTTTAAATAAATAAAAATTTGAAATTTACATAATCGTTCATCGGGCAGTTTTAATTCTGGACATACATCATTTGAAATTTTCTTACACAAAACATCTATTTCTCGGGAATTTCAAAGTGTACACTGTTCGGGCTTCCGCATTTCCGCGACCACATTTCGGCACTTCGGAAATATTTCTCCAGGTGTTCATCCTTCACTGTCAAGTCTGCTTGGTTCGTAAAAGCGTTGCAGGTGCTCCCACTAAAAGCACCCTCCGAGTTAGAGTTGGAGTGTGACAAGTTCCGCATCAATTCGTAGTGAGAGAAGTTCATAGACATTAGGGAAGCGTTATCGATGCCCGGGTTGATGTTGGAGCTCGGGGTCGATATGTCCATGAATATTTCCGCGGAGGTGCCGCTGCGTCTCACGGGACTGGAAGGAGCAGTGTTTGTGCTGTATTCTCCGTTAACCAACTTGCTCTTCTTTAGTCTGCCTAAAGCCAAGTCCAACGATCTCACAGCTTCATTCAAATTGAAGGACTTCCGCTTCGCAGGTTCATTTTTAAGTTTCAACGGCGGCCCGTTGTTGTAAGACCTCGCTTTGTTTATGAACTTCTTTTCACTTGGTGGGTCAGATTTATTATCCATGGTAGTAATAAAATTGTAGTTCGCGATTTGTAATATCCTTCATACCATAGTAATAAAAAACAAGATAATTTGTATCAAAAAACCCATTTGCAATGATTTTATGTACTGACAGAAGGTGGATGTGGCAGTTAGTCAAAGACGTCAATCAAAGACTGCAATTAAAATGAAATTCAAAGAGGTCTTATTAAAAATAATGTTTATTTTAGAATGATCATATAAAACAGATGGCGCATGATGGTGGATTTCAAGCGCCATCTACCATTTTTACCCCTTACGTCGCAAACTTCCGTACTTCTAATTTTAGTCCCTTGATAACATTGTCAAATTGTAGATGTCGCTGTACGAAGATATTTGCTATAACCGTTAGAGGGCGTCACTAGTGAGAATTGGAGTACTTATAGTGAACGAGAGCGAGTAGGTACATTTATGGGGGTTCCGTCAAAATTTGAAAAAATTGTAGAATTCACAATGTTGATATTTGACTCACAATAACGTGAGTGATTACTGCAATGTAAGTACTTTATCTGATGTTAAAGTGAGGTTTACGGAGAGGATCGCGCTACCCGTCACATGAAATTTGAAGTAGTAGGTATTTATTAATTTACCTACTGTCGTCTGAACGAAACTCACCCACATAACCCAGGGGATTAGTAAGTCGGAATGGCAGTGAACAGCGCACTATTGTTCGAAGAACTGATAGATGTTGGAGCTGATATGATGATGATGACGAAGAGTATTTATTGTGTTGACCATAACAACATTGCGTAAAAAATAACCCCTTTATTATATTAAAAATAAATGACGTTAAAACTAAGTATTATAATACTTAATTATTGTTCATCCCAAGTGGTCGGCCTGTATGATCTTAGAGGGAAGATACGCGTCACAAAGCGCTGCAGCGCTGGGCGCTACTGACTCTATCTCCGCCTTCACACAGCTCGCCAGCATTGCGATCAATTCTGCTTTTATACTGGAACCTGCAAAAAACATTCGATATATACCTATGTCGTATTCAAAAACTTATATATAACTTTAAATTTACGCTATAAGAACTCTGTACTAATTCGGTGGCTATATTTAAAAAACGTGTGTATTTCCGAATCTAACATTTATGCAACAACCTATGGTATAATAATGGGAGTTCATACTTTCCTGAAGTTTTATTGATCCCAAATTCAAAATCACTAGGTATTTACATATATTTCCTGTAGAATTCAAATTAGTTCTCCACGACGCTCAACGTTCTCTTCGGATTGTATATAATGGCAACATTTCACAGCAAATGGGAACGTGGCCCATAATATTTTATACAATATATGCTTACCGGTAACAGAATCCAAATATGGCCTAGTGAGTAAGGCTCTCAATTTTTTCTTATCAAGTTCAGTGAGAGCAAATCGAGCTTCAGTGGGTGCCAGGGTCATGATGTCACTGTGTCGAGCACCCAGCAACGCCAGGCGGCTGCAAACCAGGGCCGACGACAAGTGTGACTGCGCCTGACATTAATACCAACATTAGGATACCAAATATTTGCTGTGGTGGTGTGCTGCATCTTTAACCAGGTGAGATTGTGATCAAACACGTATCCGTCCGTTACATAAGGAAAGTGAAGTCAATGCGGAGAATAAATCGGTATTGTAATAACTACGCTTCGATCTACAAAAAACAAACCGTAAGTGATATGGTTCAGCTAATTAGATACATCTGATCTGATAACTTAGACAGCGAAACTGCTAAATAGCCTAGAGTATACTTACTTACTGTATGGAGGCTGTGGTGAAATGTAGATGGGGAATTAATAGATTAACCAGTGATTGATTTAAAATAGTAATGCTGAAAATAGTAAACAAAATTATGAGAATTCCTCACCAATGAGCCGTATTTATATGTGAGGAAGATTTCGAAGCCATGTGGATCGGCATCGACCAGCGCAAGCGCTCGCAGACGTAGCTCATTGCACAGCCGACACAATAGCTGACGGGTACACACGTCCGGGTAACCCTTGCCCTGGCACAATCAGAAAATGGAAAGGTGACAAATGTTGCTGTAATCTCGAGCGCGCGAGAATCACTGCCCAGCAGACGAACCACATAAAAATGTTTGCGTTCGATTGCTAAAATCGCTCTAGAAGTAAATTATGGTAAACGTCTATCCAGTGGATGTTTACCCCCTTAACCTTACTTCTAGGGCTGTGGCACAAATTTTATTTAGCGACCGAAACGCATGCGAACTAAACGGCAAATTATTAGTAATCGAATGCAACAATTTTTACGGAGTACGACGGCTGTTCCATTGTTGTTGATTTCACCTTTAACTGCGACATACCCATTACATACTCTAGATAATTCATTGTTGTTGTATAGAAATAAATGTTTGCCGATATTGTTAAGTGTTATCGGATACCTGCATAGACGCATATCGTACATTCCAGGTTTGTGAAGACTGCCAATTTGGTCTAAATTTTACAATCATTGTATTAATTAAAATACCTACGATACGTCGATGAGATTAATTTCAATTGCCGTTATTGTCTTAAGAATGCTGTGATTCTTCTATTGCATAATTGTAACGATATTACATTGATAATTATATTATCTTCATCTGACGTAGGGCCTAGTTAAAACGAATTCGTTGTAATTATTAAAATTAATTACGGTAAGGTTAATATTAATTTAGATATTTTTAAATTCTTCCATAATAAAATGTTACAATATTTTTGTTTTTCGGAAATTTAAGCAAATTTTAGACAATATAATACGGGCTACATGTACAATCATGCAACATATGAGATTTTATAGTTAGATTAAATACGAGAGAGTTCGGAAACCGGGTGCTTTAAATTTACATCATGTTGTATGTATTGATTTCATTAGCGAATGTTCTATTATATATCTAGTTGTACAATAATAACACGTACGATTTGCATGCAAGTGAATGAGGCACAGCATAGGCAGCAGATGCCTCGTGCTAGCGAACAAGCTGGCAATTAGTTCAAAAAGAGAGCGTTGTGAAGAGATGAATAAAGGAAGCCCAGCCTAACCAACCTATTGTGGCTAAGCGCAGCACCATACATGACCTTGGGCTTTATGCTAATGGTAGGACGAAGTGAATGTTAGAACAAGTAGGTAAAGTAATTATTTCAGTCTTATATATTATGAAATTTTATTCTACTTAGTTAATGTGAGAATTTCTCAAAAGAACACCAAATTAATTCGTGTATAGTATTTTTAAAAGAACGAAAAGATAAAAGTATTGCTTGTCCAATATTAAATTTTAGCACATTTATGTGTTTCATCTAAATTATTTGCACTCCGCTTTTCTCCTTTTAAATTTTTAAAAATTATAGTCCTTTAGTCTTCCAGTTGTAGCGAAAGCTTCCATACCTTAACTACGTATTCTCAGGGCAGGAAAGTAGGAACTATGTGATGACTATGTCAATTATTTCCTTGTTCTGACTCTGATTAACTAAGTTACTTGTGATGTTAAACTTATAATTATATTGTTAAACATTTTTGAATAATTTCTATGTCTAAGATATTAGATTCTTGCCCTAGTTTGTCCAAATACAATGGATGTGGTATAAATGTGAATCAGTAACTCTGTGTCCTTAGCATTTCCCTGTAATTTATATCTAACTGCACTTGAAAAACCTTTAAATAGCTGTTCAGAACTTGGTGATATCTTGAATAAGGGTCTATCGAACGAAAATATTATCTGTCACCAGATAATATTTTCAATAGACTAGTGAATAGACTAACTGCCGCGTTATCGCTTGAAACATTGTAACTTTACAAAGCTAGGATTAAAATGGTAACGATACATGAACATAAATAATTAGAAATGTTACTCTAAGTAATGTGACATATTAATAATGAAAAACATCATGATAACATTACTTTGCAAAACTTCATGAAAAAGATCCTGCAGGGGGTGTTATGTTCAACGCCAAGTTATTGCAATCACAGTAGTGTTACTTACTACCAGTGCTGCAGATCTGTGTGTTGCATATCTTTGTGTCATATCCTTAGGTTTACTTCAAGTGCAGTTTTGTTATCAATCAGCGTAGTATCCGTCGTCGTAACTTTTAGAGTGCTGCGGATTGCTCTCCCTTAGCGGATAGTTGGAAGATGCGTGTTGTTCTGATAATAATAATTGTTCTATAAATTTGTGGTTTTCTAATTTGAACGTTGCGCTAGCTACACAATATCTTCAGAAATCTTACGAATAGTTATTAGTAGTCTCTTAGTTTGATTAAACAATTATTATAATCAGTGACACGCAGTTTGTGGCCCTAGAAAGAGAATCTTAAATCTATGTTATTGTTAAATCAGTGTTATTACTTAATCTTATCGTCTCGTTTAAGAGTTACAGTGTTGTATAGAAAGATATGTTTCATTTGTGAGTTCTGAGAATATTCTGTTATTATTGTAAAGTTTCTTTTAAATAAATAAAAATTTGAAATTTACATAATCGTTCATCGGGCAGTTTTAATTCTGGACATACATCATTTGAAATTTTCTTACACAAAACATCTATTTCTCGGGAATTTCAAAGTGTACACTGTTCGGGCTTCCGCATTTCCGCGACCACATTTCGGCACTTCGGAAATATTTCTCCAGGTGTTCATCCTTCACTGTCAAGTCTGCTTGGTTCGTAAAAGCGTTGCAGGTGCTCCCACTAAAAGCACCCTCCGAGTTAGAGTTGGAGTGTGACAAGTTCCGCATCAATTCGTAGTGAGAGAAGTTCATAGACATTAGGGAAGCGTTATCGATGCCCGGGTTGATGTTGGAGCTCGGGGTCGATATGTCCATGAATATTTCCGCGGAGGTGCCGCTGCGTCTCACGGGACTGGAAGGAGCAGTGTTTGTGCTGTATTCTCCGTTAACCAACTTGCTCTTCTTTAGTCTGCCTAAAGCCAAGTCCAACGATCTCACAGCTTCATTCAAATTGAAGGACTTCCGCTTCGCAGGTTCATTTTTAAGTTTCAACGGCGGCCCGTTGTTGTAAGACCTCGCTTTGTTTATGAACTTCTTTTCACTTGGTGGGTCAGATTTATTATCCATGGTAGTAATAAAATTGTAGTTCGCGATTTGTAATATCCTTCATACCATAGTAATAAAAAACAAGATAATTTGTATCAAAAAACCCATTTGCAATGATTTTATGTACTGACAGAAGGTGGATGTGGCAGTTAGTCAAAGACGTCAATCAAAGACTGCAATTAAAATGAAATTCAAAGAGGTCTTATTAAAAATAATGTTTATTTTAGAATGATCATATAAAACAGATGGCGCATGATGGTGGATTTCAAGCGCCATCTACCATTTTTACCCCTTACGTCGCAAACTTCCGTACTTCTAATTTTAGTCCCTTGATAACATTGTCAAATTGTAGATGTCGCTGTACGAAGATATTTGCTATAACCGTTAGAGGGCGTCACTAGTGAGAATTGGAGTACTTATAGTGAACGAGAGCGAGTAGGTACATTTATGGGGGTTCCGTCAAAATTTGAAAAAATTGTAGAATTCACAATGTTGATATTTGACTCACAATAACGTGAGTGATTACTGCAATGTAAGTACTTTATCTGATGTTAAAGTGAGGTTTACGGAGAGGATCGCGCTACCCGTCACATGAAATTTGAAGTAGTAGGTATTTATTAATTTACCTACTGTCGTCTGAACGAAACTCACCCACATAACCCAGGGGATTAGTAAGTCGGAATGGCAGTGAACAGCGCACTATTGTTCGAAGAACTGATAGATGTTGGAGCTGATATGATGATGATGACGAAGAGTATTTATTGTGTTGACCATAACAACATTGCGTAAAAAATAACCCCTTTATTATATTAAAAATAAATGACGTTAAAACTAAGTATTATAATACTTAATTATTGTTCATCCCAAGTGGTCGGCCTGTATGATCTTAGAGGGAAGATACGCGTCACAAAGCGCTGCAGCGCTGGGCGCTACTGACTCTATCTCCGCCTTCACACAGCTCGCCAGCATTGCGATCAATTCTGCTTTTATACTGGAACCTGCAAAAAACATTCGATATATACCTATGTCGTATTCAAAAACTTATATATAACTTTAAATTTACGCTATAAGAACTCTGTACTAATTCGGTGGCTATATTTAAAAAACGTGTGTATTTCCGAATCTAACATTTATGCAACAACCTATGGTATAATAATGGGAGTTCATACTTTCCTGAAGTTTTATTGATCCCAAATTCAAAATCACTAGGTATTTACATATATTTCCTGTAGAATTCAAATTAGTTCTCCACGACGCTCAACGTTCTCTTCGGATTGTATATAATGGCAACATTTCACAGCAAATGGGAACGTGGCCCATAATATTTTATACAATATATGCTTACCGGTAACAGAATCCAAATATGGCCTAGTGAGTAAGGCTCTCAATTTTTTCTTATCAAGTTCAGTGAGAGCAAATCGAGCTTCAGTGGGTGCCAGGGTCATGATGTCACTGTGTCGAGCACCCAGCAACGCCAGGCGGCTGCAAACCAGGGCCGACGACAAGTGTGACTGCGCCTGACATTAATACCAACATTAGGATACCAAATATTTGCTGTGGTGGTGTGCTGCATCTTTAACCAGGTGAGATTGTGATCAAACACGTATCCGTCCGTTACATAAGGAAAGTGAAGTCAATGCGGAGAATAAATCGGTATTGTAATAACTACGCTTCGATCTACAAAAAACAAACCGTAAGTGATATGGTTCAGCTAATTAGATACATCTGATCTGATAACTTAGACAGCGAAACTGCTAAATAGCCTAGAGTATACTTACTTACTGTATGGAGGCTGTGGTGAAATGTAGATGGGGAATTAATAGATTAACCAGTGATTGATTTAAAATAGTAATGCTGAAAATAGTAAACAAAATTATGAGAATTCCTCACCAATGAGCCGTATTTATATGTGAGGAAGATTTCGAAGCCATGTGGATCGGCATCGACCAGCGCAAGCGCTCGCAGACGTAGCTCATTGCACAGCCGACACAATAGCTGACGGGTACACACGTCCGGGTAACCCTTGCCCTGGCACAATCAGAAAATGGAATAAAATATTTGACTGCTTTTCATAATTGGTACTAATTTAAAGATATTCGTATACCAATAATATACGAATTTCTGATTTTTGAAAAAGATTTGAACTAAGTTAAATATTAAATCGGCGAAGGGGCACAGTTTGCTCAGCCACGATTTTTCCCTTTAATCCCAAATGGCCACCCCATTGTTATAATTGTATTCACCAACCAGTTTGTTACTTAAGTGGTAATGTATACTTCTACAGACACACATACATAACGTCACGACCTTTATCCCAAATGGGGTGGTCAGAGATATCCCACACATAGACGTTTGGAAGTTACAAATATTAAAAGCTTAATTTGAAGCAACATCCACGGTTCACCGTTCGAAACATACAGAAATGCACACGCGATGTAGGTGTGCCCATCGCGTGAAGTCTATAGATGTTTTTGGTGTTAACGACGGTGTTGTAAGACTGGCGATTATTAAAAAAAATTCTAATTACCGTCATGATAATCACAGGTCCCAATCTTATTAGAGCTCCTTCATCTAACAGCTTCTGAAAGATGGCGTCCTTTTCCACAACCAAAATGTATTTCGCCGATGACTTGAGTTCTTTGATACCACTAACATCTTGTGGTATTAATGTACCTAGATAATTATTTTTCCATTAATACAAATTAAATTTTATATTTAGAAGAACCCCGAGAAACAGACATAATAATATCATCCAGGTAAACAAAAGTTAAATATCTTCGAAACGGATGAACGAATACACCAAACATAGCTAATAACCATCTCGCAAACACCAGCAATGATAAATTATTTTCAAATGTGTTTAACCGTTTTGCCGCAACAATGCCACAGACTGACACATATACAGACAAACTTATAACACCCCTCTTGAAAAATAAGAGGACCATACCGTATCCATATCCAATTTAAACTTAAAAGAAGAAGTTATGCCTCTGCAGTGCACAGGGACGATAAGTCTGTTGATGCATACAATTTAATTTAATCTGTGCGAAAAACTTTAATTATATAGGTACTTAACCTACCTTCCAATAAGAACTTTACTAATGTTTTATACAGGAACCCAATATATCAATGAATGACTTACCCCCAGACGCCATACAATCCATAATGCTACCATCTCTAGTATGCATGGTCAACGGACCAGCTATGAGACCCTTCGCTGTAGCTACAATGCCAAGACTCCAGGGTGGTGTCTCCAATAAACAGCATACATCCCTAACGGCTACGTCCAAGTTTACTTGGTTACGAAGCCGAGTTACATTCTGATAAAATAATTCTCTGAAATATTAATTAGGTAATTCATTCATCGATAGTGATAGAGCAAAAATGGTTTTCATTTCATCTTTGGAGAACATAAAGTTGAGGAATAGCTAACAAAAGAAGGAAAGAAGCAAGAAACCATGTGAGAATCCATTTTTCGAATTTATGAACTATGATAATGACGTTATACTAAGGATCTAGATTGTCTTCTATTAGTATATACCTTTTTTTATTATTATTTTTATGCACAACGGATTAGTACTTGATCTCAATCACACCTGATGGTATTAATATTACCTTCTGGTAACCGTCAAATTCTTCGTTAATAGTTCATGTACTTTGGCAAGAACAAAGACTATGATGTTGAATCGCGTCTTGCCTTCATTGCTATTGTAAGTTACTGTTGTATTTTTTGCCTTATTAACAGATTTTAACGTCACACTGAAAATAATTGCAATCATATATTTATCTAAATAAGTCTTTGACTTACATAACCTTGTTTACAACATTACTAGCTTACCGATCTAAATCATAAATGCAATTGCTCCACAGCCTCTGGTTTCTTATAGTCAGTTTGGGGGTAATTCCCGATTCAGCACTTCTGTTTATTTCACCAAGTATGTCCTCCACCCTTTTTATTAGCGCTTTCCTGGCATCATTCACTTCCTTCAGTAGGACGTCTGAAGACTTCTCAGCAACTGTGTCAATAAACAACTGATGTGAACTATGTCGACTGCTTCATTATCATTCGTAGAAATGTTTAAAATAATAACAACATTTTTATATTTATTAACTAACTAGAGTTTAAAAGGATACATATCTCCTATTTATTTGGCCTATGCTAGGATACATATGCTAATGGATTTTTATATTAAATTGGATTACATAATAAATGTAAGCCGGTACATATCAAAATTACGAATTTAATTGCAGATTTCTTTTTTTCTAAGAACTCATGATGTTACTTTAAAGTTTTTAGATGGGTACCTATGCTCTTTTGGGACTGAATATTTAATTACTTGAGAACTTAAAATGTCAACAATATGCGAATTTACAACAATTTAACATTCATTCATACCTCGCCTGTACCCCAAAAGACTGATATTTACAGCAATTCAACTGAAGCACCTATTTAATATTTAAGTTCTTGCCTACCTTTGCCGCTCGTTACTTGTTTTAACAGTTGTTGAACCTCGCCAAACTCGAGTTTACGCTCTGGTAGTAACAGACCACTTTCATTCTTCATATTCAAATTTATTTGCTGATTAGTATTGAACAACTTATCGATGGCCTCAGCCAGCTTTGGATCTTGTTTAAATGCAGACAATTGTAAAGCCAAATCTCCTGTTAACATCAACAGGTCCTTATTCATAATCTCCATTCTGAAAAAAAGTCCTATTTGCAGTTCTTATTCCATTCAAAACAACAATAATTAATAAACAAACCCGAAGGAGCTCTATTAAAATAAACCACTGGCAAAAGTGATGATGATCCCTACCCACCTAGTGGCGAGATGTTTATCAACCGCAAACAATAACAGCGTCACAAAACGGAGCTCGTAAAAGGGCCACGAGACAATGGGGCTGCTCCTCGAGTGTTTTTACAACGAAGTTGAGCGAACAAGCGAATGCGTCCAAATCATCGTCGGTGGCGCATCCGACTCGCGTGCACTGAAAAAATGTCACAATAGATTTAATCGAGAGATAGTCGGGGCAGGCGTCTCGAGGAGCAGATGACACGGCGTGACGACCTCACAAAGGGCGTGAAATGACGTCATAATAGCCTCGAATTATCGCCCCCTCTTGTCTCAGGCAAATATTTAACAGCAGCCTCGTTTTTGTCCTGTTTCTTCGGCAGGAGATCATAAATAACAGGGTTACGGCAGACAAATGATGTGGACCGTTACCGCAGGGCTTTGTTATTCGTGACATATTGCAACGAGGTGATGTTTATGTCTTATTATGGACTCTTGAGTTAAAATAATGGTTATGTCTTGGAATTTGCTGGAAACCACCGTAACTAATGGCTACAAGTTTTCAAAGCTATTAAAAAAGACATTCCAAGAAAACTCATTCTATTAACAAACTGTTTCAGAAAACTTTCACAAAAGTGTATAGACCTTATCTAGTGTCTACTTCTAGTACGATCAAGAGAGGTAAAGAAAAAAGAAGTGCTAATTTCAAAGTAGTAAATCAGCAAATCCTATCAACAACTCATTCGCAAATAATTACGCAAATTAACACTTGAGGTGTGAGAAAGTAACTGTTAAAAAGATTTCCCATTGCACGGCCGGGCACCCCGAGGCGTAGCGATACCATCGACGGGTGACAGCCCGCACAAATACCATACAAATCGCTCGATAGCTCCTTCAAATTGATTGTTGCAATTATTCGACGAACCCTTTCGTGACCCGACCGCGGGGAGGTGAGAACACACTTATCTATCAACTTGATCAAGCCAACTCTTTGAGGTTGGTGTGAAGCAATGTCGAACAGGCAAAGTCTTTGGGAGGTCGCCGCGGGACAGCGACGGCTGACACCCAGTTCGCCATTATTTTTTGTCGCGATATCGACGTGATAAGACTACCACCGTCACTACCGTTCCCTTATTATGATTTACTGTTTGCCTGTCATGCAAGTATTTAATGATTCCTTTAGTTGGAAAAATACGTTGAAAAGTTATGGCTGACTTGACGATTCTAACAATAATTTATGGCAAATAGTGGTTTATTGTAACCTTGTTGATACAAAATCTTTATGTTTTTTGTCATTGTAATTTCCCACAAAAATTGAGCTCTAGAATGGTCAGTGAAGCGGTATTAAAATCAGTAGCTGTAACATAGGAATAACACATTAAGTCATTGTGTTTGGCGAGTGCCGCCGTCGGGAGCCGCGGGGCGCCGGGCCACAATGGACCACCATCGCTCTATCTCGATGGACGATACGTTACCGCCTAATTGACTGCTCAAACGTTATTTTAATATTAGTATTGAATATTAAAATTTGATATTGGTAGTTGAGATACTTTATGAATTTGAAGATTTTATCGTTATGCGTAATTGTTGCAGCTATTCTCTTTCTCTTTTTTTGTTAAGTTTTTACCTAATTTGAATATTATACCTAGTCGTACATAGAACCTAGATATAATTTAGGTAACGTTAAAACATGGTTTAGCCCCCGTATTCTAAATATCGATTATCTGGCGAACCATTTTAAAATACCCGGTCTAGATATCTCGAAAAACTATTCAAGAAACAATAACAAATGATCCGTCTATTCTTAGTTATGGAAATACTTATTCTCAATGGCTACATTCCCACACGCGATCCGTAGAACTGCAACAGTTTCTCTTGTGGAGTAGCCACCGCACTTACCGCTTTGTGCGCTAAACAATGAACACAATCGTAAGTATAGGAATACGTCTACAATTCGATTTGAAAGACCGTAGTGCTAGGGGCTTATTAAATACAATGTTCAAGTATTGTTTCATGTGTAAACGATCGTACTTTTACTATTCACGTTATCGTAAATCATTCTTCCATAAAGATAAATATTAGGTACTACTGAGTAGTCAGGTATATATTACATTTAAACAAATATTAATTCACTGATCATTTACATGACTTGGTAGTATTCGACAAGAAAATTTGTATGTTATTTGAATGTTACAATTACACATTAAATGCAAATCTAAACAATGAACAATAGTACCAAGTAGCATCTCTAGCGTCTCCAAATAGTATAAAACAAAGTTTGCGCGCTTAATTGTAAACTACAAAACGGATGATATTTTCGCCACTTATCATTTAAAGAATTTCGAACGTTTATATTTTATTTCGGACGAATTCGTCGGCTAGTTGGATATACAGGGCGATTAAAAAAGTTCCCAAGCACATGTAGCGAGCTGAAGAGTTTAAAACCAAAACTAATAACCTTAGCCCTAACCTCGTCTGTGAAGTGGCGTCCTGTTGCGCCCCAATATTGTCCATGCCTTTTTCCGTTCCCAGCCCACTACACCCCTCCTCACCCAGTATAACATTTACATGCTAAAGCGACTGTCACATATTAAACGTTATAATTACTGCATGCACTAGATTTATAGCCGAGAAACAATAGCACTCGATCGCAACCCTTTTGTTTAATACAAATAAAAAAGTATAACTTAGGGTGTCGAAATGTACTGCTCATTTATGGGGTAATTAATAGGATAAGTTCTCATAATTCCTCACAATTAAAACTGCTTTTGTTCATTTTTTTTTATATAAATAATGTGACCTTTCAATCTCAAAAGCGCTTTGTGTAGGATAATATCATTAGATATTGTTTGGGGAAAAAATATGAGAATTGTCATTTTAGAATTGTTTTAAGGAAGTGCTGGCAGTGGCAGGATATTAGGATTTCCGTGCATCATCGTCGACCACACCATCAGGTGAGATTGTCAAAAGCGTATCCAAATGCGTATTATATTTTATCTGAATCTAAAGGCCGTTAGATATTGATAAACTGGATCGACGTGATCGATCTATCGGTGAAAAAGTTACTATATAAAGAGATCTAAAGATTGAAATAGAACTTGAGTTTTAATACAATTTTTAATACTGTCTAATTAAGATAAAGTACAAGTAATGATTTCAGTCTTTTTGTGTAAGAAAATTGTTATTTGGAATACTTTGGACCTACAGAACGTATTCAATGGGGCGGGAATAATATACAATGTAGTACAACAGTATCTCTTGCTATTGTAGCAACTCTAAATTAATCAAAATAAAACTAAAATTTGCTTCAAAGCACGATTTAACCTGACGACCTGTTTAAGTGTAGGTAGTCGTTAGAAACCCTGACTCCTATACCTAAAGGTTACGGGTTCGAATCCCACCAGGGGCATATTTTTGTATGATGAATTTGCACATGTGTAGTTACGGATGATTTCATCTATAATATGTGCATACTTACAATTTAAAAACTGTATTTGTGTAGTATTATCAACCATCTGGTATATGTAATACAATCCTAGTTGCTTAGTGTGGAACTAGATGTCGCGGTGTGTATGTCCTAGGATATTTGTTGAAGTATCCAAACTTAGCAATAACTAAGCCTACGTCTGTATTTAAAAAACAATTAACTACATGAGTCGCATTGATCACTGAGGACAGGTGGTCGAACAGGCGCCGATGAATCACCTAAGAGCCATGATTACCACTGATCTATAAGTAAACAGTTTAGCTACAAACTAGGCTAACTTTTTTATTACAAGCTTTTTATTATCCTTGATGTTAACTGGTTCATAGACTATGTTAGCAGATGAAACTACGGATTGATTATACGATGTTTATTTTATTACAAACAAAAATCACCCCATATGCCATTAGCATAATGAAAAAGTTATTGAAATTTTATAATAATATACTATATAATATATTATATAATTCATAATTGGAAATTGAAGACACTTGCAACTTAAACACTTCACTAGACGGAAGTAGCATTTGCAATGTGAGTCATACAAATTATTTTATTTACTGCGATATTAATGTAATGTCAAATAATAAATAACTAGAAATTGAAAATTTAGAAAACCCGGGGTTACTATGATGTCATCCAAACATACCATACAACTGTGTTAAAAGGTAAAGGGTCGTTTAGTCTTTAATATCAAATACCGCACTTAATACAAAAAACATTTCTGAAATACCCCCGGACAAAGACTGGACACACATATAACACGTCGTTTTTCATCGGGGGTTAATAATAATATCTATCTATATATTTACCCGTATAACTATGGAAAAAACTGTTCTTTACGCTATTAATAACCTTGTGACTTCTTCTTGTTCTATGACTAAGTCAAAAATCACTGCAAGTTTTGTTTTTCTTCTCTTACTCAACCAACCCAAGTTCAACCAGAATAATAAAACAGTGTAGTTATAGATACGGGTTCCCTACTTGACTGCGAAAAATCTTTCTTCGAAACACTATTCATCGATGCTTGATACTTCGAATGATTTTTTTATGCACAAGGGGTTAGCACTTGACCTCAATCACACCTGATGTTAAGTGAAGATTAATAGAGCGACGCCTTATTTGTTCGATGCCTTGTTACTTCGAAAATGATTCTTCGATGTTTTTTGGCTTCGAAGAACGCTTTCCCGATGCTTTATTTCGTCGAAACTTGTTTGTTCGGAGCCTTGTTAGTTCGAAAAACGTTTTCCCGATGCCTTATTTCAAACTGTAGCCTTCCGACTGTATTCAAAGACTTGTTTAACTCGCATCGAAAACTGTGTTGTACTGTATATATATATATATAAACATATCTGGGAAACAAAACATCGAACAAAGAAAGCATCGATGTATTAACGTTCGTAGAAATAAGGCGTCGCTCTATCAATCGAAGTATCAAGCATCGTTGAAGAGTGAATATCTCATGTTTTTGGTGGAAAGTC